>OX941095.1:50025000-52425000 GCA_954870635.1 Arctium minus
GGGAAGCCGAGCAGAAGGCCAAGATCGAGGATCTGGAAGAAGAGTTGAAGGCCGTCGAGGCTTTCACTCGGTGGACGATGAAGGCAGCCATTATGAGGCATCACCTGCCTGGGAAGAATACCCTTGCTAACGCCGAAGAGGACCTCAAACTTTATCTAGCGGAGATTGGGAATGAAAAGGACTGGACTCCGAGGATGAGAGGGACGTCGAGGTAGTTGAGGACGAGGCCATGGTCGATGAAGCTCAAGCGGGTGATGTCTCTATGTCATAGCCAAGAGAAGATGCTCCTCCATCTTGAGTCTTTTTACTTTTTATCTTTAGTTATTTTAGTTTTTTATATGGTCGACTGTTGGTGGTCGAGCCTTCCACTTGTAACCATTTCTTTTGGATATTAATATATATGGTTTTTATGCTATGATACTTCTATCGAACGTTCTTACATAACTTGCGATTATCATACATGATAACACACGATAACAGAATAAGTAGAACTTTCCAAACTTAAAATTCGTGCAACTAAGCAATTAAAACATAAGACATTTAACCCACAGATATTCGCGATTCAACACAACACAAATAATCTAAGGGTACTTGAGACTTAGGCAAACAATTTTACCCAAGAAAACTTGCGATTTAGGCAATCAAAATAATTCAAATATTCTTGCGACTAAGGCATTTGTTCATAATAAAATTTTTCTAAGTTAAAAAACTCAGAATCGAGTTTTAGAAGACCAAGTTGTGTAAAATACTTTGCGTTCTTTTGTCGTGCGATCCTGCGAGGAAACAATGTCAGAGGTTGGTTGTTGGGTTACCAACGACCCTCCGAAGCTTAAGTTAGTATTGGTTGTGACAAATAATTGTAATGTCAGAGGTTAGTATTGATCCTGTGAGAATGTCGAATGATTGTTGCAGATGTTCAACGTGGTCGATAGCTTGTCGTGACTTGACGAGCATGTCGTCGATGTACACTTCCATGGTATCGCCCAGTCGATCCTTGAACATTTTGTTGACCAATCGCTGGTATGTGGAACCTGCATTTTTCAAACCAAAAGGCATAACCTTATAACAATAAATTCCTCGATCTGTCATGAAGGATGTCTTTTATTGTTCGTCTACGTGCATTAGTATTTGATTATAGCCCGAATACGCGTCCATGAACGTCAAGAGTTCGTGTCCAGTAGTCGCGTCGACTAGAGCTTCCATATGTGGCAAAGGAAATGGATCCTTTGGACACGCTTTGTTTAAATCTGTAAAATCAATGCACACCCTCCATTTGCCGTTTTTCTTTTGTACGATCACGACATTGGCTAACCAATCAGGGTATTTAACTTCTCGAATCTTCCCGGTCTTATGGAGGTTGTCGACTTCGTCGTTTATCACCTTGTTCCATTTTGGAGCAAACTTTCGACATTTCTGTTTAATGGGTTTGAATGATGGATCCACATTCAGCTTGTGTGAAATGATGTCAAGGTCGATGACTACCATGTCTTCGTGCGTCCAAGCGAAACAGTCAGCATGTCCCTGCAAAAAAAGAGATTAGTTCTTTCTTAATGGAGAGATCGAGGGTCGAACCTATGAACACGACTTGGTTCGACTTGCTTTGGTCCAAGATGACCTCCTCCAAACGATAGTCATCGACAGTATCGGGAGCATCCTGGTTCTGTAATTGCTAGATGGAGTGCTTTCGATATTTCATCATTGTCTTGTAACAGTCCCGAGCAACTTTTGGTTCACTCTTGATCTTCTGGATTCCCCACGGTGTTGGAAATTTCATCGTCTGATGGTACATCTAAGGGATTGCCTTCATGTCGCAGATCCAAGGTCGACCAAGGATGACGTTGTATGCTGATGAACAGTTAATGACACTAAATCTGGTCTGCTTGTTAATTCCTTTGGCGTAGACTGGTAGAGTGATCTCTCCAAAGGTGCTCGTCGCATTCCCATTGAAACCAGCCAGGGTCGTTGGACGTCGAATGATCTCTGACTTATCAAGACCTATAGCTTTGATGGTGTCGAGGAAGGTTATGTTCGATGAGCTCCCTCCATCTTCCAACACCCTTCGAGTTAAACAATTGCTGATCTTGAGCTGAACGATTAACCCATCGTGGTGTTTTTTATGTAAACCGTCCAGGTCATCTTGGTCGAACTTTATCTTCATCGACTCTAATTCCATCTCTTCCTTCGGTCGTGAGGATCGAGAGATTGGTTGATTATTTGCCTCCTAACTGGCATGCCTTTTCGCTGCAGAGTATGTCAAACCACAAACGTCGGACCCTCCCGTAACACAGTTCAAAACTTTCTCGTGGACAGGAGACGGTGGTCGAACGTTGTTATTAAACGTTGCGGGCTCGTCAAAGATATCTTTGAGGTTGCCCTTCGGAACGTGCCAGACGAGCTCTTTCTTAAGGGCTATGCAGTCGTCCGTCGTATGACCATGGTCACTGAGAAAGTCGCACCACTTGGTCTTATCTTTCTTGTCATCGGCTTTGTCACTTTTCTTCGGCCAGCGGATAATTGCTTGTACATTATTCATTGCCTCGACTAAGTCTTTCGAAGTCCCTTTGAACCCATAGGAGGAGATCTTAGGGTACTGAGGGAATTTGGTCGTGGTCAAGACTTTCTTCTTATCGAGCCTGACGTTCGATATTTGTTGTGGTGGCTCTGCTTTAACTGTTGCTCTAGCCTTGAATTCAGGTTTCTTCACACTCAACGATTTTTTGTCGCTAGAGTGTTTACAATGAAAGGCAGCATCATCTTTGACCCTCATATAAGCTAAAGTCCTAGCTCATACGTCTTTGAAGTTCTCTGGGGGGTACTTTGTCAGATCAGTGTATAGACCCGAACTTTCATCTAGACCACGTTTATAAGCTTCGATCGCGGTCTTGATGTCGCAATTACGTACACTAATCATTTCTGCATTGAAACAATTAAAATAATTTCGGATGGACTCTCCCAACTTTTGCACGACATAGTACAAATCACTAGTCTGTTTCTCTATCTTGCGACTACTGGCAAATTGATGGGAGAACTGGTTCAATAGTTCGGCGAATGAACCGATGGATTTGGGCTTGAGACCGATTAACCACTACAGGGTTGCACCCGTGAGGGTCGCCCCAAAACTTTTGCACATACACACCTCTTGATACTGGTGTGGGATCGACACTGTCCACATCAACTGTTTATACTGGGCGACGTGTTCAGTGGGATCCATGATACCAGAATATTTTGGTGTGAATGTTGGGATGCTTTATTTCTTCGAGACGTCGACCATCACGATCTCATCGACAAAGGGCAATGCTTGGAACCCAGTGTGAGGCTCGACATCGACAGGTATTGCTGCTCTTGGAAGCTTGGCAAGTAACGACAGAACGTGTTCGTTCTTCTCTTCCAACATCTTCAATCGTTGAGTGACTGGATCATCTTGGTTATTCCCTTGAGCTACTGTCGGTATGTGCCTTGAATTCTGGAATCCATTCCGCTGCGACGAGTCGGAAGCATCTCCATTTTAATGAAAAGTTGGCATTGGCATTGTGGGAATTGGCGCTGCCGAGTGGAAGAATGGTGGAGGTGGCGATGGTATCGTCGGCATAGGTTGATTGGGAATGCCAGGGAGAAGAGGTCTCGGATATTTGGGAAGCAGAGGTCCCGACCAAGGCATACTGGATCCACCTAGACCATGCGAAGTCCCTATTGCATTGCTAGCATTTTGGTTTCTTAGAGATGCAATCTCTTCCACTGCTTGTCTGTGTTGATTGGTCAAGGCATCGATGCGAGCACAGGCAGCGTTCAACTCCATATTCATTTGGGCCATGATTTGCTCTTGGGTTTCTTGAGGAGTTTCCATTATCCTGTAAAAGAAAAACACTCGGGGAAACTGTTAGTACGACGCACGATTGTCGAGGATTTTCTTTAGATGGGGCCCCACGGTGGGCGCCTAACTATTAATGCCAATAATCATCCAAAGGAAGATTTAAGGTTGGTGTGGAGCTTTATCCAACTAAATAAAGTAACCATACGACAATATGTGCGATAATAAACAGAAGAATAATAGAAGAGATTTGGTGACGCGGAAAAAACCTCAATGAGGAAAAAACCGCGGACGACAGGGAGAGGTCGTTGTTCACTATGATCTCTAAACAGGGGCTATGTACTTATGTACTACTAAGACATGTCAAACTTATTTTCAACACAGAAAGACCTAGGATATCCCAATCCTTTCTTGGTTTCCTAGCAAGGGTTTTACGTCGCATAAAATGAAAAGAAGAAGTCGTACCTTAAATAGACGCCCTAAACCTCGAAAACTAACTCGATCCGAGATTTTGCAGGTTTCGGAAATGATTCGCAGGAGAAATCCAAAGAAATCTATATCTCTAAAAATTTTGAAAGCATAAAAGGAAATGATTCACTAAATGCTTCTATTTATACACTCAAAAGATGTCAGGTCGGATCGATCGATCGTCAACACGTGTCCACGCCTTTTCGTATGCATCGCTAGATCATCGACACCTGTCTCCCCAGCTGTTACACACACAATCGACGTCACCATGACATCACGCATGTCAGTTACTAACCTCACTAATCTCGTTGAAGACAAACCGATTCGGTTCTAAAGTGACTAGAACGTCTTCCCAAACGGAACGTGGCAACCGCCAAATATTTTCAATAAAAATTTAAAATTCAAAATTCAAACTTGCCGCCTTATTTTGAATTTTGGGGGCAAACTGCTTGGTTCAAAATTTACGACCATGACAGAAAGCATTAATGATACATTTTACACGACCAAGTTTGTATTAAGGCAAGGTCCTGTCGACCATATGTAGTAATAAATCTTGTCGACACCTTCGAATACATGATTTGAGTGATAGCAACGACCTCTGGTCACATATTAGTCAAAATCACACGACGGTCGTAAGATTCTTTACAACCACGATTATGCTAACGGACGGCAATACGTTTCTTTGTGGCTTATTTAATGTAGAATCAATATCCTTAAAGACCAACGACTATAACCGACGGAAGACATCAAGATCATTAAAGTCTCCAACCGTTACTCAAATATTCAAGGACGCATTTATGGTAATCAAGACTATAAATACGAAGATCCCAACCTCATTCAAGCCCGAGAATCTGAAGATTACAAGCTTATTACAAAAAACTCTCTCAACTCTTTCTAAAAGAATACACAACGCTATATTCAAACGCACGGCTGAAATGTTTTACACACGACCTACGATTACTACTAGCGTTTAAACTTATTTTTGCTTATATTGCAATACATTGTAATACGTACGGATGTCGTCCATGCTTGGCGATCATAGTTCATTGACGACCCATTTTTGTCGTCCGCGGTTTTTTCCTCGTTGAGGTTTTTCCGCATCACCAAATCTCTTGTCCATTTGTTTTTATCTTTGTTGCATGTTTTGTCGATCGATTCCTTTCTTTAGTTGTTAAAAGATCCACATCAACCTTAAGTTATCCTTTTGGACAATTTTTGGCATTAACAGTCGAAGAACAAGAAAGTGAGAAACACATAAACCCAAATCCAAGAACCAATTGACCGTTACACCTTTGTTTGATTAAAGAACAAGAAAGAAGAAGGCATTTAAACAAGGTTGTGCTTCAATATTGTCAAATTCGTCATCTGGAAAACAAAGATGATTAAAGAGGATACTAGGGGAGTTTGTTAGTACATATATTTGTTGGATACAAGATCATAAAGACTGAAGTCAACCAAGTCAAAACCACAGTCAACTCTCAAGCAGAAAGTCAAAGTCTTTTTGTAATAAAGTTCAAAGTCAAAGTCAATATGTTTGTAATAAGTGTATTATGCGCGTGTGTTTAAATAGGTATATGAGTAGTTAGTTGCTAGAAGTTAGAAGTTGAACTTTGTACGTGCATATTGTTCTAGAGAAAGAAAGTGTCACAGAGAACCTTTGTACGAATTCTTCATTTTGAATTGAAAAAGGTTAATTGTCAGATTGATTAATTCGTATTATCTTTGTGTGAATTGCAATTAGAACTTGAATCTAGGGATTAATAATTGGTATCAGAGTAGAGTTCAAGTTGAAATCGATCAATAAATGGATGTTAGCACTGTTTTCTGAGTCTGGATTGAATTTTGAATTTTTATGTGTTTTTGCGAGTTTGTTTGATTCAATTGTATTCGTATAGTGCAATAGGTCAATTTTGTATAGGTTTGTTAGAATATTGCACTGTAATTGTATATTAATTTTGAGATTTTACGTTTTTCACGAGTTCACGAGTTCGAAACACTGTTCAATCCCAATTTGTAATTTTGACAGAATTTCTTTGAAATTCTTTGGTTGTAATAGGTTCGAATAGTGTTAGTGATCTTATTGTCAAAATTTTAGACCGAAAATCGAAGGTTTGATGGATTTTTGAAGAAATCAGAGTGTTTCTAGTCAAAGATCTGAAGAACTCCCATAAATCCCAAGAAATCGCACCAAGAACTCGCAGATCTATTGATTTCGCATAATTGTTTTGCTTTAAAATTTTCATAAGTATAGATTTCGCACATGTGTAATATGCGAAATGAGCATAATTCGCATGTGTGTGTGTTAAGAATTCCTCAGAATTCGTATAGTATTGTATGCGAAATGCCAGAATTCGCATAAGTCCTTTATACGAAAAGCTTATTGAAAAATATTTCTAAGGCAAGAATTCGCATAAGGCTTTTATGCGAAAAGTGTAGAACTCGTATAAGGAAGGATACGAATTCTTAAGAATTCGCATCTAACTTCATACGAATTCCTCAGAATTCACCTAAGAGTGTTATACGAATTCCTCAAATTTCGCATAAAGAGTTTCAAATTTTTCTTAGTATAGGTTCGTATGTGTTTGTCATGCGAAAAGCTAATTTTTCAAATTTCCAAGTCAAGATTTCGCATAAGAACCGTGTGCGAATTCTGAATTGTATTTGTGTGTGAATTCTGAAAGGTTGCTTGTGTGCGAATTCTAAGGTTAGTGCGTGTGCGAATTCTGTCTGTGAATTCTTTGTGTCTCATTGTGTGGTGCGAATTCCATACTTATGAAATTTTTGGAAATTTAATTTCTGAAAATTCTTTCTAAGATTTTCTGTATTTCTGATTTCACTTGGACTAACGATCATTTTCAAGTTATTATTGTACATTTTTGAAACAGAATGACTTCCAAAGACACACTTTCAATCGGTACAGACGTGAAGCCTCCAGTACTGTTCAAAGGGGAATACGAACAATGGAAGGATAGATTTATTGACTTTATGGACAGACATGCAAACAGGGAGAATATTCTGATGTCCATAATGGAAGGTCCGATGGTAAAATACCTGATGATGAATCCTCGGATAGAGCAGATGGAAATGTAGACAGAGCTCAAAAGACAAAGACTGTTCCAAAAGACCTTTCCCAATATACTGAAGAACAAAAGAACAGATACAAAGCCGATAAGCAAGCTAGATATCTACTCTTATAGAGCATACCTAACGAGATCTACATCAAAATCGATAGCTACAAAGAAACTGCAAAGAAGAAGTGGGATCAACTCCAAAAGATGATGATGGGATCAAAGGTTGGAAACTAGATAAAGGTTGCCAACTGCATAAATATCTACGAGGAATTCAAGGCTAAGGAGAATGAGAGTCTTGAGGAAACATATGAGAGATTTGTTCTTCTACTAAATGAGCTTGCAAAGAACAAAGTCAAGAAGAAGCAAATACAGAACAACGTCAAATTCCTCAGCATTCTACAACCAGAATGGAAAAAGCATACGAGAAGAATGAAACAAATGAAAGACCTCAGTGACATTCCTTTGTACGAGGTATATGAAACACTGAGACAGAATGAGGAGGAGGTAGAAGAGAAAAGAGGAGAGAAGAAAAAGGTTGAAAAAGTAGTTGATCCCATAGCTATAGTTGTGGCTGAGAAAAGGAAATAGAAAAAGAAGGAAAATAAGAAGAAAAAGAAAGCGGTGATTGCAAGTTCTGATGAGTCCGATAATGTTGATTCTGACAGTGATGACGGAGAGAATCTCAAGCAAGCCATGTTACTGCTGACCCGTACCTTTGAAAAGAAGTTTTACAAGAAGTCGGGTTCAAACCCTCAAAGATACTCATCAGGGTCAAGAAATCATGAGCATAGAGAAAGAGTGGAAGGAAGAAGATTTGAGGAGAAGAAGTTTATGGAGAGAAAGCCAGAAGAGAAGAAGAAGTATGTTAATGATTATGCCAGTGAAAAGAAGACTGATGATTTGATCAAGTGCTACAATTGCTGCAAAGTATGTCATTTCGCCAAAGAATGTCGGAAGCCTACAGTTAGAAATTCTGACTACTATAAGCACAAGATGCTTTTGGCTAAGCAGAAGGAAGCTTGTAAGGCTCTAATGGTTGAAGACGAGTTTTGGCTTGACCACTCCGATGAAGAAGAAAAAGAAGAAACAACACACATGTGTTTGATGGGAAAAGAGGTGAAGTATGATGAGTCAGACGAAGAAACATCTGATGAGGTATTAAATTTTTATGAATCTGATTTTATAAATAAAATGGATGCCATGATGATCGAGCTTCAATACCTTCAAGCCAAATTGAAAAAGGAAAAGAGTAGAGTTGCGAAGAAACGCCAAACTATTTTTGATCTCAACAAGGAACTTGTTGGGAACAAAAGTCTGATTGACTCTCTAAACAAATCGGCTTCTGAATTTAAACTTCAAAAAGATTGTTTTGAAAATAAGATTTATGAAATTGTTTCTAAACTTTCAAAGTCTTATATTGAGAAACAAGAATGTGTTTTGAAAGCTCATAAATTGCAGGTTGAAAATAAAAGTTTGGAGAAAAAGGTAAATGGTTTGGAAGCCAAATTATATGCTAGAGGACAAACAGATCAAACCATTTTCTTAAACACACCAAATGAGGAATCTGATGTTAAAGAGAAGTGGGGACTCGGTTATGATAACCCACATTATCTAAAGAAAGTAATAAGAAAATATCCAGCCTTGTATAACTTCGATTTTCTACAAGCGACTACCAAACATCCTCATTTGAAACCCAAATTTGTTACCAAATCACCTGATGAGGTTGAGGCCAAAGAAGATGAGAACAGAAAGAGAACAACGAAAATGCAACTACCATTCTGCTATCAAAAGCTAAATAATAGTTATATTTCTGAACAACCAAAATTCCTTTCAAATGACTATTACGAAAGTTATTCTACAAATGAGTTGGAGGCAAAACCTATTAAAGCAAAAATTTATGTTCCTCCACTTATTTTAGAAAGCAAAATAATTGATCTTGAAAATGCTTTATCTAATGAAAGAATTTTGGTTGATATTGAAAAAGTTGTATTTTCTACTGTAATGAAGAACACTGTTTTTAAAACTGAATCCAACGAGTGTTCAAAATCTTCTAAGGCACCTCAAACTTCGGAAGACGATATTGATGACTTATTTCTGATGATGGGTGTGTTAATGAAGTTGATATGTTTGACTTTAATGCTAAACTTCCAGATCATTTTGCTTTTATCATTAACTCTGAAGCTTTACCTAGTGTGTATGAAGTAGGTGAATCATCAACCAAGGTTGGTGAATCAGTTTCTGTAAGTACTGACTATTATGAAAAAGGTAAGAAGCAAAAGAAATGACGCTCATAGAAACGGACCAACACTGGTAAGCTTAAGAAAAGACAAACTCAGAAATCTCATTTTCCTGACAAATCTAAATCTTTTGTTTCAGAGTTGAAAAAGAAAAGGTCTGAAGAGCGAACTGAATGGCGACCAAAACATAAGAATGATGAGAATGCATAATCATGTCCTGATATTGATTATACTATAATGACTGATAGTATCTCTGATATAGTTGGTACTGTTGCTTCTTATAAACAAAAGCTTGTAATTCCTTACAAGAAATATTCAATAAAGCAATTACTCTAATTATCTCGCTCTACTACTAAGTCCTCTAAATATAGACGGAATGATTTTGTTTCTCGCCGATATTCTGATGATTGGTTTGGTACTTATCATTTTTATCATTCTAAAGTTTCTTATGATTTTCAAAATAAAAGAGGACCCAAATTCAAATGGGTGCCAAAATCTTGCGCTAATCTGAAAGGACCCACATTGCAATGGGCACCTAAAGTTGTTATTCCCTAATTTCTCCTGTGCAGACCCGTCATATGTGGTACTTGGATTATGGTTGCTCCAAGAATATGACTGGGCAGAAAGATATTTTGTCTAATTATACAGAGAAATATTGCGGGAATGTGCGCTTCGGAAACGACCAGTTTTCACCAATTCTGGGCTATGGTGACGTTATTTAAGACAATGTGACGATCAAGAAGGTGAGTTATGTTGAAGGCTTAGGACATAACCTATTCAGCATTGGACAGTTCTGTGAAAAAGACCTAGAGGTTAATTTCAAGGCCAAGAGATGTTGTGTGTGTACTGAAGACGGTAAAGAACTCTTGGTCGGCACGAGAAAGTCAAACCTCTACACGATCAACTTGTCGAAAGTCAAGACTGACAATGAGGTGTGTCTAATGTCAAAAGCCTCGCTGCAACAATGCTGCTTATGGCATCGAAGGCTTTCTCACCTGAATTTTCGTTACATCAATAAGCTGGTCACGGGAAATTTAGTCAAAGGACTTCCAGAGCTTAAGTACGTGAAAGAACATCTATGCGCAACGTGTGAGAAGGGAAAGATGAAGAGAGTCGCTCATAAGCCAAAGCCTGAGCCTAGTACAAGTTCTACACTGGAATTGTTGCATATGGATCTCTGCAGTCCAATGAGTATTCAAAGCATAAACGACAAGAAATACGTTCTAGTGATTGTGGACGATTACTCGCGGTACACTTGGGTCAAATTTTTGAGAACAAAAGATGAGACGCCCAAAGTCATCATCACATTTCTAAAGACCACTCAAGTGAATCTGCAAAAGACAGTCAAGCTTCTTCGAACAGACAACAACATAGAATTCAAGAATAAAATTGTTGAAGATTATCTCAAATCGGTTGGGATAACACATCAATTTTCTTCTGCTAGAACGCCTGAACAAAATGGAGTCGTAGAGAGACGTAACATAACACTAGTCGAGGCCGCTTGAACTATGTTGAGTCAATCGGATCTACCTCTGTTTCTATGGGTTGAAGTTGTATTGACTACTTGCTATACGTATAATCATTCTATAATCCACCGTCGGTTTGGTAAAACGCCATACGCTTTAATAAATAACCGTACACCTAGCATTAAACATTTTCATATTTTTGGATGCAGGTGCTTTGTACTGAATGACAAGGAGAACTTAAACAAGTTCAGTCCAAAGGCTGACGAAGGCATATTTATCGGCTACTCTCAAACGTCTGCAGCCTACATAGTGTATTTAAAGAAGTCAAAGAGCGTTGTTGAAAGCGTTAATGTGACATTTGATGAAGAGTTGACTTCTGAACAAAACAGTTCAGAACCCGTACTTACTGGAGTACTAGCTTCTAGACAAATCAGTCCAGAACCTGTGGTTAATGTGACTAATTCTGATAAACCATCTACTTCTACATCTCATTTATTAGAATTAGATTTATTGTTTGAATTCTTTTACAATGAGTTTCTTGGTTCTAAATTGCCTAAATCTGTTGTGATTGAAAGACCTGAAGAGTCAAGCAGTCATCATCTAATCACTTCAAATGTGTCTACTGAATTTGTTCCCTCGGTTCAGCAAGAAACTCCGATTCAAACACCTACTCCTTTGGTTGAAGCTATACATGAAACTATCAAGACAGAAGTTGTTGACTCAGTTGGTTGCACTGTAATGACTAATCAACAGCCAGATAATGTTGTACCAACTGAAACTTCTACACATAATACTTCAACTGAACCCCTCCCAAATACTGAACAAATTGATGAACCTGAAAGGGGATTCTTAGATGAACATCATGATCAATCTACATCAAATCCACTCCCTCATGAACACAAGTGGACCAAAGAGCACCTGATACATCAGATCATAGGAGATCCATCTAAATCGGTGCAAACTAGGTCTGTTACACTTAATCAATGTATGCATGACTCATTCCTGAGCAAGGTAGAGCCAACACACGTATCTGAAGCTCTAGCCGAATCAGATTGGGCAACTGCAATGCAAGAAGAGCTGAATCAGTTTGAAGCATTAAAAGTCTGGAGACTAGTGCTTAAGCCTGTAGGTAAAACCATTATTGGCACAAAATGGGTATTCAAGAATAAGAAAGACGAAGATGGTATTGTAATCAGAAACAAAGCAAGACTAGTGGCTAAAGGATATAGGCAAGAGGAAGGTATTTACTATGATGAGACTTATGCTCCAGTGGCGTGCATCGAAGCTATAAGGATGTTTCTAGCATATGCTGCACACAAGAACTTCACCGTCTACCAAATGGATGTGAAGACTGCCTTTCTCAACAACATCTTAAAGGAGGAAGTCTACGTCTCTCAGCTTGAAGGCTTTGTCAAGCCAGAGAAACCGCATCACATCTACATTCTGGACAAAGCTCTTTATGGTCTGAAGTAAGCCCCTCGAGCCTAGTATGAAGTCTTATCCAAATTTTTAGTCAAGTCGGGATTCTCGAAAGGTAAAATCGATACTACTCTTTTTATCAAAAAGGAAAAATCTGATATCATTTTAATTCAGATTTATGTGGATGATATCATATTTGGATCAACTAATGCAAAATATTGTAAGAATTTTTCTAACCTCATGGTGTCCATATTTCAGATGAGTATGATGGGAGAGATGAATTTCTTTCTCGGATTACAAGTCAAACAATTTTCAACGGGGATTTTTATCAATCAAGCTAAGTACATTTTCGATATTCTTAGAAAATTCAAAATGGAAAATTGTACTCCAATTGGAACCCCGTGGCACCTGGAACTAAGATTGGCACTGATCCTTCGGGAAAAGTTGTCGATGTTAGAACCTACCGAGGGATGATTGGTTCTTTAATATATTTAACATATAGTAGGATAGATATAATGTTCTCTACATGTTAATGTGCTAGATATCAAACTTCTCCAAAAGAATCCCATTTGTCTGCAGTTAAACGAATTTTTAGATATCTGAATGGCACTGCAGATCTTGGTCTGTGTTATCCTAAAAATACAGGTTTTGAACTGACAGCATATTCAGACGTAGACCATGCAGGTTGTATGCTTGACAGGAAAAGTACGTCGGGGCACATACAATTTCTGGATGATAAACTCGTGAGTTGTGCTTCAAAGAAACAACTATGTGTATCTACATCAACAGCTGAGGCAGAGAATGTCGCTGTGACGAGCTGCTATTCTCAAGTGTTGTGAATGAGAACACAACTCCAAGATTATGGCTTCAAATATAACAAGATCCCGATCTACTGTGATTCAAATAGCGCGATTGGCATATCTGCGAATCCTGTTCAACATACATATACCAAGCACGTTGGTGTCAGATATCATTTTATCAAAGACAATATGGAAAAAGGTACAATCGAACTTTATTTTGTAAACACAAATTACCAACTTGCTTATTTATTTACCAAGCCTCTTGATGAAAAGAGATTTAATTTTCTCGTTTCAAAACTTTGTATGTTAAATCTCAAGACTTAATCTGTGATTACCTACTAAAGTTTTGCTACTGTTATTTTTTCTTCATTTATTTATTATTAATCTGAAAGATATCTGCACTTAAGTTTGTTCATGATCTCAGGGGGAGTGTGTAAAGATGATCAGATAACATACATTTGAGGGGAAGTTAACAAGTTTTGCATATGTTTATCACTGATAAATTTTCTGATGCATAATTTCAGAAGAGTAAAAGTCAAGGAGTACGGAATATGACTTCTGATTACATCTGATCAGAACTCGTACTTTCAAAGTTGTATTGCTTTATGTCATTTTATTTTCAATAAATTTTGTGAATAAAGCTTTGTACTTTGACAGACTTGTGATTTTTGCAGGACTGGGAGAGAACTTACATTATCATATCATAAATGACTTAGAGCTGACTTGATGAGATTTAAGACTGAGCAAAAGGTTTATTTCTAATCTTAATCTCATACGTGTCTAAAAGAAGGAAAACTTTTAGATATGAAAACATTTTTATTAAATGTTCAAACCACTTTTGATTCTTAAAACGATTTTATGAATATAGAAGTGTGATTTTTAAATGTTTTCATCTACATGTGCTTTAATGATTAATAAACCGTGTGTTTCCAAAGATAAATTCTTGTGTATTATCTTTTCCATATACTGTCAAGTATTCACACACACCGGTTTAATATTCTGTTGGAAATGTTCTTACCATGTCTCATATTGAAACCATTTTTCGATGGTAAGACACCCCGATTGAACTTCAAAGAATTTTGAGCGTGATTTCGTTTCAAAACGTTTCTTTCAAGAATGTCTATATTTTGGTTCGTATAGACTATATCCAATTTTTGTTGACCTAACCTTTGATTGAAAAGGTCAAATATGAATATTTTTTCTTTTCATACAATGTCAGATTTTCAAACAAGTTTCTTGTATTCATTTCATTCATTCAATATACTTGTTTTGAATAATCTTCAATGTTTAAAAATGCTCAAATTTTCATGACTATCTTATTGAGCATACAAACATCTAACATGTATATACATGTGCTTTAACTGCAAAGTTAAACCATTTTGAGCAACATGTTCTTATAGGACAACATGGTTTCATTATATGAGGACTTAACTGAACTTCTATGGATTTACGTTAACCAGTATTTCCTACCCAAGAAGTTAATCCTTGAGTGATCGAAGAGTGAGGAGTCAAAATATATGAGTGTGGGTGTGATGAGGTAAAATGAAAAAGAGAGTTTGGTTAGAAGCGAGCTTCATGATAAAAAGAAAGAAGGTGTGAGAACATAGTAAAAGAATATCAAACTCTGTACCAACTTTTTTTGAGCCGGGCAGCTACATTTTTTATTGTTTCACAATTCTTTGGTGAACGTCATTGAAAAAGGCAACTAGCCTATGCCAACTCTTGATTTAAACCCCACCAGCTACTCATCTTTTTCTCAAAAAGAAGATGTTTCATATTTGAAGGGGACGCAACACATAATCTATCTGGTTTTCATTTGGAAAATCTGGATATTGAAAAAGAAGGAAGTTTGCCCCACCTTCGCACCTCGATCATGCAACATTGAGTCTGTGTTATACTGTTGTTGTCTCAATAGTTTACACAATTTTAAGCCTGATAAATCAATCATTCTGATTAAATTCTTTCATACACAAGCACGAACACACAGAGAATTCGTTTTTCTGTCTAAACGTTCATAGTTTAACCTTGTGTTATTCGATGATTGAATGGAAGACCTGGGGGAGTGAACATCAAAAAGCTCCTTTCCAATGTGTATTCGTTACACACAGTGACTTCGTGTTACTGACAGGCATTTCTAACTGATTCATTTGTTGATTCAGGTGTTACACTCATATTTTGTCTGAATTTGCAAAGATTCAGATAAATATCTTATGAATTGACGAAGAATCGAAGGCTCAGTGGAAAAGTTCAGTGTTCAGACTAATGACATTTCTTGAGAAAGTTTTGATGATTTCAGCGCTTTATCATCCAAAAGGGGGAGATGATCAAGAAATGTGGGATATGATAAAGAAAAGTTGGAGCTTAAAGGAGAAATTTATGTCAAGACATTTAATTTGAAGAAAGTTTGTTGAAAGCGGAAAGAGAAAGTTCAAAGAATTGCAAGTTTTGCTGACGATTGTACAAGTTTGAAAGAGCAAATTCAAAGAATTCTGAAAGCAAGTTGGATCTTACTGAAATTTTCTTTGAAGACAATTTGCTGAAGCAAATTGAGCCGAATCTGAAGATAATTTCTTTCCGATGTCTGAAAGAGGTTCTTATTACATTTGGGAGGATGTTAAAGCTGACTGCAAAAAGATGTTATACAAAGACTTGGGAAGAATACAAAATTGTTTTTGAAGATAAGGGGAGATTATGCTTCAATACTTATTTTGCTGAAAGAATTGTAAAAGGGGGAGAATGAATTGCAAAATCTTTTTGAAGATGATCTTGATCCAAAGGGGGAGAATGTTAGTACATATATTTGTTGGATACAAGATCATGAAGACTGAAGTCAACCAAGTCAAAGCCAAAGTCAACTCTCAAGCAGAAAGCCAAAGTCTTTTTGTAATAAAGTTCAAAGTCAAAGTCAATATGTTTGTAATAAGTGTTTTGTGTGCATGTGTTTAAATAGGTATATGAGTAGTTAGTTGTTAGAAGTTAGAAGTTGAACTTTGTACGTGCATACTGTTCTAGAGAGAGTGTGTCACAGAGAACCTTTGTACGAATTCTTCATTTTGAATTGAAACAGGTTAATTGTCAGATTGATTAATTCGTATTATCTTTGTGTGAATTGCAATTAGAACTTGAATCTAGGGATTAATAGAGTTCAATCGTTATGATAATTGATAGAACTATAGGAAGTACAAATTAAAGACCCAGGGATTGCAGTACCAGAATCGGTAATTGGAAATCAATTAAAAGAGTAAAAGTCTAAAACATTATAATTGGATTAAAAACTAGTACATATATAATTAGGCTAAGGGCTAAAACATATATAATTAGGCCCAAAAATTTTGGTATTTAATTTTAAATTTTGATGTTTTTTTAAACTACTCTAATTAACTACATATGTATATGTAATTCATCATATCAATTTCTTATTTAATTATAGATAACTCCATTTCGACTTTTTTGTCAGGAGCGGTGGACCGAAGTTGAACATTGTTCCTTGCCATAACTCCTCAATGTTAAGGTTGGGGAATAAGATATGTTATGTGGCAGATCTAACATAACTTTTGTGAAGATAGCAGTTTGAGATTTTTATATGTGTTTTCTTGCAAATACACTTTTTATTAACATCAACATAGTTACATGTAAACTGAGAGCGATATCATGATGAATCATCATGACTATTTACATTATAACACATTAATAAAAGACGGTTTCTAGAATAATAACTAAAACAAAAAGACGAAATCTTTGCTCTTCCTAACCATTTCGAGTTAACATGTTAAAGCGCATTTATTTCTATAAGAACGGTACTTTCTAATGTGTAAAATGAGATCAACCCTATAATATAAACAAATAAGTATAGAAGTGATAACCAACTCATCACATTGTAATATCCGGATTGAAAGTACCGGTCATGATATGATATATTGTTCATATTAAAAAATTTCCACTTCTTTTTCTCATGCTTCAAATTATCCATGCCGTTATTTTTTTTTCAACTATAAGATTGTCAATGTTTTGCAGGTGGGTACACAAAATGAGACAGGTTACGCTAGTCGTAAACATATGGCATATGCAAATACTACTTGAACTTCATCAATGGGACAAAATCTTGGCTTAAACCAATGTTTGAAACTCGACCTGACCCAAGCAGCTAAACTGATTCATTATTTATTTGGTAGGGAAACTAATCTTGTTTAAAACATATATAGTGCTAGAGTCACATATCAGCTAGACTTGGACATTTTCTCTTCAATATATGTTGGAATCCTCATTCTCTCCTCAAGGGATTTTCTGGATAGAAATTAGATAGGGTCAATATATATTCTAACATAGTTTCAGAGACAAAGTCTATTTTTTGGGACATCTTTACTCGGGACTCAACTTTATGGGACATCTTTGCTCGAGACCTAACACTCTTGGATATCTTTACGCATGTAGCCTCTATTGGAAGAGGTGTATTAGAGTCCCACATAGGCTAAACTTTAAAATTTTCTCTTCAATATTGTTGGAAAGCGCTTTCTCTTCACATATTCTCACAGTTCAACTAAGGGTGTCAACTTTATACAAAACCAAATCAAGTAGAATGTTACCAACCAAACCAAGTTAACCAACATGTTTGGTTGGTAGTACCATGTCAATAGTATATTGATGGCAAGATAATAAATACAATTTTTTTAGTATTGTGTAGTACCATACCAACCAACTTAAATTTTCAATTATATACATTATATATATATATATATATGATAATTAATAGAGTAAATTACATTTTGGTTCTTGTGGTTGCCACTTGCTATCAAGTCTCGTCCCTATTTTGAAGTGATTACATTCTTTGTTACTGTGGTTGCCACTTTGTTATATTTTTGGTCCATCCGATTAACTTCTGTTAAAAAGTTCCATTAACTTAAGGGGCAATTTAGTCTTTTTAGTTTTAAATTTCATATTCTTTAAAATTAAAGAATATTATAATAAATCATATATGAATTTAATACATACAATATATATAATCACAAGCCCAAAGTTCTCCATCCGTCACACCACATCACCGCAGACTTTGACACCACCCATCTCCTTCACCGAGGACTGTGACCTAATGGTGTGACAAGCTCACCCCACTTCACTAGAGACTGTAAACCAACGATGATCAAACATAAAACTCGTCCCTTGCTCAACCCTCTCTGTCGACACACATTCTCTGGCAACCCAAACAACGAAAAGAATCCTATGTCGCTCATCCCTCACCCTCCTGCAATGATTACCAACGAGACCAATGAACCCTCTCCCCTATGTTGCAACGATATCCAGCGAATAAGTACCATCCCCTTTTGTTGAGGTTTTTACTGTGGGTTTTTTTTATCTGCAACGAGGACCAACGTTTCTATTTGTGCTTTTAGGTTTTAGGTTTTCTTATTCAATCGTTCCTTTGATTTAGGTTTCCCTTGTTTTTTCTACTTGGGGTTTTTAGTTTGATTGACATTTGCTTTTATTTGATTCAAAACTAGGGTTCATTTGATTTTAGTTATCGATTATATTTAGGTTTCAAGATATGGATATGGGTTTTGCTTTGTTTGGCTTTCAGTTTCTTTGAACATCTATTTAGGTTTGGGTTTTACTTTGTTTGAGTTTTAGAGTTGTGGTTTTTGGTTTTTAATTAGTTTGAGTTTTAGATTTGTTTGTATTTGGGTTTATGATTGAATAAAGATATGGGTTTTGCTTTGGTTTGGTTTGGGTTTGTTTTGCAAAAGAAGATAACCGAAAGGGAAGGGTGTGGCCAATGGTGAAGGAAGTGGACTGTTGGAGTTGGAGTTAGTGTTGGGGTTGGGGGTAGGGGTGGGGGTGGTGTCTGTAACTCCCAAAAAATTCATGTAAGTATTCTTAGTAATTCGACCTTTATTTTCTTATTTCATTGCTAGAAAATTCGAGGTGTAGTTTGGTTTGGTCCTAGAAAATCCACGTCCTTCAGTTAGTCGTAAGGTTAAACAATCGTCAGATTTACAGAAGCTAGTGGGGTCCGAGCGACAGTGACCGACGATTATGACATTGGTCATAGTCGCATTGTCAATCGCGTGGATGGGGGAGTGGCCGCGATACATGCCCGGCGACAGTGACTCGCTATTGTGACATTGACATTATCGCCTGTCACAATCGCATGGATGGTACCACAGTGTGCTGGGCTTCGGCGATAGTGCCAGTGACAATGCCACTATGGCAAAGTCGTTGGGCATAGTCGCCCGCGTGGTCTGAGTTTTTATATTGAAGCCAACTCGTTTTTCTTTCATTGCTAACCTAAAATCCGATTGAGAAATCGTGTGTGAGAACCCTTGGTGCGATTTTGAAGTCTTCAAGCATCTCTCTTCATTTACTCTAAGTCTAGGGTTGATAATCACATTTAATGTTCATCAAAGCTTCATTCAAGGCCATTTATTGAAGTGTGAAAGCAAGACTAAAGCCCTCACTCCTCAAATCCATCTCCTCCAACTCCTAGGATTTGCTATTTTCTAGGTTTTAACCAAAACCTAGATTTGTGAGTTCTTAAACCTTTTTGTTAAACTAGATACATATCACTACTTGTTCTTTATTATTATTGTTACTTTTCTTGCAAAATCTACCATATATAATGTGATGCTCATATACTTATAATATTAGGATCCTATGGAGCATTTGGGATGAAAATGATGTTAATAATGGTTTAAACTCAAAGAGGGGTCATGTTTACTTGGTTAACTTTAGTTTATCATTTCTGGAAGAAATAACCTATATATTGGGTTTTGACCTAATGTGAATAAATGACTTTATATGATACATGAGTGATCATGGAATTATCTTGATATTTGATATGGAGTAGGTAAGTATAGAAAATGTGTTAAGTATATTTGCATAATTCTCATGTGAGAATATATGCATTGGGTTGATTTGAAACATGTGGAAGTCTTAAATGAAGCTCATATATGATGTATGTATTATTCAAATCATATTGGTTACCCATGATGGGCATTGTATACACTTTACATGGATTGAGGTGTCTTGTGGCCTTATAATGGTATTGTTGGATAAACCAAGTCAGTAGACACTAGGAGGATATAGTCTTGGGTGCCACCGTATAGGTATGTACCTAGACCTCCGCCATTCGGGGTAATTCCATGGTTGTAGTCCTCGAATGTGTCGGGCCTTTTCAGTGTCGTTCATGGTAGCTTGGCATCAAGGCGTACCGAATTTTTGGGTGGAACTTGATTAGTGTTATGGGTCTCCCCCATTGACTCCACATATGGAAATTGTTCTGGTATACCGTTATGCATATGTTAATTTATCTGATTATATTTTGCCTGTCCAGTCTCACTAGGATTTTTGGCCTAACACTTGCTTGGTGTCGATGTGTATCTCAAGTTCTAGCGGCACCGGCTATAAGAAGGTTTAGTCGGTATTATTGTGAGCTTGGGAAAGTGATTTTGGAACACCAAGATAGAAGATCTCCATTTTTGGTAGGTTTAGTTGACACCCAAACTGTAATCTTGTTTCCCGTGAAATTAGATTATTAGTTTGTCATTTCCATTTGCTAGAATTGCAACTTGTATTTAAACAGGTGAATATTCATTTTCCCCTTTTGAGGGAGGCTCGATGCTTTGGCATATTTTAAATACCACTTTTCAGTTTTTTGAAAGTTTTTGTTAACTCCATTTTTGGGATGTTACAAGTTGGTATTAGAGCTTTACTTTAAGTGAACTAAGTATTGACTCTAGCATGCCTAGACTTAAGTTGTAGGCGTTAATGGTAAGTTATCAGCCTTTGGATAAAACTCATAGGTGGGGAGAGTATTAGGATTTACGGAATTGCATTGATTAAGAGTTATGATGGTAGTGACGAGAATTCTTGTATATAATTTGTTCATAATTTCACTTAGCTAATGTTATTATGAATGTATTGTTACGTAAGCTTACTTGAATTGCTATTGTTATGATGATTGATAAATGTAGTAATATGTACCTTTGAGTTCTACTCACTTACTCTTTTCCTCAACCTCATTCTCGTGTGTGTGTGGCAGATCATCATGGTAAATCTCGAAGCAGACTACCGACCCCACGAGCGGGAAATATGGAGGACGAATCTACCATCGACCAACCAAATGTGGTCGCGTCCGCCGTGGATCCTTCGATACCCACTATCTTGGGCGAAAGGGTCGAGAACATCCCTCAAAGAAACATTGCCACCTCAAACCCCGTCATCGAGGAAGTGACTCTCGAGACGCGAATCATGGATAACATGATGCATGCCATGAACTCGGCTATGGCACAACAATAAGAGTTCTTCATGAAACTGTTGGAGGATCCGGACGCCCGTCATCGACGGCCCGAGACGGTGGCGGAAAATGCCATGATTAGGTCGGGGAGGTATGGCAAATGTCGTTCGCACCGAGGAGCATGTGGTAGTTAGAGACAAGAGGAGAGAAAAAGGATGTTCCTACAAGACCTTACTTGGTTGCAAACCGCCAGAATTTGGGGGGACTACCGATCCGGTAAATTGTATGTACTGGATCCGATAGATGAAAATGACATTCAAGGCCAGTGAGTACGATGACTCTCAAAGGGTTAAGTTCGCCTCTCACTTGCTTAGGGGCGAGGCCCTAACTTGGTGGAATCTCACTCGATCTGCCCTTACTTCATAAGTGTTGGCCATACTCCCGGGGTCCACTTTTAAGAAGAATATCCTAGACAAATACTGCAGTGAGAGAGCCCTGGACAAGATCGAATTGGAGTTCAAGAATCTGAAGAAGGGTATAATGATTGTTTCTGACTACTCAAAGCAATTCTTAGAGAAGTTGAGTTTGATGGAGTATCTGGCTCCCGATGAGAAGATGAAAATCAAGGCATACCAAATGGGGTTGTCGGCCGAGATGAAGACGGCGGTGAGGAATGCCAAGGTAACAACGTTAGAAGAAGCTATTGAGGAGTCATTTTTTGTAGAAGATGACATTGTCCAAGGCAAGGAAGAGAGGGGGCAAGTTGTTGAGAAGAGGAAGTGGGAAGGGCCATCAGTCTAAACCGTATACGGGAGGAAGGTTTGGAGACTCCTGTCATGAATCTAGATTGTGCCACAAATGCAAGAACAACCATTATGGCCCGTGCAACCCAAGACCACATTCGGGTCCCGCCGAGTGTGCCAAGTGCGGGAAGAAGGACCATGCAATTTAAGATTGCCCTATCCGTGGGCCGGTATGCTTCGAATGCCGAGAACCGGGACATATGAAGAGAGAATGCCTGAAGCTTATGGATAGTGGTCGTGGGAGTTCTTTTGGGACGATGGCAAGAACAGAGCAACCACCAAAGGTGTCGAGTCGAGCATTTCAGATGACCACCGAGGAGGCGAGGGAGACCATCGATGTTGTATCGGGTATGTTCCTAGTAAATTCCTTGAATGCTCGTGTGTTATTTGATTCGGGTGCAACTTGCTCTTTATGTCGAGTACTTTCTGTAAACAATTTGTCGCTTCTATTAGTACCCTTCCCGATGCATTGGCAGTAAAAGTGGCTAATGGGGAACAAGTGTTAATCTGAGAGTGTTTTATTGATTGTACCCTAGAGATCGATGGGAACCCCTTTGAGGTAAATTTACAACCTATGGCTATAGGTTGCTTTAAAGTAGTAATAGGCATAGATTGGTTGGTTAGGCATAAGGCTGACATCTTTTGCTCCAAGAAGATAATCTAAGTGCCTTTGTCGGGAGGTGGTGTAGTTACTATTTATGGAGAGCAAGGGAAGAGAAGTAATCCCATCATATCAACCCTAAAAGCTCGTAAGTTCCTAGCAAAAGGGTGTTCTTCATATTTGGCGTATGTTTTGGATGCGAAATTGGAAAAGAAGAGGATCGAGGACGTGGAGGTGGTACGGGATTACCCAGACGTCTTTTGGGAGGATCTACCCGGTTTACTGCCAGAACGGCAAGTGCAATTCCACATAGACCTCACGCCGGGAGCGGTTCCAATTGCTCATGCTCCCTATCGTCTAGCCCCAACGGAAATGCAAGAAATGATGACGCAGTTGCAAGAGCTATTGGAGAAGGGGTTCATAAGGCCTAGCTCATCACCATGGGGAGCTCCGGTGTTATTCGTCAAGAAGAAAGACGGATCTATGCGAATGTGCATAGATTACCGGGAGTTAAATTAGGTTACAGTGAAGAACAAGTATCCACTTCTCCAAATTGACGATCTCTTCGATCAACTACAAGGCGGGGTGTTTCTCCAAAATCGACCTTCGGTCCAGATACCATCAAGTAAGGGTAAATAAAGACGACGTTCCGAAGACCGCTTTTCGAACGGGGTATGGACACTACGAGTTTTTGGTGAGTCCCTTCGGTCTGACGAACGTTCCGGCCGTATTCATGGATTTGATGAACCGTGTATGTCGTCCCTTTTTGGACAAGTTGATGATCGTCTTCATTGATGACATCCTAATCTACTCAAAGGACGAGACCGATCATAGGGAACACTTGTGGGAGATGTTTGAAATTCTATGAAAAGAAAAATTGTTCGCTAAATTCTCAAAATGTGAATTCTGGCTTCAAGAAGTCCAATTCTTGGTCCACGTGGTGTCTAAAGACGGACTGAAGGTAGACCTGGCGATGATTGAGGCGACGATTAGTTGGGAACCACCAACTAGTCCAACAGAAATCAGGAGTTTCTTGGGGTTGGCAGGTTATTATAGGCGGTTCATTCAAGACTTCTCGAAGATTGCCTCGCCGCTTACTTATTTGACAAGGAAGAACATCAAATTCCTTTGGATCGAGACGCATGATCAAGTCTTCCGGACTCTTAAGAAGAGATTATGTGAAGCGCCAATCCTATCCCTACCCAATGGATCGGATGACTTTGTGGTCTACAGTGACGCTTTCAAGATGGGTCTCGAGTGCGTGCTAATGCAAAGAGGCAAGGTAATAGCTTACGCGTCACGACAACTAAAGGACCATGAAAAGAACTATTTGACTCACGACTTGGAGTTAGCGGCGGTGGTCTTTGCATTGAAGTTGTGGCAACATTATTTGTACGGGACGAAGTGCACTCTCTTTACCGATCATAAAAGACTTAAATACATATTTGACCAAAAGGAGCTCAACATGTCTGTGAATTGTTGAAAGACTATGACTGTGATTGCTCTATCATCCCGGTAAGGCCAATGTAGTAGCGGATGCCTTGAGCTGAAAGAGTCATGAAGGCGGCGTCAAGTTAACCCTCTCCAGGATTGACGTGGTGTCCAATATATTGGAGCACATCAAGGCGTGGAAAATAGAAGCACTTAGAGAAGAAAACCTTAAGACCGAGGTTATGGTAAAGCAAAAAAGAGCTATTGTCGGAGGACAGTCGTGGGCTCAAACTCTTCCAAGGTCGAATTTTGGTACCAAAGTTTGGCGGGAACCGCGAACTACTTCTAGAGAAAGATCATAAGTCCAAGTATTCTATTCATCCCGGTAGCACGAAGATGTATAAAGATTGAAATCTAATTATTGGTGGCTAGTAATGAAACTAGACGTAGCCAATTATGTGGAAAGATGTGTCACGTGCTTTCAAGTCAAGACGGAACACCAAAAGTTGTATGGGAGTTTGCAACCATTGGTAATCCCCGAGTGGAAGTGGGGCAACATCACGATGGATTTCGTGACGAAGCTACCGAAAACCTTGTGAGGCCACGATACAATTTAGGTGATTGTAACTCGTCTAACCAAGAGCTCACACTTTCTGGCAATGCGGGAAACTTTGTCAATGGAGAAACTGTCCAAACTCTACATCGACGAAGTGGTGTCGAGATATGGAGTACCACAATCTATTGTGTTCGATAGAGATAGCCCGTTTATTTCCGATTTCTAGGCTAGTCTATAAAAGGAATTGGGCACTAAGGTCAACTTGAGCACGGATTACCACCCACAAACAGGCGGTCAAAGTGAGAGGACAATTCAAACTCTCGAGGACATCTTGAAGTCGTGTGTCATCGACTTTGGAGGGAGTTGGGATTCACAACTACCCTTGGTGGAATTTGCTTACAACAATAGCTACCATTCCAGCTTAGGGACAACACCATTCGAAGCCTTGTATGTCCGGAAGTGTATAACCCCGGTTTGTTGGCTTGAGGCGGGTGAAAAACAATTCGCCGGTCCAAAAATTGTTCAAGAAACGGCGGATAAGGTGAAAGAGATTCGGGGACGATTGAAAGCGGCTTAAGATCAACAGAAGAGCTACACGGAAAAGAAACGGAGACCGATCGAATTCCAAGTAGGAGATTGGGTCATGTCGAAGGTGTCTCCATGGAACGGATCATCCGTTTCGGAAAACGTGGGAAACTTAGTCCCCGATTTCTTGGACCCTTCACCATTTTAGAGAAGATTGGACTTCAGGTGTACAAGCTAGATTTGGCACCCGAGATGGATGAAGTCCATTCCACCTTTCATGTGTGTTACCTCCGAAAGTGCTTAGCCGAAGAAGGAAGTACCATTCCTTTGTCAAAAATTCTGGTAGACAACGGGAACCATTGTGTGGAAGAACCAGAGACTATCTTAGAGTCAAAGACAAAGAATTTATGGCACAAGGAAGTGACAATGCTCAAAGTTCAGTGGAAGCAGCATCGTGGCGCCAATGTGACTTGGGAATCGGAAGAGGACATGAAAAAGAGATGCCCTCGCTTGTTTAGTTAAGTGTTGATTTCGAGGACGAAATCCTAATCAAGGTGGGGAGGATTGTAACGCACGAAAATTTCATGAAAGTATTCTTAGTAATTCGACCTTTATTTTCTTCTTTCGTTGTTAGACAATTCGAGGTGTAGTTTGGTTTGGTCCTAGAAAATCCTCGTCCTTCAATTAGCTGTAAGGTTAAACAATCGTCAGATTTTCAGAAGCTAGTGGGGGCTAAGCGACAGTGTCATAGTCGCATTATCAATCTCGTAGATGGGGTAGAGGCCGCGGTACATGCTCGGCGACAGTGAATCGCGATTGTGACATTGGCATAATCGCTTGTCACAATCGCATGGATGGTACCGCGGGGTGCTGGGCTTCGTCGATAGTGCCATCGACAGTGCCACTATGGCAAAGTCGTTGGGCATAGTCGCCCGTGTGGTCTGACTTTTTATATTGAAGCCAACCCGTTTTTCTTTCATTGATAACCTAAAATCTAATTGAGAAGTCGTGAGTGAGAACCCTTGGTGCGATTTTGAAGCCTTCAAGCATCTCTCTTCATTTACTCTAAGTCTAGGGTTGGTAATCACATTTAATGTTCATCAAAGCTTCATTCAAGGCCATTTATTGAAGTATGCAAGCAAGACTAAAGCCCTCACTCCTCAAATCCATCAAGGTGTATGGACTCTTTGGGTGGAACTTGATTAGTGTTATGGGTCTCCCCCATTGACTCCACGTATGGAAATTTTTTTGGTATACCGTTATGCATATGTTAATTTATCTTATTATATTTTGCTTGTCCAGTCTCACTAGGCTTTTTGGCCTAACACTTGTTTGGTGTCGATGTGTATCTCAGGTTCTAGCGGCGCCGACTTTAAGTAGGTTTTGTCAGGATTATTGTGAGCTTGAGAAAGTGATTTTTGGAACATCAAGATAGAAGATCTCCATTTCTGGTAGCTTTGTTTGACACCCGAACTGTAATCTTGTTTCCCGTGAAACTAGATTATTAGGTTGTCATTTCCATTTTCTAGAATTGCAACTTGTATTTAAACAGGTGAATATTCATTTTCCCCTTTTGAGAGAGGCTCGATGCTTTGGCATATTTTAAATACCATTTTTCCGTTTTTGGAAAGTTTTTGTTAACCCCATTTTTGGGGTGTTACAGGGTCCATTAATGACATTAAAGAAAAAATCTAATAAAATAAAATATAAAAAACAAAAAGACAAAAAAACATAAAATACCAAAATACCCTTGACATATTTGAGATGTTTTAATGAGAGTTAGTAAGAGGGACCAATTGTGTGACAAAATGGCAACCACAGTGACAAACAATGTAATAAAATGGCAACCACAAACACAATGATCAGAATTGTAATTAGTTCAAAATAGGGACGAAGCTTGATAGTGAGTGACAACCACATGAACTAAAAGTGTAATTTACTATAACTAATATATACATATTAGTTATTGTATTACTATCGATTACGAATCTAATTCACAAACACTCCCGCCTCAGCTCTTCTCTCCTCTTTGTTTCACTCATCATTTGTCATCGTTATGGCTTATAACTGACCTAAGTTTGTAATCAACTCATCATCTATTACTACATCTTCCTATCATTGTTTTATATTAGCCTTTGTCGTCCTTGTTTTCATTGTCTATCTCGATTTGTGATTAGGTATGAACAAACCCTATTTATGTGATTCATTTTCCTTGATTTTTAACAATATATATAGAGTTAGGTTTCAGTGATAATGAAAGTTATGGTGAGAAGAGTAAGAATGGATCTCCACCCTTTGATGTACATTAAGATGAGATGCACGAAGATGAGATGCACCGAAATGCACCAGATCAATCCCCGTATCAAGCGTGATTCATAGGTGGGCTTGAGATTAAAAGTGATTAAGGATCCAGATCCCTTCTTACCTTTTCAACTCAACATTTTCTTCTCACACAAACCTTCGTCTATATATATATGGAGAGGTTAAAATAAGAAATGCTAAGTATGTGAGAAATTGAGAAATGATCCTAGCCCTTCATCTTCATCTGGTCAACATTTGCGGCTTTGACTATGAAGCACTGGATAATTCCTTATATGATCTGTAGAAGATAGAGGGGTAGTTTCGTAAAATACGAGGGACGAGTTCATACGTGAACGTGTGTGATTCTCATATGAACTATACGTTCATATGTGAATCAGTTAATTAGTTCATATGAGAATCAATTAATTACTTCGTATGTGAATCACAAAGGTTCATATGTGAATCTGTTAATTAGTTCAATTGATTCACATATAAACCTACAGTTATTTAGTTCATATGTGAATTAGTTAATTAGTTCATATATGAATCACAAAGGTTCATATGTGAATTACACGGGTTCACATATGAATATATAGTTTATATGTGAATCATACAGGTTCACATATGAACTCGTCACGCGTATTTGTAAAAATTACGTAACTATCCTTCCGTTTTTGGAATAGCCGCAATTTTTGACTAGTCAAATCCGATATTGACCGTATGAATTACTAGGATTACTTATCTATTTCTCACATATTTAGCATTTCTCATTTGAACGTATGGCTATATAGAGTTGAGTTCAAACGAGAATGATACATATTTAAAAGAATAAGAGAATAATTTTGGACCAATCATTTCATTAAATAATATCTTAAATAAAACTTTCTTAAAAATCGCCAATAAAGCATATGTGTCATTTGTTGTATACATTTATATATGGAAACTCGTTTATTTCTATATAGATTATGTAATAAATTTAATTATTTATTCATATTTTTTTAATTTTCATGATTTAAGAATGATTACTTTTTTATTTATTTACTTATCATTTTTTACAACATTAAAATAAGTATTATTTAGTTTTTTATTTTAAATATTTATTTTTATCGAATTAGTTTATTTAAGAATATTTTACAATTTTCGTCAAAAATCACATGTGATATCCATAATTAATCGACATGTTTTTTCCTAAAAAATATTCACTAATTTTAATCAATGTATCATATGTGTATTGATCATAGTAAAAAATAAATGTAAGTTATTTGCAATATTACAAGTTATATGTGTAAATTGTGAATTATGTTTTGAAGTACATGTGATCTTATACATTTTAAATTTTTTTGGTTACATATCACATATGATTCTGTTTTCACTATTTTTCTTTTTCAATGGTTAATTTGAATCATTGTTTTTCAAATTTTAAATCACATATGATTAGGAAAACATTTTGAAACAAATTTAATTCATTATGAATCACATATGATTTTGATGAAAAATTATGAATTACGTTTTGAATTACATGTGATCTTATACATTTTTTATATGTTTTGCTTCACGTTACATATGATTTTGTTTTCATTATTTTTTTTAATGTTTAATTTACATTATTGTTTTTCAAGTTTTAAATCATATATGATTAGGAAATATTTTGAAAAAAAATTAATTCATTATGATTCAGATGTGATTTTGATAAAAAAAAATTATAATTTTTTCAAATATTGTTTTAAATAAAAAAAATGAATTATGTAAATGTAAATTAAATATGTTTATTTTAAATGAATTAAATATAAAAAAAAATTTAATTTTTTAAAATCATATTATATTCATAAATATGGTAAAAGTAGAATTTTAAATAAATACCTAAAATAACTTTTATATAACTAAATTACTTTTATATACTTATTTATTTATTTTTAGAATTAACTATTTAAGGTATTATCTTATAAAATTATTGGTTTACAATTATTCTCTTATTCTTTTAAATAGATATCCCCGGGTGTCCCACATTTAGTATGAATAACAAATGTGATCGTTCATTCATTATTCAAGATGAATAATACAGTATTCAGGATGAATAATACACGAGGTCATGAATCTTGTATTATTCACCCTGAATGTTGTATTATCCATCCTTAATAATACACTATTCATTATGAATAATACATGAATGACCCGTGAGGGTGTGAAGACATGACGCGCTCTCTTTTATTCCCCGGTTCACAACCAAAACTTGATAGGTTCTCGATTCGTCTCGATGGGTGTTAGGTTATGGTGATGAAGAACGTGATGTCTTACGAGATTGAAGAAAGTGTTGAAGAAGGTGATGTCTAGTTACAGACTTACGGTGTCGAGGTATTGTACAAACTTGAACGTACATAAATATTCATAATGAATATAACACATATATAGCATTTCACGTAAAAACGGTTAAAACAACAAAAAAAACAATATCGAGATGGATGTCATATCGAAGAACACAAAATTCTCGTTTTTTGATGTAATTTGTTTGATTAAAATATTAGTAATTTTTTAAGATAATTTATTTTAAACTTTAAGTGGGTAAAAGTTTTTATTTAAAAAAAAATAAAAAGTCAAATATGGTAGGCATGAGTTTAAATTAATTTTCATTTTTACCCCTAATCATCTTAAAATTAAAAACTCTATTTAATATGAGTTGTTGGATCAATTGAGATGGAGTGGCTGAGATTCGTCCTCACGTGTACAATGAAAATTGAGTTTTCATTTGAACTTTCTTCTCTCTTTCTCTCTCTCTCTCTCTCTCTCTCTCTATATATATATATATATATATATACTACCTTATAAAAGAGATTTATAAAAAGTCTTAATTACAACCTTTTATGCATAATGTATTGTTGTTTTATGCATGAAGTCTTAAAAAGTCTTAAAACCACCATCTAAAACACAAAGTACTGCATTTTAATGCATGTTTTCAAAAATCTCTTAATTACAAATTTACTATTTCCAATCGGTTTAATTCACGCCTCCCAACCACATCATTATGTTACCAACCTCTTGGTCTTCTCCCCCTTCTCTATTGTGATGCTTACAGTCTCGATATGGATTAAAGAGCTTTTTTTGGTCTTAGTTCCTCTCATACCTGAATCTCATATTTGTCCATGTGTCTCCAGTTTTCTGTAGACATTCTCCATCAAGTAAGGTTTTTAATTGTTTTTGATGTAATAAGTTAAGATTTTGTGGTTTTTGCTTTCTTTTTGCTTCTTTGTTGATGAAATAATCAAATACCCTCACTCCATCTTTAACCCCCAGATGTTCATTTGTTGTATGTGTCTATTGTTAGAAATTTTCACTTCACATAGATTAACATGTAGAGACTTTTGATAACAGAGACTTTTAATAACAGAACACATATAAGAACAGAACAACGAAACATATATGAATTATAAGAAACGAATAATATAAACGTAAAAGTAAAATGTTGAGTTGAGATTAAGATCTCTCTCCTTAAGACAAAACCGTCCCGTATTTGCCGACGGAATTAAACGACGATATGTCTCCCATGATACAACAACGTATGCGTACCTTCGTCAATCACGACACCGATGTTTGAAGTTGATCGAACCCAATAATGTGCTACTCCCCTTGAGACTCTCTTGATAAAACAACAAGAAAATCCAGAAAATAAACCCAAATATGTAGGAAAACAAATGAAAACTTCACCCCAAATTCAAGAGACTCTAATATATATAGGTGTATATGGATAAGAACTTGGGATAGTTATCAACTGTCAAAACTGTCAACTAAATTAAACCAGAAAACTGAAAAATAGAAAAACTGAAATTTTCATTTAAAATATCCAACAATCCCCCACATAAATGGAAATTTCAAAGAATGACCAAAAAGACACAATCATAAAAGGAGAGCACAATGGAGAAGTTTTGCATCAGGAATGGTAGCAATTTTTCCGCCTTGAACCAACTGTAGTGAATAATCCTCGGATTTACTCGGCTAGGTAGTGAACATGATGTCTTAAATTACCCAGATTTTGATGTAAATCTAGACAACAACTATCACACAAAACATCTCCTCACATATTGAGTTCTATTGTTGTGTTCATTTCGGCCTTGAACAACCTCTGGTTATTCATGAGTGAACATAGAGAATGTAGCTTATCTTCATTCTCCTATAAACGACCTCATTTCACACTCACTAGGAGATTTCCCATCCCTGCTATACCCCACTAATATTTCAAAGCTATAAGAATCGTTAAAAGCTTATCTTATCCTCTTCATGCAGGTAACACTATTTATCATCCTAAGAATGGGTTAGAGATTTTACCTCACAGTGTTCTCATCGATTCAACATGATGCGGTTGTCCATTTGAACCTACTTCTTGGGATCTCCAATCAATTAGGTAGGGTTTCCATCAAGTATCGTATTTCGTCATAGGCTTTAAACCCATTCATCTTGATGATCTGACAACTTTGTCTCTTGACAAACCTTTTGAAAACGAATTCGCTAGGTTGTCAACTGACTTTACATAGTCGATAGAAATAATTCCATTTGTGAGAAGTTGTCGAATTGTTTTATGTCGTCTTCTGATATGACGAGATTTACCGTTTTACATACAACTTAAAGCTCTCAATATTTTTGATTGATTGTCACAATGAATACATATAGCAGGTACTGGCTTTGGCCACATAGGTATATCTTCCAAAAAGTTTTGAAGCCACTTTGCCTCTTCACCTGCTTTATCCAAAACAATAAACTCATATTCCATTGTTGATCTTGCCAACAAAGTTTGTTTTGTAGATTTCCAGGACACAGCTACACCACCAAGAGTAAATACATAACCAGTTGTGGATTTTGAATTCTTAGCATCCGATATCCAATTAGCATCGCTATATCCTTCCAACACATCTGGATATTTTCCATAGTGTAAACCATAACTCTAAGTATGTCGTAAGTAATTCAACACTCTAGTTATTCCTTTCCAATGATTACGTCTTGGGTTACTTGTATAACAGTTGAGTATATTTACATCATGTGCCATATCTGGTCTTGTACAATTAGTAATATACATTAAACTTCCAATTATTCTAGCATATTCTAATTGTGAGATACTTTCACTGGTATTTTTTCAAAGTTGAAGATTGAAATCCTCAGGGCTTTTAGCAAATCCATTCGAATAATTCTGGAATCTTTCAAGTATTTTCTTTGCATAATGTGATTGAGTTAAAGTATAACCGTCAACAGATTTTGTAAGTTTAACTCCTAATATAACATCCGCAATAACCATATCTTTCATATCAAACTTACTACGAAGCATCTTCTTAGTAGTCTTGATGATAGCATCATTACTGCCAATAATGAGCATATCATCGACATATAGACAAACGAACACATATCCTTTTGGAGTGTCCTTGATGTAAACACACTTGTCACATTCATTTGTTTTAAAACCATCTGACATCATTGCTTTGTCAAAATTTTCATGCCATTTTTTCGGAGCTTGTTTTAATCCGTACAAGGATTTTACAAGTCTACAAACCTTGTTCTCTTTTCTAGGTACAACATTGTAACACCCTAAAAAGGGGACAATAAAAAATTCCGAAAAATGGAAATATGGTATATAAAATATGACAAAGCAATCGAGCTTCCCAAAAATGGGGAAATGAATGTTCACCTGTTTAGGCAAGTTACAATTCGAAGTATTGGAAATGACAACCTACTAATCTAATTTCTCATGAAATAAGATTACAACACGGGTGTCACTCAATGACTTCCCAAAAATAAAGCCTTCTACGTCTTGGTGTACCAAAAGGAATCTTCCCCAAGCTCGCTCAATACCCCAACTAAATCTTCTTAGGACTAGGCCCGCTAGAACCTGAGATACACACCGACACCAAACAAGTGTTAGGCCAAAAAGCCTAGTGAGTTGTACAAGTAATAATCATGCATTTAAGAGATAAGCATTATAACAGTTAATGGGTAAGTTTCCATACGTGGAGTCAATGGGGGAGACCCATAGCACCAATCAAGTTCCACCCAAAGAGTCGATACACCTTGATGCCAACTACCATGAGTGACATCCAAAAGGCTTGGCACATCCGAGGACTACAACCATGGCATTACCACGAATGGCGGAGGGCTAGGTACATACCATAGCGGTGGCACCCAAGACTATATCCTCCTAGTGTCTACTAACTTGGTTCGTCCAACAATTTTGATAGTAGGCCTCAAAGCACTGACTTCACATATAATGTTCACAATACCAACCATAGGTACCACATTTAGAAGTATAAACCAATCGCATCATGCATAATTTTACATATGCTTTACAAGCACTTTCCTCATTTCATCATACCCATAATTTTACATAAAAAGGGAGACCAAGTAATACATCCCAATTTTACGATTCTTTATTCATGAGAGGCATAATAACACCATCTACCATCATATAACCACCAAATAAATCACCTAACCAATATTAGGTGTAACAACCCCAAACTTTAATTACATCAAAATATAATATATCAACTAGAAATGGCCCCAAGCCTACAATTCAAAACAATAAGGTTTGCCATGACAAACTATTACACAACTGAGTCAAAAAGGAAACTATTACAAGGAGTCTTCTAGCTCCTGGAAATATCTCACATCTTCTCTTTACCCTTATCGGTAATTGCTACCTTGCGATAACCTGAAACAGGATTATAATTTTGAAAGAGCAAGGGTTAGACCGATGGTCTAGTGAGTCCCCTCCAAGAGCTACTGCAACAGTTTAAATATTATTTAAAACATTTAAACAAAGTCTTACGCCTCACGAGCGTAACTCACTCTACTAACCAAACCTTTACCACGTTTTACGCTTCGCGAGCGTAACTCACACTATTGACCAACACTGCCGTCAAAGACGGTATGTCTGTCCCGTACTGCCTTATTTTGGGGACACACCCGAATGGCATAAACGGGCCACACTCCCCGACTTAGGTCAAAACTTCTGAATCAAATGTATGCATACATCTAATCATCAACAATATATAAAACGAGTTTATATAAACATAGCATGAGCATGCCAACATAATTAAATCAACCTTTTTAATAAACCTTCACAAACTTTTGATAATAAAGACGTGCAGTTCAGAAAAACACATTTATCAAATAACTTTCGTAATCGTAAACGGATTTAGTTTGAAAGACTCACCTAAAATCCTTCTCGCTTAAAGTCTTCTTTCTAACGATTCATTACCTATGACAACACCGATAAATCGGTAAGCCAAAACATAGATAACCCACTTTCTCACTGACTAAAACATAAAAGACTACATATTGTGCCACCCCGGTCGAGACCACCCCGGTCAAGACCACCCCCGGGTGACACACCCCGGTCTCCCCAGGTCCGGTCGACGTCACACCGGTCGGCACCGGTCTCCCCGGTCCGGTCGACGTTCAAACTTGTCCAGGGCGATTTCAAAACTTCGAGAAAACAACTCACATCCTCGAATCGCCCAATAACACGGTTATAAACTCAACAACGAGATCATTTACCGACTAAAACTCTTAGATGGAAGTATTAGGCTAAAATCATACCTTTATTTGCAAAGAAACTATACGATTCTTTAAGACCTAGTCCTCCCCTTCTCCTGTTCTCGTCTCCTTCATACGCTCACCCAATTATCAGGAAAGGAAATTCTAATAAAAACCTTATGGTTAAATTCTATATATATAACCCAAGTTACATTTAACCCCCTTGAACTTTGGGTCTCGCTTAACTTTTCACCCAACTCCCAAAATTATTAAAATTTTCGTACCCAGATATTACAATATCCCCCTCCCCTCAATAGAATTCTGTCCCTGGAATTCCATCGTTGAACAGATGGGGATACTGAGATCTTATGTCTGCCTCCACTTCCCATGTTGACTCTTGTCCTTTGTGAAATTTCCACTGGACTTTCATTAACCGGATCTCCTTGTTCCTTAACTTCTTTACCTTGTAATCCAAAACTGCTACGGGTTCCTCAATATAACTTAATTTCTCATCCACTTGAATGTCTTCTAATGGAATTACTACATCTACTTCTGCCAAGCACTTTTTCAAGTTTGACACATGAAAGGTGGGGTGAATCCCACGCAAGTTCTCTGGTAGATCAAGCTTGTAAGCCACTTCACCAACACGTCCTGTGATGGTAAATGGTCCAACAAACCTTGGTCTCAATTTACCTTTCTTTCCGAAGAGGACTAACCCTTTCCAGGGCGAGACTTTCAACATTACTTTGTCTCCTACCTAAAACTCTATCGGTTTCCTCCGCTTATTTGCGTACATCTTCTGACGATCTTGAGCTATCTTTAATCTTTCTCGAATCTGGTTGACCTTATCGGCTGTCACCTGTACGATTTCCGATCCCGCTATCTGTCTTTCACCCACCTCATTCCAACATAAAGGTGTTCTATATTTACGTCCATACAATGCTTCGAACGGGGTCGCTCGAATGCAAGCATGGTAACTATTGTTGTAAGAAAATTCAATTAACGGCAAATGAACTTCCCACGAACCTTTGAAATCAATGACACATGCTCGAAGTATGTCTTCTAATATCTGGATGGTCCTCTCACTCTGACCATCCGTTTGTGGGTGATAAGTCGTACTCAGCTTGAGTTGCGTGCCTAACTCTCTTTGTAGACTTCTCCAAAAAGCTGACGTAAACCGACTATCACGATCTGAAACTATTGACGTAGGCACCCCATGCCTAGATACTATTTCGTCTATATACAACTTAGCCAACTTTTCCATTGGATGTGTCTCCTGAATCGGCAGAAAGTGAGCCAATTTCGTAAGTCGATCCACTATTACCCAAATCGCGTCATTACCTTTAGGTGATCGTGGAAGTCCGGTAACAAAGTCCATCGCTATCTCATCCCACTTCCAAACCGGTATTTCCAATGGTTGCAACCCACCATAAGGTCTTTGATGCTCTGCCTTTACCTTCAAACACGTCAAACATCGCTCGACGAAATAGGAAATATCTTTCTTCAAGCCCGGCCACCAAAAACTCTGCTTCAGATATCGATACATTTTATTGGTTCCCGGATGAATGGAATAACGAGATTTATGCGCTTCATTTAACACTTTCTCCCGAAGACCACCCAGTTTCGGGACCCACACTCGTCCACCAAAACATTTTATCCCGCGGTTATCGTCAGTTAATGTACTCACATTTCCGATTATTCTTTCGTTCTTCAAATTCTCTTCCAAGAGCGCTCCCCTTTGAAAACTCTTAACTTCTTCTAAAAAAACTAAACGTGGCCTCAACTCGAAATGCCACTACACTTGTTGTTGCGTCGTACTCTTTCCGACTCAAGGCATCAGCCACCACATTTGCTTTACCCGGATGGTAAAGAATCTCACAATCGTAATCACTTAACAATTCCATCCATCTTCGTTGCCTCATATTCAACTCTTTCTGATTAAATAAATGTTGAAGGCTCTTATGATCGGTATAGATTTGACACTTAACTCCATACAGATAATGCCTCCAAATCTTCAACGCGAAAACCACCGCTGCCAATTCTAGGTCGTGCGTCGGATAATTCTTCTCATGCTCCTTTAATTGATGAGATGCGTATGCAATCACCTTTTCATCTTGTATCAACACGCACCCTAGTGCCAATTTAGAAGCATCATTGTAGATTACGAACTTATCTGAACCGCTAGGTAAGGTCAATATAGGTGCACTGCTCAAACTCTCCTTCAATTTACTGAATGCACCTTCCTGAGCTTCCATCCACACAAACTTAACGTTTTTCCTTCTTAAAGCCGTTAATGGCGTGGCTATCCTTGAGAAATCTTGAATGAACTTTCGATAGTAACCCGCCAAACCGAGGAAACTTCTCACTTCTAATGGTGATTTTGGCACTTCCCAATCCTTGATCGCCTTGATCTTTGCTGGATCAACCTTGATCCCTTCTTCCGACACCACGTGCCCTAAGAATTGCACTTCTCTTACCCAAAACTCGCATTTCGAGAATTTGGCGTACAACTTCTCCCGCTTGAGTAACTCTAATACAGACCGCAGGTATGACTCATGGTCGCTCATGGACTGTGAATAAATTAGTATGTCATCGATAAAGACAATGACACACTTGTCCAAAAGTGGACCGAACACCCTATTCATTAGGTCCATGAACACTGTTGGCGCGTTAGTCAGTCCAAATGCCAACATAATTAAATCAACCTTTTCAATAAACCTTCACAAACTTTTGATAATAAAGACGTGCAGTTCAGAAACTCACATTTATCAAATAACTTTCGTAATCGTAAACGGATTTAGTTTGAAAGACTCACCTCAAATCCTTCTCGCTTAAAGTCTGCTTTCTAACGATTCACTACCTACGACAACACCGATAAATCGGTAAGCCAAAACATAGATAACCCACTTTCTCACTGACTAAAACATGAAATACTACATACTGTGCCACCCCCGTCGAGACCACCTCGGTCGAGACCACCTCGGTCAAGACCACCCCCAGGCGACACACCCCGGTCTCCCCGAGTCCGGTCGATACCGGTCTCCCGAGTCCGGTCGACGTCACACCGGTCGGCACCGGTCTCCCCGGTCCGGTCCGGTCCGGTCGACGTTCAAACTTGTCCAGGACGATTTCAAAACTTCGAGAAAATAACTCAGATCCTCGAATCGCCCAATAACACGGTTATAAACTCAACAACGAGATCATTTACCGACTAAAAGTCTTGGATGGAAGTATTAGGCTAGAATCATACCTTTATTTGCAAAGAAACCGTACGATTCTTCAAGACCTAGTCCTCCCCTTCTCCTGCTCTCGTCTCTTTCATACGCTCACCCAATTATCAGGAAAGGAAATTCTGATAAAAATCTTAGGGTTAAATTATATATATATATATATATATATATATATATATATATATAACCTAAGTTACATTTAACCCCCTTGAACTTTGGGTCTCGCTTAACTTTTCACCCAACTCCCAAAATTATTAAAATTTTCGTACCCAGATATTACATTAGGTCAAAGACCTTCATATAAGCCAAAATCTCCAAGGAATCAATATGGAATTAGTCCCACCATTAATGTTGGCCAAGGGTTCCAAATGACCATTTGAGAAACCTTCCTTAGAAGTAGAATAAGGGATTCTTTGACCCAAACATAGAAAAACCCACATTGCAAATAATATATAATTTATGTATAGAAGAAATGATGACAATAAATAGCATAGTATGATATGTATCTAGTTTTGACAAAGTTTAAGAACTCACAATCTAGGTTTTCACCCAAAACCTAGAAAAATTGCAAGCCCTAGAAAATAGGAGGAGTGTGTTGAACTCTTGAGATTTGGAAGAGTGATCTTGAAAACCCTTCAATAATGCTCCAAACAATAACCATGACAATCAATAGGAGATTCCTACCAACCCTAGGTTTGCATTTAAGTAGGTAGAGGGTTTCGGGAAGTCAAAATCGTATTTAAGGCAAAGAAAAAAAATGGGTAGATTGAGAAATAAATGAAGAACAATCGTTGGAGGGGGGTTTTTATACCCGAGGCACACATGGGAGACTGTGCTCGGAGACTATGCCCAATGGTACTATCACCGCCCCATCCCCCTTCTCGGTACATATGGTGCAGTTGTGACACCCGAGAGTGCCCAAGGGCGCAATCGTTGTCACTTCCGCCGAGGTTGTAACACGGGAACCAAGTTCCCCACGATTGTGACTGGCGATATTGCAATTGGCATAGTCGCGGTCACTATCACCTGGGTGGTACCGACACCCAACTTGACCCAAATTCGAATACACTTGCGACCCGACAATTTTACTAACATTTAATTAATCGTAAGCTCAACACATAACTCATCAACATTAAGATTTGGAGTGGGGCCTACCCAAATTAAGAAAATGTGGGTGTTACAATACTCCCCACCTTGAATAGGATTTCGTTCCCGAAATCCTATTCTAACGGAATAAGTGGGGGTATCAATTCTTCATGTCTTCTTCCGGCTCCCAAGTGACATTAGCACAACGGTGATGCTTCCATTGGACCTTGACCATGGTAACCTCTTTATGCCGGAGATTTTTCATTTTGCTCTCCAAAATGGTTTCCGGTTCTTTGATACAAAGGTTACCATTGTCTATTCGGATTTCTGTCAAATGAATGACACTTTCTTCTTCGGCTAAGCATTTGCGGAGGTAACACACGTGAAAGGTAGGGTGTATTCCGTCCATTTCTGGCAGTAGATATAACCGATAGGCTTGGAGTCCAATCCTTTCTAAAATGGCTAAAGGTCCAAGGAAACGGGGGCTAAGCTTCTCACGTTTCTCGAACTGGATAATTCCTTTCCATAGAGATACTTTCAACATGACATGATCTCCCACTTAAAACTCGACTGGTCTCCTTTTCTTGTCCACGTAGCTCTTTTGTCGGTCTTGAGCAGCACTTAACCTTTCTCGAATCTCCTTCACTTTGTTCGTCATCTCTTGAACGATTTCCGGTCCGGCAAATTGCTTCTTGCCCGCTTCAAGCCAACAAACTAAGGTTTTGCACTTCCAGCAATACAAGGCCTCGAATTGTGCCATTCTGATACTAGAATGATAATTTTTGTTGTAAGCGAATTCTACCAAGGGTAGGTGTGAGTCCCAATTCCCTCTGAAGTCGATAACACACGACCTCAACATGTCCTCGAGGGTTTGAATTGTCCTCTTGCTTTGACCGTCGATTTGAGGATGGTAAGTCGTGCTCAGATTGACCCTCGTTCCCAACTCTTTCTGCAAACTCACCCAAAATTTTGATGTGAACCGACTGTCCCTATCGGACACAATAGATTGCGAGACTCCATGTCTCGAAACCACCTCGTCAATATAAAGCTTGGCCAACTTCTCCATTGGCAAAGTCTCTCGCATTGTAAGGAAATGCATGCTCTAGGTTAGGCGATCCACGATCACCCAAATAGTATCATGGCCCCACAAGGTCTTCGGTAGTTTTGTCACGAAATCCATAGTGATGTTGTCCCACTTCCACTCGGGAATGGACAATGGTTGCAAACTTCCGTACAGTCGTTGGTGTTTCGTCTTGACTTGAAGGCATGTGACACACTTCTCAACGTAGTTGGCCATATCGAGTTTCATCACCGGCCACCAATAATTCATCTTCAAATCCCTATACATTTTCGTACTACTGGGATGTATGGAATATTTCGATATATGTGATTCCTCAAGGAGTAGTTCCCAATTTCCACCAAGCTTTGGCACCCAGATTCGACCTTGAAATAATTTGAGTCCCTAGCTATCCTTTGTTAATTGGTCTCTCTGCTTCACCATAACTTCGGTTTTGAGATTTTCGTCTCGAAGTGCCTTCGATTGGCTCGACTTGATGTTCTCTAATAAGCTGGACACCACATCAATCCTAGAGAGGGATAATTTGACATCTCCTTCATGGCTCCTTCGACTCAAGGCATCCGCCACCACGTCGGCTTTACGGAGGTGGTAGAGTAACTCATAATCATAGTCCTCCAATAACTCGAGCCATTTTCATTGTCGCATGTTGAGTTCCTTTTGGTCGAAAATGTACTTTAGACTTTTGTGGTCGGTAAAAAGATACACTTCGTTCCATACAGATAGTGTGGCCACAACTTCAATGCAAAGACCACTGCTGCCAATTCTAAGTCATGTGTCGGGTAATTCTTTTAGTGATCCTTTAGTTGTCGTGACGCATAAGCTATCACTTTTCCCCGCTGCATTAGCACACACCCGAGACCCATCTTGGAAGCGTCGCTATACACCACAAACTCATCCGATCCCTCGGGTAGGGATAGGATCGGTGCTTCACACAACATCTTCTTAAGAGTTTGAATAGCTTGATCTTGCGTCTCGGTCCAAAGGAATTTTACATTTTTCCTTGTCAAAGAGGTGAGTGGTGAAGCGATTTTGGAGAAGTCTTGTATGAATCGTTTGTAGTAGCCCGCCAATCCTAAAAAGCTTCAGATCTCCATTGGACTTGTTGGTGGTTCCCAATCATCATCGCCTTGATCTTCGTCGGGTCTACCTTCACTCCGTCTTTAGACACCACGTAGCCCAAAAATTGAACCTCTTGGAGCCAAAATTCACATTTCGAGAACTTTACGAACAACTTCTCTCTTCGGAGAACTTCCAACACCTCTCGCAAGTGTTTTCCATGCTCGGCTTTGTCCTTTGAGTAGATCAAGATATCGTCGATGAAAACAATCACGGGTTTGTCCAAGAAAGGGCAACATGCGCGGTTCATCAAGTCCATGAATACGGTCGGAGCGTTTGTCAACCCAAAGGGCATCACTAGAAATTCGTTGTGATCGTATCTCGTTCGAAAGGCCGTCTTCGGGATATCATCCTTCTTCACTCTCACTTGATGGTAGTCGGATCGAAGGTCGATCTTTGAAAAGCATCCCGCACCTTGGAGTTGATCAAAAAGATCGTCGATTCGAGGTAGTGGGTACTTGTTCTTCACCGTGACTTTGTTCAATTCCCGATAATATATGCACAATGCGTAGATTCGTCTTTATTCTTCACGAATAGAACTGGGGATCCCCAAGGCAATGAGCTCGGTCGGATGAATCCCTTCTCCAGAAGCTCTTAAAGTTGCGACATCATTTCTTGCATTTCTGTTGGCGCTAGTCGGTAAGGAGCACGGGATATCGGCGCCGCTCCCGGAGTAAGGTCGATCTAAAACTCCACTTGACGTTCCGGTGGTAGCCCAGGCAAATCTTTCGTAAAGACATCCAGGTAGTCTTGCACGATCTTCACATCTTCTACAGATTTCTTCTTCTTCGTCACGTCCACCACATAAGCTAGAAACGAGGAATACCCTTTCGCTAGGAACTTGCGTGCCTTCAAGGATGAAATGATGGGGTTACTCTCTTTCCCCTTCTCCCCGTAGATAATGACTTCCCCACCTTCCGGCAAAGGCATTCAGATCATCTTCTTGGAGCAAAAGATGTCGGCCTTGTGCCTAACTAACCAACACATGCCTATAACTATATCAAAACCACCTATAGTCATCGGTAGCAAATTCGCCTCAAAGGAGTTCCCGCTGATCTCTAAGGCACAATCATTGAAACACTATCGAATTAATACTTGCTCTCCGTTAGCCACTTCTACTACCAAAGCATCGGGAAGGGTACTAATAGGGGTGGTGGATTTCTTACAAAATGAGCTTGACATAAAAGAGTGGATTTCTCAAGCAATCAGTGTGCTTTAGCCAAGACTCCTCAAGCTCGATGGCATCAATGGCGTTTATTGATGAACACAACGAGATCGCAATGCTTCAAAAGCCTAAGCAGGCTGCTGGATTTCATCAAATAGTCGATTTTCTCAAGTCCAGCCATATCGCTCATGCTCTTACAGTGTCACCATCAATCTACATCGAGCACCAGAAGCAATTTTGGGCCAATGCCACCGCTATTACTGAAAATGGTGTGCATGTTATCAAGACAAGGGTGTGTGACAAACCCTTGACAGTTTCTGAAGAGGTAATTCACATCAGTCTACGACTAGACGATGCCTCAGGTATCACATTTATCTCTAATGATGATCTGTTTTCCACTCTCACTAGAATGGGGTATGGAGGCCCATTGGGTGTTTTCAAGTTCTCCAAAGCTAAATTTTCTCCCCAATGGCGTTTCTTTGTCCATACCCTTATGCATTGTATTTCTAGAAAGACTACTGGATGGAGTGAGTTCAGTAGTACCATTGCTTATGCTTTGGTCTGCTTGGCCACTACCAGAAAGTATAATTTCTCAAAAATGATTTTCAATGACCTTGTGTCAAACTTGGGAAATAAAAAGAGTTTCTATATGTACCCAAGATTTGTCCAGGCAGTTATAACCTCTGAATTGATGGATATGCCTCAATTTGATGAGGTATATGTACCTAAAATCCCCAAGGGTAAGGTCTTTTCAAATATGAAGAGATCTGTCATGGACTCGGAAGGAGTTGACACCCCATTGTTCTCTACAATGATGGTGGTGTCCCACAACCAAGAAGGTATGGCATCAGGGTCAAGGCCCTCACTAGACCATCCCACTGAGAGCCAATCCCAACCTTCAATCACTATATCAATTCCTTAGTCCCTTCTTCAAAAACCAACTTCACCCATCACCAATACTTACATAAGGAAAAAGGTAAAGAAGGCTCCTTCCCTTCTTGTACCTTCACCCACAAAGCCTTTAAGCCCTCTAATGGAGAATTCTCCATTAGAGAATATCTATAGGGAAACCACATGGGTGTCTCCCAACCCCAAGGAGGTGCTCACTGAGGAGATGCATGAGCATATGGGTGAGAAGGCTGCCACTACTCCTGCTAGCACAGAGGAGGACAGTGGTAACATCAATAAGACCTCCCCCATGGCAACTTTGGATGAGCAATCATCCAAAGGTCCCAGGTGCCAAGAAACCAAGGGGGTGGAGGGTGCTTCGGCTAGGCAGAAGACTTCCACTACTAAATGTTCCAATGATCCTTCAAAAGGGGGTAACACTCCTGGAGAAGGTGAGGATAGATATAACTACCAAGAATTAATGGATACAATGGGCAACATTAATCTCTATGTCATCAAACAGGGAGCCGATATAGAAGAAATGAAGTTGGTAATTTTGTCTCAACAAGTGTAGATTACCAAACTGAAGAAGCTAGTGAAGAAGTTGGTGCAGAAAAGGAAAAGAAAATAGTTTGTCTTGAAGAAGAGGGCAGATGCTTTCAAAAAGGGGGAGAAACAGGATGAAAAGGAGAATCTCAGTCCTAGTGGTATGGAAGCACAATTTGAGGGGGAGCAAAATAGGGAAAAAGAAAACAAAGAATCATAAACTTGTAAAGAGGCAGAAACTGTTAACCAAGCAGCAGTAACAGAAAAGCAAGCAGAAGCAACAGGGCTATCTGTTGAAGAGTTGGAAATTGCAGAAACATTGGTAAAAGCTAAGAATGACACTCCCAAGGCTACTCAAAAGGCCAAGGGAGTGGTCATTAAAGAAGGAGGTCTTAATGTAGATCCCAGTACAGTGCAATCAATAGTAAATATTCAATGTAGAACAATAATCAAGCCACAACTGCTAGTCATAAGATTAATAAGCAATCAAAGGGTTACAGGTTTACAGAGAGAATTTTTGATAAGGGTATGTAAACCTATGGACTAGCAATCTAATAAATGACTTGAGTATCTTGAAATATGAACTAGAAACGCCTTTATATACATAGGCTTACAGGCCTAATGGGCTTATGGGCTTGAGCCTATCTAATTAAAACAACTATTAGTTAATTACATATTGAACCCTTATAAATACTTTATTCCACTTTCAACGCACAGGACTTTCAGTCCTAACAATCTCCCCCTAAAGTTGAATAAAGCATTTATCTTCTTGAAAAACTTCAGGCCTTGATCTTCTTTCCCTCTTGAATCTTTGAAGAACTTTGGTGTTGCATGTCTTCATGTCTTTCCACGCTCCCCCTTGAATAAAGCTCTTGGTCTTCATAGTATCAACTTTGTAACCAGATTCAATGCACAGTAGCCTCGACTGAATGCACTATCAAGCAGCTTTCAACTGTAAAAACTCAATCACATCGGATCAACACACAAGAAAGATAATGTGAGAGTTACTTGACATTCCACGGTGAACTTCAGTTTAAAACACAGAATCTGTCTTTGAACCGCGAGTTGAATAGACTTTCATCTCAAGAACTTGTTTCAATCAGCTCTTAGAAGGAATTAGGAACAAACTTGTAGCAAACACCACAAGATACGGAAAAGAATCAATACAATTTTTGAAATCTCTTTGAAAATTGAAACAGAATCTTCATCTCTTTGATCTCTAGACTGTCTTCAGAAATAACTTTCTTTTTTTAAAAACTTTGAAATTGAACTTTGTAAGATTTCTCCCCCTTTTTTGATGATTGTGAGCATCATGAGCATCAAAACTTCTTTAATTTCAGCACTTTCTTTGATCTCCCCTTTTATGATAATTTGACTTTCTCCCACCTGTGATCTGAGTATCCGTCAATCCATGAAATGTATATATCCGAATCTTTTCAAATTCAGACATAATGAACAAGGTAACCCTGATTCAACAGATGAAACAGTTAGTATGTCTGTAAGTAGAACAGAGCCACTTTGTACAACGGATGTACATTGGAAAGGAGCTTTTGTGATATTCACTCCCCCAGGGCTTCCATTCAATCATCGAAAAGCCACAAAGGAATTTTCTATGAATGTTATGACAAGAAAACTCATTCCTTGTGTGCTCATGCAAGTGTATGAATGATTGAAGCTACTTAGCTTGATCAGGCTCAAATTGTGTAAACTGTTGAGACAGCAACAGATATTACACGGACTCAATGTGCATGAAAGAGGTGCGAAGGTGGGGGCAACTTTCCTTCTTTTTCAATATCTAAATCTTCCGATTGAAGACTAGATAGCAGATATGCTGCGTCCCCAAAGAAAATGAAACATTTCTTTGTTAAGAAAGAAACGAGTGGCTGGTGGGGTTATGGCAAGAGTTGGCATGCGCTTGTTGCCTTTTCAATGATGGTCACCAAAGAATGTGAACCAATCAGAATATGTGGCTGCCCGGCTCAGAAAGTGGTTGGTGCAGAGTTTTCATATTCTTTTAACTCTGTTCTCACACCCTCTTTCTTTTTAACATTAAAGCTCACTTCTAACCAAACTCCCTTTTTCATTTTTCCACTCAGCACAATGACAAAAACTCAACCCGATGAGTTATCTTCCCCACTCTTTGATTTAAAACCCCTCACCCCTCAATCACTCTAGGATAACTTCCGGGGTAGGAAACACTGGTTTACGTGAATCCATGGAAGTTCTGTTTAAGTGCTCACACAAATCCCATGTAAGTCCTAAACAAAAAAAAATAGTAGCTCAACAGTTTATCTTTAACATTTAAGCTCAAATAAGATAACACTGTCAAAATGTATGCTCATTAGATTTGAGCAATTAAACTTTGAAGATTTCTCAAAACAAGAATATTGAATGAATGAAATCACGAGATTTGTTTTGAGAATCTGACAATGTATCAATCAGATCAACGAAACTGGTTAGGGTATCAAAGAATTGGATATTATGTTTATATGAACAAATATAAACAATTTAGCAATGAAAGCACAAATTTGGAATAATGATAGATGCTCAACAACATTGAATATCAAACGGGGGTATTACCATCGAAAAGTTGGTTCATTATGAGACATGGTAATAACAAATTCAATCGAAGTACTGAACCTGTGTGTGTGAATATGTTACAGTATAAAGACAAGATAATACGCAAGTATTGATCTTTAGAAACACACAGTCAGTTAAACATTAAAGCTCAAAACTGAAAAACATTTAAAATCACACTTCTATATTCATAAAATCTTTTGAGAACCAGAAGTGGTTTGAACATTTCAGAAACTGTTTTTCATGCTTGAAAGTTGTTCTTCTTTCAAACAATCAGAGATCTAGAGTTAGAAGATACTTACTTTTAAGCTCCCCCTCAAATCATGATATAATGATTTAGGTCTTTTAAGCTCCCCCTGGATATTTGCAAAATATCCAGGTCTGAACGTTGAAGAACGGGTCCTGATCTGTCATGTGATCAGAAGCCATACTTCGTTGAAGTACGGGTTCTAAGTTGTTTTACTTAGAAGCCTTTGTTCTTCTACTCCCCCTTGACAGTAGGTGCCTGCAACAAAGAATCAGTTTTCGGCTTTGGTACCCACTGGTATTTGGGTCCATGAATGTTAGTTGCAGTTCTTGTGGGGGATATAGAATAAGAACCATACCAGAAATGATCACTGGTTTTGTGAATATGATCATGTGTACAACAATAAGAACAATGGTATTTCTTACCTGACAACCTGAGTAATTGATCTCTCGAGTAGATATGATCAGGTTTACCTTTACTCGCTTTGTTCTTCTTGGCATTAGACGCATGTACACATGATTCTCTTTCTTTCAGCTCATCTTCAACTGGTTTCTTCTTCCAGACCAGTTCCTCATCTTTGTATCTCCTTCTTCTAGGACGTGTACCTGAACCATCTATATTTCTATCATAGAAAAGGTTAGTCTTACGAATCTGATCAAAAGATTTAGCTGACCTTTGTGACGAGACAGGTTTCTGATTTGAACTTGATACAGACTTTTCAAGCACTTTAATCGTCGAAGCAAAGTAGTCTCATTATTTTACAAACAACTAGTTTATAGGTTTACTCTCTCTGATCAGAAATCCTTTCTGTAAACCTGTAACCCTTTGAGTTCATATCAATCATATGACTAGCAGTTGTGGCTTGATTATTGTTCTACATTGAATATTTACTATTGATTGCACTGTACTGGGATCTACACTTAAGCAGAAAAGCAAAGAAAGCAGTGAGGCAGAATTAAAGAAGAAAGGAAAGGCTAAGATGGTTGAACCTGAACAACCTTCAAAGCAGCAGAAACAGATAGAGCTAGATGAAGAAATAGCAAAACAGCTTCAAGCTGAGATGGAAAAAGAGGAACAAGTTCAATCAGAAAAAGACAGAGAGCTTGCACTGTATATGGCTAAAAAGCTCAATGAAGAATATCAAAAGAGTGTGAAAACTACAGCTGAGGCCAAGAAAAGTATAGTAAAAGCAACCAAGCACAGAATGCCTGTAAAGACTCAGAAAAGACAACCCTCTAAGACCTTTTTGGCCAATCAAGAAAGGAGAAAAATGATAAACTTTCTGAGAGGCTCAATTGGTGTAAAAGGAGAGATGTTTGCTAACATGGCATACAGCAAGGTTGAGGAGCTATACAAAAAGGAAATGGCAAAGCTTCAAGGGGACTCCTCTCAAAGGGAAGAAGCTGAAAGAAAGATGAAAGAGAGACATGATCTCAACATCCAACAACCCTTCCCTGAGGAAACCACTCCTTCAAAGGAAAAGGCTGAAAAGAAGGAATAGCAAGTTGATGTAGAAGCCAAATCTGCAAAGAGAGTAAAGACCATAGCTTCCAAAAAACAATCCAAAAAGCCAAGGATTGAAGAAGCAGAAAAAGAGGCAGAACCATCTGTTGCAGATCATACAGAGCAAACAAGTCAAAGTGCACAACAACCAAATCAATCTGATGAGCAGGTTGGTCTTTTCATGACTTTAATAGAACCAGTACAGGTTGTTCCCATTTATGTGAAGGCACCATAAATCATCTTTTGGGATATGCTGAGGGACAACAGAAAAGAATACTTCAGACTCAAAAGAATTGGTGATATATTTGAAGTTTACACAACTTGGGGAAAAGTGATCAGAAGTTGCTCCAAGGCTGACTTAGAAGAAATGCATAAGGTGGGAATAAAGCTATATGAGCCTGTTTTGAAAGGAACTGAAGAAAGTCTACTGAAAGTTGCTATGGAATACTTGTGTATGATGTTTGAACCAGAAAAAGTGGTGTTCAGGATCAAGGATTTGCATCATGAGTATGGGTTCAAAAGGATTGATCAGTGGATGCTCTTTGAAAACTGTGGTGTCTACATGATCACAATAAATAACTGCTATCATGAGTATTTTTCTAGTGGACAAGGTGTATGATCATAGCAAGGAGAAGCTGAAAGGAATGCTGAAAGCCAAGCTAGTGTGTGCAAAAGGATCTGAAATGGCCAGAGTTGTGATAAGAAAGACAATCAATCAAAGTCTGGGACTGGATCCAGATTTAGGCAACTAAGATGAAGTTTTGAAAGCATCTTGAAGATCATATCTGAAGAACTTGACTTCTCTTCCTAAAAGTCAAGTTAGGGGGAGATTGTTGGGAATTTAAGATTTGTTCAAGTATGGTTAATGCTGCTAGTATATCATGATTACTAATGCTAATAGATTTAATACTGCTTGAAAAGTTAGTAGTGCTACTTCAATAGTTAGTACTGCTTGGAGAGTTAGTACTGCTAGTAGTTAGTACTGCTAAGGGATTACTACTGCCAACTTGATTAATACTGCTAAGGAGTTTAATGCTGCTGAAGATGGTTAATACTTCTGAAGAAGGTTAGTGCTGCTTATGAGATGAAGACTCAGTATGGAATGAAGACAGCTGTATAGAAGACCTACTAAAGTAAAGGAGATAATTATGGACTGAAGATCAATTGTATTTTGATAATTATCTTGTTATATGTCTTGTATAAATAGTATAGAAGTCTTTGATAGAATTAACTTTTGATTAATAAGTTTTTAGAGAGAGAATTAACCTCAAGGTTTACAATACTAGTTCTAGAGAAGTAGAATTCGTCTTGGTGAGCCTGTTCATCAAGATTGAGGTTTTGTTTGAAAACTTGTAACTTTAATCATTCAATAAAGTTTACAAGTTGTGATTTTCTGATTCACTGTTACTTTGATAGTTGAATATTAAAGTGTTATTCCGCAACTCCTTTAATATTGTTTCTGAGTTCATTATTCTTGTTAAGAATTAGATCCTGACACTGCAGCACTTGTCCATAATCTTCTTCTTAAACGTTGGCTACGAGAGTTTGGCCAACACCTCGGGTGTAAGGGATGAACGGGTGAGATTCCACCAAGTTAGGGCCTCACCCTTTAGTAAGTGAGAGGCGAACTTGACCCGTTGAGAGTCATCACATTCACTAGCTTCGAATTCCATCTCCATCTCATGGATCCAATACATGCAACTGACGGGATCGGTGGTACCTGCAAATTCGGGTGGCTTGCAACCCAGAAAAGCCTTATAAGTGGATCCCGACTCTCTTTTCTTTTCTCGAACAATGACCTGCTCCTCCGTGCCTACAACATTCACTCCACCTCCCGACCCAATCACGACATTCTCCGCCACAATTTCGGGTCGCCGGTGACTGGCGTCGCGGTCTTCCAATAGTTTCATGAAGAATTCCTGTTGTTGTGCTATTGCCGAGTTCATGGATTGCATCATATTGTCCTTGATTCGAGTTTCGAGGGTCACTTCTTTGATGATCGGGTTGTTAGTGGCAAGGTTCACCTGCAGAATATGTTCGGGTCTCCCGCCCAAGACTGTGGGTATGGGAGGACCCACGGAGGTCGGGACCAGGGGAGGTTGGTTGGTGGTAGATTCATCCTCCACGTTACCCTCTCGTGGGGTTGGTAGACGGCTCCGGGTATTTACCATGATTATTTGTTATACACACACGAGAATAAGGTTAAGAAAAGACTAAATGAGTTTAAACTCAAGGTACGTATTAATACATTCATTAATTATCATAACAACGGTAAATCAAGTAAGTTTACGTTACAACACATTCATAATAACATTAGCTAAGTAAAATTATGAATGGATTATACAGAAGGATTCTTGCCACCGTCATCACAACTCTTAATTAGTGTAATTCCGTAGATCCTAATACTCTCCCCACCTATGACCTTTACCCCAAGGTGCATAACCTATTCTTAACGCTTACAGTTTAAGTCTAGATATGCTAAGGTCAATACCTAGTTCACTTAAACTAAAACTCTGATACCAACTTGTAACACCCTAAAAAGGGGACAATAAAAATTTTCGAAAAATGGAAATACGGTATATCAAACTTGCCAAAGCAATCGAGCCTCCCAAAAATGGGGAAATTAATGTTCACCTGTTTAGACAAGTTACAATTCGAAGTATTGGAAATGACAACCTACTAATCTAATTTCTCATGAAATAAGATTACAACACGTCTGTCACTCAATGACTTCCCAAAAATAAAGCCTTCCAGTGCCCAAGGGCACAATCGTTGTCACTTCCGCCGAGGTTGTACCACCGGCACCAAGTTCCCTGCGATTGTGACTGGCGACATTTCTAGTTGGCATAGTCGCGGTCACTATCACATGGGTGGTACCGACACCCAACTTGACCAAAATTCGACTAAACTCGCGACCCGATAATTTTACTAACATTTAATTCATCGTAAGCTCAACATGGAACTCATCGAGATTAAGATTTTGTGTGGGGCCTACCCAAATTAAGAAAGCGCGGGTGTTACAATACATATCCTTCAGGCTAGGACATATATATTTCCTCTTCTAAATCCCCATTTAGAAAATCCGTTTTAACATCCATTTGATGTATATCAAGATTGTGTAAGGCGGCAATAGCTATCAACATTCTAATTGATGTTATTCTAGTCACCGTAGAATAAGTATCAAAGAAATCTAAACCTTCTTGTTGTTCAAATCCTTTAACTACATGCCTGACTTTATATTTGTCGATTGAACCATTTGTTTTCAATTTTCGTTTGAAAATCCATTTACTTCCCAATGGTTTACAACCGGGAGGTACATCAACTAACTCCCATGTATGATTTTGCATAATGGAGTGGACTTCACTTTTCATTGCTTCCTTCCATAAAGGAGCATCAGGCATAGACATAGCTTCTTTAAATGTTTGTGAATCATTTTCTAACAATAGAGTAGTTAGAAAAGCAGGTCCAAATGATTTGGATATTCTATCCCGTTTACTACGTCTAGGTTCGTCATTTTCACTTGCCGGATTTTCAAGTGAATTGCTCGAATTTCCTTGATATCTCGTGCGTTTGGAGTATGAAACATCTTTATATGGAAATACATGCTCAAAAAATGTGGCATTTTTCGATTCTATTATTGTATTTTCATAGATATCTGGTATATCTGATTTGTATACCAAGAACCGGTAAGCTGAACTATTTTGTGTGTATCCTATGAAAATACAATCAATGGTTTTAGGTCCAATTACCACCCATTTGGAATTTGGAACCACAACTTTTGCTAAACATCCCCATATTTTCATATATTTATATGAAGGTAGTCTACCATTCCATAATTCATATGGAGTTTTTCCAATTTTCTTATGGGGTATTTTGTTGAGAATATAATTAGCCGATAGAAGGGCTTCCCCCTACAAGTTTTGGGGTAACCCGGAATTTAGTAATAAGGCATTCATCATTTCTTTGAAAGTTCTATTTTTACGTTCGGCGGTACCATTTGATTCTGGCGAATAAGGAGCGGTAGTTTGATGAACTATCCCATGTTCCGAACAAAACATATTAAATGGTATATCATATTTCCCCCTCGGTCACTTCTAACGACTTTAATTGTTTTGCCAAGTTAGTTCTCCACTTCACGCTTGTATTCTTTGAATTTTTCCAATGTTTCGTCTTTGGTTCGAAGCAAATATACATAAAAATATTTTGTACAATCATCAATTAAAGTAACAAAATAATTTTTACCACCTCTGGTTGGCATAAATTTTAAATCACATAAATCGGTATGAATTAAACCTAGGGGTTCATTATTTCTCTCTACCGAATGACAAAGGTTTTTGGTGAGTTTTGCTTCAATACATACTTCACATTTGTCGTTTTTGTCTATTTTTAACTTTGGTAATAAACTCATGTTCATTAATCGATTTTAGGAATTAAAATTAACATGACCCAGTCTTTCATGCCAAATAAAAGAAGACTCAATGACATAAGCAACATCATTAACTTTATTAATTTTAGGAAGTACAGTCATTACATTGAACTTAAATAAACCATCACTCAAATACCCATTCCAAACATAGTTTCCAAACTTAGAGAGAACAAATTTATCGGATTCAAACACAATTTTGAACCCATTCTTGCTACGCATCGAACCGAACACCAAATTCTTGCGAATCTCGAGAACATGCATCACATTGTTGAGAGTCAATTCTTTCATGGACGTCATCTTCAACACCACTTTTCCTTGGCCTTCAACTTTCGCCATAGAAGAATTTCCCATATACATGTTTTCTTCTAAATGGTTTTTTTGATATGTGGTAAACATGTTTTTATTGGAACAAACATGTTTAGTAGCCCCGGTATCAAGCCACCATTCCCGAGGATTACTTCCAACCAAGTTAACCTCTGATACTACCGCACATAAATTCATATCGGAAAGTCCATCGGTAATTTCATTTTCCGCCAAATTTACTTGATTTTTACATTTTCCTTTACCTTTCCATTTCTCGTTATGGTTATCCACAAGAATATCGACCTTGCTTAGACAATCTGAAGCCTTATAGTTTCTCATACCACACTTGTAACAATTCCCAACAAATTTATGGAATGGTCTTTTGTTCGGCATTTGACTAAAACTTTTAGATCTTTGTCCCACAAACTTTCTTTATTCGTCTTTTGATCATGTTCGATCACATTAGCTTTCATATCGACCGATTGATTTCCATATTTCTTCTTCACACGACGATTGTCTTCCTCAATCCGCAATCGCAAGATTAAGTCTTCCAACTTCATCTCTTTGCGCTTATGCTTCAAATAATTCTTGAAGTCTTTCCAACTCGGAGGAAGTTTTAAACACGACAACTTGAAAGGTTTCACAAATCCTCATATTCTCGGTCCAAATATACTGTTTTCATCTTTTGATCTCTTTCCTCAGTACCATCTTCACTATCAGACGAGTCATCATCTGGTATTTGAACCATGATTGGTGCCATAGGACCTTCTGTGATTGACAGCATAATATTCTCTCCATTTGCATGTCTGTCTATAAAATCAAGGAATCTGTCTTTCCACTGTTCGTACTCTCCTTTGAACAGAACAGGAGGCTTGACATCAGTGCCAATGGAAAGAGCATCTTTGGAAGTCATCTTGTTTAAACCTGTTTGAAAAATATATGCAATAAGAAACTAGAAACTGATCGTTAGTCCAAATGAAACAATCAAGAAAATACAGAAAACTTGAAATATAAAATCAGAAATTTTGATCACAACCAGAAATATGTCCCCCTTCGCAGACTTAACACGGGGGTCCCGCTACCCGGTTAGCGGGTGGGGTCAAGGGGCAACGCCCCTAGAGAAAAAAATTTCACTATTTAAGGCCATATTACTATTTTGAAAAAAAATTCTAAGTCCTCCACACTTTGCGCTTCACACAGGAACCGCAAACCTCACTTTGCGTGTCACTCATGGAACGCAAACTTCTACTTTGCGCTTCTCACAGGGAACGCAATCCTGAACTTTGTGTTTTACACAGGGAACGCAAACTTGAACTTTGCTTTACTTTGCGTTTCACTTTTACTTGATCAAAGTACAATTTGCGTGTCGAGAAGCAAACTCAGATTCAAACTTTGCGTGTCATGACTAAGACTAAAAATGATGAACTTTGCGTTTCACGTTACAGACGCAAGATACACTTCGCGTTTCTAGTTGCAAGCGCAAACCACACTTTGCATTTCTCGTTACAAACGCAAGATACACTTTGCGTTTCTAGTTGCAAGCAAAAACCACAATTTGTCTCTGAGCCCAAACACTTCTACTTTGCGTTTGTTTAAAAATGCAACTCTTACTTCTCGATTCTTGATTGAAACGCAAACCTGTACTTCTCGATTCTCAAATGAAACACAAACTTGAACTTCTCGATTCTCAACTCTCAATGAAGGAAACGCAAACTTTTATGAACACACGCAAACTTTTATGAACACACGCAAACCTTGATGAACACCCGCAAACCTTGATGAATGACCCGCAAACCTCTAAAATCGAACAAAATCGCACCAAAAACTCATTTAGACCTAGAAATTCAACACTATACTTCGACAATTCACTCGTCTAACTAATTCGAACACAAAAACTACACAAAAATTCGATCAAATACGCAAACGATACAAATTTGATACACATACAGTGTCAAGAACTCGTGAACAGAAAAACCACAAAAATTCGAAAATTTGAATTGATTACAGTGCAATTGACAAATCTTTCTATACAAACTCGATCGATTACACTATTCTAACAAAATCTTATCAAAAACAACTCGAAAAATACACTAATACTCAAAAACAGATCTGAACATGAAGAACACAATGTCGAACATTCTGACTTTCTTGATTTTTCAATTTGGATCTGCTCTGATACCAATTGATATTCCCAGATTCTAGTTTCTAATCAAGATTAATCAAACAAACAAGATTAACAATCAAATTACCTGTTTGATTTCAATTCAATTCCAAGATTACACTTTCTCTCTCTACAATCTCTCTCTAATGAACTCTCTCTCTCTCTCTGATATTTCTCTCTCTAAAATACAACTGAATAATGATTCAATTAAGTTCTCTACTAATTACCAAAGGAAAGGAAACTATTTATACCTACAACTAAAACAAGGAAACTAAAATACAATACAAAAATGTTGACTTTTATTACAAAAGACTTTGACTTTGATGAAAGTTCACTTTCTTCAGCTTTGACTTTCTTGAACTTTGACCTTCAGTCTTCTTGATCTTGTATCCAACATATTTATGCTCTAACATGTTATGATGACCGCTGAATGTACATAAAATTAGTCTTTCCAATTTTGCATTTTAGTTTATAATGTTTGTTTGCAACTTAATTATTATCACATTCTGAAATAGATTGCACATAAAAATTACAATTAACAACCATATAAATGTACTTAATTGAAGAGAAAAAATGATTCCATACATAAGAAAGCAATATATTGTAAGAAATTTTGTATTATAAATTTATGTCTACCAAGTGATGAAATGTGCACTTAAAATGAGAAATGTTATAGAGTTTCATCACTATTCGAGATAATATATTAAACTTTGTTGGTAGGGTAAAATTAAAAAAAATCAAGGACATATCTGACTTGAAAAAAAATTGTTATCATTGTGGAGCCATAAAAAAAGTTCATGTCTATTGTTATCATATTTAATTACTTTTTGAGATTTTAGTAGATGGAGAGGTGAATAGACTAAAATGAATGCATATAGAAAGTTGTATAGTTTAGAGGTTAAAGTAAATTAAATTGGAAGTAAAATTACCAAATGATCCTTCTTATAATGAATTACACAATTTTCATTTTAAGGGTAGAAAAGTCTTTAATTTATTGGTATTTAAAAAAATTCAAAACAATGAGAAAATTCCTTTGGGGAAATACTACTCTCACAATGTGACACATTATCATTTAGGCGCTTGAAATTCGTTATAGAACTAAACTATATAAACAAATATAACAAATGTGCAATACGCAACATCAACCAACGGAAAAACGTAGTCACAAACTGTGCTATAATGCACCCCAAAAAGGGAAGAGCTCCTTCTCAATCCCATTCGTACCATGTCTACTTCTTTACTATGGATCATGTCTTCGGAGGCTAATGTCGGTGAATCGGTTAATATGACATAGATCGAAGAATGGTTAAATGCTTCTGTGGGAAAGAACTCCTTGCTAACTGCTTCAACTTTCGACTAAGGCAGCAGCTCCCTCTTGCACAACTCCCCCGAATAGCCCAGATCTGATTCACTTTCAGAACTTATTCGTCGATTCCTAACCTTAATAGCTTATTCAAAAAGTCATTTTATAGAGTAAGACCGTTACAAAGAAGGAAAAAAGCCCCCCATCTCGTTCGACAACAAGCCCAAGCCCTTCTACTCAAAGAGCACTAGTTGCCTTTCAAATTATAAAAAATCCAAAAGGTGTTCTCGAAGCCACTTCTTATATGCTTTGATTTGATTCAAAAGAAGTTCTCTTTCTCTGCTCTTCAAAAAACACAAATATCAGGTTTTTACTTTAATTCATCATTGGACTGGTTTTCAGTTCAAGAGTCGCCTATTGTGTATTTTGATGCCCCTATCTTCAAAGGCAAAAGAAAAACATCATATTTTAATGATTTAGAAATGAATATAAGAAAAAGGATTGACGGATGTAAGGCCATGTTTCTCTCTTTTGGTGTTAAGCTCACTCTCTTAAATTCAGTCCTTTCCCCTATTCCTATACACAATTTTCATTTTAAGGGTAGAAAAGTCTTCAATTTATTGGTATTTAAAAAAAATTCAAAACAATGAGAAAATTCCTTTGGGGAAATACTACTCTCACAATGTGCCACATTATCATTTGTAGGTTTTCCTTATATATATATATATATATATATATATATATATATATATATATATATATGTATGTATGTATGTATGTATATATATAGATTAGTTGAGGTACGTGTAAGCCCGGTGTGAACAACCAGGGACGGACCTATTAGATCTTGTGTGGAATCCCATGCACCCACTCAATCTTATGGGTTAAGGGAAAACCATTGGGGTACGAAAGGTGTACCTGCTCAAAGTTGAGGGGTGCTTCGGAATATTTGAAAATACAACGAACATCAACAAAAAACCGAAAAAGTGTTTTGAAGTCAACCAAAAAACTGAAAAAGGCTTGCAAAATTGTAACACCCTAAAATTTTGAGCACAATAAAATTTTGGAAATTCGGCAATATGACGTTTGTAATTGGAGTAAACCACCTTACTAGGGTAAATGTATAAAAGTGTTTACAAAACCAGTGAGTAAATATGGAAATCAACAACAAACTAATATAAATAAATTTTATCTAGAATACATTTGTTGTCAACCTAAATTTCCAAAATAATAACAAAGTTGTTTATAACGCCAATACTCCAAAATATCTATCATCTCAAAAGCCTCAAGCGCCCACGCTCATCACTCAAACCTTGGGCAAACCACCGCTAAGGGAACTGTTATACACATCATTTAAGAAAAATGTTAGACTTAAAGTCTAGTGAGAACATACAGTTTATATAATGTTTGGGAAAATAATTTGATTTACAAGAATAAAAAAATCCTTTCAAGAATTAAGTTTGCAAATAGATTAGCAACCACATAGTGACATTTCGGTCACAAAATTCATCTTGCGATGACGGGGAGAGACCCGATTTCCAAGGATCGTGGTGGAACACAAAAGTAAGTCACTCTCCGAGTTGTGAGCTCAATACTTGGAACCATGGCCACGAACAATGTCGATTCGTACTCAAATGTGGGGGAGGCCAACCGAGGAAACAAGTCATACTCGTTCACTAGGATTACATTTACGGTCCATGGCTAGTAACCGGTCCCATATAACCGTACCAAAGTGCCTCCGAGGACCCAATGTCTCAACTAGCTACAAAGGGGAAAACGTCCCAAACAAAAGCCGACTCAATACCTATGGATCCACTAGTAGTAGTCGATGGCTTATCACCATTAAATTGGTGACATAAGTTATACTTGCTCATACAGCTCATTTATTAATAATATAAAAGTGATTCTTCTCATTTTCTCAAAGGTAGACTTTTCATTGAATGAAACTTGTCAATGTATGCCAATAAATCCAACAATTATTCACAAATCATTCTTTCCCAAAATTACACTCATTCAACCATACATATGATTTAAGGAAATTCTAAATGTGGTGGGAGTATGTTCATCCCATCATTTAGTTTCATATAAACAAATCTTACACATTTTGTATCTCAAAGCATAAAAAATTTCATTACATTTTAAAAGAATGAGAAACCCTACAAATCTCCAAAATCTCAAGTTAGGTTAAAATCATTTAATCAAAGAAAATATGAACTAGGAGATGACTAGAGGTTTAAAAACAAGATTTGGCATGTATAAAGTTTTGAAAGTAAGGATGAACTCACAATCTAGGGTTTGGATGAAACCCTAAAACTCTTGAAATAGTTGAGGTAAACTAGGAGATGGTAGAATGGAGGTGAACTTTCAATCCTAGCTTGAAACCCTAGTTGATAAAGATGGAAGACTTGGAACCTTAGGATTTGAAGCCTTGAAGAGCCTTGAATGCTCAATAAATGCTGGAAATCGCCTAGAGTGAGAGAGTTGAGAGGTGGGTGGAAGTGTATTGTGAAATAAATGAGAAAGGAGGAGTATTTAATTCATCAGGGCCCGTCGGTGAGAATGACTCGGCGACTATGCCTTGCCATTCTCGCGGGGTATTATAGCCGCCCGCGTACCGAGAGGTGTCCAAACCCGACGAGAGTGACACGGCGAGAATGCCCATGTCACAATCGCGGGGCATACCTGCATGACCTGTACCGCAGGTCCCTTCTCACCAGCGACTATGACCACGGCGACAATGCCCATGGCAAGGTCGTCGGGCGCTGTCACCCAACACACCAGATTTACAAAATTTTGAGATTTTCACACCCAGAAAGGATTCCTCGCGAGACATACGTTTAATGGTAGGCATAAAAGATTACGATACCAAAATAAGAGAGATTTAGAAGACTTAAATTAGGAATTAATAATTGAAAATTCAAGGTGTTACAATCCTCTCCAACTTGGAAACGATTTCGTCCCCGAAATTCCAAGTACTCGAACAGATGAGGATATCACCGCTTCATATCCTCTTCGGCTTCCCACGTCACATTGGCTCTGCGATGATGCTTCCATTGCACTTTGACCATAGTGACTTCCTTGTGGCGAAGATTCTTGGATTTCTTCTATAGAATAGCTTCGGGTTCCTCCACGGAACGATACCCTTCATCCACTCTTATCTCTGAAAGAGGAATGACGCTTTCCTCTTCCGCCAAACATTTTCGGAGATAGCAGATATGAAATGTGTTGTGGATCCCGCTCATTTCCAGTGAAAGTTCCAATTGGTAGGCTTGCAAACCCACACGTTTGAGTACCGTAAATGGTCCGAGGAAACGGGGACTCAACTTCCCGCGCTTTCCGAACCGAATTATGCCTTTCCAAGGTGACACTTAAGCATCACACGGTCGCCCACTTGGAACTCCATTGGCCTCCTTTTCTTATCGGTATAGCTCTTTTGCCGATCTTGAGCCTCTTTCAACCTTTCCCGAATGCCTTTAACTTTATCGGTCGTCTCGTGCACAATTTCGGGTCCGACGAATTGCATATCTCCCGCCTCAAGCCAACACACGGGTGTTCTGCACTTACGCCCATATAAGGCCTCAAACGGTGCCATTCCGATACTCGAGTGGTAGCTATTATTGTACGCGAACTCTACCAATGGTAGGTGAAAGTCCCAACTACCCCCAAAGCCGAAAACGCAAGACCTTAACATGTATTCAAGCGTTTGGATCGTTCTTTCGCTTTGACCGTCGGTTTGCGGATGATAAGTCGTACTCAACTTTACTCGCGTTCCAAGCTCTTTCTGCAAACCATCCCAAAAGTTCGAAGTGAACCGACTATCGCAATCCGACACGATAGACAAGGGCACTCCATGTCTTGAAACCACCTCATCGATGTAAATCTTTGCCAACTTGTCCATCGGTAGTGTCTCACACATAGCTAAGAAGTGAGCGCTCTTAGTCAGTCGATCGACTATTACCTATATGGTATCGTGACCTCGCAGAGTTTTAGGCAACTTTGTCACGAAGTCCATGGTAATGTGTTCCCACTTCCACTCATGAATCTATAAGGATTGAAGACTCCCATACTGTCGTTGATGCTCGGCTTTCACTTGTAAGCACGTCACACAACACTACGTAACGTGCCACATCAAGTTTCATTATCGGCCACCAATAGTGTAGCTTCAAGTCCCGATACATCTTCTTACTCCCTAGATGAATGAAATATTTGGACTTGTGGGCATCTTCGAGGAGAAGTTCTCGATTACCACCAACCTTGGGCACCCATATACGACCGTTGAACAATTTTACCCCACGGCTATCTTCCGATAAGAGCAAACGTTGCTTTGTCATAACTTCTTCTTTGAGATTCTCTTCCAACAAGGCTTCTACTTGAGATGTCTTGATTATCTCAATGAGGCTCGACACTAACTCAATTCTTGAAAGGGTAGCCCGTATGCTTCCATTATAGTCCTTTCGACTTAGCGCATCGGCCACCACATTCGCCTTGCCTGGGTGGTATAGCAACTCGCAATCATAATCTTTGAGTAATTCAAGCCACCGCCTTTGCCTCATGTTCAGCTCTTTTTGATCAAAAACGTACTTCAAACTCTTATGATCCGTGTAGAGTGTACATTTCGTCCCATAGAGATAATGTCGCCAAAGTTTCAAGGCGAACACCACCGCCGCCAACTCCAAATCGTGGGTAGGGTAATTCTTCTCGTGAATTTTGAGTTGTCTTGAGGCGTAAGCGATCACATTGCCTCTTTGCATCAACATGCAACCCAACCCCATTTTTGAAGCGTCGCTATAGACCACGAAGTCTTCCGACCCGTCGGGTAGCGACAAGATTGGAGCTTCACACAATTTCTTTTGCAAGGTCCGGAACGCTTTCTCTTGCGCTTCGGTCCAAACAAACTTCACATTCTTCCGAGTCAAAGTCGTCAAGGAAGAAGCGATTTTTGAGAAGTCTTGAATAAACCTCCGGTAATAACCCGCCAAACCCAAGAAGCTTCGGATCTCGGACGGACTCTTGGGAGGCTCCCAATTCATCATGGCTTCAATTTTGGAGGGGTCCACCTTCACTCCGTCTCGAGTGACAACGTGACCCAATAATTGAACCTCTTCAAGCCAAAAATCACACTTGGAAAATTTGGCGTACAACCTCTCTTTCCTCAACACTTCTAGAACCTCACGAAGGTGTTGCTCGTGTTCCGGCTCGTTCTTGGAATACACGAGTATGTCATCAATGAATACAATGACCGACTTGTCGAGAAATGGTCGGCGCACTCTATTCATCAAATCCATAAACACCGCCGGTACGTTAGTTAGACCAAATGACATCACGAGAAATTCGTAATGGTCGTAACGCGTCCTAAAAGTCGTCTTCGAGACGTCTTCCTTTCTCACCTTCACTTGGTGGTAGCCCGAACGCAAGTCGATCTTGGAGAAACACCCCGCTCCTTGAAGTTGATCAAACAAGTCGTCGATCCTCGGAAGTGGGTACTTGTTCCTCACCGTTGCCTTGTTCAGTTCGCAGTAATCGATGTAAATTCTCATGGTGTCGTCCTTCTTATTGACAAATAAGACCGGGGCTCCCCAAGGCGGCGAGCTTGGCCTTATGAAACCCTTCTCCAAAAGCTCTTGGAGTTGGGCCATCATCTCTTGCATCTCCGATGGCGCTAACCGGTAAGGGGCTAGAGCAATAGAAGTCGCCCCCAGTACAAGATCAATCCGAAACTCCACTTGACGATCAGGTGGTAACCCGGGCAAGTCGTCCGGAAAGACATCGGGAAATTCGCGCACCACCTTCACATCTTCAAGCTTCTTCTTCTCGAGTTTGGCGTCTATCACGTAGGCTAGGAAAGATGAGCATCCTTTCACTAAGCATTTGTGTGCCTTAGCCATGGTAATGATCGCCACATCACCCTTCCTCTTCTCGCCATAAATCACAACAACATCACCACTAGGATTAGGGATTCAGATTAGCTTCTTGGAGCATACGATCTCGGTATGATTGTTCGCCAACCAATCCATGTCGACCACCACATCAAAACCACCAATAACCATCGGCATCAAATTGATCGGGAATTCCTTCCCCTCGATTTCGAGAGTACAATTCTTCAAGACATCATGGATTAACACTTGACTACCATTCGCTAGCTCAACCACTAAAGCATTCTCTAGACTATTAGTGGACATGTCAAGCTTTTCACGAAATGAATCAGATACGAAAGAGAAACTGGCACCCGAATCAAAAAGTACACGAGCAGGCACGGAGTTTAGGAGAAACGTACTCGATACCACGTCGGTGGATGCCTTAGCCTCATCGGCCGTCATCTAAAAAGATCGAGCCGGAACCCTAGGTGGGTTATCCTTCTTCTCTGACACGTTACCCGACTTGAGCTTCGGGCAATCCCTCTTCACATGCCCCGGTGCCTTGCACTCGAAGCAGATAATCCCTCTTATCGGGCAGTCCCTGGTGGTGTGATCAGATTTCCTACACTTGGAACAGGAGTGGGGAACGGTATTACATTTACCATGGTTATTGCTTTGGCACTTCTGGCACCATCTAGCTTCTTGGCGATTGTCGAAATTTCGATTTCCGACGAAAGGTCGAGTCCTCTTGGGAGGTCCGGAATTATTCTCCCATTTTCGTTTCTCTCCTACCACCACCATAGCCTTCTCCACCTTGTCTCTAGCATAGACATCTTCCATGATTTGTGCTTCCTCTATGGTCTCACGGAGATTAGAGGCTTTAGAGTTGCGGACCATAGACATCATGTCCGCCGGTAGACCCTTGAGATAGGCCTTTATCTTCTCTTTCTCCATTGGGGCCACATGCCCCACTAGCCCAAGTTTCTCCATGAATTGACGGGTATACTCTCTCACCGTCAAGTTGCCCTTCTTGAGATACCGGAACTTTTCTTCGATGCGATCTAAGTCCCTCTCATTGCAGTACTCCTCCGGAATTTTCTTCTTGAACCCGACCCAAGTCAGTTGAGCCAAGACAGTAAGGGAGAGGGTGGACTTGGTGACATTCCACCATGTGAGTGTCGTGCCCCGCAACATTTGGGAGCTGAACTTCACCTTCTGATCTTCCCCGCACTCAGATGAATCGAAGGCTTGCTCAATCCCCTGAATCCACTTCATACAAGCAACCGGGTCTTCAGAACGGGAGAACTCTGGCGGCCTACAACCTAGGAAGGACTTGTACGTGCAAGATCTCTTGTCCTGCCTCACTTTGGTAATTATTGGTTCGTTAGTCCGGTTCACGTGTCCTGTACTACCGGACCCAATCACCTAAATGTTCTCCGTAACCGTTTCATTCCTTCGGTTGCTCACATCGCGGTCCTCAAGCATCTTCAGAAGAGATTCTTGCTGCTTAGCCATTGCCTCATTCATCATGAGCATCAGGTTGGCCATCATCTCAGATTGGGGAGTTACCTCCCGCATAACCGGATTGGACGAAGCCAGGTCCACCCAAGGAATGATCTCAGGCCCTCCACCTAGCAATGGTTGGATAGATGGGCGTACAACGGCCTCAACCCTCTCTGGTTGATCAGCAGTTGAGGCGGTCGCCTCTACACCATCCACCTGTGTACGTGGTCTACCGCGCGTACTCACCATCTTGATATGTCACGCATGACAAGAAAAAGGAGTAAGAGAGAGAAATAGAATTAAACACGAAGGAAACGTACTACTACATTACGAATTGTCATAACAACAGCACTTCAAGCACGCTCACGTAAAACATCCTCATAATAACATTAGCTAAGTGAAATTATGAACATATAATACGTAAGGGTTCTCGTTACCATCACCACAACGCTCGATAAACGTATTTTCCGTCGACTCTAAGACCAACCCATCTTAGAAGTTCAACCCAAACTCACCAATCATCACTTAGCATACTCAGTCTAAGTCTAGACATCTTACATTCATGTTTAGTTCACTTAAACTAGAGCTCTGATATCAACTTGTAATACCCTAAAATTTTGAGCACAATAAAAATTTGAAAATTCGGCAATATGACGTTTGTTATTGGAGTAAACCACCCAAAGAGGGTAAATGTATAAAAGTGTTTACAAAACCAGTGAGTAAATATGGAAATCAACAACAAACTAATTTAAATAAATTCTATCTAGATTACATTGGTTGTCAACCCAAATTTCCAAAATAATAACAAAGTTGTTTATAACGCCAATACTCCAAAATATCTATCATCTCAAAAGCCTCAAGCGTCCACGCTCATCACTCAAACCTTGGGCAACCCACCGCTAAGGGAACCTGTTATACACATCATTTAAGAAAAATGTTAGGCTTAAAGCCTAGTAAGAACATACAGTTTATATAATGTTTGGGAAAATAATTTGATTTACAAGAATAAAAAAATCCTTTCAAGAGTTGAGTTTGCAAATAGATTAGCAACCACATAGTGACCTTTCGGTCACAAAATTCATCTTGCGATGACGGGGAGAGACCCGATTTCCAAGGATCGTGGTGGAACACAAAAGTAAGCCACTCTCCGAGTTGTAAGCTCAATACTTGGAACCATGGCCACGAACAACGCCAGTTCGTACTCAGATGTGGGGGAGGGCACCCGAGGAACCAATTCATACTCGTTCACTAGGATTACATTTACGGTCCATGGCTAGTAACCGGTCCCACATAACCGTACCAAAGTGCCTCTAAGGACCCAATGTCTCAACTAGCTACAAAGGGGAAAACGTCCCAAACAAAAGCCGACTCAATACCTATGGATCCACTAGTAGTAGTCGATGGCTTGTCACCATTAAATTGGTGACATAAGTTATACTTGCTCATACAACTCATTAATTAACAATATAAAAGTGATTTTTCTCATTTTCTCAAAGGTAGACTTTTCATTGAATGAAACTTGTCAATGTATGCCAATAAATCCAACAATTATTCACAAATCATTCTTTCCCAAAATTACACTCATTCAACCATACATATGATTTAAGGAAATTCTAAATGTGGTGGGAGTATGTTCATCCCATCATTTAGTTTCATATAAACAAATCTTACACATTTTGTATCTCAAAGCATAAAATATTTCATTATATTTTAAAAGAATGAGAAACCCTACAAATCTCCAAAATCTCAAGTTAGGTTAAAATCATTTAATCAAAGAAAATACGAACTAGGAGATGACTAGAGGTTTAAAAACAAGATTTGACATATATAAAGTTTTGAAAGTAAGGATGAACTCACAATCTAGGATTTTGATGAAACCCTAAAACTCTTGAAATAGTTGAGGTGAACTAGGAGATGGTAGAATGGAGGTGAACTTTCAACCCTAGCTTGAAACCCTAGTTGATAAAGATGGAAGACTTGGAACCTTAGGATTTGAAGCCTTGAAGAGCCTTGAATGCTCAATAAATGCTGGAAATCGCCTAGAGTGAGAGAGTTGAGAGGTGGGTGGAAGTGTATTGTGAAATAAATGAGAAAGGAGGAGTATTTAATTCATTAGGGCCCGTCGGCGAGAATGACTCGGCGACTATGCCTTGTCATTCTCGCGGGGCATTATCGTCGACCACGTACCGAGAGGTGTCCAAACCCGACGAGAGTGACACGGCGAGAATGCTCGTGTTACAATCGCGGGGCATACCCGCATGACCTGTACCGCAGGTCCCTTCTCACCAGCGACTATGACCACGACGACAATGCCCATGGCAAGGTTGTCGGGCGCTGTCGCCCAACACACCAGATTTACAAATTTTTGAGATTTTCACACCCAGAAAAGATTCCTCGTGAGACATACGTATAACGGTAGGCATAAAAGATTACGATCCCAAAATAAGAGAGATTTAGAAGACTTAAATTAGGAATTAATAATTGAAAATTCAAGGTGTTGCAAAAATCAACCAAAATAATCGTGGGCCCGCCATTAGGAGTAGGGGTGCTCATGGGTTGGTTTGATCGGGGTTGAAGACATTTGAACAATTCAACTCACTGTTTACGGTTGTGGCGTACTGGTTAATCAGATTCTTAAGAATATCCTTGAAATGGTTAAATTCGGCTAAAAACACATTGAGAGACTTGGTGGGCCTTTGATCCACCTTAAAGGGGCTCCCGCTCGGCAAAAATCGTGGGCCCACCATTAGGAATAGGGGTGCTCATGGGTTGGTTTGATCGTTTGAAGGCATTTGAACAATCCAACTCACTATTTACGGTTTGGAAAATCTCAATCCAATCCAAACCAAACCAAAGTGCAACCCAATCCATACGGGTTAGTCGGGTTGATACTTTGATACATTAAAATATTATCCTAACCTTGAATATGTTGTTTTTTTACTCATAATTTCTTTTCTTTTTTTATCATCAATCATTTGGTACAACTTATCATCCTTAGATATTAAATATATCATATTCAATTACTTTTCTCAATTTGCATATATATATATATATATATATATATATAAATAATCACAATTACAGAACAGATATACGAAGGAGTTATATAGAGATGGACAAGAAATTGAAATTATATGTACATCAAGAAGGTACGCGATTGTGTAATTGTCTAATGTAGATATTAATAAGGACTTAACAATCATATTAAATCCAAAAATAATATAGGATATTAAGTTCATCGGGTTGGGTTGAGTTCAAATGATGATAACCCATTTCCAACTAAATACGTACAGTTTGAAGATTTTACAACTCGAGTATACATCAGATTGCTTTGGATTAGATTATTTTGCGTTGGATTGGCCGAATTAATCGGATTTTTTTTTTGAAAGGCAAAAACATTTATTACCAAAACAAGAAGTACCAATACAAAGAAAACAAAACCAACCCTTCGAACAGAGAAGGAAAAACAGCAGCCCCTAAGCATGGTTGAAAACCAACAACACCTCACTAAGGATAAAGTGACCACCACCCACAACCAAAAACAAAAAAGAAACCACATCAACCCCTAAAATTGGTTGCAATAACAACATCACCTCACAAACTAAAAACAAACCACCACTCACAGACCCAACCTACACCAACTTGAACCAAAATTAAACCGTAGCTGTCCCAAACTCAGTTCGCAAGGGACGAACCTTTCATCATGCGGTACAAAAATAAAAAGAACTCAAGCAGTTTGGTACCCGGTCTGCAAATTTTCGTCACCCATTCAACAAAAACCCACCGAACTTCATCGCCCCACCGACGTCTGATCCGACAGCCAACCGCACTTGCTACTTTCCTCCCTTCACCACTTGTCCACCCAGGTTTGCAAGAATCAAACCCAAAACAAAAAAACAATATCCACACACAGCAACCGAAGTAAGGACGCCGATGCGAACCAAATCGAAACACCGAAACAAACTGACTAGAACAGAACACTCCATATACGGATCAGGCCCAAACTCAGCCACTAGACAAAAACCGACACCAAACCATCGAAAACACACGGAACCACACCAGCACAATCAGGAAGCCACACACTGCCTCACATAGGATTGTTCGGCTTTTTAAGCATCCCTAATTATGAACAACCATGATTAACGAGATATAAAAAAGTTGTTTCTAATAGTCGAAATATACAACATTAATAGTAGTATTTCTAAGTGTATACTTATTGTTATATATACAACTTGATGGAGTTGACATAAAAAGCTTGCTACCCAAGTTTTAATCGATAGAAATTAAATTAAAAAAATCCTAAATCAATAACTCATCCGAAAAACCTACACTTCCCCTTAGCCGCGTTTTATGTTTCCTCATATCTACCGTCGATAGTCGTGGCTTAAACCAGAACAAACAAATATCTGGTATTTCGTCGAACACCTCATACGCATAACACCATCAAACAACCTCTGCATCTTTTCTCCCAAAACACACAATAAACCCAAGAATCATATGTTAATTCGTTGACGAATTCAATCGATTTATCATCCTCCCCTTTTAAACTATGATGTTTTCAAGACTTGGTCGGACAATCTCTCGATCATCTCGTTCAAGGGTAAGTCTTTTCTTCTATGTAATAATCTCTTGATGTTTATTTTTTTCTGTAAAGTATGCTTTCTGATCTTGTTGTTTTGAATATTGTTGGGTGATTTGGTAGAATGTTTTGAGTGGTGCAAATGGCGGAAGATCGCAGATTTTGACCGGTTCTTCAGTATATCAATCTCGATATATCGGACAGACGGATGATAACCTGGGGTTTTTGAAGCGCTATTTAGGTTCTTTAGCAGCTAACAATGATAAAAATGGTTTTGGGTTATCATCAAAGGTGTATATATCGGATATAAATTTCCTACTTGCAAACCCTAGAATTCGAAGATTCTTCTCCAGCGAGGCTCCCAAAAAGAAGAGTAAGATTAGCTTTCTTAAAAAAAGTAGTCTTTGGATTGCTAGAAGCATTTGTGTTCCTACAAATTGAGCATTTGAGAAATCTAATATGGTCAATAGTTGTGTATATATCACTTAATCCTGCTGTATTTTACAATCTTTTTTCAGATTATGAGAACTTCTATCCCAAGGAAAAGAAGGAAACTCCAAAGGGGAATAATCAGAAATCTGAATCTAAAGGTTAGTTACTTCGGTTTCTGAGTATCGATGCTACTTATATGTAAGTTCCAATCTTGGGTGTTGAATAAGCAACAGTTAGCTTGTTAATGTTATGTGGATGTGTTCTTATTTTGGTCTTTGCATCTTTGTATTGTTCATTGGTAGAGGCTTGTAAGTTTTAGTAGTCTGTTGATTAGAGGACAAAGTGTGCCAGAAATAGATTACTCTTAGAATGAATAGGCATGCAAAATTAGTTGATGATTTCAATTCTGCTTGGGTGTTTTTACTCGAGTATATTAGAAAGACCTACTTTTGTAATTTGGACTTCTTGGAATGGCATGTATGTATTTCTTAAATGTGTAATTTTTAGAAATGTTGTATTGCATACAAGGTTCAAAATGGCGTGAGGCGTGGCGGCGAGGTCAAGTCTCAAGCCAGGACGAGGACGCGGCGTTTTTCAAAGCGTGACATATGACGACAAATTTATGTCATATATTGAATTATATATATATATATATACATACATATATGTTTTATATATATTATCTAATCATATAATGATATTAAAAATGTAAATTCATATTAGAAGAAGAAAAATCATATAAACTATTATTACAAAGATAGTTTTTGATTAAATATTTAAAATAGAACTTAGAAAGGTAATTTTACAACTTCGTTTTAATCGTGAGTTCATAACGTTTATGAATTCGTGAAACAAGGAGTGATGTAATTAGATAAATCTATAAAAGTGTGAAATCTAAAGTTAAAAGTGTAAAACACAAAAGATAAAACAAAAAAAAAAGTTGAAAAAAAATCACGTCTTACAAAAAACGCGCGTTGCGGGGCTCCTTAAGGCGCCATGGCGTGAGCCACGCCTTACAGAAACGCTATGGGTCATTTCGTAACGGCTGAGATGTGTCTTGCGCCATGACGGCCGCCATGGCGCGCCTTTTTGAACACTGATTGCATATAAGATTTATTTACCATTTCTTAGACATATCCATAAGTAATATCATGTTTAGTAAAAGTTGTGGATGCTTCCCTTGGGTTGATTGAGGCAAAATTTCTGAGGTATTGCTCTTACTGTAAATGACAAGTTGGACGCATGGTCTAGTTTTTAACCTTGAGTCGTTCTCATTGTAAATGACAAATTGGTGACGACTGACGAGTAACCTGTAGCTCTACTCTTAGTTTCAGCTTCTTTTTGTGTTACCTTGTGATAGAATTTTGGTATATTTGAAGTAAGTTTAACAGTTTAAGCAGCATGGTCCTTTTGCATAAATGATGATATATTGACCTTATAATGGTTGTTACCTTTTTATCACAAACTCAAGGTGGAGTTTGCAATAAGGTGGCAACATCAAGAAACTATTCACTACCTCAAAGGACACATTTGATCGGGGATAGGGTCATCTGAATGTGGTTTTTTTCCTTTCGTATTGTATTTATAAATAAAAGGCCATCAATGTCCTAACTCTTACCAAGTATTGAATGCAATTATGTTTATATATGATCAGCTTGTGTTATGTGAATTCATTAGCACATGTAAGAAAATAGTGTTATTTAATTTGCACATTATTTTTGAAGCTCACATGTTGATAACTTGTGCTATATGTAGAGGAATCGAGCACGGAAGACGATGGAAGTTTCTTTCCTAAGCAATTCCAATTCCAAATACCAATCCCTTTACTAGTGATTGGACTGTTGCTCTTTTCATCGCTCTCTTTTGGTCCTCGTGAACAGAAACAGGTTAGCAAATATTAATACCTTCAGAGGCTTGATTTAACTTCTTGTTTGGATTGTATGACTGATAAATTTCCACTTGGAGTGTGATTGCTATCTGTTCTATATGTCTTTGAACCTTAGGAGGTTTCTCTTTTCATAATTTATGGTTCCAGTTTTAGGATATAGTTTGGGATGAAGGGCTGAATTCATTTTTGATAAACTTTTAACTCAAATCTACTTCAGCCGAGTCTCTGTTCATACTGGCTTAGATGGATGCTTTATGTCATGACTCTCATATATTGAGTCTGTATTAAGTACTAAACAAGGTTAATATTTACTTTTGAGGAAAAATTAAGATGGATTTTGACCACCAACATGCTTTGTCAATGAAAAGTTATGAAAGAAAATTTCAGGATGAAATTCATTTAATCATGTAATGAGCTTTATGATCAAAGGCAGCAACATCTGAATTATGTTTATATACAGATGCAAGTATATTTGTATATTGTGTTCAGATTACATGGCAGATATATAATACATTAATACTTGATAAAGCAGCGCTATTGATGTATTTGCAGCATCTGTTGCATACATGTGGCTAGCCTACACTAGACACTGCATTGCATCCCCATAACACTACTTTCATGGTTTTAATATTCAAAATTCACAGCATGCATCCGTATGCTAGTTTTTTTTTTTTGCTAAAGTTCCATATCTTTAATGATAAAGAAAGAACCCTCATGGTTCTATTTTTCTGCTTACATGGTTATTTCCACACTCAGATTGAAAAATAGAAACACAACATTCTTGTGGAATGGATTCGAGGATAGCTTTTTGGCTAAAAACGGTATATAATGCTCTCTGGAATTAGGCCTTCCCCCTTCTCACCCTCATTGTTCACAATTCACATCAAGTATGCCTTTCCCTCCTTAGGAGGACTTTCGTTAATGCTTCAACCAAGATTTGGATCGGAAACAAAATGTAATGTTACTAATGTACTAGATTTTTATCACAATCAGGTAAGACCTAGAGTGCAGCCAACTAAACACCAACTAAGTCGTAGTAAATCTTTTACATATAAGATTGCATGTGTGATTAATTACTGGGCGCGTTGGAATTGTCCGAGTTCACCAAGGTGGAGCATGGTCCGTGAAAATTGGCTATGAGGGCTACCCGTGGGAATACACGGTAATTGCAAAGTCTATCAACATTGCTGCCGCTCTTATCAAATATAAAGTTTTAGGTGGTTTGGACATTTGAGTTGTTATCATAAAACAAGGAGTATTTACCTAAGGGGCACCATTTAATGTTGAATGAGTACTATTTTGCTACCATGGTTTGTGGAATATATTGTTGTACCTATCATAATAGCTTAGAACTTGCAACAACAAAATAAATCTTGAGGGATCTTTGTTTCCCTCCAGGACCTCCATTATCATTGTCTCCTCGCCTAGTTTACCAATGCCCCTAAACCACATGCTGCTTGGGTTGTGGTGGATGTGTTGTTTATATGCCTTCCAAGGTCATGACTCAAGCCTCAAAGTATCATAGCTGTAAGCTGAGATTTAGATTCAGAGATGGAAAAGGTTACTGGTCCAGAAAGCATGTGTATGAAACAGATATAATGCAGAACTGGACATGCTAGACTAGAAGGGAATGGACCCCTTTAACTAGTAAAGATCTTCTTGATTCTGAAACAAGACCCATAAGAATGTTTATGGATTCATAACAAGTGATTGCAACAGGCGCTGGAGCTGTTTTTTGCTCTGTCAGATGCCATTGTGTTTGTTAATGTATTAAGTTAACAAAACTCTCTAGGTTCTAGAGATATTAACCTTGGATAGAAGCAACATCCTTGGAGCATTAGTTTTTCTTATGGCAATTTTTTTCCATAGCACTATGTACATGACTTATCCCTTTATCATAGCTAAAAGTGCTTTTTATTGTTCCTCTTTAGCCTTGAGATCTGAAGTGCTCATGAAGTTCATGTTAAATTTTATCCCTAGTTGATCAATCTCTTGAGGATGAGCCTCGGAGCAAGTGGTAAGGTTACTCCGTTGTCGTAGAAGGTCATGGATTCAAAACATCGAAACTTGCCCTTTCCAAACCCCGCAAATCCATGAAGCCTTGGTGCAACCGTGATTGCCCTTTTGATTTTGTTGTGAACACATTCGTTTTCTTTGGTTTCCAGCACCAGCATTTCCTGAAGGTGGTCACAATGAAGCTACGCGAAGTATGAAGTCATATTTTTTTGTGCATTTATGATGCTTTTTTTCTAGTCTCATGAGGCGAGAAGAAGTTGTAAGTGGGAATGTGTTGAGGCTATGTTGATACTTCACTTGAACTACTAGTAGAACCAATTTGAGATATACTTTGAGTACTCCTTAGTCATTGTTGTCTGCATCAACCCGTTGAGGCATGGAAAGAATATTTAGCATAAACAGTTGCTGCTGATGCACTATTTAGCAGTGTATGATCAAAAAACTCCTGCAAGAAGTCGATGAGTCATTGTTCTCACATGATAGCGTCTGGCCTAGGTTTTGTACTGCCTTCGAAGTTGTGTTTCATTACCTCGGGGTTGATAACATAATTTTTTGATGAGAAGTATGTGAACTATGACTTGCCATGTTTGACAAAAGCTTACTTTTCAGCCTGGGGTATTGGGATTTCATCTCATGAGGTACTAGGATCTTGTTAAAATCTTTACTCTTCCTGAAACTTTTATGAAAGCTATGGCTATAGATTATGATTCTATATGTTTATTCTTGCAAGTTATGTCATCCAAACTGCATGTAACTATATAACTAAATAACTAATTCCATACTTGTTGAGGCAGGTTTAAGTAATTTCTGTTGAAACTAAATATGCTTTGGAATCTAACCAATGATTAGGCTGGCCATCGTTTTTATCCGTTGGTGCTCTTTGCTTTGCTCCAAGGGATGGTATTATTACGCTGGGGGTCAGTGTTGGTTATTTGCTGTAGTACAATGCTAATTTTCTTTGTTTAAAACATTTATATCTAGAATTTTCTTTTCATATTCTTGGAAACAAACAACCTAGTTTTGTTTTTCTGTGCAATATGGAAGTAACCATAATCTTGGATTCAGTTTCTTGCTTCTATTTAATTTGAAATTATCACATATTAAGAGTGCATTTTATTGAAATTTGAGCATATCTATCATGTACATGATCATTTTTAGACTACTTGATGTTGCTATTATTTTCCTTTTGCTTTGGTTGCAGATAAGTTTCCAAGAATTCAAAAACAAGCTTCTGGAACCAGGCTTGGTGGATCATATAGTTATTTCTAACAAATCAGTTGCAAAAGTATATGTCAGAAACTCACCACGCAATCAATCTACTGATGGTTCTGTTGAAGGAACTTCAATCGATTCACCTGCAAAACTGAATACAAGCCAGTATAAATACTACTTCAATATTGGGAGTGTTGAATCTTTTGAGGAAAAATTAGAGGAAGCACAGGAAGCACTGGGGATAGATTCTCATGATTATGTTCCTGTGACATATGCTTCTGAAATGGTTTGGTATCAAGAAATTATGCGATTTGCACCCACACTCTTATTACTGGGTTCCCTGTGGTACATGAGTCGGAGAATGCAAGGCGGTCTAGGTGTCGGAGGTGGTGGTGGAAAAGGTGCCCGTGGAATATTTAACATCGGAAAGGCCCATATTAATAAAGTTGATAAGAATGCGAAAAATAAGGTGCGTTTTTTTGTCTCTTTATAATATAAAATATCTTCAACTTGTCGTTACGCTATGCTTCCAGACAGTTCTGCTACGAATACAATTAATCACTCAAAACAAATAATAATTGTTCGTATTGTTTATTGTGTACTCCTATCCAGGTCTTCTTCAACGACGTTGCTGGCTGTGATGAAGCGAAACAGGAAATTATGGAGTTTGTGCACTTCCTTAAGAACCCGAAGAAATACGAGGAGCTGGGAGCTAAAATCCCGAAAGGTGCTCTATTGGTAGGGCCACCGGGAACTGGCAAAACCCTTTTAGCTAAAGCAACTGCAGGAGAATCTGGTGTGCCTTTTCTCTCGATATCTGGATCTGATTTTATGGAAATGTTTGTTGGTGTTGGTCCATCAAGGGTGAGAAACTTGTTCCAAGAGGCTAGGCAGTGTGCACCTAGCATAATATTTATTGACGAGATTGATGCAATTGGTCGTGCAAGGGGACGTGGGGGTTTCTCAGGTTCTAACGATGAGCGAGAGAGTACTCTTAATCAGCTACTTGTTGAAATGGATGGATTCGGCACCACTGCTGGGGTGGTTGTTCTTGCTGGGACTAATAGACCCGATATTTTAGACAAAGCTCTGTTAAGGCCTGGTAGATTCGATAGACAAATTAGTATAGATAAACCCGATATCAAAGGTCGTGAACAGATATTCCAGATCTATTTGAAAAGAATCAAACTTGATAACGAACCATCGTATTTCTCTCAGAGACTTGCTGCGCTAACTCCAGGATTTGCTGGAGCTGATATAGCAAATGTTTGCAATGAAGCAGCGTTAATTGCTGCGAGAGGTGAGCAGACAAAGGTGACTATGGAACATTTTGAGGGAGCCATAGATAGGATCATCGGTGGGCTAGAAAAGAAGAACAAGGTAAACACGAAGCAATAGTTACTTTCTCTGTAATCAAATTTGCTTAAATATGCGTACCTAATACTATTGTTGTTGAAACAGGTGATAAGTAAGGTCGAACGCCGGACTGTTGCTTATCATGAAGCGGGGCATGCTGTTGTGGGGTGGTTTTTGGAACACGCAGAACCTTTGTTGAAAGTGACTATTGTTCCTCGTGGTACAGCGGCACTTGGATTTGCTCAGTATGTACCGAGCGAGAACTTGCTAATGACCAAGGAACAGCTTTTTGACATGACTTGCATGACACTTGGTGGGCGTGCTGCTGAACAGGTATTGTTTTTTATTTATTTTTTTCTTTTCTACACAATGCTTCTCTAGGATTTGGAAAACATAGCTTATTTTTTACTATTCACCAAATGTCTTAAATAGTGACAAATTATAATAATCTCATAGATGCAAATCAGCATCTATCAACTCTTTGTAATGATTAAAATGGGCAAGTAATTTTAGATTTAAACCTTGCCAAAAAGGACATATTCTGATTTCGTGTACATCTAAAAATCGAGTGCTGCAATTTTCATGGGACGGATGTAGTAATAAGGAAAAATTTGGTAGCTACCTCTAGGACCCAGAAATTGCTAGAACTTGTTTTTTTTTCTTACTAGTCACTATGTGCTTCTTGTTCTCACACATTTGTCGCAAGCGAAGGGTCTTCACTGAAACAACCGCTCTACTCTTTGGGGTAGAAGACAAGTCTGTTATGTACATGATACATCTCACCTCCAGATTCCAACGAGTTGGATTTACTGGGCGCGTTTGGTTATTTTTTTTTTTTTTGGGTATGATAATCTTAGACTCTCGTTTTTTTTAAGATCATGGCATGTGCTACAATGGTTAATGATGGATTAGTTGGTCTATGACCTCACCTTAACAAAAAAAACATTTACTTCCTCCGCCCCATGAAAGCTGGCTTAACTGTATTTGGAGGGTTGCATGGAGACTGCAATATTTCCTTTCTTGACAAATTCCTAAACTATGTTTTCTTATTTGCTTTTTGTCATAGTACAATTTTTTTTCGCTTTTGTCATTAAAATAGCTGCTTTTCTTTAATCAACGATCCAAATTTTTTGTATTGCATTGCAACATATAGTCAAAGGTTGGTCCCTCTTATTTGTTCTTGCTCCTTTTTTGTTCACTGTACCTGTTGCTTGTTTGCACACACGTCTTTGCTATGTCTCAGATATATCCTTGTAGTTTTTTTTTGCATCCCGGGAAAAAGGGGGGGGGGGGGGGGGGTCACAGAAATAGCCTCTATACCCCTTTGGGCAGCAAAGTCTTGCTTACATCTTGCCTCCAGACCCTACCTTTGTGTGGGATATACCAGGCTTGTTTGGTCTGGTTTTGTTTAATTTATTCAAAGGTTGCAAAGCATCACCTTTGATGCAATTTTAACCATTCGTGGTGGTTAAAGATTATTTCTTGATTTCAGGTCATAATCGGAAGGATTTCAACCGGAGCACAAAATGACTTGGAGAAGGTAACAAAAATGACATACGCGCAAGTTGCTGTATATGGGTTCAGCGAGAAGGTAGGCCTCCTCTCGTTCCCTCAAAGGGAGGACGGGATGGAGATGACCAAACCATACAGCAGCAAAACTGGTGCAATCATCGACACCGAAGTCAGGGAATGGGTAAACAAGGCCTATGAACGCACGGTCGCACTCGTGGAAGAACACAAAGACAAACTCTCTCAGATCGCTGAACTCTTGCTCCAAAAAGAAGTCCTTCACCAAGACGATTTGCTAAAAGTCTTGGGTGAACGCCCATTTAAAGCAAGCGAAATGACAAATTATGATAGATTCAAGATGGGATTTGAGGTGGAAGATGCAAAAACCGGACAGGCGGAAGATGGTGGTGCCGCCGCTGAAGATAATGGGTCACCACCACCGCTTGAACCAGAAGTAGTCCCTGCATAAAAGATGCATGAAATCTTTAATTTAGAACACAAAGTTGCTGCCCATTTGCATTTTTAACTCTGTTTTGGAGAAGAGAAAGATTTGGGCGGGTGGGGAGGGGTGTCACAATGATCTTGTATTTGGTGAACATATTTAGCTTTCTTTGCATAGCTAAATGTTATAAGCAAATGGTGCTGAATGCTAATATGCAAAGAGAACACAGGATGTAAAGTTTTCATTTATGGATTTCTTTGTCTGCTGGTTATGGTCTGGTGACACTGTTCGTTCATTTAGAAATAAAAATTCAAAATCTAAAGATCGGTGGTGCAAATTTTGGTTCAAACAGTATTTTAGGACGCGTAATTTATGTTTGTTAAATTTTGGGATGTTCATGTGCAATGTGATTGAGAATTATCGCTGTGTTCGAAATATTTTCAAATCTATTTGAAGGGTGTGCAATGGGCAAAAATCGGGCTTTTAATCGGTTCTTACCAAGTTAAGAATCTTTTCAACAACCTATTTTAAGGGATGTTTTGTTTGCTTTCCATCAAGGACATGTATGGATAAAGTTGTCTGTGTGAATTGATCTGTTTGTAGAAAATGGAAAAGTTTTTGTTTGGAGGGTTTTTTCATGAATTGAATGAAAGTATTTTTTTAATTGGAAGAGGTAAAATTTAGAAAAGACAACTTTCTACATAAAATTTAGAAAAACTCGTTGATTTAACGAATATCAAACTTTAGGTTCAAAATTTGAATTCACAGTGAACTCAAATTTTGGATGGAAAAATGAAAGTTTCTATATTCAATATATGATAATATAAATTAGATATCAGCATATAAATAAGGGCCCAAAGTGAAATGGGCTAGAAAAGAGTCAATGGTTCAGCCATAAAAGTCCAAACAGAAAATGGAAAATAGTAAAAGAAAAAAACAAATTGGTCCCAAAACATATTAAAACGACATTTTTAAGGTTGAAAAAAAACCCCATAGCCCCTTTGGGCCTCCCTAGGACATGCTCCTTGTTCCAAGCTTTAAATCGACATATTTTGGGTTTAAAACGAAATCCTGTAATAAAAGTTATGTATGTTTAAGCACGACACCTCATGTTAACCCGATCATGGGCCTCCGAAAACAAATAGGGTTTGGTTCTCCACAAAGTGGACATAGTGTGCCTATAGTGGCGATGCAAGTATACACAAGATACTATGATCCCTTTCAAGTAATAAAGTGGTAAAAATACCGAGATCGTATACACAGGGATCGAACTTCAAAGTTTTGAGTAGTAGGTTGAAACTAAAATGATTTCAATTAAAAAAGAAGAAAATATTTTGAGTAAGTTTGATGCTTTTAACAACAAAATCTAAACAAGTAACTAAAAATTGGTATGAGTGTAAGTTTCACTTAAGATAGTTGTAGTGTCACCATGATTGTCGATTCTTAATCTTGCCAACTTATCTAAGTTGATTAAAAAATAACAAGTTCTATCAATAAAAAGATTTATACCCAAATCTCTTTATAGTGTAAATCTCGACCAACGTTTGAACGTTAGCAAAAATCGTATAAATCGCCGACTCGTACTAAGATGTGGGGGAGGGCACCCGAGGATCATAATCATACTCATTCGCTAGGATTACATTTACGGCCCATGGATAGTAATCGGTCCCACATAACCGTACCAAATTGCCTCCGAGGACCCAATGTCTCAACTAGCTACAAATGGGAAATAACTATCCCATAAAAACAGGCTTATAAATTACATCACGGATGCAGGTTCGGGTATTGGACTCCACGAGCCCACGCCGTATTGTCCTCGAAATCCCATGACTAATTCTGGTGCCAACATATAAATAATAGCCCATTTTATTTAAATAAAAAGACTGACTCATATATGCCTATGGATCCACTGCATTACAGTCTAAAACATTACATAACTCCAATCGAATGACCAACGCACTCAAAACATGTAAATATCAAATGATACGCATTAAGCACAATCATACTACGGGCTATTAAACCGGACAATTGTCCTCAAGACTCATTTTAGTCAAACCGATCCAAAGCTCAACAAAATTGATTTATCGTACAATAAATGTCGGTATAAACAATAAAACACTTTTAACCAACGACTATGCAACTCAACGACTGAAAGTATGATTAACCCAAAACACAACGTTGGTTGAGGCAAACCATTTTCCAAATGAACTCATATCCTTATATTTCCAAAATGCCTCATGACACAATGGTATGCATTTTCCCAAACGGGTATATAAGATCAAGTACTCAAAAATGACAATTACGTCAAATAAACTCCATTTATATAAAATTGTCAAGGACACATGTCAACATGATTTATTTATCAAAATGCCCAAGAATGTATGTTATATAAGTTTATAAAGTTAAACAATTCCAAATAACCAAAACTTATCAGCAGTTAACAAATCTCATGTAAAACACAAAACACATTAAAATAAACATTTTGGCATGTACACCGTTTTCACAAATCGACTTGAACTCACCTTGCTAGATTCATTTGGAAAATGGTTATTTAAACATTTTACCCACGTAGAGCTCCCTTGAAGAAACTTGAATCCTCAAAGCCAAAACCTCCGAAACCTAGATTCACAAGATTCCAACCATAAACATAGATATTCAACCGAATAGAATCGTTCCCCAACACTTTACATGAAGATCTCATCTATACCCAAAACCCTAATTTCCAAAGATGAAGAATTATAAGCTTACTTTGACCAATAGCTTGAATCCACCACCACCACACCTCTAGGTTACCAAAATACACCACAAACTCCAAATCTACAAAAGGGAGAACAAGGGTGGATGAAACCCTAGATATCTTGATGAAGAAGATGAAGATGAGAGATTATGGTTCAATCCTCCAAGCTTGTTAGTTGAAGAAGGATCACTTGATTTTAAGAGAAAGACACTCAAAATGAGTTAGGGTTTGTTTGGGGAGGTTGGAGGGTCAAGTTGGGAGATAAATGGGGAAAAGATTTGAGGTTTGGGTGAAAATGGGGTTTGGGGGCCGGATTTTCCCGTTTTTGTGCACACAGCGACTCCGCGCGGGTGGTGGCGCGGGTCCACCGGTGCGGAGCACTGCCGCCCGAATTTCTTGCCCGAACAATGTTTTGGTCATAACTTCTTCGTTTTAGCTCCGATTTTGCTCCGAAAAGAACCGTTGGACTCGTAATTGAATCATTCATCTACCAAGACTATAAAATCTAGTATTCAAGTCCAAAATCCTATATCTTATTTTTCTCTAAAATACCGATTTCTGTATTAACTTGAAATGATACCTTTCAAAAATCGGGGTGTTACAAAATATAACTATTAAAAGTCCTTTATCTAATATTCTCAATGGTATGTCTATTTTCTTTAACATCTTATTGTTAATATACTGATTACCTTCAAATGTATTTTAACATATATTACAATATATGTATACCTTATTAACGCTTTTATATTTGAAACAAACATCTTTCTTTTAAATAATAACAGTGCAACACTGCCATCAAATAAGAGACGCTATTCCTTATCTTCTAATGGCATGACATCAACCAACTCATTGACAATTGAGCAAACTTCTTCTATTATGAAGTTATCATCAGGACAACATAGATTAAGAAGGAAGACTGTAAATGTATCTGATATACCTACAATTGATTTGACATCAGATGAAGAATTAAACGATGAACAACAACCTGGAGACATAATTGCAGGGATATCTCAAGGTGACTTTTGTTAATCAATTATTTCACATTTATAAATTATTATTGTTATTGAATTTATTTTAATATTTCACTAACATATTATTCAACAGACTACTTGGATCATGGTGATCAAACGGTTATCTGTGAATTATGTCATGCAAAATTATGGAGAGATGAAGCTCTTAGGGAAAGAAGATGTGGGATGAAAACAATTTATTCACTTTGTTGTCTTTACGACAAAGTTGAGCTTCCCAAAGAAAAAGAAATACCGGCAATTTACGCAAATCTTTTTCGTTGCGTAGATTCTAAAAGCAAATACTTCATGAAGAACATTCGTCGTTATAATGCAATGTTTTCATTTACCTCAATGGGTGGGAAAGTTGATTCATTCATTAATAGAGGTAATGCTCCATACATATACCGGCTTAGCGATCAAAATTACCATAGAATGGTCAGTCTTCTACCACCAAATGGATCGAAACCAAAATTCTCGCAACTATACATATACGATACTGAGCATGAAGTTTTGAATAGACATAGTTCTTTTTGGTATATATTCACCCTTATACTTATTAATAGATTTATTTTAATTCCCTAATATAGTTGTACTAATGTTTACTCTTTTTATATATTTTTTGTTATATAATCAGTGAACAAAAAGAAGGGTTTACATCAAATTCTGAGTCCCTTGATGTTGAGATTATACAATATTTGAAGAACATGCTAGATTCCCAAAATGTTTTGGTTAAGTCTTATAGGATAGCAAGTGATTGTTTTCAATCCAATCCTAATGTGGAGCTAAAGTTATGCCTTATCAGAAGACGCCAAAAGGATGGAAGAACATATAACCTACCAACTGCTTCGGAGGTTGCAGCTTTAATTGTTGGAGATATTGGTGATACAATTGAAAAGAGGGATATTATTGTAAAACATCAAACGGGTCATCTACAATAGATAAGTGAATTACATCCTTCTTACCTTCCTCTTCAGTATCCACTTCTGTTTCCATATGGAGAAGATGGTTACAGAGTTGACATTCCTCATAGAGGTTTAACGTCTTCAAGCAAAAGTAAAAGACCAACCGTAACAATGAGAGAGTTCTTCGCCTTCAAACTTCAAAATAGGGTAAATATTTTCTCATTAATTCTCAATGCAAGAAGACTTCTCCAACAATTTATTGTTGATGGTTATACGATGATTGAAAGTGAGAGATTGCATTACATACGTAAGCACCAAAAAGTTCTAAGGTGTGAAACTTATGAGAATTTACGTACTGTACAAGAACAAGGAGAGACGAATGTTTCCAACATTGGACAACATGTTATCTTACCATCTTCTTTTACCAGTGGTGCTCGCTACATGATGCAAAACTATTTGGATGCAATGTCACTTTGTAAGTGGTATGGATATCCAGATTTTTTTCATAATCATGACATGTAACCCTAAATGGATAGAAATTAAAAGGTTTATTAAAGACACCATGGTAAATCCAGAAGACAGACCTGATATCCTTTGTCGGTTATTTAAGATGAAGCTTGATGCACTTATTAAAGAGTTGAAAGACAATGCATTATTCAGTAAGGTTCAGGCAGGTATGTTATATTTATGATTATAATTTTAACAAAAGGTTAATACTAATAATTAATCTTTATTAATTTCAAATTTCACTTTTTGTGTAGTTGTTTATAAGTGGAGTTTCAGAAGCGTGGTGTAACACCCGTAATTTTTTGTGAGCCTAAGGGCACCTGGGCATTTCTGTACCTGGTTTTTGGTAGAATTCATGTCGGGAAAACGCTACCGAGAGTCCCAGAGAGTGTCGAGGGCCTTAGTGTCGAAAAAGATCGAATTTTGGGCTTCGGGGATTTTGGGCGATAGTGACAGCGAAAGTGACATGTGTCACTCTCGCGTGTCACTCTCGCGGAAGGCCTTATGGCCGCGGTACATTCTCCGCGAGAGTGCCCGGCGAAAGTGACGCATGTCACAATCGCTGGGCATACTCGCCGTCGGGGTCCAACCTTCATTAAACCCATTTTCTTAATTTTTCTCATTCATTATTTTCAACCCTTTCACCCTTTTCTCTCTAGAAACCGAACCCCAAACCCTAAAATCGGTTTTATGCTTCCAAGACACCAAATTTGTGATGTTACAAGTGCTCCTCCTTCCACCCATCAAAGATTGGAAGCCATGGTCAAGAAGCTCCATCTTCACCTTCAACCTCAAGTTCATTTCGAGTTTTCTAGGTTTTCGTCAAAACCTATGTGGTAAGTGTATCCTTCCCATTTCTAGCCTCGTAATAAGTTATAAATGCTCCATTGATGTCTCCCTAGTGTCTGGTTTCTCAAATCTCGGGTTTGATGGTTTTGGAGAAAATAGGGTTTTAATCTCGTTGGGGATTTCAGTAAATGATGTTTGGGGAATGTTTCTAAATGGTTAAATATGGGTGTTTATGGTTTGGAATGTTTGGATTTAGGTTTTGGAAACTCGAGTTGAAGAGTTGGATTGGGTGCCCTCGGAAAGTCTCATCATCTAAAAGAGTTTTGGAAGCTCTCGGCTTGAGGATTCAAGTGGCCTTCAAAAGAGCTCGTTGGGTGGAACCTAGATTTAGCCTAAATCTAGCGAGGTGAGTTCAAGTTGATTTGTGAAAATGTTGTACATGCCAAAATGTCTATTTTAAAGTGTTTATGTGTTCTACATAAAATTATCAAATGTTGGGTTATTTGCTAATCTTTGATTATTTGAAGTATTTGACTTTACAAACTTTGTATAATACCCACATTTGGGATTTTTGGGCATTTTGATAAATGTGTTATAAACGAATGTGTTTTGAGGTCTTATTTCATAAGTAGATCTTTGGTAAAAAAAATACGCTTTTAAATGTTTATCGGGTTTTATGCATCATCACGAAATGGAGTGTTTTATAAAGTATACTTGCACTTTTATGTGAGGTATTTGAAAGAACGTTTATAGTCTCATTTCATGATTTTCATTCTTATCAGCAGTTAAATTTGGAAAATGCATATTTTGTGTTATGAAACATTTGGAAGATATAAAAGTATAAGTTCATTTGGAAATGAGTACCTCAACTAATGTCGAGTTTTGAACTAATCTTACTTTTAGTCGTTGTGTTTGCGTATCCGTTGGTCGAGTGCGTTTTATCGTATTTCTATTTCATTTATCAATGGGTCAATGGGTGCTAAGCCTAGGGATTGGTATTTTTATTTGATTTGGAGTCTTTGGACAATTGTCCAGTTTTGGTAGCTCGACTTAGAGCCTTGGTTGTGATATTGGATGAGGGACTCGACATAAGGACCGTTCGCGGTTGAACTCGAAATCCCGTGGGTGTACGTTTAAAGCCACTGAGCCTGACATCCCTTGCGCTTGTATTTATTGTTCTGGCGTGGGACGACTAGTTTTCCATGTCGAGGCACGTTAGGTACCGGATGAGGTATAAGTCCTTCGTGCTCAAGTATTATGATATTGGATGAGGAGCTCAACATAGGAACCCCTCGGGGTTGAACTCGAGTTTCCAGGGTGTATGTTTAAAGTCACTGAGCCTGACATACCTTGTGTGTACTTTTGTTTATATGACTAGTCATAACAACATAAAATGGGCTTACTTTGTGGACCGTCACATTTTATGGAATCGGGTCTCCCCCGTCACCGAAAGGTGTTGTTTTTGGGTATTGAGTTTTATTATCCAAGTTTTCGGTGACGTTTTGTATAAGTGGATTTTACCCTTGATTTATGGGTTGAGTATTATGCCCCACCCGTGTTTTGGGTGTTTTGGGATAAAAGGTTTAACCGTATCTTCATAAATGGAGAGTTCAATTTATATTTTACGCTTGAGTGAGTTTTGGGTTAAAGCTAATTTATGAATGGGCGGCTTACATTGGTATCATTATCTTTGAAGTAGTTTGGTTTTGGAAAATGTCCAAATTGGTGTTCTTTGTCTAAAATGCATATTATTGGAAAACGAGTCATTTTCTCTTGTCAGAAGTATCATATTGAAGGACGATAACTTTAATCGCATCCTTTCTTTAAAACGATTATTTTATATATATGTTGAAAAACTCTTGAGCTCACTAGGCGTTAATCCTAACCTTTTTATTTGTCGGCATGTGCATCAGGTTTCAAGGTTGGGAGTTGGTTCTAGCAGTCCTATGAAGAGTAGAGCCTTAGCTAGATCTGAAAGTAAGTATTCGGCAAAGTCTTCCGCTTTATAGAGATAGTGACTATGCATGGAGTTTAGTAGCACCCATACTTATCATGGACTTTTATATAGAATGAATGTTTGTATTGAGGTTAAATTTTAAATTGTGGTTGCAGATGATTCTTTTATTGGTGTATTTAGAAAATTTTAAATAAGTTGCTATTTCCATATTTGAGGGTGTTACACGTGGATTGCCTCATAGTCATATATGTCTATTTATGCACTCTGATTTTAAGCTACCCACTGTTGAACAAATTGATCCGATTATTTCAGCTGAGATCCCAGACAAAGACGAAGATCCAGATTTGTACTCATTTGTGAAGGAGTTCATGATCCATGATCCTTATGGTGAAGAAAACATTATTTTTCCCTCAATGATTGATAGAAAGTGTTCAAAAAACTATCCAAAAAGGTTTTATGAACACACTTCCATTGATGGTAATGGTTTTCCTCTATATCGCAGACGAAATGATGGGCGTTCTGTTGAAAAATTAGGTGTTAAATTAGATAACATAAATGTTGTTGCTTATAACAAATATCTTTTGAAAATATATCAGACACACATTAATGTTGAGTAGTGTAATCAGGCTTCTTCTATGAAATATTTGTTCAAATATATCAACAAGGGTCTGGATAGAGCTACTGTTGCGGTTGTAGAAAGCAATAATGAAGAAGATAATAATAATTCCGTTGATGAAATAAAGGAATATTATTGTTAAACATAAAATCCCAATCAATAAAGCAAATTACTCAAGATTAAGCAATAAAGATCAAGAACTAGAGAGAGAAAGTCTAGAGAGAGAAAGTAGATCTTAAATTCCAATCACATGTCTCTGAATATTACAATGCAATGCTCTAGACGTTGTTACAAGATTACACAAGCTAACCTATATATACTACCTATCTAATACAAGACTTAACCACAAAGTAAATGCTAAACATGCTTTGACATTTACAAGACTATGACAATGTTGACTTTTACATCTTTGAATTTCCACATTAAATTTTGGATACAATATTTAGACTTAACAATTATGACTGTAGATATGTATCTGCATGTGAAGCTGTAACACCCCGAAATCTTAGACGTTAATTGTATATATAAAACTCAGTTTAATGCGTTTTAGTGTTCCTAACTGACCTTGCGTAAGGAGGGGTTTATTTTGGATGAGGTTTGGAATCGAGTAGAAGACTGGGTGGAACCAGCGACTATGCCGGCGACAGTGCCATGGGCATTATCGCAGAGGGACCACCACCTGCAATACATGTTGGACGAGTATGGTCGACGTTTGTGCCAAGGCATGCTCGCAGATGGCAAAGTCGCAAGTTGGCAAGGACCTTCGGTACAGACCTGGCGAGAGTGTCTGGCGAGAATGCCCATGGCACTCTCGCATGTCAAGGTCGTCGGCGGCCAGCGGGACATTTCCCATTTAATCCGATTTTTGAGGCCTTTTTGTGTATTCTTGAAACCTTTTGCTTGGACTATTTATCTCAACCTCAAGGTAAGATTCCAACCCTTCTACCCCTCTTTCCCTCATTTATTGTGTTCCCAACTACACCATTGTAACATTAATGATCATTAATGGAATTCTAGGGTTCTAGATCCATAGATATCATCTTTGGGGAAGCTTCAAACCATCATTCTCTACTTCTAGGGTTTTCTATATTAGGGTTTTTACCTTACAAACCCACTTGGTGAGTCTCCTAATCTTTATCTTCCTTATATACTTGTATTATTAAATGCTTGTGTGAAGATTTTGAGAAAATGTGAAGTTAACATAAAACTAGGGTTTTGTATATTCTACAAATGTATGGATGATTGTTCTAGTAAAAGTTATTACATGCTTAGGGGGTTTCTATATGCATATAAAATGATAAAACAAGATACACCCTAGCAAAGTATCATTGTAAGTAATAATAGGTTTTGGTTATAAGTGATTATATTGATAGCTAACTTATCATGTTATTGTGATGGTATCTTGGCGATAAATAAAGTATGTATATGGATATGTTCATGAAATGTGTAATATCATGCTTTAGAATGAAATGTATTATCATGACTATCTCCTTGTGCACGAGGATTTAGATGGCATATTTATATGATGTGTTAATTGTTGGCTGTTTGGGCACTAGCGAGTAGACAATAGGGGACGTAAGTCATTGAGTTAGAACTAGTCTAGATTGGATAGGCACCCATGTCTGTAAGCCCTTGAGGTATAACTCGACAGAGTAAGCACTAGAGGCATAAACGGTTTGAGGATTGTGATGTCTAGTATGGCATGGGAACTAGAACCAGGATATGTGGTGAAATCCAATAACATCACGGGTGACCCCATTCACGTGTTCTCGTCACCCAAGATGGTAACGGGTCTCCCCCGTCTTTCAAGAGTTATTTCTTGCATATTTGTACAGGAAATAGAATATTTATTCCAAATGGAATGTTGGCATTGGTTCAACCTATGGAAATTTCGGTAACAATTAATTACATTAATGATGTTTATTTTATAAACTGTAAAGTCTTTGTTGGATCTCTAGACTTTGGCCTAACACTTGTTTTGGTGTTTAATGGCTCACAGGTTGTAACACTCGTAATTCCTAAAGAAACGGTTAACGATCGGCCAAGGAAACGGTCAGCGGCCGGCCGAGAGAAACGGTTGGGGAACGGTTTAACACAAGACGTGAGGAAGCACGACAGGCGACACGCGCGGTTTGGCCCGCAACCTCAAGTCGCGACCAAAGCTGCGTAAGTCACTGTGGTTTGCCTTTCGAAGGACATGCGCGGCTTGGCCCGCGACTTGAGGTCGCGGCCAAGGCCGTAGGGACGGTCTGGACAATTTAAATCCCATTTTTAGGGTTTTCTCATTCCCACCTCCCCTTCCCATTTCTCTCATTTCACTCCCACTCTTCATTTCTCTCTTTGGTGCGATTTTGGGAGCTTGAAGATCAGATTTGGAGCATCCATGGTAGATCTGTCCTAAAGGTACATGGAGGTTTGGTATTTGGATGCTTGGATTTGAAGATTTAATGGGTTCCTTTGGTTGGTTTTGGGTGGAGAGTCTAAGTATCCTAAAGTGGTAAGTTTCTTTGAAATATTCCAAGCTTTAGTATAAGGATCTTTGTAGATCTGAAGGTTTTCTTGTTGATGGTTTATTCTAGACTTGAAGAAATGGGTTATTTGGAAACCCTAACCCATTGTTGAAGATGATGTGTTGATGATGGAAGCTTCATTCTTGGAAGCTAATGGTTGGATTTGGAACCTAGGTTTAACTTAACCTAGCAAGGTGAGTTCAAGTTGATTTGTGAAAACGGTGTATATGCCAAACTGTCAATCTTTACATGTTTATATGTTTTACATGAAATTATTAACTTTTGAGTTAGTTGATGAGTTTTGATTATTTGAAGGGTCTTAACTTTGTAAACTTGTAAAATACTCACATTTGGGATTTTGGACATTTTGATAAATAAATCATATATTTTAGGTATCTTAATGGTTTATTTCATGGAAGTATATTTTTGAGTATCAAAGTATTTTAACGTGTGTTTTGAAGAAATGCTTGATGTTGTGTTATAGGACGTTTTGAAATGATAAATGTTATAAACTCACTTGGAAAATGTTTTGTCCCAATTTAAACTATGGGGGAGTTATCTCTAAATTTTGGAGCATGGGTTTACATAAAGGCGGATTGTTTACGTTTGGTTTCATTTTATGATTTTCAAAGTTGAGTCTTTGTATTTGTTAAGCTTATGGCTTGGTTTGGATTTTGTTGGGTTTTGAGGACACTTGACCGATTTTAATAGCTCAATGTAGAGTGTTTGGTTATGATTTGCATTTACTGCATCTTATTTGAGGGTTACATGTTTCGAATACGTTAATTCATTCGTTTTGAGTCATGTAATGTTTTAGTTAGTGCAATGGATCCATAGGCACGGTGTTCTTTTGTCCCGTTTTGGACAAGTTCACACTTTGGCACATAATAGACATCGGGTTCCATGGTAAGTAAGATGTGGGCCTATACGGTTGGGCAGCGTCCCATGGGCAGTAAGGTGTAATTCCAGTATGTGCATAAGCTCCCCTGTTTTGGAACTCTCAAGGATAGAGCTGGAGTAGTTGACTTGATGTTTTCGAGCGATAGACTTGGAGTAGTTGAGCTCGGTAAGTTTATGCGTATAATCTATACATTTTGGTTTTCTACATAGCTATGTGACCCACTTCGGTGTTCCGTCATGTACAATGTAATCGGGTCTCCCCCGTCACCAAAAGGTGTTGATTTGGGTATTGAGTTTTATAATCTATGTTTTGGTGACGTATTGAGTACAGGTGGTTATCCATGTCTAATGTTTTGAATATTGGATCTTATCCATGTTTTGGGATGTTTTGGAAGTTGGAATTTATCTACGTTTTCAGTATTTGATTATTAAAATGTTAGTTATGCTTTACGTGCGTTTTGGGTTTTGGGTTTATATCAAAGAGGCGTTTTGTTTTATGATGAATGTTGAAAAAGAGATTGTTTTCAGATTTAATATATTTCGTCTTGTTTGCTTTCAAATTAAATGTATCTCATTTTGGAAATCATGATTCAAATAACATTCTTGAAGTTATTGCTTTATTTATATCTAAGGAAAACTCTTGAGCTCGCTAGGTGTTAAGCCTAACATTTTTATTTGTCGGCATGTGCATCAGGTTCCAGTTGGGGAAAGTGGTTCTAGTAGTACTATGAATAGATGAGCCTTAGTCTTACATAAGGGTAAGTAGTGGGTGAAGTCTTCCGTAGATTGGAGATAGTATTTGTTATTGGGTTTTAGTAGCACCCGTCTCTATTGTAGATTGTACATAGCATGAATTGTATTTATTGAAGTTAAATCTTAAATTGTTGTTGTAGTTGATTCGGTTATCGATGTATTTAGAAAATTTTAAATTAGTTGCTATTTCCAGAATGAGGGTGTTACACAGGTTCCGTCAGTGGTGTGCATAGGGCACCTTGATTTGCCGTACGCGCACATAGGATCCCTCATGGACCGGCATTTTGGGTTCTTGAGAGAAGAGCGTTTTGAAGTCATAGTGACACCCATCTTAATCTAGTTGTTAAATGTTCTAGATTAAATAGGTTGTCGTGTATATGTCTTATTAGTTCCGCTACTTTAATGGATGCAACTACCCCAACTATATTGGGTCATAGCCAATATTATTTACAAGTTTATAATTCATATTATAGATGTTATATTGCCGAAATTTTCCGTTTTTATTTTACCCAATTTTTAGGGTGTTACAGAAGCTTCTTGACGTATATTTGGGTATGATGTTCATTACAGGACTCCTTCTGTTTTGAGGTTTCCTTTCCATCTTCCTGGACAACAACAAGTCGTTTTTTGTGCTCAAGATGATATTGAAAATGTCATAAACAAAACTTCTGTGGCGTCTTCAATGTTTTTAGCTTGGATGAAGTGTAATGAACTTTACGAAGAAGCACGAAAACTTACTTATGTTGAATTCCCTACAGAGTTTGTGTGGAAACTGGAAGAGCGACGTTGGGATCAAAGGAAAAAAAGGCTTTCAATTGGAAGAATTCATTCAGTTTCTCCTGCTCTTGGTGAAGCGTATTATTTAAAAATTCTTTTGAATAAAGTCAAAGGTCTTAAATCATTCGAAAACATTCGTATAGTAAATGGAGATATATTTCCTACTTTTAGAGATGCATGTTATGCTATTGTGCTTTTAGATGACGACAAGGAATATGTTGATGCCATTGAAGAAGCAAGTTTAACCGGTTCTTGTTTTTATCTACGGTCTTTATTTGCAACCCTGTTGATTTCAAATAGTCTGTCTAGACCTGAATTTGTTTGGCAAAAAATATGGAAATACTTGGCAGATGAGATTCTTTACAATCAACAAGTTGCACTAAAGTCTCCAGGTATGTTAATTATCTATTTAGGTATTTATACAATTATTATTTAAATACAAATCAATTTATTGTTTTATTATTTTTTAAATATTATTTTTTTTCTTAAATATTTTTTCAGTTATTATTTCTATGTTATTATGGTGGTTTAACATTTATATTATATATGTTACAGGTTTATCCCTTAATGATGATCAAGTCAAAAACTTGACATTGTTTGAGATTGAAAAGATTTTACTTCGTAACAATTGCAGCCTAAAAAAATTCTTCACTATGCCTTACCCTGATGATGATTCTGTTGAGTCTTCAAACAATCGTTTGATTATGGAGGAGCTAGATTACGACATATCTAATCCACATAACGAGTTTCGTCAACTTCTAGGTGCTTTAACAAACGAGCAATGAGGTGTTTATGACAATATCATCACAGCGGTTCAAAATAACCAAGGAGGTGTGTTTTTTGTATATGGTTATGGCGGAACAGGTAAAACATTCCTATGGAAGACATTATCTGCATCAATAAGATCTAGAGAAGAAATTGTTTTAAACGTTGCTTTGAGTGGTTTTGCTTCTTTACTTCTTACAGGAGGTAGGACAACACACTCTCGCTTTCAAATTCCTCTAATTCTTAATGAAGATTCTCTTTGTTACATAAAGCCAGACAGTGATGTTGCCAAATTAATAAAGAAGACTAGGTTGATTATATGGGATGAAGCACCAATGGTTCATCGACATGCATTTGAAGCATTGGATAGAAGTATGAACGATATTTTTGGTAGTCAAGGCATTACTGACTCGGAAATGCTTTTTGGTGGCAAAGTAGTTGTTTTTGGAGGAGATTTCAGACAAATTATGCCGGTTATTCCCAATGCAAGTAGACAAGACATTGTTAATGCGTCGTTAATTTTAACTTACATTTGGGAAAAATGCAAAGTCCTAAGGTTAACTAAAAACATGAGGTTATATGTTGACAGTCCAGCATCTGCATGACACCATTCGAAGCCCTATATGGTCGGAAATGTAGAACACCCGTGTGTTGGCTAGAGGCGGGGGAGAAACAGTTTGTCGGGCCGAAAATAGTGCAAGAGACAGTGGATAAGGTGAAGTGCATTAGAGAGTGGTTAAAGGAGGCCCAAGACTGTCAGAAAAGCTACGCTGACAAAAGGAGAAGACCCATAGAATTCCAAGTGGGGGACAAGGTGATGTTAAAGGTGTCATCGTGGAAGGGGAACATAAGATTTGGAAAGCGGAGAATGCTTAGTCCCCGATTTCTCGGTCTCTTTTCCATCATTGAGCGGATAGGACTTCAAGCATACAAACTAGATTTACCACCGGAGATGGACGGGATTCACCCCACCTTTCATGTTTGTTATTTGCGTAAATGCTTAGCGGAAGAGGAAAGCACTATTCCGCTGTCGGAAATCCGAGTGGACAACAACCGTTGTATAGAGGAGCCCGAAGCCATTCTTGAAAGGAAATCGAAGAAGTTGCGACACAAAAAAGTATCTATGGTGAAGGTAAAATGGAAACACCACCGGGGTACAAATGTGACGTGGGAATCCGAGGAAGATATGAGGAGACGTTATCCTGGACTCCTTGGACAGTGAAGATTTTGTGGGCGAAATCCTTTTTAAGTAGGGGAGGATTGTAACACCCCAAGATTTGTGTGTGTGTTAATTTCCTCCTAAGTTCCACTTATGTGCTCACTTGTACTAAACTTAATAATTTATGTTTATGGAATCGTATGAGTTATCTCGCATGTTCATGTGCCTTAGAAATTCGCTACCGTACCTTTATTAGCATTGTTGGTGAGCCACAATCGCGAATTCGAAGTTTTGGGACTCTGAGGAGTCTCGGCGAGAGTGCCTGCGATAGTGCCATGGTCACTATCGCTTGGGGAACAATCGCACCAAGGATTGGTGCTTGCGGTACATGTGGCGCGAGAGTGCCCGACGATAGTGTCGGTGTCACTCTCGCGGGTGGGGGAGAACCGAACTCTCGGTACATATGGCATGATAGGGCCTGGCGAGAGTGCTAGGGCACTACGCGGGGCAGGATCGCCGCGGGCCCCAACTGGTGCAATTAAATGCGTTTTTTTCATCTTTTGGAACCCATTCTCACCATTTTCTCTCAAAGACCGAAATTCCCTCCCTCCAAGTAAGAAATCCTTCTACCTTCCATCTTCCCTCATTTAATACTTGACCTAAATTACATCTAGGTCATTTATTGAGTTTCACCCACCTCACACCCTCAATCAAGTGAAGACTTTGTGCATTTAAAGCTTCAAGGGGAAATTATCCTCAACCTAGGGTTTCTACATTTTAGGGTTTTTACCTTACAAACCCTATAGGTGAGTTTCTACTAATCTCTACATGTTAATGCTTTACTAATACAAACTTGAACTACTCATAACTTGTTTATTTGAGAACTTGACATAACTACTGATAAGAATGACTATTCTTCTTACTTTCTTGTTGTGATGAATATTGGAGATGATAAGTGTTTATAAAATCATGTTAGTAGGTAGATAATTATATCTATAAGTTTATTTGTGAACTTACACCATATGTGATAATTATTGTTTGGAACCCAACTCTTGTGCATGAGAGTTTGGGTGGTCGTTGGTTGGTTATGTAACCTTGATCAATGATTTATGGGTAGACACTAGAGGACCGACTCTTTGAGGTGGAACCCTATAATCGAAGGGATAGGCACTAAGGCTCAATGAACCTTGAGGTGTAGCTCGACGGAGTGGGCACTAAAGGCGGTTAGACGCTTGAGGTGACACCGGATACGGTGTGCACTAAAGTAAGAGCCTGAGGTGTAATTCCCCAATTCTAAACTTAAGTGCCTCCATCTATGGACCCATTCACTTGAGAGGGCATGGGTCGTCCCGCATAAAGAACTTGCAATGTTTTATGATGAACTGTGAACATGTTGTGTGTTATGTCTTTTGACGGATACCTTTATGATTGCGGTAACTCGAAAGCTTTCCTCATTACGATTTCTAATTTATTTATATATATTTGTGTGGAATATCACGAGGCTCCTAGCCTAACACTTGATGTTGCGTTTGTCTTCAGGTCCTCCTAGTGGTGTAAAGAAGGCACCTTGACTTCCCGTTATGTGAATAGGACTATTGGCGGATCGGGCTTTTGGGATATCATTGTGAAGAGCGTTTTGAAGACATAGCAACACCCACCTTAATGTAGTCATGTCATTTAATCTAGATTAAATAGGTTGTTGTAAATTTATGTCATATTCCGTCGCTATTATATTTGTTACAAACTACCCCGAACTTTGAGTTTTAGTTGTTTATTTTACAGGAATGGAAATCTTGGTATTTTAGACATCATATTGCAGAATTTTTATTTGGCCCTATTTTTAGGATGTTACACTGATGATCTTCTCATTACCGATTCAACGAATCCTATATCTGCATTAATTGAATTTGTCTATTCTTCTATTCTTGTAAATGTCAAGAATTCATCCTATTTCAGGAAAGAGCAATACTTGCACCCAAGCATGAAGTCGTTCAAGAAATAAATGATCGTTTGCTATCATTGTTTCTAGGAGACGGAAAGGAGTACCTAAGTTCAGATAGTCTGTGTGAATCAGAGCATTTTCACGAACAGTTTGATGAAACTTTGTACTCACCTGATGTCTTAAATGGTCTTAAATTATCGGGTTTGTCAAACCATAAGATAATATTAAAAGTCGGTGTTCCAGTTATGTTACTAAAGAATATTGATCAGAAATTTGGGTTATGTAATGGAACTAGACTACGGGTGTTATCATTTTGAAATTGGGTTATAGAAGCAGAGATCATATCTAAAAGCAATATTGGAAGCCGAACATTTATTCCAAGAATGTATTTGACACCTACAGACAAAAGGATTCCGTTCAAGTTTCAAAAAAGACAATTTCCAATTGTTGTATGTTTTGTCATGACCATAAATAAAAGCCAGAGACAGTCATTATCGAAGGTTGGTGTTAGTACACATATTTGTCTGAAGCTGAAAGTCAAGCTAAGTCAAAGCTCAAAAGTCAACTCTCAAGCAAAGTCAAAGTCATTGTAATAAAAAGTCAAAGCAAGTGTTGTAAGAGTTTATTAGTTTGAGTGTTTTGTTGTCTGCGTGTTTCTGTGTGTGTATAAATAGAGGCTTGTTTTGTGTTGTGCGTGTGAGAGACATAAGTAGCTTAATCAGAGTGTTATATGTGTTCCTGAGTTAGAGAGAGAAAGTTGAGAGCAACTTTGTAATTGAATTCTGAGTTTGAATTAGAAATGGAAATTTAGTGAATTGTTTGTATCATCTTGTTTTACATTGTGGACGATTACTCACGGTACACATGGGTAAAATTTCTTAGATCAAAAGATGAAACGCCTGTAGTCATCATCACATTCTTAAAGACTACCCAAGTGAATCTGCAAAAGCAAGTCAAGCTTCTACGAATGGACAATGGCACAGAGTTTAAGAAGAAAATTATGGAAGATTATCTCGAATCGGTCGGGATAACACATCAATTCTCTGCTGCCAGAACGCCAGAACAAAACGGAGTCGTAGAAAGACGTAACTGAAAGCTAGTCGAGGCCACTCGCACAATGCTAAGTCAATCGGATCTACCTCTGTTTCTTTGGGCTGAAGCTGTATCGACTGCTTGTTATACGCAGAATCACTCTGATGCGAAATGTTTGCACACCTCTAAGATATGATAAATTAAATCTCACCGCAAGTATACAATGGGATCTAATATCGTCTCTCAAGTAATAAAGTGGTAAAATACCGAATATCGTCCCACAGAGATTGTCGTAAAAGATTAATAAAAGTGTAATAAAAGAGATGATTTCAGATGGCGAATTTGAAGACTTTGATTAGTTGGTTTGGTTAACAGTTGATTAATATGCAAGATAATAAAGGTAGCAAGGGTGCAAGACTTTTAGGTGAGATTCAAACACAAATTCCAGCAGATTATGCTGCAGGGATGTTGCAGCATGAGTTCAGCACCACTAGATCCACCATCTATTTTGAGGGTATTCCTCTCGAACTTCAATACTCCCACTACTGTTTAGATTCAACTGAACATATCTCTATGCAGTTTCCAACTATTGATAATGTAGAGTAGAGTCTTCAAAATATATGGATTTTTACAAATCTCTTTGTATAAAAACTACTCTCTCGAGTTAATTCCCATATCATCCAAGTTGGAGTGTTTGAAGGGGTTCATCTCTGAATCCTCTACACTTTAACACTTTTAACAAGCGACCAACCCGTCAAGAATAAATCAAGATGAAAAATAGAGGTGATAAATCTCTTTATCAGTCACTCTCTCAAGTCGGCTTCTCATATCATTCAAGTTGACGTGCATATTATGGTTTATCTTTAGACCATAGCACTTTCACACTTTTAAAGCGATCAACTCGTCAAGAAGTGTCGTTGGATTTTATAAAACTTGAATGAAATGGTGGAACATTGTTATTGCGAAACAATGTCCACCTTTCTTTGGTTTGAAATCTCACCCATCCGTCTTACACCCAAGCTAATGGATTTAGCTACTCATACTAAAATGTAAAGACATAAAGCGATAAATTACATAAATTAAATACATGAATTTAAATGACGGAAATATAAATTGCAAGAAATAAAATTACGGAAATGTAAATGACGGAAATGTAAATGACGGAAATGTAAATGACGAAAATGTAAAGTGCAATAATATAAAGACTAATTAAAGAAAGCTAAGAATAATAAAGCATAAACTAAAGAACAAGAGAAGGTAACCAAAAGTTTACTTGGAATTGCAAAATGAAAGTACAAAATCACAAGGTTTAATGGTTCAACCTTTGATTTCTTAGCTAAGATGAGATAAATATGGAATAATGGATGATCAAACTAAACCCCAAGCTCCCTTTTTATACTAAAAGGGAGTGGAAAAAAGGGTAATTAACTACTAACAAAGTACTTAAAGTACAAAGACACATTATCCAAAAGTTAATATCCTAAGGACAATAAGGATTTAAAGTTTTATCCAAGTACATCAACCATGAATTGGTCTAGAAGGTTCCCAAAAATCAGATACAATAATCCCAAAAAGTTTTTCCATGTTAAGCTCCTTCTAGCTTGTCCATTAAGCTCCTCCATCGACATGATGCAGGAATGCTGCAGACTGCTGCACTTATAAAAATGCCCAAAAATACACCAATTAGCTACCCAATGCAATAAAACAAGCCATTCACATCTTTAGCTCCAAGAAACAAGAAAAGAGAAAATAATGAACTAAAATGACTCAAATGTTGGGATTAGAAGGTAAAAACTATTCTAAAATCGAGTTAAAAAGAGTATAATGGCACTAAATAATTAGTGCCATCACAACCCCAAACTTGAAATATTGCTTGTCCCCAAGCAATTAAGACACAAAAATAAGAAAAGAAAGAAAAAAATGACTCAAGCAGTAAGATTTGCAAGATGGATACATTAAGTGCACACATGTAGATGATCAATCCAAGAATGCATGGCATAGCCCTTCATAAATCCAAAGTGTCCATGATTTCTATCTACCATGAGTATGAATCATATGCTAGCAAGATTTTCTTTTTGTTATGGTACTCACATCTCACGATTAAGATCAAAAGGACTTTTAAAGAACTGAATCACTCTTTATGGCTTTTTCTTTCTCACTTTGCCTCTTATTTTCACCCTTTGTATCTTTTTCAAAAAAAAATTCAGATTTGGCACTTTTTGTGCTCTTTTCTTTGGTGAATGCAATGCACTTAGCCCCTATGGGACTTTTTTTAGTGCCTAAGTCCAAACATGGCAGATTTGAAGAGCTATGCTCTTTTTCTGTTTTTAAGCTTTTTGCCATGGTGGACTTTCCCAACCCCAAACTTTGAGATTTACAATGTCCTCATTGTAACTGTGTGAAAGTGTATAGATCATATGGAGTGGGTGCAAGTGGCTAATGTAGAGTATCAAAAGATGGCCTAAATCATTTCTCATGTGAGATGTGGACCAAATTGCTTCCCAAGTAAAACAATCCTAGTTCTAGCAAGAACTACACGGTGAGATATAGACCATAACTGTATGAATTTATTATGGATATGTATGCATGCTCAAACTGATCACCAATGCCCATTTGCAAGAAAATAAATCCTAAAATTAGAAAAGACACATCCCAGACTAAAAAATAAAAAAATGAACAAGAAAATGGAGCTAAATGGTAATGAATAGAACTTGTCCTACTCCATTGGAGTAGGTTGTGGATCCTTTGGTGGTGGTGTAGCAGCAGAAGTGCCCTCCATGCCATCTCTGTATGCCTTCAACAACTGCCTCATTTCTTCATTTTCAGCACACAACCTGATGTTCTCCTCTTTGATTGCCTTCAGCTTCCTTACAAGCTTCTTGATCTTCTTGTTATACTTCTCAACCAACTCAGTTTCAACCCTCTTAAAGTCATCTCTCCCCTTCTGGCATTCTTCCTTCACCTTTTCAGCTAACTCTATCCTCAAGCTGTCAATTTTTGCCAAAAAATTCATGTCTTTGATGAAATAGCCCATCCATGAGAGAACTGTTTTGAGACAACAAGTCTTGAATCATGGCTGGAATGTCAGCAACTTGTGACCCTCTTTCTCTTCCTTTCTATGATAAAGGCTGCAAAACTACACAAATGATTAAAATAAAAGTCCTAAAAAGCAATAAATGAAAAGATAACATATTTACAAACAAATTGGGACTTCAAGAAGTCCACATCATTCTTGAAGCTTGTTTAGCACAATGTGACCAAATCCACAGAACAGGGTTCTGGGATGGTCACAGGAGTATGGTATGCCTTAACTCTTTGTCCATTGACTTTGAACACAGTGTTGTCCTCCGGGTTAACTAGATCAATTGCTCCATATGGGTATACATGATGAATGAGGAAAGGTCCTGTCCATCTGGACTTTAGCTTTCCTGGAAACAATTTTAACCTAGAGTTAAATAAAAGGACTTGTTGACCTGCTTTTAAGTCTCTGTGTTGTATCTTTTTGTCATGCCATTTTTTGGTTTTCTCCTTATAGAGTTTGGCATTCTCATAGGACATGTTCCTATATTCTTCTAGCTCACACAGTTGGAGTTTTCTTTTAATTCCAGCAGCATCTGGGCGCATATTTAAAGCTTTGATTGCCCAATATGCTTTGTGTTCTAATTCCAAGGGGAGGTGACAAGCTTTGCCAAAGACTAGCTTGTATGGGGACATACCAATTGGTGTTTTGAAAGTTGTTATGTATGCCCATAAAGCGTCATCTAACTTAAAGGCCCAATCTTTTCTATTTGGCTTGACTACCTTCTCCAAAATTCCTTTAATCTCTCTGTTTGAAAGTTCGGCTAACCCATTGGTTTGTGGGTGGTATGCAGTGGCTATCCTGTGATTAATGTTGTATTTTTCAAGAACTTCACGTAACAGATTGTTTATAAAGTGAGTGCCCTCATCGCTGATTAGAGCCCTGGGGGTACCAAACCTTGTAAAAATCTGTTTCTGAAGAAATTTAACCACTGTTTTTGCATCATTTGAAACACATGCCACTGCCTCCACCCACTTTGAGACATAATCCACAGCAACTAAGATGTATTGACATTTGTTTGATGGGGGTAATGGTCCCATAAAATCTATTCCCCAAACATCAAATAACTCAACTTCAAGGATCCCATTTAGTGGCATTTCATTCCTTTGAGAAATGGAACCACTTCTTTGGCATTCATTGCATCTTTGTGCAAATGTGTGGGAATCCTTAAAGAGAGTTGGCCAATAGAATCCAGATTGTAATGCTTTAGCTGTTGTCCTTTGTCCTCCAAAATGTCCTCCATAAGGTGCTTGGTGACAATGTTGCAGGATTGCTGCAACATCAGTATCTGGGACACACCTTCTTAGGATCTGATCTGTACCTAGTTTGAACAAGAAAAGGGTCATCCCACAGATACATTTTGGTGTCATGGAGAAATTTTTTAAACATTTGGCTAGTATAACCAGAGGGTTTTATGCCACAATCCAAGTAGTTTGCAATATTAGCAAACCATGGAGAATCCTTATGTTGAAGCATAAGAATCTTCTCATCCGGGAAAGTCTCAATGATGTCTCCTAGGTCCTCACTAGGTCTCTCTAATCTAGACAAATGATCTGCAACTTGATTATCTACCCCTTTTCTATCCACAATCTCTAAGTCAAACTCTTGTAACAACAGAACCTATCTTATTAACCTAGGCTTAGCATCTTTTTTTGAGATCAGATATTTGATGGCGGCATGGTCGGTATGCACAATGACTTTTGCTCCCATCAAATATGACCTAAACTTTTCAAAGGCAAAAACTACATCCAAGAGTTCTTTTTCTGTTGTTGTGTAGTTGATTTGTGCCTCATTCAAAGTTTTACTTGCATAGTAAATTGAACGAAACACCTTTTCTTTTCTTTGACCTAAAACAGCACCAACTGCCCAATCACTCGCGTCACACATGATTTCAAAAGGTTTTTCCCAATCAGGAGCAACAACCACTGGAGCAATCACTAAAGCTTTCTTCAAAATCTGGAATGCAGTTCTACATTCCTTAGTGAATTCAAATTTGTGGTCATGCTGTAATAATATACACAAAGGTTTTGATATTTTTGAAAAGTCTTTGATAAACCTTCTATAAAATCCAGCATGCCCAAGAAAGCTTCTGATTCCGTTAACAGTGGTTGGTTCGGGTAGTTTTTCAATTGCTTCAAGCTTAGCTTTGTCTACCTCCACTCCTCTTTTTGAAATTAAATGCCCAAGAACAATTCCCTCTTTTACCATGAAATGACATTTTTCCCAATTTAGGACCAAATCAGTTTCCTCACATCTCTGAAGACCCTTTTTAAGATTGTCCAGACAATTATCAAAAGATGAACCATAAACTGAAAAATCATCCATAAAGATTTCAATGGATTTTTCAAGCATGTCAGAGAATATGGACATCATGCATCTTTGAAAAGTTGCTGGAGCATTACAGAGTCCAAATGGCATTCTTTTGAAAGCAAAGGTACCATAAGGGCAAGTGAATGTGGTCTTTTCCTGATCCTCGGGTGATATAGCAATCTGGTTGTAACCTGAGTATCCATCTAGAAAACAATAGTACTCCTTACCGGCTAACCTATCCAACATTTGATCCATGAAAGGTAATGGAAAATGGTCCTTTTGTGTGGCTTGGTTTAGCTTACGGTAGTCCATACAGATTCTCCATCCAGAGACGACTCTAGTGGGGATGAGTTCATTTTTATCGTTTGTGACGACTGTAATCCCCCCCTTCTTTGGGACACACTGGACCGGACTAACCCAAGAACTACTGGCTATTGGAAAAATGATTCCTGCGTCTAACCATTTTAAAATTTCCTTTTTTACTACCTCTTTCATGACAGGGGTTAGCCTTCTCTGTGGTTCAATGGAAGTGAAGCTTTTGTCCTCTAGGATGATTTTGTGTTGACAAATGGATGGACTTATTCCCCTAAGGTCAGCCATGGTCCACCCTAGAGCCTTTGTGTGCAACTTCAACATGTCTACAAGTTTCTTTTCTTGATGCAATTCTAGGGTAGATGAGATGATGACAGGCAATTTGCCTTCTTCTCCTAGAAAGGCATATTTCAGATGAGATGGGAGTTGCTTTAACTCCAGGTGAGGTGGTGAAACTATGGATGGAGTGAATGGTTTCTGGTCACTACTGTCAAGCTGCTCAAATGATGCAGCACTGGCTAAAACAGTCTCTTCCAAGTTTGAATTCTCAATATCATCTCCTTGGGCTATTTCCTCATCATCTTCTTCTTCCAACTTACAGGTCCTTCTAATCTCTTTCTTTTGGCACATTGATTCAATCACATTTAAAGTTGCACAATCCTCAAAATCATCAGGGTATTTTAAGGACTTGAAAACGTTAAATGTGACTTTTTGATCTTGGAGTCTCATGGTCAATTCTCCTTTTTGGACATCTATCAAAGTCCTTCCGGTGGACAAAAAGGGTCTTCCTAAAAGAATAGGAATATCTTTATCAGCCTCAAAATCCAAGATAATAAAATCTGCCGGAAATATGAACTTGTCAACCTGAACTAGAACATCCTCAATTTTTCCCTTAGGGTAGGCAATGGTTTTATCAGCTAACTGGAGTGTAACTGTGGTAGGCCTAGCTTCTCCTATCCCTAAGTTGTTGAATACTGATAAGGGCATGAGGTTGATACTAGCTCCTAGATCACACAAAGCCTTTCCTACTTCCTTCCCACCTATTGAACATGGAATGGTAAAACTTCCTGGGTCTTTCAACTTAGGAGGTATTCCATTGGTCAAGAGTGCACTACATCCTTCAGTCAAAGCTACCGTCTCATATTCGTTCAACTTCTTCTTCTTTCTTAGGATGTCTTTAAGGAATTTGGCATAACTAGGCATTTGCTCGATTGCTTCAACAAGTGGTATGTTGATGTGCAATTCTTTGAACAAATCCAAGAATTTTTTAAATTGCAGTTCTTCCTTCTGATTCTTTAACCTTTGAGGGTAAGGAACATAAGGAGGAACTGGTTTTATGAAAGCTTTACTTGAATGTGTGGAGCAAGATGTGTCTTTTATGCCTTTGGTCTCACTCTCTTTTGGTAAGGTTGGGATTTCATCTACTATAGGCTGGACAGGACTGGCTACCTCGGGCTCTAGATTCTTTGTGGGCTTAGGTTGTGGTTCAAGAACATGAGCTAAAACAGTAGTTTCGGGTTCTGACTTTTTGGTATTTTCAAATTCTGTTTGAGTCATTGGTCCAAACTTGTTTTGTACTATTTCATTCAATTCTTTACCACACCTAAGGGTCACAACTTTTACATGTTCTTTTCTCGGATCCTTTGGGATCTCTGTGTCACTAGGCAAGGTACCAGCGGCCCTGTTATTCTGATTTTGTGCAATCTGACTGACTTGAGTTTCTAAGTTCCGGAGTGCAGTCTGAGTTTGGGTCATAAAACCCCTCATCATAGCTTCCAAGGAAGATGATGATTCAGCCTGTGGAGGAGATTTTTGAAAATGTTGTTGGTTATTTTGAAAATTCCTGTTCTGATGATGCTGTGAACTTTGGTTATGATGGTGTTGAGAACCTTGACTTTGATGATGTGAACCAAGGTTTTGATGTTGTGAACTACTAACATGATGTTGCGTCTGAAAGTTTGATGTTTCTTGTGGCTTAGGAGCTGGCTGATTTAGACATGGACTGTTCCAAGAAAAATTTGGATGTTGTCTCCAACTAGCGTTGTAGCTGTTGCCGTAGGGAGCATTCCTGTTTTGAACATAATTTACAGATTCAGAGTTTTGAGGACAATGTTCATAGGAATGTTCCCCACCACAACAAACACAATGCACATAAAGGACTGACTGGGTAGATGTAGCAGCAACTGGTTGCATTCCTTGGTTTGAAGATAAGTTTTTAAGCATTGTGGCCATGGAAGCAAGTTGTGCTGTTAATGCAGTATATGCATCGACATCATGAATCCCAGCAATTTTCTTTTGAGGTTGAGCACGTGGATCAGCCCAATGTCCGTTATTTGTTGAAATTTTTTCAAGAATTTCATACCCGTTATTGTAGGTGTTGGCTGTAAAGGCCCCTCCTGATGTCGCATCGAGCATTTGTTTTGCCATGGGGTTTAATCCATTGTAAAACGTCTCGAGTTGAATACAGTAGGTAATGCCATGATGAGGGCATTTCCTTAACAACTCTTTAAACCTTTCCCAAGCATCGGGAATTGCTTCATCGTCCATTTGTTTAAACATGCAAATTTCGTTTCTGGACTTAGCATTACGGGTAGGTGGAAAATATTTTCTCAAAAAATTTTCAGCCATGTTGCTCCATGATGGTACGGAACCAGGAGCCAAAGAATTAAACCATGATTTTGCCCGATCCCTTAGAGAAAAAGGAAACAAAGTGAGTCTCAAGGCATCGTTAGATACCCCAGGGATCAAGAAAGCATCGGTGATCTCCATAAAAGATTTTAAATGAGAGTGAGGATCCTCCGATGGCATTCCGGCAAATTGTCCGTTTGTTTGCAACAATTGAAACATGATGGGTTTTAGCTCAAAATGGAGGACTGCAATATGGGGTCTAACTATCCCCGAGTTCAATTGCTCAAAATCCGGGATAGCGTAGTCCATAATTTTACCCTCTTTGGAATTTGCAAGATTAATAATGTTTGGAGCTCCATCCCTATGTTCATTGTTACCATTGGATTCTGTGTCATCATCAACATGGTTATGATTATTATTATCCCCTTGATTTGGTGGATTTTGTCGAAAATGGTGCTCAGGTGGGTTTCCAAAAATTGGAGGTGCATCATGAAATATTGGTGGTCCTCGTGGATTTTTCAAAAGTGGTGGTGGACTAGGTCCTCTATTTTCAAAACCGGGTGGAGGTGGTTCTATAATTGGAGGATCTATGATTAATGCAATTCTTTGCGCTCTTCTCCTATTATGAAATGTTCTTTCTATGTCTGGGTCTAATTCGAACAACTCCCCACGTGGTACTCTTGGCATACACCAAACAAAAATGCGATTTAAACGGTGGTAGAAAAATCAAATCTTTTAAAATACTTTTAAAAACTTTTAACGTGCCAATCCCCGACAACGGCGCCAAAAACTTGATGCGAAATGTTTGCACACCTCTAAGATATGATAAATTTAATCTCACCGCAAGTATACAATGGGATCTAATATCGTCTCTCAAGTAATAAAGTGGTAAAATACCGAATATCGTCCCACAGAGATTGTCGTAAAAGATTAATAAAAGTGTAATAAAAGAGATGATTTCAGATGGCGAATTTGAAGACTTTGATTAGTTGGTTTGGTTAACAGTTGATTAATATGCAAGATAATAAAGGTAGCAAGGGTGCAAGACTTTTAGGTGAGATTCAAACATAAATTCCAGCAGACTATGCTGCAGGGATGTTGCAGCATGAGTTCAGCATCACTAGATCCACCATCTATTTTGAGGGTATTCCTCTCGGACTTCAATACTCCCACTACTGTTTAGATTCAACTGAACATATCTCTATGCAGTTTCCAACTATTGATAATGTAGAGTAGAGTCTTCAAAATATATGGATTTTTACAAATCTCTTTGTATAAAAACTACTCTCTCGAGTTAATTCCCATATCATCCAAGTTGGAGTGTTTGAAGGGGTTCATCTCTGAATCCTCTACACTTTAACACTTTTAACAAGTGACCAACCCGTCAAGAATAAATCAAGATGAAAAATAGAGGTGATAAATCTCTTTATCAGTCACTCTCTCAAGTCGGCTTCTCATATCATTCAAGTTGACGTGCATATTATGGTTTATCTCTAGACCATAGCACTTTCACACTTTTAAAGCGATCAACTCGTCAAGAAGTGTCGTTGGATTTTATAAAACTTGAATGAAATGGTGGAACATTGTTATTGCGAAACAATGTCCACCTTTCTTTGGTTTGAAATCTCACCCATTCGTCTTACACCCAAGCTAATGGATTTAGCTACTCATACTAAAATGTAAAGACATAAAGCGATAAATTACATAAATTAAATACATGAATTTAAATGACGGAAATATAAATTGCAAGAAATAAAATTACGGAAATGTAAATGACGGAAATGTAAATGACGGAAATGTAAATGACGGAAATGTAAATGACGGAAATGTAAATGACGGAAATGTAAAGTGCAATAATATAAAGATTAATTAAAGAAAGCTAAGAATAATAAAGCATAAACTAAAGAACAAGAGAAGGTAACCAAAAGTTTACTTGGAATTGCAAAATGAAAGTATAAAATCACAAGGTTTAATGGTTCAACCTTTGATTTCTTAGCTAAGATGAGATAAATATGGAATAATGGATGATCAAACTAAACCTCAAGCTCCCTTTTTATACTAAAAGGGAGTGGCAAAAAGGGTAATTAACTACTAACAAAGTACGTAAAGTACAAAGACACGTTATCCAAAAGTTAATATCCTAAGGACAATAAGGATTTAAAGTTTTATCCAAGTACATCAACCATGAATTGGTCTAGAAGGTTCCCAAAAATCAGATACAATAATCCCAAAAAGTTTTCCCATGTTAAGCTCCTTCTAGCTTATCCATTAAGCTCCTCCATCGACATGATGCAGGAATGCTGCAGACTGCTGCACTTATAAATATGCCCAAAAATACACCAATTAGCTACCCAATGCAATAAAACAAGCCATTCACATCTTTAGCTCCAAGAAACAAGAAAAGAGAAAATAATGAACTAAAATGACTCAAAGGTTGGGATTAGAAGGTAAAAACTATTCTAAAATCGAGTTAAAAAGAGTATAATGGCACTAAATAATTAGTGCCATCACACTCCATAATACATCGTCGGTTTGGTAAAACACCTTATGCTTTGATAAATAATCGTACACCTTGTTAGTGAATGCCCAAAAGCTAATCATAAGATGATTGTAATTTTGAGTTTTGTTTCATGAAATTAATAAATAAATAAAAGGCATTGCCCAATTTATTATGTCTATGTTATATTCCGTGTTTTTAATTATTCATAATAAATAACCTTAGAATAATGTATTCTAAATGTCCCTAGTTAAATATTATGTTGGGTTTTAAGGTTGAAGTAATATGATAATGACTAGCATATGTAGGGATTCATATAGAGATATTGAATCTACATATGGGTACAAAATGGAGATTTTGTGTATCGGACGTGACTCGCTATGAGAAACTTCATTGGATGTCATGTGAGTGTCATAAGTGTTTCTCATGTGGTCAATGTACATGTAATTCTTTGACTTGAGAAATATGGAGTTTGCTATGTGTGAGTAATATATTTTGACATTTGTTCTAATCATTCCGTAACTGGGTGACATAATTATTGTTGGGTATGTTATAAATAACATGATAGAACTAGCATGTATCAAGATATGATTTGTCCCTCTTTTATGACGGGAGTGATGTCTCTGGGCCCCTTGATAAATATATACTAAGGAAATGCATGCATGCTCAGATAAATGATATGAGATATCAATTTATGTTTTTATTAGTATATTAGGGAATTAAGAAACTATAGATTGGACATAACGAGAATGACACATTTAATGTCTCGTGTTCAATATAGACATCAAAGACAAAGGAATTAAATGTGTAAACTAAACTTGACTACAAATCGATAATTTGTTGTATCACCAATTCTCGTCATTTGGGTGACGATGATGTATTGCTAGATACCGCTCATCGTTTATAAATATAAATACGAGATTTATATTTATTACCAACATGTCGAGAACCCATTGGGTCACACGCTTTGAACATATCCGGATAAGGAGTTTCAATAATTAAAATGTTTAATTATTATATCTGATTAAATAAAAATCAGATATTATTTTCTTGGACATTAAATAAGTTGACTAGGTATGGTTATGTAAGAAAGTGATGGTGCATGGCCACTCTTACACTCAAGTAAGGTGTGGAGATGATGGTGATCTTTTAGGCCATACTTCCATCACCATATATAATGTATGGCATTGTATACAATTGTTCTTCTTGCAATTCTCTCTAAAATCACCTACAACTATATGCTCCCTTTCCTTTCTAGTTTTTGAAACCGTGACTAGCATCACGAGAAGGCAAATGATTCAGATTGTTCGCGTGGATACCGTGGAGGCATCAAGCTTGCTTTGTTGCTGTGATTCAAAGTCTCGTTAACTGTGAGGTATAATTTCGAAACACCCGATTTATTCCGGTCCGTATGGGTCCTTGTAGGGTTACAGTTTTATTTTCCGCTGTGCTTGAGATACCGTAACCCAACACACCTAGCATTAAACATTTCCATATTTTTGGATGTAGGTGTCTCGTTCTAAATGACAGAGAGAGCTTAAACAAGTTCGGAATGAAGGCTGACGAAGGCATATTCATTGGATACTCTCAAAGATCTGCTGCCTACCGGGTGTACTTAAAGAAGTCCAAGACAGTAATTGAGAGCGTTAATGTAACGTTCGACGAGGATTTGGCTTCTGAACAAATGTAACACCCTAAAAATAGGGATAACAAAAATCCGAAAAACGGACATAAGGTATATAAAATTGCCATAGCAAGAGCCTCCCAAAAATGGGGAATATATAAATAACCTGTTTAATCACAATTGTAATTTAAACGGACAATAAATAACAACCAACTAATCTAATTTCTACAAACAGAAAAGAGATTACAAAAGGGTTGTCATCTATAAACCCAACGGTTCATTCCAAGGTATAAGATGTCCATGTGCAAAATCCCCAAGCTCTCACCCCAAAGAAACTAAGCCTGCTTAGGACCGGCGCCGCCAGAACCTGAGATACACATCGACACCAACAAGTGTTAGGCCAAAAAGCCTAGTGAGTTGAACAATAATAAGCATGCATGGTCATTTACAATTCTTATCAGCAGTTAACCATAGTTTAACAAATGTGGAGTCAATAGGGGAGACCCATAGCACCAATCAAGTCCACCCAAGAGTCGATATACCTTGATGCCCTTAACAAGGAACACCCGAAAGGCCCGGCACACCCGAAGACTATCGCTAAGAAAATTCCCCGAATGGCGGAGGTCTAGGCACATACCATCACAGTGGCGCCCAAGACTACATCCTCCTAGTGTACTGACTTGGTTCGTCCATATAACGCATATAGGAGGTCCTTTAGGTATATTTCAACCCAACATATTTCAATACCAACAACGGTTACAATATTACCATCCTATCATCATGAAGTCTAACAAAAGACCCAAATGACAATCATGCTCATCTTGCATATAAATATATCACCAAAATGACATTCCAACTAAAACCATCATAATATCCATATATGCATACATTTAACATATCAAGGTACCCACATTACTGTATCCATGAGAAAAGCCCCAAATAATGGTACATATAACATACTTCATGGCATATCATTAATATTCACATCTCCAACTATTTCCATAAAGAAAACCCCAAATACTTGAACACATAGTGATAAGATAACAAATAGAAGATTATGATGTGAATCTAGTTTTAACAAAGATTTAGTAAACTCACTATCTAGGTTTTGGACCAAAACCTAGAAAAGATGAAAACCCTAGATGTTGGAGGATGAACTTGAAGATGAGAAGTTGAGCTTGAGAAACCCTAGAATCTTCCTTGAGATGAGTTTAATGCTTGAATCCAAAACCCAACCACCAAGGATAGTATTTATGAGAGTTAGGGTTTGGTAGGTGGAGAATGGAGACTGAAATGGGGTTCCAAAATTGCAACCAAAGAGAGGGTTTGAGAGAAATGAGGTTAAAATCTGTTAAGGGTTCATTTAAGGCACTGGACCCTGACGGCGATAGTGCCCGACGATAGTTCCAGGGGCACTATCGCGAGTCACAATCGCGAACACCCGAATACCTATGGTACAAGCCGCGCGATAGTGCCCTCCGCGATAGTGCCATGGCACAATCGCGAGGCACAATCGCGACCCACCCCGAACACTCTGTACATATTCGACGATAGTGCCCTCCGCGATAGTGCCAAGGGCACAATCGCGAGGCACTCAAAACAGTCTGAAACTCAACCGAAAACGATAACGAGCACAAGGTTTGAACGATTAAAGATGGTAAATCAATTTAGATGACATTACAACATATTAACCATCATAAAATACATACAAAGGCTTATATACTCACATAGGCACATTTAATGCATTAAGGGAAACAAATACTTACCTTATAAGTTTACGGATGTTACAATCCTCCCCACCTAAATGGGATTTCGTCCCCGAAATCTTACTCTAAGCAAACAAGTGAGGATATCGCTTCTTCATATCATCTTCGGACTCCCAAGTAATGTTAGCACGCCGATGATGCTTCCATTGAACTTTAACCATGACCACGTCCTTATGCCTCAACCTCTTCACTTTCGATTCTAGAATCGACTCCGGTTCTTCCACACAACGATTCCCATTGTCCACCCGAATTTCCGACAAAGGGATCACGCTTTCCTCTTCGGCTAGACACTTCCGAAGGTAACACACGTGAAATGTAGGATGTATCCCATCCATTTCCAGCGGTAAATCCAACCGATAGGCTTGTAAACCAATCTTTTCCAAAATAACGAATGGTCCAAGGAAACGAGGACTAAGCTTCCCACGCTTCTCGAAACGTATGACCCCCTTCCACGGAGACACCTTTAACATGACCCGATCACCCACTTGAAACTCAACCGGTCTTTTCTTCTTGTCCGCATAACTCTTTTGTCGGTCTTGCGCCGCCTTTAGTCTCTCCCGAATCTCTCTTACCTTGTCCGCCGTCTCTTGAACTATTTCTGGTCCGGCGAATTGTTTCTCGCCCGATTCTAGCCAACAAACTGGAGTTCTACACTTCTGTCCATACAAAGCCACGAATGGTGCCATTCCGATACTAGAATGGTAACTGTTGTTGTACACGAACTCTACCAGAGGTAGATGTGAATCCCAACTTCCCCCGAAGTCTATTACACACGATCTCAACATATCTTCTAGCGTCTGGATCGTCCTCTCGCTTTGACCGTCCGTTTGAGGATGATATGTCGTACTCAGATTCAGTCTAGTGCCCAACTCCTTTTGCAAGCTAGTCCAAAAATTCGAAGTGAATCGACTATCCCGATCCAATACTACAAATTTCGGAACTCCGTGCCTTGACACCACCTCGTCGATGTACAGCTTAGCCAACTTTTCCATTGGCAAGGACTCCCGCATCGCAAGAAAATGCGCGCTCTTGGTCAACCTATCTACGATCACCCAAATTGTATCGTGACCCCGTAAGGTCTTCGGTAGCTTCGTCACAAAATCCATGGTGATGTTGTCCCACTTCCATTCGGGAATGGACAATGGTTGCAAACTTCCATACGGTCTTTGATGCTCCGCTTTCACTTAAAGGCACGTGACACACTTCTCCACATAGCTAGCCACATCTAGATTCATCACCGGCCACCAATAATTTAGCTTTAAATCTCTATACATCTTTGTGCTACCGGGATGTATAGAATATTTCGAATTATGCGCCTCCTTGAGAATTAAGTCACGGTTTCCCCCAATCTTCGGCACCCAAATTCGCCCTTGGAAGAGTTTGAGTCCACGACTATCTTCCGTTAAGAGTTCCTTTTGCTTCACCATGACTTCGGCCTTTAGGTCTTCTTTAAGTGCTTCCACTTGACTTGCCTTGATACTTTCCAACAAACTCGACACCACATCGATCCTTGTAAGGGACATCTTGACACCTCCATCATGGCTCCTTCGACTCAACGCATCCGCCACCACGTTGGCCTTACCGGGATGAAAGAGTAAATCACAATCGTAATCCTTTAGAAGTTCAAGCCATCTTCGTTGCCGCATGTTGAGTTCCTTTTGATCAAAGATGTACTTGAGACTCTTGTCATCCGTGAAGAGAGTACACTTGGTCCCGTACAAGTAATGCCGCCACAACTTCAAAGCAAAAACTACCGCCGCTAACTCTAAGTCATGAGTCGGATAGTTCTTCTCATGATCCTTTAATTGTCGTGACGCGTAGGCGATTACTTTCCCCCTCTGCATTAGGACACACCCAAGCCCCATCTTGGAAGCGTCACTAAACACAACAAAGTCTTTCGATCCTTCGGGTAGGGATAAGATCGGAGTTTCGCACAACTTCCTCTTAAGCATCTGAAAGGCTTGCTCTTGTGCATCGGTCCAAAGAAACTTGACGTTCTTCCTTATAAGAGAGGTGAGCGGTGTAGCTATCTTGGAAAAGTCTTGAATGAAACGCCGGTAGTAGCCCGCCAAAACCAAGAAGCTTCAAATATCCGTCGGACTTGTTGGAGGCTCCCAACTCATCATTGCATCGATCTTAGCCGGATCCACTTTTACCCCGTCCTTTGATACCACATGCCCCAAGAATTGCACCTCTTGAAGCCAGAACTCGCACTTCTAGAATTTCGTGAACAGTTTCTCCCTCCTTAGAACTTCTAATACTTCCCGTAAGTGTTTTCCATGCTCGGACTCATCCTTTGAATATATTAAAATATCGTCGATGAAGACGATCACGGATTTATCCAAGAATGGGCGACACACACGGTTCATTAGATCCATGAATACGGCTGGAGCGTTGGTTAAGCCGAAAGGCATCACCAAAAACTCATAATGACCGTATCTCGTCCGGAAAGTTGTCTTCGGAATATCTTCGTTCTTCACTCTCACTTGATGATAATCGGACCGAAGATCAATCTTCGAGAAACATCCCGCGCCTTGCAGTTGATCAAAAAGGTCGTCGATGCGAGGTAAGGGATACGTGTTCTTCACCGTGACCTTGTTTAATTCCCGATAATCTATGCACATACGCATGGATCCATCCTTCTTCTTCACGAACAGTACTGGTGCTCCCTAAGGTGACGAGCTCAGTCGAATGAAGCCCTTTTTCCAACAACTCTTGAAGTTGCGTCATCATCTCTTTCATTTCTGTCGGTGCCAAACGATATGAAGCACGAGCTATCGGAGCCGCTCCCGGAGTGAGGTCAATCTGAAACTCCACTAGACGTTCCGGTGGTAATCCGGGAAGGTCTTCCGGAAAGACATCCGGATAATCCCGCACGATCCTCACGTCTTCCACCGTCTTCTTTTCCTTCTTCACGTCCACAATATATGCTAGATATGAAGGGTAACCCTTCGCTAGAAACTTACGCGCCTTGAGAGAGGAGATAATAGGATTATTCCTCTTCCCTTTCTCCTCATAAATGGTAGCCATGCCATTTTCCGGTAATGGCACTTGGATCATCTTTTTGGAACAAAAGATGTCCGCCCTATGCCTTACTAACCAATCCATACCTATGACTACATCAAATCCTCCTATAGCCATAGGTAATAGATCCACTCCAAAAGAACTCCCATCGATCTCTAGAGTGCAATCACAAAAACGATCACGAATGATCACTTGGTTCCCATTAGCTACTTCTACTACTAATGCATCGGGAAGGACACTAATAGGAGTGGTGAATTCTTTACAGAAAGCATCCGACACAAAGGAACATGTAGCACCCGAATCAAACAAGACACGAGCAGGCATGGGGTTTACTAGAAACGTACCCGAAACGACATCCGCGGTCTTCTTTGCCTCCTCGGTAATCATCCGGAAAGCTCGACTCGGTGCCCTTGATGGTTGCTTAACCCTAGTCGTTGAACCCACCGAATTTCCACCACCTCCTCTAATTAGCCTTGGGCACTCTCGCTTTATATGCCCGGGTTCTCCGCATTCATAACATACCGACCCACAGAGGGAACACTCTCGAGTTGTGTGGTTTTTCTTACCACACTTGTTACACCCGGCTGGACCGGAGTGAGTCCTTGTAGCGCACGACCCCGAGTGCTTTGACCTGCATTTGTGGCACCACCGATCTTCACGGCGTTGATCACCCGTTCTCCCGCTTACAAAGGGTCTTGATTGACGAACGGGCCCCGATGACCCTTCCCACTTCCGTTTCTCACCAACATGCTTCTTCTCACCCCTTTCGGCATTTATGTCGTCCTCAACGAGTAAGGACTCCTCGATAACCTCTTGCAGAGTCGAACACTTGGCATTCCTTACCGTCGTTCGCATCTCAGCCGGTAACCCTTGATGATAGGCCTTAATCTTTGACCTTTCATCGGGGACTAGATGTCCCACCAAGTTTAGTTTCTCCAGAAAGAGTTTGGAGTAGCCAACAACAGACAGATTCCCTTTCTTCAGATCTTGGAACTCCCGCTCCAATTTGTCCATCGAACGCTCGCTACAATACTTGTCCATAATCTTCTCTTTGAACACCGGCCAAGTTAACTTAGCCATAACTTCAGGAGTGAGGACTGATCGAGTGAGATTCCACCAAATCAAAGCCTCTCCCCGAAGTAGTTGAGAAGCAAACTTGACCCGTTGAGAGGGATCACACTCACTTGACTCAAAGGCCATCTCTACCTCTTTGATCCAGTACATGCAAGCAACCGGGTTGTCTGAACCCGCAAACTCCTTAGGGTGGCACCCCAGAAACGCTTTGTAAGTGCACCCCTTAGTCTTCGTCCGGATCCCTTCAGCGGATGGTTCCTCAATCGTTACTACATTTGGTCCACCCGACCCCACAATAATGTTTTCAGCCATAGTCTCAGGTTGTCGGTGGCTAGCGTCTCGATCCTCTAGGAGTTTCATGAAAAACTCTTGTTGTTGGGTCATGGCCGAAGTCATGGCCAACTGTTGTTGAGCCAAGGCCGCATTCATGGCCAACATCATGCTATCCCGAAGCCGGGTCTCCATGGTAACTTCCTCCATGATGGCGTTACCTGAATTGAGGTTCCGGCGTGGAATATGCTCAGGCCCTCCTCCCAAGATTCTGGGTATAGGAATGTCATCGGTGGTTACTCCCACGGGAGGTCATACAGCTGCAGATTCCACCTCTGGTTGACCCTCTAGCATGTCCGGTAACCTACTTCGAGTGTTTACCATTACAATTTTCCATGCACGTACGAGAAATAGATTGAGAAAAGACTAAACGAGTTGAACTCATTGTACGTACTACTAGTTTCATCAATTATCATAATAATAGCAAACCAAGTATGCTTACATAAATATGCATTCATAATAGCAGTAGCTAAGTGAAATTATGAATGAACCATACACAAGAATTCTTGTCACCATCATCACAACTTTCAATTAAAGTAATTTCCGTAATCGTAACGCTCTCCCCACCTAGGATTTCTACCCCAAGTGGACAGTGAAGTCATAAAGTCTAAAGCTTAAGTCTAGATATGCTAAACAATACCTAGTTCACTTAAACTAAAGCTCTGATACCAACTTGTAACACCCTAAAAATAGGGATAACAAAAATCCGAAAAACGGACATAAGGTATACAAAATTGCCATAGCAAGAGCCTCCCAAAAATGGGGAATATATAAATAACCTGTTTAATCACAATTGTAATTTAAACGGACAATAAATAACAACCAACTAATCTAATTTCTACAACTAGAAAAGAGATTACAAAAGGGTTGTCATCTATAAACCCAACGGTTCATTCCAAGGTATAAGATGTCCATGTGCAAAATCCCCAAGCTCTCACCCCAAAGAAACTAAGTCTGCTTAGGACCGGCGCCGCCAGAACCTGAGATACACATCGACACCAACAAGTGTTAGGCCAAAAAGCCTAGTGAGTTTAACAATAATAAGCATGCATGGTCATTTACAATTCTTATCAACAGTTAACCATAGTTCAACAAATGTGGAGTCAATAGGGGAGACCCATAGCACCAATCAAGTCCACCCAAGAGTCGATATACCTTGATGCCCTTAACAAGGAACACCCGAAAGGCCCGGCACACCCGAAGACTATCGCTAAGAAAATTCCCCGAATGACGGAGGTCTAGGCACATACCATCACAGTGGCGCCCAAGACTACATCCTCCTAGTGTACTGACTTGGTTCATCCACATAACGCATATAGGAGGTCCTTTAGGTGTATTTCAACCCAACATATTTCAATACCAACTACGGTTACAATATTACCATCCTATCATCATGAAGTCTAACAAAAGACCCAAATGACAATCATGCTCATCTTGCATATAAATATATCACCAAAATGACATTCCAACTAAAACCATCATAATATCCATATATGCATACATTTAACATATCAAGGTACCCACATTACTGTATCCATGAGAAAAGCCCCAAATAATGGTACATATAACATACTTCATGGCATATCATTAATATTCACATCTCCAACTATTTCCACAAAGAAAACCCCAAATACTTGAACACATAGTGATAAGATAACAAATAGAAGATTATGATGTGTATTTAGTTTTAACAAAGATTTAGTAAACTCACTATCTAGGTTTTGGACCAAAACCTAGAAAAGATGAAAACCCTAGATGTTGGAGGATGAACTTGAAGATGAGAAGTTGAGCTTGAGAAACCCTAGAATCTTCCTTGAGATGAGTTTAATGCTTGAATCCAAAACCCAACCACCAAGGATAGTATTTATGAGAGTTAGGGTTTGGTAGGTGGAGAATGGAGACTGAAATGGGGTTCCAAAATCGCAACCAAAAAAGAGGGTTTGAGAGAAATGAGGTTAAAATCTGTTAAGGGTTCATTTAAGGCACTGGATCCCGACGACGATAGTGCCCGGCGATAGTGCCAGGGGCACTATCGCGAGTCACAATCGCGAGCACCCGAATACCTATGGTACAAGCCGCGCGATAGTGCCCTCCGCGATAGTGCCATGGCACAATCGCGGGGCACAATCGCGACCCACCCCGAACTCTCAGTACATATTCGGTGATAGTGCCCTCCGCGATAGTGCCAAGGGCACAATCGCAGGGCACAATCGCTAGGCACTCAAAACAGTCCAAAACTCAACCGAAAACGATAACGAGCACAAGGTTTGAACGATTAAAGATGGTAAATCAATTTAGATGACATTACAACATATTAACCATCATAAAATACATACAAAGGCTCATATACTCACATAGGCACAATTAATGCATTAAGGGAAACAAATACTTACCTTATAAGTTTACGGATGTTACAACAAAGCAGTTCAAAACCCATCATAACTAGTGTAATAGCTTTTGGACTATCAATCCAAAACCTGTGCCTAAAGCTACTAAATCAGATGAAGCGTCATCATCGACATCTCACTTATCTGATTTAGATCTTTTGTTTGAATTGTTTTATAATGAATTTCTTGGAACTAAAGTTTCTAAACCTGTTGTGGTTGACAGATCAGAAGATTCACGAAGAAATCAACCAACCACTTCAAATATATCTACTGAATCAGATTCCCCGATTCAGCAATAGATTCCAATTCAAACACCTACTCCAACAGTTGAAGCTGTGAACGTTAATGACGAGCCAGAAGTTGTTGAATCGGTTGGTTGCACTGTAACGACAAATCAACAGTTAGACACTGTTGTTCCAACTGAAGCTTCTACACAAGAAACTTCAACTGTACCCCCATCAATTCCTGAGCAAACTGATGAAGCTGACAGTGGATACTTAGATGAGAATCATGGTCAATCTACATCAAATCCACTCCCTCATGAACACAAGTGGACCAAAGAGCATCCGATAAGCCAGATCATAGAAGATCCAACGAAACCGGTGCAAACTAGGTCTGCTACATTAAATATGTGTATGCATGACTCATTTCTGAGTAAGATAGAGCCAACACGCGTATTAGAAGCTCTAGCTGACTCGGATTGGGTAACTGCGATGCAAGAGGAGCTGAATCAGTTCGAAGCGCTAAAAGTTTGGAGACTTGTGCCACGACCGGAAGGTAAATCTATCATTGGTACAAAATGGGTATTCAAGAATAAAAAGGACGAAGATGGTATCGTTATCAGAAACAAAGCAAGACTTATGGCTAAGGGTTATCGGCAAGAGGAAGGTATTGATTACGACGAGACTTACGCTCCAGTGGCACACATCGAAGCGATCATAATGTTTCTTGCATATGTTGCCCACAAGAACTTCACCGTCTACCATATGGACGTGAAGACAACCTTTCTCAATGGCATTCTAAATGAGGAAGTCTACGCCTCACAGCCTGAAGGCTTTGTCAATCAAGAGAAACCGAATCATGTCTACATTCTCGACAAAGCACTTTACGGTCTGAAACAAGCGCCTCGAGCCTGGTACGAAGTTCTATCTAAATTCCTAGTCAAGTCTGGCTTCTCAAAAGGTAAAATCGATACTACTTTGTTCATCAAAAAGAAAAAAGCCGATATCATATTAACTTAGATTTATGTGGATGACATCATATTTGGCTCAACAAATTCAAAATACTGTAAGAATTTCTCTAACCTCATGGTGTCACGTTTTCAGATGAGTATGATGGGAGAGATGAATTTCTTTCTTGGATTATAAGTCAAACAATTTTCAACGGGGATTTTCATTAATCAATCAAAGTACATTTTCGATATTCTTAGAAAATTTAAAATGAAAAATTGTACACCTATTGGAACCCCAATGGCACCAGGATCTAAGATTGGCACTGATCCTTCGGGAAAAGTTGTCGATGTTAGAACTTATAGAGGGATGATTGGTTCTTTGATGTATTTAACTTCTAGTAGGCCAGATATTATGTTCTCTACATGTCTATGTGCTCGATATCAGGCTAATCCAAAAGAATCCCATTTGTCTGCGGTCAAAAGGATCTTTAGATATCTGAAGGGGACTACAAATCTTGGTTTGTGGTATCCTAAAGATACTAGTTTTGAACTGACAGCCTACTCAGATGCAGATCATGCAGGTTGTATGTTGGATAGGAAAAGTACGTCGGGGCACATACAATTTCTAGGCGATAAACTCGTTAGTTGGGCATCAAAGAAACAACTTTGTGTTTCCACATCAACGGTTGAGGCAGAGTATGTCGCTGTTGCGAGCTGCTGTTCTCAAGTCTTGTGGATGAGGACACAACTACGAGATTATGGTTTCAAATTTGACAAGATCCCGATATACTGTGACTCTAAGAGCGTTATTGCCATATCTGCGAATCCTGTGTATCATACAAAGACCAAACACATAGACGTACGATATCATTTTATCAAAGATAATGTGGAAAAATGTACAATAGAACTTTTTGCAGATTTATTTTGTAAGCACTGATCATGACATAATTGGTGATTACCTACTAAAGTTTTCGTTATTGTTATTGTTATTTTTCTTCATTTCTTTATTTTTAATCTGAAAGATATTTGCACTTTAAGTCTGTTCATGATCTCAGGGGGAGTGAGAGAAGATGAAAATATGATCTACATAAATTTGAGGGGGAGTTTATTTGTTTATCACTGATAAATTTTTGATGCATATCTACAGGGGGATTTAAAAGACAAGGAGTATGGATTATGATTTCTGATTACATCTGATCAGAACTCGTACATTCAATGTTTTACTGCTTTATGTCATTTACTTTTCAATAAATGTTGTGAATAAAGCTTTGCGCTTTGTCGACTTTGTGACTTTTGCAGAATTGAGAGAAAACTTAAACGATCATATATGTTATGACTTAGAGCTGACTTGATGAGATTTAAGACTTAACGGAAAGGTTTATTTCTAATCTTAATCCCATACGTATATGAAAGATGGACAACTTTCAGATATGAAAACATGTTTTTAAAGGTTCAAACCACTTCTGATTCTTAAAAGATTTCATGAATATAGAAGTGTGATTTTTAAATGTTTTCATGATTATGTGTGATTCAATGATATACAAACCGTGTGTTTCTAAAGATGTATACTTGTGTATTATCTTTTCCATATACTGTCAAGTATTCACACACACCGGTTTAATATTTTATTGCATATGTTCTTACCATGTCTCTAAATTGAAACAAATTTTCGATGGTAAGACACCCCGTTTGAACTTCAACGAATTTTTAGCGTGATTTCATTTCGAAACGCTTCTTTCAAGAATGTCTATATTTTGGTTCGTATAGACAATGTCAATTTTTGCTGACCAAAGCCTAGATTGTTATATCATTCGTATTTTGATCTTTTTCATACAATGTCAGATTTTCAAACAAGTTTCTTGTATTCATTTCATTCATTCAATATAATTGTTTTGAAAAATCTTCAATGTTTAAAATGCTCAAATCTTTATGATTATCTTTGTGAGCATACAAACATCTAACTTGTATATATGTGCTTTAACTACAAAGTTAAACCAGTTGAGCAACATGTTTTTATAGGACAACATGGGTTTATTGTGTGAGGACTTAATTGAAACTTATATGGATTCACGTTAACCAGTGTTTCCTACCCAAGAAGTTAATCCTTGAGTGATCGAAGAGTGAGGAGTCAAAATACTGAGTGTGGGTTGAGTAATGAGGTAAAATGTAAAAGAGAGTTTGGTTAGAAGCGAGCTCAAAGATTAAAAAGAAAGAGGGTGAGAGAACAGAGTAAAAGAATATCAAACTCTGCACCAAATTTTTCTGAGCCGGGCAACCACATTTCTAGTGTTTCACAATTCTTCGTGGACATTATTGAAACAAGTAACTAGCCCATGCCAACTCTTGATAAAAACCCCACCAGCTACTCATTTTCTTCTCAACAAGAAAATGTTTCATATTTCAAGGGGATGCAACATATATGCTATCTGGTTTTCATTTGGAAAATCTGGATATTGAAAAAGAAGGAAATCTGCCCCACCTTCGCACTTCGATCATGCACAATCGAGTCTGTGTTATACTATTGTTGTCTCAATGGTTTACACAATTTTGAGCCTATAAAAAGCAATCATTTGTGCTTTAATTCTTTCAAACACTTGCACGAACACACAAGGAATATGTTTTCTTGTCATAACGTTCATAGAAATTTCTTTGTGGTGTTTCGATGATTGAATGGAAGACCTGGAGCAGTGAACATCACAAAAGCTCATTTCCATTGTGTATTCGTTACACACAGTGACTTCGTGTTACTGACAGACATTTTAACTAATTTATTTGTTGATTCAGGTGTTACACTCATAATTTGTCTGAATTTGCAAAGATTCGGATGAATATCATTTTGGATCGATAGATGGTCAGAGGCTCAGTAAGAAAGATCAGTGGTCAGATCAGATCAAAAACATTTCTTGTAAAGAGTCTTGATGATTTCATGCTTCATTCATCAAAAAGGGGAGACAGAATAAAGAAATGTTATAATTGGGAGACAGAATCAAGAAATCTGTGAAGTGATCTAGAATTGTCAGTATGAAGAAAGATTGTTGAAGAATTGTTGAAAGCTGAAAGAGATAAATTCAAAGATTTCCGAAAGCAAGCAGATTTTTCTGAAATTTTCTTTGAAGATAATTTGCTGAAACAAACTGAGCTAAATCTAAAGATAATTTCTTTCCCTTGTCTGAAAGAGGTTTCTATCATCTTTGGGGGAGATTGTTGATATTTTTGAAGACAGACCTTGGGGAGAATACAGAAATTTGTGAAGACTGTTTTGAGTATAAAGGGGGAGAATGAGCTTCAATGTCTTTTCTGTTAAAGTTCAACAAAGAGGGAGATTATATTGCAAAATATTTTAGAGATGATCTTGAATCCAAAGGGGGAGATTGTTAGTGTACATATTTGTTGGATACAAGATCATGAAGTCTGAAGCTGAAAGTCAAGCCAAGTCAAAGCTCAAAAGTCAACTCTCAAGCAAAGTCAAAGTCATTGTAATAAAAAGTCAAAGCTAGTGTTGTAAGAGTTTATTAGTTTGAGTGTTTTGTTGTCTGCGTGTTTCTGTGTGTGTATAAATAGAGGCTTGTTTTGTGTTGTGCGTGTGAGAGACATAAGTAGCTTAATCAGAGTGTTATACGTGTTCCTGAGTTAGAGAGAGAAAGTTGAGAGCAACTTTGTAATTGAATTCTGAGTTTGAATTAGAAATGGAAATTGAGTGAATTGTTTGTATCATCTTGTTTTACATTGTTTCTGGGTTAACAGTTGGTTTGTTTATGAGACAACCAGTTTTCACCTGTGGTCAAGTTGTATGTTGCTTTATCTAGAGTAAAAAGTAGGCAAGGTTTAAAAATATTAATTATAGATGATGAAGGTATAATTAGCAGTAGAACAAAGAATGTTGTATATAAAGAAATATTTGGTAATTTATAATACGTGGTTCTTACTTTATTAATATTTGAACTATGTACTTTTCCATAATTTCATTTACGTTATATTATAAATTTTGTTTTATAAATTCTTAATATTTATTCATATTTTTTATTAATTTTTTGCAAAACATCATTTGTGAAAACTGCCTAAAACAAGGACATTTTGTAACGAACTGCAAAAAAACAACGCTGAAGAGAAAAAAACTTGGAAAAGTAGCATCGTACTTTCGATGATCATTCATATATGTAAAATAAGTTTTCAGGCATGATTTAATTTTTTTAAATTACACCGTGTAATACACGGGTTCGAACCTAGTTATCATATAAACAGATTAAGAAACTTAATCAAAAGGGAAAAGTTCAGAAAGACCCTACGAATTATCTCATTTTGAATGATTAAGTACCTTAATTTTTTTTAAATGAAAAAAACTATTAAATTTTTCGATTTTGAATGATTAAGTCCCTAAATTATTTTTTAAATAAAAAACTATTAAATTTTCTCATTTTGAATGATTAAGTCCCTGAACATTTTTTTGAATAAATAAACTATCGACCTTTTAAAAATTGGTTACCTAAATTCTTTTAACGAAAAAAAAGCTACTTGTAATTGATTAGGAAAGTTTTAAAGTAAAAAGAAATCTAAATCAATTTTATGCTCCCATACCCTATGTCATTCAAATCCCTCGCAAACAACGGTATCGCTCCCCCCTCGTCACTCCCCGTCGGCTCATCATTGTCCGTTCTTCATATCTCTTATCACACCATTAGCCCTTGCCTCCGTCTTTTTGATCTATTTTTTTATCCATCAAAAAAAGGAGAATCAAAAGATAAAAAAGCAGATCTAAAAAGGGAGATCGATAGTAGAGACCAACAACGTGATATGTGATATGTGATATGGAAAACAAACAACAATGGGGTGACAAGGAGTGACAAAGGGGAGTGATACCAGCGTTTGCGTGGGGGTTTGAATGACATAGGTTTGGGAATGATAAAACTAAAATTGGTTTCTTTTTACTTTAAAACATTCTTAGTTGTTTACAATTTTTTTTCTTGAATTAAAAAGACGTAGGTAACTAAATTCTAAAAATTCGATTATTTATTTTATTGAATAAAAATATTCAAGAATTTAATTATTCAAAATAAGAAAATTTAATAATTTTTTCATTCAAAAAAATAATTCATGAACTCACTATTTTAAAATAAGAAAGTTTAATGATTCTTCCCTTCAATTTTTTTTTTTTAAAGTTAACCATTCAAAATAACATCATTTATTATTTTTTTAAATTTTTTTTCCCTAATCTAAACCCAAAAAAATTTGTTCCATATCAATCAATAAACCTAATTAGAAAAACCCTAACCAGGCCCACCATCATCCTCACACCTCGCCCCCCAAACCATATTCAGAAGGCATCGCTCCTCCGCGACTCGCCACCAGAACCGTGCACGGCCTTATTCATCGAAGACAGACAGGGGTGAAGGGTTCTCCCGTAACCCTAATTTTTCAAAAATTCTACAATGGCCAAGCGCGAGTTGTCAAGCACATTGAGGAACTTGAAGGTAAAACCTTGCAATAATTCTTTTTAAATTCTTGATTCTTTCATCTCCCTTTCAGTGATTACTCCCCAATTTCTGAGTTGAGTTTCAATTGTGTTAGTCGTCATGACTTAAACGATACTTTTCCCTTTTAATTCTATTTTGAAATTTGAGGTAGCCATCTTCGAGCTTAACTTGGGATTGTCCTTATATATCTCTATAATAGTTCATGCAAAGGGGAGCTAACAAAGAGGAGAAAACCAAAAAGGAAGAAGAGGTCATACCTGATGGAAATTTCCCATCTTTTATTACCACCAAAAAATGGTATTACTCGTCGTTAATTTCTCACTTTTCTTATTGTTTGCCTGCTCAGATTTAGTTGTTGGGACTTGTATTTTGTTTTTGGAACTAATTTCACTCCATACCAGAAAAATCCACACTTCTGAATTCCAAAATCGATGCAGGATTTTGAACAATTTGCCACAAAAAGATCTACTAGTTCTCTGTAGATTTGGATGCCACATTGTAGGCTTGTAGCAGTGATTATATTTAACATAAAATTATAACATGTACTAGGTTTCAAAGTGTATCCCTTTTGGGGAATGGAAGGAGTATATTCCAATCCACAAACTTTGTGCATGCTGGTATCTTTTAATTTGGTTTGATGCCTATCATGAATATACAAGTTCTCTTTCTAATTTAAATTCATATGAAGTGCTACTTGAATTTGACTGAATTTTTTTCCTTTAACAAAAGTACAAAATTATCGACGTGTGTCTATATCACTTCATTTTTTTGGGAGTACCATTATGTTCTTGGTGAGTTCACTTTAGATAATATATGAATTCAGAATATCAACTCCAAAGTACAAATATGTAATAAACTCAGGTTAAAAAACATTGGAAGGAAACAATATCGAGTATATTATGTGATTGAGAATGTAAGAACACAAAGTTCGTAAAATATTTATAGTTCTGTTGCAATAGCATATTTAAGCAATTAATTAAACATTGTCATACTTAAAAATTTACTTCATTGACAAAATTAGTTTGCAAGTGTTCATTTCGTTATGGGGAGAAATATGACTGTTCTATAAGAGAGAATTTCTTGTAGTAAATTGTCGTTTTGTGTTTGATTTGCTTTATTGTGCAATTGATGTTTGTATATTTATGTTTATTTGTCCCATATCAGTAAGTTGCGCTTTCTTCGGTAATCTTACGTTAGCCATTGTTGTGCTTAAGTAAATTTTATGATTTCTTCTAATTGAATTCGAATGCAATACAAAAGATCATATAATGTATTCAAAGTTCCGGTGTTTAGTCGTGGATCAGTTAGTGCAAGGGTAGTCATTGATTGTCTATCTTAGTGCAATCTCATGCTGAATCTAGACCTTATTTGATCGTTACCAAGTCATGAATAAATTTCTATACAAATAAAACTAAAAAATTATGAATCAGCATACTTCCCTTTCTCTCTCTTGAAATTTAACTTTTCTATCTACTTTTTGTGGTCTTCGTTTTCTTTTTATTTTGGGAGAGAACTTACTGACTGTACTACCTTCATGGTTTCTGCAGTATCTTAATTCTACTATCTGCATCCTACAAATGGTTAATATTACCAACTCCAATGTAATTCACTGCACCATCCTGATTCACACTTCCTAGATTTTGTGGCTTCCATTTTTTACTTTGGAGTGAATCCAAGCAATTCCTAGTTCACCTCTCGACTTGAATGTCGTGTTATGATTTTTATAGTCTGTGGATGGTCGTGGTCGTGTTCGACTAGGTTTAAGGTGTCCACCATTCATCATTCATCAGTGTATAGGTGTTCTAAAGATCATGTTTTCATGGCTTTGTACTTTCTGCTGGAAAAAGAAAGGCATTGAGTTTGAACTAAATCATTCTATACTCTTTGTAAATTATTCCAATTAACAAGCCTTTTACTCTTGAAGTTTTTAAGACCAAAAAGTAGAGACCCATACGGTGATTGTTGGATTTAATCAGCGCAGTCTCTTGTATCTTGAACGTTTTGGTAGATCATAGATGTCTTGCCTATATTTTAGCAGTTCACTATGTACCTCTGTCACAATTATGCTTCTATTTTCTAGATATAATTAAAACCTGTTTTTACATGCAGTGTGGTCATTATGGAAGGTGATCCTACTCCAGGGGCCATTAGAGGCCGAATGTCATTTCAGAGTTTTAATCCTTCTATTGATGTAAGTATAAGAGGCGAGTGATGAAAAATCTTGTGAGTTTATAGTCTATGCCTTTTTGATCTCATTGAAATCTTGTTTTTGTAGAAATTAAATGAAGAGGCTCTAAATCCAAGACGATCAGAAAGTGATGCTACATGCTCTGAGGATCAAGGAGGAAAACTGTCTAATAGGTTGGTTATCGTTGAATCTATTTAAAATCACAATTGTTTGATTTTTTCCCTGCACAAAATATCAATAAATCTAAAACCATCATATCAATAGACCATGAAAAAGAGTAGTCTAGAAAAATTCATAGAATTAGAGGAACTCCTCTTCTTAGAGGAAATGATCAAGGAATACTCGGAGACACATCTACAAAACCTTCGTATAGGAATTCACAAAGAAACAATCCAATATGCCTTTTGTTTTGTTAACATGCGTCTATTTCTGGCTGGAGATAGAATGAAACTAATGTGGACTGGGATCATGTGTCAAGAGTTAACATTTAGTGAGTTTTGTTTTAGCCAGCCTTGGAAATGTTATATGTCGGCAACATTAACTAAAAATACTGCCATACTGAAAAAGTGAGGTTCAGGCTTTGTGGTGTTGGTGTAGAATGAGGAATTTACACCATTCTTTTCAACTTTTTGTCAAAATATACAATACGAAGTACTAAAACCATAGCACATGCCAACGGTTGAGTTGTTCACATGACCTTAGGTAATGCATCATTTAAATATTTTATATTTACATATATATGAGTGTCATGACATTGTGATCCCTTCTGCTTATGCATATGCCATATAGTGAAGGTAGGATAATGAGCCCTGATATTGCATCAAAAAATGAAAACCAGGACTAAAAGCCAAAGAGAACTTGTGTGTAGAACTGAATGATTAGCCAGGAAAACGAAGTTGGACCTGACCCTACTGGAGACAGATACTAAAGAATCATTAAGAACCCAATAATGTGAGTTGAGCACTTCATAGGACATGAACAGCTCTAACAATCTATGCGTGACTGGTGAATAGAGTTGGAGATTCATTATGACTTCTTTGGTCAAACCTGTTGTTTTAAAATCAATATCATTAATTCTATGTTTCTTTAATTCTTTTTAAATAGTATGTTCTATTTTCTTCTCAGTTGAGATAAACATGTATAATAATATTGTTGTTTCACAACAGAAAAAGTCCTGTGGATTCTCTAATTTTAAAATGGAAGGGGGTACTTCACAATCTACATAGTCTATGCATGCAGTCCAGGAGAGATATGTGGGGATACTAATCTATTCAAAATGGCTAACCTTAATTTTGTGGTTTTAGTGTGCATATGCAACATAACTTGCGTCTAGCTTTCAGGTCTTTCGGTTTTATACTAAGCACATCATGAATTTGAACCCGATAAACCACATTTTTCTTGGTGACAAATTATTTGACATTGTATTGACAAACCCATTAAACTTACTATGCTCCCTTATGTATCTAGTTGAATATCTGCATTTTGCTTACATGAAGCACTTCTCATGAGGGAAAAATATCTTGTATTTTCTTTTCCATTTGTGCAATTGATTTTGAAGTGAACTTAAACTCTAATATTTTCTATTATGCACCTTGTGGACGAGATTAACATTTCAAATTAGATAAATAGCTTGAAATGAAATGGTCATAAATTTCTGTCTATACATTTTGGTCACATGTTTATTTATAAGATGTATTCTGTATGCTAATGGTGCAGAAAGCTATGTTTAAACGTTTGAATGCATATTCCTTTGTTTCTTGCATGCTAGCTCAAAGTTGCACATCTTAAAGTCATCATGTTTTTTGTTACAGTCAAAATGCATTAGTGGAAGATGAACCAGTGAGCTTGAAAGAAGAAACTTGGAATAGCAATAAAGCCAATGGAGAGCTCAAAAGGAAACAAGTTGAAGTTATCACAGATGAACAATTTCCCTGTAAATCGCCTAATATTATTGAAGGCAACCAGAGTTCTTCGTCAAATAATAGTAAAAAAAATTCTCACAAACCACCCAAGCGAGGAAAGCTGGACTGGAATGTTCTAAGATCTCCCAAGAGTCGAAGCAAAAGGGGCTGATGTCTTTCAGGTTACACAGTTAAAGAATATGCTACTGCATTAAGAATATGCTTTTTTATTAGTACCTTTTTGCCCTCAGACTTCATAGTTTAGTTGCAATGTAACTTTCCAACTAGCTTATCATGTTTAATTATTAGTTTTCGTGTTCAGTTGAAATGTTATCCACCTAAAGTGTCCCACCTACCCAAGTACCCATTATTTGTATTCTAATAGTTTATTCAATTATCAATTATGATGAAACAACAATCCTTTGCTTCTTTAATGGTTGTTAAAGCGCCATTTTCATGGATTGAATGTTCAATACCCGTTCTTTGCTTTATTTCAAATGGATAGCAGAATAGAGTTTTCGTAGATGAGCTACTTGTCAAGAAAACAAATGTGTTGAATAACGGGTATTATTATATGATGAATATGGAGGTGTTCGGTTGATATTAGTGAATGAGAACATGAATGTTAATGGGAGTGCTGGTGAATGATATGGATTCTCATTCCCATTTCCTGTATCTCATAACCTTGAACCTTAGCTTTTGAAGCTGAATGATAATAAGCTAGGAAGGTCTTCAGGCAAAGAGATCATCTACTCTAGAGAGACATTCTATGAGATAGTAGACTGAGTGCTGTTGGAACTTTGAGGATTTATTTTTTTTATGAATATATAAATTAGAGAGGCGATATTCAAGTCGGTCGTGGAACATCTAGAGTTTTACATTAGACCTGGGTGCTGGTAGCACATTTATGTAAGATATTTTTGTTCATTTCCTCATTCCCGAGTGCTCCCTTAATTACTTGAGCAGGTTATCGCTCCTGTATGCTTCCAGCCTATCGACCCTATATGATCCTTCACAAACCATCATCATCACACCCATCTATGCACCTATTGCTTGAACGATAGCAGGTCATTGTGATTTTGATTGGTGGTACTGTCAAGCATATCGAATGAACTTGGGAAGTGGAAAAGCGCTTCACCAAATCAGGTCAGCAAGAAGGGCGTGCCGTTGAATGAGGATATTGGGTTCAACATGCTTGATCAACCGGAAATTTGTGTCCCTTGAGTTACTCTTCCATCATCTGGTGCATTGTGTAGCCTGTGCATGCAGTATTTTAATTAATTGTCACCGACTTCATTCCATTTTTTCGATCTCTTTGTACACCTATATCTTTTTTGCAGTAGTTTCCCAGGCATCTACCCCACCAACAAGGACATCTTCCTCACCTGTAGTACGAAACACCATAAAATCCATCCCCTCTGATATCATCAAATCTTGGACCGTTTATCTATTATTCCAATCCCGCCTTGTGTTTACTTAGAAATTTGGTCCATAAAGCCAATCTCAAACGGGCCGTCTTCTATTTTTCGCACACACTTATCCTGCTAGCACTCCTATATTATAAGCATACATTATTTGTAGACGGGATCTTTTACTCTTGGCCTATGATGAAAATGCTGGGCAATTTTGTCTTCTTCGCTTTTGCTTGACTTTTCTGGCTGAAAAGTACTTTTCTTATGTTGACTTATCCACAGGAGTTCTTTGAGATATAAAAAAGGTTTAATGGCGGGAACCTATGGCCCCGTGTCCCACTTTTGTGGACCCTACATACCCTAGCCCCTTAGGTATGCACCGGAAAAGTCCTGTCCCCCCTGATTCGAACACTAGGCCTCTCACAGGTAGGAGGCATTTACGGAGTAGAGCTGGCCACCAGGCCAAAGACCTGATGGTTAGTCTAGTTATGGCATTTCTCAAAACAAAATGAGAGGAGCATTTTGATAGATTAGTCTAGTTACAGTGTGTTTCTTGACAGTTATCTTTTGTCTAGAAGTGTGACGAAGACCATCGGGAGGTCAAACAATACATGCTATAAACTTAATGGTGTTTGTAGTTGTTTCTATTCATAGAAGCAGCATATATTTTCTATAAAGTTTGAATATGATGCGGTGTGATGTTTGCCTCCGGACCCTTCTTGATTTTTATGACTATAAAATAATCAGAGCTGGAAACTTCCCAGGAAACTGAGCCACACTGGAAGAATGGACCAGGTTCGATGAATTATCAAGGTACAGTGCTTTGAAAATGGCATCATGATGTCGATGTTATAGAAATACAATTATATGCCGATAATGACAGGCATTAGGTTAAATATACAGATAAAAACCTACAGGTTTATAAGATTGACCAAATTGTATTTACTGCTGTCTTGTTGCTATATTCTATTATATGTGATCTTACCTGTGTTATAGTTCTTTGATGGATCATGGTTTTGCTGTGAAGGGTCAAAGTCAAACTACATTAGGGTAAGCTCTATTTTCATCTTCTGGTTTTACTTGGAAAAGCCCCGTTAATATATTCTAATAATAGCAATCTGGTGTGTAGCTCAGTTGGCAAAGGGGCGGAGCGACTTTGCTCAAATACACAACAGGTTCGAGTTCGAATCCTGTGGGAGACGAGCATGAACCATTCCGCTAGCCTCAGCCGCTGAGTCAGCTCTAAAATACCTTCTCACATGTGGCTCCTAGGGGGCGGGTTTCGTGTGGGTCCAGTCAAGGTTGCCGGTATTCAACCTTTTTTCTCAAATATATTCTAACAACGCTTGATAAAGGCATTAGATTATTATAATTTGGTTTAGGATTCTGTTCACATTCTGTGTTCCATGGATTTCGCCTTTTATCATTTCTGAGCTGGCACTAGAAGTTACGCCTGGGATTTTCTGGTTACCATCAGAAATTATGAATGATGTTTCAGGTACGTCTGCATTACAACTTCATCATGAGTTTCTTGCTGTTCTTATTAGCCATTTCTAAGTTATCACTACAATTTATGCATGCATTTCTTAGTCAACACTATTTTACATGATTTCTTGCTGTTCCTTTACTATTTCTAAGTTATCACTATCAATAAAATCTGTTTTATAGGACGCCATATTATGTCTAAGTATGACCAAACAATTGTGCGCCTTATAATACGTTGATAGGACACTATATAAAGATGTCTTCATAGGACACGTCTCAAAAGCATCCTATAAAAAAGCTTATAACACCTATATACAACACGCAAAATTGTTTGGTCCTATAAAGCCGATTTTGTTGTAGTGTTGCTGTTTTAGACAGTCTTGAAAATGAAGTATTGAATTCAGTAGGAAATACTTGGAAGAGTTCTGATCTTGGTTTACACTAGAATTCGGAAAAAGAACAAAGAACACGAAAAAGAATATTAAAAATGCATCTGGGGTTCGTTTCTTTTATGCGGGTTTCCATAAGGAAGAAGCATAAAGAACCCTCCCTTTCCATCCTTGTAGCATCCATTTGCCATCTTCATCCACAAGAAAATCTTTGTGGTAATTCATCCTTACCTTACTCCTCACTTCCTCAATCTTGTCGCGGAACATCGGGACCTGCCGGAATCCGGCTCGGACGTTTCTTGATTGCCACTGCTTATACGTCTCCGGCCGCTCTACTCTAGTGGTCCCTTCACATGCTACCACGTTCATCACTTCCCTTCCGAACACCTCTTGCTCGTATAAAAACCGGTGTTCGCTTTGTCGATCCGCTGTGTTGTCAAACATGTCGAACAAAGTCGAGAAGTGGAAGAGCGCCTCTCGGAACCGGTTCAGCAAGAACGGTGCGTTGTGGGTCCCATTGAGAATGCCAAGAACGAACATGTCTGGGTTGATCTGCCTGATTAACTGCAAGACCGAATCCCTCGGGCTGCTCTCCACTACTGTCTCGTCGTGAATATTTCGCAGCCGGTTGATAGAGTTGACCACGGTCAACTCGTTTTTATCGATGCTCAGATCCTCGATTCTAATCTCGTCCCATTTCTTTGCTATCCCGATGTACTTAAACGGCACGTTAAACCTCTCGCAGTATTTCGCAAGGCGATAACCGGTCTCCTGGACACGTTCTGCTGGGCGGAACCCTGGTTGTGGAAAATCAATGCCGGTAATCTGGAGCATGGGTGGGCCGCCAGGTCTCGTAGACAAATTCTTGATAAAGCACGGCCACTGGAACCCGTATAAGATACCGAAATCTATAATGTGAAGCTTTTCTTTGCCTCTGGATAGTTTCTCAATCGACCCGTTTGCTAAAATATTTGACATTCGGTGAAACGGGCATGCCATCAGGTAAGAGTGGTAGGCTCTTAGGATCTGAGCGGCCGATATTCTTTTCAGATTGGATGCTCTATAAATCTCGGCCCCATTGCCAGCTAAACGGGCCTCGATCGCTTTTACGAAATAATGCGCCAATCTTTCTGTAGAATCTCCGTATGGCGTACAATGCGACCGGATTTTCTTCAATACATCACAAACAGAAGTAGGATTATTGTTTGTGATTGCTTGGGCACATTGAGTTAGCAGATCCCGCAAATCAACCACAATTTCTTGAGTGGTCGTGTTTTTCTTCCCTCTTGGCCTTCCTCTCTTCGATGATTCATTCATCTTTTTGCCCAATTCGCTTGAAGTGAACCGTTGAGGTTCGTGATCGTATAGCAGTAAATCTTCATCGTACGGCTCTGGCTGATCGGATTCTAGTTCTGAGATTGTTGCCAGTTTCGCATCTCGCATTTCTTCTCCAGAAGGGCTTCTCTTTCTGCTACTATTCAAGTTATAATAACCACCGTTATCGATTACAGAAACCGTAGAAAAGTTATAACTACTTCCTTCACTGCTCACGGGTCCTGCCGAATAACCCGGCAAGTTACCTTGGCAAGCGCGAAACGGGTGTTCTTCTTGTGACGAATCCGGGTGGTTGTTGACGAGCACATCATACAACGACTTCTCAGCCGCTTCAACTTGTAGCGCCAAACACTCGTTGTACATACACGGCTTTTCCTGCAAGTCATCCTCTTCCATGAGCATCTGGTTCAGGAACTTGAGGACTGAGTCGTAGTGGTCCTGATTGTCCGAACCATCCCCCTCTGTGGTCGCAGAGGGGGATGGACCCTGATCGCACACGGGTGTTGGATCAAAATCGTGATGGTTTACATGGGTTCGGTCGAAAGACAACGGTTGAACCGAATGATGGTTATAGCTGTTGATGTAGTTATTCATAGCAGTTGCATATAGAGTATCCATAAGCTTGTTGAAAACACCTTTAAGAAAAACAGAGAAAATGAGTGAAAGTTTTGAAGTGTGATGCAGAAGAGGTGAGTTAATGGGTTCATATAGAGGGTAGAGGAGAGGGAATTTGGTGTATCCAAAGGAGATAGAGGTACAAGTTTTGATGCATGAGGTACAAGTGGGTTTAATGAAATGATTGTGGTATAAAATATACAGAAAATGGAAGTCTCCTAGAAGGAGAGGTATGTGGAAAAAGGATAGCCAATCAGCCATGTTGCAAGATTTTTTTACCGGCAACCGGATGGTCCGGTGAGTCCAACCTGATTCAAGTGCAGGAAGATTCAAAGTTGGACTTGAGCCAACTTGGAATACACAATTCACTGTGAATGATAAGAGCATCTCAACAGATTCTGTTGAGATTCTCCAAAATTTCTCTAAAAGGGAGATTCAAAAGTCAAAATCTCCAAAATAAATTACATCCATCTCCAACAGCTTTTCCATTTTGGAGATTAAATCATTAATTATATTACTAAAATATTCCATATATTTAATAAAATATTATTTCTCTCTCCTAAATATTTTATTTCAAGGTTTCTCATTGGTGGGATACAATAAAAAATCATTTCTCGCTCATGGTAATCATTTTTGGAGAAATTTACACGCTCTCCTATTTTCTCCATTTTGGAGAAAAGTTTAGAGAATCTGTTGGTGCAAAAAAATGTCCAAAATCCATATTTTCTCCATTTTGGAAAAGCTGTTGGAGATGCTCTATCATAATGACGTTGATATCAAGATTTTTATTTTTATACATCATGTCTTGCTCCTTAAGATTTTATATAAAATGTTTGAATGTTTAATTTTTAAGAAATGGTCAAAGTAAACATTTTAAGTGATAAAAGATTGCGGTATTTAATTCGATATATTAATTATATCTACATTTTAAGTTATAAAAGATTGCGGTATTTAATTTGGAATTATAATTAATAACAATTATATTTACATTTGGTTATATATTAATTTATAATTTATTCCTTATCCACTTCTTTATTTAATTATAAAGATCTTGGTGAGTGGTTGAGAGGTTTTTTTTTCCTTCCAGAAAAGTTAGATTTAATATTTTAGAATGTTTTTGACTTGGTGCCCACGTACATGTCATTTGTCACTTTCTTTGTCTTAAATATTCTTGAAAATTGTTGTTCACATTTGGGCAGTCAAGATTCCACTGTTGGACCCTCTCTTGAAAAATTGTGTTCACACCAAATCCTTGGTAACTTACCAAATGGTTTTTGTGATAGGTTCAGCTCACTTAAGGGGTCAAAAAATTATGTCGGATTATATATGAGACATGAAAATGGGACGGTTATTAGGTGGGTAATGCATCTCCTTTCCCGACCTCCGTTCTGTCTAATTCTCGATGGGTTGGGGGAAAGGAACCACTGTTTAATAAAAAACAATTAAAACAATGTATTTTAAAAATTAAATTATAATAAATAGTTACTATATTAATTACCAATATTGGAACTTAAATATATTTATCATTTAATGATACATGTATACATATATATTAATTTATACACATTATCTACATATATTAAATAAATAAAATTAATCGTGGGTTGGATGAGGGGGAGGGGGGGTTTAGGGTTTAGGGGGGGGGGGTTAGTGTCATCCCCGACCTCGTCCTGTTTATAAAAATAAGTCCCCGTCCCTGCTCCGTTACCCGCCAAAACATGGAATCATTGTCCCGTTAAAATTTCCATCTATAGATATGAGCAGCATTTTAAAAGGCTCGTTGTAACATCTAGTTACTGTGGTGCATTGTGATTCAAGGCTTGTGTCTGACGTTATATTAAGCCTGTGGTACACACAAGGACGGACCCATAATTTTTTTTTCATACGGTGACACCATATTAGGGCTGAGCATCGGTCGGGTCGGGGCCAAAATCTCAAAACCCGATCAGATATCGGGTGATGAGAAGGAACCCCGAAAACCGACCGAAATGAGATTAACCCGAACTTCTCGGATATCCGAACTTCTCGGGTATTTCGGGTTCGGGTGGTGCGGCAGTCCAAAATTAAAAACCCCAAAATCCAAATTAAGTATTAACATCAACAATCTAACTATCTAAGTATCTAACAATAGTGAATAAACAATCTAAAAAACTTGAATACTTGATAGTTGAGAAAGCATTTGATTTTGAAGAAAGAAATCTACTTACATAATATAGAGCCTGGAGAAATCAAAGGAGAAGGAGACTGTGAGGGGAACACTGAGGCAGGGAGGTGCTGCGGCGGTGGAGCCGTGGGTGGTGCGGCAGTGGCCGGTCGGCGGTGGCGAGGGTCTGTGGAGCACATCGAGGGTATCATGGTACGTGGAAGTGAAGAGTGAAACTTGGTTTGGAGACTTTGGGTCTCATCTCATACTGATAAATTGGGTTTGGAACTGAAATTGGGTTTGAACTTTGGGCTGAAATTGGGTTTAGTTTTATTTATTATTACTAATAAATTAATAATTTAAAAAAAATAAATAAATATTTCGGATATTCGGGTCGGACGGGTGAATGAGATGAATACCCAACCCGATCCTACATATCCAAAATATAAGTCAGATATCGGGTATCAGATGTCGTCGGGTTTCGGATATTGGGTGAGGGGGCTTTTTTCGGGTCGGGACGGGTTTCTCGGGTCGGTCGGGTTTTGCTCACCCCTACACCATATAATATAGACAAAAAATAATTACAAGAGTGAATTGCAAATTTGGTCCCTGTGGTTTGTTATTTTTCTCACATTTGGTCCCTACAAAATTTTTATTGCAAGAAAATCTCTATGGTATGCAAAAGTGCTCGGATTTGGTCCTTGAGACTAACTCTGTTAGATTCCCTCCCGTTAAACTCCCTCATGTGCCTTGCATATGAGGGCATTTTGGTCATTTTTCTTTTTTTATTCACAAAATGCCCAAAATGACCAAATGCCCTCATGTGCAAGGCACATGACGGGGTTTAACAGGAGGGAATCTAACGGAGTTAGTCTCAGGGATCAAATCCAAGCACTTTTGCATACCACATGAATCCCCTCGTGCCCTCATGTGTATTTTCACATGTGATAAGGGTATTATCGCGTTTTCGTCAAATGGAGGTGTTTTCGTTTGAATTTCAACCATTCTAATTTTGCAAACCATGGAAACCGTCGATTTCATTGGTTAAGTTAACGAAATTGGTTCATGAAATTGTTTAATTTGATGAAATTGTGTTACATAAATTTTTTGATGAAATTGTTTCATATATTTATGTAAAAATGAAATTGTGTCATGTATTTTCCCATTATGATGAAATTGTTTCATGCATTTTTTCATTTTGATGAAACTTTTTCATTTTTACATAAAAAAACACAAATATACGAAACAATTTCATTAAGAAAAAAATTATATAAAACAAATTCATCAAATTTTACAAATTCATGAAATAATTTATTAACTTAACTAATAAAATCGACGGTTTCTATGATTTTCAAAATTAAGATGGTTTTCAAATAAAATTATCCCTAATAAACATATATATATATATATAGACAGAGGTTCAAGGGAAAACCTCAAATAAATGAAAAACTAAAAAACACCTTATCAACCGTTAGATTAGATGATCTGATGGATGTGATTAAGCAGGCGGTTACAACAATATTTTTTAAATTAAAAAACCTCCACCCTTTATTTTTTATTCGAAAAAATACGAAAAATGAACAAAATTCGAGCGAAATAAATTACACCAAATAAATGATCATATTTTTCTCGTTAATTTGACATCCATATTCATATACTTTTTAATTCGTTTTTTCGTGGTTTTTCGGTTTTCCATTTATTTAGAGTTTTCTCCTGAACCTATATATATATATATATATATATATATATATATATATGTCGATATAAAAATATTTTTTTACATGATTTTTTTTCATCAAAACCTATGATTTAAGATATTGTTTCACCTATATTTTTGTTCACCTTGTGAAATGATTGCACGTGAAATTTGATTTTTGATTCACCTAGTGAAATGAAAAATACAGGTAAACAATATTCATGTGGTGAAACAAATACATGTGAAATTATCATATTATGAAACAAATATATGTGAAACAATATTTTAAATCCAAGCATTTGGTGAAAATATATCATGTAAATTTTTTTTTATATCGGTTCTCACAGGTTTGTAACATATTTGTGGTTTTCATTTGATTTAGCCCATATATATATATATATATATATATATATATATATATATATATTAAAAACATTTGTTGCCATAAGTGGGCCTCATGCTATTTAGAACCTAGAATATAAGAAGTATACATGAGTATTTCTTGTATATAAATATTATATCATTTGATAATACAAGTAATTAATTTGTTGCGTTTATTTAAAAAAATAATAATTTGCTGCTTATTTTGGAACATTTCGAATGTATTACTATTTTTGTTAATATAATGACATTCATAGTGTTACATTTATTTTTATAAATGCTAATTATAGCTCGGTTCCATTGATGTGTCAATATTAGGTTGACTACACATGTTTCTAGAGCTACTCGATTGACTATGACACCGAACGCATTTCTCCTAAAATTAGATAGGGAAAAGTCTAAAAAAATCTAATGAACTTTAGTGTTTGAAGTGTTTAAGTCATTGGACAATTTTTTGGAACAAATAAGTCCTTGGACATGTCAAAATATGTTAACTAAATCCTTAGACTTTTGATAACCTGTTGAATACATCCTTATTACTTAAAAATGTAACTTGCAACCCATATAACAGGTAAAACTACAAATTAAAAACAAAGTCACCTACTTTATCCACCTACAAATTAAAAATAGAAAAATTAACTAAAATAGTCAATCTTATCAACCAAATTCATTTTTTTTTTATCATTTTTCAAAGTTTTTTATTCCTAAAATTGTCAAAGTTTGCACATAATGTTTTTTTTCCTACGTAAAGATTGCTTTTTTCCAAAAAAAAATAAAAAAAACAAACATCGTCACGTAGAAAATTTTATGTGTAAAGATCACTTTCTGCTTATAGTTTTAGAAAAAATTTACACTTTGCATTCTTATAAAGTTATAATTAATTATTTAATTTATTTTATATCAATTACTTTTTCAATTACATTTTTATTTTATTAACATACATAATCGAATATTAAGTAAAATATATCAAAAAAATTAGTTTTTTTTACAAATTACACCATTATAGTCGTTTCATCAATACGTTCAAAATGAACTTAACATTGTTTTTGAACTTCATCTTGTATTATTCAATATCATAAATACGTACGAATTATTTTTAATATTTACCCTTTATAATTACAGATTAATCTTATATTATTAAATAAATAACCTTAAAGGATAGAAAGTGTAATTATTAAAAAGTTTAAATATAATTAGTACGTATTTATGATATTTAATAATATGAGATTAAATCCAAAAAAATCAATATTAGGCTCATTTTAAACGTATTGACAAAACAATTATAATGGTGTAATTTGTAAAAAAAAAACGTATTTTTTTTGTATTCTAGTTAATATACGATTATATGTGTTAATATAATAAAAAGTTAAAATGAAAATAAAAAAGTAGAAAATATAAAGTAATTAAATAACAAATTATAAAGATGTTTTTTTTTTCAAAAACAGTTTTTAAGGCAAAAAAAATAATATGCTTCAACTATTTAAGAAAAGACTTTGAAAATTGCTAAAAATTTTAATTTTGTTGATGAGATTGACTATTTTAGTTAATTTTCTTATTTGTAGGGTGATAAAGTAGGTGACATATTTTTTGTTTTTTCTTCCAATTTGTAGTTTTACCTGTTATGTAGGTTACAAGTTACATAGAGTACAAAAGGTTAAAATCTCTAAAAGAATTTACATCCAACTCCAACAACTACTCTATTTTAGCATATCTATCATCAATTATATTATTAAAATATTCAATACATTTAATAAAATATTATTTCTCTCTCATAAACACACAATTTCAATGTCTCCTATTGGTGAAAAAGACGTTAATATTATTTCTCTCTCTTAAATAAAAGTTTTAGAGATTTCTCCAAATATGGAGATTTTTATCTTCTCCTTCTTCTTTTCTCTATTTTAGCATATGGTATAGCATAGCTGTTGGAGAAAAAAATTGCTAAAATCTCACTTTTTTCTATTTTAGCATAGCTGTTGGAGATGCTCTAAGGATGTATTTAACATGTTTCCAAAAGTCCAATGATTTATTTAGTGTGTTTTGAAATGTCTAAGGACTTATTTGTTCCAAAAAATTGTCTAAGAACTTAATCACTCCAAACACTAAAGTCCATTGGGTTTTTTTTGGACTTTTCTCAATTAGATACATTCATATGGTTTGACTTATCATTATTGTATCAACTAAAAAAATATCAATCAAACCAAAGGGCCTTTGGCCTAGCGGTTAACTCATTTGGCCTCCTAGGAGGTTAAGAGTTCAAACCTTACCAAAGGTGAGGAGAATGTGTGGATTTATTTGTTACATTTGACATATATAAAGATTATATACTTCAAAAAAAACATATCAATCAAAATCTTTTTTTTTAAATGATCGTAAAATCTGTAATACTTTTTATTGAGGTATTAGAAATTTTACTTATCATTTCCAAAAAATTTAATGACGTTATTATTTTGAAATATCGTTGCAAGCCATTGAGTAGAAATAGTGCCACGTTTAAACTTTAAACACCAAAATAAAGATTTTAAAAATACCCGAGACAACATTAAAAATATGTGAGCGACTTTTAGATCGTTTGATTATAGAAAAATTTACTTTTATTCATTAAACCGGATATTAGATTGATGCATTTATTCTGAAATTAAAGCGTCTGCTCCGCCGGTTCAACGATCCTGATCCCGATCTTGATCTCGATATCGATTGGACGGTTTCCACAAGGTGAGTGCGTAAAGGACTCTACCCTTCCAACCCTGCAACATCCAGTTATTATCTTCATGTACCACAAAATCTTTGTGGTACTTCCACTGTACTTTCGTCCTCACTTCCTTCATGAGATCCGAGTCCAACACAAGTTGTGAGAACCCGGCTTTCGAGGTCCGAATTCCCCATTTCGGGTACGTTTCTGGCCGCTCGACCCGACTCCGGCCCTCGCACGCCACCACGTTCATTATATCCCTCCCGAACACCTCTTGCTCGAACAATGTCCGATCCATGTCTTCACGTTTCATGGTTGCCTCAAACATGTCGAAAAGCGTCGTGAAGTGGAAAACCGCTTCTTTGAACCTCGTAAGAAAAAATGTCGCATTGTATGTTCCGTTTAGTACACCGTGCACGAACATATCGGGGTTTAACTTCCGGATAAAGTTAAGTACCGAATCCCTCGGGGAATTCTCGACGACGGTCTCGTCAAGTACGTTCCGCATCCGATATATACTGTTTACCACAAGCATCTCCTCGGGATCGATCTCCAAATCCTCAATTCGAACGTTTTCCCAGTTTTTGGCAATCGAATGGTACTTCAATTGGACGTTGAATCTCTTGGCGTATTCCATTAATCTGCAACCTGTCTCTTCGACCCGCTGAGCGGGTCGAAGACCAGGTTGCGGAAGATCGATTCCGGTGATTCGTAGCTTAGGAGGTCCACCGGGTCTCAAAGAGAGACCCTGGATGATACAAGGCCATTGAAATCCATATAAGATACCGAAGTCGATGATGTGTAGCTTATCTCGACCGTTTGCTAGCTTCGCGATGGATTTGTTTGCAAAGATGTTCGACATCCGGTGGAACGGGCACGCCGTGATGTACGCCTTATAAGACGTCAAGATTTGAGCGGTGGGCGTTGTTGCGGACGAGAAGGCTCGATATACTTCGGTTCCGGTGCCGCGTAACCGCGCCTCGATAGCGTTCGCAAAGTAATGTGCCATCCTCTTAGTCGAAGTCTCGTAAGGAAACGAGTGTTTTCGTATCGTCTTTAGGGTTTGAACGGCTACGGTCGTATTACCGCAAGCCATTGTTTCGGCACACCGGATTAATAAATCCGCCAAATCCACCGTTTCCTCCACGTTTCTTCTCCGCTTTTTCGGCCGATTACAAGCCATGATCCCGGGCAAAGAACCCGAATGGGCTTTGTCGAGCCAGAGACGGTTATAATCGTCACAAAGAACCGCGGCATCGTACACTTCCAACGGCTCGATTTCTTCGAAATGGGGATGATGATGATCAATAAGAACATCATAAAACGATTTCTCGGTAGCTCGAAGAGCCAAACTATCGATGAACATGCAAGGCTGCTTGTTGAGTAGGTCATCTTCTTCCATTAGCATTTTATTCAAGAAATTGAAGACCCCATCAAAGTAGTCAGCGGCCACATGACAACGACCCAAATGCGATAGGTTTGGTTCCATAGATTAATTCTGGTTCATCAAGTGATACTGAATCATATGATCTGAGCTTGTAATTAATAATTCTAGTCATATATGTATATATATATATATAAAAGTATGTATGTATAGTTTTTGGAGGTTATATGAAACTCAACTTCCTTCGCCTATATATATATTATATATATATCCGCCGGCCAATGTCGGAAGAATTAAGGGTGGTTGTTGCGGTGGAGGATGGAGGCAGAAAAGGACGGAGATGGAGGTAGCTAACATTGCGAAGAAATTTGGGCGGAGAGTTACACTTGGCAATTGGCATGGCAGGGAAGCCGGGTGATATATATATATATATATATAAAACATGGCAGCGGTGGCGGATAACCATGCTTTACTACTTCCTTCTATACGTGTACGCGGTTTGCTGTTTAAATACAACATGCAAGTCGAATAAAAGCTCCAACTCAAATATTATATATAAATGTTGGAAACTTTGTGGAGGTAGGAAAATTTTAATTTTTACGGAAATTTATAGAGGAAATGAGAAGTAATTTATTCTCAGATAATTTTGATATTTAATTCAGTTTAAATTTGAATTTTAAATGAAAAACGTTTTTATTTATTTTATCAAAATCGGTTGAAAACTTAGGGGTTGTTCGGTTGTGGTTTAATGGGCTGTATAGTCCATATAGCTTATTCGCTCAGCCATACTTTGTTGTTCGGAAGTAGCTTGTTGGGCTAAAAATGGGCTTATTCGCTCAGCCCTCCAAGGAGAGTCATATGCATTCAGCTCTTCACTTTCCATCCTTACCCCTCCTGATAAAAAATAAACAAAACACGCCAAGACCTCACCATCGATCTGCTCCTTCTTGAATCAATCCCTGTGAAACACTCTCTCAAAACGACCCTGTTCAATGAAATCTCAGTCGATCGATCAGTGAAATCAATGATCGATCAATTTCCTTCTTGAATCACTTTCCTCCTTGAATCAATGAAATCTCAGTCGATCGATCTTTGTGAAATACTCTCAAAGCGACCTTGTTCATCTCTAAAATCGATCTACTTCTTCTTGCGATCGATCTGGTCCTACGAAATCGATCTGCTTCTTATCTGTGATCAATCGATTCCTCCCTAAATCAAAGAAATCAAAGAAATCTCGATCGATCGATGTTTGAAACACTCTCAAATCGACCCTATTCATCTCTAAAATCGATCTAGTCCTACGAAATCGATCTGCTCCTTCTCTGTGATCAATCTGGTCTGACTAAATCGATCTGCAACTATTGAAAACATCTACCAATCTGGTCCGACGAAATCGATCTGCAACTACTCAGAACATCTACCAATCTGCTCCCCTGAAAGTAGCATCTAGTTTTACACTTACGAAATGTTGAAGAATTTCATTGAAGGGGACGAAATGTTGAAGAATTTCATTGGAGGGGATGAAATCAATCTGCTCCCTCTCTGTGATCTGGACTGAAGTATAATGTGATGATGTTTCTGGATTTGTTATTCAAAGTGATTTGGTTTAGGCATATCATTGTCTTGGTTTTTTTGACAGATTCATTCTCTTCTAAATTTTAAAAATGTTTTGGTGTGTGATGTTTGATGTTTTTATGTGTGATCCTTCTAAAAAATAACAACACTTTCTTGACAAAAAGGAAACAACCGGTTGGGTACAACGAGTAGGGACAAGTGTGCTTAAACTTCCATATATAGATAGAGGGGTAAAATGGTCATTTCTGACATTCAGACTAATTATTTAGCTCAACAATCGAACAACAATTTAAATGATATCATATAGACAACTTTATCCATACAGGTCTTACTGGAAAACGAACCGAACAACCCCTTAGTCTCCAACTTATTGTTAATGGGCTCCTAAACTTTGGGAGCAAGCTAGGGTTTTGGGGGTGGTTTTTTCGATATAAATACTGAGTTTAACCCCCTCCCAAAACACACTAAAAACTTACTTCTCTTCATCTCGTTTTCTCTATATCGTTTTCTCGGCTAGCTATTGTTTTTCCTCTCCCGATTTTTTGCATCGGTTTTGCTCGGTTCTGTCTTCATTGTTGTTGATACATGAACGACATACTGCATCAAATCCTGGGGATTTGCGACCCGAGACTCACAGCCTTAGGAGTGGTCGTATAAAACCTTAAAGGACAGGTTTTTTTTACCGTGCAGTACGTCTACCGTCTTGATCCTCTAAAACAGGTTGGTTTTTAATTTCATTGCACTGTATTTTAGTTTCGTTCACTAAGGGTGCGTTTGGTATGCAGAACAGAGTGGAACAGGACAGAACAGACTTGTCCCATGTTTGGCGTGACCATATGTGGGACACGCTAGAATTAAGTGGAACAAGCATGGGACACACTTGTTCCACTCCAACCCTCTAGAACTAAGTAGAACAACAATAATTTGACTAATATACCCTTTGTTAAAAACAACATAAAACATGTCTTCTCATCATCCATGCCTCCAAGCTAGGGGTTTGCAAAACCTGAATACCCCGAAATCCGAATCCGAACCGAAAATAAGATGTTTTTGCAAAACCCGAATACCCCGAAATCCGATAATCCGAAACCCGACATTTGGGAGGATATCTGGGTTCGGATTGGGTTTGATCGTTGACCACCCAACCCGTCCGAAAACCCAAAATAACATAAATCTATATTTTAAATACTATATATATATATATATCTAGAGAGAGATATATATTTATTTATCTAATTATTTTTTGAAAATCGTAAATTATAGTCTGTTAAAATATTTTCTAAATTTTAAATTTGCTATCAATTTCATCAATCTTTCAATCGATTGTATTTATCCTAAAAAACGATTGAATTTATATATAACTTTTGCATTATATAATACCCGAACCCGACCGACGTCAATCCAAAACCCGACCAACCCAAACCCGAAACAACCTAAAATCCGAAACTTAAAATTTGGGTTTTGATTTCCATATCCAAAATCCAATCGTGATAAATTAGTTTTATTTTTGATAATCCATTGTACTATGTATTAGTGATGTAAATTAGTTTTATGTGATGTAATCTATGTCAGGGGTAAATTCGTCATTTAACCAGTCTAGTCCTGTTCTGTCCAGTTCTGTCATGTCTTGCCAAACGCTGGACAACTGTCCTGTTCTGTTCTGTCATGTTCCATCTTGTCCTGTCCTGTCCTGTCTGCGTACCAAACGCACCCTAAGTGAACAATCTATTCCTACTCATGTCTGTACTGATACTATAGCGACGGATAGAATCAACCGTGTCGTCGTTTGAATTTCATTATATAAAGGCTTATTGTTTCCGGATTTGTTAAAGTTCTCAACTTTATACACTAAGTTTTCATCTATATTTACAAAGTTTCTGCCTTTATTTATTTTGTGAATAAAGGCTAAGACTTTATTGTGTTTGAATACGTGATTATTTTCTAATATCCAATTATGTTTCAACAATCTTTAAGGTTTTATAATCAAAAAATGGTATCCAGAAACTTTCGCTTGATGCAACAAGACTTGGTAAAATTGGACAATTTCGACGGGTCCAATTATACCCACTGAGCCGAGAAAGTGAAATTCATGTTGAATAGTCCTAAAGTTGTATTATGTGATGGACCCTTCCCTGCCACCCATTCCTGATAACTCGATATCTGAAGCCGAAAAAAAGCCAAACAAGGCCAAAATTGCCGATCTGGAGAAGCAACGACTACTCAGAAAGGAGGCTGAAACCCTGGCTTGTGTCATATTAAAAATGCTCTGTCTGACCGACTGTATGACCTTTATGCCCCGATTGCGTGTCCCCGAGAACTTTGGAATGCTTTGGAATTCAAGTACAAGGCACAAGAAGAAGGTATCAATAAATACCTTGTGTCTCGTTACATAAGGTTCCAAATGGTTGGCGATAAACCAATACTTGAGCCAGGTTTAAGGGATTTAGGTGACTGGATAGGCCTAAACTTAAACTGTAGGGTAGATGGACACAACAGAGATATAGGAAGCCATTAAGGTCGAGTTTGACCATCGAGAATCATGACAATGGTAGTGAGGACTCTCATGTAAGGTAAATTCAGAATTGCATTTGGCTAATGCGATTATGAATTTACAGGTGCATGAGTGTACTCGAGTACTATTATTGAGATGATCGATGGGTGTAGTTTTGGGTAGTGAGTCCTATCATTGAAATGATAGCTTTGGTTCCAGAGTGTTGTGTGAGCTCGTTTGTGGTATTAAGGCTAACACCTTATGGGGTGAGCCTTGTGCAGGATGTATATTGTAACATCCTCAATTCTGGAAATAACAACTAATTTAAAATTTTCTAAATACATCGACAATAGATTTATCTACAAACATAATTTAAGATTTAACCTCAATACTTACGTTCCATTCCTTACATACGGACTATAATAAGAACGGATGCTACTAAAACCCAGTAACAGTCACTATCTCCAACTGCAGAAGACTTCACCAACTACTTACACTTGTGTAAAGCCAAGGCTCTCAACTCTTCATAGTCCTGCTAGAACCAAACCCCCATCTGGAACCTGATGCACATGCCGACAAATAAAAGGTTAGGCTTAACGCCTAGTGAGCTCAAGAGTTTTCAACATATATAAATTAATCATTTAAAAAAAAGGAAGAATACAATTGAGATCGTAATCTTTCCAAATGATATGCTTCAAATGTGAAAACGACTTTTTCCAATAATATGCATTTTAGACGAATGAGGCACCATAACAAACGTTTTCCAAACCAAATTGTTTTAAGGACTAAGACCCCAAAATAAAACGTTCCTTCGTAAATTAGTTTCAACACAAAACTCACTGACAGGAGAATAGAAAGCAGACTCCCAATTTATGAAACGTGGATAAAATTTTATATCCCGAAACACCCAAAATACGGGTGGGGCATAAAACTCAACTCATACACAATGGAAAACAGTCCATGTAATTATGATATGCCAATGAAAACATGGCACTAAATTTCAATACGCACGCGACCATAAAATGGAATAAAATCCAAATAATAAAGCATGGACAATTAAGTATCAAAAATACTGTTGGCCACCAACGGGGGTGACCCGTATCCGTTGAGAGTGGAGGAACACAAATATATGCCACCCATACAACGTTAATCGTATGAAACTTCACGAAACGAAATCCCAAGTGTCTCTACGACTCCCTCCAAGCTACACCCAAAGAGACAACTGACCTTAGCAAATAATACCATGAATATCGCCCAAGGCTCGGCACATTCGGGGGTTACAACCACGACATTTCCCCGACATGGCGGAGGCCCCAAATATAAAAATCGCCCCTCTAGCTCATGATAACATCTACCGGACTCAGCCCTCCTAGTGTACACTTGAAAGGTTAAGGTCATACGACATGGGTGCCGGAGTCCAACCCCGTAATACCCAATTGACCATCAAATAACGACTGACTTACGTGTCTATGGATCCAATGCAACACAGTCTAACCTTACCGGACTACATATGAATGACCAAAGCACTCGAGCCCGTAACCAACCTCAATACGCAACACAACGCATTAGTACGTACGTCATAACTGGACTCTACATCGAGCCATTAAAACCGGGCAATTGTCCTCAATACTCTTTTAAGTCAACATCGAGCTAAAATGCTCAAAATCCATTTGACCAACAAATAACAGTCCCCCAAATAAAATAATGCATTTACACGACGTTTATGCAGGCACATACCTCAAATATGTGATTAACCCAAACTCATCACGGATTGGGACGAAAGATTTTCCAAAGGATTTTTGAAATCAAATACACCAAAAATGTATAAATCATAGATTAGACTTTATTTGTACAAAAATCACCAAAGATGTATAAGTCATAAAATGGACTTTATTTGCACCAAGCTAATGCTTTTCAAGACATCTAAGTCCCAAATAGGGGCATTTTGTGAGACTAAAACAACCCAAGTTTATCAAATTTGAAAACTTATCAAAATACCCAACACATTGACAGAGACCAAGTAAAGCATATTTCTGCTTTAAAATACTCAAAACTTGTCAGCAGTTAACAATTTCATGTAAAACACAAAACACTTTAAAATAAACATTTTGGCATGTACACCGTTTTCGCAAATCAACTTGAACTCATCTTGCTAGATTTAAGCTAAATCTAGATTTTCCCCAACTTGAGCTCCTTTGAAGAAATTTGAATCCTCAAGCCAAATCTTCCAGAAACTTAGATCCATAAGTATCCAACCGTAAATAACCAGATTCAACCATATAAAATTGTTCCCCAAATAACTCACATCAAAATACCCACTTTGGCCAAAACCCTAATTTGACCTAATTTCTCCAAAATCACCCAACTGAAAACTTAAGAAATAAAGCACTAGAAAGTCATAAATAGGGCATTTATAACTTGATTAAAGCGTTTGAAGGAAGAAGGGATGAACTTACAATGGTGGGTTTTGATAAAGCTCAAAACCCTAGGATTTTCTTGGAAGGGACAACAATGGAGAGGGTGGGAAGTTGGCCCTAGCTTCCAAACTTGATAGAGACACAATATCTTGAAGTAAATGAGTGTGGATGAACACTTGGTGGCTTCTAAAACCGAGTTCAATGGGGGTGGAGGTTTGAGAAAGAGTTCTTGAAGAAGGTGAATGAATAAGTGAGTGAGAATGGGTGAGGAAAGGAGTTTAAAAACGTCCAGGGCCCGCAGGCGATTGTGACACGCGACTATGCCCTTGGCATAGTCGCCGGGAATAGTCGCCCGCTCAAAAGGAGTCGCAGTACAACACCCGCGAGTATCCCAAATCGCCTGATACTGAATATGAATTCTAATGACTCAACGTTAATCCAAAAGAATTCCCAAAATCTACCACATCAAGGAGATCATACAGATCAATTATTAGTTATCAATACCTAACTTCCTTTAAGTTCCACCACCGAGAGGCTAACGCCTCTCCTAATTCAACGTGGATACATCCAACATTCCAAGGATTACTGATCTCAAAATGACAAATCGGCTTGCACTAAGTCGATCCTCAAAAGGTTTAAAGTTGACACCTAATATGGAAATGAGAACTCCTAACATACCTCGTTGCGAACGAGCCAAAATGTCTTCAATATTCCCAAATACCCATAAAAGTAGTGCACCACCAACACATAATCTGCTGTCAGTATTAACCCAACAATTCACAACTAACCGCACTCAAGCTATCGCACAAGACTCAACCCAAAGATTTACCGAAAAGGGAAAGCCAAAACTTACATAACTGGGAGAATGCACAATTCTAATACCACAATTATCCATGCGTGCCTCGATTCATAAACTGAAACCCTTAGTCAAAACTGACTATAATTCGGACTACCTGCCTCTTTAATTCCCAAGGACTCCTCTAGGCCCCAATTACAATTCCTTTCAAGATAGGGTTTTAAATCTATAGCTCTAATGAGTTCAAGGTTTTCAATTAACATGCCCATTTGAAATTTTATAAAATTCTCAATTGTAAAATCTTTACAATAATTAATTGTACGCGTAAAATCTACTACCTTTACTTGGTAGGCGTGCAAAATAGTCACCAATGCCACGCATATAAAACCCTTTCAATATTCATTTGGTCAATACTCGCGTAAATAAAAATAGTAACAAAAGATGCGCAACAAAATTTTCAAACGGACTACCATGGTCCTAGCATGCGTCAATTTATATTTTGCATATGAAAATAATTTTCCGCACTATAACATGTGCAACAAAAGTTTGTACAACTCCCAAAAAAGGATTTCACAACTTCAACTTTAAAATCTTTTCCTTTAGAAACACAAAACGTCGGAAGGTAAAATTCCCAACAAGGCCCATATACGTCCGTTTATTTCCCCAAATTTAGCAACGCAATAAGAACATAAATAAAATTTTAAATCAAGTTCAAATTTTGGGCCGCACAGATAAACGCACTTGCTCAAAGCGGTAACTACAACGACATGCAAAGTTGCAAACCGATACTCATTTATTGCATTGCGGAAAATTTCTAACAGTAAAATCAATAACTGGAATATGTTCAGAACTAAAGTTCTATTTGAAATAACATAAATATTTTATATGTTTACTCACGCCAACAGTATACTTTAATCCCAAAAACAATTAGGTGGCGTTTGTTTTTTAAGAGGTGCTGAAGTCTGAAGTCTAATTTCACTTCTGATTTTTAAGAGGTAGTTCTGAAGTTTGAAATCTGAATCAATTAGACTGTTTGTTTTTGTCTGATGACAAACGTCTGAATATGTATAATTATATATTTTATCTCTCATAATGTTATTATGTTGAATTTAAAAAAACATGCAATCATTTTAATGAAATTATACTACCAACCATTTTTAACACATTCAAAAGTTCAATTTTACCTTCAATTCTTTCAAATAGAATACAAAACATAAGAAATAATCAAAATTAGTACTTGAAAGTTCTGTATAGTTGGAATGGAGATACAAAGATTAAAAAAAAAAAAAGCTAAACTCAAAGCATGATATAAAACTACGCCCCACTTACATTATTTTATGACTATTTCTCATGTCTCCATAAAGAGTTAAACCATTAAAACCAAAAGACAACCACCACTAAACTTATAAGGTTTGGGACACGTGCACAGAGTTGGGTTCATCTTCTAAAAATTTGGGACACGTGCACAGAGTTGAACCCATTCATTACACACGCACCCTTTTCAGCTCAAACCTGAAATTTTGGCAGACACACACACAACACACTTGAGCACACGATTTCGTTTACACTCAACGTGAGAGATTTAGATTTGGAAAAACGCAAAAAATGGTGATTTCAACGCTCTTGTTTCCACCACCATCTTCCTTGTTCGTGAAAGCAATGTCAATATTAAGCTGTGTGTCGCTCGCTAATGGTGGATACATGGAAACAAAAGGCAAACATATGCAGTATTCTAAGTTTTTCAATGTTGTTGCAACTTCAAAGAAACCCAAGATCACGAGATACCTCCTAAATAAAGACATTTGGAAACCATTTTTCTGTTTCATATTGCGGAAAGCAATTTAAATGGCACAAGAATAGGCTTGCAAAGAGTCAACCAATAAAGAATCAATGTTCAAGAAACTCATATGCAAAACCGAACCAAACAGAGACTTATGTGTGAAAACTGGTAAAATTTAGCTTTTGCTACTGTTTTTCTCAGATAAATCAAACTCCAGCAGGCCCGATCGTTTGTGATAAAAGAAACAAACAGTAGGTTGTGAAAGAAACCACAAATCGCTTGTTTTTTTTTTTTTGAAAAACATCATTAAATTAAACAACCAAACCAATTGTTGTACATGAATAGCCATAGAAACTCTAGTTTGCCAGAAGCAAACAGAAAGTTACACCAAAAAAAGAAAAAAAACAAAAAGAACCCTAAAATTAGAGGAACCCCGAAGTGATCGTGATCGTTTGAAGAACCTTGATGGATTCGATGGAGAAGGATGGAGTCGATTTAAAGAGGAGGGCGATGGGGGATATCGGTTTACAAATAGGAGATATCAATGTACCTCTAACCGATTTAGAGGTAGTCCTTTTACTTTTTGATTTAGACAATATTTAGAGATAAGATCCTCTTAATTTTAAAAATAAACAAAAATCTTAAACATGGAATGTCTTACCGATTAAGATAAAAGGCTCTATTAAGAGCTGAATTTTGGAAAACAAACAGGGCCTTAGTATACAACGATGGACACTTGAAGAAAGCCCAAAGATAAATTACGTGAAAATGAAACTTCCACAAAACAACACGTCGGGATGACATCTATTAACCAAACTTATAAATTAACGTACACAATAATGCAAGTCTACACGTTCCAAAATTTCTTTTTATTACGCGACTCAAACTGTCATAAAATAAAACGCTGTAAGACCCGACTGAATTTTCATAAGACTCACTAACGTTAAAATCAAACGATGTCAGAATTTTCATTTCTCGACATAAGGGCATAAGGCGACAAATAATCTAAAATTGTTAAAATCTTAAGACCACCACGTATGATAAAACGACCCTTTTTCAACAACACTAACATGAGACACGACGCCCAATAAGCTCGTAAATTTACACGCAATAAAAATAAAACTCACGCATCTCAAAGTACACTCACACGCCCAAAACGTCGCAAAACAATATTCCATAAAATTCAACACGACTCGTACAGACTAAAATTTCCAAGAAAATTTCCGACTAAAAAACATTGGAACAACTCTTCCTTTAAAACCTTAACATACGTGGAGGAGATCCGATGTCAAGGTCAAAAATTCCACAGTTACTTGCCCAATACCCCAAATAACATTAAAACATGGATATTATAATATCCAAAGATAGCGTGAGACACAAAACGTGGACGAAGAGATTTTTGATAACAATTTGCAACCGCGTGCAACAAAACAATCTTATGCATGCTTAAACTCGGGGTTTAAAATTTGATGAGTACTAAATGCTTTATCGAGACTTTATAATATAGCTCACTTTATGTTTTGAGAACATGAGAAACAATTTATGCAAACTTATTTTGAGAAATAAATTTAGTGCATGAATTTGATCGGCACTCAGCATCTTAGGACTACAGTCCTCCATTTTCCCGACATACTAATGTCATCCAGCTGCATCCAACATCTTAGCGCAACAATCCCACTAATTTGGTTAAGTTACAATTTCTCCTCGAAATAGTATCGGTCTAACAAACTTATAGTTCTAATCCAACCAATAATTATGACTCAAGAGGATCAACTTAATGCATTCATCGCACTTAAATATCACTCCAAAGTGAAATTGCTATAAACATCAACCCTTCCCTAGATTACTCGCTTAGAAACTTTCTCACTACCCCAACGGTCATCATACCAAGGTAGTTCAAGTATACACACGAAACACGTAGGTTCATCGTAATACTGTCCAGGTGTCAATATGAACGTACCGTACATTATCATCCTTGCGACCCTCGACAAGTTTCCCATTTCTAGCGACTCGGTCACTTCCAAAATATCGTATCTTAAGGTACCTAATGTGCAATTTCATTTTCAGTCACCTAAGAGAACGCTAGTTTGAGTCTAGGCATCCAAAAATCAATACCTAATTCTCTCAAACTTAAGCTCTGATACCAACTTGTAACATCCTCAATTGTGGAAATAGCAACTAATTTAAAATTTTCTAAATACATCGACAATAGATTTATCTACAAACATAATTTAAGATTTAACCTCAATACTCACATTCCATTCCTTACATACAGACTATAATAAGGACGGGTGCTACTAAAACCCAGTAACAGTCACTATCTCCAACTGCGAAAAACTTCACCAACTACTTACACTTGTGTAAAGCTAAGGTTCTCAACTCTTCATAGTCCTGCTAGAACCAAACCCCCATCTGGAACCTGATGCACATGCCGACAAATAAAAGGTTAGGCTTAACGCCTAGTGAGCTCAAGAGTTTTCAACATATATAAATTAATCATTAAAAAAAAGGAAGAATACAATTGAGATCGTAATCTTTCCAAATGATATGCTTCAAATGTGAAAACGACTCTTTTTCCAATAGTATGCATTTTAGACGAATGAGGCACCATAACAAACGTTTTCCAAACCAAACTGTTTTAAGGACTAAGACCCCAAAATAAAACGTTCCTTCGTAAATTAATTTCAACACAAAACTCACTAAACAGGAGAATAGAAAGCGGACTCCCAATTTATGAAACGTGGATAAAACTTTATATCCCGAAACACCCAAAATACGAGTGGGGCATAAAACTCAACTCATACACAATGGAAAATAGTCCATGTAATTATGATATGCCAATGAAAACATAGCACTAAATTTCAATATGCACGCGACCATAAAATGGTATAAAATCCAAATAATAAAGCATGGACAATTAAGTATCCAAAATACTGCTGGCCGCCAACGGGGGTGACCCGTATCCATTGAGAGTGGAGGAACACAAAAGTATGCCACTCATACAACGTTAATCGTATGACACTTCACGACACGAAAGCCCAAGTGTCCCTACGACTCCCTCCAAGCTACACCCAAAGAGACAACTGACCTTAGCGAATAATACCATGAATATCGCCCAAGGCTCGGCACATTCGGGGGTTACAACCACGGCATTGCCCCGACATGGCAGAGGCCCCAAATATAAAAATCGCCCCTCTAGCTCATGATAACATCAACCGGACTCAGCCCTCCTAGTGTATACTTGAAAGGTTAAGGTCATACGACATGGGTGCCGGAGTCCAACCCTGTAATACCCAATTGACCATCAAATAACGACTGACTTACGTGCCTATGGATCCAATGCAACACAGTCTAACCTTACCGGACTACACATGAATGACCAAAGCACTCGAGCCCGTAACCAACCTCAATACGCAACACAACGCATTAGTACGTACGTCATAACTGGACTCTACATCGAGCCATTAAAACCGGACAATTGTCCTCAAGACTCTTTTAAGTCAACACCGAGCTAAAATGCTGAAAATCCATTTGACCAACAAATAACAATCCCCTAAATAAAATAATGCATTTACACGACGTTTATGCAGGCACATACATAAAAGATGTGATTAACCCAAACTCATCACGGATTGGGACGAAAGATTTTCCAAAGGATTTTTGAAATCAAATACACCAAAAATGTATAAATCATTGATTAGACTTTATTTGTACAAAAATCACTAAAGATGTATAAGTTATAAAATGGACTTTATTTGCACCAACTCACCAAAAATTGCATAAACCATGCTAATGCTTTTCAAGGCATCTAAGTCCCAAATAGGGGCATTTTGTGAGACTAAAACAACCCAAGTTTATCAAATATGAAAACTTATCAAAATACCCAACACATTGACAGAGACCAAGTAAAACATATTTCTACTTCAAAATACTCAAAACTTATCAGCAGTTAACAATTTCATGTAAAACACAAAACACTTTAAAATAAACATTTTGGCATGCACACCGTTTTCGCAAATCAACTTGAACTCATCTTGCTAGATTTAGGCTAAATCTAGATTTTCCCCAATTTGAGCTCCTTTGAAGAAATTTGAATCCTCAAGCCAAATCTTCCAGAAACCTAGATCCATAAGTATCCAACCGTAAATAACCAGATTCAACCATATAGAATCGTTCCCCAAATAACTCACATCAAAATACCCACTTTGGCCAAAACCCTAATTTGACCTAATTTCTCCAAAATCACCCAACTGAAAACTTAAGAAATAAAGCACTAGAAAGTCATAAATAGGGCATTTATAACTTGATTAAAGTGTTTGAAGGAAGAAGGGATGAACTTACAATGGTGGGTTTTGATAAAACTCAAAACCCTAGGATTTTCTTGGAAGGGACAACAATGGAGAGGGTGGGAAGTTGGCCCTAGCTTCCAAACTTGATAGAGACACAATATCTTGAAGTAAATGAGTGTGGATGAACACTTGGTGGCTTCTAAAATCGAGTTCAATGGGGGTGGAGGTTTGAGAGAGAGTTCTTGAAGAAGGTGAATGAATAAGTGAGTGAGAATGGGTGAGGAAAGGAGTTTAAAAACGTCCAGGCCCCGCAGGCGATTGTGACACGCGACTATGCCCTTGACATAGTCGCCGGGAATAGTTGCCCGCTCAAAAGGAGTCGTGGTACAACACCCGCGAGTATGCCTCACGATAGTGACGTTGACACTATCGTCGGGCACAATCACTTAAAGTGTACCGAGAGCAGGGGAGGGGTCGCGATTATGACACGCGACTATGCCAGAGGGCATAGTCGTCGGGCACTGTCGCCCTGACGGTACCGAAGGTTAAAAAATCCGATTTTTCGACCGACGTGCTCTCTACACTAAACCCAACATACGCCAACACGACTTGGGTAAGATTTATAATCATAGCTTAACCAAATAAGCGAGAGTTAAGAGTTTACCAAAATCACGGGTGTTACAATCCTCCCAACCTTAGAATGATTTCGTCCTCGAAATCTAGTTTCCACACTCGCACTGAATATTTGGGCACCAGGCCCCATACTTAACACGATTCCTTGGTTCCTATTTGTAGCTCGACTTTCCTTCTTACGCTAGCTATCTTTGACATAATACACTCATACTAGAAGAATCATCGAAATTTACCAAAACATTTTCCAATCATACGACTCCAAGTGCCTCCCAACCTTAGGGGACGCCTACTACCTCAAGTGCGGTTTATAACCTCAACTTCCCACTGACTAGATCATCCCAAATCGCCTGATACTGAATATGAATTCTAATGACTCAACGTCAACCCAAAAGAATTTCCAAAATCTACCACATCAAGGAGATCATACAGATCAATTATTAGTTATCAATACCTAACTTCCTTTAAGTTCCACCACCGAGAGGCTAACGCCTCTCCTAATTGGGATACATCCAACATTCCAAGGTTGTTGCAATTGTGAGGGACCTGGTTGGTTAGAAATAAAGAGTCTGTGATTAATTCTTGTGAGGGTAAGCGGTCGACCTTGTGAGCGTGAATAGCCTTCAATGTAAAAGGAGTATCATGCATTATGTTTTCGAACAAGTTGCTTGAGTCTTTCAGTCAGATATATTTGTGTGTGTGTGCGCCTTGCGAGTCATTCGTTTTGAAAATGAGATGATGCGTGTAAACGTGTGTTTGGATTGAAAAGGGAATGTTTACCACGTTGTGTGTTAAATTTTGAACTTGGTAATTGCAAAATTATTTCACTTCTTTTATAAATGAGTTAACTTTTCATGAAAATTATAATATCATTTGATCGCATGGTTTTATAAAGGATACTGGTACGTACATGTTCTTCATGCCAACGAGGGTGAGAGTCAACTGACTCTCCAGTATAAGTAATTTTGCCGTAATTTAATAAATCGCATGAGTAAAGTTTCATTGAAAATATTTTCATTTGTGCTGACATCAATTTTGGTTAGACAAAGTTATTTTTATCGTGGGGTTGAGAGTGAACGATCCTCAAGATCGTTGTACATGGCTATTCAAATATGGCGGTGTGGCGTCGTCTGTACCCAAGCTTGTTTCATACTGTGGTACCTTTTAAATTTTCAAATGTGTCAGATGATTTAAATTATTGTGTTGACATGCATGAAGGCTATGAACTCTGTAGATCGTGGGAAATGTTGCAATTAAGGATGAGGGAAGGTTTTGAGAGTGGAAGTGTGTCGTTCGAGCCATTAATGGTCGATCCATGACCTTAGTGTTCCCTTTAGGGAAAGGCGGTGAATAGGGGAAATCTCGGTTGTTGATGTTAGGAATGTTCATTTTATGGTAGCTTGCATTCTTGTTCGGTAACCCGAGATGTGGTTGTCGAAGAGTGGTTATGTCCGGGGTGGAATTCGAAGTCGTCAAGATACTTCTTGTAGCAGCACGTTGATAAGTAGCGTTGTAGTACTTTGATGAAAGGTTATCGGCGCCGAGCCGGAGTTTTTGAGGCAGTCTTATAATTAGACTGCATAGCAAGTAAGCCTGGTGCCTTCAACGTGTGAAGTCGATGGGGCCCAGAGTTAGTTATGATGAGATGGAGGAAGGAGGTTCCTTTAGGAATCCTTGTTGGTCGGAGACATTGTTGAATCATCACCATGTCGACCGTTGATGTTAAAGTCAACGACCGGTTGTTGAGATCTTTTTCAGAACACTGAAAAATAAGAATTGAAGAAGTAATTGTGGTTATTTGGCTGAGTTATCGCGAGGAAGTAAAAGGTTGTTTGGGGAAAGGTGTGTACCTGTCATGATGCTGGGCCACTTTATGTGGGCGTTGAAAATGTAAGATCGCTAGTTTGGACAGGTGAATTTGTTAGAGCACAGTTTTATTGGATTCAAGATCATCAATATCTGAAGATGGAAATCTGAAGTCAAAGCTGATAAAGTTGACTCTCAATAAATAGTCTAGGGTCCTTTGTAATAAATAGTCAAAGTTTGTTTTTTTATTTTCGTTTTAGTCCTTTTTATTTCCAAATAGGTTTATGGTATTTATTAGATAATTAGGTTTTGTTTAGAGTAGTTGAATAGTGCGCCGTACATTGAGAGAGATTGAGAGAGAGAGTTGCGGCTAGAGGAAATCAGAGAGAGATAGCTTGAACGAGATTCATATTCAACAGTGTAATCATTCGAATCGTTTGATAAATCAATATCAGGTTTGGTTATTCATAATTGTTTAATTGTTTGCTTGATTGAATCGTTAATCACAGGGACACACAATTGGTATCAGAGCCTAACAGATTGAATCGAATTTTTTTTCGGTACTGTTCATCTGTCAAGATTCAAAAATTTTTATTGTGTGATTGTTCTTTCAAGCTGTTTTTGATTGGGTATTATTCGAATTGTTTATTCTATTGAATTGGAATTGATTAACTTGAGTTTTACTCTGGAATCGATTGGATTTTTGATGATTTGTTTGATACTGGGTTCGATAAGTTTATTTAACTGTTGTCTACTGCATTCGTCAAATTGAGTGATAAAAAGTGGTTTCTAATCATTGATTTTGATTGTATTTCGATTGATATATGTTTATGAGTAAGAAAGTCTGATTTTTGCATTTGATTTTAAGTTCTCGATTGGTTTCTGGGTTGATTATTGTTTATCTGGGTCGAAAGCTTCAAGAACATACCGGTCCATATTCAAGTCGACGGAATACCAGTCAACCCTATTCGCGCAGAACTTTATTTTGCGCCACAGTCTTCATCAGGACCATACCGGTCGACCGCATAATACCGGTCGACATACCGGTCGAGTAAACTCCGGTCATTACACCTCCCCGGTCAACTTCAATACCGGTCGCCCGGACATCTCTCAGTTGATACCGGTCACAGACTTCGGTCGATATACCGGTCGACTTAATACCGGTCCAAGCAGGACACCGGTCAAAGGGTCCAGTCAAGCAATACACCAGTCGTAGCAAGACACCGGTCGTGATATCTCTTTTGCGCCAACAGTTATTCGCGAACTCCTCAATTTTGCGCCATTGCCTGGTCGCGCAAACCCTCTTTTGCGCCACCCACGGTTCACGCAAAACTCACTTTTGCGCGACCTACATCTCGCGTGAAACTCCTTTTGCGCTACCTTCTTCCCGCGCAAATCTCAAGGGTTTCAAGTTTACAAGGTATATTTCACGCCAGCTTCTTTTAGCGCAAACCTGAACTTTGCGCCAGACACTATTAGCGCAAAATCTATTTTGCGCCACTACCTTTTGGCGCATTTCTGTCTTTTTGCTCCAGATTCTCTTTTTCTTTATTAATATGTATTTACTTGACTTTATCTGGACTGACGATCATTTCAAGTTTCTTATCAGTTTCTTTGATAAATCAATATCAGTAAGGATGTCATCTCGAGAAGCTCTTGCTATCGGAACCGATGTGAAGCCACCAGTACTATTCAAGGGGGAGTACGAGCAATGGAAGGACATATTCTTGGATTTCATTGATCGAAATGATTTGGGAGATTACATCAGAAAATCTCTGAAGGAAGGAATCATGACACCTCCGACCAAGGTTCTCACTGTAGCTGGAGAAAATGGTGAAGAAGAAGAGAAAGAGTATAAATTACCGATTGATGAATACTCGGATGAGCAGAAAAAGAGACACAAAGGTGACAAACTGGCAAGATCATTTATTCTCCAAGGCATACCGAATGAAATTTATGTCAAGATTGATGGCTACAACGCTACCGGCAAGCAAATGTGGGATCAGTTGGAGAAGATGATGATTGGATCTAAAGTCGGCAACCAGCTCAAAGTATCCAACTGCTTGAACAACTATGAAGAATTCAGGGCCAAAGCTGGAGAATCACTAGAAGCCACCTATGACAGATTTGTCACATTGCTGAACGAGCTAAGCAAGAACAAGATCAACAAATCTCAAGTTGAGCTGAATGTGAAATTTCTCAGCAACCTTCAGCCTGAGTGGAAGAGATTCACCAGACAGATGAGGCAATTGAAAGATCTGAACGACATTCCAATTCTTGAAGTTTATGAAATCCGCAGACAGAATGAGGAAGAGGTGGATGAGATCAAGGCTGAGATGAAGAAGGCTGACAAAGCAGTTGCTGATCCAGTTGCACTTGTGGTCAAGAAGAAGTCTAAGAAGAAGAAGATGATAGCATCTGAATCAGAAGAGGCTGATAGTGAGGCGAAGTCTGACTTTGACGATTGTGAACAACTGAAGGAAGCCATGCTAATGTTAACCAAGGCTTTCCAAAAGAAGTTCTATAAAAAGCCTAGCTCCAACAGTCAGAGATACTCGTCTGGTCCAAACAACTACAAACACAAGGAGAAATTTGAAGAAAAGATACCAGAAGAAAAGAAGAAGGATAGAGCCGAAGATCCCAAGCAGGAAGAACTGACAAAGTGCTACAACTGTGGCAAATTCGGTCACTTTGCCAAGGACTGCCGAAAACCAAAAGTCCGAAACTCCGACTATTACAAGAATAAGATGCTTCTAGCCAAGCAACAAGAGGCTGGAAAAGCATTAATGGCCGAGGATGAATACTGGCTCGACCATTCGGACCAAGAATTTGAAGAAGGAGAGAAGGACGAGATAGCACACCTGTGCTTGATGGGTAAGCAGCAGTCAGAAGCTGAAGCTGATTCTGATGAAGGAGATAATGAAGAGGTATGTGACTTAACTGAATCTGATTTTCTGAATCAAATGCATGCCATGATGTCTAAACTCCAAGAATTAGAGTCTAAACTTAAGCATGAAAAAGGTGTCATAATTGAGAAAAATCAATCTATACATAAACTTAGCAATGATATTGCTGAGAAAAATGTATTAATTGAAACTTTGCACAAAAACATAGACACCAGCGCGAAAGAGAAGACTATAATTCATAAAGAGTTATTTGAAACTGTTTCAAAGTATAGAGAATGTGAGTTTAAGTCTAAAGAGCTTTCTAAAATGTACTCTTCGACTTCAAAAGAAAAGAAATCTTTAATTGAAAAGGTGAATGCTTTGGAAGAAAAATTATATACTATGGGTCAGTCAGAACAAACCATTCATCTAATCAAACCTAAAGAGGATAAAGAGAATTGGGGACTCGGTTACGAGAACCCACAATGTCTCAAAAAGGGTATATCTGAAGTGTCTGCTCTTTATGATTTTGGATTTATGAAACTGGCACCTCAATACCCTGAACTTCAAGTTTTGTGGACTAAACTGTCTGAAGAGGATAAAGCCAAGGAATATGCTAAAAGAAAAAACCCAACTAAAGTCCAACTTCCGTTTCGTTATGAGAGGTTGAATAATAGTTATAGTTCTGATAAATCAAAATTTCTTTCAAATGACTATTTTGATATTTATTTTGTAAAAGAAATGGAGGCTAAGCCCATCGAAGGTAAGCTTTACGTCCCTCCTCTAGTTTTGGAAAGTAAAATCTCTGAACTTGAGAATACTCTTACATAAGAAAGAATTTTGATGGACTTAGAACAAACTGTATTTTCTATAGTGTTCAAAAATACTGAGTTTTCTAAATTCTCCAAGGCTTTAAAATCTGATGATAGATCTGGTTTACTTGATAATGAGCTTAACTTCTTAAACTCTAATGGTGTTTTTGATGAATGTGTTGCTCAGTTTGACTTTACTACCAAACTTCCTGATCATTCATCTTGTGTTGTTAATTCTTTCGGTCTACCCAGTGTGTTTGAAAATGGTGAAACATTAACGAAAGTTGATAAATCAGTTTCTGTGAAATCGAAGAATGCAAAAGGTAAGAAAAGAAAATCTCAACATTCATAGAAACCGATCACCACGAGTAAGCCAAAGAAGAAGCATTCTTCTGATTCTCACCATTCTAACTCTAAAGTTTCAAATGTTTCAGATGTAAGAAAGCAAAGGCTTGGAGTTAAGTCAGCATGGATACCGAAACAGAAGATAGACGAGAAAGCTAAATCTAGTTCTAGTTTTAATTTGAATAAAAAGACTTCTAGTAAAGATGAATTGATTGTGAATGTTGCTACTTTTAAATCTAATCTTGTTGATTCTCGCAAGAAATATTCTATAAAGCAATTATTCAAGTTAGCTCCATTTAATAAAAAGTTTTTAAATTTTGGTAGATATGATTATGCTTCTCGTAAATATTCTGATGTTTGGCATGGATCATATAATGTTTCCTCTAATCGTTATCGTTCTTCTTATCATGCATATGGTTTTCAAAGACAAAACGAACCCAAGCTTAAATGGGTGCCAAAATCATGTACTGACACTGTAGGTCCCATTTATAAATGGGTACCTAAACCTCTTATTTCCTGATTTGTTTTGTGCAAACCCGTCATATGTGGTACTTGGATAGCGGGTGTTCCAAGCATATGACCGGGCAGAAGAGTATGTTGTCTAATTATACAGACAAATACTGCGGCACATTTCGTTCTGGAAATGATCAGTTTTCACCAATTCTGGGATATGGTGATGTTGTACACGAAAATGTCACGATTAAGAAGGTGAGCTACGTTGAAGGCTTAGGGCACAACCTATTCAGTATTGGCCAGTTCTGCGACAAAGACTTAGAGGTGAATTTCAAGGCCAAGACATGTTCGGTACGTACTGAAGACGGGAAAGAACTATTGGTCGACACTCGCAAGTCAAACCTCTACACCATCAACTTGTCAAAGGTCCAGGCTGACAACCAGGTATGTCTATTATCAAAGGCCTCGATGCAACAAAGTTGGTTATGGCATCGACGGCTCTCTCACCTCAACTTTCGGTACATCAACAAACTGGTCAGAGGAAAGCTAGTGAAAGGACTTCCTGAGCTAAAGTATGAAAAAGAACACTTGTGTGTAGCGTGTGAAAAGGGAAAGATGAAGAGAGCTCCACACAAACCAAAGCCTGAACCAAGTACCAACTCTCCATTAGAGTTGTTGTATATGGATTTTTGCGGTCCTATGCGAACACAAAGCTTAGGTGGAAAGAAGTAGTGCTAGTTATCGTGGACGACTATACGCGATACACTTGGGTCAAGTTTCTACGGTCTAAATATGAGACGCCCGAAGTTCTCATTACATTTCTGAAGACGACCCAAGTCAATCTGCAAAAACAAGTCAAGATTCTAAGAACTGACAACGGCACAGAGTTCAAGAACAAAATAGTTGAAGAACAAAATAGTTGAAGAATATCTCGAATCGGTCGGGATATCACATCAATACTCTGCTGCACGTACGCCTCAACAAAATGGAGTCGTCGAGAGGCGAAATCGTACACTAGTCGAGGCCGCTTGAACTATGCTCAGCCAATCTGAACTATCTCTATTTCTGTGGGCTGAAGCTGTATCGACTGCGTGTCACACTCAGAATCTCTCCATGATACACCACAGATTTCAGAAGACTCCGTATGCGTTAATCAACAACCGGACATCTACAATCAAATATTTTCATATATTTGGGTGTAAGTGTTATGTTCTAAACGACAGAGAGAATTTGAACAAGTTCAGTGCTAAGGCGGATGAGGGCATCTTCGTTGGTTATTCCTCTACATCTACTGCATACCGTGTTTACTTGAAGAAGTCGAACACTGTGATCGAGAGCGTTAATGTTACATTCGATGAGGAAATGGCTTCTGAGCATGTCAGTTCAGAACCCGTGATAACCGGAGTACTAGCTTCTGGGCCAACCAGTCCAGGACCTGCACCTCAAAAGAACAAATCAGATGGCGCTTCATCGTCTACTTCTAAATTATCTGATTTGGATTTATTATTTGAACTGTTTTATGATGAATTTCTTGGATCTAATGTTACTAAATCTGTTGTGGTTGACAGGATGGAAAACTCGATGACTACTCATCCAACCACTTCCGATATCTCTACTGAATCCAACTCCCCGATTCGGCAAGAAGTTCCAATTCAAATGCCTACTCCGACAGTTGAAGTTGTGACCAACACCGACGAGACAGAAGTAGCTGACTCAGTAGGATGTACTGTAAGGACTGATCAACAGACTGATCAAGTTGTACCTACTGCAACTTTTGCAACTACTACTTCAACTGAAACTCCCATTCATTCTGAACCATCTGAAGGAGATAACAGTGGATTCCTAGATGCTGAACATGATCAATCTACATCTAATCCACTCCCTCATGAACATAAGTGGACCAAAGAGCACCCAATACATCAAATCATTGGAGATCTTTCAAAACCGGTGCAAACTAGGTCTGCAACATCAAATCTATGTATGCATGAATCCTTTATGAGCAAGATCGAGCCTACTCGCGTATCTAAGGCCCTTGCCGATTCAGATTGGGTAACTGCTATGCAAGATGAGCTGAATCAGTTTGAAGCACTTAAAGTCTGGAGACTCGTACCCAAACCTGAAGGTAAAACCATCATTGGTACGAAATGGGTGTTCAAAAAACAAGAAAGATGAAGATGGTACCGTTATCCGAAACAAAGCACGACTTGTTGCCAAGGGATATAGGCAAGAGGAAGGGATAGACTATGACGAGACTTATGCTCCAGTGGCGCATATAGAGGCAATTCGGATGTTCTTAGCCTACGCATCCTACAAGAACTTCACCGTTTATCAAATGGACGTGAAGATAACTTTTCTGAATGGAGTACTCAAGGAGGAAGTCTACGTCTCGCAGCCATAAGGGTTTGTAAATCTAGATAAGCCTAATCACGTTTACATCTTGGATAAAGCTCTTTATGGACTGAAACAAGCTCCTCGCGCCTGGTATGATATCTTATCTCAGTTCTTGGTCAAGTCAGGTTTTATAAAAGGTACGGTCGATACCACTCTTTTCATTAAAAAAGATAAAGGCGATATCATTCTTATTCAAATATATGTGGATGATATTATTTTTGGTTCTACAAATCCTAAGTACTGTAAGAATTTTGCAAACCTCATGGTGTCACGTTTTTAGATGAGTATGATGAGAGAGATGAACTTCTTTCTCGGATTGCAAGTCAAACAATTTTCAACGGGGATTTTTATCAATCAATCTAAATACATTCTTGATACTCTTCGGAAGTTCAAAATGGAAAATTGTAAACCGATTGGTACCCCAATGGCACCTGGTACTAAGATTGGCACTGATCCTTCGGGAAAAACTGTTGATGTTAGGACTTATAGAGGGATGATAGGTTATTTAATGTATCTTACTTCCAGTAGGCCGGATATAATGTTTTCTACATGCTTATGTTCTAGATATCAGGACAATCCTAAAGAATCCCATTTGTCTGCCGTTAAGCGGATTTTCAGGTATCTGAAGGGGACTGCAGATCTTGGTCTGTGGTATCCTAAAGATACTAGTTTTGAACTAACAACTTATTCAGACGCATATCATGCTGGTTGCATGTTAGACAGGAAGAGCACCTCGGGTCATATACAATTCCTCGGTGATAAACTCGTCAGTTGGCCATCGAAGAAGCAATTATGTGTCTCCACTTCAACGGCCGAAGCAGAATATGTAGCTGTTGCTAGCTGCTGTTCTCAGGTCTTGTGGATGAGAACACAACTGGGAGACTATGGGTTTCATTTCAATAGAATCCCGATCTATTGTGACTCAAAGAGCGCTATCGCGATTTCAGCTAATCCTGTTCAGCATACTAAGACCAAACACATAGATGTCAGGTATCACTTTATAAAAGATAATGTGGAAAAGGGAACAATTGAACTTTACTTTGTAAAAACTGATTTTCAGCTTGCAGATTTGTTCACCAAACCTTTAGACGAAAAGAGATTCAATTTTCTTGTCTCTAGGCTTGGTATGCTAAATCTTAAGACCTAATTGGTGGTTAACTATTAAAGTTTCTTATTGTATCTTTTCATCATTTCTTTATCATTATTTCCGCAAGATATCTGCTCTTTAGTAGTTTGTTCATGATCTCAGGGGGAGTGTGAGAAGTACTTCATAGATGGTCAATGTTATTTTGAGGGGGAACATATCTAATGTATGCATTGTGGTTACTGATAACTTGTTAGTGATGCATGATTTTAGGGGGAGCGTACAAATCAAATGAGTATGGCTATGACTTCTGATTACTTCTACTCAGAACTCGTACTTTAATTGTTTTACTGCTTTATGTCATTTTAATTTCCGTGAATAAAGTTGCTTTGACTAGACCTTAAGACTTTTGCAGTTTGAGAGATGCTTACAAGATCATATTTTTTATGACTTTAAGCTTGACTTCAAGAGATGTTAGACTGCACGCAAAAAGTATAATTCATTATCTTCATCTCAAATATGGTTGAAAGAAGGATAACTTTCAATCATAAGAAACACATTATTCTTAAATGTTCAAACCACTTCCCGATTCTCAAACAGATTTCTCGAATTGGAAATGTGATTTTAAATGTTTTCTGATTCATCTTTGAGCTTTAACTGATCAAGTTAAATCATCTAAGTAACATATGCTTCATAGGAAAACATGGGATCAGTGTGCTAGGACTTAAAAGAAACTTCTATGGAATCACGTTAACCAGTGATTTATACCCAAGAAGTTAACCCATAGTGATGGAGTGTGAGGATTAAAAGAAATGAGTGTGGGATGTGTGATGAGAGAAAATGTAAAAGAGAGTTTGGTTAGCTGTGAGCTTAATGATTAAAAGAAAGAGGGTGAAAGATCAGAGTAAAAGAATATCAAACTCTGCACCAACTACTTTCTGATCCGGGCAACCACATTTCTAATGCTTCACATTTTCTTCATGCCAACTCCATGCCAACTCTTGCCATTACCCCACCAGCCACTCATTTTCTTCTTAACAAGAAAATGTTTCATTTTCAAAGGGGACGCAACACATATGCTATCTGATTTTCATTTGGAAAATCTGGATATTGAAAAGAAGGAAGTCTGCCCCACCTTCACACTTCACTAATGCACATTGAGTCTGTGTTTAACTAACTGTTGTCTCAGTGGTTTACACATTTTGAGCCTTATAAACAATCATCATATGCTTAATTATTTCTATCACTTGCACGAACACACAAAGAATTTGTTTCTTTGTCATAGCGTTCATAGAAATTGCCTTTGTGGTGTTTCGATGATTGAATGGAAGCCCTGGGGGAGTGAACATCATAAAAGCTCCTTTATAATGTGTATTCATTACACAAGTGACTTCATGTTACTGACAGACAATTTTAACAGATTCATTTGTTGATTCAGGTGTTACCTTTCTATTTTGTCTGGATTTGCAAATATCTGGATGTCCATCTTTATGAATTGACGGATAATCGAAGGTTCTGTATGTAATATCGGTGATCAGACATTTCTTGAAGAAAAGTTTTGATGAACTCGTGCTCCTTTCATCAAAAAGGGGGAGAAACGTCAACCAAGAAATGGAGAGAACACAAGTTTTTGAAAGAATTTCTGAAGATATGCTGTATTGAAGAAATTTTCTTTGAAGATGATTTGCTAAAGCATTCCGAGCTGAAACTGGAGATAATTTATTTCCAAGAGATTTTATTCTCATCGATTGGGGAGATTGCTACATTCTGAAGACAAAGAGGGAGATTGCATCTTTGTAATGATCTTGATCCAAAGGGGGAGATTGTTAGAGCACAGTTTTATTGGATTCAAGATCATCAATATCTGAAGATGGAAATCTGAAGTCAAAGCTGATAAAGTTGACTCTCAACAAATAGTCTAGGGTCCTTTGTAATAAATAGTCAAAGTTTGTTTTTGTATTTTCGTTTTAGTCCTTTTTATTTCCAAATAGGTTTATGGTATTTATTAGATAATTAGGTTTTGTTTAGAGTAGTTGAATAGTGCGTCGTACATTGAGAGAGATTGAGAGAGAGAGCTGCGGCTAGAGGAAATCAGAGAGAGATAGCTTGAACGAGATTCATATTCAACAGTGTAATCATTCGAATCGTTTGATAAATCAATATCAGGTTTGGTTATTCATAATTGTTTAATTGTTTGCTTGATTGAATCGTTAATCACAGGGACACACAAAATTTCTATGAGGTTTTGATGGTTCGTATGGGAATGAAATATTTAGCACAACTGAAACGGTTGTGCATTGAGCTTTTTGGTCTGCGAGATAGTGCACTTAGTCTTATAGACTACCTGAACTTGTTTCGGGCAGACCGCAATGAACCGACAAGGATCGAGAACATGTTGAGTGAATTAGATTTTGTGGTTATCTAGATTCGAGAAAGACAAAGTTGTGAAGTGGCTTTATTTCGATTATTGGTGTTATGGTTGGTAGGAAGAGGGCGATATCTTGTATGTGTGCAAAGTGATCGTGAAGATTTTGATTGAAGTGTGATGTCGTGGTGTTGTTGTGGTTGTGTAGATGAGTTAGTGATATTTATGCCAAAGTAGTCGTGCAAGTCATTGGTGTGGTAAGGAATTCCGTGGAGGGTGAGTTGTGGGCTTGTGTTATTGATTTAGATTAGGCGTAGGTGGGAATCCTTGCTCAGAGATTTCTGGTGAGCTATTTAAAGGTGACGAGTATGTTGATGAGACGTATGGGTGTTAGGTTTGTATTGCAGTATTTCTAATTTGAGAATAAAATGTGCGAGTGATAGTTGGTGGCTACCTAAAAGAGGAACCATGTGTTCTTGGGTTGCGATGAGTTATGGGGAAAATTTATTATATTCCACTTAAATATTGATGGAAATGTTGAATTGATTAGTTCATGGAGTTTTGTAGTAGTTATGATAATCCGTGGGAATGTCGAGTATTCCTTGGGTGTGAAGAAATTCTAGCGGATAGGACAACCCTGTCTGGAAAGCGAGAAATGCGCAGTGCTTTCAAGCATTGGGTATTGTTTTGGGAGGGCTTGGTTGAATATCTCGAATGAGAGTTGTGGGAAACCGTTGGTCAAGCATAGTAATGTAAAGGTGCTTCCAATGCATTTGATTGATCAGAAAATGGAGTGAGTAATGTCCTATTCTAGTCTGAGGAAGTGGAGATGGTATGTTACAAAAAAAAAGGTAATCTGAGAGTAAGAAGATTAGCAAGTGACTCAGAACGGTGGAGTTATGTGTTCAGATTTGCCATTTGTGGGTATATGAACGCCTAGTGAGGGTGTGAGAAGAAGATTATGGTGTATGTTATGGTTCTAGTGTTGAGGGAACCAATTGTGCGGTTGGTCTAAAGCTTGCACCTACTATTGAGCCGATATTTGGAAGCATGTTTGATGTTTTCGAGAAGAAAGTGGAAAAAGGTGGTTGAGCATAGTGTCCAGAGTGAAAGATCTTTGTGTCAGATTTGTGTATTGTGTGGAAAAGGTTCCAAGTGAGTCTGTCGTCCGTTGCTAAGCTATTTTATATGGTTTTGAGTGTGTGAGCATGGTCACTCTTTGTTGAGCGAGTGAAGGTCTAATTTATTGCAAATATGGTCGGACAGTTGTCGGATGCAATGAGAAATTGAAGTGTGCGCCATTATGATTCGTTCAGTTGGAGATGGTGGGTTATGAAGGTGATGAATTGTGGAAGTTCCCTTTATTAATAAAGTAGGAATATGGGGTGATAACGTTAGGGGCGATGTACATTTCCGGCGTGTGAGTTGGGTAACATCGATGAGTCATGATCTAGGTGGTTTGGGGAAAGAAAGTGTTTTTTGCATTGGACGTATGTCGTCTGAGGGAAGTTATTTTGCTATGGCAAGGTACTTGATGAGAAAAATCATAACTGAGGGTTTATGGTGAAGTCTAAGGTTGACATTGTGTTAAGTTGGTGATTTGAGGGGTTATTATTTTAATCAGGGTTTCATGTTGTTGTGGTGCTATCTCCAGTAAAATTAGTTCTTTTTAAGAAGTGAAGTTGTATGTGAAAACCTTAATGTGACACGTTTTAAACCGAACGTCCTGGTGCGCAGGTGAAGCAGAAAATATCTGGTATAGATTATTGGAGGCGTCACTAGTATATTAGGCGACATTTTTTTCGACATAAGAAAGTTGTGGTTAACCGAGGGGCAATTCCGAAGGATAAGAAAAGACTATAAATTTGATCAGAATAGCTTGAGCAGCTGAGTGGAGCTAAGTTGAGTAGATTGAAAATCATGTGTCTTGTGAATCTCAAGTTGGGGGCCAACTAAATGCAGAGGTCATCACCATGGTATGGGGTGGTGCATTCGAGAGAAAGAGAAGTGGGGCCACAATGTAGATCCAATGTAATAATTGAGCGAGTCGGAGAAGTGGCCTATATATTGAATTACCGAGGAGTTACGAGGTATCCATTCTACTTTCCACGTGTCGAATTTGAAGAAGTGTTTGGCGAAATCTGATGTGGCTTTACCGTTGGATGATGTTTGCGTGGATGGGAATTTGAGTTACGTAGAGGAGCCGGTGGCCATTTTGGACCACAAAGTGAAGAAACTAAGGACTGAGGAGATTCGCCTTGTGAAAGTACAATGGCGATATCATAAAGGGCAAGAGGCAACATGGGAGGTGAAAGCGGACATGAAGTCCCATTATCCGAGTTTATTTTGAGGTGAGAATTCCGAGACGAAATTCTTTTGAGGGGGAGATATTGTAATAACCGTGAATAATGTTTTAAAGTTAGGAGTTTGGGTGAATGTTTGCTTAAAATCTAAAGTGAGAGGAACTAGTTGTAAATAAGGATAAAAAGGGGTTTAACCCTAGCACTCCCATTCCTCATTTCATTTTCTGAGTTGGAGGCGGCTGAGAGAACTTGGGAGGGACTAAGGAGATTCTGGAAGAGGAATAGGAGAAGAGCAAGTTTCAATTGAAGAAAAGGGTCTACTCTAATTCTCTTCAAGGTAAGCCCTAACTCTTCTTATGCTAATCGTTGGTCATGAAATGGAATTATTTGTTAATCAATATTGTTAGATTTAATGGGGGATTTGCTCGATTTGTCTACCCTATTTTTCTGAAGGGTTTTAATCATTGTGTTATTGCCCTATGGGGTGGGTTAGAACTTATAATTTTTGTGCTGAATTCTAATTGTTCGGCCTAAGGATGTGGAGGAATCGATTTGTGAGGAGTGATGCGTCAAAACCCGTCGCCGATATCAGACCTGGCTAAGCCGGGACTTCGCGACGCTTATCTTACGTGAGCCGGGAACCCGACACCTACCGGGAAGTCCGATAGTATTTAAGCCCGGGGAGGCCGGGTGTAGTTGGTCCCGGGAGGGGAGCCCCGGGAGGCGGGGTCCCTAGAGTTTACCAACGGGGGAGACCGGTGGTAGTGGGAGACCCGGGTGTGACCCCGGAAGTCGGGGGACCCGAGGGGGGGGGGGAGTGACCCGAGAGACGTGTTAGACCACAGTCTCATTGGATTCAAGATCATCCAATCTGAAGCTGAAACGTCGACTCTCGATATTAAAGTCTAATGTTTATTTGTAATAAATGTCAAAGGAATTAATGTTTATTGTTATTAGTTTAGTTAGTTAGTTTAGTTGGCTTTATAATATCTAAGTTAGATTAGATATTATTTGGTTTATATTGTTTAATATTGCAACTTGTTGTTGCAAGTAGTTGTTTAGGTAGTGTGTTAGACACACAAGATCTATAATCAGATCACAACAACTCTCTCTAACTTATGAGATAAGAACACATACTAAAGGTGTAAAAACAGAGAACACATAGAGAAAAGATTCAATCGATCAATACCGAACCTTGTAACCATTTCTATTAATCAATACAGGTTTGTAATCGTTAATGTGTTGTTAATCTATAAAACTTGATAAGTAGTGTGGACCAACAAGACGGGCTAGAGGGGTACGGCCCGGGAGTCGGGCAGCGACCTGGGAGTCGGGTACCGGGAGTTTTTAGGAGGGTTCTTTTTGGTTGGGGGAGAAGTCATTGTGTTATTTTGGGAGTTTGTGTAACTAACCACCCTAACCTCCGTGTTCATAGATTTCCAGTTTAAGAAGTTTAGGAGGGGTTCGAAAAGCTAAGCAGAAACGACAGGTGAGTCTTTCTAAACAAAATGTGTTGACTTGTGTTTTATATTAACACACATGAGATATTATGAAACTGCATGTTGATCTTTATATGAACCAACTGCATGTTTTGATATGTTGTTATTGTTGAGATATTCTGTATGCATACATTTGGGAGGGGGTGTGTAACGGCTAAGTCGGAGGGTGTGTTTCGCCAGTGCTCATGCTGGGGTGTGTGTCCCGTTTATACCATGGAGGGTGTGTTCCAATTAAGGCAGCGTGAGACTGACACGTTGTCACAGGTGGTGTGACTTTAGTGTGCCGATTACGTGTGCAATTTGTGATTGAAAGTTTATCTGTTTTAAAGTGGAGAATTGTTTATGAATGCTTTTAAACTGTTTTAAATGTTTTGCGGTGCGAATGTTGTTGCTAGAGGGAACTCACTAGACCTCATGGTCTAACCCTTGCTTTTCAAAACAAAAACCTTTTCAGGTACGAGTTTGGTTAGAAGTTCGTTCAAGGGATTCGCGGGAGGCGGTGTCGTGATAGGGTCTTGGAGGAAGCTCGAGATTCCGATAGACCTAGATTATCTCAGTTGTAGGCATATATATTACCATTTGGGTTGTAGGGTCAGGTTCAAAACCAAAAAACATGCACACGTGCATATTACCATTATAGTTGTAACATGCACACGTGCATATGCATAAGTGCATATAATGCACAAGTGCATAAAACCAAAAAACACCTTATTTTACTTGTATGCACAAGTGCATACCGTCCAGATGAATGGCTACCAGGGTGTTCCTCAGTTTTCCATTTTTTTTGAGGTTTTCCCTTGAACCTCCCTCTTTGGTTGTAATGCTTATTTGTTAGCTGTTTTTGGATTCGGGTTGTTACATATATGACACTTCTCAAAAACATCCTATAAGAAGTCTAGAAGGATACTTTTTTTCAAAATGTCCTAAAAGGTTTGTTAAGACGTTAGACGCCCAAAAGCGTCATATAAACTTATTACAACGTTTTTAGATAGGACAGACAAGTGTGTGATTAATTCCTATAAAATAGTCTATTATGAAACTTAAACATTTCTAGTGTCCTATAAACCCGATATTGTTATATTGATAGTCGATTCTTTAGTTCCCAAAATATTTACATTGGCATGACTACAATTAAGTGGAACTAAAATGACATGAATGTAGGAGAGATGAACCTTAATATACTTTAATATAGGGCACATATATACCTTAACTTGAAGATCATAACATACTTTAACATAAAAAACATTGAGCCCTAATATACATTAATTAACCAAAATATAAAAACTTTAAGATGGAAAACATTGAATTTTAACATACCTTAACAAAATCGATGAGATCATACTTAGATACTAAAAAAACCGTATGACGAAAGTGTCTATCCTTTACAAAAACATACATATCATCTTCTATGATCCGAAGAAATCGATGGTTGCGAATGAGTTTTCAATGTTCTTAGGAAAAGGAGGAGTTTCTCACCGGAACTCAACCTTATAATAAATAATAATATAAAATAATAATTTTTAATTTTTTAAAAGAAAAAAAAAGAAAGAGGGTAAAGTGACGGATTTGCACCTTATGTAGGGGTAGAGGTTAACAAATCTCAACTTTATAGTGTTAACTTGAGGGACCAATTTATTATAGAAATCAAAAGTTAGGCACGAACGATATACTAAATACGTTTTAAGGACTCAATCCAAAATTTAAGCATGTGTACATATACCACAAGGACCAAGAATGTAGTATACTCGTTTATAACTAACCTAGGGATTGACCTAAACAATTAATCATCGTTGATAGTGATTAATGAAATAATAAAAGTACTATGTTTAATTTGTATAACACCACATAATTAATATGCATAATTATAAGAATCTAGGACCAGTTGTACATGTTATATAATCAAAAGTCAAGTTTATGTTATGATAAATTAAACTCAAAGAGATGGAAACGTTCAAATAGAACATTTGTGTTCATGGTAGTGTTTTTGAAGCTTCAACGGTTGGAGGGGAGGGGATCGAGAGGTGATACCCATCAATCGTCAAAATAAAAAGGAGGTATAAACTGCATTTAAGAATTATTGCAAGGAGTCGAGGATTAATGAAGTAATTGGAAGGTAGAGAAGCATACATGCATGTTCGTAACAAGAAGTTTTCACAACGAATTTAAGGTAAAATTACGTTAAAAATTTCATTTAAACGAATTATCAATGTTTGGTATCTCGATGTCGACTCATCACATCCTAGGGTTGAAGAAGGTCCCAAAGGGGTCCATGTAGTTGTTACCCCCCCCCCCCCCCCCTCTTAGTTTTGGCCAGACCACTCTACTCAAAGATGCATGCCATAATTTATAATGTATGTTGTTCAAGAGTTGTTGGACATACAAGTTAGAGATCCATTACCTGTCTTTTCAGTGACATTTGTATTATCCTTAGGAAATTAGTAATATCCTTTGTTTGAGTAGATATTCCTATTGTTCAAGTAATTGTACTTTTTGTGAAATTGTAAAAGAACATTATGTCCCAACAGCCTTTATGTTTGGGATGCTCAAATTTTCGACCAACCCGGCCAACCCAACCTGAAAAGGCGTAAAAAAACTCAAACCGAGGTAACCCGATACATAATAGATACAAATTTTGCCCAAACCGCATCTATTGGGTTGGAAATGGCTTGGACCTAAAGTAACCCGACCAACCCGTCAACCCGACCAAAACTTGTACGTTTTTTATTTATTTATGGTTTTAGATTTTTAGCGGTTCTTCTTTCTATCAATTCTCAAATCTTCCTATCTTAGCCGTAGTTTGGATCTGTTTACGAGACCATGCCGATTAAAATCATATAAATCTGACTTTCAAGTTTCAAAAATCTTCAACATCAATATAATCAAGAGGCAAGAGATGCTCTTCTTCTACTCTTCTCTTCTCTTATTAGGCTTATTTTTATATTTCCATTTTGAATTTAGTTATTTTAAACGAAATCACTTAGTTAGATTATAAAATGATATATTAAAGTTTCAACCCGACCAACTCAACCCAACCCTCACGGTTTGGGTTGGGTTGGGTTACACTTTTGATTGGGTTGGGTTGGGTTACGATTTTTCAAACCGCAAACATTGGGTTGGGTTGTTCAAGTGCCTTCAACCCGACCAACCCAACCCGTGAGCACCCCTATTTGATGGCTGCCAAAACTGCCAAATAATAACAACTTAATACCTCTTATTACATAGTTTATTGCAATCATGGTCATTATGGTTGTAACACCCTAAAGCCTAAAGCAATAGGGTGGCCAAATAACTTATAATCCGACATAAACCATGGTGGAAGTTATTGATAACCCACAACTTGAGGCTTATAAGGAGATCATAAATTCCATTTTCTATCCATTTGAGACAAGTTGCTACAATGGTCGATTCTAGAAAGTCACGATTAAACGTAAAATGTCAGATGTTTTCAAACAGGGTAAGCAATAGTAAAATGGGGGTTTGGTTGATTGATTAACAGTAAGGGGTGTGACTGAATATCTTTGTACTTTTGTATATTTAGTTTCATGAATGAAATTGGTATTAAAAATATGAGTAAAAGATAAATCTGAAAAAATATGAATATTAACAAAAAATAAACTTTCAAATTGTCACAAAAAATATCGCATACCAAAAATTAAAACCGAAAATACAAAATAAATATTAAAAAATATGTAAAAGACTAGATTACCCTTTTCCAATAATTAAAACCAAAAACCAAAAATAAATATTGAAATTGTTACAAAAAAATCGCTCATTCATCTCATCCATTGATCAGTGAAATCAAGGTGGATATTAGGTTACATTGTTTTAGTGAATAAAAAGGTTTGCAAAATAAGCGCCCTATATTAACCCATCTCTAAGTTCTTCCACACATACACATACGTGTTTATTTAAAAACCGTAAATATTTTGAGAACCTTGACAACAAGATATTTACGGTTCCCTTGGTGTGTTTTTCCTATGTATATTCACTATGTATTTCATGTTTGCATTTTTTTTCCATGTGAAGGTTCAACTTTTTCATGTGAATGTTCGAATTTTTCACATGAAGTTCAGGCTAGTGAAAGTTTGGAGTTTTGTTGTATGTTCGATGTTTTTTGTTCTGAAAGTCCAATGTTTTGCTGTGAAGTTCGCCCAGAGTAAAAAAAAACTCATATAATGGCTCACAAGCATGTCCCACAGACCTCATAGTATCTTTTTCCAAAGAAGCCCCTAAAAGTAATTAGAGTAAAACGAAAAACAGAAAAGATTGCCAAACACGCAAATATTTTATTGAAGAAAACTAACTCAAAACTCCGATCAATACATGAACCCTACCCTGCACGGTATATATAGACCAACCTAACGCGTTAGAATATATCAAGGATCCTATTTAATTTAAACCATATAATTATCTAAAATAAACCCTCTATTCTAGGAATAGATAATTATCACATATTTAAATTATACTTGATAACTTGGACTACACTCCAATCTCTAACGTTGAACCTGATCCACGCTCCATGCCATAATCGGACTCAGACAATTCGCCAACAATCACCCCCTGAATTTCTGAGTCAAGGAGGGTAACACTTGCACACCAAGTAACGATCTCATCTCCTTGAACCTTATACGCGCCAAGGCCTTCGTTAGAGGATATGCTCTCTGTTTGTCTCCGGAAACATGTTCGACAACCACCTGCTCATTTTCAACACACTCTCGATTAAAGTGATATCGAGTGTGGATGTGTTTGCTCCTATCATGAAAGATCGAGTTCTTTGTCAACGCAATTGCAGATTTATTATCAACTCGAATCAGCACCTTCTGTTTCTCCAACCCTGTCAACTCTGCCAATAACTCCCTTAGCCAAATTGCTTGACATGCAGCTGCAGTAGCTGCCATGAATTCAGCTTCACACGAAGATAAGCTTCACACGAAGATAATGCCACGATAACTTGCTTTTGTGAGCACCATGTGATAGGTAATGTACCAAGATAGAAAACATGACTCGTAGTACTTTGTCCATCGTCTATGTCAACATTATGACTGCTATCGCTATATCCCACCAGTTTCATGTCATTACCCCGCTCGTATTTTATCCCAAATGAGGTTGTTCCTTGGAGATAACGTAGGATTTGCTTAATAGTGTGTGCATGTGATTTTCCAGGTCTTTGCATGTATCGACTAACTACCCTAACCGAGTATGTCAAATCTGGACGTGTATGCAAGAGATAACGTAAGCAACCCGTTAATTTTCGATAATGAGTAGCTTCAACTTCCGGTTCTTTTTCGGCTTTCGATAACTTGAGTCCCTGTTCCATTGGACATAAAGTTGCATTGCAATTCTCCATACTGGCTTCTTTTAAGATCTTCATGGCATAACTTTCTTGCTTGATCTTCACACAACCCTTTTCTTGAGAAACTTCGATACCCAAGTAATAGGTTAATTCACCAAGGTCCGATATTTCAAACTGAGACGCCATCCTTTTCTTGAACTGATTTATGAGCTCTAGGCACGTCCCTGTCATGAATAAATCATCCACATAAATATCAACAATGATAAATTCCCCATTGGACACCTTTCTATAGACCGCCTTTTCTTGCAAGCATCGTTGAAAACTCATATTCTTTAAAATACTGTCGAGTTTTAAGTTCCATGCCCTTGGAGCTTGTCTTAGGCCATATAAAGCTTTTGCCAACTTGTAAACTTTTTTTCCCTCTCCCGGTTTTTCAAAACCCTCAGGTTGAATAACGTACACTTCTTCCTTTAAATAACCATGTAAGAAGGCCGTTTTAACATCCAAGTGATGAATCTTCCATCCTCTCCCGGCTACGAGAGAAATCAAGAGTCGTATTGTCTTGAGTCGAGCTACCGGCGCTAATACTTCATCAAAGTCAATACCGGGTTGTTGTACATAGCCTTAGCAACTAAACGTGCTTTGTACTTAATAATCGAGCCATATGCGTTTCTTTTGATTTTAAACAACCACTTTAACCCGATAGGTTTAACATCTTTAGGTAGAGAAACAAGTTTCCAAGTGTTATTCCTTTCGATAGAATCAATCTCGGTTTTCATTGCTTTGAGCCATTCTGGTTTCAATTTGGCTTCATTGAAATTCCTCGGTTCCTCATCAAATGTTAACAAAAGTTCATTAACATTCAACTCATAATCATTTAATCTTTTTGGTAACACGGAAGTACGAGTTGAGCGACGTATCGGGATAGTCGTAACATCGTTGTCAGAATCTGTTTCATCTATTTCGGGGTTATTTGCGTGATCTGGGTTGCTGATCGCATGAGCTGAGTTGCCGATCGGTTCGTTTTGGGCCTGGTTTCTGGCCTGTGGCGCTGATTTTGGGCCGCTTGTTTGGCCGCTTGTGGGATGGCTTTGTCTAGCGACTGCTGGGCTCGTCTCATTGTTGCAAGGTTGATCAGTTTTAGCTGCTTGTGTATCGCCCCACAAGACCATGAAAGTACCTGGTTCCCTTTCAGCTTGGTTCGAATCTTCGGACATATTTTTCCACTTCCAACTTCTTTTCTCATCACAAATAGGATAGGCACTTATGATAATTTTATTTTCACACGGATTGAAAAGACGAAATCCTCCCGAACTGGGTTCCTTGCCGAGATACACCAATGGTTTAGACCTATCATCGAGTTTCTTCAAGTGCATTGATACTATTCTTTCATAGGCAACACAACCAAATACTCTTAAGTCTTCAAGGTCCGGTTTTCACCATAAATTTTTTCGTATGGCGTAACTCCTACCAATGCTCGCGTAGGGGTTCAATTTATAATAAAGGTTGCATGTCGAACCGCTTCACCCCAAAAGTAATTCGATACACCTCTTGCTTTCATGAGGTACCGAGTCATCTCGAGTAGAGTTCGGTTTCTCCGTTCGTCTATACCATTTTGTTGAGGTACATAAGGAGTCATCAACATTCGTGCTATACCTTCTTGGTCACAAAAACGGTTAAAGTCATGTGACGTAAATTCACCACCTCTATCCGTATGTAATGTTTTAATCTCTTTACAAGTTCGCTTTTCAATCGTCGTCTTGAATCTTTTAATAACACTAAACGCATCACTTTTGTACTTCAAGAGAAAATACTACATGTATATTGAAAAATCGTCGATAAGAACCAAGATATAAATATTACCCGCTTGAGTGGGGGGATCCATCGGTCCGCAAATATCCCCATGTACCATCTCAAGAATATTTGTTGCTATGTATGTTGCTTTCTTCGGAAACGAGTGCTTCATTTGTTTACCAACCATGCAAGACTTGCAAAGCTGATCTTGATGCTTAATTACCGGTACCCCTTTAGCTAACTTGTGCAACAAATTCACCACACCAAAACCGATATGGCCAAGTCGAGTGTGCCATAACCATGACTCTTCATCGATGTTGGCTTGCATACATTAGGGTTTCCCAACTTTTAGTCGGGTCTTATAGAGACGATTTGCACTTCGCGGGACTTTCATAAGCGGTCTTCCACCTCTATCTCGCATGGTTAAGAACTCACCTCAGAGACGAATATCACAGCCGGATATTGTAGCTTGTCTGAGACTAATCACATTACTTCGAAGAGACGGAATATAATAGATATCTTTCAATAACTTTTGTTCTCCGTTTTTTTCTTCGAACAAAATCGAGCCCTTTCCTTTTATGCATACGCACGACCCGTCTCCGAATCTCACCTGTTCGGTTATATGTTCATTTAATTCATAAAAAAACGAGTAATTATCGGTCATATGATTACTCGCACCGTTGTCCAAGTACCATACATCGTCTTCCTCGGTGTTGGACTAGATCTTCGGAGGGATGTATTTTTCTTCATTCAAGAATATCGTTTCTTGAACAAGGTTCATCATAAAAAATGTTCCTTCCTCATGATTCGCATCTCCCTCTTGCGTCATATTAAGATTTGCCTCATGGTCTCGGTTTCGTTCTGGGCATCTCGAAACAAAGTGTCCGACTTGTCGCAACGGTAACACTTGATATTCGAGAGGTCACGTTGCTCATGTTTTTTACCTTTTTTCTTTTGATCTTCACGGTTTTTCGAGGAGTCATGTTGACCATGGTTTTGGGTGTTACCCCGACCACGGCCTTGACCACGACCACGACCTCGAGAGTACGAGCCACGTCCTCTACCCCTGTTTGAGTCATGGTTCTTGTTGGAATACTCAGCCCTATAATAAAGCAATTTTCCTTAAGTCTCGTTTGCTTTATCTTCTTCTTTGATCCTTTCTTCATAAGATTTCAACCTACCAACCACATCCTCAAACCCAATCGTTTTAAGATCTAGAACCTGTTCGAGAGCCGCCACGATATGGACAAATCGCCTGGGAAGACTTGTGAGAAATTTCTTTACTAGCTTGTGTTCTGACCTGACATCTCCAAGCGTGGCTGATTTCGAAGCAATACCCGACAGCTTTGTTGCATAATCGTCTATGGTACCGTTGTCTTTCATCTTCAAACTTTCGAATTAAGTAGTTAAAGTTTGAAGTCTCGCTTCCTTTACGCGTTCAACCCCTAGGTTTCGTATCTTTATTGCTTCCCACATCTCCTTCCTGGTTTTAAGATTTCCGATTTGAAGAATCAAATCTTCCGGTATCAATTGAAATAAGAGACCCTTCACAACATTGTTCTTATTGGCATCGTCTGAGCCCGAATCTATCACTTCCCAGACTCCATGAATTCCAAGAAGCACTTCCATTCGCATCCTCCATATGGTGTAATTGGTTGACGTTAATATCAGGCATTGAAACGTCAACGGGTTTGATTCCTTCACCGACGGCTGCGGTATGGTACCTCCCGTCATCCAAGATTTTTCTTTGGTACGTGAATAAGTCTGTAATGGGGATTTATCTAGCCCTTATATCACGGCTTAGAATTGATGTTTTCGGTTCGTGTTGAACGCGCGTAGGCCAATCAACGGTTTCCCGTTTCCAACCTACTAATGCTCAACAAATAGCGAGACAATCAACAACCCTACGGACTGTTTCCAACTCGTTGTCGTGAACCGAAAGAGAACTATGACCAGATTGATTGATTCGATCAGACACACGACTCAACCAGAAATCGCAGTTTAGTGTCCGAAGATGATTTCAGTTTGCGGAATCCCTTGAGCGCAGGTACAACGTCGATCACCGGATCTTCTTCACCGCTCTGATACCAATTGAAGGTAATTAGAGTAAAACGAAAAACAGAAAAGATTGCCAAACATGCAAATATTTTATTGAAGAAAACTAACTCAAAACTCCGATCAATACATGATCCTTACCCTGCACGGTATATATTAAGGGTGTGCAGAAAGTCAACCGATCCAATTACAACCGACCGATCCAATTAAAACCGACTGACAATGATTGGATATCCAATTTCAATTGGATCGGATCGGATCGGATCGAAAAATTCAACATCCAATTGGATTGGTTCGGTTCTTGGATGACAGTCCAGAACCGACCACAACCGACCGAACCGATCCGATTCACCATCCAATTATCATCCAATATCCCATCCAATTACCATCCAATTAATAATCAATATAATATTTAATTAAAAAATTAAAATTAAAATTAAAATTAAAAATCCTTTTATCAATAACCACTTTATCAGTAAAAGTTAGAAACAAGTCAAATCACTTTTGGTATTTCTTTCCCACCCAAGTCTCCCAAAATTTCAAATCACTTTTCTTGATTTAGGGTTCTTGCTTCTTTCTCTCATGGTCTCGTGAAGCATCCATCGACAATATCCAAGCAAGCTAGTAGGTTGTGAAACCGACCACCTGTACTCGACAGAAACAAGCAAGCAAGTTTTGTCCTAGATCGAACCAAGCAAGCATCTGTTCTCCAACCGACGGTCTCTTATATCATTCTCCGTCGATAAAACCAGTTGTTTCTTCATTACTTCGGTTGCATCTTCGTCTCCGTCGAGAAAACCATCTCCAAGCCTTGTTCTCTTGGTAATCTGTGCCCCCTCATTCTCCTACTTCTTCGATTTTGATTTTGGGTTTGTTACAACTATTTTGGATCTGTGGCCTCCTCGTTCTCGATCTGGATTTTGTTTTTATGTTTTGGTTACTAATCTGGTATTTGGGTTTCAGGTTTTGGTTTGGTTGTAGATATCAATCCAGATCTTGTTGTTATGTTTGGTTACTGATCTAGTATTTGGGTTTCCAATAGGTAGATGTTGTATTTTATTTGGTTACAGATCTTGTATTTTTCTTTGGTTACCGATCTTGTAAAAAACTTCGATCTGCATAAATTTTGATCTTTTGATTACATATATTTTGTTGTTTTTAAAAAAGTTTGATCCTGTTTATAACTCTTTTGGTTACAAATCTTGTTTACAAATATTATTTGGTTGCAGATATTTTGGTTACAGATCTTGTTGTTCATAAAAAAGTTTGATCTTAACGTTGGTTAAATCAAAGGGTAAAACATTGGATGGATATGATCCGATCCGATCATCCATTGGATGTCGGATGGATGCAATCCGATCTAATCCAAATAATATTGGATGGATCCAATTTGATCCAATGTATATCCAATAAGAATATCTAATGGATGGAACCGAACCGATTCAATCATCCATTGGATTAGAAAAACCCAACATCCAATGGATGATTGGATCGGTTCGGTTCCCCTCACATCCAATGGATGTCAACCGATGAACAACCCTGGTATATATAGACCAACCTAACGTGTTAGAATATATCAAAGATCCTATTTAATTTAAACCATATAATTATCTAAAATAAACCCTCTATTCTAGGAATAGATAATTATCACATATTTAAATTATACTTGATAACTTGGACTACACTCCAATCTCTAATGCTGAACCCGATCCACGCTCCATGCCATAATCGGACTCGGACAATTCGCCAACAGCCCCGACCTTCACTATCTTTACCCATCTTCATTTACATTCGTTTAACTTCGCATGCCTGTTTATATCATCATAATTGAAACCTCAATAGATTAATTCATGTAAAAACAATTGAAGGTGTGTGAAAGTAGGTGAAGGTAAAAAAAGTGAGTGGATAAAGTTGTTGAATGTAGATGAAAGTCCAATATCCTCTATAGTTGTACTACTAAGTTAATTAACCACTTATGTTGTGGCATATCGATAAGGCTTAAGGGGATGTAGTGGAAATTTCATCTTTACCAGGTTTGAATCCAGGTGTTGCCAAAGCTCTCATGGCTATGGAGGTTCATCTACGATGACTCAAAGCCATTCATGATTATCAAGAAATTAATCGACGTGCAAAAACTGGCTAAAAAATCGACGGTTAAGAAAAAGTTTATTTAATTTACAAAAATGTCATAATAATTCTCATCAAACTCAACTATTCTCGCATGCAATTACACCTAAAAGATATATAATGATATTTGACTTACATATAATATTTGTTATAATCTATATACTATATTATAAAGCATGGATAGGGCTGACAACGGGTAGGGTATGGGTAAGGTAAGGGTTAATCCGTTATCCAATCCATTTAAAATAACGGGTAACGAAACGGGTAATTATCCATCTCATAAAACCATTATCCGTATCCTACCCTACCCTTTAAAAGTAGCGGGTAACGAAACGGGTAATGGATAAATGGTAAAACAAAATTTCATTTTAAACTACAATTGATATTGTTAAACCTCAAACATATAAGTAAAACATAAGTTTATAAATATAGTTATTATTTTATATCTAATTTGTTGTAGTAAACATTTAATTACTCTAAATATAATCATAGTGTAATATTTTGAAAACAATTTAAAAAGTGTAAGACTAACACTTTTTGTTGTGATTATTTTTCTAAATCCATCTTGTTTCTCATTTAATCAACATGAAATCTTTACTCGATAAATATAAAAATAAATTAAAGTACACGTTAAAATACGACAACATTATTAAAAAATATTAATAATTAACTTAATATAATTATATATATATATACGCTAATATTTATTTTTATATAATTATAGATAGATACACACATATATATAGAGAGAGAGCAAAGTTCAAATGAAAACTCATTTTTCATTGTGCACGTGAGGACAAATCTCAGTCACTTGTTCTCTTTTGATCCAACAACTCATATTAAATAGAGTTTTTAATTTTAAAATGTTTAAGGGTAAAAATGGAAGAAAAAAATTTAAACACACGTCTACCGTATTTGACTTTTTATTTTCTTTTTTAATTAAATTTTTTTTACCCAATTAAAGTTTAAAATAAATTATCTTAAAAATTAATAATATTTTAATCAAACAAATTACATCAAAAAAACGAGAATTTCGTACTCTTCGATATGACATCCATCTCGATATAGTTTTTTTTATCGTTTTAACCGTTTTTTACGTGAAATGCTATATATGTGTTATATTTATTATGAATATTTATGTACGTTCAAGTTTGTACAACGTCTCGACACCGTAAGTATGTAACTCGATATCACCTTCTTCAACATTTTCTTCAACGTCGTAAAACATTCGTGTATTATTCATCCTGAATATTGTATTATTCATCCTGAATAGTGAATTAGCGTTCACCTTTGTTATTCATACTGAATGTGGACACCCGAGGACGTGCATGCATATTCATAATGAATATAACACATATAGAATTTCATGTAAAAACGGTTAAAACGAAAAAAATCCTGAATATTGTATTATTCATCCTGCATACGGTATTATTCATCATGAATTGTGAATGAACGTTCACCTTTGTTATTCATATTGAATGTAGACACCCGAAGACGTGCATGCATATTCATAATGAATATAACACGTATATAGAATTTCACGTAAAAAATGGTTAAAACAAAAAAAAAACTATATCGAGATGGATGTCATATCGAAAAACACGAAATTCTCGTTTTTTTGATGTAATTTGTTTGATTAAAAAATTAGTAATTTTTAAGATAAATTATTTTAAAGTTTAAGGGGGTAAATTTTTTTTAATTAAAAATAAAAATAATAAGTCAAAGAAGGTAGGCGTTGATTCAAAATTACAATTTTGTCTTTAATCACTTCCCAATTAACCTTATTATGTATTAATCATTAATTAGTTTCTAAGTTTTGATCAATGGTTAAGATTTGTCCTCATGTGCACAATGAAAGATGAGTTTTCATTTGAACCCACCCATATATATATATATTATATCGTAACGGGTAACGGGTTATGGATAACGAAAAACCGTTTATCCATATCCTACCCATTAAAATTTCGGGTAAACGGGTAATGGATAAGTGGATAAATGGATAAAAAATTTCTTATCCATATCCTTATCCAACGGGTCGAAACATAACGGGTAACGGATTTACCCCTTACCCATTGCCAACCCTAAGCACGGATAAAAAAACTCTTAATTTACATGTTTCAAAGCACAAGATACATATTACTACTGCAGACTTCTAACACCCACCAATTTGATATGTGCAAGACCTTCCTTTTATAGGTCCGCGCCAGTAAACCTTTTTTTAATTATATTATTAAATATGTAATTGATTATTTTTTTTAGATATCATTAAAATATATAAGATAATCATTGAATTCTAACAAAATACTTAATTTTTTTATATAAAAAATATTATATTATTAAGCTTAAATTAAAAATTTATAAAAAAACATTATCACTTTCTCAAAATCATCCAAAATCGTACTGTAAATCAACAAAAAAACAAAAAATAAAATTAAACATTAAAATTGTGATATATCTCTCTGCATTATGCGAGTACGCTTCTAGTTATAATAAGACAAAAGATGGCATGCAAACGAACTAATAATTTAAATTTATTAAAAAACAAAATATTTTATATTTTAAATAATAACAATGGTAATCAAATTATTTTGAAGCAACGTAAATTGAGAGTTCAGCCGCCGGTGACGTTTTTCTAAAGGAGTGATGACCAAGTTCAAACTTCAAGTATAACTTTTAGCTTACTTTTTTCTTTTAATAATTGATTTATTTAATTTTTTTAGTATTATTTTTTTTACTGATTATATCTGAAACATGTTAATTGTTTTATAGCTGATTAAATCTATAAAAATTGTATATATTATCATATATACTAGAAATGGATACAACATTTTGTAACTCACAAAGAATATAAATAATACTCAACAAATTTGAAATCAAGGCATTTAAAATTGTTAAATGATAATTGAATTTATAACATTGTATGAACCAACTTAGTGGACGTTTGGTTCACATAATGATTTCTGAAGGAATGAAATCTGTCTAAGGAATTGAAATATGGAAGGAATTGGAATGAAATGTTATCAGGTTTGACCAAGTGTTTGGTTGGCGGGAATGAATTGTAATCAGTCAAATTAATTGGAATCTGTCTGTTTGGTTTGCAAAAGAATTGGAATGGAATTCTGAAAAATGACAAAAATACCCTTTCTTTTATTTTTATTTTTTTAAATGCCGAGAGAGAGAAAAGAGAGAGAGAGAGGGAGGAGAGAGAGGGGGGAGAGAGAGGAGAGAGAGATTGTGAGAGAGGGAGCGGGTAGAGAGAGAGGAGAGAGATAAAGATAAGAGAGAGATAGATAGAGAGGAGGGAGAGGAGAGAGGAGAGAGAGAAGAGAGAGAGAGGAAGGAGAGGAGAGGAGAGAGAGAAAGGAGAGTTAGGGAGGAGAGAGAGAGAGGAGAGAGAGAAGAGAGGAGAGAGAGAGAGGGGGGTTTTAGAAGCGGCTAGGGTTTTTAGAAAAGGTAAGGAGGGTATTTGTGTCATTTTGAGAAAATCTGATGGAATGGAATTCAATTCCATCCATTTTAAGAAGGAATGACCAAATCCATGATTAAAGGAATTCATGAAATTCAATTCCATTACATTGGTAACCAAACAGCAGGATGAAATTTGGTCAATGGAATTGACCATTTCAATTTCATCAGATTCCGACGGAATCCAGCGAACCAAACGCCCCCTTAGGGATGATTAAATTGTGATTGGACCCATGCAATGCATCTGTGTTTATTGTTGGGTCCCATTTGTTAGTCGTTTTATTATATCATTATAAGTACAATTCTTGTTTATAAAAATGTAATCGAAATAAATTGAGTGAAGTCTATTTACATATAAAATAAAATCCATCCCTATAATTTCATCTCGAGTTGGCCTTGTCATGATCTTTTGACTAGACCGTACTTTAACATTCAGGTGAAGTTCATTGTATTAGCCCATTAAGATCACATAAGTCGACTCAAGCAGTTCTTGAAGTAACCACTCAGAATTTTCTATAACAATGTTGTGCTTTAAAAGTTAGGGGCTATTTGGTTGGTTTTCCATTAAGTTCTGTATGGATAAAGTTGTCTGTGTGGATTAATCTGTCTGTATAGATTTAGAAGGTTTTTATTTGAGAGAGTTTTTTCATAGATGGAAGGAACGTGTTTTTTAATGAGAGAGACTGGTTTGGAAAAAACTTGGCTTTCTGCATAAAGCTCCCCCTTGAAATCTTACTGAATAAGCCACTTTCTATATCATTAAGCCACTACCAAACAGTCATATATAGCTGACTGAATAAGCTGTGAGTCTCATTAAGCTCATTAAGCTGCTAACAAACAGACCCTTAGTCAGGTTAGGATGGTTGGTGGTTAAGGTCCAATTATGGTTTTAAAGTGAATTCGATGGAAGCAACGGATTTTAAAGCCCGATTATAAGGACCGACCCAAATACATTAAAAAACTAGTTATTATGTAACCAGGCCCGATTCTGACAATTTTTGGGCCCTGGACGAGATGTAAAACTGGGCCCTCGATAAGTACGAAAAAAAGTTATTTAATATATCCCTTTGTATCATAAGAATAACATTGAATTCAAGAAATACGAATAATTTATGTAAACCATTTTTTCGAGTATTCCTAGACACAAAATCAATTAATAATTATTTATAAATTAATATGATCTACCATATCATTTTTCCATAGCATCATTAATCTGTTCCAACGTCAAAAAATCCTTATGATATATATTTAATATATAAATTGACATTATTTGGGTTGTGATTGTTCGTAGTACAACTCTATCTAAATCAATATGAATCAGTTGTGTTCCCATCTCACATCATATTAATGTTTTTCTATCACCATTTTAAATTTTTAGGGTTAAAACAATTCTTTTTTGAATCATCAATCTTAGAATCAAAACCTCATGTTGTTTTAGTTTGAGATATTATTATTGTTTTTGAGATATAAGAGTACTTAAGATTCATGCACTCAATATTATATTATTAGGTAATAAAGAGTCAATAATGTTTGAAAAAACAGTGTATAGATATAAGTTGGATCGTTTCATATAATTGGTAATTTTTTACACAAAATAGTTCTCCTGGTTAATATGAAGAAATTTACCATATTCTAAATGAAATATAGAATTCATATGGATTGAGTAATCAAAAAAGTCGGTGGGAGATGAATAATGGATAATATATTAAGGTTTTCTAGGTAAGTAATTTTAGACTTTGGTACTAAATTATTAAAAAAAAATTAAAGAAACTATAATCAATATTGTAAAATGAACCACCAATTAACTTTTCACATATTTTTTTCATTTCGAGTGTAATTACTTAATACATGTTTGGACCCTTATATAATACGAAATTCTTTGAGTCCTATTAGATACTAAAAACATTGTCTCTTTTGTTAACTAATTTTTGATACTATTATGTAGTTAAAAAAATTGGGCCCCTATTTCTCGTTGGGCCCTGGGCGTACGCCCGGCCCGCCCTCCTCCAGGGACGGCCCTGTATGTAACGGTTGCATAATTAGTGGAATGTTGTGTGTGCTCTGAAAAATTACTTGGATAGCATTGAGAGAATCCAACATCGAACAACACCATGGTTGGAGTTGAACGACGTGGAAGAGGATATCAAACAAATCAAAATCGACCAAAACCTATCAATGCTGCTAACAACTGACACCGCAACATCATGGAAGACTATGTCGATGAAATGAATGACCTAAGATTGAAGACTAGAAGAAAACACTACGACAACTAAAGACGAAAACGAGACAAATTGACAATTTAACATAACAAAGATTTACACGAGGACTGAAAATTAAGACGAAAACGAAGCAAGATGAAGATTGAAGACTAATATACTAGATGAACTTGTTCATTTTATTCCAAGTTTCGAACAACTACAAGCGAAGTACCAAATGCCTCCATTGTAATAAATCGTTTAAATTTGTAAAAATATAAAAATATAATTTTTTATAAAAAAATGAAGTTTATTTCAATGGCTTAATTGAAAAAACAAAACTATGATAGAAATTTGAAGAAACAAAACTCAACTCTTTACTTTTGTTACCATTTATTTTAATGTGATGAAATCTATTAATGTTTTTTAGAATTGAGTACTTTTTTAAAGGTATTTTCTTTATGTAATGTTACTGTAATAGATTAATTTATTAAAGGTATTTTATTATGTGATGTTAGAATTGAGTAATTTTTTAATATGTCAATTTTAGATATTTCACACATGTCAACTAGCTGATAAGTTAATAGTTAGTTTATCAAACTAGTTTTGTCAAATGAAGCTTTAATCAAATGTGATTAATTTATCAGTCAATTTTTCAACTAACAACTAACTTATCACATAACATCTAACTGTTCAGTTAGCTTGCCAAACATGGCCTAAATCTTATTATACCTTAATTAAGTTTTTTAAATACAAAAATACTCTTAAATTTGGTATAAGGTTATTTTTCCCAATAATACCCAAAAAGAGACTTTGAAATTATAATGACTAAAAATATTAAAAAAAAACATTATTAACCAAAAATGAACATTCATGAAGCTTGATTGTTCATATAAGGTTATTTGGTTTTTACCATTATGAAATAAAATAATAAAAAAATTTATTTATTTCTTGGAGTTGTAGCAAAAGATATGGATTTGAGTCATAGAAGAGTAAGTGGCATGGCAAAATAATGGTGGTGGGTTATCATCATATAATGGTGACTGGTGGGTCAAAAGCGAGGGGCTTTAATTTTTCTAAAATCTTTATTCTCTATTAATTATTAAATAATATTTAGACATAACAATGAAATGTAAAAGTCTTATGTTATTTTAAATAATCTTATATCATTTAAAAATCTGAATTTAAAAAAAAAATGTAATCGTTTAATAAATATATTTACTTTTTTTTTAATTGGAATAAATATATTTACTTAAAAATAAGCAAATAGATGAATTTATACTATAAGGGAAAAATTCAAAAAAACCCAACGGACTTTTGGGTTTTGAGTGATTAAGTCCCTGGACAATTTTTTCGAGCATGTAAGTCATTGGACATTTCAAAACCCGTTAAATAAATTCTTAGACTTTTGATAACCTGTTGAATACATCCTTATTACTTAAAAAATGTAACTTGCAACCTACATAACAGGTAAAACTACAAATTAAAAAAGAAATGTCACATACTTTATCCACTTACAAACTAAAAATAAGGAAATTAACTGAAATAAGTCAATCTCATCAACCAAATTCATTTTTTAACCACTTTTCAAACTTTTTTTTTCTAAAATAGTTAAAGTTTGCACATAATGTTTTTTTCTGTGTAAGGATTGTTTTTTCCAAAAAATAAAATAAAAAACATCCTTACATAGAAAATTTTATGTATAAATATTCATTTTGCTTATAGTTTTAGAAAAAAAATACACTTTCCATCATTATAAAGCTATAATTAGTTATTTGATTTATTTTATATGCATTATTTTTTCATTTTTCATTTTTATTATGTTAACACATAATCGTATATTAACTAAAATATATAAAAAAATTGGTTTATTCTTTTACAAATTATATCATTATAATCGTTTAGTCAATACGTTCAAAATGAACTCAATATTGTTTTTGAATTTAATCTTATATTCTTCAATATCATAAATACGTACGAACTATTTTTAATACTTATAGTTACAGATTTATCTTATATTATTAAATAAATAACCCTAAAAGGATAGAAAGTATAAATATTAAATATAATTCGTACGTATTTATGATATTTAATAATATGAGATTAAATCCAAAAAATTCAATATTAAACTCTTTTTAAACGCATTGACGAGACAATTATAGTTGTGTAATATGAAAAAAGAACATATTTTTTTTAATGTATTTTAGTTAATATACGATTATGTGTGTTAATATAATAAAGGGTTAACTGAAATTAAAAAAGTAGAAGATATAAAGTAAATTAAATAACAAATTACAAAGATGCTTTCTAGTTTTTTATTATTATTTTTTTGCCAAAAACAATTCTTAAGGCAAAAAAAATTATGCATAAACTTAGACTATTTTAAAAAGAGATTTTGAAAAGTGTTTAAAAAATTAATTTGGTTGATAAGATTGACTATTTTAATTAATTTTCCCATTTTTTAATCTGTATGGTGATAAAGTAGGTGACATATTTTTTGTTTTTTTTTAATTTGTAGTTTTATCTGTTATGTAGGTTGCAAGTTACATTTTTAAGTAATAAGAATGCATTTATAGGTTTAGAAAAGTCCAAGAATTTATTTAGTATGTTTTGAAATGTCTAAAGACTTATTTGTTCCAAAAAATTGTCCAAGGATTTAATCACTCTAAACACTAAAGTCCATTGGGTTTTTTTGGACTTTTCTCATACTATAATGATAAAGTATTCAATTTAAAGAAATATTATTATATTATTTTTTGAATGAGTGAGACACCGTTACTTTGCGAGGAAGATTTGATGTGGACGGTTAAGTGACCGGATGCATACCCTCTCAAAAAAGATATTCTTTAACTAAATACAAAGTATAAAAATGTTATAAATCATATAAATCAATTTTTACTATTCATCTAGTCTAATAATATTTGATTTCATAAATATGTTGATTCTTATTTAATATAAAATATCGATCATAATTAATGATTTTTAATCGTTGTCTAAAAAATATTCAAATCATAATGAATGAACCGTTATCATTTTCATAAATACCTTAATTGATTGGTTTGTATTGTTTATAACATGCCCATGGTTTGTATTTCATTTATCCCATCTCCCTCTCTCTCTCTCTCTCTCTCTCACTTTATATATATATATATATATATATATATATAGAGGGAGGGAGAATCAAACGAGAACAGTAACTATTTAAAAGAACACGAGAATTAACAAAATCATTAGTGATTTTACATTAACGTGCAAAAAAGTCACGCGAACCTGAAGCCGCGGCCAAAGTCCTTTTTTCGTGTGTTAATGTAAAATCACTAATGATTTTGTTAGTTTTCGTGTTCTTTTAAATAGGCACCGTTCTCGTTTGAACCCGACTCTCTCTCTCTCTCTCTCTATATATATATATACTACTTTAATATGCATTTACATCAAATGTCTTAAACACAACTCTTTAAACATGTAGTACAATACTTTAAAGCATAAAAATCAAAAAACTCTTAATTACAATATTTAATGCATTATGTACAAACATTTAATGCATTTATTCTACCTCTTCACTCTCTCTCTCTCTCTCTCTCTCACACACACACACACACAATTCAACCCCTCTCCTCTCCATACCGTTCTTCTTCTACTTCTTCACGCCAACAACCATACCCACAGTATAGAGACCCTTTCTCCTTCTTCTACCTATTCACGTTATAGACCTCTTCACACACACAAAAACTAAGCCCCCTCATCATACCGTCTCACAGCCCATACCTCCTTATCGCTGCTACCTGCTTTCACGTCTCATAGCCATACTGACTCCACTTCAAAAGGACGATTTCCCATACTTGATTTCTTCATTCTCGATTGGATTTCTCCATAACCTGTAAGTTCAGTTCATCGATTCACAACCTCGATTCACAACATGTAGGTTGATTCACAACCTCGATTTCCCATATTAGATTTCTCCAAAACCCTTTCCCCATCTGTCAGTTCTCCAAAACCTGAGATCTGTAGGCAAGTCGTGGGGTTATTGGTTTCGTTTCTTGAACAACATCGATGAGGAAGAATAATCGTACCAAGGGGTTAAAGGTTCGAGTTTATCGTCATTAGTTTTTTTTTTTTGCTTATTCAAAGTTCAGATACGTATCTATTTGGATTTCTTCGAATATTGCTGGAATTTCGTTGTATTGAAGGATTGATTAAGTTTGTTTCTGATTTACTCACATTGTACATGTTTTTATCAATCCTTGATTTGGTTTGATTTATATTGCGAAATCCAAGACCTCTTGCCTCCACGACGGCTGATGATGACGTTCGCATCATCGGAAAACCAGTTTGACTGATCAAGCGTACATGATGTTGTTTTTGTTGTTAAACAGCAGGGAAGTCGAGTTTTATCCAATATATCAATATATCTCCCTCATCCTCTGTTTGGGCTGCTGGTGTGGAGGACCATAACGTGAAAGGAATTCAAACTCCAATTGAGGTGAAAAATGCAGAATACCCTTTTATCATTGTTGCATTTGCATCTCATATTTTGTATGTATGAATTTAGACCCTTACTGTATGGTGTTTTTATTTATTTATGTAAAACCTTACTGCATTTGCATCTCAGATTTATTTATTTATTTAAGCCCATTAAAGCTGGTTACTTGGTTGGAAGTTGGAACGGATGATTGCATAGAACCTATTGATATTCTTTTATCTACTTGGTAATCTTAATTGTGTGTATAAGTCCATGGTTTTCAAAGACCGGGTAGAACATATAACTATTTGATCAGGTAGAATAAAGTATTATTCATTTCATTATTATGATTTAAAGGCTCAATTGATGCTTAATTTATTTTGCAAGAAAGTGAAAGTGAAGATGAAGGTTTTGATGAAAATGATGATGAAGAAAATGATCATGAATCGGAGGCAGTTATCCAGATGGCTGAAGTTTTTCCTCCCAAGGAGAGTGACAACAGCTTTCTAAAGAGCTCGCAGAGTTGGGATTGAATGAGAGCAATGGCAAACACAACTCCCGTGGTAAGCTACTTGAAACTTCTCCTAAATCAAAATTCTACAACTTGTATGCATGTTTTTATGTTGTTTTTCAATGTTCTTATTGTTGTCTTCATTTGCTCCGTTCGTTAGTTATCCTAATCATCAACTTGACTGTTTGTTCATGTCATATGCTAGATTTTCATATCGTGATCATTCTAATAGAGTAGTTGTGCATGACCATGTTATATGTTGGAAAACGGTTCATTTTGACTAGTATTTAAAAGCCATTATGAGTGATGCTTAATTGTTTTTTTAGGTAGGCTTGCATCTAAATACAATCCATTCATTTTCTTCTTTAGTTTTGACTCATCAAGCACACAAACACTATAGTCAATCGAGTAGCATTCATGAGAGGCTCTGTTCAACTTGAATTTAGCATGCTTGATTTGGATTCAAGAATATTTGGGAAGCAACGTGATGCAGGGGATGATGTCGCTCTATTCTTTGAAGTAGATGTCATGTCTGCCTACATCCCAACCCTAGACCCCACCCTGGGATGAGATATACTGATATATTAGGTTTGGTTTCTGGATTTTCTGTGAATTTGTGATTTGGGGGCTTATTTTGTTGGGTTTTTGTTGTTATTTGAAAAAAAAAAGAATTCTTATCATGGAGTATGTCAATATGTGAATTTGTAATAGTTTCCTATTGTCTTAAAGGAAGTTTCTTTAGTGAGGTATCTCCTATATTGTGTATATACATATATATACATATATATACATATATATACATATATATATATATATATATATATATATATTTCCCTAACAAAATGAAATGCAAAGGCACAATGTATCTTCTATTTTACCTTTTTTCTGTTTTAGTGATTATAAATACTTTTTTGAGCAGTTAGTGGTTCCTTGATCTGATTTCATTTATGTTAGGATGTATTTGGGATCAATAACTTTGTGCAACGTATTGATCTGGTTTGTATTGGTAATGACTGAGGGGCCGTTTACTAAATACTTACCCGGGTAAGCGCTTATCAGTACCACTTACCTTACGGTCCTTACCTATTGAGCATGGAATCTACCTAGAATCTTACCCTTGTAAGAGCCTTAGCAAGGACCTAGAGTCTTACCCGGTAAGTGATAGAAATAACTCTTACCCAGTAAGCGCTTACCGGGTTTTAGATGCTTACCAACAATCAATTTTAGAGCATCTCCAATGCAAGGTTCTTGTAAGCAAAAAGTGAAGTGCCTTGTAAGAACTACCATTGTGGAGAGTTCTTATAAGAACCTAACTCCTTTTGAGTTCTTATTTAAGAACCTTGGTTCTTACCATGAAGTTTGTGTGAAATGACAATTTCCTCAGTTTTATTGGTAGTTAAATTAAATATTTGATATTTATTTATAAATATATAATAATTTTTGATGTTGACATGAGGTTCTTATAAGAACTACCATTGTGGACTTTTATATAAAAATTTAAATTGATAAGTTGGAACTTAGGTGGCACCAAAAAGTGTAAAAGGGAGGTTCTTGTAAGAACCTCCATTGGAGATGCTCTTAATTGTCTAGAATGTCATACGATAAGGTAAATGAGGGTAATGTCCTTGCCGATAAGCGCTTACCCGGTAAGCGTTTTGGTAAACGGCCCCTGAATGAATGTGTGATCATCCTTTCCTGCTTATCTGCTTCTCCATTTCACAATTTTCTTTTGTATCCTTTCATGTTTTGACTATGAATGAATGTGTGATCATTTTGTGCAGAGTGCAACAGCAACTCCAAAGGAGGTACAACCAATGAGCATAGACATCAAAGCACGATCATCCTTTGTTAGTAGCAGCTACTAGCTCTAGCTGAGGTGTGATGTAGATGAATTGGAATATGGATCTTTTGAATAACAAAATAAATGAGTTTTGTCCATCTGTTTAGTGGTTTTGATGGAATTATTTTCTTTCTAATGATGTTTTAATCTTCCACATTCAATATATACAATTCTATCATCATTCATGGAACTCAACAAGAAAGTTAGATCACTTTCCGACATGGTTTACTTTAAGCGTCAATGGTAAGACTTCAACTTTATTTATGCATATATGGTCGATTGCAACCCGCTGCATTGTACGGGTACACAACTAGTATATATATATATATATATATATATATATATATATATATATATATATATATATAGGGTCCCATTCATTTGCTAACCAATCTATTGGTGCTAACTGTGCTAACCAATCCAAACCGTTGATTATTTAGATCAATGGTTATCAATTAACTACAATTTTAGTTTTATTAAAAAAACGTTATGGAAAATAATGTGCATAACCTGTAACACCCTCAAATCCGGAAATAGCAACTAATTTAAAATTTTCTAAATACACCGATAAAGAAATTATCTACAACCACAAATTAAGATTTAACCTCAATATAAACATTCATTCTATACAAAAGTCTATGATAAGAACGGGTGCTACTAAAACCCCATAATAGTCACTATCTCCAAATTGCGGAAGACTTCACCAACTACTTACATTTGCACAAAGCTAAGGCTCAACTCTTCATAGCTGCTAGTACCAAACCCCCAACTGGAACCTGATGCACATACCGACAAATAAAAAGGTTAGGCTAACGCCTAGTGAGTCCAAGAGTTTTACATGAGCAAATATATTTTTAGAAGAACGAACCTCACTTGAAACCATGACCAAACAAGTGATGTTCCTTAAAACGTGGAAACGACTCTTTTCCAAAATCATGCACTTTCCAAAGATGGACACTTCATTTAAAACTTGCTTTATAAATTGATGCAACTTGAACTAACTCGAAACATGAACCATCGTCAAAACCATGTATACCGTACGTACGCAAACATGGACACTAGGTCTGATACTCACACGACCATAAACGAACAGACTTTAATTACCAAACACGGATTTGACATAATTCATTCAAACCTTAATATACGAGGAGGATGGTCAAATATTAAGGTCCTCATTTTCTGTCGACCATAAAGACCCAAAGAAAATAAATTAAAACATCTTTATATTTAAAAACACTGATAGCCGACAACGGGGGAAACCCGTATCCGTGAGGGTGAAGGGAACACAAAGTATGCCATCCAACAACGTTAATCGCATGACACCTCCCGACATCACAGCCAGGTGTCCCTATGACTTCTTTACAAGCCCACCCCAAGTAAAGTTGACCTTGATGGACATCCCGAAGGACTCCACCCCAAAGGCCCGACACACTTAAAGACTACCTCTCAGGCAATACTTCAAGCGGCGGAGGTCCTAGCGCCTACTTTGCCTATAGCGCTACCAGACTCAACCCCTCCCAATGCATACTTGTAAAGTTTCTGGTCATAAAACATGGGTACTGACGGTCACTCGCAATACCCAATCGACCATCCAAAACAGACCGACTGACGTGCCTATGGATCCATTACAACACCGTCTAACGTTACATGACTCCAAATGAAAGACCAAATCTCCCAAAGCATGTAACTCACCAATGACACAATTTAAGCGTCATCAAACTCAAAACCCACGACAGTTATAAGATCTGGACAAATGTCCACACGACCCATTTAGTCAAAACCGAGCCAAAAACCCAACTCTTTACGTAAGTACCCAAATAAAGTATATATAAACATTGAAACACGTTTGACCCACTATTATGCAAACACGACCAAAAGGATAATCAACTCAAAACTCATCATTGGTTGAGACCAAACCATTTTCCAAATGAACTCATACCCTTATGTTTTCAAAATGCCTCATAACACAATAATATGCATTTTCTGAAAAGGTTTATAAGATCAAATGCACAAAATGTCACTTACGTCAATTGAACTCCAACTATATATGTAAAATCATCAAATAAACATTTCAACATGATTTATTTACCAAAATACCCAAAGATCCCCAAATGGTGTCTCAACATGTTCATGAAACTAAACATTTCAAAATAACCAAAACTTATCAGCAGTTAACACCTTGATGTAAAACATAAACACTTTAAAATAAACATTTTGGCATGTACACCGTTTTCACAAATTAACTTGAACTCACCTGCTAGATTTAGGCTAAATCTAGATTTTACCCCAACTTGAGCTCCTTTGAAGAAACTTGGATCTTCAAGCCAAAAACTTCAAAAACCTAAATCCATAAATTTCCAACCATAAATATTCATATCCAATCACTTAGAATCATTCCCCAAACAATTTATACCAAAATCCCCAAATGTGGCAAGAACCCTAATTTTGACCCAAAACTCCCAAAATTGTCCAAACCGAAATTTAGAGAAATCAAACACTAGGAAACCATTAATGGAGCATTTATAACTTATTTCATGGTTTAGAAATGGGAGGGATACACTTACCACTTAGGTTTTGATGAAAACCTAGAAAACCCAAAAATTCTTGAAGATGGAGGTGATGATGATGAATTCTTGACCTTTGCTTCCAATCCACCACCAAATACTCTTAGATCTTCCCAAAACTAACAATCTAACCTTGAAAAGCTCTCAAATACGAAACCATAGCAAAAAGAATCGGCCAAAACGGAGTTGAAATGAGAAAGTTATGACCAAATGAAGAAAAACCCGATTTTAATCGTCCAGACCCTGCTGGCGAGAGTGCCAGCGAAAGTGACAATGTGTCACTTCCGTGGGGCACTTCCGCGGAAAGCGTACCGCGAGTTTCAAGCTCCACCGATCACTGTTTTGGCCATAACTTCTTCGTTATAGCTCCGTTTTCGCTCCGGAAAGAACCGTTGGACTCGTAATTGAATCCTTCATCCATCAAGACTATAAAATCAATGATTCAAGCCCAAAATAAAATATCTTATTTTTCCTTAATATATCGGTTTCGATATAAACTTGAAATGATACCTTTCGAAAATCGGGCTGTTACATAACCGCATAGGGTTAAAATGGTAAAATTGCATATACATTTATTAACCATCTACACACGTGAAGAAAATAATTAGAAGGAAAGTTAGGGCTTATTCAAAATAGAGATTCGTTTAATTGAAGGCATGATTTCACACACCATACTAATCATCTCTTATCGTAAACGATCTCCGGCGAAAAATCTGGAAACGAATTCGTGAAGAAGAAGGAAGCTTACAAATCAACAATTGATTGCTTCGTACCCTCGTGAAAAAGGGAAACCTAAAATCAATCATTTTTGAAATAGGCGCGAAATGGATGAAATCGAAGGCGCGAATCGACGATTGAGAGGTGAAAAGCTAAAATTTAACGGTTTATAAATGAGGTTTAGACTCATATATACATTATTGTTATTTCGATTTCAGTAAGGAAGCCCAGTGAGAGGATATTCAAGAAGAATGGACTTTCAAGATTCAAAAACACAATGGAAACACCAGTTGAAGTTGATCTTGAAGAAACACATGCACTGAACGATTTGATGCAAAGGATTTCAAGAGATAAAGTGGTTCCAACAGATGTGTCGATTGAAGAAACAACTAACGAAGTTAATGTTCTAGAAACGGAAGATGAAGGTACTATTAACCATATTTTTCGATATGTTTTTTCTGCTCTGTGATCACTTTTTATGATAAAGTGTCCATTTTTTTGGGGAATTAGTTTGGAGCACTGTTTTTTAGAATCTTGAATGAAAATAGTAATTATTCAGGTGCATATATGCAGTGTTAAGTATTTGAGGATGGAACTAGTGCATATGAGCATGTTTAACTTGAATTTTGTATGTGCTTGTATGAATCGTTATGGATTTATGCATTTAGTCATTGTTTAGAATTTGAGTAAGGAATCTGTGAATATAAGCTTAAATGCATTGTAATGCATTTGAGTATAAAATATGTGCATATGAGCATGTTTAAACTACAAATTGTAAGTGCATATATGCATTTTTATGTATTTGTGCATATATGCATTGTTAGATATTTGCGAATGGAATATGTGCTTATGAGCATGATTAAATTGAATTATTTAAGTGCATGTATGCATTGTTAACCCCCAACTCATGAGGGTTTAGCATAAACTTTTTTAAATTGGAGATATAAAAACAATGCACACGTTATAGGTCTATTTAAAAAGAACTTATCTTCACCTAAATATCATGGCTTGAATAAAATTTAGAGTGAATTGTGGATTTATAGAGAATCTGTGAATATGAGAATGTTTAAATTGAAACTTGTAAGTTCATGTATGCATTGTTATGAATTTGTGCATATGAGCATTGTTTTAGATTTGAGGATCGAATTTGTGAATATATCATTTGTTGTCAATTTTCCCCTGTGATGAACATCCAGAATGTTGAATTCTTCCATCACATTCATGATAACTTGTACACTTTCCAACCCCATCTCTTTGTATGAATTTGTGCATATGAGCATGGTTAAATTAAAACTTGTGATTGCATGTATGCATTTGTATGAATTTGTACATATGAGCATGTTTAAATTAAAACTTGTGATTGCGTGTATGCATTTGTATGAATTTGTGCATATATGCATTGTTTAAATTAAAACTTGGGATTGCATGTATGCATTTGTATGAATTTGTGCATATATGCATTGTTTAAATTAAAACGAGGATTGCATGTATGCATTTGTATGAATTTGTGCATATATGCATTTTTAAGGATTTGAGGATGGCATCTGTGCATACGAGCATTTTCAAATTGAAACTTGTAAGTTCAGTTATGCATTGTTATGGATTTTTGCATATATGCATGTGTAAGAATCTGAGGATGGAACCTGTGCATATGACCATGTTTTAATGAATTTTGTAAAGTGCATGTATGAATTGTTATTGGTTGTGTGCATATAGGCATTTTTATGGATTTGTGCATATAGGCATTATTATGGATTTGATGATTGAATCATGTGTGCTTTTCTGATAGTTGTGCTTATAGGCATAACGTTATAATTGAACATTATGAGTTGTGCATATGAGCATGTTGTCACACTGTGAGAAGTTGATTATATAGGAATGGTGCAATTTATAGTTGAACAAATTTGCAATTTAAATGCAAATATGCAGTCGACATCTTTTATACATTTTTGAATGATAATAATAACATTGTAGTGAATGTATGCATTTTAGAACTTTGTTACTAGCATATGAGCATTTTAGAACTTTGTTAAAATGCATGAAGGTACACCATTAAAGAGACGAAGGAAAATACAAGCATCCGAATCAGTTCCTGTTTGTAAAGCTGGAAAAGGTACTTTCTGGGAAAACTATGTTGTAATCTGATGATCAACCTTATGACATGCATAGCATAATTAAAACACTACAAACGTGGATTGGTAATTTGCATAACTGATTGAGAAAAATATTGCAGGAAAAGAACCGATGGTCGGATGGACAGCGCGTTACAAGATCCAATTCAGAAAACAAATCAAGACAAGGAAGACACATTGACAGATCATCGTCAGCAAGTGAGTACCAATATAAGTGTCCTATTACATTCAAAATAGACATAAAAATAACATTTTACATTAAGCAGGGCTATCGCCAGATAGTGATTTCGAGGAACAACCTGTGATGAATATAAGGAAAAAGAATAAGAATGAAGTGCAGGGTCAAGGGAACAGCGAAACGGACATAAAGTGCACAAAGGTTAAAAAGCAAAAAGATCCGCGGGGAGTGCCTGGAATACGCACAAGGACATCACCTAAGGCGTTGTACGAGACAATTAAGAGCTTGAATGAGAAACAAAAAAGTGCAATTAGGCAAATAGGGATGGAATCTTTGCTAGATATGACAATAGACGGAATACCATTAAAGTTAGGCTACTACGTGGTGGAAGCCGTGAACACAACACATATGCGTTTGATAGTTCATACCGGGGTGATTCCAATTACAGTGGATTCAGTACATCAGATTCTAGGACTTCCAACAGGGGGGATAGACTTGGCGAAGGAAGATTCATTGGATGCGGATGAAAACCTTGCTTTGTTCTGGAAGAGACAATTTATAAAATCTCTGATTACACCACAAGACGTCATTAACGAGATACGCAGAACAAAAGAAGGTGACATTAAGTTTATGCTGAATTTCCTGGTGCTTGTGGTGAACACACTTGGAGAGTGTAGCCGGACCGGTCACTGCAAGACTGACTTCTTGTCGAAGGTAACTGGGGTACATATATGATTGTATACTGAATAGTAAGAAAAACTGGAAGAGAGAGAGCTCCTGGGCTTTTTATGCTGGTCCATTAACATTTCTTACTATAAGTATATCTGAACAATTACTTACACTCATATAAACAAATCAAAATTTCTTTATCACACAGTAAAGCAGTTTGAATGCGATGCGCTCTTGTTGCTCCAACCTTATAATTATCGTTATACAACACATTCCTACAATCAGTGTACTGCATCTTTCTGTTTTTACGTGAAAAGCGTCGGTCATTATCATTAAACAACACATGATTATGAGTTTCGAAAAAATCGTAAACCTCGTATCGAGATTTGTCCTTTGTCAAATGTAACTTCACGCAAGCGTTGCAACCAGAACATTTGATATTCGAGTTATGAACCCGACGGTCACCGGAACGGAGCTTAAGAGAATCAAAATTCTTCTTCTTCGGAAACCCCTCCTTACCACAAACTATCCAATGGGTCTGTATCGACCCGTACTTGTTTGTCTTCTTCGCCTTCAAACGAACATCAAAGCCCGCCTTATCGGCATACTTTCTGTACATAGCCTCGGCGTCAATAACAGACGCAAACTGGTCACCCACCTTCGGTTTAAATTCATCAGGTACCGTGGGTATCCATAACTTATTGCCATCATCATCCTCACCGACCTCGACATCATTCATATCGACTACACATATGAAACACACAAATCATTTAACAATTTTATGTGTATATAAAACTACATGGTCGTTTATCTATGTATATATGTATTAAAATGTCCTTTACCTATAGATAATCCATGTTTGCCTACATGCAAGAGTGAATTTAGCATATTTTGAAATATTGCACGCGTGCATATGTGCACTTACTAAATGTATTTAAACATGCTCATATGCTCAAATCCCATCCTCAAATCATTAACATTGCATATATGCTCATACGCACACATTCCTTCCTCAAATCATTAACAATGCATATATGCACAAATCCATAACTATGCATACAAGCACATACAAAATGTATTTAAACATGCTCAAATGCTCAAATTCCATCATCAGATGATTAACAATGCATATATGCACCTGAATAATTACCTTTTGCATACAAAATTCAGTAAACCATGTAATCCATACAAATATCCCAAAAAAATTGACACTTTATATATCATTTTGCATGTGTGCATATGTTCATACGGTTATGCTATGCATATAATCAATTAGTGGTAATATGAATAAGATGATACCTACATGGTCGTTTTATTGTAGTGCATATAAAACTACATGGTCGTTTATCATGTGCATATATGCAATTTGGTTATTGTAAATGTACACTATAAAGTGGAATCTGAGCATACGTGAACAGAGGTGTTTTATCAATTTTCGACAATAAACGTATGTGTACAAATATGTGAATCAGTGCAATTTGCGAAAATATATGTACATTATATCAACATGCTCGTCTTCAAAATACATTACAGTTCCTTTTACCGATATTATTTTTCGGATGCATTGAACTAGAAGATGGAATGTTATCGAAATTGATCTCGACAGAGATGTCATCAAGTCCGGTCGAATTACCGAACTCTTGGGATATTCCGAAATTCAACGGTGGCACAGGATCATCATAACGTGTGCACGCATCAACGTCTTGCCTTTCGAAAATAGATTCCAATAAACTCTCGTTATCAACAACATTCGTGATTAGATTATCATCGCTCATTGTGCTATTACCAAGAAAAAGATGAATTTTGATCCACGAAAAAAAGCTTGTTGAAATAATCGAACTGTTTGTGAAAAAACTTCTAGTTTCAATCGATAAGAATGTACATATATTAATCGCTTTAATCCCTAAAAATAAGTAAATGATAACTTCAGATTGAAACAAAATATGAACCAAAATTGAATTTGAAAATATAATATTTAATTTGTGTATCATTACCATAACAAACCTCATATAATTATGGAAAAGGTGTTGATATGGCGTTGAATTGGAATAAGATTGGATTGGTCAACTCTAAGTAAATTCCATTATTGCCCTTATAATCAAAAAGCATTATCAAAATTAACGGAGCGTTCTGATTGGTCGAAAATCGGTTAGCGCCAATAGATTGGTTAGCAAATGAATGACCCTATATATATATATATATATATATATATATATATATAGGGAGAGGTTCATTTGAGAAATGGTAAATATATGAGAAATAGAGAAGTAATGTTAGCCATTCATCTGGTCAACATTTGCGGCTTTGACCGCGAAGCACCGGATAATTCCTCGTGAGGTCTATAGAAGGTAGAGGGATAATTTCGTAAAATACACGGGATGAATTCATATATGAATCTGTATAAATTTGTTAATTAGTTCAACTGATTCATATATGGATCTTTGTGATTCATACAGATTCATATATGAATCACAAAGGTTCATATATGAATCTGTTAGTTAGTTCAACTGATTCATATATGAATCATAAAGGTTCATATATGAATCAGTTAAAAGAGTTCAGTTGTGAATTGCACTGGTTCATATATGAACATATAGTTCATATGTGAATTATACATGTTCATATATGAACACAGCCCGTGTGTTTTGTAAAATTTACGAAATTGTCCTTCTATTTTTGGGATAGCCGCAACTTTTGACCGGTCAAAGCCACAATATTTGACTAGTCAAATCCGATCTTGACCATATGATTGGCTAGGATTACTTCTCTATTTCTCATATATTTACAATTTCTCAAATGAACCAAACACTATATATATATATATATATATATATATATATATATATAGACTTGAGATCATGTGAGACCAAGCTATTTCCATGAGACCCGTGAGACCGCAAAAATAACACTAAACCTTCACAGCAAAAGACTGTGAAGGTATTATAAAGGTAAACCTTCACAGTGTTTTTGTTGTGAAGGTTTGTTGTTTTTCGTTCCTTCACAATGAATCGTTGTGAAGCTTTTAGTGTTATTTTCTGGTCTCATGAAAACAGGTTGGTCTCACGTGAACCCAACTCTCTCTCTCTCTCTCTCTCTATATATATATATATATATATATATGAGTAAATTACGTTTTTAGTCCCTATGGTTTGTTGAGAATTTCCATTTTCATCCTTATGGTTTTGACATTACATTTTCATCCTTATGGTTTATAATTCATTACCTTTTTCATCCCTATGGTTTAATTTTTATTGCTTTTTTCATCCCTATGGTTTGTAATTCATTTCTATTTTAGTCATTCATACTTATAAGTAGTATTTTGACCTCAGGGACAAAAATAGAAATAAACTGCAAACCATAGGGATGAAAACTGAAATTTCAAAACCACAAAGGATGAAATTCGCAAACTTTAACAAACCACAGGGACTAAAAACGTAATTGTCTCTCTCTCTCTCTCTCTATATATATATATATATATAGGGTGCGTTTCATTTGAAAACCAATCAATTCGTGGAAACTCTGCAAACCATATATATATATTTACGGAAAACTATTATTATTCATTAATAATGATTGGGATATATATGGAAGATGATAAGATTCATTTATTATAATCATGACTTTAGATTAGGAAACTTAACAAAATGTTTCCTAAAATAGTGGTTTGCAAAGTTTACACAAATTATTTGGTTTTCAAATGAAACGCACCCTATATATATATATATATATATATATAGGGGGTCTTTCAAGGGAGATCTTACTATTTTATGGTAACTATGAAATCCAATATCATCCATCCATTTTAATAATCAATGGTGTAAAATAATTAAGAGAAATAATAATTAAAAACACAAATTTAGGCCATTAAAATAGGTAAAAAGGGTAAAAATGTCAAAAAAAATATTATAATTAAGTGTGATATAATTTAGGCGGGTCCGATAATTTTGGCATGGAATCAATTGGCGATAATCTCAAAATATTGAAACTGTATACATATTTTGTTGGTGATAATCTCAAAATATTGAAACTGTATACATATTTTGTACTGTGGTCTTACAATTTTAAAAGGAAACGAGTTTTGTTACAGCAAATGGGATGTGATACACTATGATCATCTTGCAAAAATCTGATCTCCTTGATGATACAATGATGGGAAAATTGTTACTAATTCAAAATGTGGTGATACGTTGTGATGAATGCTCTCATTCACTACAAATTTACCCAATGTACCACTGTGATGCACTCAAAGAACATTGTGTTACACTGTGATTAACATCGTGTTACACTGTAATTAACATCGTGTTACACTGTGATTACTATTGTGATGCACTCAAAGAACATTGCGTTACACTGTGATTAACATACAAATGTGATTACCATTACGATACGACGGTAATACCAACTGTGGTACCACTATGATACCAACTGTGTTACATTGTGATTACCATACAAAATCATAATCAATGGTAAATGTGAGAATGAACTATTTTTTGGTTTCTATACCTGTTTATCGAATAAAGACATCACAATATGAATCGAAATGGGATGCAGGGGATCATCACAGTGAACCAGCATGGATGTCAAAATGGGATTAATAAGATGATCACATTGAACCACAAACCAACTAAGGGGAGCGAACTTCGACAAACACAAACAACAACCTTTTTTGAACACGGTCCTTCCTCCAATCCAACAACTTCTTCTTCGTTGAGCAGTTCTTCAGACCTGTAAAAAAAATTGGAAACATGAATGTTGAATAGGTTTGATTTTGGTAAATCAATTAGTCGAGTATTATTAGGAAACGTAATCTTGATGATTTTGATTGATATAAATCTGTAAAATAAAATAATTATTTATTATACAAAAATTAAACAGATTACCAATATACCCTCAACAATTAATATATAAAAAACAGTAAATAAAAAAAATAATGATTGGTTGTGGTTGAATCTCACGGTTACCACAAAATACTAAGATCTCATATGATTAGGCCCCTATATATATATAGGGTGCGTTTCATAGAAAACCAAATAATTCATACAAACTTTACAAACCAATCTTAGTTGTTCATCAAGTCTAATAAATATATGATTTTATTATGTTTCCTAATTTAAAGTCATGATCATAATAAGTTAACCTTATCATCTTTCATATATAACACAATCATTATTAATAAATCATAATAATTATCCATATATATATATATATATATATTGTTTCCTAAAATAGTGGTTTACAAAGTTTGTACGGGAGAGGTTCATTTGAGAAATGGTAAATATATGAGAAATAGAGAAGTAATCTTAGTCATTCATCTGGTCAATATTTGCGGCTTTGACCGCAAAGCACCGGATAATTCCTTGTATGGTCTATAGAAAATAGAGGGGTAATTTCGTAAAATACACGGGATGAGTTCATATATGAATCTGTATGAATCACAAAGATTCATATATGAATCTGTTAATTAGTTCAACTGATTCATATATGAATCTTTGTGATTTATACAGATTCATATATGAATCTTTGTGATTCACAAAGGTTCATATATGAATCTTTGTGATTCATACAGATTCATATATGAATCACAAAGGTTCATATATGAATCTGTTAGTTAGTTCAACTGATTCATATATGAATCACAAAGGTTCATATATGAATCAGTTAATTAGTTCATATGTGAATCAGTTAATTAGTTCATATATGAATTACAAAGGTTCATATATGAATCAGTTAAAAAAATTTATATGTGAATTACACTACAGTTCATATGTGAATCATACAGGTTCATATATGAACTCAGCCCATGTATTTTGTAAAAGTTACGAAATTTTCCTTCTATTTTTGGAATAGCCGTAACTTTTGACCAGTCAAAGCCGCAATTCTTGACCAGTCAAAGCCGCAATATTTGACCAGTCAAATCCGATCTTGATCGTATGAATGGCTAGGATTACTTCTCTATTTCTCATATATTTATCATTTCTCAAATGATCTTAATGCTATATATATATATATAGCCATGGATTCAAATGAAAATGCTAAATATATGGGAAGTAGAGAAATAATCCTGACCTTTCATACGGTCGAGAATTACCACTTTGACTAGTCAAAAATTGCGTCTCTGACTGGTCAAAATTTGCGGCTATGCCAAAAATAGAGGGGTAGTTCGTAACTTTTACAAATAGGCGGCAAACGGATTCATATGTGAACCCGTGTGATTCACATATGAACTATAGATTCGTATATGAACCCATGTTTATTTTAACTAATTCATATATGAACCCTTGTGATTCACATATGAACTAATTAACTGAGGTTCATATGTGAATCGTATGAACTAATTAATAAATTCACATATGAACTAATTAACTGATTTTCATACGAACTAATTAACTGATTCACATATGAACTTGTTTGTCGTCAATTTGTAAAAGTTACGAAACTAACCCTCGATCTTCTGCAGACCATGCGAGAAATTATCTGGTGCTTCACAGTCAAAGCCACAAATGTTGACAAGATGGAGGGCTAATATCACTTCTCTACTTCTCATACATTTAACACTTCTCGTTTAAAGCTCTCCCTATATATATATATATATATATATAGGGTTGGGTTCCGGTGAGAAGTTGAGAAGTGGTTATCCACCGTTGGATGAGAAATGGACGCACATTAGAATGAGATGCATCGAAATAAGATGTACCGAGATGCACCAGATCAATGGGAGAGCTTGAGATTAAAAGAGATCAAGGGTTTAGATCCACTTCTCACATTTCTCACCATTAACTAACTTCTCACACGATCCTTCGCCTATATATATATATATATAGGGAAAATCATGCAAGAAGCAAACTAATTTGTGAGAAGTCGAGAAAGAATATGGGCCACATAATTCATTAATTAAAAAATACCATAAATAAAAAATGGTATGCACAACGGTGACATCTCACACAGCTGGAATGCGGTACACCTGAAAAAAAATACCTTTTCCTCGAAGTCTTTTTCTTTAACTTTTCACAACAACGTTACTGTCTTAAGTATAAGAAGGTCATTGGTTAAACCAATGACCACCTTAACCGATTTTCCCTTGCAGATTCGCATGATCATCATATATCGGCAGGACGTAAGAAGGATAAAATTCAAAAACTCATTCTATGGTAAGTCTAAAATATGACTTCATAGATGCATGAATTAAGGCCTTGTCACCGACAAAATACGATTTACATGCCTTGTCGCACAAACGCCCGAGTTTGCAAACATAAGCATCCGAGTCGGCAGACGCTCAAGACGACATACATGAACGCTTAAGCCGACAGACACCCAAGTCGGTCGAAATGAAGCAATAGAAACGGAAAAACATATAAAACAAGTTGATAATGTTCTCAACCCATGAACCTACTTACATGCTAGAACACGACATAACTGCAAGAATACGACACAAATGCCAGAATCGGCCCATCGAACATGGTCGAATGAAACCTTCGACTATTTCATACGATCACCTAAAAACAATAGTAAAAACAACAGACTTAAAAATTCTCCAAAACTTTTCTTAGGAGAACTACAAGATCATCCACTTTTTGGCGTTCACTCGACTCAGACATCATTGTCAGAAATTCAACGAAACGGATACTAAAGACAATACGTCTATGAAATAAAATATCACTATATTAAAATGGTCAAAAATTTACAAGTGATAAACACAATCACCAATGATCAACTAAATAAAAATTACAAGACAAAAAAAGAAATTCTAAGCCTGAGATGAGTTTGGGTTTCCTCCGAAACCCTCTCAACTGCAGATTCCTCAGCAGGGATAACCTCAATAGTTGCAAGGTCTTCCTCAATTGCTTCTTCTTCTTCTTCATTAGATTTGAGGTTTTCCTCATTTCCAGGAAGAATCCAAGTTCATCCTCATAATCCTTTAATGGGGTTTTCTCTGCCAAATGTTGTTACGTAATAGAGGTTCTTTTCCTAAGACGAGTGAAGGCTTCCAAAGCCTCCAACCATTCCTCTAGATTAATTATCTTATCATTGACCTAACTTAAAGACGACCTAACGGTCCTAGTCTCTTTTTCATTCTCAACTAGAACTATCTTAGTCGCCTTTTCTCTTGCCTTGGCTGCATCAACCTTGTCGAAAGCTTACCTCGGTTGGACATGAAACACCGTATTCTCAAGACCTTCGACCTCCAGCTTAGTCAAGGCGTCGTCCAAACGAACTTCGGCCACCTCTGCATCCTCCACTATTTTCAAAGAGGTCGATGCTACCAATCGAGCCTCTAAATTTTTTGATGAAGAGATAAGGACGATTGAAAAGCCTATAAAAAGAACAAGACAAACATCATTTATAAAGAATTCTCATGATGTATCAAACAGTCGGAAAATCCACTTACTAAGAAAGTCAAACCCACTGTATACATATCAATGTCTTGGATGGGTGCAACCTCATATTTCTCCCTAGTTTGAGGGAGGACGAAGGAATCCAAATGAGGGGATATGTCGTCGCTGAGCATGTTCCCTTGCATGAAATCTCCAGGAAAATCAACCCTTATCGACATCGTCGGGATTGGTTTCTTCCCGGACTCCTCCCCCCTCCTGGAAGAAGCGAAAACAGACCCTTGAGGGACTTCCTTATGAGTCGAGGGAGGGTAAGAAGAAGGGACCGACATATTCACTTTTGTGAAATCAGCAACCTTGCGTCGGTCATCATTGGTTAAAGGTGGTTTATTCTTAACCATCCCAAATCTGGTCCTCTTCTGGGCTTGATCCCCGGAAAGAGCCATTTTTTCAGCGACTTGTCTTTACAAGCAAGTTCAACGTCTCTCTCATTCTTTGAAACAACGATCCTCGCCGAATTCTTGGAAGCTAGGTTTTTCTCAGGAGTCTCACATGAAAGAAGGAAAAAGACGAAATAAGAAAATACCCATTAAACATTGACCGTCATTGGGCAATAAAACTGTTTATTTCATATAATTAATGAATGGTCAAATGAAACTATTTAGAACTCATAACATGCCATGAATATGGGATAAGTCAACCATCAACCAATTAGCACGTGCATATTATTTCAAGAACTAACATGAACTGATCCGGTAAGCTCCCACTAAGGATAAGATTCACTCAGTCACTAAGAACTAACATGAACTGATACTCTACCATAGGCTTGCAAAAATTCTTATTCTTCACCGCTGGATTGTATGCATGATACAAATCAAAATATCTTTTTCAATGGTTGTAATGGTGGCTACGGCTAAGGTAGGATGGTTATGGTTAAGTAACTTTAAAACCGTTAAGATTAACGGGCATTATGAGTAATAAACCAAGAGTATCTCACATTATGGTTCTCTTTGAACTTTCGAGCACTTTTCGCGTCAATGACTGCAAGCCTTTATTATTTCTTTCCACAGGGGTCATATATTGACTTTTAAACCCCTTCTTCGTGCCACTTTTTATTTTGACCAATTCCTTTTTCTTTCTTTTTTTTGATTTTTTTTTCTTTTTCCTTTTTTCTGAGGCCTTGCTTTCTACTCTTTTCTTCTTTTGAGACCACAACTTCAGGTTATCAACGATGTAGTTACTTATTCTAATGATACACCCCAAAGTCTTAAGGTTTGGGTGGGAAATGTTTGGCTTATGTGGCTTGTAGCTTAGGTGTGTCAAACGAAAGGGTTTGTAGGCTCAAAATAGTTGATCAAATGGATTGCATTTTAAGGGTAGTCTTTTTGGCTAAAAGTGGTTAACATTCTCATCAAAGATGGCCTTATCACTTTTGTATGCAAGCATGACTAAAATGCAATCTTAAAGAGAATAGATGCAAGTTCTAGAAAGACTGATGCACATGAGGTATAATACATACATGAAATGAAATGAGACTAATTTGGATGTCTTAGTCATAAGGCTCAAATGTCTCACGGATTAGTTGTGCTCACCAAGTCACTCAATGCTAGTTTTAAATAGTAAGACATACCAAGCAGTTTTAGGTGACTAATCGACCAATTCATTAGTGATATATGTTCCTTAGAGTCTAACAAGAAATTTTTCATTATTGTTAATGTATGTAAAAGAATCACTGCCCTAGAACAAATCAATTATTTAAGTTTTTAACACCCCACACTTTTAGATCATGCATCGTCCCCAATGTATGCACTTATGATAAGAAACACAAAAATATGAAAGGAACATAAAACTCCCCTGGATGTCCTTCCAATGCATGACTGGGTGTAGTGTTGATCAATCCATGTGAGCTCCAACCTGAATGAGAATGTCAGCCTTCGGCGATTTGTCAACACTTTCCTGTTACAACACTACAACTTGTACCAACTTTGTTAAAGCACAATAGAGATTCAATAGTAATAAATCAGAAAATTTCCAAAATTTCCCCTTCCCTAACTTAGAAATATGCATTGTCCTCAATGTTGGGAAGTGGGACTCAACCAAGATAGGCTCCAAGCTTAGAGACAGAGGTGGCAAAAGATAAGCAAAAAAAAAAAAAAAAGGGAAAAAAGACACCTAATAAAAAGAAAAAAAATCCTTGTTTTCGTAGGGAAACACGAATGCACTTAGCATGTGAAACAATCCTTTTAAACCCCTAGGTTCCCCCTAGTGGATGAGTGAAGTCCCATGTGGGTTTGCAGTGAACACACCCACAAAGTTCATTTAACTACAACTTGACTAACTAATGCAATAAAAATAAATACAAAAAGAAAAAAATGTACAAAACACAGGTAGGTGTTAGTCTTGTTACCAATCTGTGAGTTACATACCTGCACTGTGATGCTTTCATGCTTAACGAGCGAAGGGAAATAATCTCTAAGTTTGACTGCATTCGACTTTCTGTAGTTGATGCAGACTCGCCATCCATTGTTGGGGCGAGTAAGAATGTCTTCCCTCACCCAAGGTCTTTCACTACTAGGATACGTGATCCTACCATCCAACCATTTGATAACTTCTTGTATGCTTACCTTTCTCCAATTCATATTCATCTTATGTGATGGCTCTCTAATTGGGTACGAATAGGATCTAGCCAACCATTTGATAACCTCATGTATACTTACCTTTATCCAACTTGGGTTCAACTCTCTTAAGGGTTTTCCATTGGATTTAGTAACTGCTTGGTGTGTGCATGTACTAACTCCTCTACAATCCTCAATCAACCCTCTTTCTACCAAGGTAAGATCTTTTAGAATAGGACTAAGAATGAAATTAGATGATGTGTTTAGCTCAAGAATTGGAGGTTAGTCGAGTAGAGTTTTTGAAGGCTCTTGTGCTAAACTCGGCAAAGCTTTCTCTTCATAAGTCCAAGGTGTTTGATCGGTGGTGATTGGTTCAACTAGAAATGCCTTAGTTTCATCTAATCAACCAATTTTGATTCATGCACTAATGATATTTCTATTGTCTTCTCTCTCTCTCTCTCTCTCTCTCTCTCTCTCTCTCCTCACCATTCTCCTTTTGATATTCTTCAAAGTTTTCATTGTCTAGGTGATGGTCATTCTACCAAGGTACTTCATCAAAAAATTCATCACTTAAATTTTCCCAAGGCGTGCTTAGTTGTATATCCTCATCTATTTCAATTAGTTGTTCAGTCAATTGGCCAACTTTTGTTTTAAGAACCGCAACAGATTGGTTAACACTGTTCGCGTATTGCATTTGTTCTTTCATCATCGCCATCATGTCTTGCATTTGTTCTTCGATCGATGATGAACTTTAATTATTTTTTTCATTATTACCACAAAATATTTCCTTTTGAAACTGATTGTTTTGGTGGTAATTGCCCAAGTGATATTGAGTTAGAAAACTAGGCTGACTTGAATGACTTTCATGTTGACATTCCTAAGGGAAGTCTAGTTGTTCTAGCGATCCTAGGTTATAAGGATCAGAAAACATGTCTTAATTATAATTTATGAACCCTTGGACTTTACAACCATTATGAAAGATAGCACACTCGTTTATAGAATGTCATGGGTCACCACAGTAAGTGCATGAATTTTGACCGTTGACCCTCTCATAATAGAATCTAGGACAATTATCCAAAGAATGTAAGGGATCCCCATAATAATTGCATGAATTTTCGATATGGTATGTCTCACTATCTCCCCCAATCAACCCACCTAAAAACATGTCTAATTTCATTGAAAGCTCACCGATATCACCCTTAACCTATCGTCTCAACTCATTCATCTCCGTAATAAACATACTATCAAACGACATATATTCAAATCAAAGCTTAGATATGATGGCAACTCATGCAATAACAATAATAAAAAATGACACTTAAAGTAAAGACTCAACTAAAAAAAGGCCAAAGAAAGCACACAAAAATACTTCGTTCGCCATGAAAAATGAAACTTTATTTAAAACTAGAGCATCAAGATCATCACAATGACTAACAATTCAACGTTCTCGATTTTAATAAAAAGCCACAAAATGTATCCAAGAAATTCAATCCAATAGTTTCACTTAGCCAACAATATTCAAAACAAATAACGAAATCCTTATTCTAAAACCGAACTAAAATTAATAAAGATTATTTACTTAAAAAACAATACTTGAAAGAAACCTCAAAACTCTCTTTTATCAAACTCGGATCTTCAATCATTAATAAATAAATCAACCTTCTTTCAATCTTCAATCATCATCCCCCATCTGATCAAATGCATTGAAATTATTAAAAAAATTCAAAAGAAAGAGAAACAGCAACCAAGGCTGCTACCCTTCGATTGCTTCCTCCCCACGGCTTTTCTTCTCTCTCCCTTGTGTTGTGCGCATCCTTTTTAAATAACTCAAATATTATTTTTTTCAATCCTTTCCTTTTTCTCCTTTTTTTTTCAGCCGGGGCCTCCTATCTCTCTACATAAAGATGAACGAAAGAACCCTATTGGCCCATACTTCTCTCTTCTCACGAGCCCATGTTATTTCTTTTTATATTATTGGGTTTATTTCAATTTTTATTTCCCTAATATCATGACTTGTTACTTGGATAAGTTGCTGTTGTAACAACATGTACCATCAACTTTTCTTTCCATTACCTGCTGTCCACCAGCCATATTCCGGTTTCAACAGTAGTTTCGACTCATATTCACTCTAAATTTGCAAAAAAACTCAAAACTTAAAAGTTGTAGCACCAACTTTTGGCTTTCTAGAAAATTTTGAACTGCTTAAATCGGATCTTGGACGAGTGAGATATGGTCAAAACGCCACAACCTCGCAAATTTGTCAAAAATCATCATTTTGTTCTTTTTCACTCCAAAATTTTCCAAACCTATCAAATATAAAAACACATTAATGTTGTCCAGTTTTACAATTTTAGCACATTAAAGAGAGATGGTTGTCGAGCGAATAAAGTAAAACTAAACGACCTATCAATAAAGATTATCTAAGATAAAAAGATAACTCACTAGCCATATCCTATGATTCCTCTCCTCATTCTTCTTCTTCCTCCTCAATAGGGGCAAACGATCCCACAAAAGTAGCCTCTTCATCATCGTCTTCCTCGACAACATAAATGCGACTCTTGGTCGTAGGAACAAAATCCCAATTCGAAAGTCTTAGAAAATGATCGAGCTTGTCTTGAGAATCCCTTTGGGGTGACACGCAAGATAAATCAATACATGCAATACACATAAAAAAGATGTTATCTAACAAAATTATCCATGACACTAATACAAAAACTAAGAATACTTATTATCTGTAACACCCGAATTTTTAGGATATCTAATTTTTCGAATAACCCATATGTCTAAATAAGAACCTTAGTTATGGATTTGATGTCCCTTTCATTTTAAATTTAAAGTGTTGAATTCCAGGTTACCTTTTTGTAATCAAAATACAGTTCGGGACAAAAATTGAGTTGCGGTACCACTTGGGCGATAGTGCCCGCGAGAGTGACAGGGTGTCACAATCACGAGGGCACTGTAGTGTTAGAGAGATAGAACTCTCGGTACCAACTCGACGATAGTGCCAGGCGATATTGCCATTGGTCACTATCGCTGGTCACATTCGCTGAGAATGTACCGAAAGGGCATAGACTGACAAGTGTCACAATAGCCTAGCACTATCGATGGAAAGTGCAGTCGGGTATAAAAAGCCCAAGTCGTGATTTTAATTCATTTTATCAGATTTCTAGGGCTGAGAGACGTTTTTCTCAGCTGTGTTTGGTAAGTCTTCATCCCCAAAACCTCTCCCTTCATTTATGATGCCTCATAATCATTAATGGTGATCCTTGATACTTTTAGGAAGTGGTATTAAGGAATTTTCAAGTGGTCTATCATCTCATCTCTCATCTCCTCCATTCTAGAGTTTGGTTTTCTCTTTGAAAACTACCAAGGTGAGTTCATTCTCTTTTAAAAACCTTATACATGTTAAAATATAAATTTTAATCTTCTAAACCTCTCCATTTTTATCTACTTGATTTGGGGTGGGTTTCTCATAAAAACCTAATTTTGGAGATTTTAGAGTTTATGTGAGTGAGCATGATTTTAAAGATGATGAACTTATATTTTAAACCATTTGTGGATTTGCACATGGGAAACTTGTTTACCTCAATTTTTATGGCTAAAAGCTTGAAACCAAAATTAGGGTTTTGAGATGTTGATGTATATTTCTTAAAGGAGATTTGGGTGTTTGGATTTAAAATATGAAAATACCAACCCAAGCATCATTTTGGGAATCCCTTTGGAAATTACGTGAGTAGTCATATGGATTATTGATCTTTGCACAATTGTTGGCGTATTAACTATTGGAATTATTAGTTGACTTTGATGGCATTAGTTGAGAATACTTGTTTGCATTTGGGCATCATGAACCCATAATTGTTTATATCATTTTGTCCGATGATGGAACACAAGTTTTCCACATCGAGGCATGGTTAGGCATCAGATAGGGTATAAGTCCTACATGCTAGTACACGATATTGGATGAGGATCTCAACGTAAGGACCCTATGTGGTTGAAGTTGACTTTCCCTGGGTGTACGTTTAAAGCTACCGAGCCTAACATCCCTTGTGTTTACTTTATTATGTGTGTTTGGATTTACTAACTTGACAAATGGCTTACTTTTGTGTTCCATCGCTTGTGTTAGTAAGCGGGTCTCTCCCGTTAACCCAAGAGGTATTTACATTGTGGTGAAGGTCATTATTATTATTTCTGCTTTACCTACTTTATTTCCGCTTAGAACTTAATATTTCTCAATATAAATGTTTGATCTCACTAGGCTTTAGCCTAACACTTTTTCTTAAAATGCCATGTATAAGAGGTCATTCTAGCAGTGGGACTTCTCGGGCTTGAGTGGAGAGAGAGATTGGAGGATAGTAACATTTTTGGAGATTATAGAGATGCACACCCGACATAGTCATGGTATACTTTTGGGAAGAAAAGTGTCAACACCCGATCTTAATCCAGATTTAGTTTTGTCTAGTTTAGTAGGTTGTTGAGTTAAACTTTAATTGATTCTTTGGGTTGTAAAGTTATACTTTATTTCCCCGTTTCGGGATGACATACTTTGGTTGAAATGTCATTATCGTATTATTCAGGTTTGCTCCATTTATAGCCGTCATATTGCCGAATTTTCGAATTTTAATTTCTCTCTAAATTTAGGGTTTTACAAGTTGGTATCAGAGCAGTAGTTTAAGTGAACTAGGTATGAAGGTAAGGTACCTAGACTTAAGCTTAGATTGGATAAGTTATGAATTGTGATATTGGGTAGAACTCTTAAGATAAGATGGTCTTAGAACCGACGGAATTAACAAAGTTGAGAATTGTAACGGTGGTAGTAAGGATTCTTATGTGTGATGTGTTTATAATTTCAATTAGCTACTGCTATTATGAATGTGTTGATACGTGAGCATGCTTAAATTACTATTGTCATGATGATTGATGAATGTGGGAGTACGTTCTCTTATGTTTAAATCGTATGGTCTATTTCTCACCCCTACTCTCGATTATGTGTGACAAACTAAATGGTAAATACTCGTAATAGATCAGATGGTCATGATGCGACGACATCTACGTCCGATCAACCAATGGTGATAGCGGTTGAATTGCCCCCACCCCAGCATAAAGTTTTGGGTAGACCTGGCAAAAACTGACACGACACGCTAACCCGACACGAAATAAATGGGTTTGGGTAATACATTTCAACCCGTTTAAGTAAACGGGTTGACACGACACGACACGAAAATTAAACGGGTAAGGTCAGGGTCAAAAATTTCAACTCGAAAATGACCCGAATAACCCATTTATATATATATATATATAAGTTTTCCTTTTGATGCTTTGGATTTTTAGTGTTTAGATTTGATTATAATTTTGAACTATAAATTTTGGATTTCTAATGCTTTCATTTGAATTTTGTATTTGTATTTTTTTGTGAATTTTCGATTTTTAATTTTAATTTGATAAATGTTAAACGGGTTAGGCGGGTCGTGTTAGGGTTGGGATTTTCTGACCCGTTTATTAAACGGGTCGTGTTAGGGTTAGACACTTTCAAGTCGTTTAACTTTGAACCCGACACGAACCCGACACGACACAACACGTTTGCCAGGTCTAGTTTTGGGCAGAGGGCCAGAGCATATACCCCGATGCAACATAGCTACATCTGAGCCGATAATGGAAGAGGTAACTCCAGAGTCAAGAATGATGGACCGAATGATGCAAGCCATGAATGCGGCGATGGCCCAACAACAGGAAATGTTCTTGAAGCTACTTGAAGACAGGGACACTAATAATTGTAGGCACAAACGTTAGTTGAAAATGTCATTGTGTCGGGATCCGGGGGGTACCGATAATGAAATTCCCACCGATGGTACAACGACCCCGGAAGCAAGACAAGTGAAGAAAACTTATACTTTAAGGCCTTCCTTGGTTGCCGACCACCGGAATTCAAGGGCTCGAACGATCCAGTGGCATGTACGAATTGGATTCGGGAAATGGAACAAGCATTTCGATTGAGTGAGTGCGGTGAAAGTCAAAAAGTGACATTTCGTTCTCAGATGCTCAGAGGGGCGACTCTCACATGGTGGAATGTTTACTCTACTTATGTAGAGGCCACGACGTTGGCTATATTGAGCTGGCCAACTTTCAAGAATAAATTGATGGAGGAATTTTGTAATGAGTGAGCCGTGAACTGGATAGAAGAAGAATACCAGAATTTGAAGAAGGGAAATTTGTCAATAAAAGATTACAACCGTCAGTTTATGGATAAGCTGGGTTTGGTGGGGCATCTGGTCCCGACTGAGAGGGAGAAGATCAAGGCCTACATCAAGGGGTTGCCGACTGAAATGATGAACATGGTACGGGTATCTAAGGCCTCTACTCTTCGAGAGGCAATCGAGGAGGCACAGTTGGTGGAAGATTCCTATGATCCAGACAAGGTGGAGAGAAGTAGAGAAGTCGAGAAGAGAAGATGGGAAGGGAGTTCCCTACCTTCCAAAAGACCCAAACATCTCAACAACAACACTCGGGGGACCGGTCCGAGACGTGAGGTCCCATGGTGCTCCAAGTGTCGGAGCAAACACTTCGGCCCTTGTAACTTGGGGTCTGAACCCTGTTTCAAATGTGGAAATTCTGGCCACAACTATAGAGATTGTCCGATCAAAGGGCAAATTTGTTTTGGATGCAAGGAACCGGGTCATATTAGGAGCGAGTGCCCGAAGTTGAAGACTAGAGGTAGCGGGGGAAAGAAAGTGGACCCTCCGAGAGCTACAGGGGGAGCCTTCTGGATGACTACCGAGGAGGCGAAGGCTTCGTCGGATGTGGTGTTGGGTACGTTTCTCCTAAACTCCGTACCTACACGCATATTATTTTATTCGGGCGCAAGTTTTTCTTTTGTGTCAAGTTCCTTTTGACAAAAGTTATTCATACCCACTACTAGCTTAGAGAATGCCTTAGTGGTAGAGCTAGCGGATGGAGATCAAGTCGTGGTTCGGGATGTCCTTAGAGGTTGCAAGTTGGAAATCGAAGGGAGGGAATTCCCAGTTGATCTAATGCCGACGGTCCTCAGAGGATTTGATGTTGTCATTGGGATGGATTGGTTAGCGGGTAACCATGACGAGATTCTTTGTGCAAAGAAGGTGGTTTGAATTCCAATTTCGGATGATGAGTCGGTGACCATGTACGGCGAAAGACGGAAGGGCGAGGTGGCGATCATCAACATGGTGAAGGCACAGAAGTGTTTATCGAAAGGATGCTCATCCTTTTTCGCATACGTTATAGACGCCAAACTCGAGAAGAAAAAAACTTGAAGATGTGGAGGTGGTAAAGGAATTCACCGACGTATTCCCGGACGACTTGCCTGGATTACCACTCGATCACCAGGTAGATTTCAAGATTGATCTAGCGCATGGAGCGGCTCCAATAGCTAGAGCTCCATACCGTTTGGCTCTGTCGGAGATAAAAGAGATGATGGGACAATTACAAGACCTTCTTGAGAAGGGATTTGTGAGACCGAGCTCATCACCTTGGGGAGCACGGTCTTTTTCGTGAAGAAGAAAGATGGCACAATGCGGATGTGCATAGACTATAGGGAGTTGAATAAGGTGACCGTGAAGAATAAATACCCACTCCCTAGTATCATTGATTTATTTGACCAACTTCAAGGAGCGGGATGTTTCTCGAAGATCGATATACGTTTGGGCTATCATCAAGTGAAAGTCAAGGAAGACGACATTCCAAAGACCGCATTTAGGACGCACTATGGGTACTACAAGTTCTTGGTGATGCTTTTCGGACTAACGAACGCCCCGACAGTGTTCATGGATTTAATGAACCGTGTGTGTCAACCATTCCTTGACATGTCGGTTAATGTGTTCATCGATGACATCCTAATTTACTCCAAGGATGAATCCGACCACATACATCACATTCATGATGTGTTGGAGGTCTTGAGGAAGGAGAAGCTTTATGCAAAATTCTCCAAGTGTGAATTTTGGTTGAAGGAGGTGTAGTTCTTGGGGCACGTAGTCTCGAAAGATGGTGTGAAGGTGGATCCTGCAAAGAAAAAAGCCATGATGAATTGGGAATCTCCTAGAAGTTCATCTGAGATCCGAAGCTTTTTAGGTTTACGTGTTATTACTTGAAGGTTCATACAAGATTTCTCCAAAATTGCTTCTTCGTTGATGGCTTTGACCAAGAAGAATGTGAAGTTCGTGTGGACCGAATCTCAAAAGAAGGCATTCCGGACGTTGCAAAAGAAGCTTTATGAAGCTCCGATCTTATCCTTGCCGGAGGGATTGGAGGATTTTGTAGTTTATAGCGATGCATCCAAAATGGGTCTTGGGTGCGTACTCATGCAAAGAGGAAAGGTGACTGCTTACTCGTCAAGGCAACTAAAAGTGCATAAGAAGAATTAACCCACTCATGACTTGGAACTAGCGGCGGTAGTGTTCACATTGAAATTGTGGCGACATTACCTTTACGACACGAAGTGTACCTTGTGCACAGATCACAAGAGCTTGAAGTATGTCTTCGACCAAAGGGAGCTAAATATGAGGCAAAGAAGATGGTTGGAGATACTCAAGGATTACGAATGTGAACTGCTTTACCATCGGGGTAAAGCAAATGTGGTGGCCGATGCTTTGATCCGAAAAGAATATTGCGGGAGACTTCGAGCCAAGCTCTCAAGAATTGAATTGGTGTTAAGTCTCATAGATCGAATTAGAGAGGCTCAAGCCAAAGCCTTATTGGAAGAAAACCTCAAGGATAAAGTGATGACCAAGCAACGACTACTCTTGACAGATGATAGCCGAGGGATTAAGTGTTTCAATGGAAACGTTTGGGTGCCAAAGATTGGAGGAAATCTGGAACTACTGTTGGAAGACGCATACAAGTCCAAATACTCCATCCACCCGGGAAGCACCAAGATGTATAGAGACTTGAAGTTGCACTATTGGTGGACGGTTATGATGTTGGATGTGGCACATTATGTGGAGCGGTGTGTGACTTGTTCACAAGTAAAGTCCGAACACCAATGATCTTATGGGAGCCTCCAATCATTGGAAATACCCGAGTGGAAGTGGGACAAGATTACCATGGACTTCATGACCAAGCTACCAAAGACGTTGCGGGGCAACGACACCATTTGGGTAATTTTCGATCGTTTGACGAAGAGTGCCCACTTTCTAGCGATATGGGAAACATTGCCGATGGATGAATTGGCAAGACTCTATATTGATGAAGTAGTCTCTAGACACGGTATACCCTTGTCTATAGTTTCCGATCGTGATAGCCGATTTACATCAAGATTTTGGGGAGATTTACATCAAGAACTAGGTACTTGGTTGAATCTGAGTATGACATATGTAACCCGTATTTGTTAAATAGATTTTTTCTATTTTCGGTTTTATTTTGGTGTTTAATGATCGAACCTTATGCCTCGTTGACCGATCTTTAGTTTACAAATTTGGTCAAACCCCTATCGTTAAAAATCGGATCAGTTCGAGTCGAAGTCGTGCCCAGAGGGCCTGGAGCGACTATGTCTGTCGACTATGCCACCAGGGCATAGTCGCATGTCAATGTCGCTAGGTTGGATTGATTTTCTGAACAAAACTCAGCAAAGGGGGTCATGGCAGCGACAATGCTCCGCGACTATGACCAGGGCACTGTCATTGGTCATAATCGCCGACGGGGGCTGTGGGTTTAAAACTTTAGACTTCGAGTTTTTAGCTTAGAATTGTTTTGGGAGCAGTTTTGGAGAGGTATTTCCAGCGATTTTTGGTAAGTCCTAACCCTAGTTTCACTCTCCTCATTTATGGAGCTTCAATGTGCATTAATGGGGATTTTAATGCTCCTCTAGGGTTGGTCTTTGTGAAGAGCATCTTTGTAGCAACCTCTCAAGCTTTTTCCTAGGGTTTTGATTTCTCTTAAGAAATCACCAAGGTGAGTGCATTCTTGTCCATTCTATTCATATACATGTCTAACAAGGTTTTTAATCTTTACATTTATGTCTTCTTACATTTTGTTTGGTTGTGTGAAGTTTGACCTAAAATCCAAATGTTGAAGATGTTCTAAATTGATGAGTTGGGTTGGAAGGAATAATTGATTTTATTATGTATCATGAGTTTGTAGGTGAATGGAAGGCTTTATGTTGGCCATGATAGTGCACCTTGAAAATGTCTAAAGACCCGGTTTGGGTTGATGTCTCTAATGGCTAAAGATCCGGTTTAGGTTGATGTCTCTAATGGCTAAAGACCCGGTTTGGGTTGATGTCCCAAATAGACTAAAGACCCGGTTTGGGTTGATGTCTCTAATGGCTAAAGACCCGGTTTGGGTTGAAGTCTCAACTGGACTAAAGACCCGGTTTGGGTTGATGTCTCGAATGTATAAAGACCCGGTTTGGTTGATGCTATCAAGCCAAATGGCTTAAGCGGATTGCTGTGTATATTGCCAAGGGTTGCATGGCATTTCATGTACGACGACTACCGAGCAATTTGGTTTGGAACAATAGACATATGGACATACATTATTACAATTTCATTACACTATTTACTTTGTGATTATATGTTCTCACTAGGCTCTTGCCTAACACTTGTTTCTTTGGTTGTCACGTATGAAAGGGCATCCTAGTGGCGGGAATCGTCGGGAATGAGTGGTCGATTGTGTGGTCGAGAGCGGTCATTTTGAGAGATTTATAGACCGGCATATACGAGATGACAGATATACGTTTTGGAAGGATTAGCGACACCCAACCATAATCTATTTGGCAAATCTAGATTATTTAGGTTGTCGATTGTATTCTTCATTTCATTGGGTTGTAAATGACATACTTTATTTCCCCAAATTAGGGATGTTACATTTTGGCTTGGCTCGTCTTTACCTTAATACACAGGTTTGAATGTTCCCTTATTTTAGCGTGTTCGGGTTTACTCTATATATAGACGTCATATTGCCGGATTTTCAAATTTTAAATTTACCCTAATTTTTAGGCCATTACAAGTTGGTATCAGAGCATTAGTTTAAGAGAATTAGGTATGTTTGTAGATGCATAGACTTAAGCTGAGATTATTAAATTATGACTTGTGGGATGGGGTAGAACTCTTAAGATAGGATGGTCTTAGAGTCGACAGAATCTACACGAATTGAAAGTTGTAGTGATGGTAACGAGGACTCTTATGTATCATGTGTTCATAATTTCACTTAGCTAACGTTATTATGAAGATGTTTTACATGATCATACTTAATCTACTGTTGTTATAATAATCTATGAATGTAGTGGTACGTTTCCTTGTGTCGTTCTTGTGGCCCATCCCTCATTTTATTTCTTGCATGTGTGTGGCAGACAAATGGTTAACACTAGGAACAGGTCGGAAGGTCAAGAAGCCATGGTGTCCACAACTGACCATCCACGGGTGACTAGGGTGGAAGAGCCTTCTCGTTTGGTCAATGTATTGGGCGGGGGACCCGAACACATTCCCCAACACAATATAGACACGGAAGATCCTATTATGGAAGAGGTTACGACAGAGACACAGATGATGGACCGGATGATGTTAGTGTTGGATCATAAATTGTATTCAAGATTAAAGTTAAAGTTAAGGGTTTAAATTGCAATTATGTTAAAGTTAATTAGAGGGTCTAATCAGTATTTAGTTAATAGTTTATTATTAGTTGGGCCCAAGTCCATTAGGCCTATTAGGCTTAGGTATTTAATGTTTTAGTTATTTAGTTTTTAGGGTTAATCCTCTCATTATTCTTAATCTATCATATTACAATAATTATCATATTAGAGAGGTAGTTGTTTTCTCTGTAATCCTACATTCAAGGTATCAAGAACACACAAGGTTTTCATTGATTATTCAAGGGATTGGTATGTTATTCTAATCTTTATATCTCTTGATCTATATTGTGTTTGTGTATTAATTATCAACTAGATTAAACTGGGTTAACAAGTGGTATCAGAGCCTAAAGAATCAAGTTTTTAGGATTAAATCTGTGTTTTGCAATTTTACTGTTCATCGATTTTTGGGATATTACTGTTCATCGACGTCTATCTGTTATCCGGGTGAAAATCGATTTCTTGTTTTAAGGTGTTGTTATGCTTAAAGTTGATTTGATTAGATAAGTTTTATGCGATTGAACACAATCTGATTGGTTAATCGAATTGTAGATCATCAAGTGATTAGATTTTTATGAGTTTTTAGCATCTGGATTCAAATATCTATCGGTCACTGTGTTCTTCGAATTGATGCATGAAAGTTGAGTTTAGTTGTTAATTTTGATTATGTTGTGATCGATGCATGCTAGTGGGTACATAAGTCTGATTTATGCCTTCAATTTGAGTGTTTGATTGTGATTTATGTGATTTCTGGGTTGAACATCATCGTTCTGGGTCGACCTATAAGAACATACCGGTCGAACCTTTAAGAACATATCGGTCGTTATTTAATCACACTTGTCCGGTCGACCGCATTATATCGGTCGAATACTTTGTATCGGTCGAATACACCATATCGGTCGCCCGGTAAACTCACACTCATTACCGGTCAAAAGCAATTATCGGTCGTATCATTCCATACCGGTCACATACTCCTTATCGGTCCACATCAGTGTACCGGTCGACCCATCTTTATCGGTCCATACACATTACCGGTCTAAGGAAGGTCATCGGTCAAAGCATTTTATCGGTCGACACCTTACCGGTCGATACCCACTACCGGTCCATATCGGTTCCGGTCAATACACTCTACCGGTCACACACTTCATATCGGTCTACAACCAATACCGGTCGAAGAAGTTTCTCGGTCGTGCATCTTACTGGTCGGACAAGATCCCGGTCGAAGCAAGTCACCGGTCGACCGCAAGACCTCGGTCTGTCCACTTTGCGCCAGTGCCTGATCGCGAGAACTACACTTTGCACCACTTAAGGCTCGCGCAAACTACACTTTGCGCGACCCACTGATCACGCAAATCTCACTTTGCGCAACACTCAACTCACGCAAACCTAACTTTGCGCTAGTACCGGTTCACGCAAATCCCGGTTCGCGCAAGTCACTGTTCACGCAAGTTACTGTTCACTTTGCGTCAATTTTTTTTTCCAGATTTTCACAGTTCGATTTTTCAGTATTGTTTGTGCTTTATACTGTGTGAGAAGACTGCATTTAATTATTTTTGGAAATTTATTTTTTCTGAAAATTTTTTAGTGTAGTTTTTATCTGATTCTTGATTCTAACGATCTTATCTAGTTGGTTGTCTTGATATTGAAAAGTTTGATTACTAACCGTACAACTAAGATGTCAAATCAGCTTCTCTCAATGGGCTCTCAGTCCAAACCTCCTGTCCTCATGGCTAATGAGTATCAGCAATGGAAGACTAGAATGATCCAGTTTCTGAATCACAAGAACAGAGATTACATGGAAGCAATCATTAATGGTCCAGAAAATCCAATGATCACAGTAAAGGGTCAAGCTGCAACAGAGACCTCTCCAGAAATCCTTGATAGGTTTGTTCCTAAACCTTATCAGTTCTTTACTGAAAAGCAAAAAGCACAGTACAAGATAGAAGAAGAGGCTCTAATTTATCTGACTATGGCTATTCCAAACGACATCTACAATCGTGTAGACAGTCAGAGCTCTGCTAAAGCAATCTGGGATGAACTAGCAAGACAGCTTGAAGGAAGTGAAGCCTCCATCCAAGCGAAGCAGAATCTATGCATAAATGCATACGAGGGATTTCATGCAAAAGAAGAAGAGCTGCTACTAGATACCTACAACAGATATAACATCATTCTCAATGAATTGCGGAGGAACAATATCTCTAAATCTGCTTCTGAGATAAATTACAAGTTCATCAAGAATCTGAATCCAGAATGGAAGAACTTTGCCATCAACCTCTAGATGTCCAAGAATATGGCTCAAGAAAATGTCACTGATATCTTCTCTACTCTTTCTCAACATGAGGATGAGGTGAGGTCTATTAATAATGAGTCTAATAATCTGATGGACTCTGTGGCTCTCATAGCTGGCAAAGGAAAGAGTTCAGTTTCTATACCCTCTGCAAGGTCAAAGAAAAAGATGTCTAAAGATCTTGTTACTAAGGTTACTGAGTCCGACTCTGCTTCAAGCGATGAAGAACTAGAAATTGATTTAGATCCAAATATTCAGAAGTTCTCTGAGGACTTGGCTCTAATTACGCGACGATTCAAGAAGAGCTTTGGCAAGAAGAAATTCTACTCAAAACCAAAGTATGATGTATACAAGAAAGAGAAGTCTGAGATGCGATACAAGCCGAGGCATGGAAGGAGAGAGGAAGGATGAGAAGACAGGTAGGAAGATAGAAGAGAAGGAAAGAGAGAGGAGAAGCGAGAAGAACGAAAGGATGAACCAGGAAGATGCTACAACTGTGGCAAATTTGGGCATTTCTCAAGAGACTGCAAGTTCAAGAAGGTAAAGAACTCAGAGTACTATGCAAGAAAGTCACTCATTGCCAAGAAAGCTGAAGAAGGAAAAGTGCTGATGGTTGAAGAAGAAAACTGGCTGTTCCAAAGTTCCGATGACGAGGAGCAAGCGCACTTCACCCAAGTATCTTATATGGCAAAGCTGGACGGTGAAGATGAAGAGTCTGAGGCACAATCCGAAGATACAAACTCTGAGGTAAGTGATAATTCTGAACTTATTGAATCTTTAATGGCCCAAATACATAGTATGAAAGATGAATTTTTTTTACTGAAAGGTAAACTTAGCTCTGCACATCAATATGTCTTAAGTTTTCGTGATGAAAATGCTTTATTAAAAGTTGTTGTGGAAGAAAAAGAAAAAGAAAAAGAAAAGGATGGTTTAAAAGCTGAAAAAGAGTCTTTAAAAAGAAAAATATCTGATTTAGAAAAGGATCTTGTGAATCTTAATGCTGAAAAAGGTGAGTTTCAAATCAAATTTGAAGTTTGTTATCAAGAAAGAAATGAAGCTTTCACCAAAATCAAGGAATTGGAGGATATTAATATGAAACGAGGTCAGACTGAGCAGACATTTTGACCAATAAACTCCAGGATGAAAGGTTTTATAAACTTAAACCAGGTTTGGGTGTGCCAACTAACGAAATTTTGAAAAAGGCACCGGAGCACTTATATAATTTTTATAAATTTGGCTCCGCAATCAGACCCATTCCTAACATTCGTGCATCCTTTGTAGAAGAAAGTTCTCCTAAACCTTCTAAAGAGACCAAAGGTCGAGAAGAAATGGGAAAGAACAAGTCTGGTGACACTGATTCTCAAAATCTTTTTAAATCAGTTAGTTTTAAATATGGTGATTTGAATAAAAGCTATGAGACTCGAAAGATCGAATTTACCGAGTTTGAATCACTATTTACCACACCTTCCAAAGAATCAGTAAGCACCAACACTGTTCCACCTGAGACTGCATGCAAATATGATGAGTATGAATCGGATGTTGATCCATCTACTATACCATTAGTCTCAAATCCCATTGCTCCTAAACCTTTACTTGTTGAAGAGGTTGAAGAAGAACCTGTCATCACGAATGAATCTTGTGTTCAAAATGATAAAACGGAGTTTATTGAGTCCATGACTGAAGAAAAGTTTTCTGACATGATGAATGCTTGTGACTCTGATCCTGTTTCTGATTTAAAGGAGTCAAATTCTGTGAACGATCATACATCTGAATTGATGAAGCAAATTGATATGTTGCAACAGTCTCTTGATGAGGTTGAAGATGAAAACCTTGATCTCAAATATAAACTTGAAAAATCTTTGAAAGAAAATCAAGAGTTTTGCACAGAGATCAATGATTTGAAAATTACTTTATTTAAAAATGCTTCAAATGACAAACAGATGTTCAATGATCCAAGATGGAAGGTAAGAACCAATCCAGAATTTGATGCTCCTGCAAAACCTTCAGTTGTTTACTCTAATTGTCCTGAATATCCACCGAGTATTTTTGAGAAGGGTGAGACTTCAAATAGCTCTAGAAAAGAACCACCCTCTAAGTTAGAGACTAACAAGGTTCCTGTTTCTGTTTCAAATATAAAAGGAAATGGAGTTGGGAGGAGTAAGAAGAATAAAGATAATAGTTTGAATAAGAATGATAGGTTATCTAGTGAAACTTTTGCTTCAAATAGTTGTACTTCAGACAGTGTTCTTTTGAAAAGTAATTCTTTTGATGAACATGAATGTAAGATTTGTTCCGATAAATCTAAGTTTATGAATTTTGCTCGAAAGAACTTATATTGCAAACACTGCTGGGATAACTCATTCAAATACTACTCCCCTCCAAAGTCCAAACAAAGTAAGAGAAAAGCTAAACTGAACCTTAAGTCTAATTCTAACTCTAATTCTTCCGCACAACCCAAAGTGTTTCGAGTTAAGGTTGCCAATCCTACTTCTAAAAAGCACTTTCAGGAATTAAATGTCAAGATGGTTTGGAAATGGGTTCCAAAACCCCGTTATGAATGGCGTGTGAAAATTAAACCTGCTGATATTCCTGAATTGCGTGAAGCTAACCGCGAAGGACCTATCTTGATATGGGTACCTAAGCAAAACTAATTGTCTCTTTTGCAGGCCTGTCGGCTATGGGTGATAGATTCCGGATGCTCATACCACATGACAGGATTCAAGAACCTCTTGCATAACTACGTGGAGGAGCCTGCCGGAGCAGTTAGATTTGCCAATTCTGAAGTCGAAGGACACGTCAGAGGATATGGAATGCTCGATAATGGTGTTGTGAAGATTCAAAGAGTGTTATATGTTGAAGGACTTGATCACAATCTGTTTAGTACCAGTCACTTCTGTGACATGAAATATCAAGTCCGCTTCACAACCACTCATTGCTATCTAGAGGATCCCGATGGTTACGAAGTCTTCAAAGCTGAGCGCCATGGAAATCTATACTATGTAGATTTTCCAACACTGTCTGCCACACGTTCAATATGCCTATTAGCCAAAGCAACTAAAGCACAATCATGGACATGGCATCGCCGCTTGTCTCATTAGAATTTCCGATCTATAGCGAAGCTACAAAGACAAGGGTTGGTCAAAGGTCTACCAGAAATGAGGTTTGAGAAAGATTCACTGTGTTCTGCATGTGAGTTGGGCAAAATGAAGCAAAGCTCCTTCAAGTCCAAAGCCGAATCATCGACCTCATCTGCACTGGAATTTCTTCATATGGACCTTTGTGGACCAATACGAACAACGTCTATCAACGGCAAGAAGTATGTTTTAGTAATGATAGATGACTATTCAAGGTATACATGGCTAGAGTTTCTTCGCAACAAGTCAGATGCGCCAGAGTTGATTATCGCTTTTATCAAGAGCATCCAAGTACGTCTTCAATTGCCAGTTCGAACCATTCACAACGATAATGGCACGGAGTTCAAGAATGCCACCTTGCATAACTATCTTATCTCTGTAGGAATTTCACATAACTTCTCCGCATCCTACACTCCACAGCAGAACGACATTATTGAATGGAAGAATCACACTCTTGTTGAAGCCGCTCGTACTATGTTTGCTTATTCAGATCTACCTATGTACCTCTGGGCCGAGGCAGTCGCTACAACATGATTTACACAGAATCGTACCATTATGGTCAAACGGTTTAACAAAACAGCATATGAGTTAATCAACAATCGTAAGCCTAACATCAAATTCCTTTGTGTTTTTGGTTGCAGGTGTTACATTCTTCGAGAGCGTCAAGGATTATCAAAATTTAATAAGAAAGCGGATGAAGGATATCTCGTTGGATACTCTATGACATCCAAAGCTTATCGAATTTACATTATTCTAACTAAGACGGTTGTTGAGAGCATGAATGTCTCCTTTTATGAGAACTCTACAAGGACTTCTAGACACAACAGTTCAGAACTCGGTCGTAAGGACAAAGCTTCTATTCAATCCAGAATAGAACCATCTTCTAAAGGATCTACTTCTTCTAACTCTAACTCTACTTCATCTGAGTTAGATTTATTTTTTATTGATGCCTTTGATAATATTTGTGCAGATTTTGATAAAGGCATATCTACATCAATAACAAGCTCGGAGGTCCCTACCATTTCTGAAGACATATCTGGACCTTCCGAAGAAGTCACTGAAACTTCATCTCCATCAGGTACAACTAAACTGTTAGTTTCTGAATCTCCTAATGTTGAATCTGTCTCTGCAGATAGTTCTTTTGGAAACGAAGTCACGAGCAATTCAACCGCTACTCCAGAAGTCTCAGTATCAGAAACTCCAGTACAAGATGTCCCGAGTACATCTATGGAGCTACCTGCTGTGCACGACGAAAACGATGCGTCCAATACACAATAAACAGTTGAATCCTTACCAAGAACACATCGTTGGACTAAGGATCATCCCTTGAACAACGTGATAGGTGACGTACAATCTGGTGTCACAACTCAGTCAGCATCAGCCAACTTCTGCATGTTTTCAAGCTTCCTCAGTTCCTTAGAACCAAAGAAAGCGTCTGAAGCTCTACGTGATCCCTTATGGATTTCTGCTATGCAAGACGAGCTTCTATAATTCGAAAGGAACAAGATATGGCGCTTGATTCCACTACCTAAAGGTAAATCTATTATAGGAACAAAGTGGGTTTTCAGAAACAAGAAAGACGAAGCCAGAGTAGTTGTGAGAAACAAAGCTCGTTTGGTCGCAAAAGGGTATTGTGAACATGAGGGCATTGACTATGACGAAACATTCGCCCCGGTTGCAAGGATCGAAGCCATCAGAATCTTCCTAGCCTATGCAGCGCACAAAAACTTTACAGTCTATCAAATTGATGTAAATTCAGCTTTCCTGAATGGAGTTCTGCATGAGGAGGTCTACGTGGTACAACCTGAAGGTTTCATTGATCCTCATTACCCTGATCATGTCTATGTTTTAGACAAAGCGCTTTATGGTCTTAAGCAAGCACCACGAGCCTGGTATGACACTCTCACTAAATTTCTCTTAGCTTCTGGTTTCAAGAAAGGTACAGTTGATACTACCTTATTTCTTGAAAGGCAAGGTGAGGACTTGATTCTCATTCAGATTTATGTTGATCACATAATATTTGGGTCGACAAATCAGAAATTCTGTAAGAACTTTTCAAAGATAATGAAAACAAAGTTTGAAATGTCGATGATGGGTGAATTGAATTTCTTTCTTGGTTTACAAGTAAAGCAATTACCCGAAGGCATATTTATTAATCAAGCTAGATACATAAAAGATGTTTTGAAAAAGTTTAATATGTCAGATTGTTCTGTCATGAAAACACCAATGGCTACTGGTACCCTCTTAGACACAGATTCCTCCGGGAAACCTGTTGATCAAAAGGTGTATCGTAGCATGATTGGTTCCTTACTTTATCTAACTGCCAGTCGCCCAGATATAATGTTTGCCACATGTTTTTGTGCGAGATATCAGTCTAATCCTAAAGAGTCTCACTATAATGTTGTTAAGCGAATCCTTAGATATCTCAAAGGCACTCCTAATCTAGGCCTTTGGTATCCAAAGGATTCTCGTTTTGATCTAACCGCCTTTACAGATGCTGATCATGCAGGATGTAAGCTAGACCGGAAAAGCACCTCTGGATCATGTCAATTTATAGGTGACAAACTTGTGAGTTGGACCTCAAAGAAACAAAACTGTGTTTCAACATCCACTGCTGAGGCCGAATATGTAGTTGTTGCTAACTGCTGTTCTCAAGTCCTCTGGATGAAGACATAGTTAAGGGACTTTGGATACAACTACAAGCGTATTCCTATTTATTGTGATTGCAAGAGCGCAATCGCCATAACTGCTAATCCGGTACAACATTCGAAGACCAAGCATATCGATGTACGCTATCACTTCATCAAGGATCATGTAGAAAAAGGTGACATTGAAATGCACTTTGTTCACACTGACTTCCAATTAGCTGATCTTTTCACCAAGCCGTTGGATGAAAAGAGATTCCAATTTCTAATCAGCAAACTTGGTATGTTGAACATGTCTTAAACCTTCTTCATGATTCTAGGGGGAGTATTCTAAGTTTTACTTTTGTGTTCATTTTTTCAACTGTTCCTAACGAGAGAGGAATCATTTTCACAAATGATTACCATATTTTTTTTATATATGCAGGTTTGTTCAAGTGACAATGGCTTCTAATCACTTCGGATTAGAACCCGCACTTCAGTGCTTTATCTTTTTGTTTTCTGTTAAAAAAAAATCTTCAGTTGAGGGGGAGCTTAATAGCTTAAAGAGCTTAATCGTATATAAGCTTAATTGAAAAACTCCTTAAGAGCTTAAATTGTTAAACTCCTTTTAGTTTGAAGGGGGAGAATCGTATCGTGAAACACAACTGTTTTTACTTCTCCAAAATTTCTTATTCTTCATGTACCTCTGTGCTTATTTGTGCTTTCATGTACAATAACCTGTTGAACAGCGCACGTTCTTTTTAGGAAAATACAAGGGCTTCAGTGTGTGAGCTTAACAGAACTTCCATGGATTCACGATAACCAGTGTTTCCTACCCAAGAAGTATTCCCTGAGTGATTGAGGGGAGAGGGGTCAAAAGAATTGAGTGATGGTGTGTGAAGAAGTAAAATGAAAAAGAGAGATTGGTTAGAAGTGAGAAAGAGGGTGAGAGAACAGAGTAAAAGAATATTAAACTCTGCACCAAACTTGTTTCTGAGCTGGGCAACCACATAATCTGATTGGTTCACATTCTTTGGTGATCATCATTGAAATAGGCAACTAGCCCATGCCATCTCTTGCATACAACCCCACCAGCTACTAATTCTTTTCTCAAAAAGAGAATGTTTCACATTTTCTGGGGACTCAACACATATGCTATTGGTTCTTCATTTGGAAGATATTAATATTGAAAAAGAAGGAAAGTTTCCCCACCTTCGAATCCTTTCTCATGCACATTGAGTCTTTGTATAATCTGTTGCTATCTCAACAAGTTTACATATTTTGAGCCTATAATGAAAAGCAATCATACACGTGCACAAGCACACATAAATTTGTTTTCTGTCAGAACGTTCATAGATAACCATGTGTTATTCGATGATTGAATGGAAGACCTGGGGAGCCAATATAAAACCAGCTCCTTATATAGTAACTTTGTGTTACTCAGTGACTTTGTGTTACTGAGTCATTTGTTGATTCAAGGTTACCATTTTTTATTATTTGAATCTGAAAAGATTGAAATAATCACTCTTTCCATTTGGAGAGACTGCTCTTATTTCACACATGGCTCGTTACATGAAGACAATGCTAAATTGATGACCATATAAAAGGGGGAGATTGTTTTGAAAAGTTTTGATGATGATGATTCTCACCACTCATCAAAAAGGGGGAGAATATACAAAAAGGGAGAATAATAAAAGAAGGAGAATAAAAAGAAGATTTCAAGAATTTTGAAATAAAGGTTGCTGAAGACTTCAAAGGTTCAAAGATAAAGATGAAGACTGTTTCTGAAGTTTTCAAGAAAAGTGAAGACAAGTGAAGACCTGAAGACTATTGCAAAAAAAATTTAATCTTGAATCCAAAGGGGGAGATTGTTGGATCATAAATTGTATTCAAGATTAAAGTTAAAGTTAAGGGTTTAAATTGCAATTATGTTAAAGTTAATTAGAGGGTCTAATCAGTATTTAGTTAATAGTTTATTATTAGTTGGGCCCAAGCCCATTTGGCCTATTAGGCTTAGGTATTTAATGTTTTAGTTATTTAGTTTTTAGGGTTTATCCTCTCATTATTCTTAATCTCTCATATTACAATAATTATCATATTAGAGAGGTAGCTGTTTTCTCTGTAATCCTACATTCAAGGTATCAAGAACACACAAGGTTTTCATTGATTATTCAAGGGATTGGTATGTTATTCTAATCTTTATATCTCTTGATCTGTATTGTGTTTGTGTGTTAATTATCAACTAGATTAAACTGGGTTAACAGTTAGCCATGAATAGGGCCATGGCATAACAACAAGAGCTATTCATAAAGCTCCTAGAAGATAGAGACGCCAACAATCGAAGACCTGAGACAGTCACCGAGAACATCATTGTGGCAGGATCCGGGGGTACCAGACATGAAATTCCCACCAATGGGACCGTAGCCCGCAGCCCAGGAAGCAAAGCAAGCGGCGAAAGCTTGCACATTCAAATCCTTCCTCGGTTGCTGAACACCGGAATTCAAGGGTTCGGATGATCCAGTGGCATGTATGAATTGGATTAGGGAAATTGAGCAGGCCTTCCGATCAAGTGAGTGCGGTGAAGGCCAAAAAGCTACTTTTGGTTCTCAGATGCTTAGAGGGGCGGCCCTCACATGGTGGTAAGTTTACTCTGCTTCTGTGGAGGCCACGGTATTGGCAAATCTGAGTTGGTCAACTTTTAAGAAGAAAGTAATGGCAGAATTTTGTAACGAGAGAGCCATGGACTGGATAGAGAAGGAATTCCGTATCTTGAAAAAGGGAAACCTATCGATGAAAGAATACAACCGTCAGTTTATGGACAAGTTGGGGTTGGTGGGACATATGGTCCCAACTAAAAGAGAGAAGATTAAAGCTTACATCAAAGGTCTTCCATCGGATATGATGAACATGGCCCGCGTGTCCAATGCCTCTAACCTTCGGGAAGCAATTGAGGAGGCACAACTGCTGGAAGATGCCTACAATCGGGGCAAGGAGGAGAAAGGAGGAGTTTTGGAGAAGGGAAAGTGGGAGGGAGTTCTACACCCTCAAGGAAGGCAAGACCTTTCAACAACAATTACCATGGGAACAAAGTTGGACGAGAAGCTAGATGGTGCCTTAAATGCCGGAGTAAACATGTCGGTCCGTGCACTTCGGGCGGGACGAAATGCTTCAAGTGTGGAAAATCGGGTCATGATTGTCGTGATTGCCCGATCAGAGGGATCACGTGCTACGAATGCAAAGAACCGGGTGAAGAAGACAGATCTACCTAGAGCAATGGGAAGAGCATTTCAAATGACCACCGAGGAAGCAAAGGCTTCGATCGATGTGGTGTCGGGTACGTTTCTTCTAAACTCCGCACCTACACATATATTGTTTGATTTCGGCGCAAGTTTTTCGTTTGTTTCGAATTCTTTCTGTCAAAATTTAACCGTGCCACTAGTAGCTTAGAGGATGCTTTAGTGGTAGAGCTAACGGATGGTGACCAAATAGTAGTTCGGGATATTCTTAGGGGTTGCAAATTGGAGATTGAAGGAAAAGAATTTCCGGTTGATCTGATGCTGATGGTCATCGGAGGGTTTGATGTTGTCATTGGGATGGATTGGTTAGCGGATAACCATGCCGAGATTCTTTGTGCAAAAAAGTTGATTCGAATTCCAATTTCGGATGATGAGTCGGTAACCGTGTATGGCGAAAGGCGGAAGGGTGAGGTAGCGATTATCAGCATGGTGAAGGCACGGAAGTGTTTATCGAAAGGATGCTCATCCTTTTTGGCATATGTTGTAGACACCAAGCACTATCACTGGAAAGTGCAGTCAGGTATAAAAAGCCCAAGTCGCGATTTTAATTCATTTTATCTGATTTCTACAGTTGAGAGACGTTTTTCTTAGTTGTGTTTGGTAAGCCTTCATCCCCAAAATATCTCCCTTCATTTTTGATGCCCTCATAATTATTAATGGTGATCCTTGATACTTTTAAGAAGTGGTATTTGGGAGCTTTCAAGTGGTCTAATATCTCATCTCTCATCTCCTCCATTCTAGAGTTTAGTTTTCTCTTTGAAAACTACCAAGGTGAGTTCACTCTCTTTTATAAACCTTATAAATGTTAAAACATATATTTTAATCTTCTAAACCTCTCCATTTTTATCTACTTGATTTGGGGTGGATTTCTCACAAAAACCTAATTTTGGAGATTTTAGGGTTTATGTGAGTGAGCATGATTTTAAAGATGATGAACTTATATTTTAAACCATTTGTGGATTTGCACATGTGAAACTTGTTTACCTCAATTTTTATGGCTAAATGCTTGAAACCAAAACTAGGATTTTGAGATGTTGATGTATATTTATTGAAGGAGATTTGGGTGTTTGGATTTAAATTATGAAAATACTAACCCAAGCATCATTTTGGGAACCCCTTTGGAAATTATGTGAGTAGTCATATGGATTATTGATCTGCACATTTGTTGGCGTATTAACTATTCGAATTATTAGTTGACTTTGATGGCATTGGTTAAGCATACTTGTTTGCATTTGGGCGTCATGAACCCATAATTGTTTATATCATTTTGTCCGATGACGGAACGCTACTTTTCCACATCGAGGCACGGTTAGGCATCGGATAGGGTATAAGTCCTACGTGCTAGTACACGATATTGGATGAGGATCTCAACGTAAGGAACCTATGTGGTTGAAGTTGACTTTCCGTGGGTGTACGTTTAAAGCTACCGAGCCTAGCATCATTCTGTTTACTTTATTATGTGTGTTTGGTTTTACAAACTTGACAAGTGGCTTACTTTTGTGTTATGTCGCTTGTGTTAGTAAGCGGGTCTCTCCCGTTAACCCAAGAGGTATTTGCATTGTGGTGAAGGTCATTATTATTATTTCTCCGGCTTTACCTACTTTATTTCCGCTTAGAACTTAATATTTCCCAATATAAATGTTTGATCTCACTAGGCTTTAGCCTAACACGTTTTCTTAAAATGACATGTATAACATGTCATTCTAGCAGTGGGACTTCTCGGGCTTGAGTGTAAAGAGAGATTGGAGGATATTAACATTTTTGGAGATTATAGAGACGCACACCCGACATAGTCATGGTATACTTTTTGGGAAAAAAAAGTGTCAACAACCGATCTTAATCTAGATTTAGTTTTGTCTAGATTAGTAGGTTGTTACGTTAAACTTTAATTGATTCTTTGGGTTGTAAATGTCATACTTTGTTTCCCTGTTTCGGGATGACATACTTTGGTTGAAATGTCATTATCGTATTATTCAGGTTTGCTCCATTTATAGGCGTCATATTGCCCTATTTTCGAAATTTAAATTCTCTCTAAATTTAGGGTGTTACATTATCAATATTCCAACCCTCAGTCAATCATTGATCCTCATTGCTTAATGTAGATAACCTCTAAAAAATGTACATCGACTTTTGTCATCTGTCATTAACATAGATTCCTAAGACTAGGATCTTATTACCCTTTGCCCAAGGGTTATGTTAAATCTATAATTACCCTCTAGTTTCACCGAATAAGCGGTTATAAGGTCATAAACAGTGAAAGGGGAAGTCCATTCACTAGAAAGTCGCTCTATGAGGGTAATGGTCCTCCATAACTGAGGCATCATTTGTCTAGAAGATAAATCAAAGGTCTTTAGGAATGCTCTAAATATATCTAAGATCATTGCAAACACATGTTTTGCTTTTGACAAACGTTATCGAAAATGATGTTGGGAACTGAAGATTTGTTCAAGTATGATTACTGCTGCCAGTACAACATGGTTACTACTGCTGAGCCAAATTACTACTGCTTGTAGAAATTAATACTGCTAAGCATAGTTACTACTGCTGGTGAAGATTAATACTGCTCAGAGTGTTAATGCTGCTATGACTTAATACTGCTTATGTGATAATCTTGGTAATCCGCGCAGATCAAGGTTTGAAGATAATCATGGAAGGTTGAAGATAATTATGGAAGAATATACTGAAGATCTTTTATGTTTTGTAATTATCTTTTATTTTCAGTATATGTATAGAATTACTCAGAATAGTTTGTTAGACGAGTATTCTAAGCTTTTGTTTTGAGAGAGAATTGATCTCAAGGTTTATAACCCTAGTTCTAGAGAAATAGAATTCGTCTTGGTGAGCCTGTTCATCAAGATTGAGGTTTTGTGTGAAAGCTTGTAACTTTAATCATTCAATAAAGTTTACAAGTTGTGATTTCTACTTTACTGTTACATCGATATTTGAATATTAAAGTGTTTTTCCGCAACTTCTTTAATATTGTTTATGAGTTTCATTATTCTTGTTAAGAATCATATCCTGACAAGTGGTATCAGAGCCTAGTATTCTCAGAAACCCTCATTCATCATGGACAACACAGTTGAATCAAACAGTACTCTTGTTTCAAAGGTTCCCATGCTCAAACCTAATGAGTTTGACATATGGAAAATTAGGATCAAGCAGTACATCCTCCTTACAGACTTTTCTATGTGGGACATTGTTGAGAATGGTCCCTCTGCTGAAGGTAAAATTGGACAAGATGGAAGAAGACCACCTCCAAAAACTGATGCTGAGAAGAAAGTGAGACAATTGGAGATGAAAGCCTTAAGCACCATGCTTTTGGCCATTCCTAATGAGTATCAACATCAGTTTCACCACTGCACTGATGCTCAGATTCTATGGAATACTTTAGAGAAGAGATTTGTTGGCACCAAGAGCACTAAGAGGAATCAAAGGGATATTCTCAAGCTGTGTTGGGTCTGAAATATGCCAAGGATGGTTACTACTTCTAGTTCAACATGGTTACTACTTCTAGTTCAACATGGTTACTACTTCTAGTTCAACATGGTTACTACTTCTAGTTCAACATGGTTACTACTTCTAGTTCAGAATTACTACTGCTAGAAGACTCAATGTTAATACTGCTGAGTGTTACTACTGCTAGTGTTAATTAATACTGCTAGTCAAAGTTAGTACTGCTTGAACAAATTTAGTACTGTTAGCTAGTTAGTACTGCTAGTGGTTAGTACTGCTTAGTAGTTAATGCTGCTAGAAGGAAGTTAATGCTGCTGAAGATTAATACTGCTTATATGATGAAGATTCGTATGAAAGGATATACATGGAAGCTTGGAGATATACATAGAAGATATACTGAAGATATTTTATTCATTGTAATTATCTTTGTATTCAGTATATATATATAGTATTATTTAGAATAGAAGAATAACTTTTAACTTTCAGTTTTCATTCTTCTAGAGAAAATCAACCTCAAGGCATAGATCCTAATTCTAGAGAAGTAGAATTCGTATTGGTGAGCCTGTTCATCAATATTGAGGTTGAGTGAGTAATCTTGTAACTGCAAAGCATCAAATAAAAGCTTACAGTTTGTTATTCATTTTTACTGTGTTGATTTACTGTTTCATTGAATATCAAAGTGTTATTCCGCAAACTTCTTTGATATTGTTTCTAAGAATTAATTCTTGTTGAGAATTCGATCCTGACAAGTGGTATCAAATGATACCACTTGTCAGGATCGAATTCTCAACAAGAATTAATTCTTAGAAACAATATCAAAGAAGTTTGCGGAATAACACTTTGATATTCAATGAAACAGTAAATCAACACAGTAAAAATGAATAACAAACTGTAAGCTTTTATTTGATGCTTTGCAGTTACAAGATTACTCACTCAACCTCAATATTGATGAACAGGCTCACCAATACGAATTCTACTTCTCTAGAATTAGGATCTATGCCTTGAGGTTGATTTTCTCTAGAAGAATGAAAACTGAAAGTTAAAAGTTATTCTTCTATTCTAAATAATACTATATATATATACTGAATACAAAGATAATTACAATGAATAAAATATCTTCAGTATATCTTCTATGTATATCTCCAAGCTTCCATGTATATCCTTTCATACGAATCTTCATCATATAAGCAGTATTAATCTTCAGCAGCATTAACTTCCTTCTAGCAGCATTAACTACTAAGCAGTACTAACCACTAGCAGTACTAACTAGCTAAGCAGTACTAACTTTGTTCAAGCAGTACTAACTTTGACTAGCAGTATTAATTAACACTAGCAGTAGTAACACTCAGCAGTATTAACATTGAGTCTTCTAGCAGTAGTAATTCTGAACTAGAAGTAGTAACCATGTTGAACTAGAAGTAGTAACCATGTTGAACTAGAAGTAGTAACCATGTTGAACTAGAAGTAGTAACCATCCTTGGCATATTTCAGACCCAACAATCTCCCCCTAACTTAACTTTTCAAAACTGAGAAGTTAAGTTCTTCAATATAGGGTCTTTATGATAATTTCAAAACTTTCTGCAATTACTAGTTCTTCTTGATTCAGTTTCTGCTGTTATCTTCTTTTCTGTTTCTGTTGTAGTTACTGCTTTGTTTCATCTTCTTCACTTATCTCCCCCTCAAAATAAGATTTCATATCAACGTGATTCTCCTTCTCAATTCTTCTCAAGTTCAGATGTTTAAGTCTCCCCCTTTTTGAAATAATCATGATCTTTTCATCTCTTTTATCTCCATAATTTGATTGTGAACTTTCAGACAAATTGTACCAAGTGTATCCATCAATTCTTTGTAGTTAAATCTGTCCTCACCTCCTTTAGGTGTGTTTACCACCTTTGAAGGATCCTTGGATCTTTTAGTAGAGATCTTCTGCCTAACAGAAGCACCTTCTACTCCCTTGGTTTCTTGGCACCTGGGACCTTTAGATAATTACTCATCTAAAGTTGCCATGGGAAAGGTCTTAGATATGTTCACACTGTCCTGTCCTGCACTTTGTGCAAAGTCAGTAGTGTGAGCCTTACAACCCATATGCTCTTTCATCTCCTTATTGAGCACCTTCTTGAGGTTGGGAGACACCTCTATGGTTTCCCTTTGGATATTCTCTGATGAAAAATGCTCCATCAGAGGGCTTGTAGGTTTTGAGGTTGAGGATACAAGAAGGGAAGGAACCTTCAGTATCTTTTCTTATATAATATAGTAATGGGGAATGTTGGTTTGACAAAAGGAATCTGAAGATTTATGCTTGGTAGTGGAAGGTGTGGATAGGTCATCAGTGGGTTGGTCTAATGAGAGCTTTGACCCTGATGCCTTACCTTCTTGATTGTGGGACATCACCATCATTGTAGAGAACAATGGTATATCAATTCCTTCCGAGTCCCTAGCAGATCTTCTCATGTTTGAGAAAACCTTGCCTTTAGGGGGTTTAGGTACATATATTTCATTAAAATGAGGTTAATCCGTCAATTCCTTATTAAGTACTTCTTGTACAAACCTTGGATACATATAAAAGATTTTTGATTGATATCCAGGTTTGACATTAAATCATTGAAGATCATTTTTAGGTATAGAAAACTTACATTAGCAGTAGTAACACTCATCAGCAGCATTAACACAAACTGGCAGTAGTAACACATACCAGCAGCATTAACACAGTCTGACAGTTTTCACTGAACTAGAAGTACTAACTACCTTTCAGTATTAGCAACCTGAAACACTTACAGACACAAGGTTAGTAGTACCATATATCATAAGATTTTCAAAAGTTACTTTATCTTTTGAAACTATACCTTTTTCACTTTTCTTACCTTCTGCTGGATCAAAAGTAACATGTCCTCCATCAAATCTTTTTAAAGAATTTGAAGGCAATCCATGTTCCTTGTTATGTGCCAAGAGCAATCATTATCTTCATTCCAAAATGCTCTTCCTCTTGAGCTTTTGATTGCCCTGCACACTTGATAAATCAGTTAGTCTTTGAGGGAACCCAAGCCAAAGTGGTCTTGGGTTGTCCTTTCTCATTTATATAATCTGTCAGTTTGGTCTGAATGAGTTGTTTAGGAATCTCATGGCTGGAATACTTTGTCAAGATTATAGGCTTTGCAACATTAATACTAGTAGAAGCACTATCCTTGTTAGCACTAGTATTGGTTGCAGCAACACTATTTCTGTTAGCAGTACTATCTGGGATAGCAGTACTAACAGGTTTCTTTACAATTGGAACCCAAACTTGAACAAAGTTGTTTGCTTTCTTTGTCTTTAAATTACTCCTTGGCTTATTTGGAGTATTTTTCTTTGGTTTAGCAAACTTATTTTGAACATGAGACTTTTTAGGTGCTCTGTTCTCAGCCATTTGATTCCTTCCTTGCTTCCTATAACCAAAGGAGTTTTGAGTTTGTCTTTGAAAATTTACTCTTTGGTTTATAGGATTGAAATAACAGTATTTGGCAATATGATTAAGCTTTCCACAAATAAAACAAGGTTTTGGTCTATTGATTTTACTTAGATCAACCCCTTGTTTTTGTGCCCACTGATTATTCCAATTTCTCTGATTTCCCCTCCTTTTATCATGTTTTTGGGGCTCAGATTTATTGCAAGTACACTGTTTGCAAGGGACAGGATTCACAACTGTTGTCTGTTTGTAGTGGACCTTACCAGACTTTCCCTCTGTCTTCTCTATGTCCTTGGATTTGATCCAAGTCTTTCCACATCCCTCATTGGTGATAATGTGATTTTCTAGGGGAATCTCACCACTCACAGTGTTCTCCTTACTCTTATTATTAGAGTACTCTCCTTCAGAGTTTGTTTCAACCACCACTTTGTCTAATGGATCTACCTTAGTGGCTTAATCAGACAATTCCTTCCTATTCTTGGTCTCTAGCAAGTCTGATATAGGAGGGATGTAATTGTTGTTGTATGGTGGTGGTGTAGTGTTATAACCTATTCCTCTTCTAAGTTTGTCATGGATTTGAGTTTGGAGCAAAGAGTCCATTGCTTTAGAAGCATTGGAAAATTTCTCAATATCCAGCTTGGCTTTCTCAAACTCACTCTTTATCTTCTCATTCTCCTCTTTAGACTTTTTCAGCTGAAGTTCTAGGTCATTCTTCTCCCACTTCCAGTAGTTTGTGTCATAGGAATGTTGAAGCTCATTGGCTTGAAAGCTCTTAATATGCTCTTCAAACCTCTCAACAATCCTAACATAGTCTTTTATGTCCTTTTCTAATCTCTTTAGGTCATCACTCATTTTCTGGTTGTGATCCCTGTACCTTTTAACAGTTTCAATACAGGATTTGGAACAAAGATTAGATGTTACCTCTGTAGGAATTTCTGAGCTTGAAGACTCTGAACCTTTAGCCATGATGATGTGATTTTGAATGTAGGTTTCTGAGAATACTCGCTCTGATACCACTTGTCAGGATCGAATTCTCAACAAGAATTAATTCTTAGAAACAATATCAAAGAAGTTTGCGGAATAACACTTTGATATTCAATGAAACAGTAAATCAACACAGTAAATATGAATAACAAACTGTAAGCTTTTATTTGATGCTTTGCAGTTACAAGATTACTCACTCAACCTCAATATTGATGAACAGGCTCACCAATACGAATTCTACTTCTCTAGAATTAGGATCTATGCCTTGAGGTTGATTTTCTCTAGAAGAATGAAAACTGAAAGTTAAAAGTTATTCTTCTATTCTAAATAATACTATATATATATACTGAATACAAAGATAATTACAATGAATAAAATATCTTCAGTATATCTTCTATGTATATCTCCAAGCTTCCATGTATATCCTTTCATACGAATCTTCATCATATAAGCAGTATTAATCTTCAGCAGCATTAACTTCCTTCTAGCATCATTAACTACTAAGCAGTACTAACCACTAGCAGTACTAACTAGCTAAGCAGTACTAACTTTGTTCAAGCAGTACTAACTTTGACTAGCAGTATTAATTAACACTAGCAGTAGTAACACTCAGCAGTATTAACATTGAGTCTTCTAGCAGTAGTAATTCTGAACTAGAAGTAGTAACCATGTTGAACTAGAAGTAGTAACCATGTTGAACTAGAAGTAGTAACCATGTTGAACTAGAAGTAGTAACCATCCTCGGCATATTTCAGACCCAACAAGCTGCAATATGAAAATTTTACATCTTCAAATAATGAGTCTATGACTCAAACTTTTGATAGATTCAATAAGTTAATTGGTGAGTTAGCTACTGTTAGAGTCCAGATGGAACAAGATGATGTCAACCGAAAGTTCCTCAGATCTCTTGGAGATGAATGGACCATGTACACTGTTTCATTCAGACAGAATGACAAATTGGAAGAAAAGGAACTGGATGATCTGTACAATGATCTGAGAGTGTTTGAATCTGAGGTGGAAGCAAAGAAGAAGCCTACTGGATATGTTCATAATGTTGCACTCCTATCAGCATCAACTGATTCTACTGCTAACCCTGAATCAGTTAATGCTGTTAATGGAGTAAATCAAGAAAAAGGCAATGAATATGTTTTTAAAGCCTTTCTTTCCAGCCATGGTAACTCCTCTTTAATCAATGATGACTTGGAACAGCTTCATCCTGATGATCTTGAAGAGATGGATATTAAATGGCAGATGGCCATGCTTTCTATGAGGGTGAAGAAGTTCATCAAGAGGACTGGGAGGAACAACTTCTCCCAAAGAAGAGAAGATGGAGCAGACTTTGATAAGTCAAAGGTGGAGTGCTACAAGTGTCATATGAAGGGACACTTTGCCAGGGAATGCAGAAGTGGAGTGTCTCACAACAATCACCAACAAGCTCAGACTGGAAGCTTCAACCAGAACAGAAACTCTGCTCAAGCTCTTGTTTCTCAACAAGGAATGGGGTTTGACTGGAGTGATCAAGCAGAAGAGGCCATTCAAAATCAAGCTCTCATGGCAGAGGTATCTGATCTTCCAACTGAGGTACTCTCTAATCTCTGTTCTCAAACTTGTATAGACATTGTTAAAAGGTACAGGGATCACAACCAGAGTATTAGTGATGACCTTAAGAGGATAGAAAAGGATTGAAAAGACTATGTGAAAATTGTTGAGAGGTTTGAGGAACAAATTAAAGGGTTCCAAGCCAATGAACTTCAACACACATATGATACAAATTACTGGAAGTGGGAGAAAAATGAGCTAGAAATCCAACTGACAAAGTCTAGAGAGGAGAATGAAAAGTTGAGAGGAGAGCTAGCCAAGGTTAAGCTAGATGTGGAAAAGTTTTCATATGCTTCTAAAGCCATGGATTCAATTCTAAAGGTCCAAATCCATGATAAGCTTAAACCAGGAATTGGGGACAATACCACACCACCACCATACAACAACAACTACATCCCTCCTAAATCAGACTTGCTAGAGACCAAGGATAGGAAGGACTTGCATGAGGGAGCCACTAAGATAGATCCTTTAGATGAAGTAGTTGTTGAGGAAAAGACTGAGAAAGAAGCTGGTAAGAGTAAGGATAATACTGTGAGTGGTGAGATTCCTTTAGAAAATAACATTCTTACCAATGAGGGTGGTGGAAGGGATTGGGTCAAATCTGATGACGTAGAGAAGACTGAGGGAAAGTCTAAAAAGGTCCATTACAAGCAGACTACAGTTGTGAATCCTGTTCTTTGCAAACAGTGTGCGGGTAATAAGTCTGAGCCCCTAAAACATGATTAAAGGAGGGGCAATCAAAGAAATTGGAATAATCAGTGGGCTCAGAAACAAGGAGTTGATCTGAGTAGAATCATCAGACCAAAACCTTGTTTCATATGTGGCAAAATGAACCATCTTGCCAAGCACTGTTATTTTAATCCTATTAACCAAAGGATAAATTTTCAAAGATCTGTGCAAAAACCTATTGGTTATAGGAAGGATGAAAGGAACCATGTGTCTAAGAAACCTGTTAAATCTAAAAGCCACATGAAGAAAAAGACTGTAAAAGAGAGTGTCAAGATGTGGGTTCCCAAAATCACTAAAACTGTTAGTACTACTACCACAAATAGTGTCGCTGACAAAGATAGTGCTGCCAGAAGCAATACTGTTGCTATCAATGTTAGTGTTGCTGAGAGTATTAGTACTTCTAAAACTAACATTGTTAGTACTTCATCAGATGTTAATACTGCTAACTCTGTTAGTGCTTCTAATAAGGTTAGTACTGCTAAACTTGTTAGTGTTGCTAACTCTGTTAGTACTTCTAAAATTAGTACTGCTTCTAGTGTTTGTGCTTCTAGACCAATCATCTTGACAAAGTACTCCAGTAAAGAGTATTCTAAATTTAAAAATCTCATAAAAAGGGAGTGTAAGTACTTTGATGAGAAAGGGAGGCCCAAGACCACTTTGGCTTGGGTTCCCAGTCAATACTAATTGATTTATCTTATGTGCAGGGCAACCAGCAACTCAAGGGAAAGAGCATTTGGCATGTTGATAGTGGTTGCTCTAGGCACATGACAGGGAACATGGCTTGCCTCAAGAATTTCAAGAAAATTGATGGAGGGCAGGTTGCCTTTGGTAATACTCCAGATGGAGGTAAGATTAGTGGTAAGGGAGATGTAACAAAATGTAAGATGACCTTTGAAGATGTTTACTATGTTGAGCAGTTAAGATACAACCTGTTAAGTGTATCACAGGTTTGTGACAAAAAGCATAGTATATTATTCACTGATTCAGAATGCATTATCCTTGCTCCTAGATTCAAGGTAGTTGATGAAAAGATGATACTACTAAGAACACCTAGAAAGGATAATGTCTATTGTTTGGATATGGAAAATGTTTCAAATGATTCTTCCCTAAACTGTCTTGTTTCAAAAGCCTCTTTGGATGAATCATCACTTTGGCACAGAAGGATGTGTCACATGAACTTTAAAACAATGAATAAACTTGTTAAAAACAACCTTGTAAGAGGTCTGCCTTCAAAAGTCTTTTCATGTGATGATCATTGTGTTGCTTGTCTCAAAGGCAAACAACACAAAACTTCTCTTAAGTCCAAAGAGTTGAACACAATTTCTTCTTCTCTTCAGTTGTTGCATATGGATCTGTTTGGTCCTACAAATGTCATGAGCATAGGTAAGAAATCATACTGCTTAGTTATTGTTGATGATTACTCTAGATTTACTTGGGTATATTTTTTAAGGACTAAGGATGAGACAAGTGGACTGATCAAATCTTTATTCTAAGAATTGAAAACCAAACAAATCAAATGGTAAAAGTCATTAGGTCAGATAATGGTACTGAATTTAAAAATCCTGACCTAAACACCTTTTGTGAGGAAAAAGGAATTGAGAGGCAATACAGTGCTCCTAGGACTCCACAACAAAATGGTGTTGCTGAGAGAAGGAATAGGACACTGATTGAGGCTGCTAGATCTCTGTTAGCTGATTCAAAACTTCCAATTACTTTATGGGCTGAAGCAGTTAATACTGTTTCCTATGTCCAAAACAGAGTTCTAGTAATCAAGCCTAAGAACAAGACACCATATGAGCTTTTAAATAAAAGAAAACCATTTATTGGTTTTTTCAAACCTTTTGGGTGTCCTTGTACCATTCTCAATACCAAAACTCACTTAGGAAAGTTTGATAGCAAAGCAGATGATGTTTTCTTGTTGGTTACTCGTCTCAGAGTAAGGCCTACAGAGTGTTTAATTCTTCTTCTAGAATAATTGAGGAAAGTGACAATGTCAAATGCAATGAGAACTCACCAAATCCTATTGGTTCAGGTCCTTCAGTGGTTATTTGACATTGATTCACTAACTAACTCTTTGGGTTTCAGTAGTGATGATCATGCAGGATCAGAAAGTAGAGGATCAGGGGATGAACAAGTACAAGATATTATTCCTCAGTTTGTGATCTTTCCCATACCTACAATGAACCCTGTTGAAATCTGTGAAACGTAGACTGTTACTGAACCAATTCAAAGTGAAGAAGAAAGAAGAGATGAGGAGAATCCAGAGCATGAAGAGCCAAAAGTAGCTGATGAGATCCTCTCAGCTAACTTAAATGAATCCAATTTAGATGTGGGAATTAATGAAGAACCTAGTCATCAGACAAGAACTCAGAAGAATCATCCTCCTGAGCTGGTAATAGGAGACATCACTTCTCCTATGATGACTAGGAATCAAAGCAGACTTCAAGATTTGTAGGATCAACAACATACAATACTCTCTTGCTTTCTATCTCAGATTGAGCCTAAGAAGGCTTATGATGCAATGAAAGATTCAAGTTTTATAGAAGCCATGCAAGAAGAGTTGCTACAGTTTAAATTGCAAGATGTTTGGGACTTGGTGGACCTTCCAAAAGGTGATAGAGCAATTGGAACCAAGTGGATTTTCAGAAATAAAAAGGATGAGAGAGGAATAGTAATCAGGAACAAAGCAAGGCTAGTGGCACAAGGGTACACTCAGGAAGAAGGCATAGACTATGAGGAAGTCTTTGCTCCAGTTGCACGGGTAGAGGCAATTAGGCTGTTTTTAGCCTATGGCTCATATATGAAGTTCAAGGTATATCAGATGGATGTGAATAGTGCCTTTCTATATGGAACAAATGATGAAGAAGTATACGTCTGTTAGCCCCCTGGATTTGAAAATCCATCATATCCTGACAGAGTATACAAACTTAAGAAAGCACTCTATAGTCTACATCAAGCCCCAAGAGCATGGTATGATACTTTGTCTACCTATCTCTTGGAAAATGGGTTTGAAAGGGGAATCATTGACAAGACCCTTTTCATTAAAAGAAGTAAGAAGGACACCATACTTGTTCAGATCTATGTGGATGACATCATATTTGGATCCACAAAAGATCAGATGTGTAGAGACTTTGAAGAGTTGATGCACAAGAGCTTCAAAATGAGTTCAATGGGTGAACTCACTTTCTTCCTTGGGCTTCAAGTGAAACAGCAGAAAGAGGGGATTTTCATAAGTTAATCAAAGTATGTGAAAGACATCCTAGATAAGTATGGTTTATCAGACTTAAAGCCAGCAAGCACACCAATGGAAACACACAAACAGATCACTGCTGATCTCGAGGGGGAGGATGTTGATGTCCATCTTTATAGATCAATGATTGGATCTCTCATGTATCTCACAGCCTCAAGACCAGATATCATGTTTCCAGTGTGTGTGTGTGCCAGATTCCAAGTCAAGCCAAAGCAGTCACATCTTCAAGCAGTTAAGAGGATTTTCAGATACTTAAGAGGGCAACCTAGATTAGGACTTTGGTATCCTTATGAATCTACTTTTGACTTGATTGCATATTCAGACAGTGACTTGGGTGGTGCTAATATGGATAGAAAGTCTACTTCAGGAGGATGTCAGCTTTTGGGTGCAAGACTAAATTCTTGGCAATGTAAGAAGCAAACCACAATGTCCTTATCCACAACAGAAGCTGAGTACATTGCTGCTGCAAGTTGCTGCTCTCAGGTTCTATGGATTCAGAATCAAATGCTGGACTATGGGGTAACCTTTCTTCACACTCCAATCCTCATTGACAATAGCAGTGCTATTAGCATTGTTAACAATCCAGTCAAGCACTCCAAAACAAAGCACATTGAAATCAGGTATCACTTTATTAGAGACTGCAATGAAAAGAAGCTTATTCAAGTTGCTAAAGTTCATACTGATAACCAGTTTGTTGATCTATTCACTAAAGCTTTTGATGTGGGTAGATTCACTTTCTTGGTCACAAGTGTGGGCATGATCAACTCTGAATGAGCTCATGTTTAAAAAGTGTTTGTATACCTGTTATTTGTTTATTTTTTTGGTGCTACTAATCATCTTTCTCAGGAAGTTTTATTGCCTTGCTCAGACTAACACAAGCTTCAACAGTGTAAGTATCGTTAATGCTGCCAGTGCAGTTTTAATGCTGCCAGTGCAAAGTTACTACTGCTAGTTAGATACTACTGCTAGTTAGTTAATACTGCTAGTTGGTTACTACTGCTCTCAGTTAATACTGCGAGTGGGTCAGTACTGCTTTTACTGAAATTAGGGTTAATACTGCTTCTTTCCTGAATTCTATAAATACCCTCTTTGCCCGCCAAAAATCTCACAACGACTCTTTGAATACTGTTCGTGTTTTCTCTAACTCTTTTCTCTCAAGCAACCAGTGTGTTTCAGTCAAGAATCCTCAAGCCAGATGGCATCCATGGCATTTATTGATGAACACAATGAGATCGCAATGCTTCAAAAGCCTAAGCAGGCTGCTGGATTCCATCAAATAGTTGATTTTCTCAAGTCCAGTATATAGCTCATGCTCTTACAGTGTCACCACAAATTTACATCGAGCACCAGAAGCAATTTTGGGCGAATGTCACTGCTGTTACTGAAAACGGTGTGCAGTTTATCAAGACAAGGGTGTGTGACAAACCCTTGATAGTCTTTGAAGAGGTCATTCGCATCAGTCTACGACTAGACGATGCCTCAGGTATTACCTCTATCTCTAATGAGGATTTGTTTTCCAATCTCACAAGAATGGGGTATGAAGGCCAACTGGGTGTTTTCAAATGTTACAAAGCTAACTTTTCTCCCCAATGGCGTTTCTTTGTTCATACTCTTATGCACTGTATTTCTCGAAAAACTACTGGATGGAGTCAGTTCAGTAGTACCATTGCTTATGCTTTGGTCTGCTTGTCCACTGCCAGAAAGTATAATTTCTCATAAATGATTTTCAATGACCTTGTGTCAAACTTGGATAATAAAAAGAGTTTCTATATGTATCCAAGATTTGTCCAGGCAATTATCACCTCTGAATTGACGGATATGCCTCAGTCTAATGCGGTATATGTACCTAAAATCCCCAAGGGCAAGGTCTTTTCAAATATGAAAAGATCTGCCAAGGAGTCGGAAGGAGTTGACACCCCATTATTCTCTAAAATGATGGTGGTGTCCCACAACCAAGAAGGTATGGCATCAGGGTCAAGGCCCTCACTAGACCATCCCACTGATAGCCAAACCCAACCTTCAACCACTATATCACTCTCTCAGTCCCTTGTTCTTAAGCCAACCCCAGTTATATCCAAAACTTATACTAAGAGAAAGGTATACAAGGCTCCTTCCCTTGTTGTACCTCCTACAAACCCAGAACCTCAAAGCCCTCTAATGGAGCATTCTCCATTAGAGGATATCCATAGGGAAACCACTGGGGTGTCTCCCAACCCCAAGGAGGTGCTCACTAAGGAGATGCATGAGCATGTGGGTGAGAAGCCTTCCACTACTCCTGCTAGCACAGAGGAGGCCAGTGGTAACATCACTAAGACCTTCCCCACGGCAACTTTGAATGAGCAATCATTCAAAGGTCCCGGGTGCCCATAAACCAAGGGAATAGGTGGTGCTTCAGTCTGGCTGGAGATCCCTATTAAACATTCCAATGATCCCTCAAAAGGGGGTAACACTCCTGGAGAAGGTGAGGATATATATGACTACCAGGAATTGATTTCTACCATGTCCAACATGGCAACTGAACTGGATTCTCACAAGAAGGTTGTAAATGAACTCAAGAAAGTCATCATCAACCAGCAAGAAGAAATCAGCACCTTAAAGAAGTTGGTTAAGAAGGTGGTTCAAAGAAGGTCAAAGCAAAGATTTGATCTCAGAAGAAGGAACCCAGTGGATGATGCTCCCAAAAAGGGGGTCAGAAGCTGAGGTCAACATGGAGAATGCTAAGAATAAGGGGGAGAAACATGGAGATGAGGGGGAGTTCGCTGGTGGTGGTGGGGATAAGGTACAAGCAGTAGAAACAGAAACAGGGTTTGAAAAAGCAGCAGTTACAGAGAAAGCAGTAGAAACAGAAATAGTGTTTGAGAAAGCAGCATAAACAGTTAATGCTGCTGAAGCAAGCAAAGCAGCAAAAACAGTTAATGCTGCTGAAATAAATGAAGCAGCAGAAATTGTTCAAGAGATATTAACCGACACCTTAGCAGCAAGTTGGAAGAAATTGAGATAGCTGAAGCATTAATCAAGGCTAAACATGACACTCCTAAGGTCACTTCAAAGACCAAAGGAGTTGTCATCAAAGACAATGCTGAGGTTATCAAGAAAGCTAGTGTTGATAAGGTAACAAGCAAGGGCAAAGGCAAAACCAAGATAGTGGAATCTGACCAACCACTTAAAAAGCAAAAGTTGGTTGAGTCAGATGAAGCTTTGGCTAAGAAAATTCAGGCAGAACTTGAGCAAGCAGAAAAAGATCAAGTGGAAAAAGATAGGGAGATGGCAAGAGCTCTAGCTGCAGAGCTTAATGAAGCAGATCAAAAGAGTTTGGCAACAGAGATGGCACAGAAGAAATCTACAATTCTAAAGAAGCCTGTAATGATCAAAATGGGTGCAAAGAAGGGGCAACCTTCACAGACCTACCTTGGCACCCAAGAGAGAAAGAAGATGATCATTTTCCTCAAAGGTGCTGTGGGAGTCAAAAAGGAAATGTTCACAAAAATGTTATTTGATCAAATCAAAGGTTTGTATGAGGCAGAGATGACTAAGTTACAAGGAAATGACCAAGCAAGAGTTAAAGTGGAAAAGAAGATGAAAGAGAGGCATGACCTTCAAATACAAAAACCATTTCCTGATGATCAAGAAACACCAAAGAAGGAAGCTACTCTAGGTGAAAGTTTGAGGACTTTCAAAAGAACAAAAATGATGGCAAGAAGAAAACCAGATAAGAAACCTAGAGTGGATGAGGAAGAAGCTGAGAAAAAACAGAAGGTAGCTGAAGAAGAAGGGGCACCTAAGTCTGATGAACAGGAAGCTCAATCTCAGGAAGAACCATCCAGTACTTCTGATGTGAATATGTACATGGTGGTGATGGAAAAAGTACCTGAGCCTATAACAGCTGAATCGGTTGGTGTCAAGCCTCCTGAGATTATTCACTGGGATACCATGGAAGTAGATGGAACGGAGTATATTAGGCTTAAGAGGAAAGATGACAAGTTTGAAGTGTATCCTACTTGAGCCAAGATTGTAAAAGTATGCTCCAGATCTGATTTAGAGGAAATGTTTGAGGTGGGGATGAAATTATAAGCTGATAAGCTAAAAACTCCAGGGATATCAGTTACAAAACTTGTGATGGAATATCTATGATTGTTGTTCAAGCCAGAGGAAGTTCAACATGTTATCAGAAATGTTTTCAAAACCATTAACAATTGGACTCTGTATGAAAGAAGTGGAGTATATGCACTGGCTATGGATACAAATCACATTGAATACTTCTTAGTGGATAGAGTTTACAACCATAGCAGGCTAAAGCTGCATGCTATGTTAAAGAAAAAGCTTGGTTGTGCACCAGATTCTGCAATGGCAAGATACTTGATCCAGAGAACTCTTAATCAAAGTTTGGGGCTGAATCCTGATACAGTATTATGAGCAATGGAGTTTTGGGAGCAACTGAAGAACTTGACTTCTCTTCTCTAAAAGTCAAGTTAGGGGTAGATTGTTGGGAACTGAAGATTTGTTTAAGTATGATTACTGCTGCCAGTACAACATGGTTACTACTGCTGAGCCAAATTACTACTGCTTGTAGAAATTAATACTGCTAAGCATAGTTACTACTGCAGGTGAAGATTAATACTGCTCAGAGTGTTAATGCTGCTATGACTTAATACTGCTTATGTGATAATCTTGGTAAGCCGCGCAGATCAAGGTTTGAAGATAATCATGGAAGGTTGAAGATAATTATGGAAGAATATACTGAAGATCTTTTATGTTTTGTAATTATCTTTTATTTTCAGTATATGTATAGAATTACTCAGAATAGTTTGTTAGACGAGTATTCTAAGCTTTTGTTTTGAGAGAGAATTGATCTCAAGGTTTATAACCCTAGTTCTAGAGAAGTAGAATTCGTCTTGGTGAGCCTGTTCATCAAGATTGAGGTTTTGTGTGAAAGCTTGTAACTTTAATCATTCAATAAAGTTTACAAGTTGTGATTTCTACTTTACTGTTACATCGATATTTGAATATTAAAGTGTTTTTCCGCAACTTCTTTAATATTGTTTCTGAGTTTCATTATTCTTGTTAAGAATCAAATCCTGACAAATGATTTATTTTTCACTCCCCACTGCTACTTTGGAGTAGCCTAATCTGTAACAAAGCTTTATGTCACATGCAAATCTTTCTATCGGGAAAGCCTCTCTTATTCAATTCAAAGGGCTGATTATTTATTGCCATTTTTTGCAGGTACTAAATGACGTGAATACACCTCATCAATGTGTCATGAGTAACAGACAGTCGACATCCACAAGTACCATTAAAATACAATTGTTATCACTTTAAAAGAGCATTTAAAGACGACTGTTATCAATCGTTATTAGAAGTGTCTATAAAAGAACCAAGCATACCCGAGCAAAAGACTTAGAACAACATCTGCTTATATTTAACAACTATTGAACACTCTCGAGTTATGCAAATACGCAAAGTCACATGATACAGCAGAAAACACACTTCAAAAGACGCTTATGAATATTTTACTGTTATTTTCTTAAGTTTACGCATGACACGTAGTGGTTTTCCATGACCATTCCTTGTAATCATTGTTATTGAGGACGAGGTTCCTGTTTAACATCCATAATGCCCCGATGATACTTGTTGTCGTCCGCGGTTTTTACCCTCGACAGGGCTTTCCACATCACCAAATCGCTTGTGTCATTTACTTTTTTGCGTTGTTTGTCCTGTTTATTTCGGAAGTTATATCTTTAGTTGAGTAGTCTCGCAATTCAAACCTTAAATTATACATATCTAATTTTTGGCATAAACAATTATAACATAATATGCATCCATTAAGGCAAGTAATTCATGACTAGTTGTTGCATCGACCATAGTGTTGATGTGTTGTAGAGGAAGTGGATCTTTGGGACAAGGCTTATTGAGATCCATGAAGTATATACAGACCCTCCACTTGATTTTCCCTGTTTTTAGTAGGTTATCTACCTTATTGTTGATAACTTTATTTCAATTTGGAGTGAATTTCCGTCATTTCTACTTGACGGGTGTACTCTGATTGGATATAACCCCAAAAGGCTATAGCAACTGGCAAATCATGCAAGTATACATGGCTCACTTGTATCGTCCAAATCAATTAAATAATGGTAAGTAATACCAGATATCGTACCTTAGGGATTTTCAAAGCAAGAAGAGTAACCAAAGTCTACTTCAAGACAAGATTTCAAGAGTAAAAATGAAACAATATCTTTTGAGAGTTGGTATCCAAAATACTGAAATGTAACAATAAGTAAAAGATAGTATGGGTGCATGTAACATCTCAGGCCAACCGTACCAGATATTGTCCTCTTTGTCCACACACCCGGACTCACGGTTTTAAACCGCGTCTGGTAGAGAAGGTATCCAGTCCCTTATAAGGCAACTTTCGTTCCCCTCCCCAAACTAATGTGGGATCTTACAATCCACCCCCTTGGGATCCCAGTGTCCTCGCTGGCACATTAGTCCGGTTCCCGGCTCTGATACCATCTGTAACATCTCAGGCCAATCGTACCAGATATTGTCCGCTTTGTCCACACACCCGGACTCACGGTTTTAAAACGCGTCTGGTAGAGAAGGTATCCAGTCCCTTATAAGGCAACTTTCGTTCCCCTCCCCAACTAATGTGGGATCTTACAGTGAAAGATCAAGTTGGATTTCAACAAACAGAGTGCAGTGAACATTGCTACAACATCACAAGGGTGCTGCAACAATTGCTCTCTATAAACACTATTGGATTGAATGGCCTTCCAAGAAGTGAAAATTAGACCACATATTGGCAGTGCACATGGTGATGCATCAAGAACAAAACTAGTACCGATCTTGCCTTTCTTTCCATATAGTTTTACAACCCATAAGTTAGTTGCAACTCTCTGTAGCCTCTATAAGACACTAAGTCAAAGCATTTGTGTTCTCTTAATTTTATGTCCAACTCATCTAAATAAAATAACATGTGTCAATTTGTCAAAGATTACTAGAAGAAATGTTTGTACCACTTGTGAATAGTGAAGTAAATTGCTATTAACAAGCAAATATCCACAAACACTTTGGCTTAATCTCACAACCTTCGCTTACACCCACACTAAGGTGTTTAGCCTAGCATGGCTAAATGTAAAAGCTCAAAAGTAAATGACATGAATACAAATGACTTAAATTAAATGACTTGAAAAGTAAACTTTCAAGAAAAGTAAATGAATGTTGTAAAGGTTGTTGTAGCAACAATTGAAAGAAAATAAGAACAAGTACTAAACATTGCAATAAAAAATTACTATAATACAAAGCTTGTGAGAAGCTTTGATCTAGATTTTGTTCATGCTAACAACTGAAAGTTAAATTCCTACTTATACTAAGCAAATGGAATAAAAAAGATGCTTAATAGTATAAAAGTAAATTGGCCAAAGGATAATAATCAAGCATCTAAAATCTAATTAACAAAAGTAAAACATGCTTAGGGAGACAAAACAAGACATATTCAAGGGTATCTTCTATCACTATTCATCTGCATTTGTACTCCAAGATGTCTTCCAAAAAATCTTCACAAAAAGAAAGCTTCCAAGGATTGAACCGGCTGCTGCCAATATCAATGTTGTAGCAATGCCTGCTGTAGCAACAGTCAATTTAGCAATATTTTCACTAATAATCATAGAACATTATCACTTCCTACATCCTAGCTCGAATCAAACTAAAAGTATAAAATAAGACTAAAAGACTCAATATAGGATTGGTAAAGCTGTTAAATGAGATAAAATAAAGCCCTAAGTGGGTGCTAAAGTGTATACTTCTACACACTTATCAACGGGTTTGAAGGAAAGATTGACGTTAAGCTTGGGTAAAATTATATGGGGGTTAATATCGATCATGTCTTCGTGCTACCAAGCAAAACAATTGTCATTATGCCTACGGAAATCTACAAGTTGTTTCGTGATATTCGGATCCAGAGATGCCCCCATGAATATAGTTCAGGCAGGTTTATCAGGATTAAGGACAATTTCTTGAAATTTATAAGTAATTGCTAGATGTTATTCTTTCAGGGCTTCATCGTGGTTTTGTAGCATTTCCTAGTTGTCTTTCTTTCCCCCTTAATTTCCTGAATTCCCTTAGCTTCCTCCATTAGTCAGAACTCTTCTTGTAGAATAATTTCTGATGGTTAATTGAACTATTATTCCATTGTGGTGGTGTTCATATGGGTCAACTCTTTCATTTAAGGACGCCTAACCGCCACACCAATCGGTACAAAAAGGTCATTGTGGGGTATCTCCAAAATTCGATGATGTCTTCGTCGTCGAAGGATATTTGCATTGATTCCTGCGACTCTTTAGACTTGTCCACCCTGAAACTATATGACTCTTCTGGTAATTTACCAACAAGTATTTTGGTACTTGAATACGTTAGTCCTCATATATTTGATCGACTAGTTATGCAGTCTATTACCTTGGTATGTGGTGGCGATGGTGGTCGAGGATAACTGGTCGTGGGAATTTCTTTCGTAAGAAATTCTCATAGATGGCCCTTTGGGGTAATCCATGTTATTTCTCTCTAAAGCTATATACAATTGTTGGTAGTGTGTCTATGATCATCGTGAAAATCAGACCATTTGAATTTGTCTTTTTGTGTGTCTTGATTAACACTCTTCTTAGGCCATCTCACGGTCGTTTATATTGTTTTGAGGACCTCGACCAAGTCTTTTGTTGTCCCTTTGAATCCATATTCCACAATTTTTCGATGTATTAAGGCATCTTTCTTTTTGTCGAACCCGACGTTTGAAATCTGACGATGTTGCTCTTATCGTCGTTGATTTTTTGTCTTGAACTTTGGAAGCTTGACGCTCAATGGTTTCTTGTCTGGGATGTGCTTTCTTTTAAACACAATGTTATCATCGACACGTATGTGAGCAAGTGTTCTAGCATGCATGTATACAAATGTTTCAGCTAGATATTCGGTTAAGTCCAAATATAGTTCTGACTATTCCTTGATCCCCTTTTATATGCCTCTATGGCTATTCATGCATCACAATTTCGAATGTTAATCATTTCGGGTTGAAACAATTGAATAGCTTCAGACTGATTCACTACTTTTTTGAGTGATATAGTAAAAGATAACTCGTCTGTTTCTCCATTTTCTTGTTGCTCGCGAATTGTTGAAAGAATTTATTGACCACGTCAGCGAAAGAGTTTATGGATTTAGGATTTATACTAATAATTCATTGTAAAGGAGCTTCGGTTAATGTCGCACCAAAACCTTTACACATACAGACTTCCTGGTAATCTTGAGGGATCGAGGCTATCCACATGAGCTGTTTATACTGAGTTATCTGCTTATTAGGATCAGAGATCCTAGATATTAAAGCCAGGGATGTTATACTTCTTAGGTATGTCGACCAAGGCTATACGGTCGAAAAAAGGAGAGGTTTGTGTAACATCCCAAAAATGGGACAAACAAAAATTTTCGGAAAATGGAAATGTGGTAATCACTTTAATGCCAAAGCATGAGCTCACCCAAAAGGGGACAATAAATGCCTGTTTAATTGCAAGTCTTTAATAGTAAACAATGATAGATGACAAACTCCTAATCTAAGATCTTACTAGAAATAATATTGCAATCAGTTGTCATCTACTTCCAAAGGTGATCGTCTTCTAAAATGGCATCACAAAAATGCTCCCAAGCTCACATCTAAAGTTCGGCTAAACCTCCTTGGCGGTCGCGCCGCTCAAACCTGAGATACATATCAAACCAAACAAGTGTTAGGCCAAACGGGCCTAGTGAGTTGGACAAAAACAGGGTATAACATTTATAAACATAGTAAGAACATTTATATCATTTCATTCCTCAAAGGCCATAAGAGAATCAAAGGAGGAGACCCATCACACCAATGAGTTTTACCTCAAGTCAATGTACCTTGACGTTCGCTCCCATGAACAACATCCCAAAGGCCCGACACACTTGAAGACTACCTTTCAGGCATTACTCCAAATGGCGGAGGTCTAGGTGCATACCAACGAGGTGGCACCTAAGACTACATCCTCCTAGTACATACTCATGGTTCCTCCAATATATATATATATATATATATTATCCATCTCTATACATTTTCCATATCAATACGATACATGTATAAGACTACCATGTTTTCAACTCCATATTAGGCCTAAAACACCAACACATCTAGGTTCCACCATGATCTTCATAAAACCCATAATATTACACTATCATGACAAAATAATGTTAACAATATTCCCATCAAGGTTCACATGATGAACATTAGCCAAAACCCCCAATAATCACAAAGATAGAAATTAGGTCAAACTTACCAGGTGATCAGATTTAATCATGCATATGAAGTAATGACATTTAACATACAAGACATGTATCTCAGTTGAAAATGGTTAGAAGAAACTCAGTATCTAGGTTTTATACAAAACCTTAGAAAAGAAGTGGTTGATTGATTGAGCCCATGCAACCTTAATCTTGAAATAGACCTCAATAAATGCTTCCAAATCTTGAATCCTTACCCAACCACCAACAATCAATGCTTTGCAAGAAAGTGAGGGGAAAAGATGTGAAGTTGTACAAAAACCGCCTACTAGGGTTCCCTCCCACTCAAGATATCTGATTTTGTGATTTAAGAGGAGAAATAGGTGAAGAATGGCATTAAAACCCGAATTGGGACCTGCAGGTAGTCCCACGGCTTTGGCCGCGGCTTTGAGGTCGCGCACCAAGCCGCGCGTGCGTCCAAAGTCTGAACTCCAGTGAGTTCCACGGCTTCGTCCGTGACTTTGAGGCCGCGTACAAGGCCGCACAAGACACTGCCTCAGAGCTTTAACTTAGATTTAAAAGATATAAGGACACACACTCACATAAAATTATATACATACGAGCTCAACGAAACTACGGGCGTTACATTCCTCCTCACCTAATAAGGATTTCGTCCCCGAAATCTCACTCTCTAAATAGATGAGGGTATCTCTTTTGCATGTCCTCTTCCATTTCCCACGTCACGTTTGCACCTCGGTGATGCTTCCATTGGACATTCACCATGGTTACTTCTCTGTGTCTCAATTGCTTTGTCTTTGCTTCCAATATGGCTTCCGGTTCTTCCACACATCGGTTACCGTTGTCCACCCGAATTTCTAACAGAGGGATAACGCTTTCCTCCTCGGCTAGGCATTTGCAAAGATAACACACGTGAAACGTAGGGTGAATTCCGTCCATTTTCGGTGGCAACTCCAATCTATAGGCTTGTAGTCCGATTTTTTCCAGGATTGTAAAAGGTCCAAGAAAGCGAGGGCTAAGCTTCCCGCGCTTCCCGAAACGGATGATCCCTTTCCATGGTGACACCTTCAACATAACCCGTTCCCCCACTAGGAACTCAACCGGTCTTCACTTCTTGTCTGCATAACTCTTTTGTCGGTCTTGAGCCGCCTTCAGCCGCTCTCGGATGCTTTTCACATTATCCGCCGTTTCTTGTACTATTTTTGGACCTGCAAACTGCTTCTCTCCCTCCTCGATCCAACACACTGGTGTCCTACATTTTCGTCCGTAGAGTGCCTCGAATGGTGCCATCCCAATGCTCGAATGATAACTATTGTTGTAAGCGAATTCCACCAATGAAAAGTGTGAATCCCAATTTCCCCCAAAGTCTATAACGCAAGACTGAAGCATGTCCTCGAGGGTTTGGATCGTCCTCTCACTCTGACCGTCGGTTTGAGGATGGTAGGTCGTGCTCAACTTGACTTTCGTGCCCAGTTCTTTCTGCAAACTGTCCTAAAACTTGGAAGTGAACCGACTATCCCGGTCTGAAACTATGAATAGTGGAACACTGTGACGTGACACTACTTCATCCATTGGTAATGTCTCTTGCATCGCTAGAAAGTGCACGCTCTTCATGAGTCTATCTACTACCACCCAAATAGTGGCGTGTCCCCGCAAGAACTTCGGTAGCTTGGTGACGAAGTCCATCGTGATGTGCTCCCATTTCCATTCCGGAATGGCCAACGGTTGAAAACTCCCATAAGGTCTTTGATGTTCCGCTTTGACTTGGAGACACGTGACACACCTTTCCACATAATTAGCCACGTCGAGCTTCATCACTAGCCACCAGTAATGAAGTTTCAAATCCCTATACATCTTGGTGTTACCGGGATATATGGAGTACTTTGATTTATGAGCCTCCGTCAAAAGCAACTCACGGTTTCCTCCAATCTTCGGCACCTAAATCCTCCCTTGGAACAACCTAAGGCCACGACTATCCTCCGTTAGCGTTTCCCGTTGCTTCACCATGACTTCTTTAACACCCCGAATTTTGGACCTCGATGGTTTAATATCAGTATTGTTGGTTATTTAGAGCTCCCAAACTATTTTAATGATTTTGGTACCGTTTGGGTTGAGTTTTTAGCGTCGAATCCAGACCGAGCAGCGTCGGATGAGAGACCGGCGACTATGCCCCGCGACTATGCCAAGGGCACTGTCGCCAGAGCAATGTCGCGTGGGGTGTACCGCAGGTGGTACATCGGTCGCGACTGTGACCCGCGACTTTGCCCAGGGCACTGTCGTCGTGGCATAGTCCCGCGAACTCAGGTCCAGATGAGGATTTTCTCATTTAATGCCACTTTTGGGGTTTTGAATATCATTTGGGACTGCAACTCTTGAAGAACGATTACACACACCAGAAGGTGTGATTTTCACACACTTCTTCTCTCTCTCCCTTCATTTAATGTGGTAGGTTAGATCTTTGAGTTTTGGTGTTTGGTAAGGCTCTAAGTTTGTAGAAGTGTGTCTTCTTTAGGATTTCAAGGAATCCAAGTCTACTCCCATTCATACCACATTTCTAGGGTTTGCTCAATCAATCTCAAAGTAAGTTTTCTTACTCATAAACATTCACTCATGCTCCATGACTTGCTTATTTGTGATTTATGTGGTATTGGATGTTAACCTAAAAATCTAGGGTTTGGTATGTCTTGAAGTAAATAATTGTGGAGTGAGTGTGAGGGTCCAAACATCTTGTGAGGATTCATTTATTCCGCTACTTCATGATAGAACTACCCCGTCTCTTTTGGGTTTTAGTCATTATGTTTACAGGTTTTGGATTCGCCTTATTTTAGGCGTTATACTGCAGAAATTTAAAGTTTTATTTTACCTTGAAATTTTAGGGTGTTACAAGTTGGTATCAGAGCTCTAGTTTAAGTGAACTAGGTATATAGACTTGGTGCCTAGACTTAAGCTGAGATTATTAAGTTATGGATTGCGAGTTTTGGATAGAAGTCTAAGATGGGACAACCTTAGAGTCAACAGAAACTACGTCATTGGGAATTGTAAAAGTGGTAGCGAGAATTTTTATGTAGTGTATGTTCATAATTTCAATTAGCTACTGTTGTTATGAATGTATGATTATGTGAACGTACTTGAATTACTACGATTATAAAAATCAATGGACCGTATGAGTATGTTTCTTGAGTATATCTAGTGTTGCTTATTTCCATTTCCTTCCTTTTGTGTGGCAGATCCGAAATGGTAAATACTCGGAGTCGACCGCTGAATGAAGGAGAAATGCTTGAGGACATTTCGTCTAACCCGAATCCTGTAGCCCGGGTGACAACTGTGGTTCCTCCCGGAATGCCGCCAATATTTACCGGGCCAGTGGAAACCATACCTAGGGTGGAGTTGGCATCCACAAACCCGGTCATTCAGGATGCAAACCCGCAAGCCGATATGGTGGCCAGTGTTATGCAGATGGTAACATTGGCCATGGAAAAGCAACAAGAGGCATTCCTGAAGATGCTAGAAGATAGGGATGCCAGTCTTCGGAGGCCAGAGGTGGTGGCAGAGAACGCGGTAGATGGCTCGGGTGGTACTGGGGGTAACAACCGTACTGATGGAGTGGTGGTGTTAGAGACGAGGCAGACGGGAAAGGGTTGCTCGTATAAATCCTTCATGGGGTGTAAGCCGTCAGAGTTTGTCGGGGCCGATGATCCCGTAGCTTGCATGAAATGGTTGAGGGAGACTAAGCAGGCCTTCCAGGATTGCGGATGTGATGAGAATCAGAAGGTAAATTTTGGTTCCCAAATGCTTCGGGGTGCGGTTTAATATGGTGGGACGTCCACACCGCAACCATAGGGGAAGTCGTGTTAGCAAAGATGTCATGGGCCACCTTCAAGAAGAAGGTTATGGAAGAATATTGTAATGAAAACGAGATGGATCTGATCGAGGAAGAGTTCCGAGCGCTAAAGAAAGGGGATCTGACGGTGAGGGAATATACCTGTCTTTTCATGGAGAAGCTGAATCTTGTAGGGCATGTGGCCCAGACCGAGAAGGAGCAGATAACACTACTACAAATATGACTTTTATACGTGCCTAATTATACACGGTTTTTGTTGTTTTTACAAAACCGCGTATAAAGGACGAATCTGTAACCTTTTTACACGGTTCAATTTGAACCGTTGCTAAAAATATGGTTTTATACACGGTTCTAGATTAAAAACCGTATAAAAAGGGTAGTCGCCAATTACAAACGGTTGCATCGGAAAAACCGCGTATAAAGGTTACCTTTTATACGCGGTTATTTATTAAAAACCGCGTACGAAAGGGTCACTTTTGTACGTGGTTATTGCTAACAAAACCGTGCGTAAAATCTACATTTACACGCGATTTTTAGCAATAAACCGCGTATAAAAGTAACACTTTTGTACGCGGTTTTTAATAAATAGCTGCATATAAAAGGTAACCTATACGTGAATTTTAATACACAACCGCGTATAAAAGTACAAACAACCGTGTCTAAAAGTACAAACCACCGCGTAAAAATGTAAACCTTTTATACGCAGTTGTTTATTAAAAACCGTGTATAAAAGTACAAACAACCGCGTATAAATGTTATACCCTTTTATACGCGGTTGTTTATTTAAAACCGCGTATTAAAATGCAAAAACCGCATATGAAAGTACAAACAAGCGCGTATAAAAGTTACCCTTTTATACGTGGTTGTTTATTTAAAACCGCATATAAAAGTACAAAAACCGCGTATGAAAGTACAAACAATCGCGTATAAATGTCATACCCTTTTATACGCGGTTGTTTATTAAAAACCGCGTATAAAAATACAAACAACTGCGTATAAATGTCATACCCTTTTATATGCGGTTGTTTATTTAAAACCGCGTATAAAAGTACAAAAACCGCATATGAAAGTACAAACAAGCGCGTATAAAAGTAACCCTTTTATACGTGGTTGTTTATTTAAAACCGTGTATAAAAGTACAAAAACCGCGTATGAAAGTACAAACAACCGCATATAAATGTCATACCCTTTTATACGCGGTTGTTTATTAAAAACCGCGTATAAAAGGCCTTACTAGGGATTAGACTGGACTGATCAATTACCGACAACACTGATAAGGTATTATACTATACTACACATTAATTATATTAATTTTGCTCATGATTGCTAAAAATTTAACTTGCATGCATTTATTATACAAGTTCATGCATTTGATGCCTTTAGGTCGCCCGTCCGAATTTTGATCTAATAGAGATTAATTTCGGATAGTCCCCTGTTTGGGACTGTTTTTTGAATATTTTTCTCATTTAGGATGTGAATGCATATAACGGATTAATTATTTAAGAAAAATTCGGTAGACGTTTCCCTTTAAGAGCCATTAACGTTTGACAGATACCTGTTGTGTACCGTACATTATGTTGGGAAATAAAATATTTTTTATGAACCAAAAATACAAAATTAATATGACTTGGTAATTATGTATTATATAGTACTAGTAAGGATTAACACTTATTTTGTACTTGAATGACTACACCAAATGTTGTCTTAGACAACATATGCTAATTGTCTATGTTGCTTAAGATAAGCTTAGGCAACAAAGGCTAATATATGTTGCCTAAGTTTTCTTTTAGGCAACATGTAGTTCTATGTTGCCTAAGTCATACCTTATGCAACATATGAATAATTATATGTTGCCTCAACTATCTTAAGCAACATTTTCCCTTATGTTGCCTTAGTTTTATAATGGTTTTTTTTAATAAATGAAAGTTATCTTAGGCAACATATTGCCTTGTTTATATGTTGTCTAAGGTAAAAAATATAAATAAATATAGGTAGTTGAAAATGTAAAAACTTGTATAATGTTTTTTTAAAATCAAAGAAAGTTATCTTAGGCAACATATTTTCTTGTTTCTATGTTGCCTAAGGTCAAAAATATAACTAAATATTGGTAGTCGAAAATTTAATAACTTGTATAATTTTTTTTAAATCAATGAAATTTATCTTAGGCAACATATTTTCTTGTTTCTATGTTGCGTAAGGTCAAAAATATAAATAAATATAGGTAGTTGAAAATGTAATAACTTGTATAATGTTTTTTTTATCAAGCCGCATCTATTGGGTTGGAGATGAGTTGGGCCCAAAGTAACCCGACCAACCCGACTAAAACTTGTACGTTTTTACTTTTTTTTTTATGATTTTAAACTTTTAGCAGCTCGCCTTTTCTATCAATTCTCAAGTTCTTCTATCTTAGTCATAGTTCAGATCTGTCTACGAGACCACACCGAATAAAATCGTACAAATCTAACCTAAGTCTTCAAAAATATTCAACATCAACTTGGGCTTTAATGTATCAGTTGGGATTTAATGGATCCATTTTGGCTTTAATGGATCCACTTGGGCTTTAATGGACCCAATTAGGATTTAATGGATCCAGTTGGAGTTTAATGGATCGGTTAGATTTTAATGCATCCATTTGGGCTTTAATGTATCGGTTGGGCTTTAATGGATCCATTAGGCTTTAATGGATCCACTTGGGGTTTAATGGTTCCATTTCGGTTTTACTAGATTCATTTGGGTTTTAACGTGATCGGTTGGGCTTTGAACGAATCCACATGGATCGATTGGGCTTTAAAGGATCCATTTGATCCCAATACACATCACATGAATATATGTAGTACATATTTGTAAACAAACACGTATTAAGTCACCATTCGTGTTATTGGGCCTTAACAAGTCATTAAAGGTTTTGTTGGTCTTTATTGGTTCTTACTAGGCTTTAATGGTTCTTAATAGGATATAGTAGGCCTTAGTGGCCCTATTGATCCCAACACACATCATATGCATATATGTAGTACATATCTGCATACAAACACATATTTAGTCACTATTGGTGTTATTGGGCCTTAATAAGTCATGAAAGGTTTTGTTGGTCTGTATTGGTTCTTACTAGGCTTTAATGGTTCTTAGTAGGCTATAGTGGGCCTTATTGATCCTAGTACACATCACATGCATATATGCAGTACATATCTACATAAAAACACATATTAAGTCACCATTGGTGTTATTAGGCCTTAATAAGTCATGAAAGGTTCCCTATTGATACAACGACTTCTAAAATCCTGAGATCGGGCTCCCCATTAATACAACGACTTCGATTGGGCTTTAATGGATCTATTTGGACTTTAATGGATTGAGTTTTAATGGCTCTATTTAGGCTTTAATAGAACAATTTGGGCTTTAATGGAACAAATTGGGCTTTAATGGATCCACATGGGTGTTTATGGATCGATTGGGCTTTAATGGATCTATTTGGACTTTAATGGATTGGTTGAGCTTTAATGGCTTTATTTGGGCTTTAATAGAACAATTTGGGCTTTAATGGAATAAATTGGGCTTTAATGGATTGGTTGGGCTTTAAAGGATCCAATCAGGCTTTAATGGATCTATTTGGGCTTTAATGAAACAAATTGGGCTCTAATGGATCAGTTGGACTTTAACGAATCCACATGGGCGTTTAATGGGTCGGTTGGTCTTTAATGGAACCACTTGGTCATTAATGGATCAATTAGGCTTTAATTGATCCATATGAGCTTTTGTAACACCCCAAAAATTGGGATAAAAAAACCGATCAGACTAAACCACTTTTTATGGTCCAGTTCAACACTTGTTGTTTGGAAATTTTTGGTCACTTGTTGCCAAACCGCTCAGTTTGGAAACCAGTCATAGCATAACATGTTTGTGGTTTGAGGGGTTAAAACGTCCAAATCGGACTGCAAACACCCTTAAGCAATAGTGGGCTATAGTGGGCCCTAGTGGGCTTATTGATCCCATTACACATCACATGCATATATGCAGTAAATATCTGCATACAAATACATATTAAGTCACAATTGGTGTTACTGGGCCTTAATAAGTCATTAAAGGTTTTGTTGGTCTGTATTGGTTCTTACTAGGCTTTAATGGATCTTAGTAGGCTATAGTGAGCCTTAGTAGCCTTATTGATCCCAACATACATCACATGAAAGGTGTTATTGGCCTTAATAAGTCATGAAAGGTTTTGTTGGTCTCTATCATATTTTAAAGGGTTCTATTGGGTCTTAATGGATATATCAGACTTTAAAGGGTTCTATTGGGTTTTAAAAGATTCCATTGGGTCTTAATGAATCTATCGGGATTTAAAGGGTTTCATTGGGTTTTTAAAGGATCTATTGGGGTTTAATTGATTCTACCAAACTTTAATCGGTTGTATTGGCCTTTAAAAGTTTTCATTGGGCCTTAATGGATCTATCGGGCTCTAAAGAGTTTCATTTGGTCTTAATGAATCTATCGAACTTTAAATGGTTCTATAGGGTTTAAAAGGGTTTCATTCGGTTCTATCGCAGTTTTTTAACAAAACAACATTTATTATCTAAAGTTATTTATTTTAGATCAAAAAACAAATTAAACTTTTTTATAAGTTTTCCAATATATGTATGTATATATATATATATAGAAGAGAAAGAGAGAGAGAGAGAGAGAGAGGGAGAGGAAGAAGGACATTCAAGGGAAAACCTCAAATAAATGGAAAACTAAGGAACAACCTTGTAGCCATTGATCTAGACGGTATGCATTTGTGAATAGAGGTAAATTAAGTTGTTTTTGGGTTTTATGCACGTGTGCATGTTACAATTTACCTGTATGTACAAGTGTATACCGTCTAGATGAAAGGATACCACGATATTTTTCAGTTTTCCATTTTGTTGATGTTTACTCTTAAACCTGACTCTATATATATATATATATATATATATATATCACACACATATATATATATATATTGAATATGAACATTTATTATTTTTTTTAACAAATAATATTTATTATCTAAAAATTTATTTATTTTAATTTAAAAGAACAAATCAAATTTTTTAGCAAAAAGTCAAAATTTCCAAATGAAAATTACCGCCCTCCCTTCCCCCCCTTTTTCCTGTTCTGCCTTTTCCCCCCGCTCCCTTCCCCCCTTTTTCCTATTCTGCCTTCTTCCCCCCACCCCCAAAAAATTAGCTCCTATTGCAAGTAGACAAATCCACCAGCCACCACCACCAGCAGACTCGCCACCACCAGCAACCAACACCGGCGATATCGCCACCACCAACCACCAACAACAAATCATCCTCGTTCCCCACCACGTCGTTGTCGAGCACCCTCCCCACCACGTCGTCGTCGTCTTCTTGCTCTTCAATACATCGATGAAGTATGGTATTTTCGTTAGATTCGATAATAAGGTATTTTTGTTAGATTCGATTTTTCATCTTGATTGATTTTAAATGTTACTTTTTTGAATTCATTCGATTTTCGTAAATGTTTACTATGTCTGGTCGATTTTTCATCTTGGTTGATTTTAAATGTTACTTTAAATGTTACGATTTTCGTAAATGTTTTCTCTCCTTGAAGAAATTTCTTATTTTGGTTTTTGCTAGGATTCTTAGGTGGGTAAAATTTGCAGGATGTTGATGTGGGAAGATGGGTTTTGCAGAGTGGGAAGATTAAGTTTCTGTTTTAAGTTCATTTTGTTCTCACACCATTTTTGTTTCTGCAGGTTCGATTTGGTTCATTTTTTCTGCAGGTTCGATTAAGTTTCTGCAGGTTCGATTTCGTTCATTTCTGTTTGTAAGTTCATTCTGTTTGCAGGTTTGATTAAGTTTCTGCAGGTTCGATTTGGTTCATTTTTGTTCTCACACCACGCCTCATTATTTGGTTCTCACACCATTTGTAAGTTCATTTTGTTATTTTATGATATGTAAAATCGGTCTTGCAGAGAAGCACTTTCGATTTGGTTATTTTGTCATTTTGTTATTTTCTACAGGTTCGATTTGGTTCATTTTTTGTTATGATGGGATGACATTTGAAGGGCTTGTATTTGGTCATTTGAAGTAGTATATTAGTTTTTTTTTGAACGTATGTAATTTGTAATATTATTTGTTATTTGATAAAATTCTAATTAATAAGAAATTTTGATTTTTTTTTAAATGTGTAAGGCAACATATGCAAATATAGTATGTTGTCTAAGTTGATACCTTAGGCAACACATGTATAAATCTAATGTTGTCTTAGTATTTGTTTGGTGCAACATATGTTTTTTTCATAGGCAACATAACCTGTTGTGTGTTGCACTGTTGCTTAAGGAGTTTGCTTAGGCAACATATGATGTTTGCCTATGTTGCCTAAGTTCTTATGCAACATTGATAAGGCAACATTACTTAGGCAACATAGGCATGTTGTCTAAGCCTTAGGCAACACATAAACCCGTCTTAGGCAACATTATTTTCATTTGTTGCCTAAGTGACATTTGGTGTAGTACTATAACATATGTGCTTAAACATGTGATGGTCAAGTAATAATATGCTTGTTACTCATACAAAGCAGCTTCAAGGCAGTGTTTGTTGGTAAGTTTTTCATGGACTAAATGTTGTCTAATTCATGTAATTCGCTTGATAAACTGCTATTATTACTTTATGTAAGATATGCACTTAGTGACATATTACACCACTAGAAATTTAGTTTCAAGTTAGAAGGTTTAGAATATGTGTATTTATCATGATTTTATGTCATTACAATGTAATCAAATTCTTGTTTTTTTTTTAATTTTTAGTTGCCTCAAGATTACTTGTTCTTGTTTTTTTTATTAAAAAATTGACATTATTTTATGTGTTTATGTTTTCTTCATGACAACATAGGTTCAAATGAGTGACGAAGATATTCTTTTTGGAGGCACAACTATATAGCTTTGAGGAGACCATAGTTAGATTGACTCCCTAACTAGTTATTATGTGGATTTTTTTTATCGAATATCATTTTAGAAAATTGATGTTGTAAATAAAAAAGTATATTTGCATGTGTATTTGTACATGAAAATGAGTGAATTTACGTTGAGATATTGCATTTATGTTGACGATCTTTAAAGTTTAATGGTTAATGGTTACTTCGAGATGCTACATTTATGCGTCTAGCTGATTTTTGTATTTGGAATTGTGTTTGAAATGTTCCATTATTCGAATATGAATCGTATTTGGATTTAGTATATCGATATAATGCAACTTCACCAACATTTGGAGGAATAATGGATGGTAACAAAATCGAGGAAAATATTAAAAATATAAATATAACTCATTATACGCGGTTTTAGTAATAGAACCGTGTACAAATGTGTGCAATTTTTTTTTATTAATGGTTACATTTATACGCGGTTTTGTTATGAAAACCGTGAAAAATTAATGCAATTCTAAACGGTTTTAGCAAAAAACCGTGTAAGATATAGACTTTTATAAACGGTTAATATGACTTTTTTAAACGGTTTCACCTAAAAACCATGTAAGATAAATACTTTTATAAACGGTTAGCAGAGATTTTTTAAACGGTTTCATCCAAAAACCGTGTAAGATGGTCACTTTTATACGCGGTTAATATTACTTTTCTAAACGGTTTTGAAATCGTGTATAAAAGTTGAGTTTTATACGCGGTTTTGGAACCACGTATAAAAGCCCGACACTTTTACAAACACCCGCGATATACGCGGTTCCAAAACCGCGTATAAAAGCCCAAAACAACCGTTTATAAAGGCATAATTTGTAGTAGTGGGCCTATCTGAAGGGCCTACCCGCGGACATGGGAAACCGAGTCCAAAACTCGAAAGCTGCAAATCTACGAGAGATCATTGAGGAAGCCAAAGTAATGGAAAGAGTCTACGCTAGAGACAAGGAAGAGAAGTCGAAGGCTGTAGAAAAGAGGAAAAGTGAAGTTCCGCCGAGTTCATTCAAGCGACCGAAGTTCCAACCGAACGTTAGAAACTTTGATGATCGCCGGGAGGCGAATTTGTGTCCCAAGTGCAAAAGCAGGCATTTTGGTCCTTGCAACTCCAACCCCCGACAAGCCACGTGCTTCAAGTGTAATAAGTCGGGTCACACAAGTCCGCGTTGTCCCATGCCGGGGACACTTTGTTTCGAATGCAAGGAGCTAGGGCACATTTGGAGGGATTGCCCCAAGCTAAAGGGTGGAGCTAGAGGAGGAAACCCACCAACTCAACTAAAGAGGGAAACCGTCCCTAAATCTCAAGGAAGGGTCTTCCAAATGACAAGAGAGGAAGTGAAGGAAACCACCGACGTGGTGTCGGGTACGTTCTTACTCAACTCACTTGCTACTAAGGTGCTATTTGATTCTGGTGCGAATTTCTCTTTCGTGTCTCTTGACTTTTGCAAAGAATTGAACGTGCCCATTAGTACTCTTATCGATGCCTTAGTAGTAGAGATAGCAAATGGGGAACAAATGATCTTACGGGAAGTGTTGGAAAAATGCCAGCTAGATATTGGTGGGGAGTTGTTCGTTGTGGACCTACTCCCTATGGCAATCGGGAGTTTCGATGTAGTGATCGGAATGGACTGGTTGTCTCATCACAAGGCGGAGATCTTTTGTTCAAAGAAGATGATCAGATTACCGACTTCAAGCGGGAGGTTTGTCTTTGTCTACGGGGAGAAGCGTAAGGTGAAGTGGCTCTTATTTCTTCCATCAAGGCAAATAAGTGTCTTGCGAAGAATTGCCCTTCATTCCTTGCCTACGTGTTGGATGCCAAAGCAGAGAAGAAAAAGATTGAAGATGTTCGAGTCGTTAGTGAGTACCCAGACGTTTTTCCTGACGATCTTCCGGGTTTGCCACCCGACCGCCAGGTGGAGTTCCGGATCGATTTAATCCCTGGGGCAGCGCCGATTACCCGTGCACCGTACCGTCTTGCTCCGACCGAAATGCAAGAAATGATGTCACAACTTCAAGAGTTGTTGGAGAAGGGATTCGTGAGGCCGAGTTCCTCGCCTTGGGGAGCTCCGGTACTCTTCGTCAAGAAGAAGGATGGATCGATACGGATGTGCATCGACTATCGGGAGTTGAACAAGGTAACCATAAAGAACAAGTATCCATTACCCCGAATCGACGATCTCTTCGACCAACTGCAAGGAGCCGGATGTTTCTCAAAGATCGACCTTCGATCGGGTTATCATCAAGTTAGAGTTCGAGGAGAAGAAGTGTCCAAGACCGCCTTTAGAATACGTTATGGTCACTACGAGTTCTTGGTTATGCCCTTCGGACTAACCAACGCGCCGACAGTATTCATGGATTTGATGAACCGTGTTTGCCGGCCTTTCCTAGACAAGTCGGTCATAGTGTTCATCGATGATATCTTGGTGTACTCGAAGAATGATGAAGAGCATGAGCGACATCTCCGAGAAGTGTTAGAGGTGTTAAGGGACGAGAAGCTCTATGCCAAATTCTCCAAGTGTGAATTTTGGCTAAGAGAGGTTCAGTTTTTAGGTCATGTGGTGTCAAGTGAAGGAGTAAAGGTGGACCCATCAAAGATTGAGGCTATGATGAATTGGGAACCGCCAAAAAGTCCCACGGAAATCCGGATTTTGTTGGGTCTAGCCGGTTACTATAGAAGATTCATCCAAGATTTTTCCAAGATCGCATCACCATTGACATCTCTGACAAGGAAGAACGTGAAGTTCCTTTGGACCGAGAAGCAAGAGCAAGACTTTCGGACCCTCCAAAGGAAATTGTGTGAAGCGCCAATCTTATCTGCACCCGAGGGGACAGAAGACTTTGTGGTCTATGGCGATGCGTCCAAAATGGGTTTGGGGTGTGTCTTAATGCAAAGAGGCAAAGTCATAGCTTATGCATCAAGGCAATTGAAAGAGCACGAAAAGAACTACCCAACCCACGATCTCGAGCTAGCGGCGGTAGTTTTCGCCTTGAAGTTATGGCGACACTACCTATACGGTACGAAGTGCACCCTTTTCACTGACCACAAAAGCCTGAAGTACGTCTTCGATCAGAAAGAGTTGAATATGCGTCAAAGGAGATGGCTCGATCTAGTCAAAGATTATGATTGTGAGCTTCAATACCATCCCGGAAAAGCAAATGTGGTCGCGGATGCCTTGAGCCGAAAGGAGTACAGTTGTGGAGTTCAAGCCACCTTTGCAAGGATAGATGTAGTCTCAAACTTAATCGATAAAATCAAAGCATCGCAGTCGGAAGCCCTTCTTGAAGTCAACCTCAAAAGTGAAATTATGGTGAAGCAACATCTTAAATTGACTGAGGATGGAAGAGGCTTGAAATTGTATCAAGGTCGAGTTTGGGTGCCAAAGATTGGAGGATGTCGGGATCTACTATTGGAGGACGCGCACAAGTCCAAGTACTCGATACATCCGGGGAGTACTAAGATGTACCGGGATTTAAAGCTCAATTATTGGTGGCCAATGATGAAACTAGACGTGGCTAGTTATGTGGAGCAATGCATAACTTGCCTACAAGTGAAGGCGGAGCACCAACGACCATACGATAGTCTTCAATCCTTGGAAATATCGGAGTGAAAGTGGGAGCATATCACCATGGACTTTGTAACCAAACTACCAAGGACTTTAAAGAACCACGATACCATTTGGGTAATAGTGGATCGTTTGACCAAGAGCGTGCATTTCTTGTCCATGCGGGAGACCCTACCGATGGACAAGTTGGCCAAATTGTACATAGATGAAGTAGTCTCGAGGCATGGAGTGCCACTTTCTATCGTGTCCGACCGAGATAGCCGCTTTACATCACACTTTTGGGATAGTTTACAGAAGGAGTTGGGTACAAGAGTTAAGTTGAGTACCGCCTATCACCAGCAGACAGACGGACAGAGTGAGAGGACCATCCAGACCCTCGAAGACATGTTGAGGTCATGTGTTATCGATTTCGGGGGGAACTGGGATGCACACCTTCCACTAGTGGAATTCGCCTACAACAACAGTTATCATTCGAGTATTGATATGGCACCATTCGAGGCATTGTATGGAAGGAAGTGTAGGACACCCGTGTGTTGGTTGGAAGCGGGTGAAAAACAGTTTGCCGGACCGGAGATCGTTCAAGAGATGGCCGACAAAGTGAAGGTCATCAGAGAGCGTTTGAAAGCGGCACAAGATAGGCAAAAGAGCTACGTGGATAAAAAGAGGAGGCCGGTCGAATTCCAAGTGGGGGAACGAGTGATGTTGAAAGTATCACCATGGAAAGGATTGATAAGGTTCGGAAAGCGGGGGAAGCTTAATCCCCGTTTACTTGGGCCTTTCACTATCCTTGAACGTATAGGCCTACAAGCCTACAAGTTGGATCTTCCGCCGGAAATGAACGGAATTCACCCCACCTTTCATGTGTGTTACTTACGAAAATGCCTAGCCGGAGAAGAGAGTGTCATCCCACTATCGGAAATTAGAGTGGATAACAATCGTTGCATAGAGGAGCCCGAATCTATCTTGGAAAGGAAGATGAAGAAACTACGACACAAAGAGGTAGTTATGGTGAAGGTTCAATAGAAGCATCATCGCGGGACCAACGTGACTTGGGAGTCGGAAGAAGACATGAGGAGGCGAAACCCTCATTTGTTTGACTAGTTAGGATTTCGAGGACAAAATCCATTCTAAGGGGTGGAGGATTGTAACACCCCGAATTTTGGACCTCGATGGTTTAATATCAGTATTGTTGGTTATTTAGAGCTCCCAAACTATTTTAATGATTTTGGTACCGTTTGGGTTGAGTTTTTAGCGTCGAATCCAGACCGGGCAGCGTCGAATGAGAGACCAGCGACTATGCCCCGCGACTGTACCAAGGGCACTGTCACCAGGGCAATGTCGCACGAGGTGTACCGCAGGTGGTACATCGACCGCGACTGTGACCCGCGACTTTGCCCAGGGCACTGTCGCCGTGGCATAGTCGCGCGAACTCAGGTCCAGATGAGGATTTTCTCATTTAATGCCATTTTTGGGGTTTTGAATATCATTTGGGACTGCAGCTCTTGAAGAACGATTACACACACCAGAAGGTGCGATTTTCACACACTTCTTCTCTCTCTCCCTTCATTTAATGTGGTAGGTTAGATCTTTGAGTTTTGGTGTTTGGTAAGGCTCTAAGTTTGTAGAAGTGTGTCTTCTTTAGGATTTCAAAGAATCTGAGTCTACTCCCATTCATACCACATTTCTAGGGTTTGCTCAATCAATCTCAAAGTAAGTTTTCTTACTCATAAACATTCACTCATGCTCCATTACTTGCTTATTTGTGATTTATGTGGTATTGGATGTTAACCTAAAAATCTAGGGTTTGGTATGTCTTGAAGTAAATAATTGTGGAGTGAGTGTGAGGGTCCAAACATCTTGTGAGGATTCATTTAAGTAAATTAACGGATGAAATGTGGATAGAATAAATGACTACATTTCTAAGGGCTACAATCAAGGGCATAGATTCTTATCAACAGTTGGAGTCAATCTTTTTTTGGGAACATGCATGCGGCTAAATGAGTTTTAGTTTATTATGAGATATATGTATCAAGTATGATTATGTTATTTTTCAAGTGTATGCTTGCATGAAATTTATTGGTTCTACTTGCTCATGGTATATATGGGAAGTTTTATGTCTATTTCCTTGTGCACAAGGATTTAGATGGTATGCATTGTTATTTGCATATTTATTGCCGTTGGGCATGTTGAGTAGACCATAGGGGTCGCAAGTCCCTTAGTTGTACACTCGGCTAGATTGGATAGGCACCCTTGCCTATAAGACCTTAAGGTGTAACCCGACGGGGTAAGCACTAGAGGCATAGAGGGTTTGAGGATTGTGATGTCCAGCGTGGCATGGGAACTAGAACCGAGCTGGTCGGTGAAATCCAATCTAGATCGCGGGTTACCCCACTTTATATGGAAGATATTTGTGTATTATTTGTATAGGAAATTACAATGTCCCTATTGGGAGGTTTGGCAATGACCTCAATGCATTGGGAGCCGGTAACATTTAATTATTGTTCTTGTTTGCATTATAATTGGTATCGGCATAACAACCATTAGACTTCGTTCTAACACTTGTGTTCATGTTTAAATGGTTCACAGGTTCCGTTAGCGGTGCGAGTAGGATGTCTTGATCAGTCGGGATCGCACCTAGGATTCCTCCTTGGACCGGGCATTTTTGGGATTTGAGAAAGAGCGCTTTTGAAGTCATAGTGACACCCATTTTAATCTAGTTGTTAATTGTTCTAGATTGAATAGGTTTTCATGTATATGCCTTATTTATTCCGATACTTCATTATAGAACTACCCCGTCTCTTTTGGGTTTTAGTCATTATGTTTACAGGTTTTGGATTCGCCTTATTTTAGGCGTTATACTGCAGAAATTTTAAGTTTTATTTTACCTTGAAATGTTAGGGTGTTACAACTTCGTCTTTGAGATTTTCTTATCGGTGCGCCTCCTCTTGGCTCCTCTTGATATCCTCCACTAAGCTTGATATTACGTCGATCCTTGAAAGAGTGACCTTGACTTCACTCCCGTAACCTTTCCGACTCAACGCATCCGCTACCACATTGGACTTACCGGGGTGGTAAAGCAACTCGCAGTCATAATCCTTTAAGAGCTCTAACCACCTCCGTTGCCGCATATTGAGATCCTTCTGGTCGAATATGTACTTCAAGCTTTTGTGGTCGGTGAATAAAGTACATTTCGTCCCGTATAAGTAGTGTCGCCATAGCTTCAGTGCGAAAACCACCGCCGCTAACTCCAAATCGTGCGTAGGGTAATTCTTTTCGTGATCCTTAAGTTGTTGCGATGCATACGCGATCACCTTCCCCCTTTGCATCAACACACATCCAAGACCCAATTTAGAGGCGTCGCTATAAACCACAAAGTCTTCGGATCCCTCGGGTAAGGACAAGATTGGTGTCTCGCACAGTTTCTTCTTAAGAGCCCAGAAGGCTTTTTCTTGAACTTCAGTCCATAAGAACTTAACGTTATTCCTCGTCAACGACGTGAGAGCAGAGACGATTTTTGAGAAATCTTGAATAAACCGTCGGTAGTAGCCAGCCAAACCCAGGAAACTCCTTATCTCTGTTGGGCTCGTCGGTGGCTCCCAATTCATCATCGCTTCTATCTTCGCAGGATCCACTTTCACCCCGTCCTTGGATACAACAAGGCCCAAGTATTGAACCTCTTGAAGCCAAAACTCACATTTTGAAAACTTTGCAAACAACTTCTCCTTCCGAAGGATTTCCAAGACCTCTCGCAAATGTTGTCGATGCTCTATCTCGTCACGAGAGTAGATGAGAATATCGTCGATGAAGACTACGACCAACTTGTCCAATAAGGGTCGACATACTCGGTTCATCAAGTCCATAAACACGGTCGGAGCATTAGTCAATCCGAACGGCATGACTAGGAATTCATAATGGCCATACCTCGTTCGAAACGCCGTCTTCGGCATATCGCTCTCCTTCACCCGCACTTGATGATAACCGCATCACAAATCTATCTTCAAGAAACATCTTGCTCTTTAAAGTTGATTGAAGAGGTCGTCGATCCGGGGAAACGGATACTTATTCTTCATGGTGTCCTTGTTGAGCTCGCGGTAGTCGATACACATTCGCATAGACCTGTCTTTCTTCTTTACGAACAACACCGGAGCTCCCCACGACGATGAACTCGATCGTATGAATCCCTTTTCGAGAAGTTCTTGTAGTTGCGACATCATCTCTTGCATTTCCGCCAGCGCTAGACGATAGGGAGCTCGAGAAGTTGGAGCGGCTCCCGGAGTGAGGTCGATGTGGAACTCCACTTGTCGTTCCGGTGGAAGTCCGGGTAGATCCTCCAGAAAGACATCCAGGTATTCGCGCACCACGTCTAAATCTCTCATTTCCTTCTTGTCTAGCTTCGCGTCGATCACGTAGGCCAAGTACGAAGCACACCCCTTGGCTAGGCTCTTTCATGCTTTGAGCGACGAGATAATCATATTGGCCTTTCTGTTCTTCTCACCGTAGATTATCACTTCTCCACCTTTCGGCAAGGGTACTAGAATCATTTTCTTAGAGCAAAATATGCCGGCATCGTGTTTAGCTAGCCAGTCCATCCCAACGATTACATCAAACCCCTCGATGTCCGCCGGTAACAAATCTATAACAAAGGACTCCCCATCTAGTTCCAAGGTACACCCAACAAAGCATTCTCGAACCAATAAGTGTTCCCCATTGGCTACTTCTACTACTAAAGCATCAGGTAAGGAACTAGAAGAGATAGCGAAATTCTTGCAAAATGTAGTGGACACAAATGATCAATTCGTGCCCGAATCAAATAAAACGCGGGTAGGTAGAGAGTTCACTAGAAACGTACCCGACACGACATCCGCTATCACTCTCTCTTCATCCGCCGTCATTTGGAAAGCCCGACTTGGCGCTTTCGGTTGGACTTCTCTCTTCGGCGCAACCCCGCTTGGAACCCCTTGGTTACCCCTTGCTAGCTTGGGGCAATCCCTCTTGATGTGCCCCAGTTCTTGGCACTCGTAGCAAACTCCCGATCGGGAGGGGCAATCCTTACACAAATGATCATTCCGATTACATTTAAAACATCCGGTAGAGTTGGAGAAAGATTTTGAATTGCAAGATCCTGAATGCTTACTCTTGCACTTGGAGCACCATTGTGTCTCGCGTCTCGGTTCCACGCTCCTTACCCCGTTAAAGGGTTTGGTTGGTCGCGCGGGCCCAATAGGACCTTCCCATTTCCTCTTTTCTCCTTGTTGCTTTTTCTCTTCATTGTCTAGAATCATGTCGTCCTCTACTAGTTGTGATGCCTCGATCACCTCTTGTAAGGTACTCTTGTGAGCGTTCCTCACGTCCGTCTTCATGTCAGTTGGTAAACCCTTCACAAACGCTTTTATCTTTTCCCCCTCATCAGTTGCCAAGTGCTCAACCAGGCTCAGTTTATCCATGAATCGGTTGACATAGTCAGCGACCGATAAGTTACCCTTCTTCAGATTTCGAAACTCATCTTCGATCTTATCCAACGCTCTCTCGTTGCAATACATCTCCATAAGTTTCTACTTGAATATCGGCCAAGTGATTTGGGCTAGAACTTCCGGTGTGAGTGCCCTCCTGGTAATATTCCACCAGCTCAATGCATCTCCTCGGAGCAATTAGGATCGAAACTTGACCCTTTGAGAGTCTGCACACTCACTGGACTCAAATGCCATCTCGGTATCCTGAATCCAGAGCCCGGCTGTATAGGTCGTCCTGGAGAATTCCAGAGCCCGGCTGTATAGGAAAGTCTTGAAGGATCAACCCTCATCCTTCTTCTTTTCAGTCCGAATTGCATGCTCCTCAGTTCCAACGACGGCCGGTCCACCAACCGATCCATTTACAGCATTCTCTGCCATTGTCTCGGCCCACCGGTGATTGGTATATCGGTCCTCCAAAATCTTCATGAAAAACTCTTGTTGTTGCGCCATGGCCGAATTCATGTCTTGCATCATACTGTCTCGGATCCTCGTCTCCATCGTTACTTCCTCGATAATCGGGAGAGTGAATGCGATATTGGTTCTCGGTATCTGTTCGGGTCCCCCACCCAAGACATTAGTTACGGGTGGCCTATCAATAATTACGACCAAAGGAGGTTGGTCGACGGTAGATTCATCTTCGATTGCAGCGCCCCGCGAGTTTTGGAGCATGTTTCTAGTGCTTACCATTGTGAACTGTCACACATGATAAAGATTATACCGGTTAATCCTTAAAAGACAAACGTTTCAATATGTACTACTACAAGACTAATCATCACAATAATAATTTCAAGCATGCTCACGTAATCATAAATTCAGAACAACACTGTCCAAGTGAGATTGTGAACGTATTTTACATAAGAGCTCTCGTTATCATCATCATAAATTTCAATCAATGTAATTCCGTAATTCTAGTACTCTCCCCACCTAAGGATGTTCTACCCATTTGGACAGTGATCCTATAAGCACGCCCAGTCTAGGTATACTAGAGTCAACACCTAGTTCGCTTAAACTAGAGCTCTGATACCAACTTGTAACACCCCAAAAATGGGACAAACAAAAATTTCCGGAAAATGGAAATGTGGTAATCACTTTAATGCCAAAGCATGAGCTCACCCAAAAGCGGACAATAAATGCATGTTTAATTACAAGTCTGTAATAGTAAGCAATGATAGATGACAACCTCCTAATCTAAGATCTAACTAGAAATAAGATTACAATCAATTGTCATCCACTTCCAAAAGTGATCGTCTTCTAAAATGGCATCCCAAAAATGCTCCCAAGCTCACATCTAAAGGTCGGCTAAACCTCCTTGGCGGTTGCGTCGCGCGAACCTGAGATACATATCAAACCAAACAAGTGTTAGGCCAAACGGTCCTAGTGAGTTGCACAAAAACAGGGTATAACATTTATAAACATAGTAAGAACATTTATATCATTTCAGTCCTCAAAGGCCATAAGGGAATAAATGGGGGAGACCCATCACACCAATAAGTTTTACCTCAAGTCAATGTACCTTGACGTTCGCTCGCATGAACAACATCCCAAAGGCCCTACACACTTGAAGACTACCTCTCAGGCATTACTCCAAATGGCGGAGGTCTAGGTGCATACCAACGAGGTGGCACCTAAGACTACATCCTCCTAGAACATACTCATGGTTCCTCCAATATATATATATATATATATATAATATCCATCTCTATACATTTTCCATATCAATAAGATACATGTATAAGACTACCATGTTTTCAACTCCATATTAGGCCTAAAACACCAACACATATAGGTTCCACCATGATCTTCATAAAACCCATAATATTACACTATCATGACAAAATAATGTTAACAATATACCCATCAAGGTTCACATGATGAACATTAGCCAAAACCCCCAATAATCACAAAGATAGCAGTTAGGTCAAACTTATCAGGTGATCAGATTTAATCATGCATATGAAGTAATGACATTTAACATACAAGAGATGTATCTCAGTTGAAAATGGTTAGAAGAAACTCACTATCTAGGTTTTATACAAAACCCTAGAAAAGAAGTAGGTGATTGCTTGAGCCCTTGCAACCCTAATCTTGAAACAGACCTCAATAAATGCTTCAAATCTTGAATCCTTACCCAACCACCAACAATCAATGCTTTGCAAGAAAGTGTGGGGAAAAGATGTGAAGTTGTACAAAAATCGCCTACTAGGGTTCCCTCCCACTCATGATATCTGATTTTGTGATTTAAGAGGAGAAATAGGTGAAGAATGGCATTAAACCCCGATTTGGGACCTACAGGTAGTCCCGCGGCTTTGGTCGCGGCTTTGAGGTCGAGCGCCAAGCCGCGCGTGCGTCCGAAGTCTGAACTCCAGTGAGTTTCGCGGCTTCGTCCGCGGCTTTGAGGCCGCATAGAAGTCCGCGCAAGACTCTACCTCAAAGCTTTAACTTAGATTTAAAATATATAAGGACACACACTCACACACAATTATATACATACGAGTTCAACGAAACTACGGGCGTTACAGTTTGGAGACTAGCGGGAGGTTCCACGCCCACAGGTATGGCAACACAGGAAGCTTGGATAACCATGTTTGAAGTTTTTTATTTTGCTCTTCCAAGAGTTCTAAGCAACGTGATGCAGGGTCATCTTGGTTATTGGTCGAGGGAAAAAGTGGGTATGGGAGGTGTTATTCAAGAGCTTTGGGCATTAAGGCCAATAGTCGCAGGAAGGCTATTTCTGTGTGACGAATATGGATAATCTTGGACTCCGGGATAAAAAGAATCTGGGATAAAAAGTCATATTCAGAGGAATCAGTGGAGGTGGGGGTAAAACTTAAGGCTGTGGAATCGTGGCTGTAGAACCATAAAATGGAGATCCTGGGAATGTTGGAATGCCCAAGGAATTTTGAGGAAATGGCTGAGAAGATGATGGTTCTGCAGCATTTACCGAATTAGATGTTGTTCTTTATAGAAGGCTATTGTTTTGATCTACTAATCAAGCTATCTGTTGGCGACTGACTTCTACTTCATCTTGCAAACGAATAATCACGTCGTGTTGGTTACCTATAAAATCCATCCCTTCATTGAAAGAGAAAATGTAATCCCGAAAAAGTTTATTTACTCCAAGCGAGAATCTCTAGTTGTAGCCCCCACGGTGGGCGCCAAACTATTTATGCCAAAAATTACATAAATATAATTTAAAGTTGGATTGAAAGACTACTCAACTAAAGATATAACTTTGGAAGTAAACAAGACAAACAACGCAGAAAAGTAAATGAGACAATCGACTTAGTGACGCAAAAAACCCTGTCGAGAGTAAAAACCGCGGTCGATAGCAAGTATCGTCGATGCACTATGGACGTCAAACAGAGACCTTGTCATTAATAACAAATATTACAAGGAGGGGCCCTGGATAACCATGACATGTCATACATAAACTTAAGGAAATAACAGTAAGATCTTCATATACATCTGGTAAAGTGTTCTTCGTGTTGTAACTTATTATGTTATTGTATATTTGAGAGTACTCAAGAGATGTTGGTTGTAGACAGATCTTTTATAGGTCCCTTTTCTTGGTTATTTTATAGGTGTCTTGTGTAACGATTGACAAGTTTGTGCTTAAATGCTCTTAAAGTGATAACGGTTGAATCTTTATGATGATTGTAAATGTCGGTCGTTCAATTATTTCAAGTGTGCTAATAAAGCATATATTTGGTAATTATTCTTCAAGGCCTGCAATCAATGACAAAAATAACGGTCGTTGAAGGAAAATATATGTTAGCAATAATCTTGGATATACAAACATCGAGCTTAGTCGAAGAAAATATTATGTCGAAGATATCGACTGCCAATGGTCGTTCATCGGGAATATCCTTGGTCATCGTGGTTATCGGCGATCTTCGTCGATATACGTTTCATCGAGGATTATTTCCACGTCGGCCGTGAGTGTATTTTTTACCCAAACAATATCTACATGGTAGAAATTATAGTTATGAAACCATGGGATTTTTAGTTATATACTTATATATAGTTGTATATATAAAATGAAGATGATAAGGTATTGATGTGGCTCCCTAATATTTTAGTATTTTCAAATATTGAATTATAGAGTTGAGTTTTGGTTCTACATCGTTGAACAAGTGAAAAATTAAAAGATGGAGGTGGGTATATGGATGGAGGAGAGAATCCCTTTGAAAATTTAAAACGTTTCTTGGCAAAATATGCCTCACTCACCTATAGATCGGTGGGTGTCCTTGGCTAACAAGAGATTTGATTGACATAACTTGTGACAATGTACGTATAGGTCAACAATCCTCTTTTTGCAAATAATCTATCCATATATAAAATTTATAAATTTATGTAAGTATGAGGTCTTGATATTGCACTTTGCACAATGAGATTTTAGTATTTTCAAATCTTGAAAAAGAATATATATTAGATTTTTGCATTTTCATATCTTGGAAAATAAATATATATTGAGCTATTGATATGATACCATGAGATTTCATAACCCAATTAATTAAATAGGTTTAAAAACCAATATTTTTCGTTCACCCAATTTCATCATTAATTATCTATTGTATATGAATTTACAACCTATCCCATTTATAGAAAAATGATTTATAAAAATAATCGATAAATACAACTTTACATTTATACTAGTTTTTATAAGTTGGACCTCATGAACTTGTTGAGGAAGTGTGGCATCGTTTCATGCATGAAGCTTACAATGGTGTTTTTAGTTTTCATTCCCTTCACCTGGAAAGAAACAAAACGTTGCACAATGTTGTAACAACTTATTTTTCGGCCAAATTTGTAACGTGTATAAGTGGTAAGGGACAATGTTGTCAAAATAGAAAAAGAGTTAGTCTAAGGGCTAGAAGTGCCAAGTAAAAGGAGTTGTGGATTAAACCTGGATTTGAGCAAGTAAAATGAGGGAAATATAGGATAATCTTTGGATAAAAATCTCTTATCCCAAATTCTATTTTCTTATTTTTGTCCACCAATGACATAAATATACATCAGAAAGAGAATGTGAACTTGAATTAGTGTGAGAAAAACAATGAACTTATCATTAGGTTTAATTAAAAGATGAAAACCCAAAAATTGGTGATGAATTTTGGATTAAAGGTTTGTACTACTAGAGTTCTTATATAAATAAAGTCATTTAATTAGACTTAAAATTGATTAAACTTAACTTACAGAAGCCAAGCGGAACCAAATTCACGACCTATGCAACTTGCATATTGTGCGGGATTTGATCGTAAGTTGGCACGCACATCTGGTTTGTTAGGGATTTGGCACAACCATGTGCCACCATGCCCAAATTTGGCATGACCGTGAGAGACATGGACATGCATGGTCGTGTGGTGTTTAGTGTAAATCTTGCACGGTTGTGTGAGACCAACATTAGTTTTGGCACAACTTGTATGGCTCTGTGAATCTGTGATTTTTTTACGTTTGGGTTAGTAAGGGTTTAGCCAATCATCGGTGTTTGACCTAGTAAGCTTTTTAAACATGTGTAAGTGTTGATACCAATATCATACCAATTTCAATTCAATTTTAGTACCCCTTATGCATATCTGGCTAGTTTTTACATGTTTTCCAAAAAAAGGTTTCATGACTAGTATTGTTTTCAGCAATACGTGTGTGTAACGTGTTACAATTAAATTAATTTTTTTAGCACGCTATTAGTATATTTTAAGTATCACTTATGTTATGCATTTAAGGTATTTTTAGTGTATGTGGGACAAAAATTGAGACGTCATTTCGGTTTCATAAAGGCGAACAATCCCCATGTTTTAGTAAGAACCAGTAGGTAACACCCGGATTTTTGGTATGTTAATTTCGAGTTTCATATTTATATTTCGACCTTGGAATAACTCTTGGTATGTATTTTGAGTTGGTGAATGTTTTGGGTGAGAAATAAGTTAATTAACTTTTCTAGAGAAGTTTCATGCCCGGAGAGTCGCCCTTCACGCCCGGGGAGTTCAGGCCAAAAATTAAGCTGATGGTTCTTTATAAAAACGGGATTTAACTCCCTTTTCCTCCATTTTCTCATTCCAAACTCCTTTTTCTTCATCCTCATTCACCGCATTACTTTGTTCCTAACACCATTATTTCACGAAATCGATTTCTTCTTGATCATTTAAGAGCCTTGGAGCTTAAGATTCAAGTTTGTGGGTTGGGGTTCAAATCTTCATCTTCTTCACCAAGCTTTCCAACATTGTTAACCTAGTTTTTTTTGGCTTTTTCCTAAAAATGAATTGTAAGTCCATCTTAATCTTCTAAACCTTTATTATTGTTAAAACTTTTCATTTTAACCTCCTAGAGCATTTATTTTGAGGTATCATCCAAGTTGTGAAGTTTTGACCAATTTTGGGTATTTTGGATGATTAGAGGATTTGACTAAGGTTTGTTATGAATCTAAGTTTGAGGTTACTTTTGATATATCTCTAGGCTTTGGTTGTGACATAGATAAAATTTTAAGAGGTGGGTGTTGATGGATCTAAAGCCTAGCTTCACCCTTTTGGAAGCAATGGTGGATTTGGAACCTAGGTTTAACCTAACATAGCAAGGTGAGTTCAAGTTGCTTTGTGAAAACTATGTGCATGCCAAAATTGTTTATTTTGGAGTCTTAAGTTGTTCTCTTGATGTTCATCAACTGTATTGTTCATTTTATGATATTTGCATTTTGGTTACTTTTAGTCTTATAAATCTTGTTAAATGCCACATTTGAGATTTTTGGATATATTAATAAATGAATCATAAGAATGTGCCTTTTGGGGGTTTATCATATAAATGAACATTATTTGGTAAAAGCACACTTTTAATGTATTTGGTTTTATAAACTACTTAGAAAATGCATATTTTTTTGTTATGAAGCATTTTGGAAACATAAATAGTATAAGTTCATTTTGAGGATACAAATGATGAGTCTTTGGGTCAATCATACCTTTGGAGCATGTTTTTTCACAAACGTGGTTTAAATATATTTATTGTTTTTGTTGAATTTCGCTGAATAGTCAAATTGAGTTGTTGAGCTTTTGGCTCGGTTTTGACTCATGTGAGTCTTGGGGACATCTGTCTGGTTTAATTTCCTCATTGATGAGTTGGAGTTATATGCATTTATGGCATAGTTATTTATTAATTACACGTTTTTTAGTGTGTTTGTTCTTTAGTTGGGGTCATGTAATTTTAGACTGTAATGCATTGGATCCATAGGCATGCGAGTCAGTCTTGTGTTGATGGTCGTGTGGGTATTGCAAGTTGGACTCCGAGACCCTTGTTTCATGACCTTAAACTTTTCAAGTAGGCACTAGGAGGGTTGAATCCGGAAGTGTTGTCTTGGTGACACACCAAGATCTCTGTTTCTTGAGGTGTTACCTTGGGAGGTAGACAGTAAGTGGGTCGGACCTGGAGGTAGAATTCGCAAAAATGGAAACTAAGGTCAAACGACTCTTGAGGTGAAACTTGTTAAGGAGTCGTAGTGACATTTGGACTTTAAGTCGTGAAGTGTTTTGCGATTAACGTTGTATGAGTGGCATACTTATGTGTTCGCTTTACTCTCAATGGATACGGGTCTCCCCCGTTGTTGTTAAATGTTATTTTCGGATAGTGTAATATTCATGATTTAATATTATTTCGGTTGTGGCAAGTAACTGCAATTTATGACTTTGATATATTGGATCCCCTCCATATATTAAGGTTTTGGATAAAAGAGTTATTTCCATGTTTTCGGTATTTGAATTTAATCATATTTTACTTCATATGAGTATTGGGTTTGGTTTCATGATTGTGGGGTTTTTCTATTCAAGTGTTTTATCACGAAAATGGGGTTTTAGGAAAGATATAACTTTTCATTCTAAATACTTAACATAGTGGAAATTGTGATTTAAATAATATTCTTTCCATTTTATCATTTTGCATTTTAGATGAAACTCTTGAATTCAGTAGGCATTTAGCCTAACCTTTTTTATTTGTCGGCATGTGCATCAGGTTCTTGTTAGAGAAATGGTAATAGACACACCATGAAGAGTTAAGTGCCAGTTAGATGTACGTGAATGATTTAGTAATTCGATGGCGTCTTCCGCATTCAGAGATAGCGACTGTTATGAGGTTTTAGTAACACCCGTCCATATCTAGACTTTGTGTAAGGTTTGCATTACTATTGTTTGATGTGGAATCCTAGATTGCCGTTGTAAGAAATCAATGCTTAACATTTATAAAGGTATTTAATCCTTATTTGATGTTTTATTGAAAATTTCAAATTAGTCGTTCTTTCCATAATTTGAGGGTGTTACAAAGTACGTGTCAGGAAGGCCTTTGTACGAAGTCAAGTAAGGAACTTAGAAGGTGCTCCCCACCATACAAGATAGTTATAAAGCTCTCACTGGATTTTTTGTGCATCAATGTTTCAGTAAATGTCAACAATTGCATAACATCTTTTGTGAAAGTGTACTAGTCACATGAAGTATGGTTGCATATATAGTTACAACATACTTTTATTATCATCAACATGCCATGTTTTTAGAAGTAAATTATTAACTCACTAAGTTAGTTAACTAGTATCATGTACCCAGTAGAATACGCTATAGGCAATAGTAGGGGTGTTCATCTAAACCGCGCAAACCGCCCACACCGCAAAACGGGGTTTAGAACTTCCGTGGTCCGGTTTGCGGTTTACATTTTTACCAAACCGCACTATGCGGTGCGGTTTGCGGTTTTGAGTTATGAAACCACGGTTCAAACCGCACCACACCGCACTTTATATATATATGTATATATTTTTAATTTATATATTACACACACATATATGTATATATAGAATAATTGCAATATTAATGTAATATGTATTTAGGAATCGGACGTGTTAAATAATTTTATTTTTTGGACTACGGTCACGTTATCATGAATTTTAAAATGAAGTTTTAATCTTGTAATTACCGAATTGTAAGTATAAAGTGCATTAGATACAAACCGCATAAACCGCACCGCACCACACCGCATTTTGCGTTGCGGTTTGGTGCGGTTTGAGATACATACGGTGCGGTTTGCAGTTTGGGAAAATGCTCAAACCGTATATGCGGTTTGCGGTTTGGGAAAATGTTCAAACCGCATATGCGGTTTGCAGTTTTGCCTCAAACCGCACCACGAACACCCCTAGCAAAAGTAAGGGGAAAAACGTAGTTTATCCCTATGCAGTATTTTTCCAGTTTTAGTTGTTTTAAATTTATCATTTTGTTCTAGTTTGTTATGGGACACACTAGAAGTTATCATATATCAGTATTATTTCTACTGTGTAAGTTAGGTTCCAGTTCCGAATCATTGAAAGATTTTGTGTTATTCAATATTTATGCTACAAGACTTTTGACATTAAAATGTTATCGTACATTAATTGTTGTAACTAAAGTTTCGGCAGTTTCACATTCCGAGGTCTAGGGAGGGTATTGCATGCAAGTACCGTTGTGCATGTTCTTATATATAAGCAAATCTTTCTAACTCCAATTCTGATGTTCACAGATTTTTGGAGGCGTTTGGTTTGCAGATTCTGATGAAAAAAGAAAAAATATTTATCCTCTAGAATCCATTAATCTTTTTGAAACAATTAAAAAAATTATATTCTTATAACACTTTTTATTTAATCATTAATACATATTTGTTTATATATATATATATATATATATAACCTTTTTTTGAGTGATATAATGTATCATCTTAGAGGTTGAGTTTAGATATCATGCAATCTTCCATGAGGAGATAGCATATATAACCCTCCCCTTCCACCCTTGCACCATCCAATTACCATCATCATCCACCATGAAATCCTTATGAAACCCTATTTTCACCTTAGCCCTCACCTCCTTCATTATCTCCCGGTTCATCGGCACTGGCATGAATCCCGTCCTCTCGTTCCTTGCTTGCCACTGCTTATACGTCTCCGGTCGTTCAATACGTCGTGTTCCTTCACACGCTATCACATTGATTGCTTCACGACCGATCACCTCCTTCTCAAACAACAATCGCTCCTCGTCTTCCCGGTTCATTGCCGCCTCGAACATGTTGAATAACACCGAGAAGTTGAAGTACGCCTCTCGGAATCTCGTCAAGAAGAATGGGGCATTGTAGTTTCCGTTTACGACTCCGTGGAGGAACAGATTTGGCTTGATCGTCTTGATTAACTTCAAAACTGACTCCCGTGGACAATCGATGGCTCCAAGTACGGTTTCATCAGGAACGTTCCTTAATCGATATAAGCAATTAACCACGAGGATCTCATCCTTGTTGATTTTGAGATCCTCAATTTTAATTTCTTCCCATTGTTTAGCTATCGAGTGATACTCAAATGGGACGTTGAATCTTTTGCAGTAGTCAGCGAGGCGACGTCCTGTCTCTTCAACTCTCTCAGTCGGGCGAAACCCCGGCTGAGGAAAGTCAATTCCTGTAATCCTAAGCCTTGGTGGCCCACCAGGCCTTGCTGACAGGCCCTGAATAAGACAGGGCCATTGGAATCCGTATAAAATTCCAAAATCAATGATGTGAAGCCTTGGCGAACCTCTCGCCAGGTTTCCAATCATTTTATTAGCGTAGATATTAGACATTTTCTTGAAAGGACATGTTGAGACGTAAACCTGATAAGCTTTAACAATATCTGAAGCCATGATCTTACTCGAGGCTAGATTTGCGTAAAGATCCATTCCGGTGCCGGCATAACGGGCCTCAAGCGCGTCGGCAAAGTAATGTGCCAACCGCTCGTCTGAATCTCCACTAGGAGAAGAATGGTTTCTGATCTTCTTGAGAATCCTTTCGACCCCGAGTTTGTTGTTTGACGAAACGGCTTCGGCACATTGAGTGAGTAGACTCTTCAAGTCGACAATCTCCTTAGTGGCATCCGACCTCTTTCTTCTTTGTTTTCCGGCGATTAAGGGATTCTCCGGGCGGTCAAAAGGGCAACAAGCAAGCTCATCATGCAATCCAACATGCTTCGAACCCGGACAAAGCAGGAGCTTGTCGATCATGGTCACAATCTCCTTCGTCTCCATCTCTTCTTCCTCTGGCCGACCACCAGCCAAGTGCTTGTTACTCCGGTGTTGCTCGTACCCTCCACATTCCGGCTGTTGCCGGTTCTTCTTTCCCCTCGAAGAAACAACTCCAATCGGATTCGAAAAAGATTGGGTTAGGGGACGTTGAAAGGAAGAAATATTGAGATCCAAAGCTTCAATGGTGGAAGGAAAAGTGGGTTTCTTTTGATCAAGAACATCATAGAACGATTTCTCGGTTGCTTGGAGAGCAGAACAATCATGGTACATAGATGACTTGTTCATCAAATCATCTTCTTCCCCCATGAGCATGTCGTTAATGTAATCAAGAACAGCCTCAAAGTAGTCATGTGGAACCGTCGGATCATTGCACTCAGTGCAGCCACAAGAACACCACCCTTTCTTCTTCTCCGGCGGGTAATTTTGGATGTACACCATCTGGTTTGTTTGAGGGGATTCGAGTTGTTGTCGGGGTTTGGGAGATAAAACTGTTTTCAACATATTATGATCAACTGGGGTTGAGCATTGAAGCTGGAGGAGGGTGTTCATCGTTAATTGGTGGCTGATAATTAATGGTGGTGGTGGTGGTGATGGAGTAAATTAATTAACATGCAACCGGTTTATATAGAACTTGAAAAGCGACATGATTGGTTTATGATATGGATTGAATCAAGAGAGAGATTTGGGATCATGTTAGCTAACAAACCGGCAGTGGGATGATGATGTGGTTGGGGGAACAAAGGAAGACGAAGAAATCAATGGCGTCATGTATATAAGATGCATGTGACTTGTACAATGTTTTAAAAACCGGGTCGACCTGTCCGATTGAACCGGGACCCGGGAAAGAGGGCGAATCAATTACGACCGGGTTTATGTCAATTTATGGCCCAAAATGAACCTACCGGTTTTATGACCCGACCAGTTGAACCGGTAAAAACCCGGTTAACCCGGTAAAAAAAAGTAATAGGCATTAACCTCGGGTTTGGGTTTTTCTATTTCTATATATAAACTTGGTTCTCAAGAAAATGTAATACGTATTAGCAAGAGCACGAACCGGGCTTTTCAAATGCTGGGTGACATTTTTTTATTTCTATATATATATATTAATTTGGTGTTGTAATTTTAGTTTATTATTAGTTTTTTACGTGACATTAATATTTTGTTTATTTGATATTGTAGAAAGTGATATGTTGTTGTTGATGACAATTAAGTTTAAGTTGATAGTGACTTTCAATTACTAAGCGATCATGAGTTTGATGCATTTAACACTACAATGTCTCAAGATCCATGATTTGGTTTGATCGTTATGTTTCATTTTGATATTTGGATTGATGAAAAACTTATGTTTATGTGTGTTTTTTCTAATGTATTTGGTTGACCCGGTCATCATACCGGGTCTACCAAAAAACCGGATTTTAAAACATTGGACTTATATATATAAGGTAGTTCCGGCGGGGCGTCATCAGTGACGGATCCAGGAATTTTTGTGACTGAGGTCAGATTCTAAGGAACACATGCATGGATCTTAGAGAGTGATTTCAACTTTGCGTTTTGCAAAACTCAATGGTGTCTTGGCTATAAATTCAATGGTTTTAGGAGGTTTAATTAATGGAAATTACAAATCAGAAGGTTAAATTTATAAAAAATTGCTTCTTTTTAGAGGTTGACTGGGGTCAAGAGACTCCACTCCTTTGGCTGTGGCTCCGCCACTGGGCGTCATACTCGTGGGTGACGCTAAGGGGTTGTTTGTTTGTTTTTTTTAAATCTCTTAATAACTCTTAAGTCTGAATCGTTTAGACATTTTTACACATCACCTCTTATTAATCATAACTAAAATAAGACTTCAGACCTCTTAAAAAACAAACGACGCCTAACAGTAAACAACCACCGGAGAATTAAGGGTGGTGGTCGGCTTTGTTTCGGTGTCAAATATGGGGGTAGGGTGCATGCTATTTTTAGGACGATCCTTGGTATGCATTTATTATACATATTATTTTTGTCGTTAGTTGGATAGTTAATGAGATTTTTGAATTTTATTTTACGGTTTAAGTTTTAAGGGGTGGAAATGAAAATGAAAATAGGAATGAAGTAAAATGGGAATAGGAATAAGCATTGAATTGATACTGTTTAGTTATCGAGAGATAAAGGGCATATGGGAAAAAATGATTGAGCAGGAATAAGATTTCATTCCCTCCAATTTGGTGAGGTATGAAAATTAATGGGTTTAGAGTAATGGACCCATATTATGTCAAACCAAAGGGCATTTTTTATTAACATTATCATTCCTTAGCTCTTAATAGTTAATACCTCGAACCAAACACCCTAATTTGGAGATCCTCTTTTATCAAATTATTAGTTGATGAATATATAACTTTTTTAACGAATATTTCCAAATATTAATTCGTCACATTTTTTTGATATAATACAAAATAAAAGTTATTGTTTTTTCGTTTTAACAAAAGTACGTATAATTTTTGTTAAACGGAAAAGGCATTTCCCTGGAAAAACCCGAGTAAATATATTAAAATTTCATATTTAGATCATTCTTGTTCATCAATCACATAAGTTACATCATCACTTTGATAAAAAAAAATTGAATAAAATAAGAGTAAACTACAAATTTGGTCCTTATGATTTGTCAAAAATAACACTTTTCGTCCCTGTAGTTTTGAAATTATAAGATGGCCATCGTAGTTTCTAGAAACGACCAGATTTGATTCCCCTCTAACATATGTTAAAAGATTTCGTTAAATAAGGGGCATTCGTGCTTTTATCGTTTTGTTACCCAATCAAAAACCACATAGACCAAACTCATAAAATCAACTTTGACTAGATAAAGGACAAAAAACAATCGATAAAAGGACGAAAATGCCCCTCATTTAATGGAATTTTTAACAACCTTTAGAGGAAAGGACCAAATGCGGACGTTTTTGCAAACCACAATGGTCATCTTGTAATTTTGAAACTATAAGGAGGAAAAGTGTTATTTTTAACAAACCATAGGGACCAAATTTGTAGTTTACTCTTTTATTTATTTTAAAATAACATTTTAAATATATGATCAATATGTTTCAAGGTTTGGATTTCTATAAGAATGAAAGTTATGATGAGAACCTTGGATACACATAGGATAAGATGCATCAAGATGCACAAGATTAATTCATGTATCAAGCGCGATTTATGAGGTGTGTTTGAGATTAAAAGTGATCAAGGGTGCAGATCCTTTCTTACTTTCTCACATGATCCTTTGTCTTTGTGTCAATCATTTAAAAATTAATATTTTTACTAGAAATGGATATATTGGTATATTTCATTTTATGAACAACAAATTGAAAAGATAAAATTAATAAGTATGCTTAAAATGAAATAGTGTCGTATAAATTGAAAGTCGTGAAGAGAGTGGAGTAATCGAGTGGAATGGTGGTCGCGACTACAAAAAAACAACAACGATGTGTGGTGAAGGTAGATAGCAGCAAAGGAGGGACAAGAGTCAATTAGGAAGTGAAGAACATAAAGGTAGGTTAGGGTCGTCTGGATGAAGAAAAAGGGTTTTAGTGGGGGTAGTGGCGAACCCAGGAAATTTTTTGAGCAGGTGCACCTTTAAGGTAATACCCTGGGGGGTCAGTGGATGGTATCCCTGACTACCCAGGTTCGAACCCCGTGGTGAGCATCCGGTGACATCCATGATCATGGGTCTGCCACATAGTGGTACCATTAATTGGGTTGGGTCGTGATCGACGGGGATTAGTCGGGTGGCACCCTTAAGTGGGAGCCCGGATACGCCGGAAACGTGTGCGTGTGTTAACTTGTCGTTCAAAAAAAAAGCTAGCGAAGTTGCAATTTAACCCAGAGAAAATATGGTTTGACCCGGGGAAAATTCAATTTCGTCGATTTGATACAATACATTTTAACAAATGGAATCATATTGACTTTTTGAGTAAGATGAAAGACTATTTCTTACGCTAAGCGTGTTCTTGTTCGAATTCCACCTTTACGGGGGACTTTTTTTAGTTTTTTCGTTGATTTCATAATAGACGGCTAATACAAAAACAAAATATAAATTTATAAATTTCTTACATGAACATGTTTGATGATATCCTGTGTATATGAAATCAAAATTAGAGTTTACTCTTTTCAGTATATTATTACTTTTATATTTTTTTAATTTGTTTTTCATAAAATAAAATATACCAATTTAATAGTTTTTAGTAAACATGTCAATTTTTAAATAACGGACACATATTGATTGAATATTTAAAATAATAACTAAACTTATTAATTAAACTCCAAATACCAACTATTACAAATTAATTAAAAATAGAGTAAACTTCATTTTTGGTCCCTAATATTTGTCATTTTCAACGGATATTGTAACACCCCGAATTTTGGTTAGACACCCCTTCATGCTTTAATGTTGTTCTTTAGTCGTTCAATGTTTTTCGGGAGGTTATGTCCTAAATAAGAAAATGAAACTGTGTAATGTTAAAAGATTAATTGTCAATGAAGCCATGTGGGATCGTATTGGACAGTCGAGAATGGAGTTTATCGAATTGAAAACCAAAATCCAGACCTCGGGGGCATGTCCGCGACTATGCCCGACGAGAATGCCTTTGGGCATAATCGCTAGGCAATGTCGCAGGGGACACCCCCCTTCCGGTACACACTCAGCGAGAATGCCCGAGGCATACTCGCGTGTCATTCTCGCTCCATGCCCCTACACCGTGGTACAAGTTGGGCGACATTGCCCTGTGATAGTTCCAAGGGCAATGTCGCAAGTCATAATCGCCGACGGGGTTTTTCATTATTAAATGCCAAATTTGATTCTTTTCATCTCATAACTCATCCAGCGATTTTCTCTCCAACCCTAGGTATATTTCCTCCACTCTTCTTCCCCTTCCTTACATTAAATGTTTCCCCAACTAATTTATGAGTATTAAATGTTGAACTCTAGGGTTTATTAATCTCTTTTGAGAGTTTAACTTCAAGGTTTCAAAGCTTCAAGACCTCATCTCAATCTTAGGGTTTCTCCGATTTTAGGGTTTTCATCTACAAACCATGAGGTGAGTATTTTGACCTACAAACTACATTAAATGTTAATACTTGCATTAAATACGAATTTTGTGGTTATAATGGGTTTGACCTAAAACTAAGGTTTTATGGGTGTTGGTTGAATATGGGCTTTATTCATCTTTAATTTCATCTATTTGTCATGTTTGATTACTTTTAACTCAAGGAAGTGAAAGTTGGGAGTGTGAAGATGAGGACCCCTTTTTATGCATCATTTTATAAATGAAGATTTTTAAAACCCAAGTGAACCATACTTGTGGCTAGTTTTTATCATTATTAACCAATTTTGGTGGTTTTATGGGATTGGAAATATGATGGGTTTATTGTGAGTATTGAATGTGCTATGACATGAATAGTGAACCTTGTATAGTAAATATTATGACTATGGGTTTGATAACGAAATATGTATTGATATTTTATTTTCATTTTTTTGGGAAGGGTGTCATAGGTTATGCCTAGACTAATCCCTTGGCAAATTATGACTGTAAGACATCAACCCTGATTAAACCTCAGTGGCCACAATTGTTGTGTACGCTTAGATTCGAACCCTGGGCAGATGGGATATTCCACCACATCCCTTAGGGCCTTAAACAGTACGGCACAACCCTTGTGGTTAATATGTATTGATATTACTATCTACACTTTCTTATGATCATATTATGGAGTTTGATGTCTATCTCCTTGTGCACGAGAATTTAGACCATGTGGCTTATATGTTATGTTTGGTTGGCCATCTTAGGCCACTAGCGAGTAGGCAATCAAGGACGTTGAGGTCCTTGAGGTATAACTCGTTTATATTGGGTAGGCAATAATGTCACATAAGTCCTTGAGGTGTAACTCGACGAAGTAGGCAATAAAGACATGTAATGGTTTGAGTTTGTGATGTCTTAATGGCATGGAAACTAAAACCGGGACATGAGGTGTAACCCAATAACATCATGGGTGACCCCACTCACATGTTTTCGTCACTTTGATGGAAACGGGTCTCCTTCATATTTCAAGAGGCATCTCTTGTGTGTTTATGTTCAGGTGTGGAACATCGTTTGCAAAGTTGAGAATTGTATTTATACAACCCAAGGGAACTCGGTAACATTTAATTTGTGATATTGTTATCTCACGCGTGAACTTTTTATTTTATAAGATCTTACTAGGCTTTTAGTCTAATACTTGTTGTGGTGTTTGTTGGTTCACAGGTCCAACTAGCGGTGGATCAAGGACATCTTGACTTGTCGACCGTGCACGTAGGAACACTTAAAGTGTTGGGCTTTTGGGAAACTTTAAAGAAGAGAGAGATTTTTGGAGATATAGTGACACCCAATGTTAATCTAGTTTAAGTCATTTCTAGATTAAGTAGGTTGTTGTATTTTATATCTCAATATTTGCTACTTCGGAAATTGTGAAAACTACCCCAACTTTTATGGGTTTTAGTTGGCGTATTTTGGAAGTTTTTATTTTACACATTTCCGGATTTTCCCTATTTTTTATGTTTAAATTTTAGGATGTTACAAGTTGGTATCATAGCTCTAGTTTAGTGAACTAGGTACGTAGGTTTGATGCCTAGAATTGTGAAAATTGGGTAGAACTTTTACGATGGGACGGTCTTAGAGTCGACGGAAATTACACCGTCAAGAATTATGAAAGTGGTAGCGAGAATTCTTTTGTGTAGTATATTCATAATTTCAATTAGCTATCGCTATTATGAATGTATTGTTACGTGAGCATGCTTGAATTACTATGATTATGATGATCGACGGTATGTATTAGTACGTTTCCTTGTGTATAATCTCGTATAGCCTATTTCTTACCTCCATTCTCGATTGTGTGATAGACTGAGATGGTAAATACTCGAAGTCGACTCCAATCCTCACCGGAGGGCAACGCCGTGACAAAATCCACGGCCGATCAACCAAATAAAGTTGTGACAGCCGCACCCCCTCCCCTTCCACCGCTTTTGGGTGGGAGAGTGGAACACGTACCATAGACTAATATTGCCAATGTCGACCCTCTTCTAACGGAGGTAACTCCTCAAACGCAGATGTTGGACATGATGAGAGTCATAAATGAGACCATGGTAAAGCTGGAATTATTCATGAAGCTATTGGAAGACAGGGACGTTAACTACCGTCGTCATGAGACGATTGAGGAGAATGTGGTAGTAGCGAGCTTCGGGGTACCGGGGATGAGATCCGCACTAATGGGTTAGTAACCATGGAGACGAGGCACATGGGGAGAACATGTTCTTACAAAACCTTCCTTTGTTGCAAACCACCGGAGGTTGCCGGTTCTGATAACCCAGTGGCGTGTATGAATTAGGTCAGAGAGATTAAGCAAGCCTTTAGAGCTTGCGACTGTGAGGAGGGCCAAAAGGTGAAGTATGGTTCTAAGATGCTCAGAATGTTTTTACCTCAACTCTAGAGGCTTTAGTGTTGGCCAAGATGACTTGAGCCATATTCAAGAAGAAGATTCTGGAAGAATACTGTAACGAACAGGAGATGGATTTGATTGAACAAGAGTTCAGATCGATTAAGAAAGGGTACTTGTCGGTGAGGAAGTGCACCCGACTTTTCATGGAGAAACTAAACCAAGTGGGGCATGTGGCCCCAACTGAGAAGGAAAAGGTAAAGGCATACCTGAATGGTTTTCCTACAACTCCAAAGCTACTAACTTTAGGGAGACGATAGAAGAGACCAAGGTTATGGAAAGGGTCTATGCGAGAGCAAAGAGGAGAAGATGAGAGTCGGGGAGAAGAGAAAGAGGGAGATTCCTCAAAATTCGTTCAAGAAGTCAAGATTCCAACTGGCTAATAGGGCGATGGACAACCTTCGGCAGGCGAGATGGTGTCAGAGATGCAAGAGCAAACACTCTGGTTCTTGTAACCCCAATCTGGTTACATGCTTCAAGTGCATTAAACAAGGATACACTAGTCCGGATTGCTCTATAAGAGGAACGGTTTGTTATGAATGTAAGGAGGTGGGGCACGTGAGAAGGGAGTGTCCCAAGTTAAGGGGAAGCACAAAGGGAGAGAGCACATGGAGTCAACCAAGGAAGGAGGCTATTCCTAGGCCTCAAGGAAGAGCCTTCCAAATGATGATGGAGGAAGCAAAGGAGACCATCGTGTGGTGTCGGGTACGTTCCTACTCAATTTCATTACCACTAGAGTACTGTTTGATTCTGGTGCCAATTTCTCTTTTGTGTCAAATGAGTTTTGCAAAGCGTTGAATGTGCCTACTAGTACTCTTAGTGATGCCTTAGTAATAAAGGTAGAAAATGGGGAGCAAGTGATCTCACGGGAAGTCTTAGAAAAATTTCCCCTTGAAATTAATGGGAATTCTTTGAAGTAGATTTGCTTCCCATTGCGATTGGGAGTTTTGACATGGTGATTGGGATGGATTGGTTGGCAAAACACCAAACGGAAATTTTGTGTAAATAGAAACTCATAAGGGTACCATTATCGAGTGGAGACTTTGTCTTAGTCTATGGAGAGAAGCGAAAAGGAGAAGTAGCCATCATTTCTTCCATAAAGGAAAGAAAGTGTATAATAAAAAAAACTACTTCTCATTCCTAGCCTATGTAGTAGATGCCAAAGAGGAGAAGAAGATTATGGATGACATAAGAATCATCAACGAGTATCCGAACGTCTTTCCCGATGATCTACCGGGTTTGCCGCCCGATCGCCAAGTGGAGTTCAAAATTGATTTGGTTCCGGGAACGACACCAATAACCCGAGCACCATAACGTCTTGCACCGATTGAGATGCAAGAAATGATGATACAACTGCAAGAATTGCTCGACAAGGGATTTGTGAGACCGAGTTCGTCGCCTTGGGGAGCTCCGGTGCTATTCGTCAAGAAGAAGGACGGGTCAATGCGTATGTGCATTGACTACCGTGAGTTTGAATAAGGTGACAGTGAAGAACAAGTATCCACTTCCCCGAATAGATGACCTCTTCGATCAACTGCAAGGAGCCAGATGTTTTTCCAAGATTGATCTTCGCTCGGGTTATCATCAAGTGAGGGTTAGATAGGAAGATGTTTCCAAGACGGCTTTTAGGACTGGGTATGGACACTACGAGTTCCTGGTTATGCCATTCAGACTAACTAATGTTCCTGCCGCGTTTATGGATCTAATAAATCGGATTTTCCGACCATTTTTGGATAAGTCCATCATAGTATTCATCAACGACATCCTAGTGTACTCTAAGAACGGAGAAGAGCACAAGAAACATTTCAGAGAAGTATTTGATGTATTGAGAAAAGAGAAGTTGTACGCCAAATTATCCAAGTGTGAATTTTGGTTGCACGAAGTCCAATTCTTAGGTCACGTGGTGACAAGGGAGGGAGTGAAAGTAGACTCATCAAATATTGAATCGATGACAAACTAGGATCCATCGAAGAGTCCAACCGAGATTCTGAGTTTCTTGGGACTAGCCTGCTACTACCGGAGGTTCATTCAAGACTTCTCCAAAATCGCCTCTCCATTGACATCCTTGACAAAGAAGAATGTAAAGTTCCTTTGGACCGAGAGTCAAGAGCGAGCCTTCCGGACCTTACAAAAGAAACTATGTGAAGCTCCAATCATATCTCTACCCGAAGGGGCGGAAGACTTTGTAGTTTACAGTGACGCGTCTAAGTTGGGCTTGGGATGTGTCTTGATGCAAAGGGGCAAGGTGATAGCCTATGCCCCACGACAACTCAAGGAGCACGAGAAAAATTACCCAACACACGATCTTGAGCTAGTAGCGGTAGTGTTCGCTTTGAAGTTGTGGCGACACTATCTGTATGGTACAAAGTGCACACTTTTTACCAACGATAAAAGTTTGAAGTACGTGTTCGACCAAAAGGAATTGAATATGTGATGCGGATATTTGCACACCACTAAGACATGTGATAATTGAATCTCAAGGCAAGTATACAATGAGACCCAATATCGTCTTTCAAGTAATAAAGTGGTAAAATACCGAATATCGTCCCATAGAGATTGTTGTAAAAGTGCAATAAAAGTGTAATGAAAGATATGATTTCAAATGGCGAATTTGAAGACTTTGTTTGGTTTGGTTGACAGTTAAATTAAGATAACATAGAATAAATATAGCAAGGGTGTAAGACTTGTGGTGAGTATCAAACGCAAGTTTCTGTGGGCCGATGTTGTAGGGATGCTACAACATCGTGTCTCTCAACAACTAGTTCCACCACCTACTTTGAGAACGATCCTCTCGGATTCTACCGTAACACTTGTATTTAGCTTCTACCAGGCACATCTCTGTGTAGTATCAGAATCAGTGATAGTGTCGAACGGTGCTCTCAAAGTATATGGATAAACAAAATAATTTGTTAAAAATCACTCTCTCGAGCCGATTCCCATATCATCCAAGTTGACGTGTTCCAAGTGGCTCATCTCTGAGTCCACTACACTTTAACACTTTGACTCGTGATCAACTCGTCGAGAATATATCGATTAAAAAAACATAGTTGCCAAATTTCTTGGTAAGTAACTTTTCCAAGTATACTTCCTATGTCATTCGAATTGACATGTATTTATGTGTCTCATCTCTGAGTCCACTACACTTTACCACTTTCAAAGCGATCAATTCGTCAGGAAGTGCGTTTGGATTTATAAAACTTAGAATGAAGCGGTGGAACATCGTTATTGAGAAACGACATCCACTTTCTTTTGGTTTAAAAACTCACCATTTGCCTCACACCCAAGCTAATGAAATTAGCTACTCATGACGGAAATTAAATTGCGAGAAATGTAAAGAGCGGAAATTAAAGACATAAAGTAAATTGCGTAAAGTAAATAACGATAATAAATTAACGGAATGTAAATGCCATAAGCGTAAATAAATAAATACGAGAAAGCGAGAAGTAAAGTAAATGCGAGACTTGTATTAAAATGACTAACGAAAATGTAACAATCGGTTGTGAAACCGATCGGATCTTGATGCCCAAAAGATTGCAATCTAGATACTTGGAGATTCAAAAGATTAGCTAGCTTCTACTACTACAACTAAAAATTAGACTTAGAATATGTCCTAAATAAGCACCTAAACCCACCTATTTATACAAAAGAAATTGGGTAATGTCCAATGGGTAAAGACAAACTTGGAGCCCAAGATTACACAAAATTCAAATAAAAGTACAATAAAGCAAGTAACATTGTCATCTTTTTAATAATAAAGAGAAATCTGATTCTTTTCTTCAAAAGTAGCAGCCCACATCTTCAAATAAAGTCTGGCCCATTAACTGTGACAATTGGATCCATGAAGCCCATCCATCAGCCTGCTGCCCCTCAATGCTACGGGGATGTTGTGAATAACTGCTGCAATATTTAAACATTAAAGACAAAATAAGCAACTATTTAACATAAAGATAAGTTTCACTACCACATTAAGCCTCATAAAAAGATTTAGAAAGTAACATAGAAAAAGACTCAAATTAGGGATATTGAAAATAAAATAGCTATCTAAAAGAGAGAAAAAGAGTGAATATGCATTGATTTCTCAAGGCATATCACATCCCCAAACTTAAAATGTTGATTGTCCCCAAGCAACTAAAAGAAACAACTAAAATGACTCAATTTTGAAAATTTCAAGATTATGGCATTAAGTGCACACACATGAAGAATCAACCAACAATTGTAATCCATAGTCTTTCATAAATCTTTAGTGACAAACTTATTTCCTAGAAGTGTATGAACCATAAGCTAGCTACACATTATCTTTGTTTGCTCAAATACATACCACTTCTAAGGTCAATAGGACTTTAACATTTGGGTTCACTCATTTTGGCACATCTTTTCCTCACTTTGCCTTTTCCTCTCAACATAACTGTCATTTTGAACTTTGTTTAAAATTTTGGCACTTTTGTGCTCTTTTAATTGAAAGTGTGCACCTTGCCCCTATGGGACATTTTTGGTGCATCTTGACACAATCACAACAAAGTATCATATTAGAGTTTTGCTTTTTTTGTTTTGATCTTTTTGCTTTTTAAATGAGGGGTAACCCTCACATCCCCAAACTTGGAATGTCTAATGTCCTCATTGGATGTGTTTCTAAGGATATAGTGTATGAAGGTGTCAAGTGGCAACAAATGAGAAAGGAAGTGATGGCCTATCTCATCCCTTAGAACTTGTGGTGATGTGTGATCATATGTGTCCCAAAAACATGCAGCTAGTTCTAGCAAGAACAACTACTAGGTGAGTTTGTGTTTAAACCAAGGAATTATTTGGGCTATAGACACAAAAGTGGAACATTCTAACACATGCAATCTTGATTAAAAACAAACCTAAAAAAGTTATAAAAACTATCCCTAGACTCAAAAAAGAAAAAAAAATAATAAGGCTTAAAGTAGTAGAAGAAACCTGCCCTACTCCGAAGGAGTAGGCTCCGTATTCTTAGAACTGCCATCGGATGCTGCAGCATTCGCAACTGCAGCATCAACCTTGATCTTGTTGTACTCTTATCTTAATCGTGCATTCTCCTCGGTTATCCTCCAGTTTTCCTCCTTCAGCTTCTTTAACTTTACTCCCAGAATCCTTACCTTGCTTCGTGTATTGGCTTCCAAATCAGCTTTGAGTTCTTTTACTTCTGTTCTGACTTTCTTTTGCCCTTTGTCCACCAACTCCGCCTTCCTTATCTTTACTTTGTCCATGAACTTCCTTCTTTGATCAATCAACCCATTCATGTACTTGTTGTTTTGTGCAAACAAGTCTTGTGTCATAGTCATCACAAATTGGTCAGCGATGGTCTGTCCTAAGGGTTTTGTATGCCATTTCAAGTGTCCACCAATTTCTTTTCTTGATGCAGATCTAGGGTAGATGAGATTATGACAGGCAATTTGCCTTCTTCTCCTAGAAAAGCATTTTTAAGATGAGATGGGAGTTGTTTTAACTCCGAGTCAGGTGGTGAAACAATAGATGGTCTGAAAGGATTTTGCTCATTATTTTCCAATGGTTCAATTGCTACAACATTCACAGGGACAACTTCCTCTTTTCTTAAGGCAAACTCCTCAACATTAATTTCTTCTTCTATGGTCAAGCTTTCATCATTCTCTTCCTCCAACTCACAGAATTTTCTCACTCCCTCCTCATGACACATTGATTCAATCACACTCAATGTTGAACAATCCTCTACATCATCAGGGTATTTTAAGGAATTGAAAACATTAAATGTGACTTTTTGGTCCTGGAGTCTCATGGTCAACTCTCCCTTTTGGACGTCTATCAAAGTTCTTCCGGTGGCTAGAAAGGGTCTTCCCAAAAGGATGGGAGTATCCTTATCAGCCTCAAAATCTAAGATAATAAAATCTGCCGGAAAGATGAACTTGTCAACCTGAACTAAGACGTCCTCAATTTTTCCCTTTGGGTAGGCAATGGTCTTATCAGACAATTAGAGAGTGACTGTGGTGGGTCTGGCCTCTCCTATTCCTAAGTTGTTAAAGACAAATAATGGCATGAGATTTATATTGGCTCCTAAATCACACAAGGCTTTTCCAACTTCCTTCCCACCTATTGAACAGGGAATGGTGAAACTCCCTGGGTCTTTCAGCTTAGGGGGTATTCTGTTGGTCAATAGAGCACTACATCCTTCAGTAAGGGCAACAGTCTCATATTCAGTTAACTTCTTTTTCTTACTTAAGATGTCTTTGAGGAATTTGGCATAAATGGGCATCTGCTCAATTGCTTCAACAAGGGGTATGTTGATATGCAACTCTTTAAACACATCCAATAATTTTTTAAATTGCAATTCTTCCTTTTGATTCCTTAACCTTTGGGGAAAAGGTACATAGGGAGGAATTGGTTTTATGACATCTTTGCTTGAATGTGTTGAGCAATATGGATCCTTTATGCCTTTTGGTGCACTCTCTTGTGGTGTGGTTGGAACACTACTTTCTACTGTCTTTTTCTTCAAAGTTTCTTCTGGGAATAACACAGGGTAGTCAGACCTTTGAGGTATAGGATTGGCTTCATCTGACTCTTGGTTTCCTAGTGGCTTGGGTGGTATTTCATAAACAGGAAGCAATGTTGTAGCCTCAAATTCTGACAAAATTGTTTTTTCAAATTCAGCTTTGGTTATAGGTCCAGATTCTTTTTGCACAACCTCTGTCAGTTTCTTACCACTTCTAAGGGTCACTACTTTCACATGTTCCTTTCCTAGGGCTCTTGGGACTTCCGTGTTACTGGGCAAAGTGCCCATGGCCCTATTGGTCTGGTTGAGTGCGAGTTGACTGATTTGGGTTTCCAAATTCCTAAGTATTGCACTGTGCTGATTAAACATAGATTGATTTTGTTGTTGTTGGACTTGATTTTGGGTTTGTTGTTGCGTTAAGAAAGCTTGTGTTTAGGTCATAAACCCTTTCATCATTGCTTCCAAAGAAGATGATGAATCAGCTTATGGAGGTGGGTTGTTTTAAAAAGATGGTTGAGTAGCTCGAAAACCTTGGTGATGATGTTGAGAGCTACTTGTTTTATGTTGTGGTTGAAATTTTGAAATTCCTTGTTGTTTTTGTACGGGTGGATTTAAACATGGATTGTTCCAAGAAAAGTTCGGGTGTTGTTTCCAACTGGCATTGTAAGTGTTGTTGTAGGGACCAAATCTGTTATGAACATAGTTTATAGATTCAGAATTATGAGGACAATGTTCATAAGAGTGTTCCCCACCACAACAAACACATTGTACCGAGAGTACTGTTGGAATAGGTGTAGTTACAGTCGGTTGTGCTCCTTGACCAGAAGTTATATTTTTGAGCATATTTGTCATGGAAGCAAGCTGACTTGTCAATGCGGTGTATGCGTCTATATCATGAATTCCAGTAGTCCTCTTTTGCATTTGGGCACGTGGATCAGCCCAATGTCCATGGTTTGTTGAAATCTTCTCAAGAATTTCATACCCGTCATTATAGGTAATAGCTGTAAAGGCCCCTCCTGATGTCGCATCGAGCATTTGTTTACCCATGGGGTTTAACCCATTGTAAAACGTCTCGAGTTGAATACAGTAGGGAATGCTACGGTGAAGGCATTTCCTTAACAACTCCTTAAACCTTTCCCATGCATCGGGAATTGCTTCATCATCCATTTGTTTAAACATGCAAATTTCGTTTCTGGACTTAGCATTACGGGTAGGTGGAAAATACTTTCGCAAAAATTTCTCAGCCATATTGTTCCATGATGGCACAGAACCAGGTGCCAATGAATTAAACCATGACTTTGCCCGATCCCTTAGAGAGAATGGAAATAAAGTGAGTCTTAGAGCATCGTTAGATACCCCAGGGATCAAGAATGCATCGGTGATCTCCATAAAAGATTTTAAATGAGAGTGAGGATCCTCCGAGGGCATTCTGGCAAATTGTCCATTTGTTTGTAACATGTGGAACATGATAGGTTTTAGCTCAAAATGGAGGGTGTCCATATGGGGTCTAACTATCCCCGAGTTCAATTGCTCAAAATCCGGGATAACATAGTCCATAATTTTTCCCTCTTTAGAATTTGCAAGATTTATGATGTTCGGAGCTTCATCCCTATTTTCATTGTTACCATTGGATTCTGCATCATCATTAGGGTGTTGATTTTGGTTATGGTTATGATTATTGTTCCCTTGATTTGGCATTTGCTGAAAAGGGAATTCGGGTGGATTTCCAAAAATGGGTGGTGCGTCGTGAAATATTGGTTGTTGTCTTTGCTGATTTTCTAGCCTAGGCACCCTATTTTCGAAACCTGGTGGGGGTGGTTCCATGATTGGAGATCCTATGATCAATGAAATTCTTTGAGTCCTTATTCTATTTCGGAATGTTCTTTCTATGTCCGGGTTGAACTCAAATAACTCCCCACGTGGTATTCTTGGCATACACCAAGAGAAGGTGATTCAAACGGTGTTAGAAAAATCAAATCTTTTAGAAAACTTTTACAGACTTTTAGCGAGCCAATCCCCGGCAACGGCGCCAAAAACTTGATGCGGATGTTTGCACACCACTAAGACATGTGATAATTGAATCTCAAGGCAAGTATACAATGAGACCCAATATCGTCTTTCAAGTAATAAAGTGGTAAAATACCGAATATCGTCCCACAGAGATTGTTGTAAAAGTGTAATGAAAGATATGATTTCAGATGGTGAATTTGAAGACTTTGTTTGGTTTGGTTGACAGTTAAATTAAGATAACAGAGAATAAAGATAGCAAGGGTGTAAGACTTGTGGTGAGTATCAAACGCAAGTTTCTGTGGGCCGATGCTGTAGGGATGCTACAACATCGTGTCTCTCAACAACTAGTTCCACCACCTACTTTGAGAACGATCCTCTCGGATTCTACCGTAACACTTGTATTTATCTTCTACCAGGCACATCTCTGTGCAGTATCAGAAACAGTGATAGTGTCGAACGGTGCTCTCAAAGTATATGGATAAACAAAATAATTTGTTAAAAATCACTCTCTCGAACCGATTCCCATATCATCCAAGTTGACGTGTTCCAAGTGGCTCATCTCTGAGTCCACTAGACTTTAACACTTTGACTCGTGATCAACTCGTCGAGAATATATCGATTAAAAAAACATAGTTGCCAAATTTCTTGGTAAGTAACTTTTCCAAGTATACTTTCTATGTCATTCGAATTGACATGTATTTATGTGTCTCATCTCTGAGTCCACTACACTTTACCACTTTCAAAGCGATCAATTCGTCAGGAAGTGCGTTTGGATTTATAAAACTTAGAATGAAGCGGTGGAACATCGTTATTGAGAAACGACGTCCACTTTCTTTTGGTTTAAAAACTCACCATTTGCCTCACACCCAAGCTAATGAAATTAGCTACTCATGTCGAAAATTAAATTGCGAGAAATGTAAAGAGCGGAAATTAAAGACATAAAGTAAATTGCGTAAAGTAAATAACGATAATAAATTAACGGAATGTAAATGCGATAAGCGTAAATAAATAAATACGAGAAAGCGAGAAGTAAAGTAAATGCGAGACTTGTATTAAAATGACTAACGAAAATGTAACAATCGGTTGTGAAACCGATTGGATCTTGATGCCCAAAAGATTGAAATCTAGATACTTGGAGATTCAAAAGATTAGCTAGCTTCTACTACTACAACTAAAAATTAGACTTAGAATATGTCCTAAACAAGCACCTAAACCCACCTATTTATACAAAATAAATTGGGTAATGTCCAATGGGTAAAGACAAACTTGGAGCCCAAGATTACACAAAAGTCAAATAAAAGTACAATAAAGCAAGTAACATTGTCATCTTTTTAATAATAAAGAGAAATCTGATTCTTTTCTTCAAAAGTAGCAGCCCACATCTTCAAATAAAGCCTGGCCCATTAACTGTGACAGCTGGATCCATGAAGCCCATCCATCAGCCTGTTGCCCCTCAATGCTACGGGGATGTTGTGAATAACTGCTGCAATATTTAAACATTAAAGATAAAATAAGCAACTATTTAACATAAAGATAAGTTTCACTACCACATTAAGCCTCATAAAAAGATTTAGAAAGTAACATAGAAAAAGACTCAAATTAGGGATATTGAAAATAAAATAGCTATCTAAAAGAGAGAGAGAGAAAGAGTGAATATGCATTGATTTCTCAAGGCATATCAATATGCGGAAACGAAGGTGGCTAGAGTTGCTCAAAAATTATGATTGTGAACTACGATACCACCCCGAAAAGGCGAATGTGGTGGTGGATGCCCTAAGTCGGAAAGAATATGGTAGGAATGTGTGAGCATCATTTACAAGAATCGAAGTCGTCTCAAGTTTGCTAGAAAGGATTAAAGTTGCATAAATTGAGGCGTTACTTTAGGCGAATCTCAAGAGTGAAACTATGACAAAGCAACATCTCCAACTAACAGAAGACGGTAGAGGGTTGAAACTCTTCCAATGGCGGATTTGGGTACCTAAAATTGGAGAGTGCCAGGAGCTATTATTGGAAGACGCCCATAAGTCAAAATACTCCATGCATCTCGGAAGCACAAAATGTATAGAGATTTGAAACTGAATTATTGGTGGTCTTTAATGAAGCTTGAGGTGGTCGGTTACGTGGGGAGGTGTGTTACTTGTCTATAGGTTAAGGCTGAACACCAACGACCCATGGTAGTTTGAAATCCCAAGAGATACCAGAATGGAAATGGGACCATATCACGATGGATTTTGTGACGAAGCTACCAAAGACCCTAAGGGGTCACGACACCATATGGGTAGTAGTAGACTGGTTGACCAAGAGTGCGCATTTCTTGGCCATGCGGGAAACATTGCCGATGGATAAGTTGGAAATATTGTATATTAATGAGGTAGTCTCAAGGCATGGGGTTCCGATATCCATTGTGTCCGACCAGGAGAGTCGTTTCACTTCACACTTTTGGGATAGCTATCAAAAGGAGTTGGGTACAAGAGTGAAGTTGAGCACATCGTATCACCCCCAAACGGACAGATAGAGCGAAATGACCATTCAGACCTTGGAGGATATGTTAAGGTCGTGCGTCATCGATTTTGGTGGCAGTTGGGACTCTCACCTTCCTCTGCCTGTGTGATGGTTAGAGGCAGGGGAGAAACAGTTTTCTGGACCGGAGATTGTGCAAGAAACGGACGATAAGGTGAAAGCTATTAGAGAGTAGTTAAGGGCGACACAAGACCGACAAAAGAGATGCGGATGAAAAGAGAAGGTCCATTGAGTTCCAAGTAGGGGAACGAGTGATGCTAAGGGTGTCGCCATGGAAAGGAATTATTAGGTGTAACAACTAACACCCCATTTTCACATTTACATTAATGACTAGATTATGTCCATTTAGGCATTTTAAATCTTTAAGGTAAATGTTATGATATTATAACAGTGTCAATATATAATCGATAATTTAAGATATTTTATCCGGAATGGAGATATTTATATCGGATACAAAAGTTAAGATTTTAATATTAAATATTAATATTGAGTAGAGGACAATTCAAAGATTCAGAAAATATCTTTGTTGGAAATATATATATATATATATACACACATCTGATTAATAATAATAGAGATGAAATCGTAATTGAAATATGATTTAGATTATTTCTTAAATAATAAATTAAAATATTTCAATTAAGTTATATATATATATATATATATATTAAACGTATATATATATTTAAAATAATATTTTATTATTAGCGAATGAGGGAATTTAACATTCCTTAGCAACTACAAGGTATTTTGATGGAATGGAATTTTTTTTTCCATAATACCACATATGCCCTCAATCCAATATAACATAATCACATAAAACCTATCTGATTAAACCATGCCTCCATCGGTTCCTTCTCTAAACCACCGCCGACCGTCGCCGCTCTGAACCACCACCGACCACCGCCGTTCTAAACCACCGACGTTCTGAACCACTGCTGACTACCGACCACTGCCGACCACCGTCGATCTGAACCACTGCCGACCACTGCTAATCTGAACCACCACCGACCACCGCCAACCACCTACCAATGTTGTTCTAAACCATCGTCGTTCTAAACCACCGCCGATCTAAACCTCCGCCGACCACCGACAACACCGATCTTAACCACCGTCGACCACCACCACCACCGATCTTAACCACCGCCGACCACCGCCGTTCTGAACCATCGTCGACCACCGACCACCACCGATCTGAACCACCATCGACCACCAACCAACGTCGTTCTGAACCATCGTCGTTCTGAACCACCGCCGATCTGAATCATCGCCGACCACTTACCACCGCCGATCTGAACCACCGTCGTTCTGAACCACCGCCGACCATCGACCACCACCGTTCTGAACCATCGCCGATCTGAACCACCGCCCATCGCCGATCTGAACCACCGCCGACCATCGACCACCACCGTTCTGAACCATCGCCGATTTGAACCACCGCCCATCGCCGATCTGAACCACCACCGACCACCGTCAATCTGAACCACCGCCGATCTGAACTACCACCTACCACCACCGATCTGAACCACCGCCCACCACATCCGATCTAAACCACCGTTCTAACCACCATTGATCACCACCAATCTGAACCACCGTTACAGAAAAAGTATTTTAATGGCTATTTTATTAAAGCACTTTTTTTGTTTAGAAAAATTGAAATTATCAAAAAGGGTATTTTGGTCATTTATCTACATTTCATTCCAATTCCAAAACTACATTATGTGAACCAAACAGACAGATTCCAATTCTTTTAACAGACCCCATTCCAATTCTGTCAACCAAACACGTGGTCAAACCTGACAACATTCCATTCCAATTCCTTCAAAGTCAAATTCCTTTGACATATTCCATTCCATCCAAAAACATTCTGCGAACCAAACGCCACCTAAGAGTTGTTTGGTTCATGAAATTGAAAGGAATTTGAATGAATTGGAATGACCAATTCCATTGACCAAATTCCAAGCCCCTGTTTGGTTTACGGAATGATAGCGATGGAATACTTCCAATTCCATTGAATTCCGCAATTTAAGAAATTCGTCATTCTTTAGCTTAAGTGAAGGAATTGAACTCCTACCAATCAAACGCGTGGTCAAATTTCATCAAATTCCATTCCAATTCCTACAAAGTTAAATTCCTTTAATGAATTCCAAATCTATCAAATTCTATTACGTGAACCAAACAACTCTTATTTGTTAATTAAATATAATAATAAAAAATAAATTAATTATTGAAATATAAAATAAAATATATTTTAATTTAATTTAAGAAATCTTTTATTATATTATAATATAGTCTCGTTAAATAACTATATGTGTTTAATATTGATATACACAATCAACAAAAAGATAGCAATATTTATAATACAAATATTTTTATGAAATTCGAAAGAATTGGAATAATTAATTCTATTGATCAAATTCCATTAAGGCATTTGGTTTACCTATGGAATGGAAATGAATTCCACACATTCTACCATTCATGGATTTGGTCATTTCATCACAATTGAGAAGGAATTCAATTACATTCCATTCTATTTTCTCAAAAAAAAAATATCCCCGTTTTACATACTTGATTTACCTAGATCACTGCCGACCACCACCACCGACCACCACCAATCTGAACCACCGCCAACCACCACCGATCTGAACCAAGGCCGATCACTACTAATCTAAACCACCGCCAATCTGAACCATCGTCGATCACCATCAATCACCGCTGACCACCATCGATCTAAACCACCGCCAACCACCAGCGATCTTAACTACCGTCGACCACCATCGATCTGAACCACCACCGACCACTAGGGGTGTTAACGAGTCGAGTCGAGTCGAGCTAGGCAGTGTTTGAGCTCGGCTCGTGAATATAATGCTATGCTCGAGCTCGAGCTCGAGCTCGAATTATTCTCCAAAATTGTGTCCAAGCTCGAGCTCGATTGTTTTTTTAATGTTCGAACTCGAGCTCGAAGCTCGTTTAAGCTCGTTTATTTTGGCAAAAATTTCAAGTTTTCGAAGCTCGTTTATGAGCTCGATTAACAACTCGACCCCGAGCTCGATTAGCTCGTTTAACAGCTCGAAAATATATTCAAGTTTTGGCAAGCTCGTTTAACAACTCGAGCTCGATTAGCTCGTTTAACAACTCGAAATTCAACACAAAGAAAATAACAAGATAAATAGCACCTCAATAGAGTTGGGAGTTCAACACAAAACAAATAACATTGGAGATCCAAAACAAAGAAAATAGAAATTGAAATACAATGTCTGAAAATAAATTACAATCTCTCATAAGTCAAAACATTATGCAATTTTCACCTTCTAGATGTCATCCAAAAAAACTATTTCAATACGTCTTTAACGTGGGAATACTACCAAAAAAAGAAAAGCTCCTCAAGTAAGGTCTTTGATGAAGTCTTTAACCTGGGAATACTACCTTTGATGAAGTCGAATAAGGCAGCAAATGAGCATAGCAGGAATAGTAAACCTGAATTTTAAAAACAAACTTTAGAAAATAAGCATTGTCCATCCATCTTTAGTTTAACTACTAAAAAAAAGATAAAAAAGAAGTACTACCAAGTAAGGTCTTCATGTACCAAGAACATCAACCAAACATATCTCTTGTAATTGGTTTTCCTTCTGCAAATAAAGGTAAACGAATTAATTTCGAAAAAAGTTAAAAGAACGATAAATAATAAACATATTAAAATTATCACCTTGTTTTTCTTTTTAACACCATGAAGCTTACGAACCCAATCTCCTCCACAAATCAAAGCTTGTACAGTTTCCGGATTCAACGAGGCACGATATTTATCAATCACTCGACCTCCGGCGCTAAAAGTAGCTTCAGATGCCACCGTTGTGATAGGAATAGCAAGAATCTCAGCTGCCATCTTTGACAAGATCCGAAATTTTGTCTCACGAGATCTCCACCAATCAAGAATATTAAATGTTGTAGCCGAATCATCATCACAAAGGTAACATCCCTCTTCTAAGTACGCATCTAAATCCGATTTTCCCGAATCATAGCTTTCAACTTGCTTCATACGAGAATAAAATGCCGAGAATCCTCGTTTTTGAGTATTACACTCATTGGTGACTTCTTGACTCGAAAATATTGATGAATCTATCGATGATGTTTCATGTCTTACACGCAATGAAGAATCATACTCATCATAAATTTCATACAACAAATCTTTCACTTTCAACAAATTCTCTTTCATGTTCACCTCATTATAAATCATTGGGAATGAATACTTGAGCATTTCTAACTTGCATCTAGGATCCAAAACATTAGCAATACACATAAGCATGTTACAATATCCCCAATATTTATCAAACTTCACTTTCATACTTCCCACCATTTTTCTAACAAAATCACGAGAATCATTGGACCGCTTATCCAATATATGTTTGACATAATATACCTCCCCAAAAAATAAGTTTGAAGTTGGATAGTCACTTCCCGAAATTATACTTGTACAAGAATCAAAAGCTTCTAAAATCTCACATATGCATCCAACCTTTTCCCAATCATCAACAGAAGGACAAGAGGTATAAGATGGATCCCTCACTTCATACATAGAAAATGCATCTTTGAATATGATTGCAGTAGATAACATTTTAAATGTAGAATTCCATCTAGTCTTACAATCTAAAATGAGCTTTCTATCAAGCAAATGAAGTTGTTTTGCAACTTGAGAAAATATCTTTAATCTCAAGTCACTAGCTTTTACGAAGTTCACTCTAGCACGAATCTTATCTACTATAGCTTTGATTTCTGACAACCCATCTTGCACCATAAGATTCAGAATGTGCGCACAACACCTAACATGAAAAAAGTTGCCCCCACAAGACAATTTCCCAAGTCTAGAAAAATGATCTCTTAAAACTCTGATAGCAGAATCATTTGCTGAAGCATTATCTACAGAGATAGTCATAACTTTACCCTCTATTTCCCATTCCCTTAGACACTTCAATAAAGAATCGACAATTTCAATACCACGTCTAGGTGGAGGAATATGCAAAAAACTCAAAACTCTTTTTTGTAACTTCCAATCAGAATCAACAAAATGGCATGTAATGATCATGTACTCAGTATCTTGGTTTTTAAACTTCCATAAATCTGTGGTCAAACTAACTTTGTTAACCCCTTCTAAAAGACTCTTTAATTTTTTTTTCTCAGACTCATAAACAGCCATACAATCATTCTTCACTGTATGCCTACTTATTTTTTCGAATTGAGGTACCATACTTTTGAAAACCATGTTCAGACCTTCTTCTTCAACAATAGTAAAAGGATGTTCATGCATAAGAACCCAATGAGCAATCAATTCTCTAGTAATAGCCGGATCATATTTACCATTACTAAGAATTGGGAGAAAAGTTTCTTGAAGCTCACCTGTATCGGAGACCGGCTGAAAGTTAAGCAATCGTTGTTTATTCACAGCAAGCCTCTTCGCTTTGCAAGCTTGCAAATGCCTTTTTAATGTTGTTGTAGTCGACGTAGAACTTACAGCAAAAAGTTCTTTACATTGTATGCACTGTATCCTTCTTCCTTTATCTGTCGTCACTTCAATCATATCTTTCCAAACTTCAGACTTCTTTGCTCTTTTCCTTTTATTGAAATGATGTTCCTCCTCCGCATTTTGGTTTGTAGTTGAATCAATTTCAACTTGAATGTTGGAATCGGGCTGATCAATAGAATCACCTGTTGTAGCTGCTGCTACAGGAACTTGATCTTCTGACAAAACCATTAATCTGTCCAATAAATTAAATAATTGTTTTAGTTAATAGAACAAAATTATAGTCACATAAACAATAAATTTACAATTGAAATCGATTAATAGATTAAACATCTAAACAAAATTATAGTCACATAAACAATCAATTTACAACCCAAATCTATTAACAGACTAAATATCTGAACAAAACAAACATATGAACAAAACAGATGATACTTGATACCTCTAAAAATTAGAAAATATAAACAAGGAAGAAATTAAAAACCAAAATGCATTAACTACTAATCTCCTTCAGCAAGATCATGTACTTATGTCCTTTTGTTTTAATAACAATATGTGAACTATAGCCGAAATCAATTAACAGTCTAAACACATGAACAAAATTATACTCACATAAACAATCAAATTAAACCCAAATTGATTTACCCAAAATTAAACCTAAATCCATTGTAATCCTCATCAAATGGTTGTTAGAACTTAGAACCACATTTATTCCTCCAGAACTTTGTGTCTTTCACAATGCCTGTACACAATCGATTACAAATTGATGCACACAATCGATTACAAAAACTCTACTTAGATACAACCAAATAAGACGCAATTTCCGTACACAATCGATTACAAATGGATGTGTACACAATCGACTACAAATGGAAGTACACATCGACCACAAATGGTTGTACACATCGATTACAAATGGATTTCACATAAACAAGCAGATATACATATGGAAGATATTTTCGAGTGTATGTACAGTGTACGTGTGAGAGTGCGATGCAACCGAGCAAATCAACAAATATTTAGGATCTGGTGGGAAGCATCGTACAAATCAACAAAGCAGATGTACGTGTGATAAATCAAACCTGGAAAACTAATCAGCGACCGAAGAAGGTTGAAGAGAATCACCGTATGTGAGTTCAAAGGTTGAAGAGAATTTTCGATTGGGTTGAGTGGTGGTCTGGTGGGAAGCATCGTTCTAGTTTCAGTTTTATCGTCGCTTTGAAGAGAGTAACTTCTTAGAGAATATGAACAGTCCTCTGAAGTCTGATCTTTTAAATGCTTAATAATTAGTAGATTAGTACATATTATATAGATTAAATCTTAGACTTAAACCAAAACAACCACTTGGATTAGTGGTAAAGGTTGAGTATTTATGTTGTAGGTCTTGATTTCGAATCTTGCTAGTGTCAAAAAAATTTTAATTTAAACATTTTTATGAACAACTATAAGCCTAAAATTACATGTAGGCTCGGCTCGACTCGTTCGAGGGATCGACTTGTTCGAGGGCTCGGCTCGACTCGACTCGAAAAATTAATCGAGCTCACGAACGAACCGAGTCGAGCGTTGGCTTTACGGAGCTCGGCTCGTTAACTTAAACGAGCATTATTTTGCGATCGAGATCGGCTCGAGCTCGAGAAATACTAAGCTCGAGCTCGATATAAACGAGCTCGAGCTCGAGTAGCTCGTTAAAAGCTCGACTCGTTAACACCCCTACCGACCACCACCAATTTGAACCACCGCTGACCACCACTGATCTGAACCACCACCGATAGGAACCATAGTAGTTGGATTGTAGTTTCAAAATGTTCAAAAAAAAGTATTTTGGTCATTTACCAATGTTTCATTCAAATCCCAAAGCTACATTATGTGAACCAAACAGATTCAAATTCTTTTAACATATTTCATTCCAAAGCTTGTCAACCAAACAGATGGTCAAAATTGATAACACTTCATTCCAATTCCTTCCATGTCAAATTTATTTGACATATTCCATTTCATCTAAAACATTATGGGGGGCGTTTGGTTCGCAGAATGATTTCTGAAGGAATGGAATATGTCTAAGGAATTGGAATCTGGAAAGAATTGGAATGGAATGGAATGTTATCAGGTTTGACCAAGTGTTTGGTTGGCAGGAATGAAATGTAATCAGTCAAATGAATTGGAATTTGTCTGTTTGGTTTGCAAATGAATTGGAATGGAATTCTGAAAAATGACAAAAATATCCTTTCTTTTATTTTTATTTTTTTAAATGCTGAGAGAGAGAGGATAGAGAGATTTTGAGAGAGGGAGCGGGTAGAGAGAGGGGAGAGAGAGGAGAAAAATAAAGATAGGAGAGAGATAGAGAGGAGAGAGAGAGAGAGGAAGAGGAGAGAGGGAGAGGAGAGAGAGAAGAGAGATAGATAGGAGAGAGGAGAGAGAGGAGAGAGAGAGAGAGAGGGTTTTTAGAAGCGACTAGGGTTTTTAGAAAAGGTAAGGAGGGTATTTGTGTCATTTTGAGAAAATCTGATGGAATGGAATTCAATTTCATCAATTTTAAGAAGGAATGACCAAATCCATGATTAAAAAATTCATGGAATTCAATTTCATTCCATTGGTAACCAAACAACATGATGGAATTTGGTCAATGGAATTGACCATTCCAATTCCATCAAATTCCGACGGAATCCAGCGAACCAAACGCCCCCTTAGAGTTATCATCATTTTCTTCTTTTATAAATTATCAGAAAATCTTTTCATCAAACTTGATTGCAATCAATCATTGTTAAACTATTACGTATCATAGGTGGCGTTTGTGTTTTAAGAGGTCTAAAGTCTGAAGTTTTATTTCACTTTTGATTAATAAGAAGTGGTGCTTTAAGAGGTTATAAGGGATTAGGTTACCTCTTCTACTTTCAGATGTATTTCAGATTTAAGAGCCTTTGAAGTCTGAAAAAAAACAAATGGTCTGAACGTAAAAACGTCTAACCAATTCAGACTTCAGAGGTATTAAGGGGTTTTAAAGAAAAAACAAACAACCCCTTAATATAACTTTGAAGATAATATTCGTAGTAATGAAGAATATCTTGTGAAATTCAGGATTGTGTAATTGTGTGAATCAAGTTTATTTTCCTTGAGAAGTTTACGACATAGATGATGTAAATTTATTTTGTTGTAGTATTATTATTATTTACTAGTATTACTTATATGTTAGTTTTATATATTTTTTAATATATATGTACATATATAATATTTTAAAAACTCATTATTTGTATCTAAATATTTATTAGAAAATTATTATATAATATTTTTTTAACAAATATTAAATAAATCAAGTATATTTTTATAAACACGTCGTCAAAAAAAATTGATATAAAACATTAACAATTACAATAAACAATTTATTATTAAAAAAATATTAACATGATTTTTTATAGAGTGAATTACATTTTTGGTCCCTCATGAATGCCTGGATTTCACTTTTCGTCCCTTCAGTTCTGAAAGTACATTGGCGGTCCCTAAAAACGAGATATGGTGCCCAAACTCGTCCCTGGCGCTAACGCCGTTAGTCTAGGCTCCGTTAGAGCAGCCATGTGCCCCTCACGTGAGGGGCATTTTAGTCTTTTTACCCATCATCTTCTTCCCCAACAAGAACATCTTCTTCCTCAACAAGAACATTAACCCAAACCCAAACCCAAAGATGAAATCCACATAAAATCCAAACCCACATAAAATATAAACAACAATTAGTTAAAAACCATCATCTTCTTTCTTTGATTTAAGGTTTGATTTATGTTTCTTCTTCCAAAACCACCTCCTCCCTCTAGATTTCTCTTCTCCTTTTCTTTTTTCTTTCAATCCATATTTGGATTTTGGTTCATGATTTGTATATGAGATTTGTTAATAACAACTTTAAATCAAAAACCCAAGAACAAATCTCATATACAAAATTTAAATCAAAATTTGGGATTGATTTTGTACATTTAAATCTCCATTTCAATCCATATTTGTATGAACTTGATTCAAATTTAAATTCAAGGTTTTAAGTTTTGAATGTTCATAGCGTTTTTGTGGTGGTGTTGGGTGGTGGTGGCGGTGGGTGGTGCCAGGTGAAGTTTGGGAGGGGGGTGATGACGGCAGGTAGTGATGGTGGTGTGGGTGAAGAAGAAACAGCTAAAAAGACCAAAATGCCCCTCACGTGAGGGGCACATGGCTGCTCTAACGGAGCCTAGACTGACGGCGTTAGTGCCAGGGACGAGTTTGGGCACCATATCTAGTTTTTAGGGACCGCCAATGTACTTTCAGAACTAGAGGGACGAAAAGTGAAATTCAGGCATTCATGAGGGACCAAAAATGTAATTCACTCTTTTTTATATAAATTTCGGTCACCCTTATTGAAAATATTGATGTGACATAACAATTATGTAACCAAAATGTATTATTTACATTAATTTCACATCAATCTTTTCAACCTATATAAACTCTAATTTTGGTCCTTCAGTTTAGTAAAAAGTCTCAAAGTGTGACCTGAACTTTGATAAGTCTAAAAACCATTTTTGTTATTTTTATTTTATTCTGAAACTGGTCCCTGATCACTAACTCTATTAATACCACGTGTTAGAGTAGTAGGTAATTTAGTCTTTTAATCTTTTATTTAAATTTTTAATAAAAATATTAAATATATGGTAATTATTATTATTATATAATTTAAATTATATATATAAATACATTAACTATTCTACTCTTTCTCTCTCTAACTTTTTATCTCTCTCCCTCTAAAATCTTACGACGATTAATTATCAACCCACCACGCCAATACCCACTCTCCACCTTCACATCCCTTCCCTTCGCCGATCTCTCTCTAAACTCTTGCCCTTACCTACAAAGTTGCTCTTTCGTCAAGTGAACCTCTTTCGGATAAAGATGACTTACCATGATCTCTGAACTAAATTTCTGCCAATGTCATTGTTATGCTCAATGTCCCGATATTCACGATCTAACTAGTATTTGCAGTAATGATATATGGTTTTTATGATACATGGTAATACTAACATCTCTCTAAGGCTCTTAACTTTTCTGAAATCACACGGTTCCAAACTTAAATACTCAATCCAGATCTAGGATGTTTTGGATTTTTTATCAGAACAAAAAACCCAGGTTGATTGACAAGGAAGAGGTTGCTGCAGGTTATGTGATCAACGTCGAAGTGTAGGGGTGTGAGATGGAGGTTGTCTCGATGAAGATGGAGCCGTAGTGAAGGACAGATGTCCTCACTCATTTTTTCGGACTAACGTTTAGACTCGTTCTCCAGCAGCATCTACCAGCCACCTCCTCCCCCACGATCTCCATGAAACAATTAAAACCTCTATTCACCACCGCCAATATGGATCCTCCAGAAAATGGAACCTCGTTGGTTTTCGACAACAATATGCATGTATACCAAAAAAAAATGAACCGAGAAAGGAGGGACTTCGTGGGAGAAGGAATAGGGGTTTATAAGATAATATATTTTAAGTTTTTTAAATGAAAATTAGAAAAATAGGTACAAAGACTAAAATATCCATCGTTTAACGAACACATTTTAACAAAGATAGTGACTAGGGACCATTTTCAGAGCAAACTGAGAACGACAAGAATGCTTTTTAGACTTATCAAAGTTCAAGTCCCACTTTCATACTTTTTACTAAAGCTCGGGGACCAAAATTAGAGTTTACCCCTTTAAGCAATTAATTAACAATTGCTATATTCAATCGCCTTATATGTTCTTTAATGTTAAACTTCTTGCCTTATAGCATTTAGAAAATTAATTTTATTTAAATATAAGAATTTCAACTAATGCATTAGATCATCAATTATTTTATGTTTACAACTTTAAACGGTTTAAAATTATCTACACTCTTCTAAGTTGTTTTATTCAAAATGAAAATTAAGGATCTATTAAAGCAAATAAAGCCTTGGTTTTAAGACTCCTCTTTCTAAATCATCCGTTCAAGTCTTCTTCAAACCACTAAATTTTCCCTAACAATTATCTTTTTAACACTGAAATTTGAGTAAACTACGATTTTCGTCCTTGTAGTTTGTTGTTTATAATGATTTTCGTCCTTGATCTTTAATAACTGTTTTTTTGGTCCTTGTGGTTTCTATTTTGTTTTCTTTTTCGTCCCTGAGACTAATGATGTTAAAAATGTCTGTTAAATCAGAGATAATTTAGTCTTTTTTTCTTTTTTTATAGAGTGAATTACATAAATGGTCCCTCGTGAATGCTTGGATTTCACTTTTCGTACCTCCAGTTCTGAAAGTACATTGGTGGTCCCTAAAAGTGAGTTTTGGAGCCCAAATTCATCCCTGTCGCTAACGTCGTTAGTCTAGGCTCCGTTAAGTTCATCATGTGCCCCTCACGTGAGGGGCAATTTGGTCTTTTCACCTATCATTTTCTTCTCCAACTATTTTCTCCACAAATCAAGAACCCTAAATTCTTTGTTTGAATACTTAACCCAGGAAGTTCAAACATTTTTTACAAAATTATCCACACTTAAATTACATAGATTAGATTCAAACCCAAAACATTTCAGATTCATAAAAAGGATCATATCCATTTATTAGATTTGTGATACATATAAAATCAAAACTTTATATCATATTTCTAAAATCAAAACATCAAAACCCTAAATCATATATCTAAAATCAAAAGAAGGAGAAAGCACAACTTCAGATCTTGATTCATATAAAAAAATAGATTCAAGAGCCCATAACATATCAGATTCATACAAAAAATTAATAAAAAATCAACATAAAAATATCATATTCATTCATGAGATTTTTGATACATTAAAAATTAAAACCATAAATCATATCTTTAAACACAAAAATTCAAAACCCTACACAAATTTATACAGATCATATCATGAAATCAAAACCCTAAATAAATGTCTATGTCAAACCCTTACAAATATGGATTTTGACTTCAAACGGTAAACATGTCCACATTTCGACTTTGTCTTTGTTTGCAAACCTCGATTTGGTCGTCTCATGGATGGCTTAGATCTGGATTTGGTCCTTCGTCTCGTGGGTGCTTCAGAATATCGAAGATGTTCACAGAAGGGGATGGTTTGTTCAGATATTGGGGGTCTCGATAGCGGACAACGGCGTCAATGGTGAATGGTGGCTGGTGTTTGGGGTCGATTGAAATTGGGGAAAAAAACTTATATGTACATGAAAACTGGAAAGTGTGTGTACGTGATTGAAGGAATGGTTGGAAATGAGGGATGGTCGAAGGTGAGGAACGGTGAAGCAGAGGGGAGAACGGAAGCAAGAAATGTGGTACATGATTTTGAAGGGATAAAAATGGATGAGTTTAAAATTTAGGGAAGAAGGTGGAAGGTGGGGTAAGGTGGAAGGTGGAAGGTGGAAGGTGGGTAGGGTTGAAGACTTGAAGGGGAAGATAGTGGATTTTAATTAAAAAAAGAAATATAAATATAAAAATATTAAATTTAATTATGTATTTTAAATAAAACAAAAAAGGGTAAAAAGACTAAAATGCCCCTCACGTGAGGGGCACATGTGGCGTCTAACGACAGCTCAGTGGACGACGTTAGCGTCAGGGACGAATTTGGGCTCCATTTCTCGCTTTTAGGGACCACCAATGTACTTTCAGAACTGAAGGGAGGAAAAGTGAAATCCAGGCATTCACGAGGGACTAGGGGTGTACATAAAACCGTCAACCCGCGAAACCCGACCAACCCAACCCGTTCCCAACCCAATTAAACCCAACCCGCGAAACCGCCAAACCGCTAATTAGAAGGGTTGAAATTGAGTTAGAAAAACTCAACCCAACCCAACCCGCCGCTATTTTTTTTTATAAAATTATATTATATATATATATGCAGTTTATTCACAATCCAGATTAACTTTAAGACTTATGGATTTTAATTTATAATTAGATGATTGTAATTAGAGCTGTAAACGAACCGAATGTTCAGTGGACCGTTCGTGAACCGTTTGGCGGGAAGTTCGTTTATGTTCGTTCATTTAATAAATGAACGAACATGAACACATTTTTTTGTTCGTTTAGTTAAATAAACGAACATGAACAATGGTCTCGTTCATTCATTTATGTTCGTTAATGTTCGTTCGTTTGCATTCGTTTATGTTTGTTTATGTTCGTTTACGTTTGTTTATTATATAAATATATTTATATATTGTGACATTAATATGTAAAATCATTAAGTAAATTGAATTTTTAGAATTCTTTTTTTATCGCTCATAAGTTTACACAATTTTTCATTTTGTTATGTTAGTTTTTAGGAACGGAATGATGAGTAATGGTGGTTGTTTTTTGTTCATTTATGTTCGTTCGTTTATGTTCATTTAAATTTATTTATGTTCGTTCGTTTATGTCTGTTTAAGTCCATTTATGTTAGTTCGTTTATGTTCGTTTAGCATCTTAACGAACGAACATAAACAAACACATTTTCTTAATGAATGAACATGAACAAAAAAAATTTCATTTTTTAAAGTATATAATATTTATATACGGCAAAATGCAACAAAAAAACTCACACACTCTCCTCACCTTTGGTAAGGTTCGAACCTCTGACCTCCTAGAAAGTCAAAGGCTCTTTTATTGCTAGGCCAAAATCCCTTTGGTCTAAAAAATTTCATTTGTTTACCGTTCATGTTCGTTCGTTTGTTCGGTTAAGTTAAATGAACAAACACGAACAAGCCCTAATTGTAATAACTAATAACTTTGTTGAGAATAATTTTAGTATTATTTATCGTATTTCAATCGGCAAATTTATGTATATTATTAACCCGTCAATCCAACCCAACCCGCCATAACCCGCAAGGGTTGGGTTGGTTGGGTTGGGTTGAGATTTTCCAAATTGCCATAATTGGGTTGGGTTGTAAAAACGTTCCAACCCGCCCAACCCAACCCGCGTACACCCCTACGAGGGACTATTTATGTAATTCACTCTTTTTTATATTTTATCTTTAAAATTTTCAAGTATAAAACAATAAAAAGAAATACAAAATATATTAATACAAAAATCCTAATACCCTAACCAGGACGGGACAAAAATTGACGGACCAATGTTTGGTGGACAAAGACTGGACAGGATGGGACAAAAAGGGGTATTTTCTTGTTCCACCAAAATAGGTGGAACAACATGGGACATAAATGAGACAGAAACTAAAAATCACTGATTTACCGCCATTTGATATATAATCCTAATATGGTATTAGTCTTAAGGTCACCACTACCCATCGTCGCTACTACCACCATCAGCGGCCACTAGTAGCCACCGCTAACCACCGTCGGCCACCTCTACCTATTTCTCCACCATAACAACCTCCTCCACCACCTCCACAACCATCGGTCATCGCCACCACCACTACCGTTGGTAACCTCCGTCTCTTCCTCCACTACAATAACCTCAATTAACATTTACCACTGTGCAGTGTGCACCGCCACCGCCACCACCTCTATTACTATCTTTCACTTTCTTCACAACTATCCTCTTTCACCGGCCACCCATCGTCTTTTATCTTTACTCGTTGCTGCAACTATGCATCCGTCAATTCATTAAGATCTTCCAAATTGAATCAACTATTATATTTTTTTATATGAATCCGATTTTTTCGAACTACCATCAATTATTTCAGATTCTTCATTCAAATTTCCTACTATTGTTTTTGTATGTATTTATATGTATGAAAATTGTGTAAAAAAATTAATAATGTTTTTTAATTAAATTATTTAAGAATATTCTTTATTTGTGTTATTTATAACTATTATATGACATATAAAATTATCAAACAACTTTTAGGGAAACTTGTCCAGTCCTGTCCTATCCAGTCCTAGTCGTACCAAACACAAGACAGCCATTTGTTTTGTCCAATCCAATCATGTCCTAGCCTCTTGTCCAGTCCTGTCTAGTTCTGTCCAGTCCAGTCCCGTCCAATTTTGTCTGCGTACCAAACGCTACCAGAGAGAATAGGGCAGTAGTGGTTCACAAAGAGAATGATTGCAATGGTTCTTGTTCTGTTTCACTAGGATTGGGAAGGGACGATGGTGATGGTTCTGATTGGTTGCACCGGTGAAGGGGAGATGGGAACAGGGATCAAGGAACAGTCGACCGATCGATTTGGGGTGACGGTAATTAATATAGATATACATTGTATAATATAGTATATATTTAATAAAAGTTTGGAAAAAAAAAAGTGAAAAGATAGATAACTTGCTTTAAAGACCATCTCAGAGTTGGTTGCTTTTTTGAAAAGATCGATGGCCCTTCACTTAACTTGCTTTTTTGACAGAGTTAAAAACGAAAGGAACAAAAAACCACAAGAACCAAAAAAGCAGTTTTAAAGACCAGGGACGAAAATCGTTACAAATAATAAACTATAAGGACGAAAATTGTAGTTAACTCCTGAAAATTTGTAGAGAATTTCCCTATTCCACAACCTGTAGAGGTTATGATTGACACATGTCACCAACCACATTCAAGACTTGAAGTTGGACTCTAAATTTGCCATTTGACCTTTCCACTTTCCATATTCAAAAGTCCAACTCTTACAACCATTATTCATCAATAATTCTACCACTTTTCAATAAACATATATATATATAGAGAAACACAACTCACTTTCTATTAGATACAAAAACTTGTACCCATCTCATATAATATTCTCAACAAAACCACCCTCTTCCATGAAAACCATCTCACAACACAAACAACCTGTTCCACCACACCATATTCTTGGTGACACATTTTCACTTTTACAATCACAAGCTTCAAAGCAGAACACTAAAACCAAACCAAACCCATTATATCTCACCCGAAGGTGGAGTTTAGAGAGGGTGAGATATATGCAGAGAAATAATGTAGTTGTTTCGGGGAAACAAAATTCAAAAAGAGAACTCGAAAACTACAAAAAGAATCAACTTCATAAATACCACACATCAGAAATCAGCTTCTAACAAAATACCCTCCCTTAAAGTAGCAGCCAAAATTATATATCATGAGTCTCTTCTAAACAATACTCTTATTAGATCATTTACTTAACTATAATATCCATATATGTCGATTTTAAAGCAATTGATATCGATGGCCACATGATACCAATAATCGTCTACCTTTCTCAACTTGAGATAACTTAAGGCAAGCTGGCAATCATACCTTCCATTAGAAGAGCTTCAGTTTGAACGAGATGATGATGATAATGATCACTCCTATGCTGGTACCCAACATGAACTCGCATACAGTATCCTTCCCTTCCATCCCTGCAATATCCATTTCCCATCTTCATCAAATACGAAATCTTTATGATATCCTCCTCTCACTTTACATCTCAATTTCGAAACTATCTCCTGGTTCAACGGTTTCATCTTGAATCCAGCCCTTGATATTCGGACCTGCCATTGCTTGTAGGTTTCAGGCCTCTCCACCCGCTCAGTGCCTTCACAAGCTATCACGTTCATAGCTTCACGCCCGTAAAACTCCTTCTCGAAATTCAATCTGTGCTCATTCTCACGCTCTATAGTAGCATCAAACATATCAAACAAAGCAGAGTAGTGAAAAAGGGTCTCCCTGAAACGAGTCACAAAGAATGGAGCACTATAACATCCATTAACGACTGCATGAACAAATAAATCTGGTTTCATATCCCTAATCAGCTTCAGAACCTTATCTCTTGGACTCTCTACCACAACCGTTTCATCAAGCAAATTCTTGAATCGGATCAAAGTGTTGACCGCTAAAAACTCATTTCTCTGGAGCTTCAGGTCGTCAATTTTAATTGCTTCCCAATTCTGACTAGCTATGGCGTTGTACTCGAATGAAACGTTGAACCGTTCACAATAATTGGCTAGACGACGCCCTGTCTCCTCTAACCGCTCAGCCGGCCTAAACCCAGGTTGGGGGTACTCTATTCCAGTAATCCTTAACTTAGGGGCCCCACCGGGTCTCTCTGAAAGATGCTTAATCAGGATGGGCCATTGAAATCCGTAAGCAATACCAAAGTCAACTATATGAAGAGTTGAGGAATTTGAAGCTGCTTCATACATCATTTTGTTAGCAAAGAACATGGCGATCTTCTTGAAAGGGCAAGCTGAAAGATACACCTGATATGCTTGCAGCTTCTCAGCAGCCGAGATCCTCAAGGCACTTTTAGCTGCATAGAGCTGAGAACCAGTTCCAGCCAAGCGAGCTTCGATACCAATAGCGAATACATGAGCTAACCTCTGTGAAGCATCGCCAGAAGTAGAAGCATGCTGTCTTATCTGGTTCAGTTGTTCGTTTGCAGTCCTGCGATCACCAGCAGCAACTGATTGGGCACAGCTGAGTAACAGAGAACTAATATCTACAGCTTCATTAGTCTTTTTTCTCTGAGGATGAGCATTCCGGCCGTTATTAGAGCCACCCACTAGTCCATTTTGCTGTGATTTGTTGTCTACAAGAATAGGAGGTTCTTGACAACAAGATATGGGTTTGCCATTAGCATCAGCACCAAGAAGTACTCTATCGAACATCTCAGACAATTCGTCCTCTTCCACATAAACAGCAGACTGCTTGCTACTTCTTCCTTCCGGATAATCATTGTCCTCCAACTGATAATGCTTCCTTCCCCTAACCCCATTGGATGGCTTATCTTTCTCAACCTTCTCCACCTTGACTACAACCTCGGGAGGAGCATCTCTTGAATCTTGAGGCAAGTCATAATCATCCAAATCAATGACCAGAGGTTTACTAGAAGGCAGGAATTTACTAGCTTCCTCCATCCCTTTGTTGAATTGCTTGATAGACTCGCTATCAGTGAATATATTATGGGCGATGTGTGTGCTTAGCATTTCATCCATTGTGCCATTGACATCACTAGTGATGGAGCCAAATGACCACATCGGGGGGTACTCAAGGGACTGAGCTTTTGCAACGGGCAATAAGGAATCAAAAGTATAACCACCAGGCCAATCAGGATGAGTGGAGTTGCTATAACTTGTGCTGCTGTTTGTACTATACTCACCAGAACTCCCAAAAACAGTCTCTTCTGAGTTTCCAACATTTGGGCTTAATATAACTGGTGGTTGAGAAGGAGGGGGGTAAGTTTCACCAAGGACTTCATACAATGATCGTTCAGTGGCTTGTAGATCCAAAGGGTCACAAAACATACTCTGTATACCCTCCTCATCCTCTTCCACAAGAATCTGGTCTATGAACTTGAAAACATAATCATTGAACTCATCAGGAGATTCCATTTGTGCAGGCATGGCCGGGGAAACACTTAAAGAACCAGGGTTAGGATCTGGTGCAGTGTAAGGTTGCTCCAAGAAGCTGAGATCTAAATGTTCATCTTTGAATTTGTATCCATTGGCAAGGCCTGGATTCTGATCAAATATGGGTAAGATATCATCATCATACAACGAGAAACCATTAATGTGATCAGAGAATTCATTATGTCGTGGCTCCATGACCATATACCCTTTAATCCCACTGGCAAAATATATTAAAACCGAGCCTCAACAAACATGAAGGAACCGGAATTACCAGTATGCAGAAATCCCTACTCTTCATACAAGCTACAAAAATACGACCAAACTTAAGAACAGTTTGCAACTAAAACCTACAAACAACAAAATAGAAATCATGTTATGTTGGATAAGGCTCCAATATTAAGAACGTAATCCCACTCATTATGAACAGAGAAACAAAGAAGTTGAGAACAAAATTTACAGGCTCAATCCAACTTTAAACAATCAATTAATAACTTAAGATCTAAAAGAAAAAAGAACAAATATCTAACAGATCTAGGTTATCTCAACGTTGAACAAAACGCACATCAGGCATATCAAAAAACACTAATAATATTAAATTCATAAAAACAAAAGAACAAAATTAACAAGGATCAATCGAATATCATCATATACAATCAAGAAGAGCAACAAAAGGCAGACAAACACACGCAAAACCCTAATTACCAAAGAAGAAATCAAAAAATTAATACATAAAATGAACTCGAATAGATGAATTGGATGTAAAAAATCTACACAATCATAAATTCAAAACCTAAAATCAAAAATTCATGCATAAAATGAATTACCTAAAACCTCCAACTGGTCGCTTTAGGGGACGCCGTGCAGAGAGAAGTAGAAGAGAAAGGGTTGAAGTAAAAAGGGGTTATACGCCGGATCAGGGAATCTGGAAGGGTCCTGGAAGTGAAGATGCGGCTAAGTCGGCCAGTAGTAGGCGGTGACCGGTGGTGTGAACACACACAGTTAGTGCGTTTTAAGGGCGGAATCCCGACATGTGTGGGTTGGAATTTACCGGCAATAACGTTCAAAAATAATACCTTTTTCTTTCGGTTTCTTCAAACCACACATATACAAATACAACTCTGTTTTGGATTCAAAACGAATTGGTTTGTAATTCAAAACGAATTGGTTTATAAATATACCCTTTTAAAAATACTAGAAGCGTACTCGCGTAATACAGCCAGATACATCACAATTTTAATGTTTCATTTTATTTTTTTGTCGATTTACAGTATAATTTTGGATGGTTTTGAGGAAAAGATAATGTTTTTTTTATAAATTTATTTAATTTATGCTTAATAATATAATATTTTTATATAAAAAAATTAAGTATTTTATTAGAATTCAATAATTATCTTATATATTTTAATGATATCTAGAAAAAATAACCAATTACATATTTAATAATATAATTAAAACAAGTTTATAGTAATATAATATATTAATTAATAGTGATACATGGAAATGTCTGCATAAAAGGAAGGTCCTGCACATACCAAATTGGTGGGTGTTAGAAGCCTCCAGTAGTAATATGTATCTTGTGCTTTGATATTTGTAAATTAAGAGATTTTTAAAATCTTGCATAAAATGATGGTACCTTGTGCCTAATAATTTGTATTTAAGAGTTTTTTTTCTTGTTTTATAATATAATATAGATATAGATATTCTTTATAAGGAGAGGTTGAGTAGTTTTGTAATTTTAATAATTTCAGTAATTTTTTTAAATGATTTTATTTTATTTTCTTTCCTTTTCTTCCCTTTCCTCCTGTATTTAGGAGGAAAGTTATCAATTCTTTCCTTCCGATTCTTTTCTTTTCTCTCCTAAAAAAGTTTCGAAAACACGAGTTTTTTTTACTTTCCTCCCCTTTCCCTCATTTTCTTTTCCTTTCCTTCGTTAAATGAGTTTCAAGAACACAACGCTAGCATTTGTTTGGTTTTTATAAAGTTCTTTATGAAGAAAATTGTTTATAGAATGTAAATTGAGAAGATTTTTGTTTGGGATGGTTTTTTTATGGAAGAATATGTTTTTTAATTGGGAGACAAGTTTGAATTTTTTTTTGACTTTCTACATAAAGCTTCCTCCTAAAGCTTTCTGAATAAGTCACTATTTATATCAATAAGTCACTAGTAAAGAGTCATGTATAGCTAACCGAATAAGTTGTGAATCCTATTAAGATCCTTAAGCTGCTACCAAATACCAAATAGGCCCTTATCTAACCTTGTAAGTATGATTATGGGGGTGTTTGGGATTGCTTATTTAAAACAACTTATGTTTTTGTAAAAGTGTTTATCAACTTATGTAATGTTAAACTGAAATTTTATAAAAAGTGTTTAGATTAACTTATATGGTATCAAAACATAATAAGCTAACAAATTATTTTTTATAGAGTCTTTGGGATTGCTTATACCTGTAAAATGTAAAATGACCAAAAAGTTGATAAGTTGTTTCAAACGAGCTAACAAGTTAGAATATAATGACATATCAAAAACTTCTTATCACCGATATAAGCATTTTTTTTTCCCATCCAAACACTAAAAACTGCTTATTACCGGTACCACACCGTAATAAGTTAATAAGCACTTTAAATAAGCAATCCCAAACACCCCCCTATATTGGTTAGAAAACATAACAAGAATTGACAATCTTATATGGTATGTGAATAAGAGGACTTATCAATAAATGCTTATCGTATAAAAGATGCTTACCAACAATATATTTTGATGGCCGAGGGTATTACCTGATAAGACAAGTGAGGATGCTAACCCTTGACGGTAAGTGTAAGCATTTGGTATAGGCCTCCTAGATAACCAAATGTATCAAAGACAATTAAAAAGGAAAAGTCCAAAAAAACCAACAAACTTTCTTATTTTGACTGATTAAGTCCCAGAATTTTTTTGAATTAATAAATCATGAAATTTTCTCATTTTGAATAATTAGATCCTTGAATATTTTTTTTTGAATAAATAAACCACTTAACTTTTAGAAATTTTGTTACCAACATCCTCTAACCTAAAAAAGGTAACTATAACCGGTTAGGAAAGTTTTGAAGTAAAAAACTTAAATCAATTTTCTCGTTCCTAAAATCTACGTAATTCAAACCCCTCACACCCAACGACAACGCTCCTCCTCACGGCCCCATCGTTGTTCGCTCTCTATCACCGTCATTGACCATGTCATCGATCTTCCTCTTTTTATTGTAAAACCGATTTAGGTTTTTTTTTTTACTTTAAAACTTTCTTAGCCAGTTATATGTAGTTTTTTTGGGTTAAAAGCATGTAGGTAACCATTTTAAAAGTTTGATGGTTTATTGATTAAAAAAATGCATTATGACTTAATCATTCAAAATGAAAAAATCCAACAGTTTATTAATTCAGAAAAATATTTAAGGACTTAAACATTTAAAAGGGCAAGTTCGTTGGGACTTTTTGAACTTTTCCATAAAAAAATTGTTAACTAAAATGAGTAACTTTTTCATAATTAATATAACAAAAATTCAATTAATTTTTATTTCATACATATTTTACTTGACAACTGATAAATATATTCTTGTTTACATGACATCGTTTGATTTTAATGTCAATATGTTTCTATGTAATCAAGAATTACAACATAACTTAACATGTTGGTATCCACGTCACCAAGACCTATAGGTTACCGTCAAAAATAGGTACGAAATAAGAAGAATTGGAGTTTGTTATACTAATTGAGAAAAGAAAATTATTGTTAGACTAAATAGAAGCAAAAACGAATTTCATTACGTTTTAATGCATTTCAACCCATTAAAAACCTTCCCTAAGTATTTTAATTTATACAAATTATAGTTCGTTTGTCATAAGTACAATAGTTTTTCATTTTAATACTTTCATGGACATTCAGAAATACAAGCTTTATCTACAATTTTAATTAGAATAGAATTTACGTTAAATACAAACCAAACTAGACACTTAATCTCTAGTGGGAGATTTTAAGAGCATCTCCAATGAAGGTTTTTTTATAAGAACCTTCATTTTGTACTCTTTCTTGTCACCTAATCTCCAACTCATCAAAATAAGAACCCACGTAAAAGTTTCAATGATAGTTCTTATAAGAACCTTTTTATGGGTCCTATGTATAACATTAATAATTATAATTTATATATGTGTTGTATTAATAATTTTAAAGTAAAAAAAAAACTAGCAAATTTGTCACTTAACACCAATTTCAAGGTAAGAACCGAGGTTCTTGTACAAAAAGAACCTAATGAGGATGAGGTTCTTATTAGAACTCTTCACAATGGTAGTTCCTATAAGTCACTTCATTTTTTGCATTGGAAATGTTTTTATAAGCAAATAGTATATGTTCTTATAAGAACTACCATTGAAAACAGTTATTATAAGAACCTCACATACTTTGAGTTCTTGTACAAGAACCTTGGTTCTTACTTTGAATTTGGTGTGAAATTACATTTTCTTAGTTTTGTATGTATTTTCTTGATTTTATAATTATTCATATGTATGATGTTGAAAAAATACACAAGACCCATAAAAGAGTTCTTATAAAAACTATCAATGTCAACTTTTATGTAAATTTTTAGTTTGATGAGTTGAAAATAATGTGAAAAAAAAACACAAAAACTAAGCACATAATTTTGATGTGAGGTGGCTTTAAGCCCTAGGGCGCGTTTGGTTTGCGGGATTGGAATGGATTTGGAGGGATTTGGATTTTAAATCCATTCCAATCCTGCATTTGGTTTGCAGGAAAGAATTTCGCTGACCGGATTTCAAATTCGTTGACCATTTTAAAATCCCTTATATGATGGATTTGGAAATCCTTGGTATTGGGTTTGGATTTGAAATCCAAATCCGATGAATTCTAAAGTGTGATCCGTACTTCAAATTGTATCGATCCAAATTCGATATTTACCAATAAAAATAAATTCTTTATAAAACAAACAAATAATAAATTAAAAAAAAAACTCAATCCAAATCCAAATCCTACAAACCAAGCAAGACTTGTAAAGGAATGAATTTGAAATTCATTCCAAATCCTACAAACCAAACACATGAAGGGATTTCAAATCCCCCCAAATCCAAATCTTTCCAAATTCAAATCCCTCCTTGAAATCTAATCCATTTCATTCCAATCCCACAAAGCAAACGCGCCCTAACAGTAATGAGTGAACAAGTAATTTTAATTATTCAAAGATTCGTAAATTATTAAAATAATTGTTAAGATAAAGATCGTTAGGTTTTGGCAATAAAAAAATCTTAGCCTACATCATAATGGAGAATTAAATATCGAATTTCCTTATTTATTTAATAAAAAGATATTTAAAAGATAAATCTATTTCTATACTCTTTGGACTTTTCATTTAATAACATATGCTCTTAGACTCGTTTAAATCCAAATGGTCCAAGCAGTCATCCTAATGATTCATAAAAATGCGTGCAAATTATTCATTGAATCGTTCATAAAAACAAGTCAATTTGTTTTGTTTTATTGTTACTAGATATTTATGTCATTATCATATAAAATATATTTTTTTACGTGTGATGATTAAATTAATGATCGATTATAATTTGTTTTAATCGTTGAATTTGTGCAACACTTAGGGGCCGTTTACAAAACGCTTACCCGGGTAAGCGCTTACCAAGTCATATTACCTTATGGATGAAGATGACAATGACAAGAATCTTACCCGGTAAGAGCTAAGACAAGGACCAAGAGTCTTACCCTGGTAAGTGATGGCGAAGACTCTTACCACGGTTAGCGCTTACCGGGAAAATTGTGGCATACGATACCATTTTGGTGGACTAAAATATTACCCTGTAAGTAAGTGATAGTATTAAAATTTACCGGTAAGCGCTTATCGGGAAAATTGTTGTATACAATACCGTTTTGGTGACCTAAAATCTTACCCAATAAATAAGTGATAGTGTTAAATTTTATTGGTAAGCGCTTAACCGGGTAAGCGTTTGGTAAACGACCCCTTATTATAAAGTTAAGAACAAAAAAGTTACGTTTTCTTAAAATTGAATTTGACATATCTGTTTCTGAATTTTTGAATTTCATTTTTAAATACGTATATCAAATTTTCTACATGAATAAGAAATGAACTTTATCAAAATTTGAAAAACAACCATTAAATTAAACAACCAAACCAATTGTTGTACATGAATAGCCATAGAAACTCTAGTAAATGCATCTGAGTTTCTTGAACATTGATTCTTTATTGGTTGACTCTTTGCAAGCCTATTCTTGTGCCATTTAAATTGCTTTCCGCAATATGAAACAGAAAAATGGTTTCCAAATGTCTTTATTTAGGAGGTATCTCGTGATCTTGGGTTTCTTTGAAGTTGCAACAACATTGAAAAACTTAGAATACTGCATATGTTTGCCTTTTGTTTCCATGTATCCACCATTAGCGAGCGACACACAGCTTAATATTGACATTGCTTTCACGAACAAGGAAGATGGTGGTGGAAACAAGAGCGTTGAAATCACTATTTTTTGCGTTTTTCCAAATCTAAATCTCTCACGTTGAGTGTAAACGAAATCGTGTGCTCAAGTGTGTTGTGTGTGTGTCTGCCAAAATTTGAGGTTTGAGCTGAAAAGGGTGCGTGTGTAATGAATGGGTTCAACTCTGTGCACGTGTCCCAAATTTTTAGAAGATGAACCCAACTCTGTGCACGTGTCCCAAACCTTATAAGTTTAGTGGTGGTTGCCTTTTGGTTTTAATGGGTTAACTCTTTATGGAGACATGAGAAATAGTCATAAAATAATGTAAGTGGGGCGTAGTTTTATATCATGCTTTGAGTTTAGTTTTTTTTTTTTTTTTAATCTTTGTATCTCCATTCCAACTATACAGAACTTTCAAGTACTAATTTTGATTATTTCTTATGTTTTGTATTCTATTTGAAAGAATTGAAGGTAAAATTGAACTTTTGAATGTGTTAAAAATGGTTGGTAGTATAATTTCATTAAAATGATTGCATGTTTTTTTAAATTCAACAGAATAACATTATGAGAGATAAAATATATAATTATACATATTCAGACGTTTGTCATCAGACAAAAACAAACAGTCTAATTGATTCAGATTTCAAACTTCAGAACTAACTCTTAAAAATCAGAAGTGAAATTAGACTTCAGACTTCAGCAACTCTTAAAAAACAAACGCCACCTAACTAAGTTAGTATTCAGAGGTTAAATACAATTTCTATACGAAAACAAAAATTTTAATTCATATGTGAACCAAATCTCATTAAATAAAGAAAACAACTTTCTGGATTTAAATTCATATCCGAACCAAATCTCTTAAATTTAAATTCATATTTTTAAATGAAAAGTTTATCATTTAACCAAGGGTAGTGATGGATTTAATTATAAGCTAATACATTGAATAAAGTAAATTACATATTTCGTCCTTATGATATATGATGGTTTTTCTGGAATTGATCTTTCGATTTCATTTGTTACATAGATTATAAGATGGTATGCACTTTTTACACGAATATAGTACTTGGCCATGATGATCGTTTATTATTTGAAAGTAAAATACAAATTTGGTCCTTGTGGTTTGTCGTATATAAAACTTTTCATTCATACAATGTTAAAAATACAAGATGGTCATCGTGGTTTGCAAAATCGTGCAGATTTGGTCCCTCCCTCTAACAGAGACCGAAATAACTAATACTGTTAGTGTACAAATATGTTGGATCCAAGATCATGGGAATTAAAAGTCAAAGCTCAAATCAACTTTCATGCAAAGTCAAAGTCAAAGCTAAAGTCAATGCGTTGTAGTTTTAATTAGTTTTGTCTTTGTAATAATAAGGTGTATAAATAGGTCTTTTTGTTAGTAGAATCGAGCAGAAGCACCTTGAGAGAATATGTTTTAGAGAGAGAAATATTCATTGAGAGAGAATTGTAAATTGTGAAGATTGGAGATTAATGCAATAGCATTTGGCATCAATTTTTTTGTTCATTTTGATTGAAATTGCACATTGTTTGGGACACACAATTGGTATCAGAGCGAAGCACTAATCAGAACAAATCAGAGATCGATTTTCACTCATAAACTGAAGAACTCGCAGACCTACTGGTTTTAGATTGATTTTGAGATTTGGTGTTGTAATTGTCAAATGTTTGGTTGTATTGGTATCGTATGATGTTTTAGATCACTTCTTATTCAGATTGTACTTGCAATTTAAGTGTAATTCTTGTTTAATTTCTCAAAATTGTAAGTTTTTAGTTCGAGTTCTGTATTGTACTGTGTTCGAATCAAGATCACAGATTCAGTATTGTTTTGATGAAATTGATGCAAAAGGATTGATCAGAACATAGTCGAGATCAAATTGCTGAAGTTTTGTTGTCTATTTCTGAACTCTGGATTGAAATTGGGTTGAATTTGAAGTTTTATGTCGATATCTGAAGAATTCGCATAGTCCAGTGAAGAACTCGCATGTTCTTGAGAACATTTCGCATGGAGCTTGAAGTTTGAGAATGCTAAGGACAGAATTCACACGAAGTTGTGTACGAAAAGATTGAAATTCGTACAAGACGTATACGAAAAGGAGGGATTTCGCACAGTACAGGATACGAAAATTGAGAATCCGCATCTCACTTCGTGCGAAAAGTACAAAATTCGCATCTTAAAGAACTGAAAAGTTTCTAAGTTTGAATTTCGCATCGATACGTAAAGCTGAGAGGGTTGAAATTAACTAAGTCAGAAATTCGCATCATTTTCTCTTGCGAAAAGTTCAAGTTTGAGAAGTTCAAGTTCAGATTTCGCATCCCTTTGCGTACGTGAAGTAGGATTTCGCATCAAACTGTGTGCGAAAAGCTAAATTTCGCATCCTTCTTTGTGCGAAATCTAGGAATTCCCATCCTTAAGCGTGCGAAAAGTTGGTTTGTTTTGCCTTTGACATGCGAATTTTGTTTGTTATGCGAAAAGTAATTTCTTTGGCGTGAGAAATCCATATAGTCAATTTTTGAGTATTTTCAAATTTTTGGAAAATTTCTGATTTGGTGTTTAAAGATCTGTGCATTCATCAAGATGACTTCTAGAGATGCTCTTGCTATCAGAACAAATGTCAAACCACTAGTCTTGTTTAAAGGGGAATATGAGAAGTGGAAAGATAGGTTTATGGATTTCATAGATCGACACGACAATGGAGAATTCATCAAACAGTCTATTGATGAGGGTCTTATGAAACCAGTCAATGTTATTGTACCAGATGAGGAAAATGAGAGTTCTGACAGTGAAGATGGTACGGTACCCCGAGAGCCCAAGACAAAAGAGATTGTTGTTTATTTCTCAAGTTATTTTGCTGAGCAAAAGAAGAGATATAAAGCAGATAAGCAGGCAAGGTCACTACTTCTTCAAAGTATATCGAATGAAATCTACATCAAGATTGATAGCTACAAAGAGACAACCAAGAAAATGTGGGATCGGCTTGAGAAGATGATGATGGGTTAAAAGATTGAAAACTGGACGAAAGTGGCGAACTACATCAACAATTATGAAGAGTTTAAAGCCAAAACTGGTGAAAGCTTGGAGGAAACTTATGAGAGATTTGTATCCTTGCTCAATGAATTAGCAAAGAATAAGGTAAAGAAGAAGCAGATTGAGAATAATGTGAAGTTTCTAAGTGTTTTGCAACCTGAGTGAAAGAAGCACACTCGGAGGATGAAACAGATGATGGATCTGAGTGAAATTCCTTTACATGAAGTATATGAAACACTTAGGCAGAATGAAGAGAAAGTTGAAGAGGAAAGAGAAGAGAAGAAGAAAAGTGAAAAGCCAGTAGTTGATCTAGTTGCCTTAGTTGTTGAAAAGAAGAAGGATAAAAAGAAGAAAAAGAAAGTTGTAATTTCCAGTTCTGATGGGTCTGATAGTGATAATTCTGATTCTGATGATGGTGAGAATCTCAAGCAAGCCATGATCTTGTTAACCCGAGCCTTTCAGAAGAAGTTATATAGGAAGTCGGCGTTCAACAGCTAGAGGTACTCATCAGGGTCGAGGAATTATGAGCATAAGGAACGGATTGAAGGAAGAAGATATGAAGGGAAGAAGTTTGAGGAGAGAAATCCTGAAGAGAGAAAGTTTGTCAACAATTATGAGCAAAAGAAGGTGGAAGCGCCAGTTAAATGTTATAATTATGGTAAGATCGGCCACTTTTTGCAAAAGATTGTCGGAAGCCTAAAGTAAAGAATTCTGAATATTACAAAAACAAGATGCTTCTAGCCAAGCAGAAAGTGGCTGGAAAAGCTTTGATGGCCGAGGATGACCACTGACTGGATTTCACCGACTCGGAAGGAGAAAGAGAAGAGACAGCTCACATGTGCTTGATGGGGAAAGAGGTGAAATTTGATGAGTCTAATGAAGAGACTTCTAAAGAGGTAAATAATTTTTCTGAATCTGATTTTTTGATGAAGATGAAAACCATGATGGTCGAGCTTCAAGACCTACAAGCTAAGCTGAAAAAGGAGAAAGGCAGAGTTGCGAAAAAGCGTCAAACAATTTTTGATCTCAATAAGGAAATTGTTGGGAACAAAAACTTGATTATTCTTTGAACAAAGTTGCTACTGTTTTTGAAAAACAAAAAGCTTGTTTTGAAAGTCAAATTTCTGAAGCAGTTTATAAGTTCAATAAGTGTGAACTTGAGAAACAAGAGTTTGTTGTGAAACATGTAACACCCCGATTTCGAAAAACTATCGTTTCAAGTTAACACAGAAATCGGTAATTTTAAGGGAAAAATAAGATATAGGATTTTGGACTTGAATCCTAGATTTTATAGTCTTGATGGATGAAGGATTCAATTACGAGTCCAACGGTTCTTTCCGGAGCAAAATCGGAGCTATAACGAAGAAGTTATGGCTAAATCAGTGAACGAGTAGGGAACTAGGCGGGCAGTGCACTACGCGACTTGTGCCGCGACTTAGAGCCAACCGCGCGACTTAAGGGAAATGGGTGACTTATGCCGCGACTTAAGGTCGCGGCATACCCGCGAAATGCACTGTCAAGCCTAAAACTCGATTTTCAGCCATCAAGCCTCATTTCTCACAACAAAACCCTAAATCTCTTCCCCTTTTCTCTCCCAAACCGACCCCCAACCTCTAAAGCAAAACCTAACTCATTTTGAGGGTTTTTCCTTCTTAAACCACATGATTCTTCATCATCTAGCTAGTTGATATCTTGAACCACCTTCATCTTCATCTTCCTCACCAAGTTCTTGGGGGTTTCATCTAACCCTTTTCATCATTTGAAGATTGGAAGTTTATGGTTTGTTTTGGTGACCTGCAAGTGTTTTGGTTGGTTGGATTCAAGCTATTGGTTGAGGTAATCTTCTTCTTCTTCTTCAAATATGGGAAATTAGGGTTTTGGTATAAGATGAAAAGTTCATGTAAATACTTGTGGAGCAATTCTAAATGGGTTGAAAATGATTATTTATGGTTGGGAATGTGTGGATCTAGGTTTTGGAAGAATCGTGCTTGTGGATTCAAGCTTCTTCAAGAAAGCTCTAAGTGGGGTAAAATATAGATTTAGCCTAAATCTAACAAGGTGAGTTCAAGTTGATTTGTGAAAACGTTGTACATGCCAAAAAAATGTCTATTTTAGAATATCTATGTGTTTTACTTGATTATTATAAAATGTTGAAAATATTTGATGAGTTTTGCTATTTGAACAAATAAGATATTACAAATCTTATGAACACCATATTTGGGTTTTTGGGGCATTTCGATAAATGAGTAAATAATGATCATTTGTTTTTATCAAAGTATTGTATAAATGGAGATTTCTTGGTAAAAGTGCATCGTTGTCTTTGTTGGAAAAACATGCATAGTTCGTGTCTAGAGACGTTTTGAAAGGGGTCAATGGTATAACCTTGTTTTGGAAAAATGACATGGCATATCCTAAGTTGTGTTGGAGTTTGGTCGTGTACTTTGGAGCGCGTGTTTGCATAAACTTCGGTTGTGTGCGTTTTATTACATTTTATTGCTTTTGAAATGAGTCCTTTTGGTGGTTTGAGCATGTGGATCGGTATTTATTTATGATTTGGATTTTGGGGACACTTGTCCATTTTAATAGATCATCGTAGAGCCTTGGTCATTGTGTAAACTCGTTGATGATTTCATATTTTGATTGCGTGTGTCATTCAATTATAGTCATGTTATGTTTCATCCCTGTCTGCTTTGGATCCAAGAGCACTTTTGTTATTTGATCCGATGTTGGAACGACTAGTTTTCCACATCGTGGCACGCTAGGCATCAGATGAGGTGTAAGTCCTTCGTGCAAGTATCTATAGGTGTATGCTGAAAGATGCTGAGTTCGATACTTTTATTACTTTGATCCAATGGTGGAATACTAGTTCTCCCCATTGAGGCACGGCTAGGCATCGGATGTGGAATAAGCCCTACTAGGCATCGGATGAGGTATAAGCCCTATCAGGCATCGGATGAGGTATAAGCCCTGCGTGCTAGTACATCAGACATTGAATGAGGTATAAGCCCTGAGTGTACTTTATTATGCACTTTGCATTACTAACATAGAGTGTGACTTACCTTGTGTTCGCCATTCTATATGGAATCGGGTCTTCCCCGTCACCGAAAGGTGTTGTCTTTGGGCCGAGTCTTTTATATATTTGTTTTCGGTGACATTTTGCATACATGAAATTTATTTCATGTTTTATAGGTTGAGTATTAATCCCCGCCCGTGTTTTGGGGTGTTTTGGGATATAAAGTTTTATCCACGTTTCATAAATTGGGAGTCCGTTTTCTATTCTCGTTTTGAGTGAGTCATGGGTTGCATCACTTTACAAATGAAGGTTTTACTTTAGGGAGTTCATCCATAAAATGCATATTATCGGAAAACGAGTCGTTTTCATATTTGAGACATCATTTTGAAAGATTATGATTTAAATTGCATTACTTCTTTTCAACAATACCTTTGTTCATGTTGAAAACTCTTTAACTCACTAGGCGTTAGCCTAACCTTTTTATTTGTTGGCATGTGCAACAGGCTTCGTTGGGAATGGTTCTAGTGACTCTGTGAAGAGAGAAGTTTAGTTAAATGCCGAGAGGTGAGTAACTTGGTGAAGTCTTCGGCGTGGGTTTTGTGAAGAGCAACTTGTATTGGGGTTAAGTAGTACCCGACTGTGGTTGGGTCTTTGTGTGTCATTGGAGTCTGTATTTATTGAGGTGATTTATCGAATCTCATATTTGAGGCATATTGAGTTTGATTTGTGGGAAGAGATGTTGACTTTTATTTGATGTTTTATCGAAAATTTTAGTAATTGCTCTTACCAAATTGAGGGTGTTACAAAACATAACAAGTTACAGTTTGAAAAAAAAACTTTGCTTAAAAAGATAAATGGTTTGGAAGCTAAGCTTTACGCTAGAGATCAAACAGATCAAAACATTCATTTAAACAAACCTAAAGAATTTACAGCTTTAAAGATAATTGGGGTATTGGATATGATAACCCACATTATCTAAAGAAAGCTATTAAAAAACAGTCAGCTTTATATAATTTTGATTTCTTACAAGTGGTTGATAAAAATCCTCATTTGAAACCCAAATTTGTCACTAGATCATCTGATGAGGTGGAAGCCAAGGAAATTGAAAATAGGAAAAACACAACAAAAATGCAACTATCATTCTGCTATGATAAGCTGAATGATAGTTATCTATCTGAACAACCTAAATTTCTCTCACATGACTATTTTCAAAGCTATTCTACTGAGGAATTAGAGGCTAAACCTGTTGAAGCTAAAATTTATGTACCTCCACTCATCTTGGAAAGTAAAATTTTTGAGCTCGAGAATACCTTAGTGGATGAGATAACTTTGGCTGATTTAGAAAAGATTGTGTTTTCTACTGTGATTTTCAATATAGATTTAAAATCTTCTAAAGCTCCTAAATTTGATGATGATGGTATAGACTTGTTTGAGGATGTATTTGATTTTTTAAATTCCGATGGTTGTGATGATGAATGTGTTAAGAACTTTGATTTCACTGCTAAACTTCCAGATCATTCTACATTTGTTATTCATACTGATGTTTTACCTAGTATTTTTGAAAAAGGTGAATCATCAACTAAAGTTGATAAATCAGTTCCTGTGAGTACCTACAATGCTAAAGGTAATAATCAAAAGAAAATGCGCTCACAGAAACAAACCATTACAGGTAAGCACAAAAAGAAGCAAACTCTTAAATCTCATGGTTCTAACAAGTCTAAATCTTCTGTTTCAGATTTGAAAAGTAGTTTTAGGGAAGACGTTCAAGAAATGACTGAGTTTGAAAGTTTTATTGTCAGAGTTATGGGGAGAAAATTCAGAATTAAAGATAAAGTTCAAAAAGTTCTGAAAGATTGATGAAGTTTACATAAAATTTCTTTGAAGATTATTTGTTGAAGAAAAATGAGCTGAATCTGAAGATAATTTATTTTCTGAAGTCTGAATGAGGTTTTCATAACATTGGGGGAGATTGTTAAAGTTCTTGAAGAGCATAATCACAGACTTTGGGAGAGATTACTAAATTACCGAAAATATGAAGATATTTCAAAGAAAGAGGAAGATTGTTCGTGAACGCTGAATTTCTTTTTGAATCTAAAGGTGAGATGACATGTTTATCCTTGTGAAGATGTTAAAGTGGGAGATTGAGTTCACTAAAGATCAGACAAAGGGAGAGATTGTTCGTTTTCGTCCAATTTCTTTTTGAAGATGGTCTTGAATCCAAAGGGGGAGATTGTTAGTGCACAAGTATGTTGGATCCAAGATCATGGGAATTAAAAGTCAAAGATCAAGTCAACTCTCATGCAAAGTCAAAGTTAAATCTAAAGTCAATGTATTGTAGTTTTAATTAGTTTTGCCTTTGTAATAATAAGGGGTATAAATAGGTCTTTTTGTTAGTAGAATCGAGCAGAAGCACCTTGAGAGAATATGTTTTAGAGAGAGAAATATTCATTGAGAGAGAATTGTAAACTGTGAAGATTGGAGATTACTGAGATAACATTTCGCATCGATTTCTTTGTTCATTTTGATTGAAAGTGCACATTGTTTAGGATACACAAATACCATTGAAAGCACATGACCGGATAACACAATCGAAGCGTTCAACTGGCACCATCAGATCTGTTGACCCGCCAACCAACCATGTCTTTCTGATCTCAGACTGTTATCCTTGCACCTTTGACACAGTTTGGTCATCATCCCGTCCCCTTTTCCTCTCTTCATCTCTATCACGATCAAACCACCCCAACACCATTTGGTTGACTAGCCTCATCTCATTCCCTTCTCTTAACCAATAAACATTATTTTTTAAAGCAAAAACCTTCATTGAATCTTGATTTTGAAGTTTTAATTCAGGTTAGATTTTAAATTGGATTTTGAGGTTTGGATGTGGCTTTGAATTTGAGGTTTGGATTCAGATATAATTTTGATTTTGAAGTTTGGATTTAGGTATAATTTTGATTTTGATTTTGAGGTTTGGGTTTTTTAGTGTGAATATACCAGTGTGTGTATTTGTATTTTGGTTTAGAGAAGATGACCAAAGAAGGGATGTGGTGGTGGCCAGAAAAAATGACCGGATGGTTTTTGGTTTGGGTTTCCAGAGGTACAAATCCAAGAGAAGATGTATGTATGTATGTATGTATGTAGAGGTTTAGGTGAAAACCCCTCAAAAAAACAAAAAGACTTAGAAATACCTAACAACCATTTATCTGTACGGTATGCACACGTGCATACAAGTAACTCGAGATTTTCCCCGCATCGTATGCACGTGTTCATGTAATGCACATGAACATACTGACCAAATTACTTGTATGCATATATGCATAGCGTACAGGTGAATGGTTATTAAGGTATTCTTTGGTTAATCATTTTTTGTGGTTTTCCATTGATCCTGGACCTATATAAAGTTATACAATTAATAATTAAAATTAATTTTCAAGAAAATCAGATAAAAGGGGGAAGGACAAAAATACCCCACATTTAATGAGTTTTTTTTTACGAGCGTTAGAAGGAGGGACCAAATCCAACGATGACCATCTTGTATTTTCGAAACTGCATGGACGAAAAGTGTTATATCCGACAAATCACATGGACCAAATTTGTAGTTTACTCTTATTTATATTAAGTTCAAATAAACCAGGGGACATTTTCGTATTTTTATCTTTTTTTAGGGGTGTTCGTGGTGCGGTTCTAGAAAATGCTCAAAGGGCATATGGGGTGCAGTTTGCGGTTTGGCCTCAAATCGCAACAAACCGCACCGCGAACACCCCTATCTTTTTTTTGTCTTTTTCTTTATAAATATTGTAACATTATATATTTATATTATAGTATAGTATTATATGTATATATCACCTAACTCGGACACCGCCACAAACTTTTTCACCTCTGCCCCTCCCATGGCCACACACACACCACACATACACGCCTCCACCCCTCCCTCCTGCACCACCATCATCCCTACCCAACCACCACTACCACCCTCTCCATTCATAAGGGACCAAAACAATTTTTTTACTCCGATTACCTTCTCCGATGACCCATCAATTTCTACAACTCTTTGCAACTCTCCCCCAATCACTCCGACCTCCTCGAGCAAACACATTTTATAAACACACACAACAACGACGATGAAAACAACAACAATCACTCTCTCTCATCCTTTTTGTTTGTTAACAATACCTTATGTGGCCCAAGATTTACTAGCATAAACACATACAAATCTATACAAAACACTTTTGTTTTATTAATCACAAAGATTACATCAAGCCATATATCTATTTGTGATAGACTTTTCAATACAGAGTGTTTGTGTGTGTTCTCAATGTGTGCAAATATGTGTTCTTACTCTCTCTCAATCACCACCATGATTACACCTTCACTTTCACACACTTACTTCTTTCTTCAACTACTAACACAAAGACTTGCTTATATATAGGTCAACATGACCAAGCAAGGTCAAACCTTCTAAGCTCATTACAACACACACACAAACAACAAATACAATAAAGACCCTCATTTAATCTTGAATACAGTTTCAGTCTAACAATCTCCCCCTTTGGATTCAAGATTAAATTTTTTTTTGGCAATAATCTTCAGGTCTTCTTTTATTCAGAATTGTCTTCAACTTTCAGCTCTTGCTCATTCATAACTTTGATATCTTGAAGTCTTTTTACACTTTGTATGATCTTGAAAATTCTTCAAGCTTGTCTCTCCTTTTGAATTAGCTTTTGCATATTCTGAATAGACAACTTTACTTTCAAACTCTGACTTTTTGTCACTTCTCTTCGACAAGCTTTCTTTAACCTTTGACTTTGATCATCTGAAAATAGTTATCTCCCCTGAAATCTTTAAAACTTCAATCTGATGTTGAACTTTGATTATTCTCCCCCTTTTTAATGATTTGTAAGAATCAAAATCATTAAAACACTTCAAGTTCAGATTTGTCGATGAATGATCTTCCCACCATCTGATAAGCACAATCTTCATTTTATACAATGTAAGAAATCTCTCCCTTTGTGAAGAAATAGACAATCTCCCCTAGATAGGAAAATTATCAATCAACCCAATACATGATGTGAGAGAATCTGTCATCTGATCTGAAAGAGCCTTTGAACCATGAATGTATTCATCTGAATCTTTTCAAATTCAAACGAAGTAAGAGTTGTAACCCTGAATCAACAAATGAAACAGTTAGAAGTGCCTGTCAGTAACACGAAGTTACTGTGTACAACAAATGTACAATATAAGGAGCTGGTTTGATATTGACTCCCCAGGACTTCCATTCAATCATTGAAAAACACAAGGTAATTCTATGAATGTTCTGACAGAAAAACAAATTCTCTGTGTACTCGTGCTTGTGTTTGAAAGAATTAGCACAATGATTGTGTTTCATAAGGCTCAAAGTATGTAAATCACTGAGACAACAATGATTGTACATGAACTCAATGTGCATGAGAAAGGGTCGAAGGTGGGGCAACTTTCCTTCTTTTTCAATATCAGTATCTTCCAAGTGAAGATCCGATAGATTATGTGCTACTTCCCCAGAAAATGTGAAACATTCTTTTTTTGAGAAAAGAATGAGTAGCTAGTGGGGTTGTATGCAAGAGATGGCATGGGCTATTTGCCTATTTCAATGATGGTCACCAAAGAAATGTGAACCAATCAGTAATGTGGCTGCCCGGCTCAGAAAGATGTTTGGTGCAGAGTTCTGATATTCTTTTAACTCTGTTCTCTCACCCTCTATATTTTAAACACATAAGCTCACATCTAACCAATCTCTCATTTCCATTTTACCTCAGCTCACTCCCACACTCAATTCTTTTAGACCCCTCTCCCCTCAATCACTCAAAGGATTTCTTCCGGGGTAGGAAACACTAGTTATCGTGAATCCATGGAAGATCTATTAAGCACTCACACTGAATCCCATGTTCCTAAAAGTACATGTTGTTCAATGATTTTCTTGACATGTAAAGCACAAGAAATCATATGTCAGTGTATGTATGCTCATCAAGAATCAGAAATGAAATTTGAGCATTTTAAACATTTAAGATATCTCAAAAGTTTATATGAATGAATAATCATGAAAGAATAGAAATGTTTTGAGAATCTGACAATGATTAAGATCAGAATTATCATGAAGAAAAATATTTGGGAATTCAAAGACGTATGTTGTTTATATGAACAATATATAAACATATTATGAATGAAAGCACATTAAAAATGAAATGACGTTTGATTCAAACAACTGTGAATACCAAACGGGAGTATTACCATAGAAAGATATATCATTTGATACATGGTAATAACAAAATCAATTTGAAAATACTGAACCAATGTGTGTATGAATACTTGACAAAGTATATAGAAAAGAATAATAGAAAATACACAAGTATTATTCTTTAAAGAACACACGGCCAGATAATCAGTTAGGTATCCAAAAATCATTTAAAATTCACACTTCTCAGTTCATGAAAACAGTTTAAGATCGTGAAGTGGTTTGAACATTTTAAAACCATTTTTCACAAGTAAAAGTTGTTCTTCTTTCACAAGTGTTAGAGTAGAAAGATTAGAAATCTATACATGTACTGCATAATCCATAACTCCCCCTGGAATGAATATAACAGTGAAAGCATCCTTGACAAACAATAGATATCCTTCTCCTTGATATCTATAAAACATCAATTTTATAACAGTGAAAGCAATGACAATTAATATCAATTCTTCATTAAAAGATATAGCAATATAATTTCTAAACTCCCTTTCAAACGAAAAACTTCCTGAAAAGATGTAATCATGAAAGCATCCTTCAGAAGAAAACATTTGAATACGGTTTTTGAACTGAATTGTCCAAAAGCCATTGTCACAAAAAAAAATATCCTGCAAGAGAAAAAAAAATTTGGTAATCATTATAAAAATGATTCCGCTTTAGTCAGTCAGCATTTGATGAAATATCCAAGATATATTCAAATAAAACACAAGATTAGAAAACTCCCCCTAGAATCATGAAGTTGCGTTTAACATACCAAGTTTGCTAACTAACAAGTTAAACCTCTTCTCATCCAACGGCTTGGTGAAAAGGTCAGCCAACTGGTAGTCTGTAGACACGAAGTGCATCTCAATATCGCCCTTCTCGACATGATCCTTTATAAAATGATAACGCACGTCGATGTGTTTTGTCTTGGAATGTTGCACTGGATTAGCGGTTATCGCAATTGCACTCTTGGAGTCGCAGTAGATAGGGACTCGTTGGTAAGTATATCCGAAATCTTTTAACTGTGTTTTCATCCAGAGGACTTGTGAACAGCAACTTGCGGCAACTACGTATTCAGCCTCGACGGTGGATGTAGAAACACAATTTTGTTTCTTAGACGTCCAGCTAACCAACTTATCACCTAAGAACTGACATGAACCATACGTGCTCTTTCTAGCCAGTTTGCATCCTTTCTTGAATCCTGAAGCAAGTAAGAATTGTGTTAGAGTTTCGTACCAAGCTCTTGGTGCCTGTTTGAGTCCATACAAGGCTTTGTCTAAGACATATACATGATCAGGGTTCTTTGGATCAATGAATCCTTCTGGTTGATCAACGTATACTTCTTCATGCAATATCCCATTTAAAAATGCAGATTTTACGTCCATTTGAAAGACAGTAAAACTTTTGTGAGCTGCATAAGATAAGAAGATTCGTATAGCTTCCAGTCGTGCCACAGGAGCAAAAGTTTCTTCATAATCAATCCCCTCCTGTTGACAATAACCCTTTGCAACAAGGCGAGCTTTGTTTCGAACTACAACTCCAGATTCGTCTCTCTTATTTCTGAAAACCCACTTTGTTCCAATAACAGATTTTCCTTCTGGAAGTGGTATGAGTCGCCAAACTTTGTTCCTCTCAAATTGTAGAAGTTCATCTTGCATCGCCAATATCCAATCTGGATCACGCAAGGCTTCTGAAGCTTTCTTCGGCTCGAGAGAACTTAAAAAACTTGAATATAGACAAAAATTAGCAGATGCTGCACGCGTTTGTACACCAGACTGTGCATCACCAATTATATTATGAAGTGGGTGAGCTCGTGTCCATCTCATAGTACTTGGAATTGGATGAATGTCAGCTTGAGTATTATCTTCATCATATTCATCATAGACTGCAGGTAAGTCTTGATTAACCCCAGATGTGCTCGGGACATCTTGTACAACCTCTTCTGAAGTAAAGATTTCCGGAGCAATAGAGGAATTACTCGGAACTTCTGTTTCAGAATTTGGATCTGCATACACAGAATCAACATTAGTACCTTCAGAATGTATATGTGTAGATGTACCTGATGAGGTTGATATTGTGACATTGTCAGAAGGTCCTGAAATATCTGCTATTATAATTGGAACCTCTGAAGTTGATGCGGATATGCTTGATTTTTCAAAATCTGCACAAATATCCATAAAAGCATCAAAAAATAATAAGTTTAATTCAGCTGTAACTTTATTTGAATTAGAAGACTTAGTCTGTTTGACTTCGGGTTTTATTCCGTCTTGAATAGAAACCTTATGCTTAAGCTTGAGTTCTGAACTGTTGTGTTCAGAAGTCAACGTTGATGTTTCATCGAAAGACACATTAATGCTCTCCATGATCGTCTTGGTTCGTCTATTGTAGATCCGATATGCTTTAGACGTTAACGAATAACCAATGAAGTATCCTTCGTCAGCCTTCTTGTCAAATTTACCAAGATTGTCTCGATCATTGAGAATATAACACCTGCAACCAAAAGTACGAAAAAATTTAATATTCGGTTTTCGACGATTAATAAGTTCATACGCTGTCTTTCTATGTCTTTTGATGACAATCATGCGGTTTTGTGTGAAACACGCAGTGGCTACGGTTTCAGCCCACAGAAACATTGGCAACTCAGAATAGGCTAACATTGTCCTCGCAGCTTCAACCAGTGTTCGATTATTCCTTTCAACTACGCCGTTTTGCTGAGGAGTGTAAACAGCAGAAAAGTTGTGAGAGATCCCAACAGATATGAGATAACTCTGAAGCTTTTCATTCTTGAATTCCATGCCATTGTCACTTCTCAAAGATTTAACCGGCAATTATAGTCGAACCTGGATTTTCTTTATAAACGCAATAATCAGCTCTGTTGCATCTGATTTATTTCTTAGAAATTCCAGCCAAGTATATCTGGAGTACTCATCTATCATGACCAAAATATATCTCTTGCCGCTAATAGAATGAGTCCTCATCGGGCCGCAAAGGTCCATATGTATCAATTCAAGAGGTGTTGAAGATGAGAATTTTGTCTTTGCTTTATGAGAGGTTCGCTTCATCTTTCCCATTTCACAAGCAGGACAAAGAGAATTCTTCTCAAACCTTAGTTCAGGTAGACCTTTGACAATACCTTGTCTCGCCAATTGATTCATCGTATCAAAGTTTTGATGAGACAGACGCTGATGCCATATCCAACTTTCAGCTCGTGAAGCTTTTGCGATCAGACAAACAGATCTTGATGCAGAAAGAGTTGGAAAATTCACAGAATAAAGATTTGCATTCCGCTTAGCTTTAAAAACTGCACGACCATTTTTATCTTCAATATAACAGCATTTATCAGTAAACCGAACTTGGAATTGACTATCGCAGAACTGACTTGTGCTAAAAAGATTATGATCAAGTCCTTCTACATATACTACTCTCTTGATCATCACGATGCCATTTGTTAAAGATCCGTGTCCTCGAATATGTCCAGTAAGCTCTGAATTTGCATAACTTACAGTGCCGGCAGGTTCCTCAACATAATTGTGAAGTAGATGCTTAAATCCTGTCATATGGCGCGAGCATCCTGAATCTATATACCATATATGTGAGGCCTGCAAAAAGAGCAAATTATTTCTGCTTAGGTACCCATATCCAGATGGGTCCTTCCTTGTTAGCTTTTTGCAATACATCAACATCATTTACCTTAGCCTTAATTCGCCACTCATAGCGAGGCTTAGGTACCCATTTCCATATCATTTTCACATTAAGCTCGTGAAATCTTTTCTTTTTAGAAAAATGATCAATCTTAGCATGAAAAACTTTAGCCTGATGTGTTACGGATTTGGAAACTGATTTGACAAGAGATGTTATTCTGGCAACTTTAAATTTAGAATAAATGGAAGGAGTGATAAATGCATTATCATGACAGTGTTTGCAAATAAAATTCTTACGTGCAAATGTCAAAAGTTTAGATTTATCCAATGAAGTACAAGCATTCATACAACTTTGACATTTGGAAACGTTTGAATTTGTACAAATCAAACTATCACTATCACTGATACTACATTTATTTTTAGCAACATTATTTTCCTTCACATTCTTCTTCCATTCTCCTTTAACATTTTGCCTTTTTATATCTGAAACAGGAAACAGAATCTTGTTAGCTTTCTTTGTAGAAGATGATTTTGACTTTGTAATACAAGAAGCTTCTCCCTTTTCAAAAATACTCGGAGGATATTCAGGAGTAGTAGTGTAAACAACTGAAGTTTTAGAATTAATAGTCTCAAACTCTGAATTAGAATGAACATTCCAGTTTGGAGACTCAAACATCTTTTTCTCTTTTAGATTTTGTTTAAACAAATCATCTTTTAAAACTGTTAACTCTTTAGAGAGTTCTTTGTTTTCTTCAGAAGACTTGTCAAGTTTGAATTTGAGATCAATGTTCTCATCTTCTAACTCTTCAATTGTCTTTTGAAGATCTGTGATTTGTTTCTCAAAGATAGATGCTTGATTCACCTCAGAGTTTGATTCCATCTTTTCTATTATAGGTACAGGATCTGAAGCATTCATCATTTCTGTAAAGATCTCCTCAGTCATAATTTTTGAAAAATCAGAATTAAGATTTTGATTCATGATATTTTCATCTTTTGATTCTTTTGAGGAATTAGAAATGAATGACTCAGATAAAGAAATTTGATTCTTAACATCAGTTTCAGAATCAGATTCATCATACTGACACTGAGATTCAGTACTATTTGCTTCAACCTTGACTGACTCTGTTGGTAAACAAGGAGAAAATAGTAAAGAAAATTCACTAAATTCTGGCTTTCTTGTTTTATAACTTTCGTTCAAATCTTTATAAGTAAAACCAACAGATTTAAAACTTGAAATTGAATCAGCACAAGATGAAGTGTCATCATCATTCACATCTTTACCTTTAACAAAAGTATCATGAATATTAGGTTTTGTAGAAGTAGAGCCCATCTTATCAAAATTATACAAATTTTCTGGTGCTCTTTTCAAAACATTATTTGCTTCAAAACCTAAACCTTTATTGACATCATAAAATCTGACATCTTGGAGTTTGTTTGTTAAAAGATTTAATGTTTGCTCAGTCTGTCCTCGTTTCAGATTTAAATCCTCCAGTTGCTTGATTTTACAATATGCCTCGTTTCTTTTTTTGAAAACATGCTTCAAATTTGATTTTAAAATCACCTTTTTCAGCATTTAAATTTACAAGATCTCTTTCAAGCTCAGATACTTTTGATTTTAAAACATCTTTGTCCTTTTTCAAAATCTCTTTCTCAGATTCTTTATCCTTAACAACATCTTTCAACATTGCATTTTCATCGCGAAAATTCAACATTGTTTGTCTTTCATGACTAAGTTTGACTTTCAAAGTTTCAAACTCTTCTTTCATGAATTGAACCTGAGCTTTTAACGATTGAATAAGTTCATTGTTAAACAGAGTACTTACCTCAGAACCACAGTCGGAATGATCAGAAGATGATTCAGTGTCCTCATTCACTTTGGCCATCATACACACCTGAGTAAAGTGTGCCATTTCATCATCAGAACTCTTGTAGAACTAATTTTCCTCTTCAACCATTAAGTTTTGACCATGTTCCACCTTCTTTGCAATCAGTGATTTCCGAGCATAGTATTCTGAATTCTTTGTTCGCTTGAACTTACAGTCTTTGGAAAAATGACCTGGTTTTCCACAGTTATAACATCGTCCATATTTCGGCTCAGTCTCTTCTTTCTTTCCTTCTCTCTTCTCTTCTCTTTTCTCTTCTCGCTTTTCTTCTCTTTTCTCTCCTCTTTTCTCATACTTCTTTTCAGACCTTGGTTTGTACTTATCTTTCTTGTAACTCTCATATTTCGGTTTTGAGAATCTCTTCTTACCAAAGGTTTTCTGAAACTGCTTTGTTAGAAGAGCCAGATTTTCAGCAAATCGTTGAATATCCTCATCTGAATTTTCTTCAACTTCAGTAGAAGATTCATCAGTACTTGAATCGGTGATTTCAGTGAGAAGAGCTTTGGATTTCCTTGACTTTGTCTTGTAAGAAGAACTGGACTTGAAACTTGACCCTTTCTTACGTTCAGACATTAAGGCTAGAGAATCTTTGACCATCTTCTTTTCAGCACTCAGCTGCTTTACTTCATCCTCATGCTGAGACAAAGTTGTGAAGATATCATTTACTTCTTCTTGAGCCATGTCCTTAGTCATCTGAATGTTGATAGCATACCTTTTCCATTCTGGGTTCAAGTTCTTAATGAACTTATAATTGATCTCTGATACTGACTTGTTCATTCCATTTCTCCTTAGATCATTCAGAATCACATTAAAACGTGTATATGTCTCCAACAAAGTCTCTCCTTCTTTTGCATGGAAGCCTTCATATGCATTTATACTTTGATTCAATTTTGTTTGAATTGACTTCATTGTTCCCTGAAATTGTCTTTCCAGTTCATCCCATAAAGCTTTTGCAGATTCCCTACTGTCTACGCGATTGTAGATGTCATTAGGAATTGCCATGGTGAGATAGATAAGTGCCTCTTCATCTATCTTATGTCTTGCCTTTTCTGTTTCACTGAAGTATTCATATGGCTTTGGCACATATCTATCTGGAATTGTTGGAGATGTAGTTGTGGCTGCCTGTCCAGGTACATGCGTTTCTGGCACATTTGGACCATTTATGATAGACTCCATATAATCTCTGTTCTTTAGATTCAAGAATTGAGTCATCATTTTCTTCCATTGTGAGTATTCTCCGATAGACAAGACCGGAGGTTTCAGATGAGATCCCATAGAAAGTAATTCATTCGCCATGATTGAAAGATGTATAAACCTACACAAGATGAAAAATATTAGCTAGTAAAGATCTTTAAATCCAACAAATCAAGAAAACTTTTAAAAAAAATTAAGTATAACACTGTAGCTTGAAATATGAAAGAAAAAAAACAGGAATTTCAAAAAAATTTGACTAAGTGACAAAACTCGCAAGTCACTGTTGAAACTCGCAAGTCACTATTTCTAAAAAACCCGCAGACCAAGACTTGCACGATTGTGAAATTCGCACGCAAAGACTTGTGTGTTCTGATAAACTCGCAGATGATTAAAACTCGCTAAACAATGAAACTCGCAAGCAACTATTCTTGAAGAAACTCGCTAACGCCTGAACTCGCAGATTACTATTCACTCATAAACACGCAGGCTGAGACGTGCGTGTTTGAGAAACTCGCTAGGCACTACTAGCGCATTTTGAACAAACTCGCTAGACAAGATTAGCACGTTCTGACACTTAGAAAATTTTCTAAGAATTTCAAACTCGCAGATAACTGAACTCGCAAAACCCTGTTCCTGATGAAACTCGCACACTTCGACTAGCGCGTTTGTAGAACTCGCTAATCGCTACGTGCTTGTTTTGGTCCTTAGAAAAATTTCCAATTCTCCAAACTCGCAGACTTCAACCAGCGAGTTTCTAGAACTCGCTAACAACGCCTTGCGCGTTTTGACCAAAAAAAAATTTCTTCAACTAGCGCGTTCTAACGAAGAACTTGCGCGTTCTTCAGATCTAGCGCGTTCTTCATAGTTCTTGCGTGTTCTTCATCTGATTCACCAAAAACCAATCTAAACTTTAAAATTCAGCTCCAAACTTTGAGAATTTACTCACTTGATCATCGAGAACCCATTACTAACAACTAAATTTGATCCACAACACAAAAAAAAATAGAAATTGATTCAAATACAGTGTGTGAACTCGTGAACTTCGAAAAACAACAAAACTTCAAAAACAATGATCAATTCACATGCAATTCAAAAATTAAAATATACAGACTCTATCGATTTCACTATATGATCATAACCTGATCAATTTCAACTCGAAATTTTCATTAAAACTCAAAATTGATTCGAACTTCGTGAACAGTAACTATGAACAGTGTCGACTCAAAAACTTTCTTGATTTTGAAATGGATTTAGCTCTGCTACCAATTGTGGCCCAAGATTTACTAGCATAAACACATACAAATCTATACAAAACACTTTTGTTTTATTAATCACAAAGATTACATCAAGCCATATATCTATTTGTGATAGACTTTTCAATACAGAGTGTTTGTGTGTGTTCTCAATGTGTGCAACTATGTGTTCTTACTCTCTCTCAATCACCACCACGATTACACCTTCACTTTCACATACTTACTTCTTTCTTTAACTACTAACACAAAGACTTGCTTATATATAGGTCAACATGACCAAGCAAGGTCAAACCTTCTAAGCTCATTACAACACACACACAAACAACAAATACAATAAAGACCCTCATTTAATCTTGAATACAATTTCAGTCTAACACCTTAGACTCCCCCATCCCACTATCTTTGATTTTTGTTGTTATAATAAAAATGCGATAGGAAGTTCGTTTCACAAAGATATTTTGTGAGGGATAGTGTTGTCTGTCGAAGAAGATAGAGTTGGATGGGGGAGCCAATGAAGGTTTGCGATGCAAGGTAAAGGGTAGCAATGCAATTTGAAGGGGTGACCGGTGTAAGGGGAGGATTGCAGAGGGGGCTGGAGTTTGGAGCAATTAAGGTGGGTGGGGAAGAAGAATATGACGGAGATGGAGTTCAGTGTTAGCTATACATTGGTCATATGCAGGTCATGAGTCTAAAATAAAAGGCAAAAAGCAAAAAGACAATATTACTAAAGAACAAAAAATGGTCAAATGACCATTTTGTCCTCAATTATTGATGGTTGTTTGGTCTAAGGACAAAAAAACATATATATATATATATATATATATATATATATATATATATATATATATATATATATATATAGGGGCTTAATCAAATGAGAACTCGGTAATTTGTGATAACCGTGAGATCCAATATAAACCAATGATTTAAGATAATTAATGTAATTGCTTAAAATAAAGTAAAGGGTATATTAGTAATTTGAGTTGAGTATTTAATTTATTTTAATATTTATAATTTTGCATTTAATACCCTCTCTCTCTCTCATGCATCGGAGATTCATTAGGCTCTCTCTATATCAAATTGTGTTAACCCTAAAACATTTTCTTCATCCACCTCTCATGCCCGCCGCTGCACCTACGGCTAAGCTTTCACTTCCCACCTCTCATCTCTTAGTTTTCTTTAAGACAAAAGAAGATGGTCGCCGTTGATGTTGAGTACAGATGTTTCGTCGGTGGGCTTTGCATCGGACACATCCAACATATTACTTGAAGGAGTTTTCTGTCATTACAACGAGATCAATGATTCGAGGCGGTGGTAGTGGTCACCGTAAAAGAGGCGGTGGGTACGGAGGCGCCTCTCTCGTATCTCGTCTCTCGCATTGAACATTCGCCGGAGATTTAACCACAGATGTAAACCATATCTCGCAGTGGTGGAGGCGGTGGATATGAAGGTGTTGGTCGTCATGTGTAGGAGGCAGTCGTGGTTAGGCGGTTGATATGGGGGAGGCTGCGACCATAGATATGGTTGTGCATTTGCTAAATGATTTCGTGAACATGACGGCTCAACGGAACTATTTCCTACATCGACGATGAACTTATAACGGTGGGTTTCATAGTGGGTATCACTGTGGTATCACAATGGGTATCACAGTGGCTATCACTATGGTTCCATAGTGTGTATCACAATCGGTGGTGGATGGCGTCGTAAAACAGGAGTATTCGGCTGTGGATTTTTTCTCAATCGGTGGTGGATGGCGTCCTAGCAATGGCACCAAAGGCGGCAGTCGGAAAGAAACCAACAACGGCGGACAAAAAACAAGAAGAGGCACAAGAAATCGGTGGAGACTTACAAGATCTACATATTCAAGGTTTGTTCTTCCTGGTCAGATCCAGACTACTGTGAGGCTTGTTCTTCCTAGTGAGTTGGCTAAACATGTTGTTTCTGAAGGTACTAAGGTTGAAACTAAGTTTACTTGTGCTTAGAAGGATTTTGGGTTTAGACAGTGATATCACATTGGTATCACATTAGGTTATCACAATGTGATACATTTGGTTATCACAATAGGAACCATTGGGTTATCACCATAGGTAACTTGTATGCATATTTTTTTTTTCTTTTTAAACGACAAACGAAACTCATATTGGTTTGTGCCTTATAGTTCTTTTGGTATCACAGTGTGATTCACTGTTGGTTTGTTCCTTATAGGTGGAAAATCTTGTGGTATCACAGTGTGATTCATTGTTGGTTTGTGTCTTACAATTAGAAAATCTTTTGGTATCACAATGTGGTTCATTGTTGGTTGCTCCTTACAGTTACAAAATATTTTGGTATCAAAATGTGATTCATTATTTGTTTGTGCCTTACAGTTACAAAATCTTTTGGTATCACAGTGTGATTCATTGATGATTTATGTCTTATGGTTAAAAATTATTGGGTATCACAATGGTGTATAACGTTTTATTTTGCCGTAATTAAGTTCAGAGGAGAGAGGGGAGAGAGAAGAATTTCAAAATACCTAACATGACCTTCAATTAAATTTTAAATCAAAATTACCAAATTTATAAATTTCCTAAATTATTCTTTGATTTGTGGTTGAGATTGGATCTCACAATTACCACAAACAAATGAGTTCTCCCTTGAATGACCCCCTATATATATTAGAAGAGAAGGCAATCCCCATGGAATTCCTATCGATTTCCGATGGATAACAAAATCGTGAAAACGTGCATATCTATAAGTTGTTCTACATAATAAATGAAATCTAGGGACCAATTCCATAAAAAAAAACAATACTATAAGGACCAAATTTGTGATTTACTCTAATAAATAATATGGAGGACCAATTCCATAAAAAAAAAAAACAATACCACAAGGACCAAATTTGTGATTTACTCTAATAAATAATATAGAATAAATAGTAAATAGAAGGGAACAAGTGCAATATGATTAGTTGACAGCTCCCAATCAAAATGCTTTACAAAGTTGTTTTGAACTTTGATTAGTTTTGATTCTTCAATAGTTTTTATTTATTTTAATATAATTAGATACTCAAAGGCAACAATTTATTAATCAAAATTTATATATTTAAGATAACTGATTATATTATTTTGTTTGTTTAAGACAATTTGCATTTTATTCGTTAATTTGAATTTTCTTTCTCGTCATTTTTGCCTCGTTAGTTAATATAAATGAAATTGATTTAAATAATAAAATATAAGTATGTGATTGATAAATATGTTATTTTAAACATGTAATTTAGAAAAAGTATACAAATATTATAACACTCCAGAACCCACGGGTATGTCGTATTACCGTTAGTCAAATTGTTTTTAACAAACAAAAAAATTGAATAGCTAAAACGAGTTTTACAACAAACACTTTCATATAGAAAGTAGAGTTACATCGATCCATACCTTAATAAAATATATATTTTTTTGAACGACAATAAACTTAGATTAACCAACCAAAGGAATACAAATTGTTCGGGGCAAGGCCCCAATACATTACAAACCCAACAAGCTATCAAAGAAAGACAGTACAAAGACGATACACAAACGGTTCAAGAACACCCAAACCCGATTTGCAGCTGCTGAGTTTGCGAGATGCAAAACTACCACAAACGAGATGAGAGTTGAAAGAACCGATCAGATGCCATACCAGTCCTTCCCACCTAAGCCCAACACGCAATCCCCATCTCAAGCTACGTCAATCTGTCGAGCACACGACGACATCAACTACACACGAACACCATGGGCAGTCCTCTATTAGCCATGACCAAAACTCCAACCTCAACATACGAGCTGATACGAACCAGTCACAGGCAGCCCAACAACAGCCAGCCCAACTCCCATCCAGGCCCAAACAAATTCCTAAGAAGCCCAGCAGATTACTTGACTGAAGATATCACCAACGGTTGCTGAACAATTCTCCCACCCTTCCTGGTTTCCCTTATGCATGCACGTAGAAGTAGGAAGCATTAATTAAGTGGTTTAACCACATTTCCATGTTCTGCATTAGAATAGGCTGTCGTTTCTATTTGCTTTACTATTTAAAGCATTGTAAGTTGTTTGAAGAAATCATCAGAAAAATTGCTCTGAATTGTCTTTCTCTTCTTCTTTCTTTGGGAGAACTAACCCATCTCGAATCCGGGTTCTATCATTGGTGCTTTCATCGCTCGTTACCATGCCTCCCCGCAAAGACACCTCCTCCGCCGACCCTCCGCCACCTTCCGATATCCAAACCCTCATTCAATTAACCACTTCCCTTCTCACCCATATAACCGCCCAATCCACCACCATGTCACAACAAACCGAAGCTATTACCACTCTCACCAACATGCTTGCCAACCCCGACAACCGTCCACCACCACCACCACCGAACCAACCCCGCCCACCCAAGATATTTCTACCAACCTTTGATGGCTCCAATCCCCTTGATTGGGTTTTCCAAGCGGAAAACTACTTCACCTATTACGCTATTCCACATGATCAATGCTTCTCCCTAGCCGTGTTTTACTTTACCGGTGATGCATTAAGTTGGTATAAACATTTGTCCAACAATCGTCTCCTCGGTACTTGGCAAGAATTTATTCGCGCATTGGAAACCCGTTTCGGATCCTCCACCTACGAGAATCACCAGGCCGCCTTATTCAAACTCCGCCAAACCTCCACCGTGGCCGCCTATCAAACCGAATTCGAGAAAATAAGTAATTGTGTCACCGACCTCTCTACTGAAGCCTTGCGCAATTGCTTTATTTCCGGATTGCGTCCCGACATCCAATCCGAGATCACCCTTCACAACCCCACAACTCTACACCAAACCTATGGCTTAGCAAAACTCATTGAAGACAAACTTGCCCCCATTCGTTCTCGCTACCACCCAAACCCACGCACAAATTCCCAATACACTATCCACGTCAATCCTCCACCAACAAAACCCAACACTCTTACTTTACCACCACCAACTACAACCACAAACCCACTTCCTGGATTACTACCCCCACCACCTAAACAACGCAATACTCTTCCCTTCACCCGCCTATCACCGGAAGCTCTTCAAAAACGCCGCGTGGAAGGTTTATGTTTCCGTTGCCCAGAGAAATTCCACCCGGGCCACATTTGCAGTCCGCCACAATTCCTCTTGATAGCTGATAACGAACCCACTGTTGATAGCGATACACTCCCAGATTCCGGCTTCTTTTACCTCGAATCCCACCAAACCGACCCCTATTCCTGTCCCTTTCGGACGCCGCCTTCTTCGGGCTCCAATCCCCGAAAGCCGTACGTGTCACCGGCTACATCCATAACCAACCCGTTACGGTTCTAATCGATTGTGGTAGCACGCATTACATTATCCAACCACGGATTGCCGATCTTCTACCCCTCAATCCCACCGCCATAACGCCATTTCCCGTCATGGTTGGAAGCGGACACTTCTTGGAATGCAAATCGTTTTTTCCAGCCACCCCCTTGGAAATCAACAAGACCCAGTTTAATGTTCCTTTATTTGTCATTCCGGTACAAGGAGCCGATGTTATTCTTAGGCTTGCATGGTTAAGTTCATTAGGCCCCATCCTTGCAGACTTTTCTATCCCACAATTATCATTTAATGTTAAGGGTTCACCATGCGTCATCACAGGTCAACCATTTGCAGCCCCTGTTACCCTAAGTACGCTGCACTCCCTCATCCGAAAGAACTCTGTGGCTTCTCTACACACCATGATCTACCACCACTCCCCACCCCCACCCCCACCCACAACACCTACACCCACCTCACACCCGGATCCAACCATCGACACGTTGCTCACCAAATTCCAACCCCTCTTCGACCCACCACACATCCTTCCCCCTCCACGCCCACACGACCATCATATTCCCCTCACCCCAAACACTAAACCAATCAACATCAAACCCTATCGCTACCCGCATTACCAAAAAGAGATTATGACATCTCTCATAAAAGACATGTTAACCGATGGTGTCATACAACCCATCCAAAGTCCATACTCGTCTCCGGTATTACTAGTGCAAAAGAAAGATGGCACGTGGAGATTTTGTGTCGATTACCGAGCCCTTAACGCCGCCACCATTTGCGATCGCTTTCCCATCCCCACAGTGGATGAGTTACTCGACGAACTACATGGCTCCACGATCTTCTCCAAAATCGATCTCCGAGCCGGGTACCATCAAATCCGAGTGGCACCAGCAGATATTCACAAAAATGCATTCCGCACCATTGACGGCCATTATGAGTTTCGGGTAATGCCATTCGGCCTCACCAACGCGCCATCCACATTCCAAGCGGCTATGAATGATTTATTTCGGTCAGTTTTACGAAAATTCGTGTTGGTCTTCTTTGATGATATTCTTGTTTACAGTGACTCGCTTTCCAACCACTATGAACACCTCAGATTTGTCTTCCAAACTCTACTTGATAACCACTACCACGCCAAGGCATCGAAATGCCTCTTTGCAGCCACTTCGATACCGTTTCTAGGCCACATTATTTCAGCTGACGGCGTCCATGCCGACCCAGATAAACTTGCCGCTATTAGATCTTGGCCCACCCCAACTTCTTTTACAACCTTACGTGCTTTTTTGGGCCTCACTGGATATTATCGCAGATTCGTCCCAACCTACGCTCACATTGCCTCACCCTTAACAGACATCCTCAAAAAACCTTCATTCACATGGAACGCCGCCGCCAACACTGCCTTCACCAACCTCAAAGAAGCCATGACTCATCTCATCACCTTAGCGCTACCCAATTTCTCCGAGCCATTCGATCTTACCACGGACGCATCAGGTGTCGCTATTGGAGCCGTGCTCTCTCAAAACGACAAACCCATCTCCTTTTTCAGCAAGAAATTATGTGATTGGATGCAAGCCAATTCCACCTACATCCGCGAATTATATGCGATCACGGAAGCAATAAAAAAATGGCGACAATATTTACTGGGTCGAAAGTTCCGTGTCTTCACAGATCATCACAGCCTAAAGCACCTTCTCACCCAAACGATACAAACCCCAGAACAACACAAATGGCTTACCAAACTTCTGGGTTACGACTTCGAGTTGCACTATAAACCGGGGAAAGAAAACAAAGTCGCGGATGCCCTTAGCCGAACCGATACTGCTACCATCATGGCAATCTCCAGCCCCACGGCAACATGGCTGGATGAAATCCGTTCGTATTACAAAAATAATCCCGAGGGACAGAAGATGATTGAGCAATTGGAGCACAACTCACACCAAATACCACAACACACACATCACAATGGTTTGGTCTATGTCCAAGGCCGACTTTTTATTCCTAACATATCAAATCTTCGTTTTCTGATTTTGCAGGAACTCCATACCTCCACATTGGGAGGACACGCCGGTGTCAAGGCCACACTGCAACGCCTACTACCATCTTTTTATTGGCCCACGATTAAACCTGATGTCACTGACTTCATCAAGAAATGCTCAATCTGCCAATCTATCAAATATCCCACCCACAAACCATATGGTCTACTACAACCCCTACCCACCCCCTCCCAAACATGGTTTGACATCACCATGGATTTTATAACCCACCTTCCACCATCCAATGGCAAAACTGCTATTTGGGTCATTGTTGATCGGCTCTCTAAGTTTGTCCATTTTATAGCCCTACCCTCTCACTACACGGCCAACTCCCTTGCCACTATATTCCTCAAACATATCTATCGACTTCATGGCTTACCCAACTCGATCACCTCCGATAGAGACCCGCTCTTTTTGAGTCACTTCTGGACACAACTTTTCAAGCAATTGGGTACAAAACTCCGCCACTCAAGTACGTACCATCCCCAAACCGACCGCCAAACCGAAGTGGTCAACCAATGTTTAGAGTCTTACCTACGCGCCTTCGTTCATGATGAACCCCGACGGTGGAATCGCTATCTTTATCTGGCCGAATTTTGGTATAACACCAGCTTCCACTCCTCTATTCAAATGACACCTTTCCGGGCAATGTACGGACGTGAGGCAGCTACAATTCACGAATACACATCGGGTTCAAACCACACGGCCTCAATCGATGAGTCATTAATGGAACACCAGCGCCTCATCACGATTCTGAAGATAGCTCTCGAACACACTCGCCAACGGATGTCTAAACAGGCCAACAAAAAGAGACTTGATAAACAGTTTCAAGTGGGTGATTTTGTTTACCTACGCCTTCGCAATTACCGTCAGCATTTAGTCGCAGCCAGAGACAATCAAAAGCTCTCCAAACGATTTTTTGGGCCCTACCGAGTCTTAGAAAAAATAGGTCCCGTAGCCTACCGGCTAGAACTACCTATAGCCTCCAGGGTGCACCCGGTATTTCACGTGTCACTCCTTAAAGAAAGCCACTCGCACACCGCTTCCTCCGAATTCCCAAGCGAATGGCTAACCGATGCACCTTCGTACGATCCACAACCAGAATCCATCTTGCAACATCGTCAATCAGGAGATAAACAGGAAATACTCGTCAAATGGATGCACCACGAACCCCCAGAAGCCACCTGGGAAGATCTCACTGAAATTTCGACTCGCTTTCCAGACTTTATCGGACACGAGGACGCGTCCGTTCTCCAACGGGAGGGTATTGATACGAACCAGTCACAGGCAGCCCAACAGTAGCCAGCCCAACTCCCATCCAGGCCCAAGCGAATTCCCAAGAAGCCCAGCAGATTACTTGACTGAAGATATCACCAACGGTTGCTGAACAATTCTCCCACCCTTCCTGGTTTCCCTCATGCATGCACGTAGAAGTAGGAAGCATTAATTAAGTGGTTTAACCACATTTCCATGTTCTGCATTAGAATGGGCTGTCGTTTCTATTTCCTTTACTATTTAAAGCATTGTAAGTTGTTTGAAGAAATCATCATAAAAATTTCTCCGAATTGTCTTTCTCTTCTTCTTTCTTTGGGAGAACTAACCCATCTCGAATCCGGGTTCTATCACGAGCCGCCCATTCACAAGGTGCTATTAGAAACCGACCATCAGAACCCACCATTTGCAGCTACATTACCTGACCAAAACAACAGCAGCCTGCTCCTGTACGCTCCTTTCTGTATTATTTCTTCGTCTGGGTCGTCCTCTTCTTGTCTCTCTTCTTGTCGATACACGGCAGATCCCGCCATTGGCAGCAGTAGAATATCGACGCCTCACTTCTGCAGTCACGACTCGACCAAAAACATCAGCATACAGCCATCTCGCGATCCTCGATCTCCAAAGCCTACCGAAGCACATCATATCCCCAATCTCAACCATTATTTCCGTATGGTTCCGAGAGCCATGTAACCCAATCCAACGTTAACTCCTTATCTCTATTTGATACCCATTCGAAAACTTTTAATTGGAATTCAAAAAATAAATCAGATATTGATCTACTAAAATTTCCAAAGACGACTTTATTCCGGTTTGCCCATATTAGATAGAGGAAACTCCAAACGACCGCCTTCCATCTTCTTGAACATTTGCCGTTATTGCCCATTTGATCCCCCGCACCTATCACCTCGTTCACCGACCTTACCGATTCCATATCAATCTTCCACCATCTTCCTACAAGTCTCCACAAACTTTTCACCGAATCACAATTGATTAGAGCATGCTCGATTGATTCAATTTCCTTGCCACATCTCAGGAAAAGAGTTGATTCCAAATCGACACCTATCTTATCCAACACCGACTGTGAAGGTAGCCTTCCTAATTTTGCCCTCCACCCGAAGATACTAACTTTCTTCTGTATCGCTTTTATCCACGTCGTTACTTCTACATTTCCATCCAGTGTTGCTCTTTTTTCTTCTACCAATTGCTTTAATTTTTTTACCGTGAACCCACCTTGAGTATCGAGATTCCATATCGCCTTTACCCATAGAGCTTCAGATTCATTGTAAAATCTCCACCACCATTTCCCGAGTAACCCCCAATTAATCTCTTGAAGCCCCCCAATATTCAACCCACCTCTCTCAAACGATCCCAATACCTTTCCCCACTTTACCCACGCTCGACTTTTTCTCACAAGACCATCCTCACCGGTCCCCCTCCCCAAAAAAACCTACTTCTCACATTCTCGAGTTCCCTCAACACACTTATCGGGGTACGAAACAAGGAAAAAAATATAATGAGACACTACCAAGAACCGATCTTATCAACGTCCATCTTCCTCCAAACAAGATCATTTTTGCTTTCCAATCCGAAAGTTTATTTTTCATCTTCTCTATTACCAATTTCCAATGAGAAATTCTTCTCATTGTCACTCCTACCGAAAGCCCAAGATAAACGAAAGGCAATTTATCGTAACCACACCCCAAGCTTCGCGCCCACGATTGTACCTCCCCATCTGGAACACCCACTCCGAATATTTTACTTTTGATCACATTCACTTTTAGCCCCGAAACCTTATGAAAGCACTTTAACATTTTCATAAGGTTTATTATATTTGCTAAGCTCCATTCTCCAAAAAATATGGCGTCATCCGCATATTGAAGGTGGGATAACATGATTTCATCCTTGCCAATTTTGAGTCATTGGAACAATTTCTTCTCAACGGCTTCCTCTATCATATTATGTAGATTTTCAGCAACAATCAAGAAGAGAAATGGAGCAAGGGGATCACCTTGCTTTAGCCCCCTCTCCATTGGAAATTCATTCGTTGGTGCCCCATTAACTAAACCGAGATCCTTTACGATTTTAAGCAAGCCTCGATTCAATTTCTCCATTTTATTCCAAACCCCATGTTTCTCAAGCTATCCAAAAGAAAAGACCACTCCACCGTATCGTACGCCTTCTCGAAGTCTACCTTTAAGATTAAGCCCCGCTTCTTTGATCTTTTCAAGTACTCCACCATTTCGTTTGCTATAAGAATCCCATCAAGAATCGACCTCCCTTTTAGAAATGCACTTTGTTCTTTACTGATAATTTTTCCCATCACCAATTTCATTCTCTCCGCCAAAATTTTTGATATCACTTTGTATAAGATCCCGATAAGACTAATGGGTCTAAAATCATTTAGCCCGAGTGGATTTGCATTTTTTGGAATCAAAGTCAAAAAGGATGCGTTGCATCCTTGACTTATCTTTTCCTTATCCCAAAACCATTCGATTACCGCCATCAAGTCAACTTTTAGTAGCCCCCAAAACCTTTTGATGAACCCTACCGTAAAGCCGTCGGGACCCGACGACTTATTACTCCCACACTCTTTTATTGCCTCCCATACTTCCTCTTCCGATATCCTTCTTTCTAAGAATATTGCATCCTCCATCAAGATCTTCTTTATTCGGTCCAATTTGAGCTTCGGTGCATTACTCCTTTGACAAGCGTACTTTTTTTAAAAAAATTCAAACACACGATCCTTAATCTCACTTGGATCCTCTGACCATACCACATTAATTGTTAATCCCCGGATAGAATTTTTTCTTTCACGAGATTTGCAAGCCATATGAAACATTTTAGAATTTTCGTCCCCCTCTTTGGCCCACTTAAGCTTGGCCTTTTGTTTCGCTATTTCCAAACACTTTTCTTCCAACCCAAGCCACTTTTTTCTTGCATCTAACCATCGCTTTCTATTTGCGTCTCCCAACGGGTTTGCCTCGTTTTTGAGTTCCCATTTTTCACCTCTTCTTTCATGATCACAACGTCTTTGTCCACCTCCCTCCAATTACTTTGACGCCAACTCCTCAATGCAACCTCAACATTCTTTAGTTTATCTCGGAACCTACAATCCGGTCTACTAGACGTTACCTCTTTTACCACTCCTTCTAAACTTTCGTCATTAAGCCATGCATCGAAAAATTTAAACGGGGTCGGGCCAAAGTCAATTCTCTTATCACTTAGCATAATCGGAGCGTGATCCGACCACTTTCTCTCTAAAGTTACCGCTCCCAAATCTTTCCAACAATCCCCAAATTCATTTGTAGCCAAGAATCTATCTAATTTGCTAAACTTTTTCCCATCATCACTAACTCTTGTGAACTTCCTCCCCCCCAATCGTATGTCTATCAATTTATTCCTACTGATAAAAGCATTAAATTCATCTGAACCTTTGATGCACGTTACCGAATTCAGTCTTTCATTTGGCCCACGAACCTCATTGAAGTCTCCAAAGAACTCCCACTTAACCTCTTCCTTTGCACAAAGTTTATCCAGTTTTCCCCATAATTCTATCCTATCTTTCAGATCCCTTGGCCCATACACATTAACGCATCCAATCAACCCCTCTATTCTTTCCCATTTTCCTACTGTTGCCACGAAATTATCTTCTTCTATTATGAACTCACATTGGAACGAGCTCTTATTCCATATCGTCAGTAGCCCGCCCGATCTTCCTGACGCCGCAGTCCGAGTAAAATCCACCTCTTTTGATCCCCAAATCTTATCCACACAATACTTGGTAATATTTCCTAGTTTTGTTTCCTGAATCCCCATCATACACGAACTTTCTTTTTTGCAAACATCATTTCACCAACTTATTTTATTAGATGACCCTAACCCTCTCACATTAACTGAAATTATTTTCATCTGGATTTATATAGCCTGACGCTTACCACTCCTTACAAATCCTTTCGGGATACCCATTTCTTGCTCCTACTTCCGTTATCATAGCCCCAGTCCACCCCAATCTCATTCCCAAAAGCCTCCACTTCCTCCATCGCATCTACATTTCTCAATTCGGACTATATGGAAATTGAATTTGATTTTGATTTTACCCCACCACCTCCTTTCAAATTCGCGCAGTCGGCCTGTTGTGGTTCCTCGGACATTTCTGGTTTCTTCTGCTTACCCTTGACTTGATGACTATTTCTCGCCTTTTGTTTAATAAAATGAAAGCTAGCTCTGCCCCTTTCGAAGATACAATTATCCTTCCTCTTACTTTTCGATTTACCTCCACCGATGCTCTGGGACGATACTCGAGTTTGACTTTCCATTCTATCACCAGCTTCTGCTATCGCCACTTGAACTTCTTCTGTTGATATTGCTGCGTGCGGCATCCTTTTTCTCCTAAGGTTGGTTTTATGATGGACCTGATTTTTATCTTTATTAACTTTCAATGATGAATTGATTTGGGCCCCATTATCTTTAGTGAAGTCTGATCCATTGAGATTACTTGGCCCATGTTTCAAATTTTTTTCTGGCCCACTAACTATCTCCACATTGTTATCTTCCAGCCCTTCATTTACTGCTTCTTTTTTCTTTTTTGAAGAGGACGACGCTTGGTAGATGATGTCTCCCTTGGAAATGTCGATCTGCACATTGGGACGCGAAGCCATGATTGTGTCGTCCACTCCTTGCGGCTCTTCTTCTCCCTTACCGACTTCACCCTCCGCTGATTCCTTTCCGGTCACCGGAAAACAAGTTTCCCGATCTGGTTTCTTCTCAGCATGCACCCGGTTGGTTTTTTCTTTTCCTTTCAACTCTAAATCCACCATTTCGACCTCCTGATTTACATCTCGAACTTCTTGATTCTTTCCTTCGATTATGCTCTCTTGAACCATCCAATCTTCCTCACTTCCTCCATCCCCTTCAGACCATTCTGATGGACAAGAATCTTCTACATCGTCGTCACCGTCGCCCTCCGTTCCTTCTCTTCTTGCTCGAATTGGAGTTCCAGAAACCCATTATCCTCTTCTTCGATTTTAATTACATAGTATAAACTCCCTACTTTAATGCTTCCAATTTCATTTATTCTATCAACAAGTCCTGAACTGATCAAAACTTTTCCCCACAATAAATTTGAGCATTCCTCCAAATTACAATTTTTAACTTTTAACACCTTACCCCAATTGCCCGCTATTTCCTTAAACACTTCCTCCTTCCATATATGAAGAGGAACACCTTCAATTCTTAACCAAATGAGCCTTTCGGAGGGGCGAAATCCTATTGACCATCCTCTCAAGTCCTTTATCCAATGGTGAATCCCATGAACCTTGTTATTAATCACTTTGATCATCGCCTCTTTTGACTCGAAACTGACCATAATATCCCTTCCCCCTAGAAGTTTAATTCCTCAACCTTCCATCAATTCAGATTTGAATAAGGCTTGAATTGCCTCCACCTTTTCCAGAAAACTTACATTTCCTACCGCACATCTTTGTAAAACCTCAGTGCCGCATAGTCTGCTTCCCAACACCCCACCTTCCTCTGATTTCCTACTGCTTCCACTTTCCTTTCCACCAGCCCTTGTTTGACGACTTTTGCAAACGAAGCTTTGCCTAATTTCTTTTCTCCTACCTTTTCTGAGTTTACTATCAACCTTCTCTTTTCCTCTGTTTGATTTTCTTCAGCTGCCCTTCTTTTAGTTTTATTTGCTAGGAAAATTCGTAACCGATAGGATCCTAACCATATTCCTTTCAGTTTACTCTCTAGATGATATTCATTCTGAACATGTTTGAAGCGGACGAATATGAACTTTTCTCCGTTTTTTAGTCTCTTATTTGCCATGTAAATGTTTGATACTAGACCGTACTTTTTAAAGATCCTCCACAACTGTGATACTTCCCAATCCATTGGAAAGTTAAAGAACAAAAATGAAATCTCATTTGGATTCTTACTTCCGTGATTCAACCAATACTGCCATGTTTCATTATACTCGTTCCTGTTCCGAAACCCCGAGCCTCTATCCTCACTCTCTCGCACCCTCGTTGGACCTCTCTGTTGCTCCCTTTCCCTCACCAGACCCCTCATCGGAACTCTCTCTCTCTCATTGACGCTCAATTTGGAGTTGCTCTTTAAACTGAAATAAAATTTTTTAATAAAATATATTAACATTACAGAAAACTATCAACACTTAGGGGGTGTTTGTTTTTTTTAAATTCAGCACTTATTTACATATTATCACGTATTCGGTCAGACCTTCCTAAATTAAGACTGTTTGTTTTCTTCACTAATTCAGATCCACTTATCACTTTTTTTCCACTTACCAAAAAATTGATAACCTCAACACTTTTTTCCACTTATTCTAAGCGGCCTCCTCCCCAAGTCCTCTCCAAATCGTACGACTCCAAATCCGACGACTCCAAATCAGACTCAAATCGATCTCCATCTCCATCTGCAAGTCGATCGATCTCCATCTCCATCTGCAAGTCAATCGATCTCCATCTCCAAATCGGTATCTCTACTCGATTTTCTATTGTGTTCTTAATCTTCATATGTTTCTGCAAGTCGATCGATCTTCATCTCCAAATCGGTATCTCCACTCGATTTTCTGTTGTGTTCTTAATCTCCATATGTTTTTGCAAGTCGATCGATTTTCATCTTTGTTCTTCATTCGATTTTTGTTGTGTTCTTCATTCGATTTTTGTTGTGTTCTTAATTTTTAATTCGATTTTTGCTTCTGTTGGATTTGAAATGGGTTTCTGTTCGATTTCATCTCTGTTGGATTTGAAATGGATTTGAAATGGGTTTTTGCTTTTGTATGGGTTTTTGCTTCTGTTGGATTTGAAATGGGTTTCTGTTCGATTTCATCTCTATTCGATTTTTGCTTCTATTGGATATGAAATGGGTTATGGTTCTGTTGGATTTGAAATGGGTTTTGCTTCTGTTGGATTTGAAGTAGGTTTTTGCTGTGCTCATCTCTGTTGGATTTGAAATGGGTTTCTATTCGATTTTTGCTTCTGTTGGATTTGAAATGGATTTGAGATGAGATATGTGAGGATGTAGACTAGAATACTAGAACATCAATTTGTGCACCTAGGAAAGGTGTGTGAATGGGACTCGTATGATCAGGGACTTGCTTAGAAGCTGGTTGATGGATGATTTCAAGTTCTGGGAATGGTTAGTTACGGATTTCAGATTCGTGGATCCGGCATTGCCGATTGATCAGTCAAATAATGTGTTGATGGGTGAGTTTTGTCGCCGGACGGTGAGCACGATATGGCATTACCACGGTGGATGCGTGGTGGGGAGAGTGGTGGATCATAATTTGAAGGTGGTCGGTGTTCATTCTCTTCGTGTTGTCGATGGTTCCACTTTTACCGTCTCGTTGGGAACAATCCACAGGCTACTCTTTTGATGTAGTAGTGAACTTGTGTCGATTGGACTTTGTTAGAGCATATATTTGTTGGATTCCAGATCATAAAGATTGAAGATGAAAGTAAAGCAAGTCAAAACTTCAAAGTCAACTTTCAAGCATCAAAGTCAAAGTCTTTGTAATAAATGTCAAAGTCAAAGTTTGTATTTTGTTTCTTTGTAATTTTTTGTAGGTATAAATAGGTTACTTGTCTTTGTAATCTTGGTAACACATGAACTTGAGATATGTGAGCAGATTAGAGAAGAACTGTATAGAATATCATTCTAGAGAGAGAAACAGTTGGTTAGAGAGAGAAAGTAAGACTTGTAATCTGTGGATTTGGAAATCAATGACATATGATTTTGATTCTCATCTTGAATGTTAGTATTGATTAGAACTTGAATTTCGGGCACTAACAATTGGTATCAGAGCAGATCCAATCAAGAAATCAAGAAATCAAGAAATACAGAGTTCTTTACTGTGTTCGTCTAGATCAGAATCAATTCTGTGTTTGTGTTTGTTTTTCGAGTTGTAGTTGATCAGATTATGTGCGTATAGTGTTTTAGATTGAAATTGTATATGTGAATTGGATTTTTACACTGTAATTTTCATTGATTTGATGATTTCATTGAGTTTTTGTGGTCACGAGTTCTATGCACTGTAATGAATCGATTTGTACAATTGTGTATGTTTTGTTGAAATTCGTTGTTTGAATTTGTTTCTAGATGTTTTAAGAAGAAAATTGTCGAAGTTACAGGATGAAAATTGAAGATTCCGTGGAATTTTGAGCAAATCAGAAGGTTTTTGGGCCGAAGATCTCAAGAACTCGCAGATTGTTGAAGATTTCGTAGACTTTTCATTAGATTTCGTATTGTGTTAAAATTTACAAGTGTATAATTCGTGGGCTTATGTCGTACGAATTGCATAGTTTTCGCAGATCAGAGTGTTGCGAATTTCTCAGAATTCGTAGACCTGTGTGATTAGAAAAGTTTCTTTAGAAAAATCATCAAGGGCAAAATTCGCAGGTGGCTAGAATGCGAAATGCTAAGGATTCGTAGATCTCTAGTCTGCGAAAAGTATAGAATTCGTAGATTTCTAGTCTGCGAATTCTGAATTCTTTAGTATCTGCGAATTCCTGAATTACTTTTACTTACGAATTCTTGTTATCTTTGTAGTGTAACCTGCGAATTTTTATTGGTTTACGGATTCTGAAGTCAGAACTTGTGCGAATTCTAGTTGATTTGTTCTTGTTTGCTAATTCATAGTGATTCCTTATAGTTTGCGAATTCTTGACTTAGTGAATTTTTTGAAACTTTAATTTCTAAATTCTTTCAAGTTTTCTGTATTTTTGAGATTTCAGATTGGACTAACGATCTTATTCAAGTTCTTTTTGTAACAAGATGACTTCCAGAGAAGCTATTGCAATCAGTACGGATGTGAAACCACCGATTCTTTTTAGAGGAGAGTATGAACAATGGAAGAAAATCATTTTCTGGACTTTTATTGACCAACATGAATCAGCTGAACTATTTCTAGGTGTGGTACCACCTTTCTTTGGCACACATTGTACCTGACTCATCCAACCACTACTCTAGATGGGGTAAATAATACCCGCATCTGACCATTTTAAAATTTCTTTCTTAACGACTTCTCTCATGATGGGGTTAAGTCTCCATTGCGGTTGTACTTTACCAACTCTATAATCTTCCAAAATTATTTTATGTTGGCAAGGAGGAGGAGGAGGAGGAGGAGGAGGAGGAGGAGGAGGAGGAGGAGGAGGAGGAGGAGGAGGAGGAGGAGGAGGAGGAGGAGGAGGAGGAGGAGGAGGAGGAGGAGGAGGAGGAGGAGGAGGAGGAGGAGGAGGAGGACTGATATGGAAAGTCAAAACAGCAGATGAGGAAAAGGAGGATGAGAAGAATGATAAGAAAAAGAAAGAAAAGATAACAGAAAACAAATCATTTGTACATGCATCAAATGCAAAGAAGAACAAAGTGCGGAAAGGTAAACCTAATTTTTCTTACACGAGAGATCAATTACTCAGGTTGTCTATAAGGAAAAGGTATTGTTCTTATTGTCATACATATGATTTTGTTCCTAAAGCTAGTGATCATTACTGGTATGGTTCTTACTCGATTACTCCCAATAGAACTGCAACTCACAAACATGGACCCAAATACCAGTGGGTACCAAAGCCAAAAGATGATTATGTGTTGCAGGCACCTACAGTCAAAGGGGAGTAAGAGAACCAAGGCTTCTGAATACTACAGTTCAGGACCCGTACCTCAATGATAAGGAGTTTGACTTCTAAACACAACAGTTTAGGACTCGTTCTTCAATTATCAAAAGAGATGATACTCCTGAGCTGACATGAGACTGTACTATGAGATTTAAATGAGAAGATCAACCTTCAAGGGGGAGTACATAATTTTTCTGAAAATATGTATTCGGAAGATATGGCGAACTACACTTCAGGAGGAGTTGTAGATCTCTATCATGTGCCTTTTCACTGACAAATTACAGATGCATAATTTCAGGGGGAGTAAGAATTATGATTTCTGATTACTTCAGATCAGAACTCGTATACTAAATGTTTTACTGCTTTCTGTCATTTTATTTTCCAATAAAGTTTTGTGAATAAAGTTGCTTTGACAGACTTTATGACTGATGTAGATTGAGAGGATGCTTACAAGATCATATCTTTATGACTTTAAGCTTGACTTGATGAGATTTAAGACTGAACGGAAAGGTTTATTTCTTATCTTAATCTCATATATGGTTGAAAGAAGAACGACTTTCAATCATAGAAAACATGTTCTTAAATGTTCAAACCACTTCCCGATTCTTAAAAAGATTTCATAATTTGGAAGTGTGATTTTAAATGTTTTCTTTATTAAATGAGATGAAATGTTTATAAACAGTGTGTTTCCAAAGATTAATACTTGTGTATTATCTTTTCCATATAATGTCAAGTATTCACACACACCGGTTTAATTTTTGATCGAAATTGTTCTTACCATGTCTCTAAATTGAAACAAATTTTCGATGGTAAGACACCCCGATTGAATTCTACAAAATTTTGAGCGTGATTTCATTTCGAAACGTCATTTCAAGAATGTCTATATATTGTTTCGTATAGACAAAATCCAATTTTTGCTGACCTAAGCCTTGATTGTTAAATCATTTGATTCTGATCATTTCATACAATGTCAGATTTTCAAACAAGTTTCTTGTATTCATTTCTTTCATTCAATATACTTGTTTGAAATATCTTCAATGTTTCAAATGCTCAAATCTTCATGATTATCTTATTGAGCATATATATATCTGACTTATATCTTTTGTGCTTTAACTAATAAAGTTAAACCATTCTGAGCAACATTATGCTTTATAGGTTTACATGGGTTCATTGTGTAGGATTTAAATGAAACTTCTATGGATTCACGTTAACCAGTGTTTCCTACCCAAGAAGTTAATCCTTAGTGATCTAGTGTGAGGAGTCAAAAAGAAATGAGTGTAGGTTGTGTGACGAGGTAAAAAGGAAAAGAGAGTTTGGTTAGCAGTAAGCTCAAATGATTAAAAGAAAGGGGGTGAGAGATCAGAGTAAAAGAATATCAAACTCTGCACCAACTACTTTCTGAGTCGGGCAACCAAAATTCAAATGTTTCACAATTCTTCGTGAACGTTATTGAAATAGGCACCTAGCCCATGCCAACTCTTGCTAAAAACCCCACCAGCCACTCATTTTCTTCTTAAAAAGAAAATGTTTCATATTTTTCTGGGAACGCAACACATAATCTATCTGATTTTCATTTGGAAAATCTGGATATTGAAAAAGAAGGAAGTCTGCCCCACCTTCGTACTTCGATCATGCACATTGAGTATGTGTTTAATTACTGTTGTCTCAGTGGTTTACACAATGTTGAGCCTTATAAAAGCAATCATCATATGCTTAATTATTTCTACACTTGCACGAGCACACAAGGAATTTGTTTTCTTGTCATAACATTCATAGAAATTTCCTTTGTGGTGTTTCGATGATTGGATGGAAGCCCTGGGGGAGTGATCATCAAAAAACTCCTTTCCAATGTGTATTTGTTACACACAGTAACTTTGTGTTACTGACAGACGTATTAACTGATTCATTTGTCGATTCAGGTGTTACACTCTATTTTGTCTGGATTTGTAAAGATCTAGATGAATATTTGTATGAATTGGCAAATAATCAGAGGCTCAGTATAAAAGATCGATGGTCAGAACAGATTTCAGAGACATTTCTTGTAAAGAGTTTTGATGATTTCATGTTGCATTCATCAAAAAGGGGGAAAACAAAGTTAAAGAAATGTCTGGTGTATCATATATGAGGAGAGAGAATCAAGAAATTTCATAGATTGGGGAGATGATCAAGTAATGATTGTGAAAGAAAGATGTTAAAGAAAGATTGTTGAAAGAGTTCAAAGATTTCAGAATTGTTGGATCTTACTGAAGTTTTATTTGGAGATAGTTTGCTAAAGCAATAAGAGTTGTGTCTGAAAGAGGCTTGTTTATAACCTTGGGAGAGAATGTTGTTATTCTTGAATAACAGATTTTGGGAAGAATGATGAAAGATTTTGAAGACACTGAGTTTATCAAAGAAAGGGGAGAATGTCTATTTTTCATATTAATAGGGGGAGAATGTTGATTGATGGAGAAGATCATTTTTACATCAAAGAAAGAAGATTCAAATTGAGCTTAAAAGAGAAGATTGAATTGCAATATCCTTTTAGAGATGATCTTGATCCAAAGGGGGAGAATGTTAGATCATATATTTGTTGGATTCAAGATCATAAAGATTGAAGATGAAAGTAAAGCAAGTCAAAACTTCAAAGTCAACTTTCAAGCATCAAAGTCAAAGTCTTTGTAATAAATGTCAAAGTCAAAGTTTGTATTTTGTTGCTTTGTAATTGTTTATAGGTATAAATAGGTTACTTGTCTTTGTAATCTTGGTAACACATGAACTTGAGATATGTGAGCAGATTAGAGAAGAACTGTATAGAATATCATTTTAGAGAGAGAGAGAGAAACAGTTGGTTAGAGAGAGAAAGTAAGATTTGTAATCTGTGGATTTGGAAATCAATGACATATGATTTTGATTCTCATCTTGATTGTTAGTATTGATTAGAACTTGAATTTCGGGCATTAACAGACTTCAATATGAATAAACTTGCTATCACTCTTTTGTGCAAATGATACAGACCCTTTGTGCTTGTATTGATGCAATTTATGGTTTCAAACCTAAGTATTTGTAAATACGATAATTTAGTAGTATAATTTAATTAAATTCGATAGTATCACATTTTCATGATAAAATAGATAATAGTATATATTCAGACGTTTTTAGCTTACAAAAAAAAAAATTTTATTCAGATTTAAGACTTTAGCACCATCACTTAAAAAACATTCTTTTTTATTCAGACTTCAGCACCAACACTTAAAAATCAGAAGTGAAATCAGACTTCAGCACCATTTAAAAAACAAACGTCACCTTATTGAACAAACGTTCCAATGTCAGTAACTCAATTTAGCTTGTTTCTTTGAGCTTCAGGACATAAACTCTCGATTTGAAATCGTTTTTTTTTAAACTTGTGATATATGAATATAGGCGGGGTTCAAACGAGAACATCCATGTTTCACGTAAGTGTGGTAACACTTTTGAGCCTTTATAAATGATTTTAACTCATAATAAAAATTAGAACAAATGAAAATAAATCATTAAGGGTACTAATTTAATCATGTATTTATCAACAAATTTATTTTATCTTAGTGATTTGTCTTTATTCCTAAATGTTGCTAGTATCATCTGATACTTCTTATGATGTCTCCATTGTCGATAATGATGTGATAATGTTATGATAATGATATGATTTTGTTGTAACAATGATGTGATAATTCTTTGATAGATCGAACACTTTTTATAATGTGATTTTCCTGTGATAATGCTTTGATAAATCAAGACTTTTACCCCTGCATTCCTTCAATATTCCTAAAAATAAATAAATATGTATTTAGTATTTTTTGTGCCCTCAATCCTTCTAAAACTGTGAGTTAAAACAAAATGATGAGCTTACAACTGTTCTTGCATTTGTGTAAATTGACAAAATATGGATTCCTTGATCATTCCATTCATCTTAACCCCCTATATATAGTACAAAGGATTACAATCAAAAGAGATAACTACCAATAATATAATTAGGAAGAGATTTCCTTTGATTATGTCCTTCTATCTAGTGGTTTGGCATGATTATAATGATGTGATTGTGTAACACCCCGAATTTACGTTGTAATAATTCTATCGTTCAGACTCCTAGTCTTCCGTATTTTAATCTCAATTATCGCACGTTATCCTATTTGTGGGTATCGCGCGTTCCTAGCCTAGTGTTTGCATTAAAGTTATGGCGGCATTATCTCTACGGCACAAAGTGTACCTTGTATACGGATCACAAGAGCTTGAAGTATGTCTTTGATCAGAAGAAACTCAACATGAGGCAAAGAAGATGGTTGAAACTCCTAAAGGACTACGACTGTGAACTACTCTACCACCCGGGAAAGGCGAATGTGGTGGCCGATGCCTTGAATCGAAAGGAGTATAGCGGGAGACTTCAAGCCAGACTTTCAAGGATCGAGTTAGTGTCGAGTCTCGTGGAAAGGATTAAAGGGTCGCAAACAGAAGCATTGAAGGAAGAAAACCTCAAGGACGAAGTGATGACCAAGCAACGGTTACTGTTGACCGAAGATAGCCGAGGGATAAAATGTTTCAATGGGCGAGTTTGGGTGCCAAAGTTTGGTGGTTGCCGAGAGCTACTTTTAGAGGACGCGCATAAGTCCAAATATTCTATCCACCCGGGAAGCACCAAGATGTATCGGGATTTGAAGCTACATTATTGGTGGTCGATTATGAAATTGGATGTGGCACACTATGTAGAGCGATGCGTAACTTGTTCGCAAGTGAAGGCCGAACATCAACGACCCTATGGGAGCCTTCAGTCGCTTGAAATACCCAAGTGGAAATGGGACAAGATTAACATGGACTTCGTGACAAAATTGCCGAAGACCTTGAGAGGGAACGACACTATCTGGGTTATTGTCGACCGTTTGACGAAGAGTGCGCATTTTCTAGCGATGAGGGAAACCTTGCCAATGGATGTTGGCAAAGCTTTATATAGACGAGGTAGTCTCTAGGCACGGTATACCCTTGTCGATAGTTTCTGATCGTGATAGCCGGTTTACGTCAAGATTTTGGGGAGCTTTACATCAAGAGTTGGGCACGCGGGTGAATTTGAGCACGGCGTACCATCCACAAACGGACGAACAAAGAGAAAGGACGATTCAAACTCTAGACGACATGCTTAGGTCATGTGTGATCGACTTTGGCGGTAGTTGGGACACCCATCTACCTTTGGTGGAATTTGCGTACAACAATAGTTATCATTCCAGTCTCGGGATGGCGCCATTTGAAGCTTTGTATGGGCGAAAGTATAGAACCCCCGTGTGTTGGCTAGAGGCGGGGGATAATCAATTTGTCGGCCCGTAAATTGTGCAAGAGGCGGCCGACAAGGTCAAATCAATTCGGGAACGGTTGAAAGCGGCACAAAACCGTCAGAAAAACTACGCCGATAAAAAGAGGAGACCGGTAGAGTTTCAAGTGGGGGATCGTGTAATGTTAAAGGTGTCTCCTTGGAAAGGTTTAATCCGGTTTGGGAAGCGTGGGAAGCTAAGTCCCCGTTTCCGTGGGCCGTTTACTATCCTCGAGCGTGTGGGTCTGTAAGCTTATAAGTTAGACTTACCGCCGGAAATGGACGGGATCCACCCGACATTCCATGTGTGTTATTTGCGAAAATGCTTGGCGGAGGATGAAAGTGTCATACCGCTATCTGAAATTCGTGTGGAGGACAACCGTTGTATTGAGGAGCCCGACGCAATCCTAGAGAGAGAGACCAAGAGACTCCGAAATAAAGAAGTCAACATGGTGAAAGTGCAATGGAAACACCATCGAGGTGCCAATATGACGTGGGAAGCCGAGGAGGATATGAAGCGAAAATATCCTCACCTTTTCAAGTAGTTAGGATTTCGGGGACAAAATCATTCTCAAGTTAGGGAGAATTGTAACACCCCGAATTTACGTTGTAATAATTCTATCGTTCAGACTCCTAGTCTTCCGTATTTTAATCTCAGTTATCGCACGTTATCCTATTTGTGGGTATCGCGCTTTCCTAGCCTAGTTCGTGTGTCAAGTATTGATTTTGGATGAAAGAAATAGTGGATCACGCGACTTACCTCGCGACTTGAAGTCGTGGCATTAGCCGCGTAGTCCACTATTTGTCTAACTTCTCAGAGACACGGGCAACTTATGTCACGACTTGAGGCCGCGGCATAACCCGCGGAACTCCCCTGGACGCCCAAATACGAGTTTCTTCCCCTTTTTCTCATTTATTTCAAGTGTGGAACTAAGGAGGGCGATTTTGGAACCCTAGGTAAGTCTCCTCTCATCTCTTTCCATTTATTGTTCTATCACAAGCATTTACGGAGGTTTAATGCTTGGTTAGGGTGAATTTTAGGTGAACCTAGCTTGTGTCATCATCTCAAGTCTTCAACTCTCCATCTACCATTTATAGGGTTGGTTTTCTTTTGGGAAAACTACCAAGGTGAGTTCTTACACTTTTATAAAACTTTATACATGTCAAATGTGGATTTTAAATGCCTAAACATCTCCTTTTTCCATATATTTGATTTGTGGGATTTTGTACCAAGTCTAACTTTTGGAGATTTTAGGGTTTATGATAATTTTATGGAATAGAGTTTAATGAGCCTTGGTAATGTTGTTATTAGCTTAATTACACTTGGGAAATGTATTTCAACGGATGGTTTCAATCATGTACAACTTATGGATTTAGAAATAATAATCTTGTGGTTAACTGCCGATAAGTTTGTATTTTGGGATTTATCATGTTTTGGGAATGAGACTTATAATAGTCATTTATGTTTCAACTAATGATCTTTTGGTAAACATTGGGGATTGCCTTTGTGAAAATCACCTCTTATATTGTCCAATGCATATTATCACATGTTGGTGCATTCATTTGGCCTATGGGCATTATGTGGCTTAATTGCTTGCATTTGGGAGTCATGACCCCGTATTTGTTATATTATTTGGTCCGACGTTGGGACGACTAGTTTTCCACGTCGAGGCACGTTTAGGCATCAGATTGGGTTGTAAGTCCTACGTGCTCAAGTATTACGATATTGGATGAGGATCTCAACGTAAGGACCCTTCGGGGTTGAACTAGAGTTTCCGTGGGTGTAAGTTTAAAGTCACTTAGCCTGACATCCCTTGCGTGTACTTTATTTGTGTATTGGCTTTACTGACTTATCAAATGACTTACTTTTGTGTTCCGTCATTTGTGTTAGTAAGCGGGTCTCCCCCGTTAACCCAAGAGGTACTTGCTACATTTCAAGAGCATTATTGTTAGTATCATTATCACAAATGAATTTCTTTCACTTACTCTTACTCTTACGTCCAATTATTTTAACTGCAAATGTTTGATTTCACTAGGCTTTAGCCTAACACTTTTTCTTAAAATGACATGTATAACATGCCAGGTTTCCGGTGCGATTCGTCGGGATTGAGTGGATGACCTTGGGGCCAAGAGCGGTCTTTTTGGGAGATGTCTAGACTGGTGATTTTGATAGCGGACACATTTTTGGAAGAATAGCAACACTCGAAACAAATCTTTCTTATTTAAGTTAGATTAATAGATTGTTAAGTATATTCTTCAATCGATTATTTGTAAAGGCTACAACTCTATTCCTCGTTTTCTCGAGATGATGCTTTGGGATTGTTTATGGCAAGTTTTATATACCCAGGTTATCAAATTATAGCTGTCATATTGCAAAATTTTCGAATTTTATTCCTCCAAAATTTAGGGTGTTACAGATTGAGTTTCCAATAATACTCCCCTGCAGTCGAAACTTGGAGGTTCGTGAACGTTGAGACTGGACCAGAACTCATCAAACAGAACTCGAGGAAGTCCTTTAGTAAAAATGTATGCATACTGAAAACGGGAAGGGACATGATGGACCCGAACTTGACCCAATGCGACTTTTTCACGCACGAAATGAATGTCGATCTCAATATGTTTCGTTCTTTGATGTTTAACCGGGTTGCCAGATAAGTAAACAGCGCTGACATTGTCACAATAAACCATCGTTGCTGTCGTTAACGGGCATCGTAGTTCCAACAAAAGATTGCATAGCCAACACGTTTCTAAAACAACATTTGCGACTCCGCGATACTCAGCTTCGGCACTTGACCTTGATACAGTAGGTTGGTGTTTAAAAGACCACGAGAGCAAGTTATCTCCCAAGAAAACACATAGCCGGACGTGGAACGACGGGTATCCGGACACCCGCCCCAGTCCGCGTCGGTGTAAGCCACGAGGCACTTCGGGTCTGATTTACGAATATTAAGACCAAGATGCATAGTTCCACGGATGTGCCGAAGAATACGACATAGGGCTTTTATATGTGTCTCTCGGGGATCATGCATGAACAGGCAAATTTGTTGGACCGCGTATGAGATGTCCGGTCGGGTGAAGGTAAGATATTGTAAGGCCCTGGCTAAACTTCGGTATACCGTCGGGTTTTTGACAGGAGATCCGAATGATGCCCTGAGTTTGCACCCGGTGTCCATAGGAGTGGAGGAGGAGTTGCAATTAGACATATTTGTCCGTTCAATAATTTCCGACGCATACTTTTGTTGGGACAAAAAGAGGCCGGAAGCATTTTCTAAACCGAAATCCCCAAGAAATAACTAAGGGGGCCAAGGTCTTTCATGGCAAATTCCTTATTGAGCTTGGATATAATGGCCTGTCGCAAATAAGAATGGCAACGGGCTGATTTCGGGCCGGTTTTTAGGGTCCCCGTCCCTGAAACCGATAAGCTTCCCCGTCCCCGTAACAGTCCCGATCCCTGTCGGGGACCTTATCGGGGATCCCCATCGGGTCCCCGCGGTTTCCCCGATCCCCGTCGGGGAACTCGTTAAGGACAAAAAATCACCATTACCCGTTGGTGATACCCGAACCCGAAAAACTCAAAATTTTTAAACATATTATTAAAGTAACATCATTCAAGTTCAATGCATTTATAGTAAAAAAAAATGAAGCAACAACAACAGCAAGCATTGATAATAACATGACAACAACAAGCATTGGTTTGACCTTGTTCTATCTTTGTTAGCCTAATTTCAGCCATTTGCTAAAATAATAAATTATGGAGAAATAGAGAAAAGATTGAGAAGAACCACAAAAAAAATTCAAGAAATCTCTAAACTTCTTTCATCAAAATAGTATCTTTCTTCATGAATTTTAACCAAAATGCTATAATTATACCCTAAAACACAAAATTACAAGAAACCCGAAACCTTACCTTAAGTTCATAAGTTGTCGAATAAGATTTCTTGAAACCCTAAGAACATATAGTGGTATTTATAGAAAAAATGAAAAAGATTGAAATGGATTAAAAGGTGTTGATATATCAAGTGTAAAGCATGAAAAACAGGAAAAAGAAAAGGGAGATTAATAGGGCGGAATGATTACAGAATCCTAATAATATATTACGAACATCATAAAGAAGGAACAAACAGACCCAACAAAGAAAAAGAAAAGATAAACAAGGTTTAAAGCATAAATTGTTACTCTAAATCGTCGGTCGTCGGTCGAGAGGTGAGACGCCGAGAGGGGACTGGGGAGACGCCGAGAGGGGACTGTCGGAGTCGGACTGGTCGATAGGTCACTGGTTAGCGGAGGAGACTCTGATTTTGAATTTTTGACTTTTGTCACAACGTTTGTCAAATTTAGAGAATAGATTAGGGATTTGGCCATTTGGGTTTGAATTTGGGCTTTTATATAAAAAATATATATGGGCTTATAAGATATTACATATATGATATATGGGCTTCTATATAATATATATATACATATATATTATATATCGGGTCGGGTCGAGTCGGTGAGTACCGTCCCCGCAACCATAAAATATGTTACGACTACACAAAGCCACTTTACATACAAATCGAATAAATATGGAAATCAAGATACACATGAAGGCAAAGGTTATCATACACAAGATACCGTCATTAAAAGGTCAACATAAAAGATGTAATAGAGACAATATCAAATATGCAAACCCATTTATGAATAGGGTTAATCATATAAAAACAATTTTAAGCAAGAACGCCCATTGTCGCTTATAACACTCGATAAACCAAAGACGAGAGAAGCACGATGATCAAAATCAACAATAATCATAATTAAAGCAAGCCCAAGAATCACACAGAACAAAGAAGAAAATAAGGCAACCTTTAGCTAATGATTTATCACACAAGCAAAAAATTAAAACTCAATAAAAATATAAAAATGTTGCACATCAACAAAAACACAGTACATCAAAGGCCAAAATAAACAAGTACAGACATGGTTATGCCAAGTACTACACAGTTAAAAACCTAACACATACACATCCCTACAACACAAAACAAAATACTTAGTGCTTGGACGATCTATGTAAAGAAAGAACAAAAAAGTGAGGATGTCAAAACAGACAAACAAAAATTTCGTTCTTATTTCAAATGAAACAAGAAAGGAAAACATGATTCAAACATAGATGCTCATCATCAAAAGTTACAATAGGAAAAAGTGTACAAGCAAATAACAACATAAATGATAGATAATGTACACATACTCCTACCGATTAAAGAGTCAAATCAACAATAGTAGGAAGTTCATGCACATATATTATCCCATCACATTTATTTTAAATCAAAATCATGTAGAATTCAACAAAAACAAAATGACATAGAATGTTAACACAATTCCATTTACAAAAAATGCAAATTACAGAAAAAACATGTGCAACCTGGATAAAGAAAATGGAGAATGGCAAAAAAAAAAGTCTAATGCAAATCAACATGAATGATTAGTTGAATACTAAACAAGTATGAAAAACACACTACAAAGACAAGATCAAAGAATATTAGCATTTGGTAACAACAAATGAAATTATTGTGCACGAACAATTAAAAAAGTCAAAATTTAAGATACAAACCAAAAGCAAGAATAGAAACTGTTGCCAATATACATTACCACATTAGTAAAAAGAATCAATAAGAGCAAGGGATTGAAAATAGTTGAAAGGTCAAATGTGGACAATTAAATGATATGTAGGCATAAGTAAATCATGAAATTTATGCATCATTATTCTGACAACAATTGTAGATGGAATTATAGGCACTTATCTGAAGTTAAAACCTTTTTGAGAACGTGGTTGAAATTTTCTCCGTATCGCATTTTTAATTATCGAGCAAAAATACTAATCTACACACACACTAGTCAACATAAGTGGCATTTCACATGAGGGAATTAACGTGTCGGTAAGTGGGTTAATTACCATGGAGTTGGAATTGTAAGTAAACCCAATCTCTCTAAGATTCATATTCCTCGGTATGGTCTTCCAATTAAAATCGCCAAACATAAGTAAAAAATTGTCAAATGAGTTTGGTGGATGGGTCTCTAAAAGATGAGCTACTAATATTTTTGATAATGTAAACCAAACGTTGACGCCCATCTACTACTACCTCAAAACTAATTCAATTTATGTATCATAAACCCACGTCCGAAAACATTTAAAAGTAATGCAACCAACAATCTCCTAAATAAAGTAAATAAAACATGGTTTTTTCTTTTACTTTCAAGAAAGAAAATTATTAAAATTGTCTATTGATGCTCATGAAGCTTGAATCATGTAGTTTGTACAATCTAATAGTTGAAACCAGTCCTGCAAACTCACAAAAAGTGTTATGTATCATTGTTTGGCAGTCGATGGAAAATACAAAAAGGACAGGGCAAATTGTAACATGAACACCAACTTGATATTCCTAAATAGCTAGCCTTTATTTGAGGTTGCATAAATGCTTGTAAACACCATCTATTTGACTTATGTATTACATTTATAATTTATTGTTGAGCAAAATGTTGGAAGCAAACTGTCACTATGTTCTGATTTTGGGAAATACAAATGATTTCCCATGAAAGGTTTTCAGGGACAAAAAGTAGATACCACGACACATATATTCATATTACATATGACAGATGTGCTCTATGATCTTAAAAGCTTGATACTTTGTATACCATCTAGCATGTCCGACCAAATAGTTTAATTCTAGATACAACCAAAAGAATTCAGTTTTTGAATTTAGGGAGAGAGCAAGATAGAGCAAAAAGATTGATTGGCGATTAGAAAGTAAACAAAATCTTACCAGCAGGTTCTCAAACAACAAAGCAGATGAGTAGCTCCCATCATCAAGAAGAACCTATCTGCAAGTCTGTGAATGAATTTATCAGAACCGATGTCGATGTGATAACTTGAACAAGTCTCAAGTTCTCTTTTTAATTAGAATGTGTTGGGTGTGGAAGATGCTTCCAAATTTTAAAATAAACCATTTACAAAGGTTAGTAATGGAGTCGATGACTTCTCCGGCTCCTTAAGGATCTGCTCCCCGAATTTGTCAACAACGTCCAGATAGATCTATTTAACTAACAAAAAATAAAAACTGATTTAATATTCAATTTAACTTGAAAATATGAGAAGAAAAGAGAGATGATTGTGATTAGAGATGGTTTTGTCCATATATAATATATCTTGTGTGATTAGTGTACTAATGCACAAAAGAGAACTTCACAGCGCAAACAATGAAATCTGTAAAACCAAATCATCAAATCAAATACCAAATAATCAAAACAGTAGCTACTGCCTTTTCAAATCGAACATCAAATCGTCAAACTACAAAATTGAAAATCCCAAAAGACAGTAGCTACTGCTAGTCATTTACCTACGATGAAATCTGGAAACCAATAGGTCGGCGACGAAGGTGGTCAGCGCTAGTGGCCGCTGGTCGACTATGAGAGGGCTGCCGCTGTGGTCTGCTGACACGCTGCCGCTGGAGGATTTCGCCGATCGAAGTGAATCGTGAATACAATGGAACCTGGAATGGAAGTGGAGGCTAATCTATACCTAAAAGAACAATTATTAACTCATTAATTTTCAAATAATATATATATATATATATATATATATATATATATATATATATAAACGAGAACGTAGTCAATTTGCGAGAAGGCGAGAAGGAATATGAGCCACATAATTTATTAATTAAAAAATAACATAAATAATTTTTTTTTAAAATTTTTAGGATAATTACAATTTGATTTCGATAAATCCTTAAAAATCTCATAATATCTTTTAAATTTATTTATTTTTTAATTTTAATAAATTCATAATTTTATTATCAAATTTATATTATTATTTTCTATATAAAATCATAATTGTCATCAAATATCACATGTGATATCCATAACTAATTCATTATTTATTTCACCATTTTTTTCTCTATTTTTTAGATTTACGTTTTGAATCACATGTGATTAACTTCGTTTAACATGTGATATATTATTATGTATCACATATGATCCCAATATGTCGATTTTTGTAAATATCACATATGATAATATATGTCTGAATATAAATAACGCATAATCACATGTGATAATATTTACATCACAAAAAGATCTATAAATATAAATATACATAATCATATATGATTAACTAAAATATATACAATTATCACATATGTTAATATTTAAATCACAAAAAGATCTATAAATAGAAGCATACATAATCACATATGATTAACTAAAATATATACAATTATCACATGTGATAATATGATATGTGATATGCATAAATATTCATATAATGATATCACATGTGATATTTGGTTAAAATTGTGATTTTTTTTATTAAAAGTATATTTAGAAAAAAAAATAATAAATAATTGAAATTAAAAAATAAATAAATCTAAAAGATATAATGAGAATTTTAAGGATTTATCTAATTTAAAATGATAATTATTCTAATTTTTAAAACTATTTTTTATTTTTTATTTATGGTTTTTTTTAATTAATAAATTATGTGGCCCACATTCCTTCTCGTCTTCTCGCAAATTAGTTTACTTCTCGCATGATCCTCCCTCTCTATATATATATATATATTTTAAAATTAATATTATATATATATATATATACCGGCCCCGGTTTGAGCCAACCAGCCCCGGCCCTGTTCGGGTCAGGTAAACCAGGTTCCTCACCGGGTCGGGACAAATCACCATCCCTAGTCTCCACTGACTTTGATAGCATACTCTTTCTTCTTATCTGCATATGTATTAATATTAAAGCGTTAATATTCCACCTAAACACAGAATTAGATGGATCAAGATGACTCGTGACTGTAGCTTCCTTGAATCCTTCCAGTGGCTACAAAATTAGCAGAAAATAAAGTGAGATTATATGATTTTTAAAAATAAAAAAAAGGAAATCCAACTTGCCAAATCAAGATAACACACTAATAGACATATAACAGAATAAGCAATCCTTGGAAGCAAAATGTAAACAATTTGACTTTATCGTTACCAAGCAGAATATGGACCTTGCCACAACCTATGAGCCTCTGAGATCAAACATAGTTGAATTCTGGTCAAAACTAAGTTCTATCAATTGGGTGCCTTGTAAGATGCTATCTAAAACATCAAAGTGTTTTGTTTTCTCATTTTAGGACAGAAGCAACAGGTGAATTGGTATCAATGAAAAAGTCAAGGTATTGATCACAAGGTATCACATCTAAAGCATACATAATTAACGCACATATTATTAGAACTCGAGATCGATTAAAATAGAAAAAGTATATCATTGGATTGTCATAACACAAATATATAGAAGAGTATAAGTGTAACAAGAAGACTTAACAATACATTGTAAGTCGTTATGATTCAACCAGAGGCCGTATAATTTATCGATTTGGAAGATATAATCGGCGGCCATGTATGGTTAGGTTCCATTTGTAGAGGGTATGAGTTTAAGAGATGAAAAAACTACCAATGAACCACCATTGAGATACATGGAAGGGCAAGGGCATCCAGAGTGTAAAACTGTAACAAAAACACTTACTAGATCTTGATTATATGACTATGTTCTCCTGACTAAAACATATTTGAGTATTCTTTATATTGTGTATGATTAGATAAACCATAATACAAAAGAACTGTAATATTGGCTAAAAAAAGACAGCAAGCTTACCAACAATCTATGGGTATATCAATTCCCTAAAAACACAAATCATTAACACATGTATGTTCATCGAAAATAAAATATTCCAAATCACACAAGGCAGACAAGAACCCTATCAGGCATTAGTATAGCATACATTCTAATTGTGTGTGTGTGTATAAGCATGCATAACAAAAATGGCAACTCTCACCTCACCACTGTTAACAATACCCTGAAAAGAAAACTGATAGCACATACTATCAAAATTAAAACTCATCGAATTCAGAAAGCAACAATCCCTAGTACGCATATCAAACTCAAAAAAGGAAAATATAATAATAAACAATACACAACGGCTTCTCAACAAGCATGCTTGCAACAAAATAATCGCTACATTCCACAATAAAAACTTCCAAGAATTCCTCTGTGTCTCATAGAATTGTAGAAAGCCAAGAGTCGATGCCGAGAGAAAACCCATTTTTTCCTAAACATCCAAGAAAACCCACCAAAATTAGAAAAACAAACACACCAAAATCCAACAATTATGGCTATGTATGGTAAACTAGCTTATAAGCTACCTAATGAAAAAATCATATTTGGCAAAAACTAACTTATAAACATTTGAATTACCAAAAAAAACATTAATTATTTATTTATAATTAAAAGTTAATATATAATTATGAATATTAATGAGGGGCATAATTGGAATAATCACAAAAAGCTCCTCATAAACTACTTCAAGTAGCTTATCAGTAAGCTAGCTTATCAGTAAGCTAGCTTATGGTCATCCAAATATGTACCCAGAAAATAAGATAGCTTATTTTTGCCAAACAATGCCTATATGATGTGAATGAATCTGAATAGTTGAGATGCGAGTGAAACCGAAATACCTTGGGGGAGGAGGATGGGGGTCGACGATTTCATCAAAATACCCAAAATCTGGGATTTGGAAAGCGATCGATCAAGGGAGATAGATAGATAGATACAAAAAGGAAAAAGAAAACACCGATTAATTAAAACCGCTTCACTTTACTTATCTCAATTTATAATCAACTCAAACTAGCCGTTATCCAACCAGAAAATCTTTATCAAAGAAAAGTAAATAGTCCCGTTTAAAAAACAATCTATATTATATTATATTATATTACTACCTTATAATGCATTCACAACTAAACTCTTAATTACAATCTACCAAGCATAATGTACAACTCTTTTATGCATAAAATACAAAAAACTATGAATTACATCTTTATATGCATAAGATACAAGTTATTAAAGCCTCCTGCAAATTTAACCATCAATACCAAATTTGGAATGCTCAGAGTTTACTTTCCTCTTCTGCATAATATTTATTCTTCTTCAGTCTTGAGCATGTTCCCAATATTTCAAATTTCAAATTCAAATTCAAATTCATACGTCTTTAACCTTCTGGCTCCCCGTTTCTCCATCAATTCTCCATAACGTTTTGAAGCAAAGTCGACCCTTACGTCCTCTCTTTATGTCTTCGTCTCCACGGTTCAGGGCACATTTAAAGAAGCAGAGATGGTCGAAGAGACCATCGTTGCCGCCGTTTCCGATGAAGAGGCCAAGAGAAGAAGACGAGAACCGCGATGTCGCGTTTGAGACGAGTGGGTACATATCATCTGTCAATTCCGGATGGTTTTCAGAGGTTAGCCCAATGTGGCCTCGTAGGGTTTCTTTCATTTTGCATTTTTTGATTGTGGTTAAATTTATATGTATGTATTTCTTATGGATTTTTTTTCCGTTTACATTGTTTATAGAGCTCCCTTGTCCTTCTAATTTGTTCAGTTCTTTGAAGTATGAAAATTTCAGTTACACATCTGGTTCTGTAAGTTGGTTTTAGAGTGTGTTTTTTTATGGCTTGGTTTTATGATGTGATTTGGGAGGTAAAAGCTACTGTCCTAGGTTGCTTTTTAAATTGAGCTTAATGTTTCATGCTACTGATGGTTCTTGTTTTTTCATTTCCCTTTTCAATTTATCGAATTTTTAAAGTATTATGAGGTGATTTATTGACTCCAAGCAGGGACGGATCTAGAAAATTTTTTATACGGTGGCACCACATAATATAGACAAAAAACAATTACAAAAAGCACGGTTTTTATCGACGTGTCTTCATCTTTTTACCGACGTTAAACATTGTCTTATGTGTTTTTTTGGCCTAATTCCACCATTTCGAGGAATTTTTAAAGTTTTTTTGCTTAATTTCGACGAATTTTTAACCTTTTTATCGATTTCGATGGATTTTTTCGGTTTTTTAAGTTGATGTCAAGAGGTTTTTTTCGGTTTTTTGGTTGATTTCAAAAGTTTATTTTTGTTTTTTGGTTGATTACAAGTTACGGTTGCACCTTCTTGAAGTTTCCAAAATAATACGGTAGCACCTTCCAAAATGATACGGTTGCACCTTTCACGAAGCTAAAATTTTTACCCTTCGTCGGAGAAAAGATACGGTGGCACGTGCCACCCATGCCGCCATGCTAGATCCGTCCATGACTCCAAGAGGTTCAAAGACTTTTTTATATTTAAGAAAAGATATAATCCATCATTCCCATCATCATAGTTCAGATTTTATTGTGTTAAATCCATTGATTATTGTCATCTATTTGTTGTTAGGATTTTTTTAGGGTGTTTGGAGTTGTGAAGAAAACAATATTTTCTCTTGTGAAATCGATTCTAAGATCATCAATGTCGGTTTGAGATCTTCATGATTTAATCCTACTTGCTATATTGATATTGGCGATACTATAATTGTTGTTTAACAACGTTTACATTTAATCCGAATGGAATGAAAGCTTTCTATTGATGTTTTCCCTAACAGAAATTGATTCACTTTCATTCCCAAACCATCGTGATTTCCAGGTTATTGATTCAAAGAGAAAGTAAGATGGTTTGTTGTAACCGAACCGTGTAATCTCGATGAAAACAGGGAGAGTGATTTCGCTCGTTGTGAAATCCCTCAAGAATCCAAGAAGTGCGGTTTCAAGAATCGAAGAAGTGCGGTTTATAAAACCAGCATTATGACTTATGCCGACATTTTCAAGGCATTTGGTGACCACATCATTGATTTATTAGATCCTCTGGTAATTGCTTGACCCTACCTTTGTATGGGATATACTGTGTTCGTTTGATTTTGTTTTTGGTAATTGCTTTGATTCACAGACTCCACCTTTGTGGTTGCCGCTATTTCCTTTTTGTATACATAGCAATTGTTTATTAATTTGAATTTGGTTGTTGGTTTCAGCTTGTACAACTTCTTCTCAAGTCATCACAGGACAAGCGGTTTGTATGTGAGGCTGTTGAAAAGGCGTTACTAGCTTTGAGGACATGGGTTTCGACGGTCTATTATTACCAAAATTGCAACCATATCTTAAGAATCGCAATTCTCGGATTCGGGCAAAGGTGTCAACGTGTTTTTCTTGTAGCATGCCACGACCGGTAAGAAAGTGTTTACCAAAAATGAAAACCCTTTATGCCTTGATGTCCATTAATTATTTTAAAATCTAAAAAATTAAGGATGTAGAGGAGATGAAAGCGTATGGGATTGAGAAACTGATCGAAATAGGCGCCTCCCAGGTGAGCGACCAGCTACCTAAATCACGAGAGGCTTCTCATGCTCTCCTGTTGGACCTGCAGACTGCATATGAAAAGAGTCTTGTTTTGGCATCAGAATCACATACAGGTATTTGCCAAATTGTAATTGATAGTAACAGCGATTTGGTGCATCGAGTAAGTATTTGCCAAATTGTAAATTTGTAATTGATGGTAACACTCATACTAGGAAGTATCAAGTTGAAGCAGGGTGTTAATAGAGAAGATTAGCTCTAGCATATATTTGAATATCATTAGCAGAAGAGTTTGCTTGATAAGTAGAGAATGTTGGTATTTATCTATGGAAGAAAATAAGTAAACAATCCTTGCAAGTAGAATTGATAAGATATAAGACTTAATTAAATTGTTGTTAATTGTTATTTGGTGCTTACACGTTTAACATTTGAACTGCATTTTAGTAGTAAACTTGACTGTGAACATGACATAAATAATATAATAAAGAAAAGGTGGATTTGGTGAAGTTCGACCAAATTGAAAATTTTAGCAAGATATCAGAAACTAAACTTTGATATGTTTACCCCTCAAATAGACATACAAAACAAATTGTGTAACAATAAATGAATATACTACACTTGTAACTCACATTATGCAAATAACTTCAAGAGACTTGAGCACACACATATTTGGCACCGATGCACCATAAGATTGTAGGCAACATGTGGACTTTATGATTGTTAACATGAGTATCTTCTAACAAAAGATGTTCTAAAGACACTGTAACACATACTAGCAACCTCAAATTTTACAATCTCTTTAGGTTTTTCTTGAACGGATGACTTCAAAGGCGTGACCATAATTGTCGGGCGCTACTTACAAAGACCGGCAAAGCTGATGGACCTGCACAGAATGCTTCTTCTGTAATGATTTTGAGTTGGCTGAGATGCTAATCAGTGTAATAGATTGGTCCGTCAGCTTGATGTGGATGATGAAAATTTTGTAATGGTTGTTCTTCTGGGTCTGGTAAGCTTTAGGAACATCAACACATACGAGCCGAAAAAGTAAGTCGAGGTACTGAAGTATTAACTTGTGTGTGTTTTTTTATATCTTTTTGTGCATTTCTATTGCTTCAATCAGTCTTTTTATTTGTTCTTAAGTATATATGAACTGATTTAGAAAAGAATAAAAAAATGCTTCTTAAATTTTAATAATGTATAGAATACCCGATAGAAGATTCACTCTCTTAGGGGTTGTTTGGTTCATGGAATTGGAAGGAAAATGAAGGAATTGGAATGGCCAATTACATTGACCAAATTCCAAGCCCATGTTTGGTTCACGGAATGAAAGTGAAGGAATTCTTCCAATTCCATTGAAGTCCAAAATTTAAGGAATTCATGCTCAAGTTGAAGGAATTGAATTCTTACCAACCAAATGCGTGGTCAAATTCCATTTCAATTCCTTCAAAGTCAAATTCTTTCTATGGATTCCAATTCCATCAAATTCCATTATGTGAACCAAACGCCCCCTTAGATTTTGAACCTAGATCGTTTATTTTGCAAAAGCGTCCTTCATCGACTAAGATAATTACTTTTTAATGGCAAATGAAATTTTCAACTATCATATAAGAAGTTAAATGCATATTAATGAAATTGCACATACTCAGTCAAATGACTACCATTCGTAGTCTAAATTTAGTGGTAGTTAAAGCAAATGTTGTTAGTATTAAAGTGATTTAAAATGTTGTTTTGGATAGGGTTTTGAACACTAATGTTGGTGATTTATGCGATTTACTATTGCTAAGAAGATTAATCGAAGTTTTTTTGAATTTTAGCTGCAGATATGAGATTATAAAGTGGCCTTCTGATCACTTTTTGCTTGATGCGGAAGAGTGGAGACTTGCTTCTGAAAGTTGCTGACATTGTAAAGAAGAAATTTCAAAAGATTTAGAAATTTCATTGCAATTTTATTTTGTTTAACCTTAATCTCGAATTCTTTTGGTAAGTTGTTGTGCTAATTTTATATTTTTGATTTATTACATCTCGCCGTTTTGCACGGATAGACTGCTAGTATACTATAATGTTTGTCATGAATTCTATATGTTGATAATTTACTAAAGTATTAAGTCAAGTTTATTAATTTAAAAGACAAAACTATATACTTAAGAAATCAATTAAAAATTATAAGTTTATATAGTAATCAATAATAGCTTATATATATATATATATATGTATGTATTAAGGTAGTATTTGGTGTGCATATTTGATTGAACAGGATTGGATTAGACAGGACTGAACAAAATTGAACTAATAGTCTATCCTATGTTTGGTACAACGGGTGCGTTTGGTATGCAAACAAGATAGAACAGGACATGGCAGAACAGTTGTTCAGGGTTTGGTAAAACAGAACTTGACAGAACAAAGCAAATAATATGACCAATATATATATATATATATATATATATATTGATTAATTTTGTAATTTATTATATTATAACGAAATAAATATTTTTTATAACAAAATATAGTATTAAAAAATTATCTTCAATATAGATTAAAGTGACACCAAAATAAAAAATTTATATAGTTTTCAATTTTTATTTTTTAACATTTTCTATATTTATTTACTATTAGTATTTAGTAATTTAAATAAATTAATCAAAACATAGTGTTATATAAAAATAATATTTGAGGACAATAAAGTGAAAATTTAAAGAACGAATAAAATATAAAAAATAAAGTATATTTAATGTTTTATAAGAGAATTAGATTTTATTTTGAGGTTATATAGGTAAAACTAGGGGTGTTCGTTTAAATTGTCAAACCGCACAAACCGCCCACACCGCGCCGCACCGCAAAACGCGGTTTAGAACTTCTGCGGTGCGGATTGCGGTTTGCATTTTTTCCAAACCGCACTATGTGGTGCGGTTTGCGGTTTTGAGTTATCAAACCGCACCGCACATTATATATATGTGTATTTTTTTAAATTTTATATATTACACACATATATGTATATATAGAATAATTGTAATATTTATGTAATATGTATTTACGAATCGGACGTGTTGAATATTTTTATTTTTTGGACTACGAACAAGTTATTGTCGCTTTCAAAATGAAGTTTTAATATTATAATTATTGAATTGTAGGTGTAAAGTGCGTCGCATAAGCCGCACCACACCACATTTCGCGGTGCGGTTTGACGTATATACGGTGTGATTTGCGGTTTGGGAAAATGCTCAAACCGCATATGCGGTGCGGTTTACGGTTTTGCCCTAAACCGTACCAAACCGCACCGCGAATACCCCTAGCTTGTTCCATGGGGTGGAGGTGGAACATGCATGTTCCACTCTGTTCCTGTCTGTTCCATCTAACAGTCCTGACAAACGTGGGACAATGATTCATGTTCTGTTCTATCTTGTCTAGTTTAGTGTACCAAACACACCTAACTAAAACTAGACTAGACTAAAACTATTAAAATGATCAAAATACCCTTAAAATGTGGTTTAAGGCTTTTTCTTATTGTTATGCAAAAGTTTTTTTTTGAAGAGAGAGAATTTGTTATACAAAAGTTAAAATATATATATATATATATATATATATATATATATATTCAAATCTTTTGTTAACATATATTCAAGTGTATTATTTATTTGTATTTTTGGTTCTTCATTCATTTCCTTCATTTAAAAAAAACTACAAAATATATTATATATGTTATTTTACATTGTTAACCTAAATACCTTATCCCTTCATATTCTAACTTCTAATATCAATTTACCAGCAGTGCAGAACACCTTTTCTCTTCAACGACTTAATCTTCGGTTCTCCACCACCACCCACCTCCGTATGCACCTTGCCTACCACCATCACCATCACCTTCGTCTTCCTTCTCTTTTCTTGTTTTTTCTTCTTCAAAAGAAAACCATCTGTTTTATTTAGATTTTTTTGAGAATGTAAAGCTGGTTGAAAATAGGGGATTGGTTAGAAAAGAGAGGGTTTGCGATGTAGATTTTGTACATTTACAGAGGGGCGATGGAGGGATGGTCGGAGCCAGAGATGATCGTCGGAGTTGGAGATGGAAGGGGGTCACAACTCACGACCAATGTAGCGATGGTTTAGAGGAAAAGATTAGGGTTATGGGGATAACATAGCAGGGATGGATCGGAAATTTTTTTCATACGGTGACACCATATGATATAAACAAAAAACACGGTTTTTATCGACGTATCTTCATCTTTTTACTGATGTTCAATATAGTTTGATGTGTTTTTAGCCTAATTCCACCATTTCGAGGGATTTTTAAAGTTTTTTGCTTGATTTCGACGGATTTTTAAGTTTTTTTATCGATCTCGAGGGTTTTTTTTTTGGTTGATTTCAAGAGTTTATTCGATTTTTTGGTTGATTTCAAGATCTTTTTTTTTTGGTTGATTACGAGGTACGGTTGCACCTTCTTGAAGCTTCCAAAATAATACGGTAGTACCTTTCCAAAACAATACGGTTGCACCTTTCACGAACCTAAAATTTTTACCCTTCGCCGGAGAAATGATATGGTGGCATGTGCCACCATACCCAACATACTAGGTCCGTCCATGTAACATAGTCATTTTATAGTTTGTCCCATGTTGTTCCACGTTTTTTTATGGAACAAAAAAACTCAAGAATTTTGTTCCATGTTGTCCAACCTTATTTTTGTCCCATGGCATGCCAAACATGGGACTATTTATTTTTGTCACGTCATGTAACATCCTCAAATTTGGTAAGAGCAACTAATTAAAAATCTCGATATGATATCAAATGGAGGACAATACTTCCTCCTACAAATCAAAAATCATCATACCTCAAATATAAAATTCTACAATTAACCTCAAATATTATAAACTCCAGCATTAAAGAAGGACTAAACCGAAGTCGGGTGCTACTTAACCCCAATATAAGTTGCTCTTCATAAAACCAAAGCGGAAGACTTCGCCAATGTTACTCGCTTCTCGAGCACACTACTAGCACTCCTCTCTTCATAGCGTTACTAGGACTATTCCCAACCAGAACCTGATGCACATGCCGACAAATAAAAAGGGTTAGACTTAACGCCTAGTGAGCTCAAGAGGTTTCATTATAGGCATATAAAACAATAAACTTTAAGAATGCTATTTAAATCGTGATTTTCAAAATAAAAGACATTAAGTCTGAAAACAACCTCCTTTTTCAACATTCATCATCTTCGTGATTAAAACCACAATACAAAACGTACATTCGGATATAAATCCAAAACCCAAATCTCACGTAAGACATAACTGATACTTTAATAATCAAATACTGAAAACGTGGATAAACTCTATCATCCAAAATATCCAAAACATGGATAAGGTTCAACATTCAAAACCACAGAATATGGGTAACAACCCATACTCAAAATGTCACCGAAAACATGGATTATAAAACTCCATACCCAAAGCAACACCTTTCGGTGACAGGGGAGACCCGATTACATTGCACGTGACGGAACACAAAAGTAGGTCACATAACTATGTAGTAAAACCAAAACGCATGGATTATACTCATAAGACATATCGAGCTCAACCCCTCTAGATCTTTTGCATGTGAAGACTCAAATTCAACCCCTCTAGGTCTATACTTCGAGGTATCCAAATACATACCAAATATACAAGCATATTTGGATTACACCTTACTGCTCATGGGACAATGCCCGACCCCACGGGTCCACATCTTACTTACCATGAATCCCGATGCCTATTCGTGCTACAATGAGGGAAACTAATCGTCCCAACACTAAACGTAAAGACTCAAGTGCCTATGGATCCATTGCATTACATTCAAAAACATTATACAACTCCAAACGAATGAACTAGTGCATTCAAAACATGTAATTATCAAATAAAATGCAGTAATTACAAATTATAACCAAATGCTCTACATTGAGCTATTAAAACAGGATAATTGTCCCCCAAGACCCAATAAAGTCCAACTCGAGCCATAGGCTCAACAAATCAAAAGACCAATTGTTAAAAATCAAAAAATAAAATCAAACGTAAACAACCCGCATTTATGTAAACCCATGCTCTAAAATATATAAATAACTCCAACATAGTTTAGATTGGGACAAACCCTTTTCCAAGTGAGTTTATACCATTTATTCTTTCAAAAACGTCCCATAACACAAAATCAAGCATTTCTCCAAAACACATAATGAAAATACATTGATACTAAAAAAATCTACTTCCATAAAACAAATCATTAAAATACCAATGTTTATGATTTATTTATCAAAATACCCAAAATCCCAAATGTGGGTGTTTTACAAGTTTATAAAGTTAGACACTTCAAATAATCAAAATTGATCAAATAACTCAACAATTAATAATTTCATGTAAAACATATAAACGTTTAAAGACTGACATTTTGGCATGTACACAGTTTTCACAAATCAACTTAAACTCGTCTTTCTAGATTTAGGCTAAATCTAGATTTTCCCCCAAACTTGAGCTCCTTTGAAGAAACTTGAATCAACAAGACAATCCTTCCAAAAACCTAGATCCACAAGTTTCCAACCATAAATATTCATATTCAACCATTTAGTTCCCCAAACATTTTATGTCAAGGTCCTCATTTTGGCCAAAACCCTAATTTTGACCTAAATTCTCCAAAATCATCAAATCCAAAATTTGAGAAACAAAATCACTAGGAAATCATCAATGGAGCATTTATAACTTATAAAGTGTAGAAACTAGGAGGATGAACTCACCACTTAGGTTTTGGTGAAAACCTAAAAAACCCCAAATTTCATGGAGGTGGAGGTGATGATGATGAGCTTTTGATCTTTGCTTCCAATCTACCACCAAATACTCTTGAATCTTCCCAAAACTAACAATATATCCTTGAAAAGCTCTCAAATACAAAACTATAGCAAAAAGAATCATCTCAAACGGAGTTTATGGTGAAGGAGATATGAGGAAATGAAGAAAACCCCCAAAATTCGGATTTTTAACCTCCTGACCCGCTCCGCGAAAGTGTCTGGCTAAAGTGACATATGTCACTTTCGCGAGTCACTCTCGTGCCAGACGTACTGAGAGTTTTATACTCTCCGCGATAGTGCCATGCTAAAGTGACATATGTCACTTTCGCTAGGCACTTTAGCCCTACTTGTACCGACCGTTTTCCCGATCGTTCCTCAACCGTTCACTGACCGTTTTCCCCGGTCGTTCACCGACCGTTTTCCCCGGTCGTTCACCGACCGTTTTCCCGGCCGTTCCTCGACCGTTTTCTCGACCGTTTTCTCGGTCGTTCACCGACCGTTTTCCCGGTCGTTCCTCGACCGTTTTCTCTAGATTTATTTTATACATAACATCAAAATTACGGGTGTTACACGTCCCGTCCCACCTAGACTGCAAACCAAACGCACCCTAAGGGACATTTATCAAATGTTAAGAGTCTGCTCCTTTACTTAGCGTATAAGAATTTTGGTTGTTGTCATGTCTTTTACCAGGTAAAATTCTCGGGCATTGTCATGTTCATCTGGTAAGGTAAGTGACCCGATAAACACTTACTCAACGCTTTTCGTAAACAACCCATAAGTTTCTAAAAACTTAAGTCACATTCAGACAAACTTATATTAATAAATCAATTTAATTAAAGTGCAATAACTAATCAAATTAAGAGAACTTATATAAAATAAACATGTGTTTAGGTATTTGATCGGTTTGAAGGTATTTGAACAACTCAACCTAATATATGTGATTTAACCTAATCCAACCCACACCGTATAGGTTAGGTTAGTCGGGTTGGTCGCATTGAAACTTTGGTAAATTAAACTATTCCTATATGTTTGTCACCTTGAATATGATGTTGTCTTTACTTATAATTTATTTATTCATCATCAATATATTGGTACAACTTATCCATACTAATTCTTAAGTAGATCATATTTAATTGTTTTCTTAATTTACATATATGATCACATTTGTTGGGCTTGTTTAGGAAGGATTTATATTGAGATGGAGAAAAGATTTAAAGTATATGTATATGAAGAGGCATTATAACAAAATTGAGTTTATAGGATGCCGAAAGTGTTGAAGTGTAGGACTTAAGTTTACATGACCAAACATTTGTGCAATTCAATATACACGCGTACATACATACACATAAGCAAATAAACTTAAGAGTGTTTTACTTAATCTCACTTATAAAAGCGAGAATTTTATGCCTTATGAAGTTTGACGTACCTACTACGCCACAAAAGCATATATAATGCCATATTATGTAACACCCTCGAATTTGGTAAAATCAACTAATTAAAAGGTCCGATAAAACATCAAGAAAGGGATAGAACTTCCTCTTACGATCCAAAACTCTATATGCCTCAAATACGAATTCTATAATTAACCTTGACAATTATAAAACTCCAATAATATATACAGACTAAATTGAAGTCGAGTGTTACTTAACACAAATACAAGTTGCTCTCCTTAACCTAATGCGGAAGACTTCATCAAGCTATTTACTCCTCGGGCGCACAAATAACACTCCCCTCTTCACTGATACTAGAACTATTACCAACCGGAACCTGTTGCACATGTCAACAAATAAAAAGGTTAGGCTAACGCCTAGTGAGTTCAAGATTTTTTATATGAATAAATATATCTTTAAAAAGAATGAACTTCACTTATAATCATGATCTTTCAAATGATTTACTTTAAAACGTGGAAATGACTCTTTTCCAATATCATGCATTTTCAAAGATGGACACCTCACTACAAAGCATTCTTTATAAAATGATGCAACCCAAAACTCACTCAAGCATGAATAGAAATCGACTTCCAGTTTACGAAAAACGTGAATAAAACTCTACATTCCGAAGCACCCAAAACACGGGTGGGGCAGAAAATACTCAACCCATAATTTATGGTTAAAAACTACATATACCATACGTCACCGAAAACATGGACACTAGGCCCAATACTCACGCGACCAATAAAATGGAAGGAAACCAATTATCAAAACATGGGAAAGACATATTTCGTTCAAACCTTAATATACGCGGGGGAAACCCAACATTAAGGTCATCATGTACGGTCGTCTGCACAAATCCAACGATAAATAAATAAGGCGCTAACAGTTAAAGTACTATTGGCCGACGACGGGGGAGACACGTATCCGTTGAGGGTGGAGGAACACAAAAGTATGCCACCCTTGCAACGTTAATCGCATGACACCTCACGACATAAAATGCCCAAGTGTCCCTACGACTTCTTAACAAGTTTCACCTCAAGAGACAGTTGACCTTGGTGAACATTACAACGAACTCCACCCCGAAGGCCCGACACACTTAAAGACTACCTCTCAGGCATTACTTCAAGCGGCGGAGGTCCTAGTGCCTACCTCCCAGGTAGCACCTCCGACTCAACCCTCCTAGTACCTACTTGTAAAGTTTCCGGTCGTAAAACATGGGTGCCGGAGTCCAACTCCGAAATACCCAAATGACCATCCAAAATAGACTGACTTACTTGCTTATGGATCAAATACAACACAGTCTAACATTACATGACTACACAAGAATGACCACGTACCCGAGCATGTAATTAACATCAGTATGCAACACGATGCATTAGTATGTAATTCATAACAGGGCTCTACATTAAGCCATTACAACCGGACAATCGTCCCCGATACTCTTTTAAGTTGACAGCGAGCTAAAGCGCCCAAAATCCTTTTTGACCAACGATTAATGATCCCCAAATGATAAACGAACTCGACCCACATCATGCAAACACATGCTCTAAAATACTTTAATACACTCCAATACAGTTTAGATTGGGACAAATATTTTTCCAAATGGATTTATACTCTTTATCCTTTCAAAACGTCCCATAACACGAAATCAAAACTTTTACCCAAACAAACACTAAAAGTGTATTTTTACCAAATAATTTTCATTAATGCAATAAATCATCAAAATACTTTAAAATGACTTATTTTCCAAGATACCCAAAAATCCCAAATGTGGGAGAGCTTTTACAAGACTTTTAAAGCCAAACACCTTAAATGATCAAAACCCACCAAATAACTCAACAAGTAATAATTTCATGATAGACACATAAATACTTTAAAATGAACATTTTGGCATTTACAACATTTTCACAAATCAACTTGAACTCACCTTGCTAGATTTAGGCTAAATCTAGGCTTTTACCCCAAAAACTTAAATCTCCTTTGATGAAAGCTTGATATCTCTAAGCAATATCCATAGATCTTAGATCCAACACATCTACAAGGTTTCCTTCACCACACAAGTCATCAAAATCGCACCCAAGTTGAAGGATGAAAGGGAAAATGATGAAACCATCAAACCCTAGCTTAATATTGAGAGAGATGAGGAACTTACCACCATAAAATACTATTGGATATTCCAATATACTTCCATTTTCTTGTTATAGTCTTGAAAATCTTTTAAAACCGAGTTCATACCAAAAAGAATCACTAAAATCGAAGTTGGGATGAAGAAGTTATGAAGAAATGAAGTTTTGGGGCTGAAAATCGAGTTTTATGCTCGACAGGGCTCCGCACGGGTTACCACGCGGCCTAACCTGCGCCACAACCCTCCCACTTGCCCCTAAGTCGTGCGGGTGGCTCTAAGTCGCGTCGAGCACTCTTTACCCGGTTTTCTTCTCGATCACTGTTTTGGCCCTAACTTCTTCGTTTTACCTCCGATTTTGCTCCGAAAAGAACCGTTGGACTCGTAATTGAATCCTTCATCCAACAAGACTATAAAATCTAGGATTCAAGTCCAAATTCCAATTTCTTCTTTTTCCCTTAAAATACTAGTTTCTGTTTTAACTTGAAATTATACCTTCCGAAAATCGGGGTGTTACATATTATACATGTAGACATAGATGTTTTGCTCACTTGATTGAAAGAGGTTTGATGAAATTAGTTGATTGTTCAAACCCATAATCAATCTTGATCGATGTCGGCTTCGAACCCCTTATAACCTCCGAAACAAATACCATAATAAGTGTCCTTTTTATCGTACCCACCTAGAACACTGATTCCTTGATATCCCCCAACAACAAGAACCATGAAACCTTCTGCATATGGTGTTAGTTGTGCATCCTATTTTTTTTCTTTCATCAACTTCTCAAACACATCTTTTGATGCTATTGTCAAAATCATCAATGCTTCCTTTTATAACTTCCCTACATCGTTGTTGTTCTCGGCTACCAAAAAGAAGTCTAGTAGGTATTCTTTCAGCTTTTCCTGCAATAAAATTATAATGGTGTTATGAGAATATGTGGGACCCAATTAGGTTACTCTCCCAAATAGCCGTTGACGAGAGAACGGAGGTTCCAACATAAATGGAGGAAAAAATGTCCAAGTCTAGCCAATGTGGGGATCCAACAAGCCCTTTCCAACCGAGGCTAGATGGATACATATTGGCTAAGTTGTCAAGTCCATATAGTAGTAGATCTTGGCTTTGATGCCATGTGAGAATATGTGGAACTCCAATTAGATTACTTTATAAAAGAACCGTTGAGGAAAGAAGAGTGATTTCATAAGTTAACGAAAAAACTAAAAATTGGTATGTTATATATATATATATGGGCAGGTTCAAACGAGAAACTAAACATTTTGCGAGAAGACGAGAAGTGTTTAATCATATATGATACACATGCTTAATCATATATGATTAAACACATGTTATATTGGCAATACATAAACGTTTAATCATATATGATTAAACACACCACAGGTCGTGTAATCATATATGATATCACACTTCTCGCCTTCTCTCATGATCCTTCCTCTCTCTCTCTCTCTATATATATATATAGAGAGAGAGAGAGAGAAAGAGAGAGAGATGGGTTATAGTGCAAACCATCATATTTGTAAAAACCGTACAAACCCATATGAACCGTGGATCTTATTAATCAATGGTTAAGATTAATTTGATCTAATTATGGTAACAATGAAATTACTTTTATTTTAAAAATTAGAAAAAAGATAGGGAAGGGCATATTAGTATTTTGACATCAATTTTCAAATAAGGAAATCTAGTGATTCAAATTATTTGATATTATTTCCTTAACTATATGATGAAAGACAGTGGTGGAATGAAACTCAAGATGTAATGATGATGAAACATATTTGTTGTAATTGATCACATTTTTTTGTTGAAACACGGTTACTTGATGAAACATAATTGTGTAATGAAACACATTCGTATAATGAAACACATTTGTGTAATGAAACACCGTTGTGTACTAAAACACAATTGTATAATCAAACAAAAAACAATTTCATTGTCGTTAATAATATTATTTTTTTAATTTCATTTTTAAAAATAAAATTGTCAAAAATCTTATTTTGTTAAAACCGAATAAAATTGTTGAGAATCAAAAAATATTATTTTTTTAATTTCATTTTTTAAAATAAAATTGGTAAAAAACTTATTGTTTAAAAACTGTGCAAAATTGTTGAGAATCTCGAATGGAATTGATTTTTAATTTTATTTTTAAAAATAAAATTGTTAAGAATCCCATTTTTTGAAAATCGGATCAATGGTTTGTATCAAATCATTAATAAGGTGAATTCTATCCATACCCCTTCCTATAAGGGGTATGTGAGTGAGATAGGGAAGGGGTATGGAGGGTTTTGTGAGTGAGGAGGGGGTAGGGATAGCAACACCCATTAATAATTAAAATCTACTACCAATATTACAAATTACTATAATTAATAAATTAAAAGTCAATTTACATTCATGCCGTTTTTAATTTAAAAAAATGAATAAAATGGAATTATTTCATTGGTTGATACAAGTTTGTATGGTTTGTACAAATGAAGTTGGTTTTCAAAAGATCACCACCCTATATATATATATATAACAAAAAAGGGTTCTGGTGAAAATGGAAGTTATTGTGAGAAAGGTAAGAACGGATCTCCATATTTGGATCAATTCTAATTGAAAATCAACACATGTGAGATGCATCGAGATGCACCAGATCAATTCTCTTATCAAGTACAATTTATGGAGTGGAGGTGAGATTAAAAGTGATCAAGGGTCCAAATCCCTTCTTATGTTTCTCACCTTAACTCATATTCTCACACGATCCATCATCTAGCTAACAATGTAAATAATTATTTATCATTTTTTATGTTAAATCACCACAACATGTATAACATGTTGGAAAAATTAGTAAAAAATTGTGTTTTTCTTACTAACTTTGGACACATTTAAATAAATATATATGTAGTGTATATATCTAACTCTTAGTGGGTTTGTGTTCTCCTATATGAGGGCTTCGAAACGATATATCGTGTGTCCAAAACGGAATATGTGTGAATGAGATATCGATGCTCAAAGTTGAGTACTTGGGATGAAATTGGTAAAATCAAGTGGGTGTGGGAATGTGTCCCACATAGGAAGGAGTAAACATTCAATGGTTTATAACCAATAATGTGGGGGGGCTTACAAGCTCCTTTGATTGGTTTTACACCAACTCCTACCCGCGCGCAGGGGGGGTGCCGATTGAGAATTTCGTAAGCTAAATCGGTGAACTTGTGTGTGGGCGCGATCTGCGGACATGAATGCAGCTCCGAAATCTTGTGCTCGCGCGACTTGGTTTTTCCGAATTTTTGTTTTGATCCAATGGCCTGGGCAGGTTATACCGCGGGCTAAACCGCACTGCAACCAGCGCCGTGCACTGGAGTGTGGAGTCAAAACAGTGCACCGGGGGGGTTATGCCGCGGGTTAATTCGCACGGTTACCCGCGCCGTGCACTGGAATGTGGACAAGAAACAGTGCATCGGGCGGGTTGTGCCGCGGGTTTACCCCAGTGTCTACCCGCGCCGCGCACTGTTGTAGATTCCTTTTGTAACTCCTACTGATACTCATTGAATATAAAAATTAATATGTTTAATGATCAGATAATTACGTTTAATTACTGATTAATTACATATTAATTTTTCGGTTTCAATCTCAAGTATAAAAGGTGGAGTCTGGTTGCATTCCAACACCACTGAATACCGAACACTCACACAACACTCTGATATCTCTACGGCATACGTTTATTTTCGGCGACTTTTCAGGCAAGTGGTCATCTCCGGCAGTACTACTGCTTACGCTGTTGTACCCTGGGAACAGACGGCAAATCTGTTTAAGGGAATCGTGTTATACACGAGCCTCAACGTCGTTTAATCTTCTTCGATTTATTCGTTTATTTTAATCATTAGTTGATTCCTTTTAATTTCTTTGTATTCGAATTATTATTAATAATTTGTTGATTATTTGTATAGTTAATTTACATTCATTGTAATATTATATGTATTATTAAAATACATATAGAAAAAACTAACAATCTTAAACAGATTCTAATCGAGTTTATTTCGATACAATTTTGTTTTCTGTTTTGTGTAAACAGATTGATTCTAACTGTTCACTTGAAATTTGTTTTCAGAATGGTGAACACATCAGAAACCCCAACTCCTGTGATATCGGTACAAAACATTGCTACCATACCGGTGCAAAATACCATGGCAACTACTACCACACCAGCACCGAACACCATGGCCAATCATGCTGAAAAACCGAAAAAAATTTATGGTTTTAATTTTAAGAGGTGGCGGCAGAAGATGTTTTCCTATCTGACCACTCTAAATCTGGCTCGGTTCTTCACTGAAACTGCTCCTTAAATTAGTGGAGGAGAGGTCGACGCTCAATCTGTGAGCGCGGTTGAGGCTTGGAAGCACTCGGAATTCTTGTGCCACAACTATGTGTTGAATGGGCTAGCCGATCCGCTTTACAATGTATATTGTAAAGTAACCACGGCTAAGGAACTTTGGGAGTCTTTGGATCAGAAATATAAGACTGAAGATGCGGAAACCAAGAAGCATGTTGTTGCTCGATTCTTGGACTTCAAAATGATTGACTCGAAAACTGTGATGAGTCAAGTTCAAGATCTTCAAGTGATAGTGCATGATATACTTGTCGAAGGGATGATTATCAGTGAAACCTTCCAAGTTGCAGCGATGATTGAAAATCTTCCTCCTGGTTGGATAGACTTCAAGAACTATCTTAAGCATAAGCGAAAGGAGATGTCTGTGGAGGAGCTTGTGGTGCGTCTTCGTATTGAAGAAGACAACCGAATGGCCTTGAAGGGTGGTTATAATGTCGGCTCTTCAAAAGCTAATGTGGTGGAAGTTGGTCAATCTTCCAAAACCAAGGCCAAGAAGATTGCCAAAGGCAAAGGGAAAGTGAAGAAACTTGGCCCTCAAAGAAGAACTTTCAAGAAGAAGTTCAAGTGCTATAATTGTGGCCAACCAGGTCACAAAGCTGCTGATTGCAAGTTGCCTAAGGGGCTGTTTGGCAGTTACTAAATGGTTTAGTGCAGAATGATTAAGTGGTCTGAATGATTAAGAGGTTTTTATGATATATTGTAAAATGAAATATTTTTGTTTGCTAATTGTTCATAATGAAATCAGGGCTCTTAATGGTTAAGGGAGGGTCAGGATACAAAATCATTAAGAGGATTTTGGAACCATTAAGAGGCAGTCTTTTTTTTGCCGAACAAGATTTACCTCTTAGCGATTCAGAGGTTGCCTCTTAATAGAACCATTAAGAGGTAAACAAACATCCCCTAAGAAGGAAATTCGCATCAAACTAACATGGTGAATGATGAATTGGTGGCAATGATCACGGATTTTTCGGCCATGGGACTCACTACCATGGTATCAGAGGTGAATGTGATTGATGCAAACTCTAGAGAGTGGTGGGTTGATACCGGAGCTACCCGTCATGTGTGTCATGACAAAAGCAATTTCATCTTCTACAAGGATGTTAATGATGTGCAAAATCTCTTCATGGGGAACGCCGCCACCACTGATGTCAAGGGTGTTGGAGATGTGATATTGAAGATGACTTCCGGGAAAGAGTTGAAACTTAAGGATGTTTTGTACGCACCGAAGCTTCGGAAGAACCTCGTGTCGGGGTGGTTGCTTAATAAGTTTGGTTTTAAACTTGTGTTTGAGTCGGACAAGTTTGTTTTGTCCAAAAGTGGTATGTATGTTGGAAAATGATATGCCTTGAATGGCATGTTCAAGTTGAACGTAATGGTCGTTAATGAAATGAATAAAGCAAGTACTAGTTCTGCTTATATGCTTGAGTTTTCAAATGTTTGGCATGGCCGTTTAGGACATGTAAATTTTAATTCAATTTGACGTTTAATTAAACTAAATTGCATACCAAAATTTGATATTGACTCAAATCACAAGTGCCCCATATGTGTAGAAGCCAAACTTACTAGATCATCTTTCCAATCGGTTGAAAGAAAAACCGAACCCATTGATTTAATTCACGCTGATGTGTGTTATTTAAAATCGGTTCCAACTAGAGGTGGGAACAAATATTTTATCACGTTCATTAATGATAGCACGAAATATTGCTACATATATTTACTTAAAAGTAAAGATGAAGCAATAGACAAGTTTGTCTTGTATAAAAATGAAGTTGAAAATCAACTTAATAAGAAAATCAAGGTCGTTAGAAATGATAGGGGAGGTGAGTATGTCTCACCATTTGCTGAGCTTTGTTTTAAAAATGGAATTCGACATGAATTCACAACACCCTACTCACACCAACAAAATGGTATTGCTGAGAGAAAGAACTGTACCTTGAAAGAGATGGTGAATGCCATGTTAATTAGTTCTGGTTTAAATCAGAACATGTGGGGGGAAGCTATTTTGTCGGCTAACTATCTTTTGAATAAGATACCTCGAAAGAAACAAGATGAAACACCGTATGAACTTTGGATGGGTAGGAAACCATCTTACAAGTACTTACGAGTGTGGGGGTGCCTAGCTAAAGTGGTTGTACCTCCGCCTAAGGTACAAAAGTTAGGACCTAAAACAGTGGATTGTGTATTCATTAGATAGTCAGAAAATAGTAGTGCTTATCGGTTTATTGTGTATGAGTCTAAAAATCCCGAGATACACAAGAATACAATTATGGAGTCAAGAAATGCTTCATTCTTCGAAAATGTATTTCCTTGTTTAAACAAAGAAAATCAAACCTTTTCTTCTAAAGATAAAGAAATTGTTCGAGAGGATGAACAAATTCTATCTGAGGAAGAAGTAGTGGAACCTAGAAGAAGTAAACGGGATAGGGTTGAAAAATCGTTTGGTTCCGATTTTCTCACCTACGTGGTGGAAAGTGAACCCAAAACCTATCGTGAGGAGGTTACGTCTTCGGAGGGACCTCAATGGAAAGAAGCCATCAAGAGTGAGATATAATCTATCTTACAAAACCATACATGGGAACTAGTGGACCTACCTCCGGGTTGTAAGCCACTAGGTTACCATTGGATCTTTAAAAGAAAAATGAAAGTTGATGGCAGTATTGACAAATACAAGGCGAGATTAGTGATCAAAGGATATAGACAAAAGGAAGGTCTGGATTATTTTGATACTTATTCGTCGGTGACAAGAATAACATCCATTAGATTGGTGTTAGCTATTGCAGCCATTAGAAATCTGCAAATTCACCAAATGGATGTGAAAACTGCTTTTCTAAACGGATATTTAGAAGAAGAAATCTATATGGAGCAGCCTGAGGGATTCGTTGCCCCGGGACAAGAGAACAAGGTTTGTAAACTTATTAAGTCCTTGTATGGCCTAAAGCAAGATCCAAAGCAATGACATCAAAAGTTTGATCAAGCCATGTTAGAAAGCGGTTTTAAGATAAATGAGTGTGATAAATGTGTTTATATGAAAGACACCATTCATGGTTATGTCATCTTGTGTTTATATGTTGATGATATACTTATCATTGGCAGTGATGAGAAAATGATTAGGTCCACGAAGGATATGTTAAAATCTAAGTTTGACAGGAAATATATGGGTTTAACGGATGTGATTCTTGGGGTCAAGATCACAAGAACCCAAAATGATCTGGTGTTAAATCAGACACATTACGTGGACAAGATTCTTGAGAAATTTAATAAAGGAGATACTAGTATAGCTAGAACTCCGATTGACACTAGTCAACATCTATCTAAGAATAGAGGGGATAGTGTTGCACAATGTTACACCCTGAATTTTATAGGGAAATAAAATTCAAAAATTTGCAATATGACGGCTGTAAAATGAATAAACCTGAATAAAAGATGACTTGTTCAATCAATCCCAAAGTATCATCCCATCAACGGAGAAATATAGTGGTGACAATTACCAAACTAAACCAAATAGAATATTATTCAACAACCTATTAAATCTAACTTAGGGGCTGTCTGGTAGTTGCTGAATGGTTGAGTGCAGAATGATTAAGTGGTCAGAATGATTAAGAGACTCTTATGATATAGTGCAAAATGAAATACAATTGTTTTTTAATTGTTCAAAATGAAATCTGGGCTCTTAATGGTTAAGGGAGGGTCATGATACAAAATCATTAAGAGGGTTTTAAAACCATTAAGAGGCAGACATTTTCTTTGCCAAACAAGATTCACCTTTTAACGATTCAGAGGTTGCCTCTTAATGGAACCATTAAGAGGTAAACAAAAACCCCATAGACAAAAAAGATTAAGGCAGGGTGTTGCTATTCTTCCAAAAAGAATATCCACTATCAACTTTGTATCGGTCACTACATCTTTCAAAAAGACCTCTCCCGACCCCAAGTCTGTCCACTCAATCCCGATGAGTCCCACCGCTAGCTTGACCTGTTATACATGTCGTTTAAGAAAAAGTGTTAGGATGTTAGGCTAAAGCCTAGTGAGAACAAACATTTGTACTTAGAGTGAACAATGATAAGTGTGAGTAAAGGAAGGATTTTACAATAATAAAATGATGTACGTTACCATAAACAAGCACCTCTTGGGTTAACGGGGGAGACTCGCTTACTAACATAAGTGACGGAACACAAAAGTAATTCACTTGACATGTTAGTAAAGCCAATACACATAAAAGTACACGCAAGGGAAGTCAGACTCGGTGGCTTTAAACTTACACCCACGGAAAGTCAACTTCAACCACAAAGGGTCCTTACGTTGAGATCCTCATCCAATATCATAGTACTTCGCACGTAGGACTTATAACCCAATCTGATGCCTAAACGTGCCTCAACGTGGAAAACTAGCGTTCCAACGTCGAACCAATTGTTACCACAAATATGGGGTCATGACTCCCAAATGCAACCAAATAAGCCACATAGCATCAATAAAGCTAACCGGTAATTCCAACCATAAACAATTGTCCATGACATTGACATGTAATAATTGCTATAAAATTATTCACATAATTTTACCAAGAGGTTCCAAGTTATCATTTGATCCATAAATCCATACACCAAGTTAGATACTTAGATTTTCATCCATTCGGTTCATTTTAATATTTCAAAACTCTAGCTTTAGATCCCAAGTGTTTAAACCAAGGTAAGGTAAGATAAGGTCTCATTCACAAACTTATCAGCAGTTCAACATAAAAATTCATCAACCCAAGATTATATTTTTATATGACCGTAACCATACTTTTAATTAAGTTTCCCACATGTAAATATGCTAGTAAATCATTATCAAGGTTCATTAACCTCAAAACCATACTTTTATCATAAACCCTAAAATCCCCCAAAGGTTAGGTTTGAATACGAAGTTTCCACAAAACAATTACATAAAATAAAAGATGTTTAGATGTTTAAAATCCACATTTTTAACATGTATAAAATTTTATAAAAGTGGATGAACTCACCTTAGTGGCTTTTAGATGAAAAGCCAAACCCTAGAATGGAGATGGTGAGAGATGGAAGTTTGAGCACACTAGGACTTCCTTCTTAACAACCTAGAGTCACATTTAAGGAACTCAACAACCAAAAGGTTGGAATTAAATGAGTAGAGATAAGTTTAGGGAAGAATACTTACTCAAAATGCAGAGAAAAATCGGCTGGAAGAGACGTTAAAATAAGATAAAATGACCTAAATTCGCTGAGATGGGTTTTATACCCCTGGGAGCCGTGTGCGGCAATGACACGACGACTATGCCCAAGGCATAGTCGCCCAAGGTCATTTTGGCACGATTTCGACCCGAAACGATCCGTTTCTTCGACGAGGAACTTACGATAAGACCCATATAACAAAACCAAATATCAATCCATAACGTACGGTTATTAAATGCTCTAACGAACACCAAGATGGTGGAAGTTTACCCGAAATTACGGGTCTTACAATCCTCCCCAACTTGGGAATGATTTCGTCCCCGAAATCCATACTACATAAACAATTGAGGATATCTTCGCTTCATGTCCTCCTCCACCTCCCAAGTCACATTTGTACCGCGATGGTGCTTCCACTGAACCTTCACCATTGCCACTTCTTTGTGCCGAAGTTACTTGATCGTACTTTCCAAAATAGCTTCGGGTTCCTCAACACAACGGTTGTTGTCCACTCGGATTTCTGATAACGGTATGACGCTCTCCTCTTTCGCCAGACACTTCCACAAGTAACACACATGGAACGTAGGGTGGATTTCGTCCATCTCCGGCGATAGGTCTAGTTTGTAGGCTTGTAGTCCAATACGCTCAAGGATAGTAAACGGTCCAAGAAAATGGGGACTTAACTTCCCTCGCTTTCCAAATCGGATCAAACCCTTCCAAGGGGATACCTTCAACATTACCTGGTCCTCCACTTGAAACTCCAAGGGTCGCCTCTTCTTGTCGGCATAGCTCTTTTGTCGATCTTGCGCCGCCTTCAAACGCTCTCAGATAGCTTTGACCTTATCGGTCGTCTCTTGCACAATTTCCGGGCTGGAAAATTACTTCTCACCCGCCTCTAGCCAACACATGGGGGTTATACACTTTCGCCTGTACAAGGCTTCAAATAGTGTCATTCCAAGTCTAGAGTGGTAACTGTTGTTGTATGCAAACTCTACTAGAGGTAGATGGGTATCTGTGTGTTCCAAAATCTAGTTTCTTAAACAATAACAATCAAACAAACAAGATTCAAATCAAAGATTACCTGTTTGATTACTTTGAATTTCACAAATTTACACTTTCTCTCTCTAGAACTCTTTCTCTCTCTAAAACGTATTCTCTCAAATTTGATATTACAATTTTCCAACTTCCAACCCTTTGATTCTACTGAAAACACAAGAAGAAAAATGTATTTATACTAACACCTAATACTAAGGAAACAACAAATACAAATACAACTAAGCTTGACTTATTACAAATAGACTTTGACTTTTAATGAGATTTGACTTTCTTCAGCTTTGACTTTCTCAACTTTGACCTTCAGAATACTTGATCTTGTATCCAACAGATTTATGCGCTAACAATCTCCCCCTTTGGATTCAAGATCATTGTTGAAAGATTTAGCAATTAAGTCTTCACTTTAAGCTCTGTCTGAACAATCTCACATTTTTCTTTGACGGTCTTCTTTCCAAAACTGTCTTCAAACGAGTAACAATCTCCCCAAAACTTTCACACAACACTTTCAGACTTTGGAAAGAAAATTATCTTCAGATTCAGCTCACCTTGCTTTAACAAATAATCTTCAAAGAAAATTTCCTCAAAAACTTCAGAAATTCTTTGATTGTCTTCAAATCTTCCCTTTAAACTTTCTGACTTGAATATTTCAGAAAATCAACTTCACAAAACTTTATCAGATCTTGTTATCATCTCTTCCAAACTTCAAAACTTTAACATTTCTTCATATCATCTCCCCCTTTTTGATGATTTGAGCATCTATATCATCAAAACTTTTCGTCCAAGAAATGTCTTTGACCATTCTGATCTGTCATACTGAGCCTCTGATTCGGTAACCATAACCAAGTATTCATCTAGATCTTTGCAAATCCAGACAAAATAAGAATAGGTAACTCCTGAATCAACAGATGAATCAGTTAAAATGCCTGTCAGTAACACAAAGTCACCGTGTGTAACAAATACACAATATAAAGGAGCTTTTTGATGTTCACTACCCCAGGGCTTCCATCCAATTATCGAAATACCACAAAGGCAATTTCTATGAATGTTATGACAAAGAAACAAATTCTTTGTGTGCTCGTGCATGTGTTGAAAGAATTAAGCACAAATAATTGCTTTTCAATAAGGCTCAAAGTTGTGTAAACCACTGAGACAACAGTAGATAAACACAGACTCAATGTGCATGATTGAAGTGCGAAGGTGGGGCAGACTTCCTTCTTTTTCAATATCCAGATTTTCCAAATGAAAATCAGATAGATTATGTGTTGCGTCCCCTTTAAAATATGAAACATTTTCTTTTTAAGAAGAAAATGAGTGGTTGGTGGGATTTAAACAAGAGTTGGCATGGGCTATTTGCCTATTTCAATAACATTCACCAAAGAATTGTGAAATGCTAGTAATGTGGTTGCCCGGCTCAGAAAGTATTGGTGCAGAGTTTGATATTCTTTTACTCTGATCTCACACCCTCTTTCTTTTAATCATTAAGCGCACTACTAACCAAACTCTCTTTTCCATTTTACCTCATCACACAACCCACATTCATTTCTTTTTGACTCCTCACACTCAATCTCTATGGATTAACTTCTTGGGTAGAAATCACTGGTTAACGTGATTCCATAGAAGTTCAGATAATTCCTAGCACAAAGAACCCATATTTCCTATAAAAGCATAATGTTGCTCAGATGATTTAACTATAACAGTTAAAGCTCATATACAAATGTCAGATGAATGTATGCTCAGAATATAATCATGAAGATATGAGCATTTTAAAAACATCGAAGTATTTTCAAACAAGTATACTGAATTAATGATCATGAATGCAAAAGACTTGTTTGAAAATCTGACATTGTATGAAAATGATCAGAAATGAAATGATATATCAATCAAAGCTTAAGGTCAAGAATAATGGATATTGTCTATATGAACCAAGATATAGACATTCTTGAAATGACGTTTTGAAATGAAATGACGCTCAAAATTCTTTGAAGTACAAGCGGGGTGTCTTACGATCGAAAAAATTATGTTTCAATATGAGACATGGTAAGAACTATTTGAACAAGAAATCAAAGCAGTGTGTGTGAATACTTGAAAGTATATGAAAAGACAATACACAAGTATTTATCTTTAGAAACACACGGTTTATTTATCAATGAAGCACAAAAATAAAATGAAAACATTTAAAATCACACTTCCAAATTATAAAATTTGTTTAAGAATCAGGAAGTGGTTTGAACATTTAAGAACATGTTTTCTATACCTGAAAGTTGTCCTTCTTTCAAATATATTTGAGATTAAGATAAGAAATTTACCTGTTCGCGCAATCTTAATTCTCAAAAAGTCAAGCTGTAGTCATTTGGATATGATCTTGTCAGCTTCTCTCATCCTGCAAGTCTCAAAGTCTAGTCAAAAATTTATTCACAAAATTTATTCTAAAAGAAAATGACATAAAACAATAAAACGATTAATGTACGTGTTCTGATTTGAAGTAATCAGAAATCATAGTCTTACTCCTTTTGACTTAAAGGCTCCCCCTAAAATCATGCATCACAAAAATTTTGTTAGTTAAAATGTATAATGCAGAAATTAGTTTTGCTCCCCTCAAATGAATGTAGATCATCTAAAATCTTCTCTTACTCCCCCTGAGATCATGAGCAAACAATTAAAGTGCATATATCTTTCAAAAATAAAGATAAAGAAAATGATGAAAAATAACAATTTGTAACTTTAGTAGGTAACAACCGATTACGTCTTAAGATTTAACATACCAAGCTTAGAGACAAGAAAATTAAATCTCTTTTCATCTAAGGGTTTGGTAAATAAATCTGCAAGTTGATAATCTGTTTTTACAAAATAAAGTTCATGTGTTCCTTTTTCTACATTATCTTTAATAAAATGATACCTGACATCAATGTGTTTGGTTTTCGTATGCTGGACAGGATTAGCAGATATGGCAATCGCACTCTTCGAGTCACAGTATATAGGAATTTTGTCAAACTTAAAGCCATAGTCTCGTAGCTGTGTTCGCATCCACAATACTTGAGAGCAGCAACTAGCAGCAGCTACATACTCCGCTTCAGCAGTCGATGTGGAAACGCATAACTGTTTTTTTGAAGCCCAGCTAACGAGCTTGTCTCCAAGAAATTGAACGTGACCAGAAGTACTCTTTCTGTCCAACATGCAACCTGCATGATCTGCATCTGAATATGCAGTCAGTTGAAACCCTGTATCCTTAGGATACCACAGACCAAGATCTGCAGTCCCCTTCAGATATCTAAAAATCCGTTTGACAGCAGCCAAATGGGATTCTTTGGGAACAACTTGATATCTAGAACATAAGCATGTTGAAAACATAATATCTGGTCTACTCGATGTAAGATACATTAACGATCCTATCATACCTCTATAAATCCTAACATCAACACTTTTACCCGAAAGATCAGTGTGGATCTTAGTACCTGGTGCCATCGGGGTTCCAATTGGTTTACAATTTTCCATTTTGTACTTCCGAAGAATGTCCAAAATGTACTTAGATTGGTTAATAAAAATCCCCGTAGAAAACTGTTTAACTTGTAGTCCGAGAAAGAAATTCATCTCTCCCATCATACTCATTTGAAAACGTGACACCATGAGGTTAGAAAAGTTTTTACAATATTTTGGATTAGTAGAACCAAATATTATATCATCAACATATATTTGAATAAGAATAATATCAGCTTTTTCTTTCTTGATGAATAAAGTAGTATCAATCTTACCTTTGGAGAAACCAGACTTGACCAAGAATTTGGATAAGACGTCATACCATGCTCGAGGGGATTGTTTTAATCCATAAAGGGCTTTGTCCAAGATATATACATGATCTGGCTTATCTGAATTGACGAACCCTTCTGGTTGAGATACGTACACTTCCTCCTTAAGAATGTCGTTCAGAAAAGCTGTTTTCACATCCATCTGAAAGACTGTAAAGTTTTTGTGAGCTGCGTAGGCAAGAAACATTCTGATTGCCTCTATACGCGCTACTGGAGCATACGTCTCATCATAATCAATGCCTTCCTCTTGCCGGTAGCCTTTGGCAACAAGTCTAGTTTTGTTTCTTATGACGATACCATCCTCATCCTTTTTATTCTTGAAAACCCATTTAGTTCCTATCACGGTCTTTCCTTCTGGCTTAGGAACTAATCTCCAAACCTTTAGGGCTTCAAACTGATTGATCTCTTCTTGCATTGCAGATACCCAGTCCGAATCAGCAGGAGCCTCTGGTACTCGCGTTGGCTCAATCTTGCTGAGGAACGAGTCATGCATACATTGGTTTAGAGTCGCTGACCTAGTTTAAATAGGCTTGTTAAGATCTCCGATTACTTGATGTAATGGATAGTCTTTGGTCCAGCAATGCTCATGAGGAAATGGAGTAGATATTGATTGAATTTGATCATCATCTAGAAATCCACTTTCAGAATCTTCTGTTTGAATAACAAGAGGAGGGTTCTCAGTTGAAGGTTCATGTGCAGAAGTATCAGTTGGAATAGCAGACTCTGACTCAACTGAAACAATTACTTCTGGCTCAGCATTAACTTGTGAAACTTCAACTGTAGGAGTAACATCAGGAATGTGAGTTTCTGACTGAACGGGGGATACTTGTTCAGTAATGACCTTTGAAGTGACTGGATGATGACAGCTTGTATCTTCAAACCTGTCAGTCACAGCAGATTTAGATACATTATTTCCAAGAAACTCATCATAAAAGAATTCAAATAACAAATCTAAATCAGTTAAATGAGAAGTAGATGTAGAAGTGTTATCCGAATTTTTCGCTGTAGAAACAGGTTCTGGACTGATCTGCCCAGAAGCTAATACTCCAGTAATAACGGGTTCTGAACTGATTTGATCAGAAGCCATATCTTCATCAAATGTGACATTAACGCTCTCAACAACTGATTTTGACTTCTTCAGATAAACACGATATGCTGCAGATGTTGAAGAATAACCGATAAAGATGTCTTCGTCCGCCTTAGCACTGAATTTATTCAGACTCGCTCTGTCATTAAGCACAAAACATTTACACCCAAATACGTGAAAATATTTTATAGTTGGTGTTCTGTTGTTGATCAACTCATATGGAGTCTTTTGAAACCGGCGGTGTATCATGGAACGATTTTGAGTATGGCATGCAGTCGACACAGCTTCTGCCCACAAGAATAGAGGTAAGTCCGATTGGCTGAGCATAGTCCGAGCGGCCTCGACTAGCGTTCGATTTCGCCTTTCGACTACTCCATTTTGTTCAGGCGTTCTAGCAGCAGAATACTAATGTGAAATCCCAACTGATTCGAGATATTCATCAACAATCTTGTTCTTGAATTCTGTGCCATTATCAGTACGAAGAAACTTGACTGGTCGTTGCATTTTCACCTGGGTCGTCTTTAAGAAAGTAATGAGAACTTCCGGTGTCTCATCTTTTGAACGAAGAAATTTGACCCACGTGTATCTTGAATAATCATCCACAATAACCAACACGTATTTCTTTCCACCCAAACTCTGAGTTCTCATTGGACCACACAAATCCATGTGTAACAATTCTAACGGATAACTAGTGCTTGGTTCAGGCTTCGGTTTATGTGCGGCTCTCTTCATCTTACCCTTTTCACATGCTGCGCATAAGTGTTCTCGTTCATATTTCAGCTCAGGAAGTCCTTTGACCAATTTCCCACGAACCAGCTTGTTGATATAACGAAAGTTTAAATGAGATGAACGTCTGTGCCAGAGCCAACTTTGTTGCATTGAAGCTTTTGTCATCAAGCAAACTTGATTGTCAATCTGAACTATGAACAAATTGATGGTGTAGAGGTTGGTCTTTCGATTTCCAGATAAGAGTTCTGTTCCATCTTCAGTGCGAACTGAGCAACTCTTAGACTTGAAGTTGACCTCTAACCCTTTATCGCAGAATTGACCTATGCTGAATAAGTTGTGCCCCAAGCCTTCGACATAACTCACTTTACTGATCGTTATGTTGTCTTGAATAATGTCACCATATCCTAAGATAGGTGAAAGTTGATCGTTCCCAAATCTGACATTTCCACTGAATTTCTCTGTATAGTTAGACAATAAAGCTTTTTGCCCAGTCATATGCTTGGAACATCCACTGTCCAAGTACCACATATGCCGGGTCTACAAGAGAAATCAGGCAATAACAATTTTAGGTACCCATTTAAAAACGGGCCCTAACGGATTAGTACAAGATTTTGGTATCCATTTAAATATGGATCCTCTTTTTCTTTGAAAGCTTTGAAAAACATTTGATCTCGAAAAATTAACATGATAAGATTCTTAAACAAAATTTAAATAAGATAATAACAAAACTATTCCTCCTGAACTCGTTAAATTTAAATTTAAACAAAATTGAAAAACATTTAAATAAGGATTGTGTGTTCCAAAATCTAGTTTCTTAAACAATAACAATCAAACAAACAAGATTCAAATCAAAGATTACCTGTTTGATTACTTTGAATTTCACAATTTACACTTTCTCTCTCTAGAACTCTTTCTCTCTCTAAAACGTATTCTCTCAAATTTGATATTACAATTTTCCAACTTCCAACCCTTTGATTCTACTGAAAACACAAGAAGAAAAATGTATTTATACTAACACCTAATACTAAGGAAACAACAAATACAAATACAACTAAGCTTGACTTATTACAAATAGACTTTGACTTTTAATGAGATTTGACTTTCTTCAGCTTTGACTTTCTCAACTTTGACCTTCAGAATACTTGATCTTGTATCCAACAGATTTATGCGCTAACAGTATCCCAATTACCGCCAAAGTCGATCACACGCAACCTAAGCATGTCCTCCAAAGTTTGAATCGTCCTTTCGCTTTGCCCGTCTGTCTGTGGGTGGTATGTTGTGCCCAGATTCACCCGCGTACCCAACTCTTGATGTAAGGTTCCCCAAAACCTTGATGTAAAATGGCTATCGCGATCGGAGACTATAGACAAAGGTATACCATGACTATAGACCACTTCTTCTATATATAGTTTCGCCAACTTATCCATTGGCAAAGTTTCCCGCATTGCTAGAAAGTGAGCACTCTTCGTCAACCGGTCGACAATCACCCAAATGGTGTCGTTCCCCCTCAAAGTCTTCGGTAGCTTGGTCACAAAGTCCATGGTAATATTGTCCCATTTCCACTCGGGTATTTCCAATGATTGAAGGCTCCCATAAGGTCGTTGATGTCCAGCCTTCACTTGCGAACAAGTCACGCACCGCTCCACATAATATGCCACATCCAACTTCATGACCGACCACCAATAATGTAGTTTCAAGTCCCTATATATCTTTGTGCTTCCTGGGTGGATGGAATATTTGGATTTATGCACGTCCTCCAAAAGTAGCTCTCGGTTACCTCCAATCCTCGACACCCAAACGTGTCCATTGAAACATTTTATCCCTCGGCTATCTTCGGTCAAGAGTAGACGTTGTTTGCTCATCACTTCATCTTTGAGGTTCTCCTCCAACAAGGCCTCGGTTTGCGGCGCTCTAATCTTCTCCATGAGACTCGACACCAACTCAATTCTTGTAAGCTTGGCTTGAAGTCTCCTACTATACTCTTTCCGACTCAAGGCATCAGCCACCATATTTGCTTTCCCCGGGTGGTAAAGTAGTTCACAATCATAGTCCTTGAGTAGCTCCAATCATCTTCTTTGTCTCATGTTGAGGTCCTTCTGATCAAAGACGTACTTCAAGCTCTTGTGGTCCGTGTACAAGGTACACTTCATACCATAGAGATAGTGTCACCACAACTTCAATACGAACACTACCGCTGCTAACTCCAAGTCAAGAGTGGGGTAATTCTTCTCATGTACCTTCAGTTGCCTTGACGCATAGGCAATCACCCTTTCCCTTTGCATAAGCACACACCCAAGCCCCATCTTGGATGCATTGCTATAGAATACAAAGTCCTCTGATCCTTCCGGCAATGATAATATTGGAGCCTCGCACAACTTCCTTTGCAAGGTCCGGAAAGCTTTTTCTTGAGATTCAGTCCCTACGAACTTCACATTCTTTTTGGTTAAAGCGGTTAATGAAGAAACAATCTAGGAGAAATCTTGGATGAATCTTCGGTAATAACCCGCGAATCCTAAAAAGCTTCGGATTTCGGATGGAATTTTGGGAGGTTCCCAATTCATCATAGCTTCTATCTTTGCAGGATCCACTTTCACTCTGTCTTTTGTGACCATGTGCCCCAAAAACTGCACCTCCTTCAACCAAAACTCACATTTGGAGAATTTTGCATAAAGCTTATCCTTCCTCAAGACCTCCAAAACATCTCGGAGATGACGTGCGTGATCGGATTCGTCCTTGGAGTAAATAATAATATCATCGATGAACACGATGACCGACTTATCAAGGAAGGGTTGGCACGCGAGGTTCATTAAGTCCATGAACACCTCCAGGGCGTTCGTCAGGCCAAAAGGCATCACCAAAAACTCATAGTGTCCATAGCGCGTCCTAAAAGCGGTCTTCGAAATGTCCTCCTCCTTGACTTTCACCTGATGATAGCCCGAACGTAGATCGATCTTCGAGAAGCAACCCGCTCCTTGTAGTTGGTCGAATAAGTCATCGATTATAGGGAGTGGATATCTATTCTTCACGGTCACCTTACTCAACTTCCTATAATGGATACACATTCTCATGGTACCATCTTTTTTTCTTCACAAATAAGACCGGTGCTCCCCAAGGTGACGAGCTCGGCCTCATGAATCCCTTCTCAAGAAGGTCTTTCAACTGACTCATCATCTCTTTCATTTCCGATGGAGCGAAACGATTCGGAGCTCTGGATATCGGAGTCGCTCCCGATGCTAGGTTAATCTTGAGCTCTACCTGGCGGTCGGGTGGTAAACCAGGCAAGTCGTCTGGAAACACATCGGAAAACTCATTCACCACTTCTACGTCTTCAAGTTTTTTCTTCTCAAGTTTGGCGTCTAAGACATACTCCAAAAAGGATAAGCATCCCTTCGATAAACATTTTCGTTCCTTCGCCATGCTAATTATTGCTACATCGCCTTTCCGCCTCTCACCATACACGGTCACCGACTCAGCATCCGAAATCGGAATTCGGATCAACTTTTTAGGACAAAGGATCTCGGCCTGATTATTTGCCAACCAGTCCATCCCGATAACAACATCGAATCCTCCGATGATCATTGGCATTAGGTCAACCGGGAATTCCCTTCCCTCAATTTCTAGCTTGCAACCTTTAAGGATGTCCCGAATCACTACTTGATCGCCATCCGCTAACTCTACTACTAAAGCATCTTCTAAACTAGTAGTGGGTACGGAAAACTTTGGACAAAATGAGCTTGACACAAACGAAAAACTAGCACCCGAATCAAATAAAACGCGCGTAGGTACGGAGTTTAGGAGAAACATACCCGACACTACATCTGTCGAAGCCTTCGCCTCCTCGGTAGTCATCTGAAATGCTCTTCCCGTTACTTTCAGAGGCTCCACTTTCTTTCCTCAGCTGAAACTCGCCCTCGCCTTCGGGCACTCACTCCGGATGTGACCCGGCTCCTTGAATCCAAAACAAATATGCCCCTTGATCGGGCAATCTCAGAAACTGTGACCGGGTTTGCCACATTTAAAGCACGGTTCAGACCCCGAGTTACAAGGGCCGGTGTGCTTACTTCGACACCTTGATCCCCACAGAATGTCCCTTCTAGGGTCGATCCCCCTTTGATTGTTGTTGAATGGTCTCGACCTTTTGGAGGGTATGGAACTCCCCTCCCATCTTCTTTTCTCAGCTCCTCCACTTCTCTCGACCTTGCTTGGCTTGCAAGAGTGTTCCACTAACTGTGCTTCCTCGATTGTCGCTCGAAGGGTAGCGGCCTTGGACACTCGTACTAAATTCCTCATCTCAGACGGTTGGCCCTTGGTGTAGGCCTTGATCTTTTCCCTTTCATTTGAGACCATATGTCCCACCAATCCTAGCTTATCCATGAACCGACGGTTATATTCTTTCAATGGCGAGTTCCCCTTTTTCAGATTCTGGAATTCTTCCTCTATTCGGTCCAAAGCCCGCTCGTTGCAGAACTCTTCCATCAACTTCTTCTTAAAGGTTGACCAACTCAGTTTGGCCAATATCGTGGCCTCCACCGAAGAGGAGTACACATTCCACCACGTTAAGGTCGCCCCTCTCAACATCTGGGAACCAAACATTGCCTTCTGACCTTCTCCGCATTCACTTGATCTGAAAGCTTGTTCCACCTCTCGAATCCAGTTCATACACACAATCGGATCGTTTGTGCCCTTGAATTCAGGTGGTCGACACCCAAGGAAAGTCTTGAAAGTACAAGTCTTTGTTCTTTGCCCCACTTCTGGGGTTGCGGTTTCATTAATGGGGATTTCAAGTCCGGCCCCCGGATCCCGCCACAAATATATTTTCCGCAATCGTTTCATGCCTACGATTGATAGTATCCCGGTCCTCAAGCAGCTTTAAGAACATCTCTTGTTGTTGGGCCATTGCCGCATTCATGGCTTGCATCATTCTGTCCATCATTCTTGATTCTGGTGTCACCTCCTCCATTATCGGTTCGGATGAGGTTATGTTACGATGGGGCACATGCTTGGGCCTTCTGCCCAACGCATTTTGCGGTCGCGGGGGCAAGTCCGTTGTTGTGACTCTAGGGTGGTCGGCCGTAGATGTCGACGCCTCTTGACCCTCCGGCCGATTTCGAGTATTTACCATTGTCTGTCATACATACGCAAGAATATAGGTGAGAATTAGATTATACAAATTATAGACAAGGAAACATACTACTACATTCATTAATCATCATAACAATGGAAAACAAGCATAATCACGTAAAACATCTTCATAATAACGTTAGCTAAGTGAAATTATGAATATGTGGTACGTAAGAATTTTCATCACCATCACCATAACTCTCAATTTGTGTAATTTCCGTCGACTCTAAGACCATCCTATCTTAAGAGTTCTACCCAATCTCACTCGATCATAACTTAAAATCACGGCTTAAGTCTAGGTATTCTACATTCATACCTAGTTCACGTAAACTACTGCTCTTATACCAACTTGTTACACCCTGAATTTTAGAGGGAAATAAAATTCGAAAATTTGCTATATGACGTCTATAAAATGAATAAACCTGAATAAAATATGACATGTCCAATCAATCCCAAAGTATCACCCCGTAAACGGGGAAATATAGTGGTGACAATTACAAAACTAAACCAAATGAAGAATATTATTCAACAACCTATCAATCTAACTTAGACAAGAAAGATTAAGGTCGGGTGTTGCTATTCTTCCAAAAAGAGTATCCACTATCAACTTTGTATCGGTCACTACATCTTTCAAAAAGACCGCTCTCAACCCCAAGTCCGTCCACTCAATCCCGACGAGTCCCACCGCTAGCTTGACCTATTATACATGTCGTTTAAGAAAAATTGTTAGGCTAAAGCTTAGTGAGAACAAACATTTGTACTTAGAGTGAACAATGATAAGTGTGAGTAAAGGACGGATTTTACAATAATAAAATGATGTATGTTACCATAAACAAGCACCTCTTCGGTTAACGGGGGAGACCCGCTTACTAACATAAGTGACAGAACACAAAAGTAAGCCACTTGACATGTTAGTAAAGCCAATACACATAAAAGTACACGCAAGGGATGTCAGGCTCGGTGGCTTTAAACTTACACCCACGGAAAGTCAACTTCAACCACAAAGGGTCCTTACGTTGAGATCCTCATCCAATATCATAGTACTTCGCACGTAGGACTTATAACCCAATCTGATGCCTAAACGTGCCTCAACGTGGAAAACTAGCGTTCCAACGTCGAACCAATTGTTACCACAAATATGGGGTCATGACTCCCAAATGCAACCAAATAAGCCACATAGCATCAATAAAGCTAACCGGTAATTCCAACCATAAACAATTGTCCATGACATTGACATGTAATAATTGCTATAAAATTATTCACATAATTTTACCAAGAGGTTCCAAGTTATCATTTGATCCATAAATCCATACACCAAGTTAGATACTTAGATTTTCATCCATTCGGTTCATTTTAATATTTCAAAACTCTAGCTTTAGATCCCAAGTGTTTAAACCAAGGTAAGGTAAGATAAGGTCTCATTCACAAACTTATCAGCAGTTCAACATAAAAATTCATCAACCCAAGATTATATTTTTACATGACCGTAACCATACTTTTAATTAAGTTTCCCACATGTAAATATGCTAGTAAATCATTATCAAGGTTCATTAATCTCAAAACCATACTTTTATCATAAACCCTAAAATCCCCCAAAGGTTAGGTTTGAATACAAAGTTTCCACAAAACAATTACATAAAATAAAAGATGTTTAGACGTTTAAAATCCACATTTTTAACATGTATAAAGTTTTATAAAATTGGATGAACTCACCTTAGTGGATTTTAGATGAAAAGCAAAACCCTAGAATGGAGATGGTGAGAGATGGAAGCTTGAGCACACTAGGAGTTCCTTCTTAACATACTAGAGTCACATTTAAGGATCTCAACAACCAAAAGGTTGGAATTAAATGAGGAGAGATGAGTTTGGGGAAGAATACTTACTCAAAACACAGAGAAAAATCGGTTGGAAGAAATGTTAAAATCAGATAAATGACCTAAATTCGCTGAGATAGGTTTTATACCCCTGGGAGCCGTGTGCGACAATGACACGGCGACTATGCCCAGGGTATAGTCGCTGGGCATTGTCGCTCAGCACCAGCCCTCCGCTGTTTGTTGACCAACGAGCCCCCTTCCACCTGCTACACTGACACCTACGACTATGCCATGTGGCATAATCGTCGGGCATTGTCGCCCAAGGTCATTTTGGCACGATTTTGACCCGAAACGATCCGTTTCTTCGACGAGGAACTTACGATAAGACCCATATAACAAAACCAAATATCAATCCATCACGTACGGTTATTAAACGCTCTAACGAACACCAAGATGGTGGAAGTTTACCTGAAATTACGGGTGTTACACATAAGTAGAATACTCAAGAATAATTGGTAGTCTGATGTATCTTATGAGTTATACTAGACCTGACTTAGCATATGCAGTGAGCAGGCTAAGTAGGTATACTAGTAATCCCGATTTTGAACACTGGAAAAGTATTACTAGATTGTTAAGAGATTTGAGATACACACGTGAGTATGGACTACATTATGGAAGATATCCAGTTGTGATCGAAGGATACAACGATGCAAATTGGATATCTGATATAAAGGATTCCAGATCTACAAGTGGATATGTGTTTACACTTGGAGGTGCGACTATATCTTGGAAATCATCCAAGCAAACTGATTTAGCTAGATCTACGATGGAATCTGAATTTATCGCCTTGGAGAAATGTGGTGAAGAGGCAGAGTGGCTACGTCAGTTCATGGAATATATTCCCAGATGGCCTAAGCCAGTAACGGCCATATGTATACATTGTGATAGCCAATCGGTGATTGGTAGAGCTCAAAGTACAATGTATAATGGGAAATCGAGGCACATTAGACGTAGACATAATACGATTCGACAATTACTCTCTACTGGATTTATCTCATTTGACTATGTGAAGTCAAAGGATAACATTGTGGATCCGCTTACGAAAGGCCTAAAAGAGATTTAGTTTATAAGTTGTCGAGAGGAATGGGACTAAAGCCCTTAAATGAGTAATTCATGCAAAGGAAACCTTACCCAGAATACTGGAGATCCCAAGATTTGGGTTCAAAAGGACAACTAGTTGTATGAATAAGGGAGGTCACTGTAGGGGAGTTAATAAACTTCCTAGTCCATTTCTGAAATCAGTGACAGTGAGGTTAAGCGTATGGATTTTAATGATTATTGAAAATCACCTATGTGAGAGAGAAGTGGGGTCGCTTCGAAGGGAATGTGTAAGATCCCACATTGGTTGGGGAGGGGAACGAAAGTTGCCTTATAAGGGACTGGATACCTCCTCTACCAGACGCGTTTTAAAACCGTGAGTCCGGGTGTGTGGACAAAGCGGATAATATCTGGTACGGTTGGCCTAGGATGTTACAGATGGTATCAGAGCCGGGAACCAGACTAATGTGCCAGCGAGGACGCTGGGCTCCCAAGGGTGTGGATTGTAAGATCCCACATTGGTTGGGGAGGGGAACGAAAGTTGCCTTATAAGGGACTGAATACCTCCTCTACCAGACGCGTTTTAAAACCGTGAGTCCGGGTGTGTGGACAAAGCGGATAATATCTGGTACGGTTGGCCTGGGATGTTACAGAATGTGGGGGCGCAATTCCTGACAGCTCTCGCTGAACCAGGCTAGTGTTCATGACCATAACGAACACAACTATGAGGACATGACCTTGTTAGGAAGAGTCATGTGTGAAATGTATTGTCGTCTACATAAATGGTAGTTCAGTTCAAATACATCGAGTCTACTGATAAATAGGAGACCAAGTGTGTTTCATAAGGGAAGGTTCAAAGGGTAACACCTACCTATCCTATGCAGGATTCGACTATTCGAAATTTCGTAAGGAACTTTTCGTATGCAAAGATCGATCTTCATTCATGTGTGGGATTGTTGGAAAAATTAGTAAAAATTTGTGTTTTTCTTACTAATTTTTGACACATTTAAATACATATATGTGTAGTGTATATATCTAACTCTTAGTGGGTTTCTGTTCTCCTATATGAGGGCTTCGAAACGATATATCGTGTGTCCAAAACGGAATATCTGTGAATGAGATATCAATGCTCAAAGTTGAGTACTTGGTATGAAATTGGTAAAATCAAGTGGGTGTGGGAATGTGTCCCACATAGGAAGAAGGAGTAAACATTCAATGGTTTATAACCATGAATGTGGGAGGGGCTTACAAGCTCCTTTGATTGGTTTTACACCAACTCCTACCCGCGCACAGGGGAGTGCCGATTGAGATTTTCGTAAGCTAAATCGGCAAACTTGTGTGTTGGCGCGACCTGTAGACACGTATGCATCTTTGAAATCTTGTGCTCGCGCGGCTTGGTTTTTGCGAATTTTTGTTTTGATCCAGTGGCCCGGGCGGGTTATGTCGCAGGCTAAACCGCACGGCAACCCGCGCCGTGCACTGGAGTATGGAGTCAAAACAGTGCACCGGGCGGGTTATGCCGCGGGTTGACTCGCACGGTTACCAGCGTCGTGCACTGGAATGTGGACGAGAAACAGTGCACCGGGCGGGTTTACCCGCGTGGCTACCCGCGTCGCACACTGTTGTTGATTCCTTTTGTAACTCTTACTGATACTCATTGAATATAAAAAATAATATGTTTAATGATCAGATAATTACGTTTAATTACTGACTAATTACATATTAATTCTTCGGTATCAATCTCAAGTATAAAAGTTGGAGTCCGGTTGCATTCCAACACCACCGAATACCGAACACACACACAACTCTCTGATATCTCTACGGCATACGTTTATTTCCGGCGACTTTTCAGGCAAGTGGTCATCTCCGGCAGTATTATTGCTTACGCTGTTGTACCCTGGGAACAGACGACGAATCTGTTTTAGGGGAATCGTGTTATACACGAGCCTCAGAGTCGTTTAAATCTTCTTCGGTTTATTCGTTTATTTTAATCATCAGTTGATTCTTTCTAATTTCTTTGTATTCAAACTATTATTAATCATTCGTTGATTATTTGTATAGTTAATTTACATTCATTGTAATATTATATGTATTATTAAAAAACATATAGAAAAAAATAACATAACATCCCCCATTTTTTTGGTTTCAAATTTCTTATTTCATCTAGTATTATTAATTGTTATTATCCAATTATATTTAAGGGTTCATTTGATTTGTAGGAATGAAAAGAATTTAAGGGGATTTGGAATTCAATCCATTCCAATCTCGTGTTGGGTTTGTAAAATTGCCCGGATTTAAAATCCTATGATTTTTTTGAAATCCATCAAACATAGGATGTTGAAATCCCATGGGGATGGTTGGGATATCACAGTATTTCGTAGGATTTGTGTATAATAATGTTTAAAATCTGTTCAAAATATTTGTTTTATAATAATCAATTAATAAAAGGTTCTTTAATTATTTTAATAATTTTTCAATAATTGTTTTTATAAATAGAATTCAATTCAATTCCAAATCGCATAAACCAAACACATGAAAAATCCAAATCCAAATCCCTCAAATTCCAAATCCTTTCACGAAATCCAAATCTCTCAAAATCATTCTATCAAACCAAACATTGATGAAGAAGAATTTGGTGGTCGTGGACCTCTTTGTCAGGAGGGACTTTTTGCTTCGATCGCAATTAAAGCTTTGATCACTAATTGTTGGCAGATTAAACTGAATACACTTTATTATTCGTCTGATGATTAATTCTTATGTTGTTGTATGAAATATTGATCATCATTTGTGTTGCAGCAGTTCTATGTGATGCATTTCTACATACAGCAACACGCCTTGTACTTTCGTGCAATTTGTTACATTGGTAGTTTTGGACGCGTGACTTGCATTATTGACGTTTAGCTCATAAATTTGTTGATTTCATTATTTATCAACTTCTGTTATATATTTCTACTAATTGTACTTGTGCCATGTTGCAAGATTCAAATTTTTATTTTAAAAATCTAGAATTTATGTTTAAATAAAAAAGAAATTACAAGTGATGATCTAACATGGCTTTGATAATTCGAAAACCCGATAAAAACATCCTGAAAAGTATTTTTTATTGTGACCAAATCAAATATAACTGCTTTTCCCTTTTTCAGTAAAATTTATTTAATCCAAAATTTTATTGTAATTTAAATACTTTTAGATTTAAAAATAAACATCTAATTTTATTTTAATGATAAAGTACTTTTTTATGAATAAAAAATAACAATGAAGTATTGTCGTTTGTAGGTCTTAATGATTATTTTATATTTAAATGTGTTTATTAGTTGCTAATATATAATTTTTAAAGTTTAAAATACTTTACAAAGTTAAGTAGTGTTAATAAATTTAAATAATTATATATTACCAAAGAATAACTGATAATCAAATATACTTTATAATTCCAACCATTCACAAGTAGGCATGGGAACAAAGCGGGGTTCACATTCCCTGGCCCCGACCCCGGGCGGGTGCGGGGATTGATTCCCCATCCCCGGTCAACGGGTGGTCAAAACCCGGTCAATACCCGTCCCCCGGTCCCTCGACCCGTTATTTTATGCAGTTTTTTATAGCATTTTTTCTACAGTTTTAAGCAATTTTCTATCATTTTTACTAAAAAACAACTAATAAAACTCAAACTAAAAAAACAAATGACTAACTTTGACCAAATCACCAAAAAAGTAGATGCTTGAAAACAAATTCCATCAGTGGTGGTGGACCTAGTGGTGAACGACAGTAGCTTCACGGTAAACGATAGTAGCTTCATGGTGAACGACAATAGCCTCTTGGTCGAAGAAACGATTGAACGACAATAGCCTCTTGTGTGACGGTGCTTCTTGGTCGAGAATCGTGGTTCGTGGATGGAGGTTTGAAGTTTGAAGAATGGAGGTCCTGGATGGAGGTTTGAAATTGAAGAGGCAACCGTGAGTCCGTGACCTAATTAGGAAAAAAATATATAATTTATAAATATTTTATTGAATTAATAAATTATATAAATAAAAAATATTTAAACTAATTATATATATATATATATACCGGGTACGGGGTGGGTCGGGGGTGTGATACCCGGTCCCGGCCCCTTCCCCGGTTCCCCGGCCCCGGGACCTGCTTTAGCAGGGAATCCCCGGCCCGGGTCGGGTCGAATGAACCGGGTTCCCCACCGAGTCGGGTCAAATTCTCATGTCTATTCACAAGGAACATCACCACCCAAGTTAGCATTCTAACTCTTTTGAGGTGCATTTGGTTTTTTTTAATTATCGATTTTTCATCTAAATCTTGTATGAATAAAGCTGATTGTGTGAATTAATCTTTCTGTATAGATTGAAAAGTTTTTTGTTTAGGAGAGTTTTCTCATTGATGGAAGAAGCATTTCTTTTAACCGAGAGATGTAGGTTTGGAAAAAACTTGGTTTTTTGCATTTTCTTTTTCGGTAAAATTTATTTAATTCAAAATTTTATTGTAATTTAAATACTTTTAGATATAAAAATAAACATCTAATTTATTTTTATTTTAATAATAAAGTATTTTTTTATGAATAAAAAATAATAATGAAGTATCATCGTTTGTAGGTCTTAATGATTATTTTGTATTTAAATATGTTTATTAGCTGCTAATAGATAATTTTTAAAGTTTAAAATACTTTTAAAAAAATAAGTAGCATTAATAAATTTAAATAATTATATATTACCAAAGAATAACTGATAATCAAATATACTTTGCATTTCCAACCATGCACAAGGAACATCACTGCCTAAGTCAGCATTCTAACACCTTTGAGGTGCATTTGGTTTTTTTTAATCGATTTTTCATTTAAATCTTGTATGAATAAAGTTGATTGTATGAATTAATCTTTCTGTGTAGATTGGAAGGGTTTTTGTTTGAGAGAATTTTCTCATCGATAGAATGGGCATCTCTTTTAACCGAGAGATACAAGTTTGAAAAAAAAACTTGGTTTTTTGCATACCCCCCCCCCCCCCCCAAGAAGTTTTTTCATTGATAGAAGGAGCATCACTTTTAACCGAGAGATGCAGATTTGCAACAAACTTGGTTTTTTGCACCCCCCCCCCCCCCCCCGAAGTCAATTCAAAGAAGCTACTTTATGTATTATGAAACTACTACTAAACAGTCATATATAACTGACCGTATAAGTTGTGAGTCTTATTAAGCTCATTAAACTGTTAACAAACATACTTTTAATATGTGAGCCATAATCAAAATAATACTGTATACAAATATGTTATGCTACATTTGACGTCCCGTTAGATTAGAATGATTTAAGTGGGAGAAAATTGCATTTTTTTTCTCTCTTATCAAAATAACTAGTGTTTGACACCGTGCGGTGCACGATGATTAAAACACATGTCAAGTAAGATATAGAAAAGTTATGATGTTACATCAACTAAAAACTTGAGAATACTAAATTCTCATTGTACATTTGTCAATACTCTTTCAATACCTGAAAACATCACTCTTTCATATACTTAAATGTCTATTCCAATATTTCAGTTTATCATTGATGTGGGATAAACAAAGCTCAACTACAATTCAAATATTTGAAAATTTATTGAATTCTCATTGTATAATGTCAATATCTTATGGCTAACACTTCTTTCATATTGACTTTCATTGTATTTATATTTATATATATGATTGTATGTTTCAAATGAATATTTTTCATTTAATGAAAGTGAAAGGTGTATTTTTTTTATAAAATATTTTTAGGGAAAATGGCTCTAATAACACTTTTTGGGAAGTGTGATGATAAAATAACACATTTGAAAGGGAATTGCCCAAATAGCACCTGATTACGCCGGTGGCTTTAGCCCGCCGTCGGCGAAAATTGCTTGTGGGCCTCACACCAATTTGGTCTACTGAAAACGTGACACGTGGCCAAGAAACCGACACCCTCAGTCCTTGTCCCCCCCCCCCCACCCGACAACCTCTTCCCCCTTTCCCTCCATGCGCCGTCGGCGTAACACCCCCCCCCCCCCTAGCCGATTTCACAAAAATTCCCCCCCCCCTTTTAGCCGAATTGACATTTTATTCCCCTTCTTTCCCAAAAATTTCGCCACTTCCCAATAGATTTTGAAATGACAACTCAATGAAAAAAAATCAGATATACTTTGACCCGATTTTTATACATAAATTCTGATTTTTTGTATTAAATAGCCGTTTTTGGTATTTGTAACACCCTAAAAATAGGGATAACAAAAATTTCCGAAAAGTGGAAACATGGTATATAATTTGCCAAAGCATTCGAGCCTCCCAAAAATGGGGAAATAACAAACCTATTTAATTACAGTTGTAATATAACGGAAGATAAACAACAACCAACTAATCTAATTTCTACACTAGAAAAGAGATTACAAAAATGGTGTCCTCTATAGTCCCAAAATGGCTTCACAAAAGTATGTCCAAAAGCATCTTCCCCCAAGCGCAACTATACTTGCTTTGGCACGACGCCACTAGAACCTGACATACACATCGACACCAAACAAGTGTTAGGCCAAAAAGCCTAGTGAGCGTGTACAAGAAATAACATATAAATCCACATACAATTCTTATCAGCAGTTAACCTAAATTCATTAAATGTGGAGTCAATAGGGGTGACCCATAGCACCAATCAAGTTCCACCCAAAGAGTCGATATACCTTGATGCCAACTACCACGAGTGTCATCCGAAAGGCCTGGCACATCAAAGGACTACAACCATGGTATTACCCCGAATGGCGGAGGTCTAGGTACATACCATCACGGTGGCACCCAAGACTACATCCTCCTAGTGTCTACTGAATTGGTTCGTCCAACAAAATTCGTAGGAGGTCTCAAGGTACATTATAACCAAGAATATTTCAATACCAACCATGGGTACAATATTACCATCCTAAATAACATAAAGTCTGATAAACGACTAGTGTAACTACCAATTTCATCATGTAGATATGATACCCTCAAAAGGTGTCTCAAATAAGAAATCATCAAAATGCCAAGATATACATATTTACTCATCAAATCATGGCAAGTTACAAATAGCACATTTCATAGGAACAACCCCAAATACATAGACATTTAGAAATGAACATTTCAAGTAAGGATTCAAGATATTAACAAGTAGAAGATTATGATGTGTATCTAGTTTTAACAAAGATTTAGTAAACTCATAATCTAGGGTTTTGATTAAAACCTAGAAAAGATGAAAGCCCTAGAAGATGGATGGAAGTGATTGAACTTGGATCTTGTGAATCTTCACCAATAAATGCTCTCCAAGGTTGATTTAATGCCCAAAGATTGTTGCCTAACCACCCAAGGTTTGAAATAAATGCTTGGAGATGGGTAGAGAAATGAAAATTAATGCCCAAACCCTAAAATCGCATCTGAAATCGAGTGGGTGGGTGTTTATGTTTTGAAATAGGGCTAGAGAGGGGTTTTGGAGACCTACAAGTGGCCCCGCGGCTTGGGCCGCGACCTGGAGGCCGCGCCGTAAGCCGCTCGTGCACTCCCCAGGCTGCACTCCAGTGTGTTACGCGGCTTGGGCCGCGGCTTGGAGCCCGCGCAGTAAGTCGCGCAACTCACTGTTTCTCCAATGGCTGATCTATAACTTCCAAAACATTACCAATGACAAACTTTAAACAAATTAGCAATTAAACATATAAGTCCTACTTCATCTAGCACATAACCATAAGACTAACGAAGCCCTATACTTACTTGAAATTCCGGGCGTTACAATCCTCCCCACCTAATACGGATTTCGTCCCCGAAATCTCATCCTACGCGAAAAATTGAGGATAATGCTTCCTCATCTCCTCTTCGGACTCCCAAGTGATGTTAGCACCATGATGGTGTTTCCATTAGACTTTAACCATGACCACGTCCTTATGCCGCAACTTTTTCACCTTTGACTCCAAAATCGCTTCCGGTTCTTCCACGCAACGGTTTCCGTTATCTACTCAGATTTCCGTTAAGGGTATCACACTTTCCTCCTCGGCTAGACACTTCCGAAGGTAACACACGTGGAAGGTAGGGTGTATTCCATCCATTTTCGGTGTCAAATCCAACCTGTAGGCTTGTAATCCAACTCTTTCCAAAATAACAAAGGGTCCAAGGAAACGGGGACTAAGCTTCCCTCGCTTCCCAAATCGAATAATCCCCTTCTATGGAGATACTTTGAACATGACGCGATCGTCCACTTGAAATTCGACCGGTCTTATCTTTTTATCCGCATAACTTTTCTGTCGGTCTTGAGTCGCCTTTAATCTCTCTCTAATTTCATTCACTTTGTCCGCCGTCTCTTGAACTATTTCTGGTCCGGCGAATTGTTTCTCGCCCGCTTCGAACCAACAAACTGGGGTTCTACACTTCCGTCCATACAACGCCTCGGACGGTGCCATTCCTATACTAGAATGGTAACTGTTATTATAAGCGAACTCCACCAAAGGTAGGTGCGAGTACCAACTTCCTCTAAAATCTATGACACACGACCTCAACATGTCCTCGAGCGTCTGAATCATTCTCTCGTTTTGACCATCCGTTTGAGGATGGTATGCCGTGCTTAGATTCAATCTGGTGCCCAACTCTTTCTGTAAGTTGGCCCAAAAGTTCGATGTGAACCGACTGTCCCTATCCGATACGATAGATTGCGGGACTCCATGCCTCGACACCACCTCATCGATATAAAGTTTGGCCAATTTCTCCATCGTCAAGGTCTCTCGCATAGCAAGGAAATGCGTGCTCTTGGTTAGCCAATCAACAATTACCCAAATGGTGTCGTGACCTCGCAGGGTCTTCAGTAATTTCGTCACAAAATCCATGGTGATGTTGTCCCATTTCCACTCGGAAATGGACAATGGTTGTAAACTTCCGTACGGTCTTTGATGTTCCACCTTGACTTGAAGACACGTGACACACATCTCCACGTAGTTAGCCACGTCTAGCTTCATGACGGGCCACCAATAGTTCAACTTTAAGTCTCTGTACATCTTGGTGCTACCGGGATGTATAGAATATTTCGACTTATGTGCTTCCTCTAGAACTAACTCTCGATTTCCACCAAGTTTTGGTACCCAAATCCGTCCTTGAAAAAGTTTAAGTCCTCGACCATCTTCCGTCAAGAGTCCACTTTGCTTCACCATGACTTCAGATTTGAGATTTTCTTCCATGAGTGCTTCCATTTGACTCGCCTTGATGTTTTCCAAGAGACTCGATACTACATCGATTCTTGTGAGGGTTAATTTGACACCACCATCATAGCTCCTTCGACTCAACGCATCTGCCACCACGTTGGCCTTAGCGGGATGGTAGAGCAATTCACAATCGTAGTCTTTTAGAAGTTCAAGCCACCTTCTTTGCCGCATGTGGAGCTCTTTTTGATCGAAGATATACTTGAGACTCTTGTGATCAGTAAAGAGAGTACACTTCTTCCCATATAAATAGTGTCGCCATAGCTTCAAAGCAAAGACCACCGCCGCCAATTCCAAGTCATGAGTTGGGTAGTTCTTCTCGTGGTCCTTTATTTGCCGTGACGCATAAGATATCACATTTCCTCGTTACATCAGCACACCCCCGAACCCCATCTTGGAAGCATCACTATACACAACGAAGTCCTCTGATCCCTCGGGTAGGGATAAGATCGGAGCTTCGCACAATCTCTACTTGAGCGTTTGAAAGGCTTGATCTTGCGTGTCGGTCCAAAGAAACTTGACATTCTTTCTTATGAGGGAAGTGAGTGGCGAAGCTATCTTGGAAAAGTCTTGTATGAAACGCCTGTAGTAACCCGCCAACCCCAAGAAACTTCGGATTTCCGTTGGACTCGTTGGCGGTTCCCAACTCATCATCGCCTCTATCTTTGTCGGGTCTACCTTCACTCCGTCCTTAGACACTACGTGGCCCAAAAACTGGACTTCGTGGAGCCAAAACTCTCACTTTGAGAATTTTGCATACAACTTCTCTTTTCGGAGAACTTCAAGCAACTCTCGCAAATGCTTCTCATGTTCAACCTCGTTCGTTGAGTAGATCAAGATATCATCAATGAAAACAATCACAGATCTATCTAGGAAAGGGCGTCACACGCGGTTCATCAAATCCATGAATACGGTCGGAGCATTGGTTAAGCCAAAAGGCATCACCAAAAACTCATAGTGACCGTATCTCGTCCGAAAAGCCGTCTTCGGTATATCCTTCTTCTTTACTCTAACTTGATGGTAACCGGATCGCAGATCGATCTTTGAAAAGCATCACGCACCTAGTAATTGGTCAAAGAGATCGTCAATTCGTGGTAGAGGATACTTGTTCTTCACCATGACCTTATTCAATTCCCGATAGTCGATGCACATCCGCATGAACCCATCCTTCTTCTTCACGAATAAGACCGGAGCTCCCCAATGCAACGAACTTGGTTGAATGAAACCTTTCTCAAGAAGCTCTTGAAGTTGTGTCATCATCTCCTGCATTTCAGTCGGAGCCAAACGGTAGGGTTCTCGAGCTATCGGGGCCGCTCCCGGAGTCAAGTCGATTTGAAACTCCACTTGACGCTCTGGTGGTAGTCCGGGTAGATCTTCCGGAAAGACGTCGGGATAATCTTGCACAATCTTTACTTCTTCTACCGACTTCTTCTATTTCTTCACATCCACCACATAATCCAGATACGAGGGGTAACCTTTCGCTAGGAACTTTCGAGCTTTAAGATAGGAGATAATAGGATTACTCCTCTTCCCTTTCTCCCCATAAATGGTGACTACACCACTTCTAGCCAAAGGCACTTGGATCATCTTTTTGGAACAAAATATGTCGGCCTTATGCCTTGACAGCCAATCCATACCTATGACTACGTCGAAACCTCCTATAGCCATAGGTAACAAGTCTACCCCCAAAGGAATTTCCATCGATCTCTAGAGTACAATCACAAAAACGATCTCGGATGATCACTTGATCCCCATTAGATACTTCTACTACTAATGCATCGGGGAGAACACTAATAGGAGTGACAAATAGCTTACAGAAAATATCCTACACGAAAGAACACGTAGCACCCGAATCAAATAATACGCGAGCAGGCAATGAGTTTACTAGGAACGTACCCGAAACCACATCGGTCGTCTACTTTGCCTCCTCGGTAGTCATCCAAAAATCTCGGCTTGGCGCTCTCGACGGTTGCTCGACCTTTGTCGTCGACTCGAACGAACTCCCACGGTTGACACCACTAGCTTCGGGCAATCTTTCTTCATGTGGCCCGGTTCCCGACACTCGAAGCACACCGGCCCCCGGATAGGACACTCTCGAGTCGCGTGACTCTTCTTACCGCACTTGGCACATCCAATAGGTCCCGAGTAAGACCTTGGATTGCATGGGCCAGAGTGCTTAGTCTTGCACTTGTGGCACCACCGATCTTCACGACGGTTGTCACCAACTCTTCCACTTACAAACGACTTAGATTGACGAACGGGCCCAGATGGCCCTTCCCACTTCCGTTTCTCCCCAGCTTGGCCTTTCTCTTCCCTTTCCGCTAGACATCAGCAAACGCTTCGGTGTAAACTGTAACGCCCCGAATTTTCGTTGTATTAATTCTATCGTTAGACTTCTAACCTTATTTATTGTTAAATCTTAGTTACCTTGCGTTTACCATTAGTCGTTAGCACCATGCTTTTGAGCCAAGTTTGAATGCTTAGATTTTGAATTGGTTGTGAAACACAGAGGCTTGCGCGGGCTACCCTGCGTCTTGGAAGTTGTGGCATAAGCCGCGTAACCCTCTGGAGGTCTTCAGTCTCAATGGCACGCGCGGGCTACACCGCGGCTTGGAAGTCGCGTCCAAAGCCGCCGGCCTGCCCTGATGATTCTTAGACGGATTTCTTCCCCTTTTTCTCATTTATTTCTCATCTACATTCATTGCTACTCTCTCTCCACTAACCTCTTTCAACCATCCGAAATTAGGGTTTCACCAACCCAAATCTACCTTATTTTTTGCTAGTAGTTGGGTACATCAACTAAGGATTCGAAGTTGAGCATTTAATCACCATCTCCATTGTCATCTTCTCCAAAGGATCAAATCTAGGGTTTTGGGTTTTCTTCAAAAACCCACTTGGTGAGTTTATACTACCATTTTCCAAACCTTATACATGTCAAAACATATATTTTAAACTCCTATATATCTCCTTGGTTTTGGATTTATGATTATCACATTTTGATCTAACTTGAGTTTTGGGAGATTTTAGGGTTCTTGCTATATTTTTGCTAAAGGGAAGGGTTTCATTTGTTATGTAATAAAATAAAGTACTACTTGCACATTTTTGGTGAGGTACTTGAAAGAATGTATATAATCTCATTTTATGATTTTCATTCTTATCAGCAGTTAAACATGGAAAGACATATTTAGAAATATATGTTATTGTGAACTATTTGTTTAACTATAGTGGGTCACAAATGAAATTGTGACAAGTCTAGACTATACTAGTGGATCCATAGGTATTGAGTCGGCTTATATTTTGGGATGTTTTTCCCCTTGTAGCTAGTGGAGATATTTGATCCTCGGAGGCCACTTGGTACGGTTATGTGGGGCCGGTTACTAGCCATGGATCATAATGTAATCCTAGTGAACGAGTATGACTTGGTTTTCTCAGGTGCCCTCCCCCACATCTTAGTACGGACCGACGTTGTTCGTGTCCATGGATTCCAAGTATTTAGCTCATAACTCGGATTGTGACTTACTTTTGTGTTCCACTACAATCCTTGGTAATTCGGGTATCCCCCGTCATCGCAAGATGAATTTTGGACCGAACAGTCCTTATGTGACAAAGATTTCAATTGTAAACTAAATTTTCTTGAAAAGATCTCCTTTCGTTACAATTGTTTATATTCCTTTAAATTATAAACTGTATGTTCTCACTAGGCTTTACGCCTAACACTTTTTCTCAAATGATGTATATAACAGGTTCCTTTAGCGGTGGGTTGCCAAAGGTTTGAGCGACGAGCGAGGGCTTGAGGCATTTTTGAGATGATTAGTATTTGGTGTTGGGCATTTAATTAAGTCCCTACATTTCGGTGATTTTGGGCTGACAACCGATGTAATCTAGATAGTATATGTTTAGATTACTTTGTTGTTGATTTCCATGTCCGTTCACGGGTTTTTTGTAAATACTTTGCGCATTTACCCTTTTGGGTGGTTTATTCTAAATACAAACGTCATATTGCCAAATTTTCAAAATTTTAAATTACTCTAAATTTTTGGGTGTTACAAGTTGGTATGAGAGCTCTAGTTTAAGTGAACTAGGCATGAATGTAAGATGTCTAGACTTAGACTGAGTATGTTAAGTATTGATTTGTGAGTTTGGGTAGAACTTCTAAGATGGGTTGGTCTTAGAGTAGATGGAAATTATGTTTATCAAGCGTCGTGGTGATGGTAACGAGAACCTTTATGTATTATATGTTCATAATCTCACTTAGCTAATGTTATTAGTAGGTTGTTTTACGTGAGTGTGCGTGAAGCGCCATTACTATGACAATTGGTAATGTGGTAGTATGTTTTCCTTCGTGTTTTATCCTACCTCTCTCTTATTGCTTTCTTTGTCTTGTGTAGCAGATCAGTATGGTGAGTACGTGCGGTAGACCGCGTACACGAGTAGATGGTGTCGAGGCGACAACCTCAACTGCTGATCAATCGAGTAGGGTTGAGGTCGTTGTACGCCCATCTGTTCAACCATTTCTAGGCAGAGGGCCTGAGGTCATTCCGCAAGTAGACTTGGCTTCGTCCCACCCAGTCATCCGGGATGAAAATTCTCAATCTGAGTTGATGGCCAGCATGATGTTGGTGATGAATGAAGCTATGTACAAGCAGCAAGAGTTTCTACTGAAGGTGATCGAGGATCGCGATGTGAGCAATCGGAGGAATGAGATGATTGCGGAGAACATTGAGGTGATTAGATCCGGTGGTACGGGTCATGTGATCGGAACTGAGGAACCAATAACAGCTGAGGCAAGGCAAGGCAAGAGATCTTGCTCATATAACACCTTTCTGTGTTGTAGACCCCCGGAATTCTATGGTTCTAAAGATCCGGTAGCATGCATAAAATGGATTTAAGGAATCGAGCAAGCCTTTGGATCATCTGAGTGTGGGGATAATCAGAAAGTGAGATTCAGTTCTCAGATGCTCAGGGACACTGCTCTCACTTGGTGGAACGTCACCCAGTCCACTCTTTCCCCTACTGTTCTGGCTCAGTTGTCTTGGGCCGACTTCAAGAAGAATGTTTTAGAGGATTACTACAGTGAGAGGGATTTGGACCGCATCGAAGCCGAGTTCCGAGCACTTTAGAAAGGAAACTTGACGGTAAGGGAGTATACCCGTCAGTTCATGGAGAAGCTGGGGTTGGTGGGGCAAGTGGCCCCAACGGAAAAAGAGAAGATCAAGGCCAACCTTAAGGGCCTGCCGGTAGATATGATGTCCATGGTCTGCAACTCGAAGGATTCTAACCTTCGCGAGATGATTGAGGAAGCCCAGTTTATGGAAGAGGTTTATGCAAGAGGCAAACCAGAGAAAGCGGTGGTGGTCGGAGATAAGAGGAAATGGGAAAGCAATTTCGTACCTCCTAAGAGAACTCGGCCTTTTGTCGGGAATCGGAACTTCAACAACTTTCAAGAAGCTAGATGGTGCCAGAAGTGCCGAAGCAAGCACCACGGCAAATGTAGCACCACTCCTCAAGCTTGTTCCAAGTGTGGTAAGTCTGATCACACCACCAGAGATTGCCCGATCAGGGGGCTTGTCTGCTTTGAGTGCAAGGCACCGGGGCATATGAAGAGAGATTGCCCGAAGCTCAAGACGGGTAGTGCGCCGGAGAAAAGAGAGAACCCATCTAGGGTTCCAGGTCGAGCTTTTCACATGACGGCCGATGAGGCCAAGGCATCCGCTGATGTGGTATTGGGTACGTTTCTTCTAAACTCCATACCAGCTCGTGTACTGTTTGATTCGGGTGCCATTTTCTCTTTTATATCTGAGTCGTTTCGTCAAAAGCTTGCTATGCCCACTAATAGTCTAGAGATTGCTTTAGTGGTAGAGATAGCGAATGGTAGTCAAGTTCTAATCCGCGATGTTCTGAGGAAGTGTACTCTCGGAATCGAAGGGAGAGAATTCCCGATCGATTTAATGTTGATGATTTTTGGAGGTTTTGATGTAGTGGTCGGCATGGATTGGTTAGCGAACAATCATGCCGAGATCGTATGTTCCAAGAAATTGATTCGACTTCCCAATCCTAGTGGTGAAGTTGTCATAATCTATGTCGAGAAAAGGAAAGGCGATGTAGCCATCATCACAATGGTCAAGGCACGCAGATGCTTAGTGAAAGGATGCTCATCCTTCCTAGCTTACGTGATCGATGCCAAGCTCGAGAAGTTAAAGCTTGAAGATGTGAAGGTAGTGCGTGAGTTTCCCGATGTCTTTCCGGACGACTTTCCCGGGTTACCATCCGATCGTCAAGTGGAGTTTCGGATTGATCTCGTACCGGGAGCGGCTCCTATTGCTAGAGCCCCTTACCGGTTGGCACCATCGGAGATGCAAGAGATGATGGCTCAACTCCAAGAGCTTTTGGAGAAGGGTTTCATAATGTAACATCCTAGGCCAACCGTACCAGATATTGTCCGCTTTGTCCACACACCCGCACTCACGGTTTTAAAACGCGTCTGGTAGAGGAGGTATCCAATCCCTTATAAGGCAACTTTCGTTCCCTTCCCCAACCAATGTGGGATCTTACAATCCACCCCCCTTGGGAGCCCAGCGTCCTCGCTGGCACATTAGTCTGGTTCCCGGCTCTGATACCATCTATAACATCCTAGGCCAGTCGTACCAGATATTGTCCGCTTTGTCCACACACCCGGACTCACGGTTTTAAAACGCGTCTGGTAGAGGAGGTATCTAATCCCTTATAAGGCAACTTTCGTTCCCCTCCCCAACCAATGTGGGATCTTACACATAAGACCGAGCTCGTCGCCTTGGGGAACTTCGGTCTTGTTTGTCAAGAAGAAGGATGGCACAATGAGAATGTGCATCGATTACCGTGAGTTGAACAAGGCAACGGTGAAGAACAAGTACCCACTTCCGAGGATAGACGACTTGTTCGATCAACTCCAAGGAGCGGGGTGTTTCTCCAAGATCGACTTATGCTCGGGATACCACCAAGTGAAGGTGAGGGGAGAAGACGTTTCAAATACGGCTTTTAGAACGCGTTACAGCCATTACGAATTCCTTGTAATGTTGTTTGGCCTAACGAATGCACCAGTGGTGTTTATGGATTTGATGAATAGAGTGTGTCGATCATTTCTTGACAAGTCGGTCATCGTATTCATTGATGACATACTCATATATTCCAAGAGCGAGTTGGAACATGAGCAGCACCTTCGTGAAGTTTTAGAAGTGTTGAGGAAAGAGAGATTGTATGCCAAATTCTCTAAGTGCGACTTCTGGCTGGAAGAGGTACAATTCTTGGGCCACGTTGTCACCCGAGAAAGTGGACCCCTGTAAAATTGAAGCCATGATGAATTGGGAGCCTCCCAAGAGTCCGTCCGAAATCCGAAGCTTTTTAGGTTTGGCGGGATATTACCGGAGGTTTATTCAAGACTTCTCGAAAATCGCTTCTTCCTTGACAGCTTTAACACGGAAGAATGTGAAGTTCGTTTGGATCGAAACGCAAGAGAAGGCGTTCTGGATCTTACAAAAGAAGTCATGTGAAGCCCCAATTCTATCACTACCTGAGGTATCTGAAGACTTTGTGGTCTATAGAGACGCTTCGAAAATGGGATTAGGATGTGTGTTGATACAAAGAGGCAAGGTGATCGCTTACGCCTCGAGGCAACTCAAAATCCACGAGAAGAATTATCCTACCCACGATTTAGAGCTATCGGCGGTGGTGTTCGCCTTGAAGCTTTGGCAGCATTATCTCTATGGCACGAAATGTACACTCTACACGGATCATAAGAGCCTAAAATATGTCTTTGATAAAAAATAGTTAAATATGAGGCCAAGGCGGTGGCTCGAGTTGCTCAAGGATTACGATTGTGAGTTGCTTTACCATCCCGGTAAGGCAAATGTAATGGCCGATGCGTTAAGTTGGAAGGACTATAGCGGAAGTATTCGGGCTACCCTTTCGAGAATAGAGCTAGTGTCAAGTCTTGTTGAGAAGATCAAGACATCTCAAGTAGAAGCCTTGTTGGAAGAAAATCTTAAGGATGAAGTGATGACAAAACAATGTTTGCTCTTAACGGAAGATAGTCATGGAGTAAAACTGTTCAACGGTCGTGTGTGGGTACCCAAGGTTGGGGGTAACCGAGAACTACTTCTTGAGGATGCCCACAAGTCCAGGTATTCCATTCATCCGGGAGTATAAATATGTACCGAGAGTTGAAGTTACACTATTGGTGGCCGGTAATGAAACTTGATGTGGCGCGTTACGTAGAGCGTTGTGTGACGTGTTTGCAGGTGAAAGCCGAACACCAATGACCGTATGGGAGTCTTCAGTCCTTAGAGATCCCCGAGTGGAAGTGGGAGCATATTACCATGGACTTCATGACGAAGTTGCCTAAACTCTTTGAGGTCACGATACCATTTGGGTAATAGTCGATCGATTGACTAAGAGCACTCACTTTTTGGCTATGTGCGAGACCTTACCGATGGAGAAGTGAGCAAAACTCTACATCGATGAAGTGGTCTCGAGGCATGGGGTACCCTTGTCGATCGTGTCGGATCGCGACAGTCGGTTTACTTCGAATTTTTGGGATGGCTTTCAGAAGGAGCTTGAGTAAAGTTGAGTACGGTTTACCATCCACAAACCGACGGTCAAAGCGAGAGAACAATCCAAATGCTTGAATACATGCTAAGTTCTTGTGTCATCGATTTTGGGGGTAGTTGGGACTCTCACCTGCCTTTGGTGGAGTTTGCTTACAACAATAGCTACCACTCGAGTATCGGAATGGCACCATTTGAGGCGTTGTACGGGCGGAAGTGCCGAACTTCTGTGTGTTGGATGGAAGCGGGAGAAAAGCAATTTGTCGGACCCGAAATTGTGCAAGAGATGGTCGATAAAGTTAAAGGCATTCAGGAACGGTTGAAAGAGGCTCAAGATCGATAAAAGAGTTATGCCGATAAGAAGAGACGGTCGATGGAGTTTCAAGAGGGCGACCGTGTGATGCTTAAGGTGTCACCATGGAAGGTCATTATCAGGTTCGGAAAGCATGGGAAGCTGAGACCCCGTTTCCTAGGACCTTTCAAAGTGCTTAAGCGGGTGGGTTTGCAAGCCTACCAATTAGAACTATCGCCGGAGATGAGCGGGATCCACAACACATTCCATATCTGTTACCTTCGAAAGTGTTTGGCCGAAGAAGAAAGCGTCATTCCTCTTTCCGAGATAAGAGTGGACGAGGGTAACCGGTGTGTGGAGGAACCCGATGCTATCTTAGAAAAGAAGTCTAAGAAGTTGCGTCACAAGAAGGTCACTATGGTCAAGGTGCGTTGGAGGCATCATCGTGGGGCCAATGTGACATGGGAAGCCGAAGAGGACATGAAGCGAAGATATCCTCATCTTTTCGAGTGACTAGGATTTCGAGGACGAAATCATTCCCAAGTTGGGGATGATTGTAACGCCCCGAATTTTCGTTGTATTAATTCTATCGTTAGACTTCTAACCTTATTTATTGTTAAATCTTAGTTACCTTGCGTTTACCGTTAGTCGTTAGCACCATGCTTTTAAGCCAAGTTTGAATGCTTAGATTTGGAATTGGTTGTGTAACACAGAGGCTTGTGCGGGCTACCCCGTGGCTTGGAAGCCGCGACATAAACCGCATAACCCTCTGGAGGTCTTCAGTCTCAATGGCACGCGCGGGCTACACCGCGGCTTGGAAGTCGCGTCCAAAGCCGACGGCCTACCCTGATGATTCTTAGACAGATTTCTTCCCCTTTTTCTCATTTATTTCTCGTCTACATTCATTGCTACTATCTCTCTCAACTCACCTCTTTCAACCATCCGAAATTAGGGTTTCACCAACCCAAATCTACCTTATTTATTGCTAGTAGTTGGGTACATCAACTAAAGATTCGAAGTTGAGCATTTAATCACCATCTCCATTGTCATCTTCTCCAAAGGATCAAATCTAGGGTTTTGGGTTTTCTTCAAAAACCCACTTGGTAAGTTTATACTACCATTTTCCAAACCTTATACATGTCAAAACATATATTTTAAACTCTTATATATCTCCTTGGTTTTGGATTTATGATTATCACATTTTGACCTAACTTGAGTTTTGAGAGATTTTAGGGTTCTTGCTATATTTTTGCTAAAGGGAAGGGTTTCATTTGTTATGTAATAAAATAAAGTACTACTTGCACATTTTTGGTGAGGTACTTAAAAGAATGTATATAATCTCATTTTATGATTTTCATTCTTATCAGCAGTTAAACATGGAAAGACATATTTAGAAATATATGTTATTGTGAACTATTTGTTTAACTATAGTGGGTCACAAATGAAATTGTGACAAGTCTAGACTATACTAGTGGATCCATAGGTATTGAGTCGGCTTATATTTTGGGATGTTTTTCCCCTTGTAGCTAGTGGAGATATTTGATCCTCGGAGGCCACTTGGTACGGTTATGTGGGGCCGGTTACTAGCCATGGATCATAATGTAATCCTAGTGAACGAGTATGACTTGGTTTTCTCAGGTGCCCTCCCCCACATCTTAGTACGGACCGACGTTGTTCGTGTCCATGGATTCCAAGTATTTAGCTCATAACTCGGATTGTGACTTACTTTTGTGTTCCACTACAATCCTTGGTAATTTGGGTATCCCCCGTCATCGCAAGATGAATTTTGGACCGAACAATCCTTATGTGACAAAGATTTCAATTGTAAACTAAACTTTCTTGAAAAGATCTCCTTTCGTTACAATTGTTTATATTCCTTTAAATTATAAACTGTATGTTCTCACTAGGCTTTAAGCCTAACACTTTTTCTCAAATGATGTGTATAACATGTTCCTTTAGCGGTGGGTTGCCAAAGGTATGAGCGACGAGCGAGGGCTTGAGGCATTTTTGAGATGATTAGTATTTGGTGCTGGGCATTTAATTAAGTCCCTACATTTTGGTGATTTTGGGTTGACAACCGATGTAATCTAGATAGTATATGTTTAGATTAGTTTGTTGTTGATTTCCATGTCCGTTCATGGGTTTTTTGTAAATGCTTTGCACATTTACCCTTTTGGGTGGTTTATTCTAAATACAAACGTCATATTGCCAAATTTTCAAATTTTTAAATTACTCTAAATTTTTGGGTGTTACATAAACATCTCCTACAACCAAGCATGGCGAGCAAAGATGCATGCGTTGCAGCTGTTGAGAGGGACCCCAGAATCATCGTTTGACCAACTCCCGGTCTATTGCCACAATCTTAAACTACACAATCCCGGGACTATGGTTGAAATCGTCTTAGATGCGGCAAGACGTTTTGATATGTTGTTCGTGGCACTCGGTGCTTCGGTAAAGATTTTTATTTAACTTTCTCTAGTTTATTAATTGTTTAATGTTCGTATATGTGACTTTAAGCATCTGCATATCCGGTCGTTTTTTAATGGTCTACGACCGTTGCTCATAATGGACGGTGCCCACCTTAATGGTACATTTGTCGGCACCATGTTCCTGGCGGTCGTAATGGACGGGAACAACCAGATCGTTCCCATTGTGATGGGAGTAGGGAAGACAAAAGGTGGCCCTGTCTGGACTTGGTTCTTAACAAAGCTGAGAGAATGTCTTGGTGTACCAGCCGAATTAACGCTTGTTACTAATCAGGGAGCTTCAATCGATTTGGCCATCAGAACGGTATACCCAAATGGCCATCACAGTCTTTGTGCCCGATCGTTAACTTGAAACTGGCCTCAAAAAGAGAGAAAGCAAGGAAGTGGATGTTCTGGTAGGCATGCAAAGCGTACCATCAATCAGACTTCGAGAGTACAATGGATTTGATGCATTATAGTCTACCGAGCGCGGATGCATACCTTCAGGAGGTTGGGTATGAGAGATGGGCAAGATCAATGTTTTCTGGCGTGTGGTACAGCGCAATGACTTTGAACAGTGCGGAGTCCGTGAACGCGTTGAGTCAATTTGCGCATTACCTGTCGATTACAATGTTGGTCGAGTTTCACCGTTCAATGTTGCAGCAATGGTATTACAAGCGCAGTCGCGATGGAGGTATATTTATATACACAACTACGTATTCCAAATTAAACATTTGTTAATTTAGTGTAACGTTTTATCGTTTTTCCTACAGCGCAAATCCAAAGCGTACTGACACAGTGGGCGGAGGCAAAGATCGAGAAAAGAATCAATAGGAGCGCAAGATGGAGGGTATATCCCATCTCTGAAACAAAATTCGATGTTCATGACTGGCATAAGAATGGCAGAGTTGATTTGTAGTCTTGGACATGTACATGCATGCAATGGCAGCTGTCTGGCATCCCGTGTGGTCATCTGATAGCGGTTACGCGGCAACTCGGGCATACAGATTGCAGTCAATGGGCTTCAAGCTGATTCACAATCCATGCTTATCGGACAACATATGACGAGCAAGTGAACCCTCTTCTGCCGCCATATGAATACGTGTTGCCTGAAGAACGTCTGATATGCCTCCCGCCTCCCATGAACATACGAAACGTCGGAAGACCACGCAACTGCGACCGTATCCCGTCACGAGACGAGGAACCGATCGTGAAAACCTGCCGTCGTTGTGGCCAGAAGGGACATTTTTGTTACAATTGTTCAAGTCCGATGCCAGCCCCTTCGCATACGTCAGGAGCGTCTAGTAGTCATAGGAAAGCTGAGCCTCGTACCACCCAGTATCATCCATCACAACCGGATGATACACAAGACTATGTTCACCCAACTTATGATCTAGGCTCGTAAATAATATATTTGTTTTTATAAATGTAATTTCTCGCTTTGTTATATTTACATTTCGCAACATACGGCAGAACATAAACAAGAGTAACATTGACATATAGGCCAAAACAAAACCAACAACGTTAATTTAGATTACATATTCCATGATGCAAAACAAACATTACAGTCCGAAAATAACATAAAATAAAGTCGGTGATAACAAGTTCACCAAACAACTACAGTCCCTCTGGATACATTGCCTTACACCTCAGGACCCAATCAGCCTTTTCGTTGATCGTATCCTCCAGACCGGGATAGTTTTCTTTGATATTTTTAACCTTTTTCTCTTCTTCACAGATCTCTCTGTATTCTCTTCACCTAGTGCTTTTTTCCCTCGATAACCGTCTATATCTCTAGTTGCTCAGCCCTATTCTTCCGCCACAGGTCTTTGAGCTCGTCGATCTCTATCTGCGCGTGCCATATAGATTCCTTCATCCTCGTCGACATATACTGAGAAGGCGTAGGGTTTGAAGGCTTGGCGGGAGAGTTACAACAAGGGGCATTTCTCTTTCATGTGTGTCCATATACCAGTCATATGCCTCATCCATAGCCTCTTCCTCCTCCTCTGTAATTGGATAATCGGTCAAATTTTTTCCACTCCTCCGTTTGGGGTGGTTTCCAACTTCTCCTGGAACTTCCGTCCATCAATGGTTGTTTCGAAGCAGATCGGGAGGTTCCATCCATAGTGTTACACAAGTTTTGAAAAGGTAGGTTCAAATGTCGACGGCGGTCTACGGTAGACAACTGTGGCGGTTGACGATGGTCAACGGTGGTTAGCGGTGGAAGTGGATGGAGGAAGGAGAGAGAGGATGAATAAGTGATGATAATTGTGATGTTGGTATGGTTCCCACCCCCCCCCTCTTTATATATATGCTCAAAAAATACAAAAAACCGGGTATTTGGTAAAAAAATCGGGTATTTAATACAAAAAATCGGAATTTTGATTAAAAATCAATTAAAAAAGTGGTCAAATCATAAGTTTAAAAAAAATTAGGGTTGACGTCAGCCCTAATTTTTGTCTCATTAGTTGAAAAAGTCAAAAAGTAGAGAATTTTATGTCAAATCGGCTAAGTAGAGGGGGGGATAATATGTCAAATCGGCTAAATAGGGGGGATAATATGTCAAATCGGCTAAAGGTGGGGGGGACAAGGGCTGAGGGTGTCGGGTTAGGGGCCACATGTCAAGCAGTGGTTGGACCAACGCATGGTGGGGCCCACTACTCAATTTAGCCGACGGCAGGCTAAATGCACCGGCGTAATCAGGTGCTATTTGGGCAATTACGTTTGAAAAGTGCTATTTGCTCAACACAAATCCCAATTTGTGCTATTTGGGCCATTTTTCGATATTTTTATCACATTACTTTAAAATTACAATTTAATCCAAAATTTGGATGGCAAATATCGCAATTTTAGCCCACAATCTTTTTTAATCTTCAAGGCATTCCCCCTCCTTTCATATACCCCATTACCTCTTTCCAATATTTGTACCATTTGATGATGCCATATGAATCGCTGGAAATATGTGAAGTGTATGGCTAACCCAATAACGAAAGTTTCGTAGGATTCATTTATATATTTATATTGATATCAATTTTCAAGCCACCCCCCTCCTTTTATATATTGAACTATATTTTCCAATATTTTTCCTTCTCATCAATATGGGATAACCAAGAATTTGAGAATGCTAAATTCTCACCGCCATGTTAATACATTATATTATCAATGTGGGATAACCCAAACTCAACGACAATTCATGATTTGAGATTGTTAAATTCTCATCGTGACATTTTAATATCTCATAGCTTTCCTTTATATATTTATATTGATATTGATTTTCAAACTATCACCCACCTTTCATATACACAACTATATTTTTTTCTAATATTTCTCCTTCTCATCAACGTGGGATAACCCAAACTCAACCATAATTCATGATTTGAGCATACTAATTTTTCACTATGTCATGTTAATACCTTAGAGCATCTCTAATGCAAGGTTATTATAAGCAAAAAGTGCAATAACTTGTAAGAACTAGCATTGTGGAGAGTTCTTATAAGAACTCAAACCCCTTTAGGTTCTTAAATAAGAACTTTGGTTCTTACCTTGATGTTTGATGTGAAGTGACATATTACTAGTTTTTTTTTATTTTCTTAACTTTATAATCATTAAAATTATATATTTAACTGATATAAGTATTATATGGGACCCACAAAAAGAGGTTCTTGTAAAACCTATCATTGTAGCATTTTATGTGAGTTCTTCTTTTGATTAGTTGGAAGTGAGGTGTCAACAAAAAATGTAAAAAGGGGGTTCTTATAAGAGCATCTCCAATACAAGTTCTTATAAGAACCTCTTTTTTGTACTTTTTGGTGCCACCTCATTTCCACCTCATTAAATTAAAAATTCACATAAAAGTCCACAATGATAGTTCTTATAAGAACCTTTTTGTGGGTCCCATACTTATATAAGTTAAATATATATAATATTAATAATTATTATAAAGTCAAGAAAAAAATAAGGATAATGTCACATCTCACACATTTCATGGTAAGAACCAAGGTTCTTATTTAAGAACCTAGAGGGATTTGGGTTCTTATAAGAACTCTCCACAATGTTAGTTCCTACTAGTCACTACACTTTTTGCTTATAAGAATCTTGCATTGGAGATGCTCAAAGAACCTCCATTAGAGATGCTTTTATAGTCTTTATTTATATATTCATGTTGGACGGTAGAGAAAATTTATTGTTAGAAAATCCGTACTAAGTTAAGATAAAGAGTAAATTACAAATTTCATCCCCGTGGTTATATAAAATTTTGGATTAGGTCCCCCAAAAAAATTAATTACATATACGGTCACCGTGGTTTCACTTTTGTTATGGATTAGGTCATTTACCTTAATTTTGTTAACATTAGTTCCATAAAGTCAGGGGTCTGTTAGTCATTTTACACTTTTTATATTTAAGAAAATAAAAAATAAAAAATATAGTTATTACATATACATAATATAACCCCTAGTGACCTTTGAATCACAAGGTATTGGGATCTGAGTTCATCACCAACTCCCATTGCATCCCATACCTTCCATCCATTCTTGAATGGAGTCAATGACGTTCCTGCAGTCCGCAACGACTCCGTCTGCTCCAGCACCACCGATCGTACCCCCAATCTTAACACAAACAAACCCTGATAACATGATCAACACAAGTAAACCAAACTTTCTGACATAGATGAAACTCGAAATAAATGTAACCTGTGTAGTGAAACTGCGGTGGAGAGCCGGCGATTCCAACTCCAATGATGACTATTTCTTCCTTCTGGATATCGGAGGATCCACCACTTACGATTGTTAGAGATTTGGGTTTGATTCTTTTTAGGGATTTTGTTCGAATTGTATTACTGGTTTGTTGATGAAGAAAAAGGGATAAGAAAGATGAAGAGAATGTTGCCATTATTGTGTGTGTTTTAGAGAAGAAAACATCATGAGTTTGTGTGTTTTTGTCACCACTGAATTTTGTGGAGAGGATTGGGTGGGGTGAGTAGTGGGAGGCGTCCAAAATCTATTTTTCGTTTTACACTTACATATATTCAACAGGCTAGAGAAGGGATACGAGACTGGAAATAGTGGTGGTCGGAGATTGGGGAGAAGGTCGGAAACTTTGTTATCACCGGTAGATAGGCATTCATAGTTACATATACCTATTGTTCTCTAAGTTATTAATTGTGATTTGATCGGAGAAGGAGGAGGCCGCAGGAAAAAAAATCGACGGAGATGCTTGTGATATGATGGAGACGGGAGAGATGTTAAGTATGGATGGAAACATGACATTCTAATTGAGCCTTCAAATATTTATAATTAATTGATAAAAAGACAAAAATGCCCCTTGTATAACTGAATTTATTTTAATAAAGTTAGGTTGAGGGACCCAATCTGCAACAAAAGTAGAACCACAATGACAATATCTGTAGTTAATTCTTTTAAGGGACCCAATCCAAAACTTTGATATAACCACAGGGACCAAATCTGTAATTTACTCTAAGATAAAATACAATTTGATAATTGGCAACTAATTAGATGTAATATAAGAAAATAAATTTATTGGGGTTGTTTAGATGTAAATTATGTATTTTCATTGATATTGTTTTTCTAACAAAGAGAATGTCATACACTTTTTTATTTTTTGAGTAAACTACGATTTTCTTCCTTATGATTTGTAGTTTATTTATAACCATTTTGGTTCCTGACTTTAAAAGTTGTTTTTTTGGTCATTGTGGTTTGCAATTCCTTTCCCTTTTCGTCCCTGAAACTAATATTCTCAGGGACTAAAAGCGAAAGGAGTTGCAAACCACAATGACAAAAAAAACAATTTTTAAAGATGAAGGACGAAAATAGTTATAAACTACAAACCACAGGGACGAAAAATAGTAGTTTACTCTTATTTTTTTGTTGCAAAATAATGTTTTGACATTAAAGTTAAAAATTATATAAAAATGGTTAGTTGCAAACATAGGTTCAATATTAATTGTTACGATGAGTGTACACAAATTAGTCTTTTCAATTTAGCTTATAATGCTTGTTTTGCAACTTAATTATTAACGAAATCTGAAATAGGTTGCACATAAAAAATTACAACTAACAATCATATAAATGTACTTCATTGAAAGAAAAAAAAACGATTCCATACATAAGAAACAATATATTTTGAGAATTTTTTTTATAAATTCATGTCCACCAAGTAAGAAATGTGCACTTAAAATGAGAAATGTTATACAATTTAATCACTTTGTTAGATAATACATCAAACTTTGTTGGTGGGATAAAGTAAAAAAAAAACCTATGACATATCCAACTTGGAAAATTTTGCTATCATTTTAGAGTCAAAGAAAATTTCCATGCTTATTGCTATATTACTTAGGGGGTGTTTACTTGGGGCTTAATGAGCTTAATGACAAAACCGGCTTATTCGTGCAGACGTTTGGAGTGTTTACTTGGGGCTTAATGGCTTATTCGTGCAAACAATTTCGGCTTATTCGCTAAGTGGGGAAAGGGGTGTTGTCCCCATTAAGACAAAAATTTACCATTCTACCCTTAAGGAAAATAAAACAAATCAGGTCATAAACCCTAGCCTCCATCCATCGCTTCCCACTTCTCCCTCTCCCAACTTGAGATTGCTTTCTCCGGCGCTGCTCCGGTCTGTTCTTCTTCTCCGGCACCTGTCTCCGGCGCTATTCTCCGGGCGTTTTGTTCTTCTCTGGCGGCTACTCCAACCGTGCAAAGGTATGGTTTTCAAACTTTTCCGACCCCTGCTCCAACCCAAGCCGTGACCTTTCCGGCGACTAGCGACCTTCTTTCTAGCGACGAACAACAATCAGAAACCCAAGTTGCGACCAACAGTTATAAACCCAAGCTTTTGAAGGAACGATAGTTGAGTTTTGATAAGGGGTCCATTGTTGCTTCAGATCGATGGTGATGATGATGAAGAAGAAGAATGATCAGATGCAGTGGATTTCTTAAATTTGAGAAAGAAAATAAAAGAGGAAGATGATGCAGTGGGTTTCTTAAATTTGGGAAAGCAAATAGAAGAGGAAGAAGATGCAGCGGGTTTCTTAAATTTGAGAAAGAAAATGTAACTTTCTCAAAATATAATCTTGTGAAACATTGTTGCTACCCTTTTATTCCAATGTTGTTGTAAAATTGAAAGATTTATTTATGAATATTTTGCCATCTATCGTTGCCAAAGGTTGTTTTATTAAAAAAATTTATAACAATTTATCAAACAACAGATAATTCATACTGAGGGGTAAATTGGTCATTTTTGTCATTCAGACTGTTGATTCAGGAAAAAAAGTAAACAACAACATCAATTTATCCAGACAGACAAATTTATCCATACAAGACTTAATGAAAATTTTGGTAAACAACCCCTTACTTTTTGAGATATTAATAGATGAAGAGATGAATAGAGTAAAATAAATTCTATAGGAAGTTGGATAGTTTGGAGGTTAACTTAAAACTAATGAATTTTGAAGTAAAATTACCAAAAGATCCTTTTTATAATGAAATACATATATTTCATTTAAGGGTAGAAAAAAAATCTTAACTTATTTGATATTTTAAAAAATTCAAAAAATGAGAATTTTTTTTAGAAGAATTCTACTCTAACAATGTGTCACATCATTCTTCATAGGTTTTCCTTATATATATATATATATATATATATATATATATATATATATATATATGGGTTAAATAATGTGAGAACCAAAAAAAGATTGAGAACCGTGAGAACAGATCTAAGCCGTAATTTGATTTTGATCCAATGGTTTTAGTTAAAAGTTGTTTCACCACATGAAAAAGGTATAATCGTCATTTTGATAACAAGATTCACCAGATGAAACATACAAATTCATTCATCAGATGAAAACACACAGATTCACCATATGAAACGCATACTAACACAATTTTTATAAATATGCTATTTCATCTAATGAAATCCAAACACAAATTCATGTATATCTTAATTCACCACATGAAATCAAACAAACATTTCATCTATAACATATTTTCACCTAATGAAATAAAATAAATTTTATGTCTATAATCACCGATTCACCATATGAAACACTCGGATTTCTCATCTTTCTCGCACTTTCTTGCCTGTCCTTGGAAGCTTTTTGCGGTGAACTTCAGCTCCATGATCTGGTTCATCAATTTCTCCGTTTGCCTAATTGTTCTAGGTTTTAGGGTTTCGTTTCAAGGAATAAAAAAAAAGATGTGCTCCTCCACATCGCTTGTGGAATCTCAAAAAATGTCAGATTTTTGTACGATCCTCTTTATCAGGAATTGGATGGCCGAATTGGAGAAAAAGGAAAGGAGATTCACCAGAGAGCCGTTGTAAACGGTCTGTCCACGAGAAAGAAACAAACAGGTGGTCGAGTAAGCTGAGAAGTCGGTCCTTTACCACCATGTAGGTTGGTGGAATCGAGGCCGAAGGTCGGTTCATCCAGAAGCCATGATGATAAGATCAAGAATAATATCAGTTCCAATCAGAACACGACAGTGTTCTCTGCCTGAGACTCCTCTACGTCCTTCGTCACCGATTGTTGAAACTCGATTTGAAATCGAATCAGAAATCGATTTCAACAAGATCTCCTCGCTCGATTCGAATCACAAACTGATTTTAGCAATCAAATCAAATAAAAATCGAACAAGAAATTGAACCAGAAACGAGTTCACCTGTCGGCGGTGTTGGACTCGCCGAAAACAATGGCTCCGATGAGGTTGGATGTGAAATCGAGATATGGGGTTGAGAAAGAGGGTTTGGTCAGGTTATGGAAATCGAGATATGGGTTTGAGTTTTAATACCCAATATACCCTTTCACTTCTAATTTATTCCAAAATTGTCATTCCCTTTAATGACCATAGATTAAAATCAATTAATGGTTTAGATCGGTTTTCACGATTCTCAACTTATTTTTTGTTCTCATTTGATTATCGTCATATATATATATATATATATATATATATATATATATAGAGAGAGAGAGAGAGAGAGAGTAGAAAAATCTTTAACTTATTTGATATTTTAAAAAATTCAAAAAATGAGAATTTTTTTAGAAGAATCTTACTCTAACAATGTGTCACATCATTCTTCGTAGGTTTTCTTTATATATATATATGAGTAAACTACGATTTTCGTCCCTGTGGTTTGATGTTTCTAACGATTTTCGTCTCTGGTCTTTAAAAACTGTTTTTTTCATCCCTGTGGTTTCCATTTTGCTTCTATTTTCGTCCCTCCATTCAATTCCTTTAAATATCAACGTTAACTCATCCAAAAAAATTACATATTTGGTCCTTGTAGTATTCCAACTTTTACATTTTTATCCTTAAATTACATAGTTTACATTTTTTTACTTTTTACTTTTTCTTTCTTTGTTATATTTCATGAAGACATTTATTTTTCTATTAACTATATTATATATTTTCAAAATTGTTATAACTTTAATTATTAAAATAATCAAATAATTTCATTAAAATTATTGACAAGTACATGACATTGTTTTTTCAAAATTTAGGTTGAAATCTCGTAAATTTAATATTTTTTTATCTATTGGTTTATTAAAACCTTTTATTCATTTTAAATTACCATTATTGGAAAAAGTTTAATAAAATTCGAGAAATAAGTTAGTTTTATTTTATAACAACCTCGTTGCTGTTTTATTAAATGCATTTTACTCCCATTATTCCATATTTTCATTTAAACTTTATTTTTTATTAATTAATCAAATTTGTCTAATATTTTATAACAACCTCGCACACACACACACACACACACACACACACACACACACACATATATATATATACGCACACACGCGCACAAAGGTTCTAAATAACGTGAGACTTAAAATTGTGTCTGATGTCAAGTTAACTCTGTGTCAGTTGTCACGCCATGACCCAATACGTGTTTTTTGTAACACCATATTGAAATTTTCTTATCCTTTTATTGCCTTTTTTTTTGTTTTTAATATATAACCTAATCTGAAATGTTCAGTATCATTAACTTATTGATTAATTATAGAAAACAAAGGTTTATATGTATAACATTATAAACGATATATAAATTTGCCGCCACAAGTCATGTCCCAGGCTATTTAGAACCTTGATATCTATACTACCTTATAATACATTCATGTAAAACTCTTAAAGACAAGTCACAATGCACAGAGTACTACCATTTTATGCAATAAGTTTGAAAAACTATGAATTACAAACTATGATGCATAAGGTACAAGTTTTTTGTGCTAAGGGTTTTTAACCCACGACACCACCGAGAATAGATGCCTAAGAACTTGCTTTCTTTCCTCACAGTCTTCTTTTTCCTAATATTACGTCTTCCCTCTGTCCCAAAAGGGGTTTGGGTAGCTTCAGACCTTGCTTTCTTCCTGGTCATTCCTGCTACCTTTGCACAAATGGAAGATTTGGTGTATCAAATTTCTCCATGAACAGCTGTATAGTGTGACTCCCAAGACGACCTCATCGTTGCATATAACTCAGGCTCTGAGGTTTTGATTTCTCTATACAGGTTCTTCAAAACCCTAGAGATTTCTCTGAGGTATGCTATCGATTTTAATTTCGATTTAGATTTAGATTTCCATTTCATTTTGATTTAGACTTCCATTTCGATTTTGCAGCTAAACATCATAACCTGTATTGATTTCTCCATTGATTTCGATGAGGTATGTTGATGATTTCCATCTGGATTTAGATTTTGACATCTGAGTCCACATTTGTAAACTTGAGTCCATATTTCCACTTGATGTTTTGCTAAACGTTGGATAATTTCCATTGATTTTGTGTTTTTGTGTTTTCATTCATGAGCCCATATTGAAGCTACTTCAAGATGGTTAGACAGTAAATTCTTAAATATTTCTTTTAAATATCGCATAAGGGAATATAACCTACTTGATTTGTTGGAAATGAAGTGATGAAAAACTCCTCATCCTATGAAAGTAAAGGTTAGGCTCGAATACCTTTTAAGCATTAAAAGTTTAATGATGAATGTTGACATGATATTTGAAGCATAGTCTAAATCTGAGTGTTAAACAAATAGTTTCATATTGAGTTGAACCAACAAGCTGAATATATACTTTGTATTACCATTGCATTTCTAAATTTTCAAGAGCTATATTTGTATTGATTGAACTGGATGAAAGATATAGAGAATCTTGGATGATATCTAATCTAGCAAATAGACGATTGTTAATATGAACCACATTTACAGGAAACCTTTTCTTTTAAGATTTTCTCAAAACCATGGTTGTTAGACTAAAATAGTGGGCTGGTCAAAGCACCGATCATACAAGTTATGCAAAAGTTACTACTTCTAACATTCTTTTTAAAGGTAAATAGCAACTGACAGCTTACATTACAATGAATAGTAACAAAATGTTGGTCTATCGTCATAGGGGTGAGCGCGGGTCGGGTCGGGGCTGAAAAGTGGAAACCCGATCGGGGTTCGGGTAAGGAAATCCATCCCCCGAATATCACAAACATGGTGTGAGGGTTATCGGGGTTCGGACCATGTCGAGGTTGGGTAAGTTCGGGTCGGGGGTCGGGTTTATATTTTTCCCCCTTTTTTCAGTTTATAACTTTCTGCTTCGGCTATTGTAAAAAAAAAACTTTCTGCTTCTTATGCACAACCCTATATGCACGAGCTCTGCTTTCTGGAATCTGGACAATAATTCAAATATTCAATACAGAAGCAATGTTGGCATGTTGCAGATTCCTTTAAAAAAACAATGCAGTAGATCAACATATTACTAAAGTGATTAAATTTAGGGACTTACAGTCTATTTAAGTTTTATTTTATCCCATGAAGTCATGAACATGCAAACAATGAAACAAAAGTACATACATGAAAGTGAAGTCGTAGTCGTGAAAGAGTGAAGGCTTAGACTGTTAGGCAAGAAACAGGAAACTGGAAGTGTGGAACCGAACGAGAGAGCTTCTCGTGAAGATCTGATCAACGTGAAGCGGTGAAGACGTGAAGAAAAACAGAAGTACAGGACTGTCGAGTGTAGTAAATGTAATTGTAAATCATGGACTTGCTTGCAGACGGATGGACGACGATGAGGGCTTAGAGCTTAGCCGCTTAGGGGAGAATTGTTGATGACGATGATTGACTACGTAAATATGGTATGGCGTATGTATGATCATTGATCATTATTCATTAGGCATTAGGGTTTTATACTTTTATTAAACTAGAATAAATTAGGAAAAAAAATATATACTATATCTCAGTCGGGTTTCGGACGGGTTCGGGGTGGGGATTTGAAGACCCCAACCGAACCTCCTAACCCACTTAAATCGTCGGGGTTCGGGGGTCGGGTAAGATCGGGGCATATGGGGAGGGCCATTTCGGGTTTTCGGTTCGGGTATTCGGGTTTTTCGGGTTGAATCGGGTTCTGCACAGCCCTATCTATCGATATATGTACTAATGTATGGTCTTCAACCTAAAATCACAAACATAAAACTGCATAAAATCCCTAAATTTAGTTCCAAATTACCAGCCATATACCTTTTGCTGCATGCAACTTATTAACTTGCTTGATATATATTATATACACACAATGTATTTATTCGATTTGGCGAATGATCGTGGGATAAGTTGAGTTAATGGTGAGAAGCGTGAGTAGTGGGTCTGAACCATTGATCTCTTTTAATCTCAAACCCTCTCATGAATTGCGTCTTAGAAGAGAATTGATCTGGTGCATCTCGGTGCATCTTATCTCGGTGCATCTAATGCTAATGTACGTCCATTTCTCATCCAACAGTGGATAACCACTTCTCACGCTTCTCATCATTAACTCAACTTCTCACCGGAACCCTACCCTGTATTTATCATTGATATTTGATGGAGATATGCACTGCATTTACTTGACAGTTTAGCCAACAGATTTTTATGTTCAATCTTTGGTTACAGATTTTTATGTACTACCTGGTATTTATTTTGGTCTAGACTATGTGTTATAGGTTGGTCTCTAAAAATATATGAATCTAATGTTATTTCCACTGTTTCATTTTCTATAAGTAGTTTAAGCACTTCTATTTTGTAACTTAGATTTGGATGAACATTTGAAATAACTTTGACTTGGCATTTGCATATTAATTATTACCTTGAAAATTTGATTTTATTTGTTAATCTTACTTAAGTAGTTTCAGAACTTATGTTTTATGATTCTTATACATCATTCTTCTTTGTCAATTTGGATTTCTATCACCTCTAATCATGTAAACAGCAGGTTCCTTTCAGATGGATCTGTTTATTCCTAAGCTTTGCATCGCAAACAAGACTTCAGGCGGTGGGAGCAAAGCAGGACTTCAAACTCAGAACGTGGGTTAGTATTTACGGTTGCTTGTGACACTAGCTTCTTGTATCACTTAAACCTTTTTAGTCACTGAATAGGGCCAAAATTCACTTGATGATTCCATGGGGAGTCTTACCCGGTAAGTGAGGGTGACGACTCTTACCTGGTAATTGGTTACAGGGTAAACTGGGGCATATGATACCTTTTTGACGGGCTACAATCATTCCCCATAAATGTATCACATTTTGTTTTTGATGGTCTGTGAACAAATGAACCACATAACATCACCTTCTTTCATTTTAAAACAACTTTATTTTAAGAAAGTTTCATACGATTTGGGGGTTGGAATCAAAGAAAAAATTGTTGCTTTTTTAGAACTTTTTAGTTTTAGTTTCTGTTTTTTTAGATCGATGGTTCTTCATCAATATGAGATTTCAAAATTTAACTAATTTTCCTGTTTTTATTTTTCGGCTCCAATAACTGGTGCTATAAATGCAACTGGTTGGGAAGTTGTCAAGTTGTCGTAGCCAATTGTCGTATCCAACATTCGAAAAAGATGGAGCTTGTTTCGAAATTATGGTAGCCCTTGCATCAACTAAAAATAGGAAGGTAATACATGGGTGTTTTTGTGTTTTTCATTGTTGCCTTGGCTGGGAGAAACATTGGTACTTTAATTAGCATATAGTAGTAAATATGATTTGTTACATCTTGGTGTAATCTATCTACTATGTACAAAGGTTTGTATCTACTATGTACAAAGGCTTGTCACCTCAATCCTTGCCAAAACAAAGCATCCATTAATATTTATCATATATTTTTACTTTCTGTTATTGAACTTGGTGGTGGAAATCAACCTACAAGAGTAAGTTGTTTTACATCAAATTATATCTTTCTTCAGTGCATAGAAACAACTTGATGTAAGTTTCCGTTTTTTTCTTAAGTTTATAATCGCAGTTTTTCGTATGATTGATTCATCATTGAGTGGATTGCTATATTCTGTTTCTAGGCCTACCAACCCGATAAGGTAAGTCATCAAAATGGATTGTTGGGAGGTTGGATATAATTCAAGAGGCTGTAAAAACCAGAAAAGGGATGCACCATCTAAGGAAAAAAATCGAGTTGGTAGGCATAGAGGCAGTGGTTCAAGTAGGGGTTCAAGAGAGTGGTTCAAGAGAGAAGGGATTGGTCAAGTTCCACCGATTGTTGTAAGTAAACTTGTAATTTTGTATGTTTTTATTTATTTATTTAAATTTGCTCAAGTTGTTTGGTAAGTAACATGATTTTTTTATATTTGAAGTTGAAGCAAGAGAAACGGAAGAAACTCCATCTAAAAGGACTAATGAAGTGGGGCTTGATTGAGCATTGACGGCGTATTAGAACATTTTGGTTTATAATTGATAGCCGTGTTATGCTATTTTGGTTTATAATTGATCTTATTGCATTTTTGTAAAAATATTTAACCATTGACAATATTTTGTTTAATTATCTTATCAAAGTTTTTATTATTATTATTTTGGTCTTGTTAAGTTAATAAAAATTTCAAAAAACAGTAGGCCTAAAAATGTTACTGAAATAACAATCCTTTAAAAATAATTACACTCATTTTTCTAAATGAAATTACAAGTTTGATAGATTGAAAACAAATTTAAAAAAAAATGGCTTGATTTTTTAATAACTGAAAACACGGATTTTACGTGGGGGAAATGGCGTCAATTTTTAATAGCTGAAAATTACAGATTTAAAAAAAATTAAAACTACGAGGAAAAACTTAAGGATAGACAATTCCGATCATACGTGTTTATCTACTGGAATTATTGTTTTCGTATGACCAACTTTATGTGGCGTTATACATAGGGATATCACTAGGTAAGTAGGTAATACAAAGGTATTAGTGTAGACTATAAAAAATTAAATAATGTTGTATTATACACATCAAACTTCGTCTATAAAGAAATTTTACGTGATAAATATGATACAATCAACTAATTATTATTATTACAGATTTAAAATAATACGTTTCTACTAAAATAACTACATGTTTTTTGCAGGACATGTTTACAAATGGATGTTATGTTCAACATTGTGAGGGATATAGAATGAACTGAAACAATAAACATGATTGAAAGCTGACTTATTGACTTCAAAGTTATGATTCACCCGCGCTGCATCGCGCGGGTAGACAGCTAGTATATATATATATATATATATATATATATATATAGTATATATATATATATAATGGAAGGATATTTTGCAACCCTTAAAAAGATTGCAACTCTTGCAACCCACATCTTAACCGTTGGATTCATGATCGACGGTTATTTTATTTTTATTTTTCTCTTTTTTTAATTAAAAATATTGGGCCCATATCTTTTATAACCGCCGATCATGAATCCGACGGTTAAGATGTGGGTTGCAAGGTTTGCAACCTTTTTAAGGGTTGCAAATTAAACAAACCCTATATATATATATATATATATATATATATATATATATATATATATATATATATATATATATTACAGGGGAGCGATCAAATGAGATCTAGATACTTTGTGATAACTGTGAGATCCAACGTGAGCCACTCATTTAATATAATTAATATTGTATTTAAAATAAAAGAAAAGGATAATTTGGTAAATTGACAATTTGAATTTTTTAATAAATAAATTCCTTATTTTACTCCTTCCAATTATACTATAGGGTTACCTAATATAATTAATTTAATATATCATAATTTATAATTTTGAAATACCTTATAGTTGGAAAATCTTGTGGTATCACAGTGTGATTCATTGTTGGTTTGTGTCTTACAGTTAGAAAATATTTTGGTATCACAGTGTGATTCATTGTTGGTTGCGTCTTACGGTTACAAAATCTTTTGGTATCACAGTGTGATTCATTGTTTGTTTGTGCCTTACGGTTAGAAAATCTTTTGATATCACGGTGTGATTCATTGTTGGTTGCACCTTTTGGTTACAAAATTTTTTGGTATCACAGTGTGATTCATTGATGATTTATGTCTTATGGTTAAAAATTATTGGGTATCACAATGGTGTATCACGTTGTATTTTGCCGGAATTATGTTCAGAGGAGAGAGGATAGAGGATAGAGGAAAATTTCAAAATACCTAACATGCCCTTCAATTAAAATTTTAAATCAAAATTACCAAATTTATAAATTTCCTAAATTATTCTTTAATTTGTGGTTGAGAATGGATCTCACAGTTACTACAAACAAATGAGTTCTTCCTTGAATAACCCCCTATATATATATATATATATATATATATATATATATATATAGTCGGATTCAAACGAGAATAATACGTATTTAAAATAACACGAGAACTAACAAAATCATTAATGATTTTACATTAACGCACAAAAAAGGACATTGGTCGTGGCTTCAGGTCCGCATGGCTTTTTTGCATGTTAATGTAAAATCACTAATGAATTTATTAGTTTTCGTGTTCTTTTAAATAATTACTGTTCTCATTTGATCCTCCTCTCTCTCTCTCTCTCTCTCTATATATATATATATATATATATATATATATATATATATATATATATATATATTTGTGTGTGTGAGTGTTTAATTTTGATTAATTAATAAAAAATAAAGTTTAAATGAAAATATGGAATAATGAGAGTAAAGCGCAATTAATAAAATCAACAGCCGCTTGTTATAACATAAAACTAATTTTTTCTTGAATTTTATTAAACTTATTCCAATAATGGTAATTTAAAATGAATTAAAAGTTTTAATAAACCAATAGATAAAAAATATTAATTTTACAAGATTTCAACCTAACATTTGGAAAAAAAATGTCATGTACTTGTCAATAATTTTAATAATTATTTAATTATTTTAATAATTAAAGTTATAATTATTTTGAAAATATATAATATAGTTAATAGAAAAATAAATGTATTCATAAAATATAATAAAGAAATAAGAGTAAAAAGTAAAAAGTAGAAAAAAGTAAAAAGTAAAAAATGTAAACTATGTAATTTAAGGATAAAAATGTAAAAAGTGGAATACTACAAGGACCAGATATATAATTTTTTTGGATGAGTTAACGTTTGTACTTAAAGGAATTGGATGGAGGGACGAAAATGAAAGCAAAATGGAAACCATAGGGATGAAAAAAGCAGTTTTTAAAAACCAGAGACGAAAATCGTTAGAAACATCAAACCACAGGGACGAAAATCGTAGTTTACTCTATATCTATATTATATTATAAAGCACGGATAAAAAATTCTTAAATACAAATTATTAGGCATAAGGTACCATCATTTTATACAAGATTTTAAAAATCTCTTAGTTTACAAGTATCAAAGCACAAGATACATATTACTACTGCAAACTTCTAACACCTACCAATTTGGTATGTGCAGGGTCTTCCTTTTATGCAGATCTTTTCATGTATCACTATTAATTAATATATTATATTACAATAATTTTGTTTTAATTATATTATTAAATATGTAATTGGTTATTTTTTTTTCTAGATGTCATTAAAATATATAAGATAATCATTGAATTCTAACAAAATACTTAATTTTTTTTATATAAAAAACATTATATTATTAAGCCTAAATTAAACAAATTTATAAAAAAAACATTATCAATTTCTCAAAACAATCCAAAATCGTACTGTAAATCGACAAAAAAAATAAAATGAAACATTAAAATCGTGATGTATCTCGCTGCATTGCGCGAGTACGTTTCTAGTATATATATATATATATATATATATATATATATATGAATGGTAAATTCTATTCATACCCCCTCCTATAGGAGGTATGTGAGTGAGGTAGGAGGGGGTATGAAGGGTTTTGTAAGTGAGGAGAGGGTAGGGTAGGGATAGCAACACCCATATATATATATGTATATATATATATATATATATATATATATATATATATAGAGAGAGAGAGAGAGAGAGAGAGAGAGAGAGAGAGAGAGAGAGGTAGAAAAATCTTTAACTTATTTGATATTTTAAAAAAATTTAAAAAGATAGAGAAAATTCTTTTAGAAGAATCATACTCTAACAATGTGGCACATCATCCTTTCTAGGTTTTTCCTTTTATATATTTACTAGGCATATACCCGCGCACGATGTGGCACGAAAAATCGTGAAATCGAATGAACAATTGACTAAGGTATGTATCCGCTCGCGAAACATCTCGAAATCAAAATGACAATAACGTTTCATTTTAAGTTTGTATTTCTTCATCCTTATCGATACTTTAGTCTATGATTCACATATAAGTGCACCAAACGACTCAAGCACCGTGTTTTCATAAACTAAAGTATTGATAAGAACGAAGAATACAACCTTAAAATGAAAACGTTGTTGTCATTTTGATTTCGAGATGTTTCGCGAGCGGATACATACATTTGTCAATTGTTCCTTCGATTGCACGATTTTTCGCACCACATCGTGCGCGGGTATATGCCTATATAGTATATAATCTTTTAATGGTTAATTTAAAATGAGAACATAATGTAAAATGACCTATTTACCAGTGAGCTAACGGATGTTTACTAATAATGTTAGTGTCATAGACTCAACTTGTAACGAAATTTAAACCACGGGGATGTTCAATGAACTTATTTTAAAAAATGGACTGTATCCAAATTTCGAGCAAACCACAAGGGCCTATGGTGTAATTTACCCTCTAAAAACACATATTATATTAATATAGTCATATACCGCACAATGCAGCGGAATGTAAATAAAGAATGAACAATTAATGCTACTTCCTTATTGACATGTCATCAACAATCAACCATGACACAAGAATCACAACTTATGAAACCCTAAACCCATAAAAATATTCAATAATTAGTTTATATTAAAATTATTGACGAAAACAATTATAATGATATAATTTATAATAATAATGAAACGCATTTTTAATATATTTTATGATTATGTATTTTTAATGTGCTAACGGGGGAAAAAATAAAACATATGGATAGAAAACAAATTAATTTGTAGATATTCATGATATTTAATAGTATGGTTAAATTAAAAAATATTCAATATTGGGCTCGTTTTGAAGGTATTGACGAGACGATTATAATGATATAATTTATAAAAAAACAAACGTACTTTTTCATTGCATTTTTGTTCATATACGATTATTTGTGTTAATATGATAATAGTGTAATATGAAAAATGATAAAACAAGGGATATGAAATAAATTAAATAAGTAATTGTAAGGGTGGTAAATGTAAAATTATAAATATTGTAAATAACGGTTTTGGAAATATATGATTTTAACAAGCATGGCCAAGTAATGAGAATCTTATGTGGTAAGAGGCATGACAATGATCGAGAATCTTATCCGGTAGGTGAAGGTAGTGACATTTACCCAGGTTAACACTTACCCGATACCTACAATCTTACTATGCTAATTTGATGGTCAAGATTATTATCCCGAAAGATAAATGAGGGTGGTAACTCCTAAACAATAACCAATTGCCCGGTTAACGGCCGGTAAACCATCCCTAAAAGTGCTAAAGCAACACCACCAGAAGTTTATAGGGGAATATTAAACATTTTCTGTTTAGAGTTGCAACTTGCGAACTTAGCAGGTTGACAATAGTAGGAAGTTGGCATCGATTTTTTTTTAATCCTGCATGTCATGTTCTCTCAATCCTACGTGGGCCCATAATGTTTCATGCACATTTGAAATGGAAATTGGAAATATAAAAGCAGATCCAAGAGTGCTTGTGAGAGGCCGCTGATGAAATGCAAATGGGTAATGGATATGAACTATTTAAAATTTAGGGGAGAACGTCCACCTTCTGGTGCTAACGTGGCTCTGTCACTTCATTAAGGGCGCCTACCAAATGCTTACCAAGGGTGGACCTACCCTTCCTAGGGGGTCTCGTGCACCCGCTTAAGTTCGTTTCGTAAGGGCGAAATTTTTGTTGGTACGGAAAGTGCACCCGCTCAACTATAGGGGGTGCTCCGTGATATATACGTTTTTGAGGGGTGAAATGTGCACAAGTCCCAAAAAAACCAAAATTTACTCTCGAAATCAACCACAAAGTCGAAAAAATCTCTTGAAATCAATAAAAAAAAAAACTCAAAAAATCCCTCGAATCAACACAAAAAAACTAAAAAAACCCATCGAATCAACACAAAAGCTTAAAAAATCCTTCGAAATCAACAAAAAACATAAAAAGTCCCCCAATAGGGAATTCGGCTAAAAACACATCGACAACAATTTCTTAAGTTTTTCGTTTGTGCATCCGCTCACCCCTGGGTCCCCAACATGGTCGAGAAGAAGAAAACCATACCTAAGGTAGAATAATTGAGTCAAAGAAGCAGGGTAGAAAAAATATCACGTTTAAATAATAAAAAGAACGCATCACAACTAAAGCCCATAAAGTATTGCAAATTTTTGATGGGTCATTCTTGTTGGTAATCCAGATCTTGATATTCAAGCAACATTTTAGCTGCTGCAGTACAAGTCCTTGATACAACGTATGAAATGTGATCTCGTGTTCCCCAAACAATTTATTAATTGGAATAACTGGCCCTGAATACAATGAGGAAGAATGCAACTTATCAGTGGGTGTACCTAGACTAATAAAAATAAACTCAGAATAAAAACATGTTACAGCAAGAATTAATGGAATTTAAGCAAATCATAAAGGCATGTCATAGGTGGTTCGACAATCCTACAATTGTTTAAGACCCATATACATACAACCTGTTTATAAAAGCATATAGAGCTTTTTGTCATATCAAAAAGGATGACTACAAAGAATTTGTCTTCAAAGAAGTTGGAAGTGAACCTACCTTAAACTTTGACATGTCACACAAGCTTCTGGGAATCCATTCCACCTGACTTAGTTAGCGAACCAACCACAGGCTTCTCAGACTGAGGTCTGAGAACGCACATTTGTCATAAGTAACCTACGAGGAATAAGTGAACACATAACTTTTAGACAACAAAAACATACAAAAAACTCCAAAGTATTTAGTTTTTATTCTTTTCACTCTAAACATAATCAAACCAAACCATTAAACCACCAGACAATAATTTTCAATGTAACAATTAACAAATGAGATCAAAATACAAATAGAACTTGTATCATGTATGCAAAATTGCAAACAAAAAACTCGATTTACTTGGCTACCTTTTGGATTCTATAGTTTTCATTAGGAAGTTCACTTTTTTGCCAGAAACGACCACTACTAAGGTTCAAATATCCACAGCAACAGCTCCATCAACTGCAAGACCAAGTGCAACCGACTTATCATGTTTTTTTTTTATTGATTTTTTCAAGAGATTTTTTGGGTAAAACCTCGGAATTAGGGTTCATAAAAAACATACGTAAAACTGAACTCGAGAAAGAAAAAAAATCAAACACACGATATCCAATGAGTTAAAATAAGTCTCCAAAAATAAAGTAACAAAGCCAGACTTGATGATACCAAAAGCTCGTTATTGTCTAACTAATACAGAAGTTGCAGAATTATATCAGAAAGAACACCCAGGTTACAAACACGTCATATGTTTCTTAGCTCATGCATGGAGGGTATCAATGTTAACTCTTTGATACCACAAGCTTCAATTGAGCCACATCGTTCTCCCAATTTATTATAAAACCAGATATAACTAATCATATCGCCCAGTAATATGCTCATGCATGAATGATATCAATGTCAAACCTTATTTGAATTTTTATGACACAGACGCTTGCACTACCAACAACAAACACATATCTAATTCAAATCACAAGTAATTAAAAAAGAAACAAAATAATCACAAGACTCGAACAATCACAGAAAAAAGGATTTTTGCTGAACAAAATCCATTAAATCAAATAGCAAATGTCTCTAATACCATTGAATGATACAGTAAAAAAGATGTTACTCAACAAAATTAATATCAAATACTCCTGAAGAAACACTGAAAATGGGAATTTTTTTGTTGAATTGATCTTGAAAATTTGCTAAGCAAATATATATTTTAAATGGGAAATTGTTCAATTTACAGCTGCTTGTTCATCTAATTATAGAGGAGAATAACAAGATAGATACATAAAACAACCAAGAAATGTGTAAATGAAAGAGATATTACCTCCCCAATATTAGGGCATTGTGCATCTTCACAAACGGTATTCAGTTTAAGGCGAGACAAAGAATCGGTAACCTCCTGATATTTATCTCCTTGTGGAGCCTTTTTGCCGGAGCCAACCCGGTTTCTTAACATTACCCGTAAACGGACCCATCCCACCAGGATACGGTGCCGATTTAGATGAAGCAGATGACGACATTAACAATGATGGGTTTGGTGAAACATCATCAAAAAAATTAGTCTTCTCCAAAGTAATCGTAGTAGAGTCGGTAGAAAAATGTTCGCTGCTGCTGCTGCTTTTGTTGTTATCCTTAATTGAAAACGTATGTTATTGTGATTTTGGAAAGGGGTTATGGAATTTGAGGTAGAGATTGGGAAATTGAAAGAAGGGGGTGACTTGAATTATCGAATAAGCATCATGATTCTGAAACAAAAATCAAATAAAAATCAAGAATCTGAAAGAATGGGAAAGATTTTTGTTGTTCTTGATTTTCTCATTACATAGTCGCCGCTGGTGGATTTGGGTTTGTGAGGGATCGAGAGGACACCGTTTTTGTGGGTTATATTCGATCAGGCGATAACTCTGGGAGAGGGGAGAGAATTTAGGGCAACATATAGAAAGGGGAGACGTGGAGAGAAATTTGGGCAGAATGTGGAGGTTTGCAGGTTTTGGTGTGATTGCAGGAACATAGGGAGGAAGTGGGTCGTGCAGGATGGTAGCCTGATTGATTGAACGTGGGAGGAGATCGTGTGAAGAAGAAGAGCATAAATTCTGCTTTCCAAAAACCGACTTTCAACTTTAATATAATAGTATAGATATATATAAGAAAATAATGTTTATTCATTTAAGAAATACAGATAAAATTTAATTAAATGGTGAATTTTGATTGGTTGGAGAGAGTTTACAAAGGTTGTACAAATTAGTAGGGTTGCAAAAGAAACTCCCCATATATATATAACAAATTTTTTGAGATATAGGACAAGAACGATAAAATCTTAAAATTATTTCACCCGCCTATTTCAGTATCGTCTGTCCAGTCATGTAAACATTTCATGCTTATGTACTTGACCAGACCCATATGGTTATCTCAATCAACTATGCTTGATCGACTGAGGGGCCGTTTCCCCGAAAGTTTACATGGTAAACGCTTAAGGTAAGAGTCAAAACTCTAACTTACTTTATCGGATAAGATTGTAGTCCATCAAAACGGTATCATATACAACAATTTACCCGGTAAACGATTACAGGGTAAGAGTCATCACTTTTCTTACCTGGTTACAGGGACGGACCAATTTTTTTTTTCATACGTTGGCAACATATAATATAGAAAAAAAATTAGTTTTTATCGACGTCTTTTTACCGACGTTCAATATTGTTTAATGTGCTTTTAGCCTAACTCCACCATTTCGAGCGATTTTTAAAGTTTTTTTTATTTTTTCGAGAGATTTTTAAGTTTTTTTTATCGATTTTGAGGGATTTTTTCGATTTTTTAGTTGATTTCAAGAGTTTTTTTTTCGGTTTTTTTTGTTGATTTCAAGATTATTTTTTTCCCGGCTTTTTGGTTGATTTCCCGATTTTTTGGTTGATTTCATAAGCTTTTTTTTCGTTTTTTGGTTGATTAGGAGGCACGGTTGCACCTTCAAAGTTTCCAAAATAATATGGTAGCACATTCTAAAACGATATGGTTACACCTTTCACGAACCTAATTTTTTTTACCCTTCGTCGGAGAAATAATACGGTGGCACGTGCCGCCGTAGCCAACATGGCAGGTCCGTCCCTGCCCGGTTAGACTCTCCATCCTTATCATCGCTTCCGATTCTCGCCCTTTGCCATGTACATCTACTAAATGACCGGGTAAGAGCTTTGTAAACGACCCCCTAAATGTAAATGTAAACATAAAATTACAGTCTCGTTTTCTTGATTCGAACACAAGTTGTTTTAGATCATTTTATGAGTCGAATCTAAGTGGGTGGCATCGACTTACAGCGCCCCCAAGTGCTTAAATTTACCAATAATCGCCACAGGAGCAACAACCGTTCTTGAAGTGATGAAACCGGCTTCGATCTCGGACCACTATTTCCCTTTCAAACGACTCCGAAATTAGCTTCATTACAGCATGACAATCGCCACAAATCCGCAAATTCTTCACTACACGTATCACCGTCCCCTTCTCCGTAGCAATAAGCCCGAAAGCCACCGCCATCTTCTCACTGTGATAAGCCAAAACCTTATCTTTCTCTTCATCTTCAACGTCAAAGAACACCTCGTTTCTGCTCGAAACGTGGCCAGTGGCCCGCAAACGTCTCGAGATCTCATCAATCATCTCACGGATATCCTTTACTCTAGGATGGATCTTTTCCTCGGCCCCAAACTCATGGATCTCGCCGTTAACCTCAATCGAACTGCACCCACGAAGCTTATCGACCCCTTTTTGTAGCATCAATTCTCGCGTCTTTGACACATCGTCCCACCTTCCGGCGTTTGCGTATATGTTTGACATCATAGTAAGGTAACCCCCGTCTTCATGCTCGATTTCGTTCAAGTGTTTGATAGCCGTTTCGGCTAACTCGACGTTCTTATGGAGCTTGCATGCACCAAGGAGCGCACCCCATACCCCCGTGTGTGGTTCCATCGGCATAGTGCGGATTAAGTTGTATGCTTCGTCTAGTAAACCCGCACGACCAAGAAGATCGACCATACAACCGTAATGCTCTAGTCTAGGAACCATACCGAGTTCTTGAATCATAGTATTGAACAACTTTCGTCCTTCGTTTACCAATCCTCCATGCACACACGCACATAGAACGCCGAGAATTGTGGTTTCATTTGGCATGACAGATTCTTGTTTCATACGGGCGAAGAACTGGAACGTTGTCTTACTTTGTCCGTTCATGGAGAATCCCATAATCATGGCATTCCAAGCAACGACATCACGATTCTGCAACTTATTAAAGACGTATTCTGCGCTCTCCAAGTCTCCACATTTTGAATACATATCCACCAAAGCGGTTCCAACCACGATATTTGAACCACAATTGTTCCTATCGATATATGAATGTAACCATCGACCAATATCTAAAGCTCCAACTTGAGCACAAGCCGATAAAAGGCTTACCAATGTGATTTCATTTGGGTATACCTTTTCGGTCTGCATTTGGTGGAAATGACTCATAGCTTCATCAATTCGTTTGTCCCGGACCAACCCACCAATTACCGAGTTCCAAGATACCAAATCTTTCGTGGGCATATCACGGAAAAACTTGAGCATAATGTCGACTTCGCCGTTTCGGGCATAGGCGCCTAAAACAGTATTATACATTAACAAATCTTTAACAGGAGCTAAATCGAAAAGCGCCTCTGCTTTGTGAACATCGCCGGCTTTGATATACTGAAAGATCATGATATTCCAAACAACAAGATCCTTATCAGGCATTTGATCGAACAGTTTACGGGCGTCCTCCAGATCACTGCATTTATTTACAAAGGAAGACAGCAAAACAGTCCAAGCAACCTTATCTTTCATCGGCATTTCATCGAACACATGGCGAGCTGCCACTGTATCACCAAAACCACCATAGAATTCAATCAAACTCGTACCAACAAAAGTGTCTAACTCAAGCCCAATCTTGAATACCAACCCATGAATGCATAGCCCTCTAAGATGATCCATCAATTCGGCACAAGCCCGTATCACGAAGGGAAAAGTAAAACAATCAGGACCAGCTGGCTCAAACCGCATGCGATCGAAAAGAAGCATCGCATTTTTGGGTTGATGGTTCTGTTGGAATCCTCTGATCATGGTGTTCCAGACGAATGAGTTTGGTTCAGGCATTTGGTCGAACAGTTGGGCGGCGTAGGACATGAGACCTTGATTTGCACAGCAGTTGACAAAATTTCCAACGGCGAAACTGCTCCGGTGAAGACCCGTTCGGAGAAGGATGACGTGGATGGATCTGAGATGTTTGATGCATTTGATTGATTGAGGGGCCTTCAGGAGAGACAAAACAAGCTGCTTTTGTGAGGTTTCTAGTTCCGTCATCTATCCAAACAAAACCATCCATGGATTCTTTAAGTTTGAAACGTGTGCAGGGGAAAGGGTATTGTCGCCATTTTTTGAGCTTGTGGGAATCGATAGGTAAGGGGTTGTTTGTTTAAAAAAAACTCTTAAGGCTCTTAAGTCTGAATAATCGTTCAGACATTTTTACACACTACCTCTTATTAATCATAACTAAAACAAGACTTCAGACTTTAGACCTCTTAAAAAACAAACGACACCTAAATCTCCCCCAAACCAAATCCCATAAACCTAGTTTTAAGGTAAAAGCATCAACAATCATGGACCTCTTAAAAGGTTCATTGTTTCGCCACATCAATTTTCTCTCTCCTACACATTTCATAAACCTTTCACACCCAATCATGGACCGGTTCATGATTAAAAACAACAATAATTGAAATATACTTATAATAATGAAAAGACAATTTTAATAATTCTACATCAATATTCAGTAAATCGTTCCTAAATATGTTCGACCAAATATGTTCGATTTTAATAATTCTACATCAATCTTCAGTAAAATGATTTATTATAATTAAAAATCATAATAATTAAAAATTACTCATTACGTAAATAAAAGTTATATTCATAAAAAAATCATCAAAATTAGATTTTACTTATTATAATTAAAAGATAATTAAAAATCAAAAAAAAGTTAAAATAAAAAGATTATGTGTTTAAAATACTTTAATTTATGTTTTATTATTTATTTATATTATTATTTTATGCAAGTGGAACCCACAAGAAAAGGAGGAAGTGGTTCCTCTACACAAACCTCTCCACCTCCACGTGGAGAGGATCGCTTCTCCCCAATAGTCCTAAAAAGTTGTGAAGCGGTTCTTAAGATGATCCGGAGGTTCATGAACCCACCATTGTAGATGCTCTAACAAGAAAAATGAGGTTTAAATATTATAATTTATGTTTTGTACTTTTTATCGTAACATTTTCAAGTTAATAAATTAAAAAACTATATAAAACTTTCTTATAAAAAACTTCTTTATGGATTCCATTTAGGGGTGAGCATCGGTCGGGTCCGGGCTCAAATCCCATAACCCGATCGGATATCGGGTGGTGAAATCCGACCGAATCTCTTCGGGTGGAACGGGTATCGGGTTAAATTGGGTCGGGGTTTCGAGTGGAAAGGGTATCAACAAGAACTCCTACAAATTACGAATCGACTAGAATCAACAAATCATCGGTGACCTTTTCGAAACCCAATTCACACAAATCCATACAATTTTGCAATAAAGGTAAAATTAACACAACAGCTTCACAAATTATCACTAAACTAACAAAATACCTAAATACACACAAAATTAATACAAATTTTGAACCTGTTCGATGTGTCCTTGAGGAAAGTAAAACACAAGCTCATTTTCGGGGTGGGTATATAATATACCAAATACTTGAGAGTTGAGACTTGAGGGAGAAGACTAGAAGAGTGTAATCGGATATCAAAGTAAGTCACTAAAGTAAATTACCAAAAATATCAAAGACTCCAAAACCCCAAAATAAAAATCAAAAGTTCAAAACTAGAAATCAAATCTTGTTTCAAAACTATAAAACTTACAGCAAGGCCGCGGGTGGTAACACAACGGTCGCTGGTGGCTGGAGCCTGGAGGTCTGGGAGGAGGCGAGGAGTGTGACACCCTCAAAATTGGAAAGAGCGACTAAATTAAAACTTTCAATATCACCTCAAAGAGGGATAAAATCTCTTACTACAAGTCTACAAATGAAATACATTTCTAAGTTGAACCATCAACGAGTAAATAAAGTTTTACATAAAGACTAACTAAAGTCGGGTGTTACTAAAAACCAATAACAGTCGATATCCCCAACATATGTGCGGAAGACTTCATCAAGCTAAACACTTCTTCGAGCACACAACTAGCACTCGCCTCTTCACGGTGTCACTAGATCTATTCCCAACATAAGTCTGTTGCACATGCCGACAAATAAAAAGGATTAGGCTAACGCCTAGTGAGTTCAAGAGTTTTCATCATGATTATAAAATCATTAACGGAAATAATGCAACTTAAATCATGATCCTTTAAAATGAATTACTTTAAATAAGAGGACGACCCGTTTTTCAATAATATGCAATTTATAAGTGGACGCCTCAACGCCAAACATTATTTCATAAAGTAATGTAAACCAACACTTACTCAAAACATGAATAGTTGTAAATGCTCTAATAATGAAATTTGAATACAACTTTATAAACCCACGACCAAAATATGAATAAACTCAAGTCTCCAAAATTGTAGCATAAGGGAGATAACCCAAAACTCAAAGCGTCACCGAAAACAAGGATAAAACTAAATACTCCAAAACAACACCTCTCGGTGACGGGGAAATCCCGAATTCCAAGGCTAGTGGCGGAACACAAAAGTAGGTCACATTCCAAGTTACTGAGCTCACCATACTAGGAACCCATGGCCACGAGCTCGCCGACTCGTACTAAGATGTGGGGGTGGGCCCTCGAGGATTCCCAATCATGCTCATTCGCTAGGATTACATTTACGGTCCATGGCTAGTAACCGGTCTCACATAACCGTACCAAGTTGCCCCCCAGGACCCAATGTCTCAACTAGCTACAAATGGGAAGTGACTATCCCATAAAAACAGGCTCATAAATTAACTCGGGGATGCAGGTCCGGTTATTGGACTCCAAGAGCCCTCACCGACAAGTCCTCAAAATCCCAAGACTAATTCTGACTCCAACATATAAATAATAGCCCATTTTCTTTTTAAATAATAAAGACCGACTCATATGCCTATGAATCCACTGAATTACAGTCTAAACAGTACATGACTCCAATTGAATGACCAACGCACTCAAAACATGTAAATTCTCAAATGATGCGTATTAACCGCCATCATCAAAACTCCACAACGGGCTATTAAACCGGACAAACGTCCTCAGACTCATTTTATTTTCAAATATGCATTTCCATGTTTAACTGCTGATAAGAATGAAAATCATAAAATGAGACTATATACATTCTTTCGTGTACCTCACATAAATGTGCAAGTAGTACTTTATAAAACATCCCCTTTCAGGAATGATGCATAAACCCGACAAACACTTTAAAGTGTATTTTGGACCAAAGACCCATTTATGCAATAAATCATCAAAAACTCATTCATTTATGACACATTTATCGAAATGCCCAAAAATCTCAAATGTGGGTGTTTTACAAAATTTATAAAGTTAAATACTTCAAATAATCAAAGATTACCAACTAACCCAACATTTGATAATTTAATGTAAAACACATAAACACTTTAAAATAGATATTTTGGCATGTACAACGTTTTCACAAATCAACTTGAACTCACCTTGCTAGGTTAAGTTAAACCTAGGTTTCAATCCCCAACCATTGGTCTCCAAAAGCATAGATCCCACCCAAAGCTTTCCGAAGACATCCATTCCAACTCTTCAACTCAAGCTTCTAAAACCTAGATCCACACATTTCCGACCATAAATAATCATATTCAACCCTTAGAATTGTTTCCCAAGTATTTACATGAACATTTCATCTTATACCCCCAAAACCCTAATTTTCCATACTTGAAGAAGGAGAAGATTACATCAACTACTAGCTTGAATCCACCAATCAAAACACATGTAGGTCACCAAAACGAACCATAAGCTCCCAATCCTCAAATGATGAAAAGGTTAGATGAAACCCCCAAGAGCTTGGTGAGTAAGATTAAGATGGAGATGGAGATGGTGAATAAATGCTCAACTCGAACCCCTTTGATGAAGTACCCAACAATTAGCAATAAATGGGGTAGAGGAGGGTAAATGGAACCCTAGGTTCGGTTTCTATGAAAGGGAGAAGTTGAGAGAGAATAACAAAAGAGAGATTGAGTTTTGAATGAGAAATGAAGCTAAAAATCAGATTTTAACTCGTCAGACCCCGCTCGCGACAGTGCCTGGCGATAGTAACATTGTCACTATCGCGTGGCACAATCGCGCGGATTGTACCGCGGGTAGAATTCTCCCCGCGATAGTGCCCTGGAGATAGTGACATTGTCACTATCGCGTGGCACAATCGCGTCGTAGGTCCCGAAGCCCAAAATGTCCAAAAACTCGCGATTCTCGCATGGGTCGATTTAAGGCTCGAAAGCACAACATTTTTCACCCAAAAAAGATAGACGGGAGGAGGAGGGATTACCAACGAAGGGCGGAAACTTACTTTGCGAAAATCCGGGTGTTACAAGGAGCAGCAGAGCAGGTGGCTGAAGGCAGTCACCGGTCGAGACTAAGATGAGTCGATATCGATTATCGAGTATTCGAGTTTGAGATGAGAATGAGATGAGATGAGAATGGAACTGAATGAAAATATGAAATTAGGTTATATTTTATAAAACTAACTTCTCGGATATTCGGACGGGTCGGGTTTGGGATTTGGGTACCAAACCCGATCCTACTTTACCCGATAAATTAGACGGGTCGGGGGGTTCGGGTATCGGATATGTCGGGTCTCAGTTATTAACCTTTAACTCGGGTCGGTTCGGGTCGGGTGGTTCGGGTTCATCGAGTTCTGCTCACCCCTAGTTCCATTTAGTTGTTTCAATATCAAATAATTATATTTGAAAAAGTATTAAAATGTCAAACATATATATATATATATATATATGTATAGGGTGCGTTTCATTTGAAAACCAAGCAATTTGTGTAAATTTTGCAAATCAATCTTAGCCGTTCATCAAGTCTAATAAATATCTGATTTTATTATGTTTCCTAATCTAAAGTCATGATCATAATAAATGAACCTTATCATCTTCCATATATATCACAATCATTATTAATGAATTATAATAATTATCCATAAATATATATATTGTTTCCTAAAATAGTGGTTTGTAAAGTTTACATGAATTGCTTGGGAAGTTGAGGTTAACGTGAAAAGCGTGAAAAGTGATTATCAACCGTTGGATGAGAAATGGATGCACATTAGGATGAGATGCACTAAGATAAGATGCACGGAAATGCACCAGATCAGTTCCCTCTTAAGGCGCAATTCATGGGAGTGCATGATATTAAAAGTGATCAACGGTTTAGATCCATTTCTCACGTTTTTCACGTTAACCTCAACTTCTCAGGCACAATTCCTAGAAGAGTATGAGATTAAAAGTGATGTTTAGATCCACTTCTCACGTTTTTAACGTTAGCCTCAATTTCTCACCCGATCTTTCGCCTATAGATAGATAGATAGATAGATAGATAGATAGATAGATACATACATAAACTATGCTTTTTTAGGGGTGCCCACGTTCGGTTCGACTCGGTTAGTAAGAAAAATGTGAACCGAATCACATGATGCGGATACCTGGTTACCCGAATCGAAATCGAACTGAACCAAAGTTAGTCCTTAGTAGGTTACCCATGATTCGGTTCACGGTTACGAATTTATAAGAAAATATTATTTGCAATATAACAAATGCATAAAAATAATCCCAAAAAAAGAAATTGAAATAAGTTTTAGAGTAAATTACATTTTTGGTCCTTATGGTTGACACCTATTATCAAGTTTGGTCACTCTTTCAAACTAATTACAATTTTGGTCACTGTGGTTGCTATTTTATTTCATTTTTGGTCCCTCTAATCAACTTTAGTTAAAAAATTTAGTTAAATTGAGGGGGACATTTTACTTTTTCTTTTTTCATTTTTCATTTTTCATTTTATTAAATTATATCGTAAATTACAATTATAGTCCATGTAGTTTGTCTTTTTTTTTTCTTTTTTTCCTTTTCTTTTCTACCTTTTTTCTATTTTTCATTTTATACCGTTATTATATTAATTAATGATATTTTTAACTAAACATGTATTAAAAATACGTATTTGATTTTGTAAATTTCACCATTATAAAAGTTTTGTCGATAATTTTAAAATAAATTAAATATTAAATATTTTTATGCAAATTATCTGATATATATTTCTCCAAATTCGTAACCACTAATCCAAAAAAACTTTCTGTTTAAGTTGTCCTTAAGAAAATTATCCTCTTTTATTATGTAATACAAAAATCAAAATTTATATATGTTTATTAATTAAAAAAATGTATCATTTTTAGATAGTTCATTAATTACATATTTTTTAAATGTGTATCAATTAATAAAATTTATAATATACTTATTAAAAAAATAAAAATATAAACTAAAAATTATCGTAATAAAAAATATTCAAAATATAAACTTAAATTTATGTAGAGAATTGTATTAAATTTTATTCCAAAGTACGAACCATATACCCAAAAAATCCAAACATTTTCAATTGTAAATCCTTACATAAAATCCAAATCTCTCGAAAATATTACGTCAAACCAAATGAGCCTTATTGCTTTGTTTGAACTAAAATGTTGGCTCATGAACCATGCATTTCACCTTGTAAATCATTATTTTCTGATCTACTGATTATTGAAAATAAAGAAAATACGTAGTTGTTAGTTGGTTATTTATTTTTTATTATGATAAATTTAAATTTAAATTTTAAAATAAATTAGTAATATTTTTTTATTTATTTCATCCACATTTAATAAAAACATATAATTAAATGGAATATCTATAAACGATACATTTTTTAAATTAATAGACATAGATAAATTTCGATTTTTTCCCTACAAAAAATTATAAATTTCTTAAACACAATTTAAAATAGAAAAGTTTTTTTGAATTAGTGTAGATGAATTTGCATATATATATATATATATATATCAAATAAATTGCATAAAAATTTAAAAGTATTTATTACTAAACTTATTTTAAAGTTATCTACAAGAATTTTATAATGGTATAATTTACAAAATAAAATACGTATTTTAATTTATTGTTAGTTAAAATTATCATTAATTAATATAATAAGAGTATAAAATAAAAAATGAAAAAAAACGTAGGAAAGAAAATAAAGGTAAAATGACAAACCATAAGGACTATAATTGTAATTTCTAAATATTCTAATAAAATAAAAAATGAGAAAAAAACAATGAAAGTACCAATTTACCCTTAATTTAACTAAGTCTTTTAAGTAAAGTTGGTCAGAGGGACCAAAAGTGAAGTAAAATGGCAACCACAATGACCAAAATTGTAATTAGTTTGAAAGATGGATCAAACTTGATAATGGATAACAACCTTAAGGACCAAAAATGTAATTTACTCTAAGTTTTATTGTTTAAAAATATCCTATTTAAAAATTAAATAGTTAATATTAAATATAATATTATTAATTGTCCTATATATTGGTTCGGATCGGTTATCCACGGATACCTATAATTTAAAACCGAAATCGACCTGTAAATACCCGGTTTTCGATTTTTGATCAAGCGGTTCGACTAGATTTTCCTCTTTTTTTAATACCCCTAGTTTTTGTGACCAAATACAAAAAACTATTAAAATGTAATTTCACTCAAAGTTTATAATAAGAACCAAGGTAGAAGTAGAACCTCTACTTTATGGTTATTAGAACCTTCTTCACTTGGTTCTTATAAGAATTTATATTTTTTACTTATAAAAATGCAGGGTTTTTCTAAGTTCGGGATTTTTGTGTAAAAATAGGTTCAATTGCTCTTTTGAAAAACGAACTTGGCCCAATTAGACTGGGTTACGTGTTTGCTAGGACCTTGATTTCCTTTTGGGTTTATGTAAACATAATGTGTCAATCCACACTTGAATATTGTGAGTGTATTTTATCCTAAACCAAACCACATGAATTAAAACGTATCAAATTGAACAAATTTATTCAAGGACTTGCTAATTTTATAAACTTGAATCTACTTCGTTATCTACCATTGACCTCCATATTTCCCGGATTCATATCCAAACATTCTTCATCACACCACCACCAAAATCCATATCGCATACGATTTTCTTTAATTCCGGCGACGACGACGAGACGACCATGGTCCGCAAGAATTCACACGACCGTATCGAGATCAAGGTGCAAAACATCCCTCCGCCTCCGCCTCGACCACTTTACCCGCCACCGCACCCGTGGTATCCATGGTTAATCCCCATGTTTTTTAACATCAACATCATCCTTTTCATTGTCTCCATGTACATCAATAACTGCCCCGCCCATTCCCGCACTTGCATCGGTGCTCAAATGCTTCAACGATTTGCTTTCGAGAATGTCCACGATAACCCCCTTCTCGGCCCTTCTACTGCCACGTACGTACGTCCCATTCCATCATTTCCATTATTGGTTGTATTTTATTGTACTATATAAGATCGAAAACTAATTTAATGTCGGATGTTTGGTTTTAGGCTGGTAAAAATGGGAGCTTTGGATGCAATTAAGGTGATCCAAGGAGGACAACAATGGCGGATCTTGACTTGTATGTGGTTGCACGCTGGCGTCTTCCATATTTTCGCCAATATGTTGAGTCTCCTTAGCGTTGGAGTTCGTCTCGAGCAGGAGTTCGGATTTGGTGAGTGAATTTTTTTATGTTTACACCTCTAAATTATTCGAGTTTTTTCATTCCAATTGTTTTCCGTAGTAAGAATCGGATTGCTTTATATACTATCCGGAATCGGTGGTAGCTTGTTGTCGGCGTTGTTCATCCAGAAAACGATCTCCGTTGGTGCATCCGGAGCACTCTTCGGTTTACTTGGAGCAATGCTTTCCGAACTACTTACGAATTGGACAATTTACACCAACAAGGTATGTATCATTTGATACGGTAATAGATTGTTGGAGTTCCACATATATCAAATAGATACAGACCATCAAACCTATATATACAATCTGTATCTTCAAGGCCACTCGGGAATTTCCTGGATGTTCTCTTCAAGGCTCCATGAAATTAGTCGAGGTGCATGCCCACGGTTAACAAAAAGAACTTGTATATACGTACAAACATCCGCTCTATCTATAAAGATTGTTTTATAGTTAAGAATTCAAAAGGGTTCCACATATCCTCAAATACACACAACCAATGTTAGCGTTTGTTGTTTTCGTGCAGTTGGCAGCATTGACAACGCTCGTTCTCATGATCCTCATAAACCTAATGGTCGGAATCCTCCCACACGTAGACAATTTCGCGCATATAGGAGGATTCGTCACAGGTTTCTTCCTCGGGTTTATCCTTTTGATTCGACCGCATTTCCAATGGATAAATCAAACCATTAGTCCTTTTGGTTATTACGGGCAACCAAGGAAATCGAGATACAAGTTATATCAATATATATTCCTTATTCTTTCGATAATCGCTCTAATCGTGATGTAAGTCTTCATAAAATCTCACATTCTTTGAATTATGCACAAGGGATATCGAGTTTCGTTCGTGCATTGACAGGTTTACAATCGGATTTGTGTTCCTTTTTCGCAAAGTGGATGGAAACGATTATTGTTCTTGGTGTCATTATCTAAGTTGTGTGCCTACATCTCTATGGAGTTGCGATCCACAATGCAATGTAAGATTTTTCATCGATTTAGCTATATGTGATTCGACAATGACCAATTCATCGATGTTTTTTTTTTCCATTTTTTCAGTCAACACGATCCGGCAATGAACTAAACCTCAAATGCTTGAACAATGGAAAATTGAAGTCGTATATGCTACCGGATGGTAACGACATGATGTTGATTCAGGAACTTTGTGCGAACCTTTGCATCTAAAACACTTACCGATAGAAGTGTTGGAAAGAAAAAATAGATGGATCTTCTCTTCTAGGTTATCGGTATTTTGCATGCTTAAGATCACATCTGATCGAGCTTTTTGTAGAGTATTTTGGCCATCGGGACATTTGAAAAAGCCACCGACAAGGAAAAAAAAAAAAAAAAAAAAACCTTTTTTCTTGTGCAACTACAAGCTTTCAATAAGCTTGCTTTTTTGTTGCTTGTGAATCCACTTTTTAGGGGGAAAATGAAAAAAAAATGTATTATAAAAGTCCAACCTTTGTGGGTTCTCTAATACAGTAGTGGCACATTGTTAAACGATCAATACAATTGAGTCTCCCACGGGTTGTTTGGTTTATAAATTTTGAAGAAATTGGAGTGAATAATTCTTTTGACCAAATTCTAAATCTTATGTTTAGTTCGGAAAATGATGGAATCTTTTAAATTCCATTGAATTCTACAATTTAAGGAATTTATCATTCATTGGCTTAAGTGAAGGAACTGAATCCCTACCAGCCAAACGTGTGATCAAATTCCATACCAATTTAAATTCCTTTGATGGATTCTAATTTCATTAAATTTCATTCTGCGAACCAAACGACTCTTAATATCTTATTATTTACTTTGTGCTTTTGTAGATGATAGGGTCGTAAGCGTATGACTTTAACACGGTTTAAGTACGAGTCGTTAACTTTGAACTATTGCAATGCAAAAAAATAATATAGGAACCAAAATTGCAAATTATAAATAGAGTATATTACATTTTTTTTCCTTGTGGTTGTGACTCACTATTAACTGATCTAATCCCTTTTTTAAACTAATTACAGTTTTAGTCACTCTGATTGCCTATCTATTTCACTTTTGGGCTTTCTGACTGACTGTTAAAAAAATAAAAGTAAACTACAAATTTTGTCCATGTAGTTTGTCAAAATAAACACTTTTTTGTACTTGCAGTTTTGAAATACAAGATGACCATCATGGTTTGCAAAAAGTCCGTATTTGATCGATCTCACTAACGACTATTAACAAATTCCGTTAAATAAATAACATTTTAATATTACATAATATATATATATATATATATAACCACACAATATTGTATGTTTATATATATATCTTAATGATTTAAATAAAATTATTTATAAACTTGTTTATTTTTATTGACAACTATATTTATTATAATACACAAATTCTTTTTGTTTTATTAAATATAGTTTTTAAAAGAAGTTAAATTACAATGAAAAGAATATTGTTTCATTTGTAGGTTGATTTGATTTAAAATATACTATACCTATTTTGAAAGGAAATAAGAACATATTATAATTTTTCAAACATTTTTTTTCAAAGAAATAATATTAACTTTTTTATTTGAAATGTTTTACGTATAGATCAAAAGAGATTTTAAAAGTAGGTTCCTGAAATAAGAATTAGAATGAAATACAATTTATTTTTTATTAGAAGTGTATCCGCACAATGCAGCGAGATATATCATGATTTTAATGTTTCATTTTATTTTTTTGTCGATTTACAGTACGATAAAGTGATAATGTTTTTTTTTTATAAATTTGTTTAATTTAGGCTTAATAATATAATGTTTTTTATATAAAAAATTAAGTATTTTGTTAGAATTCAATTATTATTTTATATATTTTAATGACATCTAGAAAAAATAACCAATTACATATTTAATAATATAATTAAAACAAAATTATAGTAATATAATCTATACTATATTATAAAGATGGCATAAAAAACTCTTAATTACAACTCACTAAGCTTTATGTACTATCATTTAAAGCTATCTACTTAAAATCTCTTAAAAATAACTACTAAAGCCTAATGTACTACCTGTAAAGCTTTTAACCCTAATTAATATATTTCATCCTTATCCCCAAAATCCTTATCTCTAATCCCCAAACCCTAAAATTATGAAATTTGAATTCTGATAAACATAATCAAAACAGGATAAACATCTCAATTTAAATATAAAAAATTTAAAATATATAAGATAATTAATGAATTTTAACAAACTACTTAATTTTTTTATAAAAAAACATTATATTGTTAAGCCTAAATTAAACAAATTTATATATAAAAAACCATTATCACTCAATAAAAATCATCCAAAATCGTACTGTAAATCAATAAAAAACAAAAAATAAAAATAAACATTAAAATCGTGATGTATTAAGCATTATATACTATTATTTAATGTTAATCTACTTAAAATCTCTTAAAAAACAATTAATGAAGCAATATGTACTACTTTTAAATGTTTTTAACCCTAATTAATAAATTTCATCCTTATCCCTAAAATCCTTATCTCTAATCCTCAAATCCTAAAATTATGAAATTTGAATTCTAATAAACATAATCAAAACAGGATAAACATCTCAATTTAAATATAAAAAATTTAAAATATATAAAATAATTAATGAATTTTAACAAATTACTTAATTTTTTTTATATAAAAAACATTATATTGTTAAGCCTAAATTAAACAAATTTATATATAAAAAACCTATTATCACTCAATAAAAATCATCCAAAATTCAAAACCGTATTGTAAATCAATAAAAAACAAAAAATAAAAATAAACATTAAAATCGTGATGTATCTCGCTGCATTGCGTGAGTACGCTTCTATACATATATAATATGTCCTCTTATTTCAAAAAAAAAAATAGAAAGTGAGTTTTTTTAATTTTTAAATATATTATTGTAATCACTCGTTTAATCATATTTGTTGAATTAATTAATCTAATGGTAGGTGTGATGTTTTTCGGGTTTTCATTTAGGCTATGTTTGGCAAAAAAAAGCTAGTTTCAGCTAGCTTATAAGCTAGTATATTAATTAATAGTGATACATGGAAAGATTTGCATAAAAGGAAAATCATGCACATACCAAATTGGTGGGTATTAGAAGTCTGCAGTAGTAATATGTATCTTGTGCTTTGATACTTGTAAATTAAGAGATTTTTAAAATATTGCATAAAACGATGGTACCTTGTGCCTAATAATTTGTATTTAAGAGTTTTTTATTCGTGCTTTATAATATAGTATAGATATAATATCAACAATATAATATAATAAAGACATATAAAAATGGAAACTTTCAAATAAAACTTGCATGTCTCATCACTACCACCACACCAAAATTGTTTTTTATATAGGCTATGTTTGGCAAAAAAAAGCTAAGCTAGCTTGTAGCTGATAAACTAGCTTTTCAAAACGCTACTTTGAGTAGCGTTTCAATAAGCTAGCTTATGATCATCCAAACATGTACACTAGCTGATAAGCTAGCTGATTTTTGCCAAACAATGCCATAGGGTGTTGTTATCCCTACCCCCTCCTACCTCTCTTACATACCCCTTATAGGAGCGAGTATAGATATAATTCACCTTTATATATAGTTTACTTATTTCTTAACAAAAATTAGTCATAAGAACCAAAAGTAAAACAGATTAACAATTACAATAACCAAAACTATAATTAATTTAAAAAAAAGACTAAAGTTGATAAAAATGATAACCACATAATTACATAAATCAAAAATATATTTGCTCTTATGCCAAAATAGTTAGGGACTATTATTCCAATTCATTTGCATGTATGCCAAAATAAACTTTAGAGTTAGCTTTTACAAAATTTACCCCTCGATTTATTAACAATAGACGAGAAAGGGTTTTATGAACTTTTTTTGCACTTTTGGTTCTTAACCCTAATTACTTATCATAATCAGTCCTTTGGTTGGTATATTTTCGTTGGTTTATTCTTTTCTACGCTCCTTATACTCTTACAACTATATAAGAGTCCATGTAATCCATGTTCCTTAATGACCGTTGTCAGGGTCGGTTCTAGGGTTTTTGATGTCCTGTATGAAAATGCTAAAATTTGCTCCTATGCATATTTGTTTAAGCAAATAAAACGACGGGACATACGGTTTTTTAAAGTGTTTGGAATCTAGTCAAGTTAGGTTCTCAACCTCACGTTGATTTTTGTTAATTATAATTAAAAAAAATACAAAGGGGGACATAAAAACCAAAACCCCGAATTACAAAATATAGAATAATAGAAAGATAAACTTGATTTAAAATCGTGATTCCTTTTTTTCCGGTTTTCCCTTTTCCAAATTGAAATTAGCACAATAGAACATTCACTTCAATATATGGAACTTAAAACTAAAAGATAAGGAAAACTATAATTAGTTTTTAACTAATATAGTAAATTGCATCGAAGTTAATGTCATAGTAAGCAACTAACAAAACTCAGAAAGTTACAGGTCTAAAGACTAAATTCTAAATCTAATATGGTAATGCCAAATCTCAAAATAAACAAAAGTAAAAAGAAATTGATAAATTGTAAAATTCATAATATATGTTACCGTGCATTGCAAAGAACAAATGCGAATAAGGCAATATTAAAATATGTTGTTATACTTGTGCAACATGCTTAAACCGTGTTGATACAGTGATGTGCTTATGTGCATTGCAAATTTCAATACGCAAAACGAACCGAACGAACACGAATGGAGGTTTGTTCGTGTTAACTGAACAAACAAACGAACACGAACGATAAATGAACAATTTTTTTTGTGTTCTTGTTCGTTCGTTTAACTTAACCAAACAAACGAACGAACATGAACAGTAAACAAACGAAATTTTTTGTATGCTTGTTCATTCATAAAGAAAATATGTTCGCTAATATTCGTTTGTTAAAATGCTAAACGAACGAATGTAAACGAATGAAACTTTTTGTGATCATATTCGTTCATTAAGAAAATTTGTTTGTTTGTGTTTGTTCGTTAAGATGCTAAATAAAAATCAGTTAGAGTTATTGAAATGTTGGCTTTCACTAGTTCACGATGCACATTTAGTATCCATCACTACCGTCTTAGTCTGTTTTTTTAGTTAAAGCCTAGTTGTCTAGTTTCCAAATTATTAAATCCAAAACTAGTAATAGATGACAACTTGATGTCCCCTTAGGCTTTGATGTCCTGTGCGGTTGCACGGGCTGCACGTGGTGAGGGTCGACCCTGTAACAACCCACAATCAACATGACATATATAAATTTTATACTCCCAAGAATGGGTCCCAATACAATCATACGAAAATTTTAATGTCAACGCAGTTCAAGGTAGCCTTCTATTACAACCGAGAAACTCTAAAAATTGCAACTAACACCGCACTAAGGCAAAACTCCCATTGATTCGCTAGCTCAACACTTCTCTTTCCCTTTAAGCGAGCCACCCTTACCTGAAAATGGTTTTAGAAAAGTTTGAAAGCAAGGGTTAGACCAAAAAGGGTCTAGTGAGATCCTAATAGTAAACATTTTAGAAAAAAAAATAGATCAGAACAGATAAATAAGATTCGTCATAACGAGAAGTCAATCTCCACATAGATGGGTCATCCCATGCTCGGATTCGTTTACTGAAAATCACGAACCCTTCGTACACTCGGAGCCCCCAGTAGATCCCCATTCGGCCCCCTAGTCGATGTCGTTACCGTGTGTAAGGAAACAAATTCCAAACACACGGTTCAACCATCCCCGATGATTAAAATTAAGCCATGGCGTGCAATTCATTTAATAATACCGACTCTCATAGGATTAAACACATAAGAGAATACATATGCATGGAAATGAACAAACTCAAAGTTCACAGATCAAAGCTATATTTTATAAAAATAAACGGTAATCATAATGAACATTATCCATTAAAGCCATTTCCAGTTTATAAGAAACTTGGGATAAGGGAACTCACCTGGTGAACTGGAAATCGGTACACACACGAAAATAAGTTCCCGATGATCAAGACCCTATACGTCCGATGAAAGACTGACAATTAATTTCAATAATTGCCCCAACATAATATCCTAAGGTTCACCACTCCTAATGACAATCCCAAATTTATAAATGTGTCACAACCCAAAGTTACTCGGGTTCGAAGTGGGCTTCGACCCGATGGTGGTTTGGCCCAGCGCCTAAGCGGCCCGGTTCGCGGCCTACTCGCCTCCTCAACCACGCCCGGCTCAAAGGGCATCCGGGTCCCAAGAGCACCCGACTCAAGGGGCACCCGACCCTGTGGGATGCCCGACTCGAAGATAGCCCAGGTCTGAGAGCCACCCGCCTCAATGAGGACTCGGGTCTGAGAGGCCACCCACCTCAATGAAGGATCGGGTCTGAGGGGCCACCCGCCTTAATGAAGGCTCGAGTCTGAGGGGTCAAGAGGCGGAAGTATCGAGCGACCGAGGGTTTCGACCCCCTCCCTTTTTTGACGAATCATCCGATCAATCGACCCAGATTTCATAACATTTCAACAATCTGATTTCACCAAAACGAAAGAGGTAACTTGATTTAAAAAATCCTAGGTTTGAGTTTCCACTCAACAGACACACCCAAAACAAATCGATTCCAAAATGAACATTTCAAGACTTCGATGAATTTATTCAATCGGCTCAAATCTAACACAAATATCTATAACTCATACTTGAAATAATCACAAATTAAAACAATATGTTGGTCTCGAAGGTGCTTAACAAGTTTGTAGAGGGGGGGGGGGGTGTGAATACAAACACAAAATTTAAAGTTTAATAAATTGTTTATTGATAAATCAAAATACAATTTACAAGTTTATTGCAGAATAAGATTAAGGAAGAACCTAATCTAAACAAACTTTAGAAACACTAAGATGGTTGCACAAGAATTAGAGAAATGGATTAAGGGAATATAGAAAACAAGGGTTTCTATATTTTACAGAAAGATTGAAGACTGAAGGCTTAAGGCTACTCCCAGATGGAGTTGTAATCTTTCTATTTATACCCTATGCATTAAATGCATGGCAGGGTACTTTACACGTGTCCTTCTCTGGTTGGTTGCATGAGTCTAACTTTTGGAGACATGCTTTTGGCCGTATGATGAACAGTTTAGATATCAGAGTTGTTGTACGAAATGTTGCAGAGGTATGTCTTTTCTGACACTCGTACTATTTGTGCATAGATAAAACAACAGAGACTTGAGGTATAAGCAATGTGATCATCGATCGCTGAATATCTCTTCCTTCTCAGAGATAGAAAGAAGTTCATCTATCGTTGAAGCTTTTCCTCAGGCTTCTTCGCATGTGAGTAGACTTGTCTTGTTTTTGCTGATATCCGCATCAAGTCATGAGTAGACTTGTATTTTGTTCAGCAGCTTCCTCTTCGAATCAGCAGTGAACATCTTTTGTCGTGAAACTTGTCTTCAGGGATTACGTCTAACTGTTTACATGAGAAATCATCAGAGATACTGAACATACTCAGTATTTGATCGCTGATGGTGAAACACTAATACATACAGATGTTAAACGTGATTTTCACAAAGTATTATAAAGGGTTATTATCAAATCACTGAGAGAGTTAGATCAACAATCTCCCCCTATTTGATGATGACAAAGTAACTATGAAGAAAATTACTTTAAGTCAAAATAAAAGGATAGTTAGGACTCGTAACATACATGTCCCAATTACTATTTTGAGGGATCTTTTACAGTACTGATAGAGTTAAGTACTTCACTGAAATTTTCATTAATTCAAAGAAAGAATTACAAGAAGAGATATGAAAATTATAAGTACAAGTGAAGATCTAACTACTGTAAGTCTAACTAACATATTACAAGAGAGAAAATCTATCAGCTATCTAGATAAGATTTCAGGACCTTGATCATATAATCTGGTACTTCCTCTCCTTTTTGTCTTCGATCAGTTGATTCTTGTTGAATGAGATTCTTGATCGGTTTAGCTGAGGGAGAGTAGGTACACCAAAAGCACAAAAGGTCCTTGAGATGATTTAGAGGGCAAAAAGGGATTTCAGAGACTCTTTGAAATATGAGTTGACCTTCATCATCTTTGAAAAAGATTCCAAAAGGGTTCTTCAAAACTTGCCCTGGGATAAATGGACCACCAGGAGGCAAAGATAGATCAAGAACTGAGAAATCAGGAGGAGGCCCGAATAGTGCTTATTTTTAGAACTTGATGGAGGTGTCGTTCTTGATCACTACGACATTATCAGAGGAGGAGGAGGCAGACTTTCTTTTGATTTGCTTTGGCTTTGGTGGAAGAGCTGAAGGCACTTTCAAAATAGCAGTGACTCTGTTGATTAGAGCTCCAACGAGACCTTCAACATAGCCTTTATACGTTGATTTCGATTTCTTTAGCGCTTCTTTGAACTCTAACCACTCAACGTAACCAAAGTGTTCAAGCCTTGATATGAACATTGCTTTTGAGCTTCCATCCTCTCTAGTTATCTCCATAGTCACTGATGTTCGGTCCTTCTTCTTTCTCCCAGAGATAGTGACAGCGACGATCTTCATTGGTCAGAGCGATAGTCTATCTTTTGTTTGCACCAGTCTAGGATTTTATCGCTGACCTCTTTTTCTTTTAAGCGCTCTTCTTCAATCTCTTTTAGTATAGCAGTCTGAACAACAACTGCATTCTCCTTCAGATTATCATCTTTAAACATGGATGCATGCACCTTGAGAGCTAAGTCAGCATCTCTTCGGCAGTCAGCGAGCAATCTTTCAGTTCTGACAGATTCTTCATATTCAGATTCGGAGAGAAAGTTGAGTTCTTCTGGAAGAGATTGAGGAGGGATCATTAATCGCTGACTCTCTAGGTGAGAGATCATCTTTGTTCTTCTTTTAAGTTCATCCTCTGACCATTGAGCTGGTCGGGAGGGCCTTCCTGGATGGAGCAGGGTTTCATCTTCTTCTTCCTCATGTTCATCAACCTCATTGAAGGAGGTTGGGATTATTTGATCATCAGCTGTGAGAGCTAGGATTATTTGCAGTGAAGTTCCTTTAAGCAGGGGAGAGAGATGTCTAATAAAAAATAAAGGAGTTAGTGTATATATTTGAGGAAGAGAGAGATAAAGGCTAGAAAGACAGGGGTAGATGGTGAGAAAATAAAGATAAAGGAACGATGGAGAGGCATATCTGAGAAGGTAGCTCCCCCTCAGAAGGTGATATGATTTTCAGGTTTCCCTCGGCAACTATTTTCTTCTACTTGCCTTGGGATGGGGTACCTAAAGCTTTATCCTTTCGTCCCTCCCCTGCTTCACTAAAGACAACGCCTTTCATCGCTGGCATTGATGAGACGTTTATTGCAGAGAACCACTGAGATGGATCTTCGTCTTCATCATCGTCAACGATGACGTCGTCTTCTTCTTGATCTTGAAGATCAAGTTATTCCTCGTCTTCTTCTTCTTCATCATTTTCTTCTTCTAAAGCTTGAGAAGAAGGAGGGACCTGAACTTCAATTGTTGAAACCTCAACTATCTTCTCCCCCTCAGATTGAGAAGGAGGTTATTCCGCATCTCCCTGAGCCTCAGCCGCTGTATTTTCTTCAGAATTCATCTCCCCCTCTTTGTCATCATCATGGGGGAGGTCCGTGGAGAAGGACACGTGTCAGACTCATGCAACCAACCAGAGAAGGACACGTGTAAAGTACCCTGCCATGCATTTAATGCATAGGGTATAAATAGAAAGATTACAACTCCATCTGGGAGTAGCCTTAAGCCTTCAGTCTTCAATCTTTCTGTAAAATATAGAAACCCTTATTTTCTATATTCCCTTAATCCCCTTTCTCTAATTCTTGTGCAACGATCTTAGTGTTTCTTAAGTTTGTTTAGATTAGGTTCTTCCTTAATCTTATTCCGACACAAACTTGTAAATTGTATTTTGATTTATCAATAAACAATTTATTAAACTTTAAATTTTGCGTTTGTATTCAACCCCCCCTTCTACAAACTTGTTAAGCACCTTCGAGACCAACAAGTGGTATCAGAGCTATTGTACGAAATATTGCAGAGGTATGTCTTTTCTGACACTCGTACTATTTGTGCATAGATAAGACAACAGAGACTTGAGGTATAAGCAATGCGATCATCAATCGCTAAATATCTCTTCCTTCTCAAAGATAGAAAGAAATTCAGCTATCGCTGAAGCTTTTCCTCAGAATTCTTCGCGTGTGAGTAGACTTGTCTTGTTTTCGCAGATATCCGCATCAGGTCATGAGCAGACTTGTCTTTTATTCAGCAGCTTCCTCTTCGAATCAACAGTGAACATCTTTTGTCGCAAAACTTGTGTTCAGGGATTACGTCTAACTGTTTACATGAGAAATCATCAGAGATACTGAACATACTCAGTATTTGATCGCTGATGGTGAAACACTAATACATACAGATGTTAAACGTAATTTTCACTAAGTATAATAAAGGGTCATTATCAAATCACTGAGAGAGTTGGATCAACACAATAGCATTAAATCCTTTAAAACCTATATTCCAGATTTCATCTAACTTCCATTTCATAGTCAATCGATGCATCAATTTCATAAGAACTTAGACTAGAGTTTCTTTGGAACCACAAACCCAAATGATATCATTTTCACAAACCAGATAAGGGTTAGATTGATTACCTTTTTGAAGAAGAACTCACTAGATGCTCCTCACGACTTCACGATTTGAATCCCTCCAATTTCAATCTTGAATAAAAATATCTCTTCTCTTCTTTTTCCTTTCTCAGCGCCTCACACTTCCACAAGAAATACTGAGAATAGGACTTAGCCTAGGGTTTTAGGCCTTAAAAGGGTCCTAGTTACTCTTCGGGACGGAGTGGAAGAAGGGAGGGGATTCTCGAACACGGAAAAGGATCCAATAACTTCGAAAGAATTAAACGAGGAGCCGTATGGTAATTTCTCAAGAGGTCCTTAACTTCCTCTTAATTACACAAAAGACCCAAAATTTACAATTTTAGTAAAAAGGGGAAACGGTGATAACGGTTATTACAATACTCCCCCCTCAAAAAATTCCGTCCCCGGAATTTCTTAATCAAAGAGTGAAGGGTACTTAGACCTCATCTCCGTTTCCAACTCCCATGTTGCCTCCCGTTCCTTGTGAAATATACATTGAACGTTCACTAGGTTGATTTCTTTTGTTCTCAAGCACTTAACTTTTCGGTCGACAATCGCCTCCGGTTCTTCGACAAAATTCAATTTCTCGTCCACTTGCACTTCTTGCAATGGCACCGTCGTTTCGACATCCGCTAGGTACTTCCTCAGATTTAAGACGTGGAACGTATTGTGTATGTCCCTTAATCCTTCGGGTAAATCCAACTTGTACGTCACTTCCCCGACCCGCTAGATAATTTCAAAGGGTCCAATAAAGCGTGGGCTTAGCTTCCCTTTCTTCCCAAAACGAACCACTCCCTTCCAAGGTGATATTTTCAACATTACCCTATCCCCAACTTGGAACTCTATATCCTTCCAACGTTTGTCCGCATAACTCTTTTGTCGGTCACACGCTACTTTCAACCTCTCTCGCACCTAAACGATTTTATCAGCGGTTAACTGAGCAACTCTGGTCCGACCAATTGCTTCTCTCCGATTTCGTTCCAACACAAGGGAGTGCGACACTTCCTACCATAGAGCATTTCATACGGGGAAACTTTGATGCTCACATGGTAGCTATTGTTGTAGGCGAACTCAATTAACAGCAAATGACTTTTCCACGAGCCTTGGAAATATAGCGCGCACGCACTCAACATATCCTCCAGGGTTTGGATAGTACGTTCACTCTATCCATTGGTTTGCAGATGATAGGTCATACTCATCTTGATTTGTGACCCCATTTCTCTTTGGAAACTCTTCCAGAATGTTGATGTGAATCAGCTATCACGGTCGGACACAATCGACAATGTCACTCCATAGAGTAAGTCTCTTTGATGGGTAGGAAATGCACAAATTTAGTAAGTCGATCCACGATGACCCAAATTGCGTCGTAACCCTTCAGGGGTCTAGGTAACTTAGTCACGAAATCCATCGTGATTTGTTCCTATTTCCAGACAGGGATGTCTAACGGCTGTAGTTTCCCGTACGGTCGTTGATGCTCTACTTTTACTTGCAGACACGTCAGACATCTTTACACGAAATAAGCTATGTCTTTCTTCAATCCCGACCAGCAATAATCTTGTCTCAAATCTCCATACATCTTGTTAGTTATCGAGTGAATCGAATACTTCGACTTGTGCGCTTCTTCCAGGATAACCCTCCTCATTTCTGTAACACCCAAGAATTTAAGGTAAGTGTTTAGGAACTTTAAATTTCATTTATTGCTATTAGATTTGGGATTTTTGCATATAAATAGATAATTATTGGTATGTCAACCTATGCATTCAATCCTGAAATTTCTAAGCGCTTATAGTACCGAAATCATTGAAAAACAGCAGGTGGGGAGGATGGCGAGACAGTGACCAGCGACTATGACCATGGTCATAGTCGCATGTCAAAGTCGCAGGCGATGTACCGTAGGTGGTGATGAGGGTGCAACCTTGACACCGCGACAATGCCCATAGGCAAAGTCGCAGGGCATTGTCGCCCTGAGTGTATCGTAAGTGGTGTCGTTGATGCGACTATGCCACGCGACAATGCCACGGGCATTGTCGCCGGGCACTATCGCCGACGGGCCCTGGCTTTTAAAGCCCAATTTCAACCTCTTAGTCTCACTTGATCTCATTTTTATAAAAAGAACTAATTGTTGGAGAAGCTCAAGGATGTTTTCTTCCATCAAAACCCTAACTCCATTTACTCCACACACTCTTGAGGTTGGTGAATATTGGGTGGAGCATTCAAGTCAACATTTAAGGCTTGTTGGTGTGCAACTTATCTCAACTCCTCACTTTCTCATCTTCATGAGCTACCCAAGTTTCAAAGGTTTTTCTATAAAACCTAGTTTGTGAGTTTCTACTTGCTATTTTCAAATGAGATACATGTCTTCTGTGTTTACTTGCTTAATATTTCATCTGTATGTAGAAATCTGATCATCTGATAAGTTTGACCTAACTACTACTTTTGAGATTGTTGGGAATTTAGTTATGACGCTTCATGAGGACCTTGATGATGTTGTTATTAATGTTATTTAAACTTGGTTATGTGTTTTTTTGGTGAGCCATGGGTATTATCTTTGGACTTGCACATTTTAGATTTTGTACCTAAAATATGCTTGGAACTATGTGAGGTCTTATACATGTATCTTGTTGATATGGAATTATGTATAGAGATGGATATCGTACGTACATAGGATGAACCATGAGTAAGTGCTAGGAGGATGTAGTCTTAGGTGCCACCATGACGGTATGCACCTAGACCTCTGCCATTTGGAGTAATGCCTGGGAGGTAGTCTCCAAGTGTGTCGGGCCTTCGGGATGTTGCTCATGCGAGTGAACATCAAGGTACATTGACTTGAGGTAAAACTCATTGGTGTGATGGGTCTCCCCCATTTATTCCCTTATGGCCTTTAGTGACTAAAGTGATATAGATGTTCATACCATGCTTATAAATGTTATGCCATGTTCTTGTACAACTCACTAGGCTCGTTTGGCCTAACACTTGTTTGGTTTGATGTGTATTTCAGGTTCGAGCGACGCGACCGTCAAGAAGGTTTAGCCAGCCTTTAGATGTGAGCTTGGGAGCATCTTTGGGATGCCATTTTAGAAGACGATCATTTTTGGAAGTAGATGACAATTGATTGTAATCTTATTTCTAGTTAGATTTTAGATTAGGTGGTTGTCATCTATCATTGATTATTATTACAAACTTGTAATTAAAAAGACATTTATTGTTCCCATTTTGGATGAGCTCATGCTTTGGAATTAAAGTGATTACTATGTTTCCATTTTCCGGAAATTTTTGTTTGTCCCATTTTTGGGGTGTTACAACTTGGTATTAAAGCTCTAGTTTAAGTGAACTAGGTGTCGACTCTAGTATACCTAGACTGGTTGTGCTTGTAGGATCACTGTCCACATGGGTAGAACATCCTTAGGTGGGGAGAGTATTAGGATTACGGAATTGCATTGATCGAAACTTATGATGACGACGACGAGGGTTCTTATGTAAAATACGTTCACAATCTCACTTGGCCAGTGTTGTTCTAAATTTATGATTACGTGAGCATGCTTGAAATTGTTATTATAATGATTAATCGTTGTAGTAGTACGCATTGAACCGTTTATCTTTCAAAGGATTAACCGATATGACCTTTATCATGTGTGACAGTTCACAATGGTAAACACTCGGAACATGCTCCAAAACCCGCGGGAGAGCCAAATTGAAGACGAGTCTACCGCCGATCAACCTCCTGTGGTCGTAGCTACCGAAAGGCCACCCGAAATCAATGTCTTGGGCGGGAGACCCGATCACATACCGAGGGTAAATCTCGAATCTGCTCAACCAATTATAGAGGAGGTGACCATGGAGACAAGGATAAGGGACAACGTGATGCAAGCCATGAATTCGGCCATGGCACAACAAGAATTCTTCTTGAAACTGTTGGAAGATCGTGATTCCAGTCACCGATGAACCGAGGCAATGGCGAAGAATGCCGTGAATGGGTCAGGTGGGGGACCGACCGTTATTGGGACTGAGGATCATGCAGTTAGGACCGAAAAGAAGAAGGAATGGGGTTGCTCCTTCAAGACTTTCCTATGCAGCCGGGCCCCAGAATTCTCCGGGACAACCGACCCGCTAGCATGCATGAGGTGGATCCAGGATGTGGAGATGGCTTTTGAGTCGAGCGAGTGCACGGACTCCCAAAGGGTCAATTTTGTGTCCCAACTACTCAGGGGGGATGCACTAAGTTGGTGGAACGTTACCAGGAGGAATCTCACGCCGGAGGATCTGGCCCAACTCACTTGGCCAACCTTTAAGAAGAAGATTATGGAGAAGTATTGCAATGAGAGGGCACTCGACAAAATAGAAGACGATTTCTGAAATCTGAAGAAGGGCAACCTAACTGTTGCCGACTACGCTAAGAAATTCATGGATAAACTTAGCCTAGTTGAGCACTTGGCAACTGATGAGGGGTTGAAGATAAAGGCTTTTGTGAAGGGTTTACCGGCGGAAATGAAGACGGGCGTGAGGAACGCTCAAAAGGCTACCTTGAAAGAAGTGATCGAGGCATCTCAGTTCGTAGAGGACGATATAGTACAAGAGAGAGAGGAGAAGAAGCAACAAGGGGAGAAGCGGAAGTGGGAGGGGCCAACCAGATCCGCCCGACCTTCCAAACGCTTTAACGGGGGGAGGAACATTGAGTCGCGATGGGAGGCAAGATGGTGTCCCAAGTGCAAGAGTAAACATTTCGGGTCTTGCAATCAGAAACCGTTTTCTGGAGCGATGGAATGTTTCAAGTGTGGGCTAAAGGACCACATGAGTCGGGATTGCCTCTTACGGGGAGTTTGTTATGAGTGCCGGGAACCGGGGCACATCAAGAGAGATTGTCCTAAGTTAGCTAAGGGCAACCAAGGGGTTTCGAGCGGGACAATGTCGAAGAAAGAAGTTCAACCGAAGGCACCAAGTCGGGCCTTCCAAATGACGGCAGATGAAGCGACAGAGATGACGGACGTAGTGTCAGGTACGTTTCTAGTGAACTCTCTACCCACCCGTGTTTTATTCGATTCCAGTGCAAACTGATCTTTTGTGTCTACCTCGTTTTGCAAGAACTTCACCACTCCTTTTAGTTTGTTGAATGATGCTCTAGTGGTAGAGGTAGCCAATGGTAGTTCGGGAATGCTATGTTGGGTGTACCTTAGAATTAGATGGGGAATCCTTCGCTATAGATTTGTTACCGTCCAATATCGGAGGGTTTGACGTGATCGTAGGGATGGATTTGCTAGCTAAGCACGACGCTGGTATATTTTGCTCTAAGAAATTAATTCGAGTACCCTTGCCTAAGGGTGGCGAGGTAATAATCTACGGAGAGAAGAACAGAAAGGACAACTTGATTATCTCGTCGCTCAAAGCATGAAAGAGCCTAGCCAAGGGGTGTGCTTCGTACTTGGCCTACGTAATTGACGCGAAGTTAGAAAAGAATAAGTTAGAAGACGTGGACATGGTGCGCGATTACCCGGATATTTTCCCGGAAGACCTACCTGGACTTCCGCCGGAACGCCAAGTGGAGTTCCATATCGACCTCACTCTGGGTGCCGCATCGATCGCTCGTGCTCCGTATCGTCTGGCCCCGTCAGAAATGCAAGAGATGATGACGCAATTACAGGAACTTCTCGAGAAGGGATTTATACGACCGAGTTCGTCGTTGTGGGGAGCTCCGGTGTTATTCGTGAAGAAGAAAGAAGGGTCTATGAGGATGTGTATTGACTACCGAGAATTCAACAAGGTCACCGTGAAGAATAAGTACCCACTTCCCCGGATCGACGACCTCTTCGATCAAATTCAAGGAGCGGGATGTTTCTCTAAAATAGAATTGCGATCCGGTTATCATCAAGTGCGGGTGAAGGAAAGCGATATTCCGAAGACAACATTTCGGATGAGATACGGTCACTACGAGTTCCTAGTCATGACATTCGGGTTGACTAATGCTCCGGACGTATTTATAGATTTGATGAACCGCGTATGTCGACCCTTATTGGACAAGTCGGTCATAGTCTTTATAGACGACATTCTTACCTACTCTCGTGACGAGATGGAGCACCGACAACATTTGCGAGAGGTCTTGGAGATCTTTCGGAAGGAGAAGTTGTTTGCGAAGTTTTCAAAATGTGAGTTTTGGCTCCAAGAAGTCCAATTCTTGGGCCATATTGTATCCAAGGACGGAGTAAAAGTGGACCCGACGAAGATAGAAGTGATGATGAATTGGGAGCCACCGACGAGTCCAACGGAGATAAGGAGTTTCTTGGGCTTAGTCGGTTACTACCGATGGTTTATTCAAGATTTTGCGAAGAACGTTAAGTTATTATGGATCGACATGCAAGAGAAAGCTTTCAGGATGCTTCAAAAAAAGTTATGCGAAGCACCGACCCTATCCTTACCCGAAGGATCCAAAGATTTCGTGGTTTATAGTGACGCCTGTAAGTTGGGGCTAGGGTGCGTTTTGATGCAAAAAGGAAAGGTGATCGCGTATGCATCGAGACAACTCAAGGATCACGAGAAGAAATACCCTACGCACGACTTGGAACTAGCGGCGGTGGTATTTGCCTTGAAGCTATGGCGACATTACCTTTACGGGACAAAGTGTACTTTATTCACCGATCATAAAAGTTTGAAGTACATCTTTGACCAAAAGGACCTCAACATGCGGCAACGAAGGTGGTTAGAGCTCTTGAAGGATTACGATTGTAAGTTGGTGTACCATCCTGGTAAAGCCAATGTAGTGGCGGATGCGTTGAGCCGAAAGAATTACGGAAACGGAATCAAATTGACTCTAACTAGGATTGATGTAATATCAAGCTTAGTAGAGGACATCAAGAGAAGTCAAGCGGAGGCACTTCGAGAAGAAAACCTCAAAGAAGAAATCATGGTGAAGCAACTAGAAACACTAACGGAAGAAAGTCGCGGCCTTAAGCTATTCCAAGGAAGGATTTGGGTGTCGAAGATTGGGGGAAACCATGAGTTTCTTTTGGCGGAGGAGCACAAGTCCAAGTACTCTATACATCCCGGTAGCACCAAGATGTATAGAGATTTGAAATTGCACTATTGGTGGCCGGTGATGAAGCTCGATGTGGCCAAAATTGTGGAAAGGTGGGTCACATGCCTTCAAGTTAAAGCGGAGCATCAAAGACCCTACGGGATCTTGCAACCGTTAACCATTCCAGAATGGAAGTGGGAACACATCACGATGGACTTAGTCACCAAACTACCGAAGACCTTGAGAGGACACGCCACTATTTGGGTGGTAGTGGATAGACTTAACAATAGTGCGCATTTCTTGGCAATGCGGGAGACATTACCGATGGACAAACTTGCTAAGCTATATATCGATGAAGTGGTGTCATGTCACAATGTTCCGCTATCCATAGTCTCAGATAGGGATAGTCGATTCACTTCAAAGTTTTGGGATGGATTGCAAAGAGAGTTGGGCACGAAGGTTAAGTTGAGCACGACCTATCATCCTCAAACCAACGGGCAAAGCGAGAGGATGATCCAAACACTCGAAGACATGCTCCGGTCGGTGTAATAGACTATGGGGGAAATTGGGATTCACACTTACCGCTAGTAGAATTCGCTTACAATAATAGTTATCATTCGAGTATCGGAATGACATCGTTCGAAGCACTTTACGGACGAAAATGTAGAACACCGGTGTGTTAGCTCAAGGCGGGAGAAAAGCAATTTGCGGGACCGGAAATCGTACAAGTGACGGCGGACAAGGTGAAAGGGATTCGAGAGCGGTTGAAGGCGGCTCAAGATCGCCAAAAGAGCTATGCGGATAAGAAACGAAGATCGGTCGAGTTCCAAATGGGTGAGCGAGTCATGTTGAAAGTGTCACCGTGGAAGGGAATCATCCATTTCGGGAAACGCGGGAAGCATAGTCCCCGATTCCTTGGACCCTTAACTATATTGGAGAAGGTTGGACTTCAAGCTTATAGATTAGACTTGCCACAAGAGATGGATGGAATCCACCCTACGTTTCATGTTTGCTACCTTCGCAAGTGTCTTTCCGAAGAGGAAAGTGTTATCCCTTTGACGGAAATTCAAGTGGACAACGGTAACCGATGTGTAGAAGAACCGAAAGCCATAATAGAGTCAAAGACGAAGCAACTGAGGAATAAGGAGGTGACTATGGTGAAGGTTCAATGGAAACATCATCGGGGTACCAACGTAACTCGAGAGTCAGAGGAGGACATGAAGAAGAGGTATCCACATTTGTTTAGTAATTAAGATTTCGGGGACGAAATTCTCATTAGGTGGGGAGGATTGTAACACCCGAGAATTTAAGGTAAGTGTTTAGGAACTTTAAATTTCATTTATTGCTATTAGATTTGGGATTTTTGCATATAAATAGATAATTATTGGTATGTCAACCTATGCTTTCAATCCTGAAATTTCTAAACGCTTATAGTACCAAGATCATTGAAAAACAGCAGGTGGGGAGGATGGCGCGACAGTGACCAGCGACTATGACCATGGTCATAGTCGCTTGTCAAAGTCGCGGGCGATGTACCGTAGGTGGTGATGAGGGTGCGACCTTGACACCGCTACAATGCCCATGGGCAAAGTCGCATAGCATTGTCGCCCTGAGTATACCGTAAGTGGTGTCGTTGGTGCGACTATGCCACAGGCATTGTCGCCGAGCACTGTCGCCGACGGGCCCTGTCTTTTAAAACCCAATTTCAACCTCTTAGTCTCACTTGATCTCATTTTTTTATAAAAAGAACCGATTGTTGTAGAAGCTCAAAGACGCTTTCTTCCATCAAAATCCTAGCTCCATTTACTCTACACACTCTTGAGGTTGGTGAATATTGGGTGGAGCATTCAAGTCAACATTTAAGGCTTGTTGGTGTGCAACTTATCTCAACTCCTCACTTTCTCATCTTTATGAGCTACCCAAGTTTCTAGGGGTTTTCTATAAAACCTAGTTTGTGAGTTTCTACTTACTATTTTCAAATGAGATACACATCTTGTGTGCTTACTTGCTTAATATTTCATTTGTATGTAGAAATATGATCATCTGATAAGTTTGACCTAACTGCTACTTTTGAGATTGTTGGGAATTTAGTTATGGCGCTTCATGAGGACCTTGATGATGTTGTTATTAATGTTATTTAAACTTGGCTATGTGTTTTTTTGGTGAGCCATGGGTATTATCTTTGGACTTGCACATTTTAGATTTTGTACCTAAAATATGCTTGGAACTATGTGAGGTCTTATACATGTATCTTGTTGATATGGAATTATGTATAGAGATGGATATCGTACGTACAAAGGATGAACCATGAGTAAGTGCTAGGAGGATGTAGTCTTAGGTGCCACCATGACGGTATGCACCTAGACCTCCGCCATTTGGAGTAATGCCTGAGAGGTAGTCTTCAAGTGTGTCGGGCCTTCGAGATGTTGCTCATGCGAGTGAACATCAAGGTACATTGACTTGAGGTAAAACTCATTGGTGTGATGGGTCTCCCGCATTGATTCCCTTATGGCCTTTAGTGACTAAAGTGATATAAATGTTCATACCATGCTTATAAATGTTATGCCATGTTCTTGTACAACTCACTAGGCCCGTTTGGCCTAACACTTGTTTGGTTTAATGTGTATCTCTGGTTTGAGCGGCGCGACAGTCAAGAAGGTTTAGCTGGCCTTTAGATGTGAGCTTGGGAGCATTTTTGGGATGCCATTTTAGAAGACGATCATTTTTGGAAGTAGATGACAACTGATTGTGATCTTATTTCTAGTTAGATTTTAGATTAGGAGGTTGTCATCTATCATTGCTTATTATTACAAACTTGTAATTAAACAGGCATTTATTGTTCCCTTTTTGGGTGAGCTCATGCTTTGGCATTAAAGTGATTACCATGTTTCCATTTTCCGGAAATTTTTGTTTTTCCCATTTTTGGGTGTTACAATTTCCCCGAGTTTAGGAACCCAATTCCTCCTGTTGAAACATTTTAGTCCCCGACTGTCCTCCACCAATGAGTTCACTAAGCCGACTATCCGCTCCCTTTTAAGATTCTCAGATACCAGTGCTTCCCTTTGAAACTTTTTTATCTCCTCCAATAAAATTGGAGTTACCACAACTCTCATTGCCACCATCCTCATATTTTTACCCCTTTCCTTTCGACTCAAAGCGTCGACCATGACGTTGGCTTTACCGAGATGATACTCGATTTTATAATCATAATCGGTTAGACGCTCCATCCATCTTCGTTGGCGCATATTCAGCTCCTTTTGATCAAAAAGGTGGTAGAGCCTCTTGTGATCCGTGAAGATCTGACATTGTGTCCCATAAAGATAGTGCCTCTAGATTTTTAGTGCAAAGACAATGGCGGCTAACTCCAAGTCGTGAGTAGAGTATCACGACTCATGATCCTTCAGCTGGCGAGATGCGTAAGTGATCACCTTCCCACGCTGCATTAGAACACATCCTAAACCCAACCTCGATGCATTGTTGTACACTACGAAGTCTTCCGTGCCATCCGGCAAAGCCAAGATTGGAGCGCTGCTTAACATGTCTTTCAATTTTTGGAAAGACTCCCTCTGAGCTTTCGTCCACGCGAACGTTACACTCATCTTAGTCAATGAAGTCAATGGTGTTGCGATACGTGAAAAGTCTTTGATAAACTTTCGGTAGTATCCGGCTAACCCCAGAAAACTTTGGACTTCCGATGGATTTTTCGGTGCTTCCCAATCTCGGATTGCTTCCGCTTTTGCCAGATCCACTTTGATTTCATCCTGGGACACGACGTGCCCAAGGAATTGTACTTCCCGTAGCCAAAACTCACATTTCGAGAATTTCGCGTAAATCTTTTCTCACCTTAGCAACTCTAACACCGTCCGCAAATGGTTCTCGTGTTCTCTCTCTGTTTTCGAGTACACCAATATGTCATCGATGAACACTATTACAAACTTGTCCAAGTAGGGTTGACACAACCTATTCATCATATCCATGAATGTTGTAGGGGCGTTGGTCAAACCGAACGACATCACTCGAAGTATCCGTATCTTGTACGGAAAGCCGTTTTCGGTATATCTTCTTCTCTTACCTTGAGCTGATGATAGCCCGACCTCAAATCGATTTTGGAGAAGAAACTTGCTCCTTGAAGTTGATCGAATAAGTCGTCTATCCTTGGAATTGGATATTTGTTCTTGATCGTCAGCTTGTTGAGCTCCCGATAATCTATGCACATCCGCATAGATCCATCCTTCTTTTTCACAAAAAGGATCGGCGCGCCCCACGGCGAGGTGCTAGGCCTTATAAATCCCTTATCTAGCAATTCTTGCAATTGCGACATCATCTCTGCATGATGGAATTGGCTAAGCATTTTATTCGAACAAATATAGAACCAAAATGGATGGTTTTGCGAAATAGAGAAACCTTTTATTATCTTATATCATCAGGGTAATGATCCATCAACCTGCTGGTTCTTTTTCTGAAGTAGCATCGGGAGAATTCATCCTGGAAGTGGGAGACATTGCTTTTGCTAATTCGAATTGAAGGGTGATATAAAGTTGGTCTCTATATGGCGCACACACGATTGGTGCGGCTCCAGGGATCAGGTCGATCCGAAACTCGACTTGACGATCCGGGTGTAGATTCGTCAAATCTTCCGGAAACACTTTCGGATACTCGCTCACAATTCGCACATCCTTCACTCTGCTCTTCTCCTTCTTAGCATCTACAACATACGCCAAAAACCCCCGACACCCTTTCCTCATACTCTTATTCGCCTTAATCATGGAAATTAAGCTAGAGCTCCTATCACGCCTATTTCCATAAATCACCACCATTCCCTTTTCAGGCAACATTACTCGGATCAACTTCTTATTACACACAATACTAGTATCATTCCTAACCAACCAATCCATACCGAGCACCACATCAAACTCTCTCATTGACATTGGATACAACACCACTGGCATTAAACTCCCTTTGATGTCTATGACACAACCCTCAAACACCTCATTAATAAACATCTGCTTAGCATCGGTGGTTTCTACCTTGAACGCCCGCTCTAAGCGTTTAGGTTTCACACACAAACTCTTCGCAAATTCAGGGGATAAAAAGGAACAACTCACTCCTGAATCAAATAGTACTCTAGCACATAAGGAGTTCACCAAAAATGTACGTGCCACCATATTCGGAACCTCCTCCGCCTCCATCGCTGTCATATTGAAGGTTCTTCCTTTAGGACGAGCCGACTCCCACTTCTCCTCCCTTCTTCCTCCACCGTGATCCCCAACCTGAGCCGGTCCGCCCCGTTTTACTTGTGGGCAGTCGGATCGCAAATGATCAGGTGACCCATACTGATAGAAAGTTCTCTTACTTGGGCAATCTCAAGACATGTGCCCCGGCATTCCACAATGGAAACATGATCTCGTTTCTGACCCGCACTCCCCTCGATGAACCCGTCGACACTTCCCACATGGCTTATCCTTATTTCCACGGGCCCATCGCTGCTCAGGTCGAAACATCTTCCCTTTTCTTGCATCGAATCCCGGTCCGTCCCACTTTCTCTTGTCCCTTACTTTCTTGGTCACCTGACGGTTCTTTTCCTTTTTGGTCATTTCGGTCGCTTTGATGGCCGCTTGGAAAGTAGTAGGCTCCCTTGCCGACACGAGCTCCCTAAGTCTACTCTTCAGCCCAAATATGTACCGTTCCACTCTTCGCTCTTCATTCGGTACATAAATTTCTGCAAAGCGAGACTTTTCGATAAACTTGGAGGTGTACTCTCGTACCTTCATCTCCTTTTGTTCCAAGCCCAGAAACTCCTCTTCCAGTTTCTTGACTGCCGCCAGAGGGCATAATTGTGCCTTGAACTATCGCATGAAAGCTTCCTAGTACATACCCTTAGCTGCCGATGATCCCAACCCCCGGTTTTAGCATCCCACCACAACACCTCCTTATCTCTTAACATAGACAAGGCATAAATCACCTTATCCTCCTCAGCATATTTACTTGTGTCAAACATCATCTCCATCTCTTTGACCCATTTTATTACCAAAACCGGGTCGCACTGTCCTTTATAAACTGGAGGCTTGCATGCAGCGAATGCCTTGTAGCTACACCCATTTTTGTGCTCGCCTCATGCGCTACCAGGGTTACTGATGGAGAATGACCTCCCACTTCCGCCATAGGCGGGATCGACAGCTCTGTGCCCTCCTTGCTCTCGCTCTTGTCTCTGCTTCCCGATGTTACCTTATTCTGATGTGCCAATAACGCTTGCAGGGTCTTTTGGAGCTTCCCCATTTCAGTGTCAAAGGTTTCGTGAGTCACAAAGGCCTGAGTTCGGCCCCGACCACGAGCTCTTGTGGTTCCCTGCCCTCTCACAGTTGCCGAGCTTTGTTGATGAGAGGTTTCCCTCTCCACAGGAATTTCAACACTTCTCGCCCTGCGAGTGACACGGGTCTTGGATTTACCTCTATTTTCGGCCTTGGTCCCCTCGACTTGGGTCGTAGCCCTTCGGGTTGTTCTTCCCCGACCCCGTCCATGCCCACGAAAGAGGTAACATTTCAACAATCTGATTTCACCAAAACGATAGAGGTAATTCGATTTACAAAATCCTAGGTCTGAGTTTCCACTCAACAGACACACCCAGAACAAATCGATTCCAAAATGAACAATTCAAGACTTCGATGAATTTATTCAATCAGCTCAAATCTAACACAAATATCTATAACTCAAACTTGAAATAATCCCAAATTAAAATAATAGCATTAAATCCTTTAAAACCTATATTCCAGATTTCATCTAACTTCCATTTCATAGTCAATCGATGCATCAATTTCATAAGAACTCAGACTAGAGTTTCTTTGGAACCACAAACCCAAATGATATCATTTTCACAAACCAGATAAGGGTTAGATTGATTACCTTTTTGAAGAAGAACTCACTAGATGCTCCTCACGACTTCACGATTTGAATGCCTCCAATTTCAATCTTGCATCAAAATATCTCTTCTCTTCCTTTTTCCTTTCTTAGTGTCCCACACTCCCACAAGAAAGACTGAGAATAGGACTTAGCCTAGGGTTTTAGGCCTTAAAAGGGGTAATTTCTCAAGAGGTCCTTAACTTCCTCTTATTTACACAAAAGACCCAAATTTTACAATTTTAGTAAAAAGGGGAAATGGTGATAACGGTTATTACAGGCCCTGACCGTTGTACCTCCTCATTTAATCGCCAAGCATCTTTGGTTTCATATATATATATATACACACACACACACGTGCACACACACACACCCCTTTACGTGTATCGTTATCTCCTTCCACATCTAATTAGGATTTGGTATGAACATTGAAATCTCTCCTTTAACCATTCAACCACAACACATGTTTAAATCATCTCCTTTTAGTTGTGCCTCTTTATTCTATTGTGTTTGTTGTTCATACATTACTTAACGTCGTGTGATAAATGTGGATTTATGTTTCTATAAGATTAGGCCATGTCATTGTCAAGGTCCTCATGGAAAATCTATTGTTACTTAAAAGAGGGGGTTAAATAGGTTTTCATAACTTTTCATTGTTCTTGATAGGTTTTTCATCTTCAAAAGCATAAATGTAAAATTAAACAACTCACAAAGCACATAATACAATTCAACATATGAAAAAAATATAGAGTTTAGGCATAGAAGAATTGCTTCGTGTTTTATAGTGGTTCAGACCTGTTTCTCCTACTCCACTTTCCTTAAGTCCATCTCGAGAGGCTATTTCAATGTAGATAACTTTATTTTTTAACTAGTAGAAACATAAACTGATACATTCAAATACACCCCCTCATAATAAATCGAGTTGATAGCAACTTATCGACTATAAATATGCTGAAATACATTGCAGCATGACAACTAAATCACTTATTGTAGTATATATCAAGTGTAATGAAATGATCAACATCATTGTAATCAAAGATGTGTCTTAATTACCATAATATGATCCTTAAAATGTGTAACAAAATCTTCCAATATATTACCTTTTTGCTCTCAAATTTCAAACTTTGGAAAATATCCCATGGGGTTGGCTATTTATAGTGGTATGAAAGTAAAGGAAAAAACTTTATATTGCTTTAGGACAAATTCTTGAACACCTAAATGTTAGAACAAGTAGTATTTATCACTTGTTGATGTCCCGCATAGGAAGAGTGAAGAGAATTTTCTTTGTTTAAAAGGTGAAAACCATTTGAATGAGATTTGGAGGGAACACAAAGGGGCAAAGACTAGAGAGAGTTTTTGGCAAATATTATATAGTTGGGGGCTATATATATATATATATATATATATATATATATATATTGTAACACTCTAAAATTCAGAGTAAATTAAAACCTGGAAATATGGCAAATATGGCAACAAGACATCTGTATTGAAATAAACTTCCCATAAAGGGGATCAGTCCTTAAGACTATACAAAATCTGAACGGATATAGAATTCATCAACAAACTAATCTAAACATAACTATATAGATTACATCAGTTGACGATCCATATTTCACCAAAAGAATGGGACTTTAACAATGCCCAACACCAAATACTAGTCATCTCAACAATGCCTCGAGTCTACACTCGACACTCAAACCCTCGGCGACCCGCCGCTAAAGGAACCTGTTATACACATCATTTGAGAAAAAGTGTTAGGCTTATAAAGCCTAGTGAGAACATGCAGTTTATACAAAATCAGAGATATAAACATTTGCATCCAAACGGAATTCTTTCAAACAAGCATTTCCAAGTTCACCATTGATAGGAACATAATCCATTAAAATAAGGTCTTAAACCTTCTTTCCAGAACCTCACAATTTAATGCACATGTAGTTCTTCGTTTTGGTAATCATGTAGAACCTCACAATTTAATGCACATGTAGTTCTACTTTTATTTACGGCCATAGCCTCACAATTTAATGCACATGTAGCTCTATATTTGTTAACGGCCAGAGCCTCACAATTTAATGCACATGTACCTCTATATTTGTTAACGGCCAGAACCTCACAATTTAATGCACATGTAGTTCTTATTTACTTTACTTGGTAACCTCCAAATAATATCAGTCGACTCAAAACCTAGGGATCCACTAGTAATGGTACAGACTCGTCACAACAACATATGTGACCAACCATAGATAAACATATGGTATAAACACATTTTATAAACAGAATGTCATTTCCAGTTCAACTTCTGGTAAGAATGAAAATCATTAAAAATGAGTTCTTAAACATTCTTTTCACATATCCACATAATGTGCAAGTAAAACATCATTTTACTTCAATAAGATAAGATCCATCATTTTAGTAAACACAAATGATCGGGAACCCTAAAATCTCCCAAAACTCAAGTTATATCAAACATTGTAGAAAACTTAGATCTGAAACCATGGATATATATAGAAGTTCCAAAAGGTAGCTTTTGATATGTATACAGTTTTTAAAATGCTAGTAGGAACTCACCAAACAGGTTTATACGAAAACCAAAAAAACCAGATATCGACAACAACGAGGAGATGAAGCCTTCAATACCGAACCCTCGCTAGATACACGAAATACTAGCAACAACGAAAACCTCAAGATCCAAAAGAAGAAAGAGATAGAGAGAGAGAAACTTGTAAGGAAAGAAAGAAAAAAGAAAAAAAAGAGAAAGATATTTAGGCTGAAAAGGGTATAAGTCGGCCAGTCCATCTCGCGGGTTATGACGCGACCTCAACCCGCGGCATAACTCGCCCGCTTACACAAAACCAAACCCATCCAGAGGGTTTCGCGGGTTGTGCCGCGACCTCAAGTCGATGTGCAACTCGTGTAGTTCACTGTGGTTTGTCCAAAACCACCAAAAGCCAAACTCAAACTTGGTACCAAACGCGGTGCTAACGACAAAAGCTTAACACTAGAATACCAATATTATATAACAAAATTCAGGGTGTTACAATCCTCCCAACCTTAGAATGAGTTCGTCCTCGAAATCTACTATTCTCAATGGAACACTGTCCGCAGAGAAGATCGTTCTTAACCCATTTGCCAGAATCATTAACGTGATCTTAATACCGACACCCGAATTATCTACCCTTCTTGGGCACATTTCCCTCCTAACCGAGCGAACACTCAACTCTCTAAAGTAACCTTTACTCATAAGGTTACGGTTGCCTCCCAACCTCAGGTGACAATTACTACCTCCAGAAAATTAGCGACCTCAACTTTCCATCTACCAATTTCTTTCGAACTGCACGGTTCCGAACTCAAAGCCAATGGTCGACGCTAATCTTCCCAAAAATCTTAGATTTCACTGATCCATTCCTAATATCGATAAAGATATTCTTACAAGGCGCACTGATGCGTCTTTCCGGCAATCGGTTAACACATATTCTGTTATCACTCTACTCCGATCCGACTCCAAATCTGGAAATAGCCCTTTTTCAAATTTCTTAATACTTCCATAAATACTTCGTCTACAACCACATTATAAAGATTAACCTCTAAACATACCACCAATCTATACATTCGGACTATAAAGGACGGGCGCTAATAAAACCCACAACAGGAATTTGATGCACATGCTGAAAAATAAAAAGGATTAGGCTTAACGCCTAGAGAGCTCAAGAGTTTTACATAAGTAAAAGCAATTAAATTGATGAACTTCTCTTTAAAACAGAACCTTTCAAATAATGAATTTTAAAACATGGAACAACTCCTTTTCAAAGTTATGCAATTTCAAAGATGGATCCTTCATTTCAACGATGCTTTATAAATTGACACAACTTGTACTAACTCGAAGTATGAAACATTAGTAACACCATCCACATCGTACGTCCGAAAACATGGACACTAGGCCCAATACTCACATGACCCAAAAACGAAAGAAAACTAACTACCAACATGCATGAATAACACATTTCATTCAAACCTTAATATACGTGGGGAGAACCCAATATTAAAGCCATCATTTACCGTCGACTCCACATAACCAAAGTTGGTAAAAATATGACATTAGTGTTTAAAATACCCCGGGTCTACGACGGAGAGACCCGTACACAAAGAGAATAGAAGGACACGCAAGTAGGCCGCCCATACAACTTCCTCGCATGACCTCTAAACGTTTCCATCTTGGGTGGCGAGAACAAATGAATGGATCCACCCGTGATGTTATTGGATTTCACCACGTATCCCGATCTTAGTTCCCATGCCATACCAGACATCACAACCTCAAACCGTTGTTGCCTCTAGCCATACTCTGTCGAGTTCCACCTCAAGGGCTTACGGACACGGGTGTCTACCCAATCTAGACGAGTTCCAACTCAGCGGCTCGTGCCACCTATTGTCTACTCGCTAGCAAACCCGAGTGGTCACTAAGCGTAACCCAAAACCTCAGGCCTTACTAAACAGACAGACTTACGTGCCAATGAAACCATTACAACACTGTCTAAACATTACATGACTCCAATTGAATGACCAACACACCCAAAAACATGTAACTCATCAAAAACACGAATAAACTCCATCATACTAAAATCTTTCATTGCGGTTATAAATCCAGACAAATGTCCACACAACTCATTTAGTCAAAACCCGAGCCAAAGGCCCAACACTTCACGTAAATTTCCAACGAAAGCCTCGTAAACCTTAAAACACATTTAACCGACATTTAACGTTTCCCCAAATAATGAAATGTCTTTAAACAATGTTTATGAAAACACACACCACAAGGACATGATTTCTCAAAACTCAACACGTATTGAGACCAAAGATTTTCCAAAGGTTTATGAATGCAAATATACTAAGATGCATATGTCATGAAATAAACTTTTCTTGCACAAAATCATCAAAGATGCATAAATCATAATATAGATTTTACGTGTACAAAATCACCCAGAATACGTAAATCACGCTATTTACTTGTCGAAATATTCAAGCTCGACATGAGCAATTTATGATGTTAAAACAATCCAAATTACCGAATACGAAAATTTATCAAAATACTCACACCTTGAGAAATACCAAGTAAAACATACGCAACATTTTACACTATAAACGTGAAAATAGGTTCTTGCATTTCAACACGTGCAACAATTGTTTGCACAACTCCAAAGGGAAAATCACGATTTTACCTTTAAAATTCCCCTCTATAACCAAGAGACATTGCAGCAAAAGAATTTTCAACTCACCCCATATGCAACAATTTATTCCCCAAAGGGCAGTAAGATAACGGGGATGCAAATAAAATTTCAAATCGAGTTTAAAGCTTCCCGTTGCAAAGATAAATACATTTGACCAAAATAGAAACTACAACGACAAAAATACCGCTAACTCGCTAAATGCTTTGCGGAAATTTTAACAGTAAGAGTTAATGATGGAAATACGATCAGAACGAAAGTCCTGTTTTAAAAATAACGTAAATCGTTTATGCAATCATCCACACCAACGTTATACTTAAATCCAATGCACATATTACACGACGGTTGACATTTGTTAACAAAACCCCGAAATTAACGCACACAATGATGCATATGCACATGTTCCTGAAATTATTTACGCGACACAAAAGTCGTAAGATGAGCCACCATAATCCAACTGGATTTTCATGAAACTCATTAACGCTAAAATCAAGTGGTGTCCAAATTTCCATTTTTCAACACAAGGTAAGGCGACCATTTTGACAAGATTTTTGATGAGACACGACGCCCAAAGAACTCATAACTTGCACGCAATGAAATTAAACTCACGCATCTCAAAACATGCGCACGCGACAAAAGAATCCGTAAAACAAAACTCCAAGAAATTCAACAAAACTCACACAACTAAAAATTCCCAAGAAACTCCGACTCAAAAGCATGGGGATAACTCTTCCTTTAAAACCATTGACATACGTAGAAGAGATCCAATGTCAAGGTCAAAATTCCACAGCTACTTGCCCATTAACTCAAAAAACGTTAAAAAGCAGATATTTCGACATCCAAAAATAGCATTTAAACACAAGACGTGAATAAAGAGAGTTTTGATAACAATTTGAAATCAGGTGCAACAAAACCATTTTAAGCATGCTTATGCTCATAGTTTAAAATATGCTGAGTGCTAAATGTTTTGCCAAAACGTTATAAGGTAATTTACTTTATGGTTGGCGATCATGAAAAGCAATTTATGCAACCTTATTTTAGAAATAAATTTAATGCATGAATTCGGTCGGCACTCACATCTTAATACTATGCTTCCCAACATCCCGATGTACTATAATCAACCGGATGCCTCAGGCATCATAGGGCAACCATCCCATTAATTAACTTACAAATCTCCTCAAAATAGAATCGATCTAACAAGATATAGTTCTAATTCCACCAACGAATCTGGCTCAAGATGATTAACTTAATGCGTTCTACGCACTTATTATCATCCCAAAGAGACGTTGCTATAAACAACAATCATTCCTTAGCTTACTCGCTTAGAAACTTTCGCACAACTCTAACCGTCAACATACCAAGGTAGAGCAGGTAAACACAAGCACGAGAAAGGGTAAGGAAGAGTTTAACTGAAACACGCACGAAAGAAACGTACCGCTACGTCTACCAATTGTCATAACATTAGCAAACCAATTACACTCACGTAAAATATCCTCATAATCACATTAGCTAAGTGAGATTATAAACATATAACACATAAGGGTTCTTGTTACCGTCATCACAACGCCTGATGAACATAACTTCCGTCGACTCTAAGACTGTCCCATCTTAGAAGTTCTACCCAATCTCACAATCGATGCCTATCAAACTCAGTCTAAGTCTAGACATCTTACATTCATGCCTAGTTCGCTTAAACTAGAGCTCTGATACCAACTTGTAACACTCTAAAATTCAGAGTAAATTAAAACCTGGAAATATGGCAACAAGACATTCGTATTGAAATAAACTTCCCATAAAGGGGATCAGTCCTTAAGACTATACAAAATCTGAACGGATATAGAATTCATCAACAAACTAATCTAAACATAACTATATAGATTACATCAGTTGACGATCCATATTTCACCAAAAGAATGGGACTTTAACAATGCCCAACACCAAATACTAGTCATCTCAACAATGCCTCGAGTCTACACTCGACACTCAAACCCTCGGCGACCCGCCGCTAAAGGAACCTGTTATACACATCATTTGAGAAAAAGTGTTAGGCTTATAAAGCCTAGTGAGAACATACAGTTTATACAAAATCAGAGATATAAACATTTGCATCCAAACGGAATTCTTTCAAACAAGCATTTCCAAGTTCACCATTGATAGGAACATAATCCATTAAAATAAGGTCTTAAACCTTCTTTCCAGAACCTCACAATTTAATGCACATGTAGTTCTTCGTTTTGGTAATCATGTAGAACCTCACAATTTAATGCACATGTAGTTCTACTTTTATTTACGGCCAGAGCCTCACAATCTAATGCACATGTAGCTCTATATTTGTTAACGGCCAGAGCCTCACAATTTAATGCACATGTACCTCTATATTTGTTAACGGCCAGAACCTCACAATTTAATGCACATGTAGTTCTTATTTACTTTACTTGGTAACCTCCAAATAATATCAGTCGACTCAAAACCTAGGGATCCACTAGTAATGGTACAGACTCGTCACAACAACATATGTGACCAACCATAGATAAACATATGGTATAAACACATTTTATAAACAGAATGTCATTTCCAGTTCAACTTCTGGTAAGAATGAAAATCATTAAAAATGAGTTCTTAAACATTCTTTTCACATATCCACATAATGTGCAAGTAAAACATCATTTTACTTCAATAAGATAAGATCCATCATTTTAGTAAACACAAATGATCGGGAACCCTAAAATCTCCCAAAACTCAAGTTATATCAAATATTGTAGAAAACTTAGATCTGAAACCATGGAGATATATAGAAGTTCCAAAAGGTAGCTTTTGATATGTATACAGTTTTTAAAATGCTAGTAGGAACTCACCAAACAGGTCTATACGAAAACCCGAAAAACCAGATATCGACAACAACGAGGAGATGAAGCCTTCAATACCGAACCCTCGCTAGATACACGAAATACTAGCAACAACGACAACCTCAAGATCCAAAAGAAGAAAGAGAGAGAGAGAGAAACTTGTAAGGAAAGAAAGAAAAGAGAAAAAAAAGAGAAAGATATTTAGGCTGAAAAGGGTATAAGTCGGCCAGGCCATCTCGCGGGTTATGCCGCGACCTCAACCCGCGGCATAAATCGCCCGCTTACACAAAACCAAACCCATCCAGAGGGTTTCGCGGGTTGTGCCGCGACCTAAAGTCGCGGTGCAACTCGCGTAGTTCACTGTGGTTTGTCCAAAACCACCAAAAGCCAAACTCAAACTTGGTACCAAACACGGTGCTAACGACAAAAGCTTAACACTAGAATACCAAGATTATATAACGAAATTCAGGGTGTTACATATATATATATATATATATATATATATATATATATATATATATAATCAAAGACTTAGCACTTGCAGAAAAATTCCTTTCATTTTTGGTCCTAATAATTAACGGCCAGTTAACTTTTTCGTTAACTCCGTTAGTTAGTTAATTTGATTAATTTTGGAGGGAAACCGAATCATTGCACCTTTTCGTGAAAGGTTGCACCTCTTCATGAAAGATTGTGACTTTAGGATTTTCCTGCTATATATATAGAATAGTTTCCTTCAAATCAATTACGTTTTCCTTTTGTCTTCACTCTCTATCACAAACACAATAACCATGATTACGAGAAGAACTTGTAGGACCGTTGCCTACAGTTCTTAAACTCGAGGAGGTCCTGGGAGGAATTAACCTAGATCAATCAACGACCTAGTGGAGACTAATATTCATTAAGGATAGTAATTTAATCACGTACTCGTTGTAGTCTAAATTGATCATTCTGTCTTCTGTCCAATTCCCTGTTTCTAACACTAAATGATCCTTAATATTTATTTTGACTGAAAGCCTTTTAGGTGTCATCATCTTTTATGCACCTTAGGTTAGGTCTCGAGGTTTGATGGATTGTTGTGTAACTTCACATAACTATTAATTAAATATTTAGAATCATAAATACGGGAATACATGAAAGAGATTGGTTTATCAATCATTAAAATTCATGGTCAATGCTTACCATAGCATTTAAGAGCCTCTCAACCATAACTATCTAATTAAATTCCTTTCAATCTTATACAATAATTTGTTTACGTTCTGAGCTCTCATATATTGTCCACGGTAACGCTGTGTTCTCGAGTTTTTTTTTACAAAGGAAAGGAAGGGAAAGGGTAAGAAAGTAGAAGGGAAAGAAAAAATATTGTATTCTCGAGTTTTTTTAAGAAGGGAAAGGGAAGAAAAATATTGCTTATTTTCCTCCCAAATGTGAGAGGAAACGGAAGGAAATGAAAGAAAGGAATTTAGAAAAAAAATATAAATATTTATAAAATTACATATATACCCATTAGTTACATTCCACTGTTAAATAAATAAGGATATATTGGTAAAAGTGACATCTTTCCTTTCCTTTCTCTCTTACTCGAGAACATGAAAATTTATTTTATTTTCTTCCCTTTCCTTCAATCTCAAGAACACAAATACAAATATTTCTTTTCTTTTCTTTTCCTTCCATTTCATTTTTCTTTTCTTTCCTTCCAAAACTCGAGAACACAGCGTAAAAGAAATAGATTCATTTTACAGATTATACAAAAGTTATAGATTTTTGGCATAAAATAAATATGATTTCATAAAAATGAACAAATGACTTTATTGGATAAATATAACGAATAACATCGCAGTAGTATCAAATATATGCTTACTGCTTTCTTTAGGATAAAATAACAACCAACTAGATTTTATTTTGTAAATGGATATAGTATAAAACCATAACTTAAGATTCGATGTAACATCCCGTATTTTTCAGTCGGAAATAATAATATATAAATAAATGTAAATTTTGGGTAACAAATAGTATAATCTCAACATTGATGAAAAATAGTCTAGAATCATGATTATATGAATATAAAAAAACATTTAAGTAAAGGAGCAAACTTGACAAGCTCTTAAACTTTAAGGCATTGTTTGACAAAAAAAGAGCTAACTTATAAGCTAGTTTTTTTTACATGTTTGGATGACCATAAACTAGTTTATAAGGTAGTTTATTGAAAAACTACTCATAATAGCGTTTTAAAAAACTAGTTTATCAGCTACCAGCTAGCTTATAAGCTATTTGCCAAACATTAATATAGAGACCATTTTAAAATAAAGGGCCAAATGTATCACTCATAAAAGATGAAGGACTTATTTTTCATATTCTAAAATTCATAACGACTGAACACAAGTTTACTTTTAGCGGAATCATCTGGATTCTTTCATGTATAAATAGCTTATGGGCCATGGTAAGAAATTGGAGGAAAACCGAAGCTTAGATTCTTGTTTTGGAGATTGTTACCGGAATTAGGATTCAGAAATATTGGTCGGATTTGAAAATATAATGAAAGACACTTTGTCAAATTATTGGTTTTACAACATAATATTTTCAATAGATCGTTGATTTCTTAAAACTTTCAAATCTAGGCCTTATGACTGTTTGGTCACAAACACCATCGCATTAGTGGCAATGATTGGTTCTTATGACCGACTGACTTGATTTGAAGTTACTGTTTTATCTGTTAAAATGTAATATAGGTGTGATGACACTCATATAGTTCATTAAACCCGGTTCACGAGTCATTTTGCAATGAAAAAATGGAGCTTGATTTGAAGCGTAAATCGCGATGGGTCATTTTGCAAGTAGGAATTCAACTGCCCCTTTACGAAGACAATCATATCGTTATATTAGTGGTGTGATATGGCCGTGGAAGTTTTTTTAAATGAGGTTGAGACTCAAGTCATATCTTATTTTAATCGTTACTTAAAAAACTTAATTCTAAGTTTCTTTTACATTTAATTTTATAGGTGAGAGAAATTATATATGTACTTGTTTCCGCAAGTTAAGCCTGGATTTGTGGCTTCAATGATATGGAATGATGGTCAAAAGGGATGATTATATATAACTTGAGATATGTTCAAAGTCAACAACAAGAAATCTTGAAACATAGAAAAAGTCAAACTTTTGGAAAGCTTGCAGATGCATCTTGCTTTACCTGATGTAACCACCACTTGGCCTGTTGGCCAACCACTACAAGTATTCCAACTTCCCTTTTAAGAAAGGTGTAACTTTTTAATTATGGGTTTTGATTTTTGATAGATTATATTTATAAAATATAAAACGAACAACGTGAAAAGATAACATTGGTATGGTTGAACCATAAAACATTATGTTCATAAATACATTAAGGCTATGTTTGGCAAACTAGCTGGTAGCTAATAAGCTAGCCTTTCAAAATCCTCTATGAGTAGTTTTTCAATAAGCTAGTTTATGATCATTTAAACATGTACAAAAAAAAGCTAGCTTTTTTTTGCCAAACAATGCCTAAATATATATGCTCAGGGAGGGTGCGTTTCATTTGAAAATCAAGTAATTCGTGTAAAATTTGCAAACCAATTTTAGCCGTTCATCAAGTCTAATAAATATCTAATTTTATTATATTTTCTAATTTAAAGTCATGATCATAATAAATGAATCTTATCACCTTCCATATATATCATAATTATTATTAATGAATCATAATAATTATCCATATATATATATATATATATATATTGTTTCATAAAATAGTGGTTTGCAAAGTTTACACGAATTATTTGGTTTTCAAATGAAACGCACCCTACCTAGGTATTAATATTGATTTTGTATGATTTAATTACTGATTCATTTTTGCAAATGTATTGAAAAGGACGTAAATATTATAGTTAAAAGATGAAACGAAAAGTATAAGTTTTTGAAAATGCTTTTCTAGTGCATTATATAAAGATGAAACCAAATACATATAAATTCAACAAATTAATACTAAATTATTTTATTAACCTTGATTAAATTATTATTATTTTTTTCATTCTTGAAGCAATACCAATGTAGAAAATTAGTAACTGACTAAATTAAAAGTATAAACTTTTTAGAGATAAAATATACAAGTCAAGCTGATATATAAATTGGTAATCTTAATAATAATAATAATAAATAATTAATTAATTAATTAATTAAATACCATGAAACAATTCAAAGGCATTTGTAAAATATAATTATGATGTTACTTTTTAAAACTTATGACTCGACTAATCTTTGTCTCTAAAGGTCTGTTTGGTTTACAAGAATGGAAGAGATATGGAAGGAATTCAATTCCAATTCCATGTTTGGTTTGAAAGATTTCCTGAATTTAAAATCCTATAAATATATGATTTTAAAATCCTACGGAGTGGTTGGTATTGCATGAGTGTTCGTAGGATTTGTAATAACGTTTAAAATATGTTAAACTTTTGTTTTGTAGTAATCTATTAATAAAAAAGTAATTTAATTATTTTTATAATTAAATCTAAATTCCTCAAAACAATTCTATCAAACCAAACTTCGACTACATTAAAAACATCTTCTTTAATATTATTCTTTAGTCATTATAGAAAATTATTCATTGCGATTGTTGTTACGATAAAACAGATTTTGATAGGAATAACTTGACCTTTTCAACTATTAACTTTAAAACTCCATAAAATAATTGAGATGCATGTAAATTTATCCAAACACCTATAATACACTTATTAAAAAACAACACATGAAATACAGTTTTGCCTTAAATATAACAAATTTAGAAGTCAAAGTGATCAAGAAGAAAAAAACAAAAGGGCATGGAGTAGTGATTGGAAGATGCTTTTTTGGTGACCAATTGTCCAAAAAAAATAAGATGTATATAAAGCGACAAGTTCAAATGAGAAATATCAAGTGTGAAAATAGAGAAATGATCCTAGCCTTTTACCTGATCAACATTTGTGGATTTGACCGTGAAGCATCAAATAATTTCTTAAGTGTTCTGTAGAAAATAGATGAGTAGTTTCGTAAAATAAGCGGGACGAGTTCATATGTGAACTTATGTGATTCACATATGAACTATACGTTCATATGTGAATCAGTTAATTATTTCATATGTGAATCTGTTAATTAGTTCAATTGATTCACATATGAACCTACAATTAATTAGTTCATATGTGAATCAGTTAATTAGTTATATATGAATCACAAAGGTTCATATATGAATCAGTTAATAGAGTTCATATGTGAATTACACTGATTCACATATGAACATATCATACAGGTTCATATATGAACTCGTCCCACGTATTTGTAAAAATTACGAAACTGTCTTTCTATTTTTTGAATAGCCGCAATTCTTGACCAGTCAAATCCGATCTTGACCGTATGAATGACTATGGTTACTTCTCTATTTATCACACACTTAGCATTTCTCATTTAAACCTATGACTATATATATATATATATATTTATATATGAAATCGTGTGAGAATAATAGTTATGGAGAGAATAATAAGAACAATTTTGAGCATTTAGATGAATTAACTTTTTAATCTAACTTCGTTTTTCATCAATCACCTTCAGTACTTTTAACTACCTTTATTTATCTTTATCTTCACTTTTAGTCACTTTCATAAACTTTTACATACATTTAATCACTTTCATATGCATGAATTTGTTAAAGTTTCGGTCATGATATAAAAATTGGTAAATAAGGATAATTGAATGTAGATGAAGATATATAAATGTATATGAAGATTTTGTTCTCATCTTCTTACCATAACTCATATTCTAACCGAAACTCAACCTATATGTATGTATGTATAAGGATCTTCTTTTAAGAACTTGGTCTGTGAGATCCAATTTAAACTATAGAAAATTAGTTGAAAAGAACTAATATAAATTAAAAACCTCTCTCTCTCTCCAATTTGTTCTCTCCATCTCTCCTCTTTTCCCTCTCCTCTCTCCATGACATACACGCACACACATAAATGAATTTGAACTCAAGGTAAATACAGTGTGAACACATTCTTATAAATACTATTATTGTTTGTTAACACACACCAAATCTACGAGACATGGTATAACTTATGAACATATTGTGAACACACAAATTAAATTAATAAAACTAAATCTAAACATACGTGTGAACGCAATGTGTTCACAATATTTTAACCTTGTGTGCACGATGTGTATGTTAATACGGAGATATGAGAAAGAGATAAGTACGAAATTTCCTAAAAAATGCATTAATTTTTATTTAATAAATAACGATAACTATCTTCTTAATTATTATCTTAAATTAGTTGTTTAAGATGAATCTCACGGATCTCACATAGTTTAGAGTTCTCAAATCTCAAATGATTAAACCCATATATATATATATATATAATGGCAATCACCAAATGAGAACCATAAAAAGGTTACAAACTAGTGGGAACTCATTTCAAAATATTTTTTTACTTGTTTTTTTTCCCATCAAACGCTATGATTTATGGTATTGTTTCACATGTTTTGCTTTTATATTGTGAAAAAAATACATGTGAAACTTGTTTGATTCATATTGTGTAAAGAAAAATACACTTAAAAGGTTTCACATAGTTAAACTAATACATTATGACACAAATATGTGTGAAACAATCAATGTTCTAAATGGAGTGAGGTGTTGCGTGGCGGCATGGTCAGAAGCCTTATGAGGCGTGTTTTTCAAAGAATGGCGGTAAATTTGTTTCCTAATCTATACTATATTATAAAAATTGCATAAAAAACTCTTAAAAAAAGTCTTAAAGCTTAATGTACTGCTATTTAATGCTAATTACTTAAAAAAACAACCATTAAAGCTGTATGTACTACATCTAATGCTATTTATTAATTTTCAATCATTATCTCTAACCATTTTAACTCTCTTAAAATCATTTCCCACTTTAATTCCCCTAAAATAACTCTCAATATAATTAAATATAGAATAAAAATCAAATTTAAATATAAAAATATAAAATATAACTAAAAAAATCTAACAGAATATTTTATAAAAAAATATATTATTAAACCAAAATAAATTACATTATATTATTAAGTCTAAATTAAACAAATTTATATAAAAAAATCATTATCGCTCTCTCACAACCAACCAAAATCATAATGTAAATCGACAAAAAATAAAACATAAAATGAAACATAAAATCGTGATGTATCTAGCGGCATTGTGCGAATACACTTCTAGTATTATACAATGAATCAATGATATTAAACAATTTAAATTAGAAAACATGCTAAAAACTAATAAGCATGAGACTAAGAAGGTAAGAAAATCAAGGCGTCAAACATGAGCCCTGAATTTAGAACACCGAAAACAATATTTCAAATCTTATCCTTAGAGAGAGAGAAAAAAGTTATATAAAATAATGTATTAAGATTGAGGTGACATTTGGTTCGCATATTCTGAAGGAATATGAAGAAATTGGAATGTTGAATTTCATTGACCAAATTTCATTCTTTTGTTTGGTTCGTTCTTTTTCACGGAAGGAATCTCTAAATTCCATCAAATTTCACAGATGAGGAAATTTAACATTCTTTAGCAACTACAAGGTATTTTGATGGAATGAAATTCTTTTTTTTTCATAATATCACATATGCCTTAATCCAATATAACCCAATCACAAACCATGCCTCCATTGGTTCCTTCTCTAAACCACCACCGACCACCACCGTTCTAAACTATCGTCGATATGAACCACTGCCGACAAAGGCCGATCTGAACCACTGCCGACCACCGTCGTTCTGAACCACCGCCGATCTGAACCACCGCTGACCACTACCGCTATGAACCACCGCCGATTTGAACCACCGCGGACCACCGACCACTGTCGTTCTGAACCACCGCTGATCTAAACCACCGCCGACCACCGTCCACCGCCGTTCGGAACCACCGCCGACCACCGTCGTTCTGAACCACCACCGACCACCGTCGACTTGAAACACCGCCGGTCATCGTCGTTCTGAACCACCGCCGGCCATCGCCGTTTTGAACCACCGCCGGTCTGAACCACCGCCGACCACTGCCGTTCTAAACCACCGCCGTCCACCGTCGACCACCACCGATCTGAACCACCGCCGACCACCGTCGTTCTGAACCACCGTCGACCACCACTGATCTGAACCACCGCCGTTCTTAACCACCGCCAACCATTGCCGTTTTGAACCACCACCGACCACTGCCGATCTGAACCACCGTTCTAAACCACCACCAATCTTAACGATCGTTACAAATAGAGTATTTTTAATGGCTATTTTATTAAAGTATTTTTTTGTTTAAAAAATTAAAATTATCAAAAAAGGGTATTTTGGTCATTTATCAACATTTCCTTCTAATTCCAAAGCTACATTCTGTTAATCAAACAAACATATTAAAATTCGTTTAACAAATTCCATTCCAATTCTGTCAACCAAACAGGTGGTTAAAGCTGACAACATTCCATTCCAATTCCTTCAAAGTCAAATTCTTTGACATATTCCATTCAATCCAAAAATATTCCGCAAACCAAACTTGACCTGATTCTCATAAGTTCATAACTTTTTTGTAATTCTCAAATGAATTAACTTCTCTATATAAAGAAAGGTTTGTGAGGTTAAATTTGTATTATCATTGGCTCAACTCTACTGGAATTAGATAGGGAGATGTGTGGATGAATTCATCCTTTCATGTTTTATTTTTTTATTTTATATAACAACAATTTTTATCATTTTCTCGAATTTTATAACACCTAGACGTTTATTTCACGTAATTTATGGAGTTTATAGGAACTCTTCATTCTACATAAACCAAATTAAATCATGCAAACTCAATTATATCTAATATAGAGGTACCCAAGATAATAGGTTTAAGTGGTTAAAATATATGCAGATTTTGGCTGAATACCTCTGTTGGTGATTTTAGTGAAATCATCGGTCATTTTGTGTAATTGGATTCATAAAGATAAAAATGGGGTTGGTAGCTAAGCTATAACACGAGTTAGGAGGTGTGGAGTGCACACTCATGTAAGCTAACTATGACCCGGGATTGTTAGGACAGTTAATTGGTGTTTGTGAGACGAAACAGTGGCTCACGCGGGTTGTGCCGCGGGTTAACCCGCGCGGCTACCCGCGTGGTGCACTGTTTCGTGTGGGAGACAGTGAATTACGTGGTTTGTGCCGCAGGTTAACCCCGCACGGCTACCCGCGTGAGCCACTGGATTTTGGGGACGAACAGAGGATCCCGCGGGTTGTGCCGCGGGTTGACCCGCGCGGCTACCCACGTGACGCACTGTTGCAGGTGCGGTTTTGTAACCTCCAAAATCCCTTTTTGTAACTCCCAATTTGTTCTTTGTAACTCCCAATTTATTTTGTAACCTACACCAATTGACCAATTAACAATCAATTCCATTAAATGGATGATTATTATCATTAATATTATGGCATCGGTTACATTCTCTTGGTGTTTAAATAGTGTCGATTTCTACCAGAATCGAGACGGTGAATTTGAGATTATCCTCGAGTGTATTTCGTGATACCCAGGTAGAATAGGGTCGAAATAACACTTAAGGAAAGCGAACTCTCACGCAATCTCACATTCTATCCAAGTTTCGATCATCTCTCATCTCTCTCTACCCATCGATTTCTGCAACCCCACAAATCCCCAAACAACCTCCACACCAAATTGGGTATAGAGGATGATTAATTTCGTAAATACCCCCTACCTACAAAACAAGATTTTTTAATAAACCATGTATGGAAAACAACAAAGGGCTTTATATATGTAAACAAACAACAAATACAATCAACAAATTAAAAAGATAACGACGACATATGTTCTTTAAAAAGACAAAGACTGCATGCTAATTTACATATGGTTTTCCAAACTCAAACAATTCTTCGTAACGTTATAAAATGATTTCTTTGAAGCATATTTATTAAAGATATGATTAATGGAGAACCAAACCTAAGAGACCAGTTACATAAAACAATTAAAAGTATAATGTAATTAATTATCACAAGTCAACTCGGTAAAGTAATACAAAAGAAAAATTATATCGGATTTTGAATTTTGAATTAACTCGTTTTAGTTTAAAGAAACTGATTAGATTTATTTACATTATTTGAAAAAAAAAACGGAATTAAAAATATAAAGAAAATAACATCAAAAAAATGGAAATTCTTTTAAATGACAGATTAAGAAAGAGAGTTTTAAAATACAAATCATGTAATTGTTACAAATTGTACAAGTTAATCAATCTCAAGAATACGTGTAAATAATCAACAATGTGGATTAAATTGATTCCTAAATTTACTCTCAACCCGCAATCTTAAATCACTACAAGAAAAAACTTAGTTAGCGACCAAAATTTTAGTGACTACTTATATTTTGGTCACTAACTATGACGTTAGTGACGATGACAAAGATCGTCACTAATTTTTGGTCACTAATACGGATTTTAGTGACAAAAAATAAATTTCGTCACAAAGCGGTCACCAATTCTCATGAAATTTTCTTTATGACTGTGTTTTGTCAGAAAAGGTAGTGGCCATCACATTGAAAAGATCAATGACCAAAAATGATGGTCACTATTTGAATGTGTTGTGACCAAGAAATAGTGATCACTAAGTGGGATTGGTTAGTTGAGGATTGTATTGAGTTGGATAGGTTAGTGACAAAAAAGGGTGGTCATTAAATTGAAAGTGTTAGTGACCAAAAGATTGTGGTTACTAAGTGAGATTCATTAGTTGTAATTAAGTTGAATGTGTTAGTGACAAAAAGTGTGGTCACTAAGTTGAAAGTGTTAGTGACCTACAAAAGGTAGTCACTAAATGATATTCATTAAACATAGGGTTGGAAGGTTAGTAGGTTAGTGACCAAAAAATGGTAATCACTAAATTAAATATGTTAGTGACAAAAAAATATTGGTCACTAAATAGTATTCAATAATTAAATAATTATAGTGAGCTAGGAAGGTTAGTGACTAAAAATGGTGGTCATTAATTTAAAATGACGTGTGACCAAAAAAAGGTGGTCACTAAGTTGAAAGTGTTAATGACCAACAAAAGGTAGTCACTATATTGTATCTTTTAACCATAGACTTGGAAGGGTTAGTGACAAAAAAAATGTCGTCACAAATTATATGTGTTAGTGACCAAAAATAATGGTCACTAAGTGGTATTCATTAATTATAGAGTTGGAAGGCTTAGTGACTAAAAAGTGGTTGTCACTAAATTAAAGTGTTAGTGACAAAAAAATAGTTGTCACTAGGTGATATTCATTAGTTGTAGAGTTGAAGAGTTAGTTACAGAAAATGGTGGTCATTAAATTGAAAGCATTAGTGACCAAAAATAGTGGTTACTAAGTAGTATTCATTAGTTGTAGAGTTGGAAAGGTTAGTGACAAAAATGGTTGTCACTAAATTAAAAGTGTTTGTGACCAAAAAATAGTGGTCACTAAATGGTACTTATTAGTTGTAAAGTTAGAACAATTAGTAACCAAAAAATGGTGGTCATTGAACTAAAAATGTTAGTGACCAAAAAGTAATGGTCACTAAGAGATTGTTTGGAATAAATTTACTTTTAGGGGTCGAAATATAGAATAAATAAAAAGTGTAGGGTCTAGGATTGCCATGTTTGTAACTTTTCAAACAAAACACACGCGAATCCTATAAGGACTTTGACCCAACTCAATAACCCGACTATATAAACCAAGACCTGCCCTGTTTTCTCAACCGGATCACATTTACTTTGCTCTGAACCCGACATAAATCCTAGATGAACGCTCTTGGAGCACCATCAACCTCCGATTGTTCAAACACCCTCCTCATCCTCAGGTCGTCGTTTACCTCTCATCCTCAAGCCGTCGTGCGAATCATCGTCTGTCGCTCACCATCCTCAGGACGTCGTGCGAATGTCTTCGTGAAAATCGTCGTCGTGCAAATCGTTGTCATCGTGTAAATTAGCTGAGGAGACGAAGAAGAAACCGAAGAAAGTGATGAAACCTAAGGTCACGATTGCGGAAGCGGCGGCGAAGATCGATGTTGACGACTTGGCTAGTTTTCTGTTGGATTACAGTGAGTGAATTGCGTAAATGTATTTTCTACAATACAATATTCTGCTGAAATTTCTTTCATTAGTAGTTAAAATTTGTTTAAATTCGTAAATTGGTTCAGCGCATTGTATAAGCTTTATTCTCAACGAGAGGATATAGCATTATGAGATTTTTTTGGTAGTCTTTGTTTTCTGATTCAACTTTCACTCCGTAGTTAGCCAAAAACTTGTATATCTTAGTATAAAATCATTGTTAATATAGTTGTAGATTAGATACACAGTTTCATTCTCACACAACAGGATATGTAGTTGAAACAGAAGAGGGAGCTTTAAGGTTTAACTTTGAGAACTATCAGATTTTTATTCAATTATTGGTTGAATATTGCAAACTAATCACCATAATTCATTTATATGTGTTTATAGACTTCGTTTGAGGCACAACAAGAGATACAGTTGATAAGGTTTGCTGACTATTCCAATGATTATATAGAAGATGTATTAGTTATATGTTTTTCTATGATTCCACAGATCGAGGGGTTGAGCTATAGGATAGCTCAACCTTCCCTTATTGCAATATTATCACCCGTCAATTTGTTGGAGTTGGACTTGACTTATCAGTGAAATACATTATGTTTTAAATTTTTGATAACAGTAAACTCAAAAATAGATAATGCAGGGTGCAAGCACCGGATTGACCAATAACTATCCCAAGTTAAGACCACTCAAAGACTTTAGAACCATTCAAACACATATGATGGGTCAAGGCATAACACAATAACACAAATCACATTCAGAAGAAGTCTCAATACCATTAGATGAAGAACTAGCCTCCATTTTAGAACTACCAGACTTGTAGACATTCATGAATCCCATACGATGCCCGCTATCTTTGCTACCGTTACCCCCATATCCAAGGTTCAAATCTACATCCATAGGAATATGATTAGAACCAGAACCCTGTATACTCATTTACCCATTGCTACCACCAAAACTATCACGCAGTTGGCCATTTGATGAATCAATTTGTCATTTTTTAAATCTTGAATCATTGGTGCCAAATGTAGAGGACCAATTTTGTTCCAGTTTTAAACCATCATTAACTACTTGGTTTTGTTGATTGGGTCTAGAGCTTGATTCGCCTACATCCCAACTACTAAAACATCGAGAGTTGTGATTGAAATTTAGCTCACCGAAAAGATCAGTACTTAATAACCGTCTTTCGGTGAGAGACAAACTGTTAATGCATTCATCAGACTCATCGATACCTCTACTGTTGGAATTAGGCCCCTGGTTAAAATCAACGGTCTCAGGGAAGGTATCAAACTCCGAACTTGCATCCGGGACAACTTACGGTCTCAGGGAAGGTATCAAACCCCTAGTTAATAGTGTGTTTTAGCGGTGGTTCTTTTACCTACTCGGGTGCAATGTAACCGTTACTCGTGATAGTAGTTTTGGTTTAGTTGCTATTGTATTTTTCAAAACAACCATCAACCTATTAGAGATGATTAAGATAACTAAAACACAAATATACATAACATGTTATCATTATCTGAGTTCTTGTAACACCCTCAAATTTGGAAAGAGCGACTAATTAAAAGAACTTTCAAAAATACCTTCAAGGATAATAAAATCTCTCACTAATAGTCCATAATTGAAGTACATTTCTAAATTGAACCATCAACGAATAAGTAAAGTCCTACATAAAGACTGACTAAAGTCGAGTGTTACTATAACCCAATGCCAATCGCTATCTCCAATATAAGTGTGGAACACTTCAACGAGCTAACCTCTTCCTCGAGTGACCAACTAGCACTCATCTCATCTCAGTGCCGCTAGATAAATCCCGGAATGGAACCAGATGCACAAGCCGACAAAATAAAAGGGTTAGGCTAACGTCTAGTGAGTTCAAAAGTTTTATATCATGATTATAGAGGAAAAACGTAAGGGAAAGTATTGTAACATTTAATCATGATCCTTTGAAAAGATTTACTAAAGAAAATAAGAAAGTAGCTCATTTACTAATAATAAACATTTTATAAATGGATGCCTCAACGCCAAAACATTCTTTCATGAAGTAATGAAATCCAACACTTGATCAAAACGAGAATAATGGTAATGCTTGAAAAATGGAATTGAATAAGCTTTATAAATCAACCGACCAAAATATGCATAAACTCCAGTTTATATGATTATAGCATAAGAGAGAGAGATAACTCGACTCAAAACGTGGATATAAATTGACTCCCGATTTATGACAATGTAAATAATACTTCATATCCCAAAACACCCCAAAACACGGGTAGGGAATAATACTCAACCCATAAAACATGGAATGAACATATGTATGTAAAATGTCACCGAAAACAATACATAAAGACAGCCCAAAGACAACACCTTTCGGCGACGGGGAAACCCGATTCCGCATAATGCGACGTGCACAAAGTAAGCCACACATTACGTTAAACTGGTATTAAATATCGGGCTCAACATCTTTCAGAATACACCCATAAATAATAGCACGGAGGACTTACACCATACCGAAGAAGCCAAACCGCGCCTCAATGGGGATTAACTAGCGTTCCACCATTGGACAAATAATAAAGTATCGAGCTCAACATCTTTCAGCATACACCCATAGTTACTGCACGAAGGACTTATAATCCCATCCTATGCCTAACGTGCCGCACGAAGGACTTACAATCTCATCCTATGCCTAACGTGCCACGATGTGCAGAGGCTAGTCGTCCCACATCGTCAAAATAACAAAAGTGCTAATGGATCCATAGCATACGGGGCTGAAACATTATATGACTCAAAACAAATGAACTAACGCATTCAAAACATGTAATTCCCAAATAAGATGCAATAATTGCAAATCGTAACCAAAAGCTCTACAATGAGCTAATAAAACGGACAAGTGTCCTCATAACCCAACAAAATCCAAACGAGCCATAAGCTCAACAAACTCAAAGACCCAACGTTGAAATTCATAAAGTTGAAACCAAACGTAAATGACCCAAAATAATGCAACCCATGCTTCAACACACCCAAATGACTTCAACATGATTTAGATCGGGACAAAACATTTTCCAAAGTGGGTTTATACCTTTTATTCTTTCAAATCATCCCATGACACCCAATTGAATGCTTTTATACTCAGAAACATGCTTCATGCAATAAATCATTGAAATATCCAAAATATATGATTTATTTATCAAAATGCTCAAATCCTAAATGTGGATGCTTTATAAGTTTATAAAGTTGAATACTTCCAAATAACTAAAACTTATCAGATGATTAGCTGTTAACAATTCCATATAAAACATGTAAACACTTTAAAATAGGTATTTTGGCATGTACACTGTTTTCACAAATCAACTTGAACTCACCTTGCTAGATTTAGGCCAAATCTAGATTTTACCCCTCCCATCGAGCTCCTTTGAAGGGCACTTGAATTCTCAAGCCGAAAGCTTCCAAAACCTAGATCCATACATTCCAAACCATAAATACCCATATTTAACCATTTAGAAACATTCCCCAAACTTTATTTACTAAAATCCCCAACAAGGTCAAAACCCTAGTTTCTCCAAAACCATCAGTTTCGAGGTTCGAGCAACCAAATACTAGGAAAACATCAATGGATCATTTATAACATTAAATCAAGGAAGCTTACCATTCTAGATGATGAGGTTTTCCGAGGGCACCCAATCACACTCTTCAACACGAGCTCCCAATCGTTGAACTTGAGGAGGAAAATGAAGGTGGAGGTTTTGTGGTTCGAGATCCCACTAGCTAGATGATGAAGAATCATATGGTTCAAGGGGGAAACCCTCAAAATGGGTTAGGGTTCGTCTTGAGGTTTGATAGAGAAAAGGGGAGAAGATAGAAGTGAGAAATGAGGAGAGTGGTGAAAATTTTGGACATTTAGAGGACCATACGTCGCGCGCGACCTTGCCACGCGATAGTGACATTGTCACTATCGCGAGGGCACTCTCGCGGGGATTGTACCGCGGGTGGTACTTTCCCGGCGATTGTGCCACGCGATAGTGACACCTGTCACTATCGCGAGTCACAATCGCGCCACTCGTACCGAACCCAGAAAAAGGTCAAAACTCGAGGTTCTCGCATGGGTCGACTTAAGGTTCGAAAGAACAACATAATTCACCCTAAAAGATAGACGGAAGGTGAAGAGATGGATGGAGATGAACGGAAAACTTACTAAGCGAAAATCCGGGTGTTACAATACTCCCAACGTTAGAATGATTTCGTCCTCGAAATCTAGATTCCCATGAAACGTTAACCGCAGAGTAGATTGCCCCTACTCCGCTAGCCAAAGCTAACTCCATACTTTATGATGGTCCTCACGGTAAGTGTCCCATTGGGGACATCATACTTACACCCGAGTGAGCGTTCAACTTACTAAAGTGGTCCTTACCCACAAAACTACAGTTGTCTCCCAACCTTGGATGACACTTACTGCCTCAAGAGCAGCCTGTAACCCCGATTTCACACCGGCCAATACACTTTAACTGAACATGCTTCCGAATCCAAACCAAAGTTCGACATTAACCTTCAAAGAATTCCCACAATTCTTAATGATCGGTTCTTGATATTGACAACGCCGTCCTTTCGAGGCGTACCAATACGCTCTTTAGATAGCTGGTTAATACAGATCTGGCTATCACTCACCCCGATCTATTCTCATCCTCAGAACATTCCCTTACTAAGATTTTTAATACAACGAGGAACCTAAACACCTCAATACTTAATTACCAACATTTAACCTTCTTTTAATTCCCACCATCAAGGGCCAACGATTTCTTGATCCAACAGGGATACTTTCAAACCTTCCAACGGTTTGTTGACTTCGAAAGGGCAAGTTGACGCCTAACCCAACTGGTAATACCAAAAATGTGGATATCCCACCCAACAATTCACTCCCGAAGTATTGTCGCGGTAAAGTTGACACCTAACAGGGTGCTAAGATTCCCAATCTTACATTTCTAACCAATGAATCACAATACTTCCCTTGCTCATGCAAGCCCATCCAAACGATATACAAGCAACGTATAGCATGATGTCTAACGGTCCAACGACCCGACAAATTCAACCCAACCATACCTAGAATCATACAATACTTTATCTGCAAGTTTACCGAAGCATAAAGATCACCCCTTAATTAACTGGAAAACATAAATCTAATACCTCCATTATCCAAGCATGACCCAATTCAAAATCTAAAACCCAAAATTCAGAACTAACCACAAGTCGGATCAACCGACGCTTCAATTTCCAAGGACTCTTCCAGTCCCGAATTACAACATCCTATGTCGATAGGGTTTTAAATCTATAGCCCTAATGAGTTCAAGGTTTTTCAATCATTATGCCAATTTAAACTTTGTAACATTTTAAAACACAAAAGAAATTTTATAACAGTAAATCGTGCGGTAAAATTTCACTACCGTTCAATCGATAGGTTTCAAAATTGGCCACCAACTCTACTCATCTACACCGTTTCCAAAACTCATTTGATTAGTACTTACGTTAACAAAACGGTAACAAAAGATGCGCGACAAAATTTTCCACGTACTCCCAAGGTCCTAGCATGCATCAAATTATAATATGCATATGATAATATTTTTCCTAAATTTAGCAACACGATAGGAAACGTAAGTAAACTTTAAATCGAGTTCAAATTTTTTTTTCGGGTCGCACGGATAAAACACACTTGTTCAAAGCGACAACTACAACGAAATGAATACTGATAACTCGTTTAATGCATTGCGGAAATTCCTAATAGTAAAATCAATAACGTAAATAAGTTCGGAACAAAAGCTCTATTTGAATTAACACAAATCTTTTATATGATTACTCACACCTCACAGTATAATTTAGTCTGAAAACAAAAAGTATACGATGATTGATATTTGTATAAAACCCAAAGATAAATCACATGATAATGAAATTTCCCAAAACAACATGTTCATAATCTCGAACTCTCAAGGTTTTCTCTCTTTTAGCCACAAGGCGACATAGAATAAAGTTTCACAACAAAACTTGCATGCGACCGCTTATTTCACGAAGCTTAATAACATGATATGCGTATGCACTTGGTTAAAACATGAAATAACTTATGTCGGTTTCGAGTTCGAAGTCTAATGAAAATATGATCTCATCGTTCTAAAACATTGTCTAAAACACCTCGATTAAATTTCTCAATAATATATGCATACCTGCTATGTGCAGCCAAACTTCTCACACGAAACCCAAAGGAGAAAACAACACCCGTAGGTGCTACTAAAATTTCCACGTCAAATCAACAAAACCCCATGAATAAAATTCTCAATAAAACTCATACATCAAAATAATGAAAGGTAGCTCTTCGTCTAAAACCTTAACATACGTGGAGGAGATCCAATATTAAGGTCAAAAGTCGTAGTTACTTGCCCAAAACTCTAAGAAACGTTAAAATACGAGCATTACCACCTTCGAAATAGTGTTAGGCAAATGAGAATAAACGAAGTCTCGACAAAGCATGCAACCACATGCGATAAAATAATTTTATGCATGTTTAAAATCATGGTCTGAAACTTGTGTGCTAAACATTTCAAGATTTCGTGGAATGATCCACATGGTGATTTTGGAAACATGAGAAATACTCGATGCAACTTATTTTAGAAATATATTTCGTGCATGAATTTGGTCTGCACTCAAAACCTCGAAACCACGTTCTTCGATTCCTTAGTCATACTATTTTCAATCGGATGCTCAAACGTCTTAAGGCAGAGATCAAAGACTTCATAGGTTCACTTCATAATTTCTCCTCGAAATACGTTGGTTCCAAATGTCTACGGTTCTAATCCAACCAATCAATTCGACCCAAAACGATTTACTTAATGCAATCACCATGCTTACCGTCACTCCAAGTGACGAAGACTAAGATCATCAACTTTTTCTAATGGTTACCCATATAGAAACTGTTTCACTACCCCAATGGTTATCATACCAAGGCAGTTCAAGCATACACACGTAACTCGTAGGTTCACCATAACACTGGTCAGGTGCTACTATGAACGTACTGTACATGATCATCCTTGCCATTTTCGGCACGATTCCCGTTCCTAGTGGCTCCACTCACCTCGAATCATCAAATCTTAAAGTGCCTAATGGTGTGATCTCACATTCAACGCTAAAAATTTACGCTAGCTTGAGTCTAGACATTCAAAATCAACACCTAATTCTCTCAAACTTAAGCTCTGATACCAACTTGTAACACCCTCAAATTTGGATAGAGCGACTAATTAAAAAAACTTTCAAAAATACCTTCAAGGATAATAAAATCTCTCACTAATAGTCCATAATTGAAGTACATTTCTAAATTGAACCATCAACGAATAAGTAAAGTCCTACATAAAGACTGACTAAAGTCGAGTGTTACTATAACCCAATGCCAATCGCTATCTCCAATATAAGTGCGGAAAACTTCAACGAGCTAACCACTTTCTCGAGTGACCAACTAACACTCATCTCATCTCAGTGCCGCTAGATAAATCCCGAAATGGAACCTGATGCACATGCCGACAAAATAAAAGGGTTAGGCTAACGTCTAGTGAGTTCAAAAGTTTTATATCATGATTATAGAGGAAAAACGTAAGGGAAAGTATTGTAACATTTAATCATGATCCTTTGAAAAGATTTACTAAAGAAAATAAGAAAGTAGCTCATTTACTAATAATAAACATTTTATAAATGGATGCCTCAACGCCAAAACATTCTTTCATGAAGTAATGAAATCCAACACTTGATCAAAACGAGAATAATGGTAATGCTTGAAAAATGGAATTGAATAAGCTTTATAAATCAACCGACCAAAATATGCATAAACTCCAGTTTATATGATTATAGCATAAGAGAGAGAGAGATAACTCGACTCAAAACGTGGATATAAATTGACTCCCGATTTATGACAATGTAAATAATACTTCATATCCCAAAACACCCCAAAACACGGGTAGGGAATAATACTCAACCCATAAAACATGGAATGAACATATGTATGTAAAATGTCACCGAAAACAAATACATAAAGACAACCCAAAGACAACACCTTTCGGCGACGGGGGAAACCCGATTCCGCATAATGCGACGTGCACAAAGTAAGCCACACATTACGTTAAACTGGTATTAAATATCGGGCTCAACATCTTTCAGAATACACCCATAAATAATAGCACGGAGGACTTACACCATACCGAAGAAGCCAAACCGCGCCTCAATGGGGATTAACTAGAGTTCCACCATTGGACAAATAATAAAGTATTGAGCTCAACATCTTTCAGCATACACCTATAGATACTGCACGAAGGACTTATAATCCCATCCTATGCCTAACGTGCCGCACGAAGGACTTACAATCCCATCCTATGCCTAACGTGCCACGATGTGCAGAGGCTAGTCGTCCCACATCGTCAAAATAACAAAAGTGCTAATGGATCCATAGCATACGGGGCTGAAACATTACATGACTCAAAATGAATGAACTAACGCATTCAAACCATGTAATTCCCAAATAAGATGCAATAATTGAAAATCATTACCAAACGCTCTACAATGAGCTAAGAAAACGGACAAGTGTCCTCATAACCCAACAAAATCTAAACGAGCCATAAGCTCAACAAACTCAAAGACCCAACGTTGAAATTCATAAAGTTGAAACCAAACGTAAACGACTCAAAATAATGCAACCCATGCTTCAACACACCCAAATGACTTCAACATGATTTAGATCGGGACAAACCATTTTCCAAAGTGGGTTTATACCTTTTATTCTTTCAAATCATCCCATGACACCCAATAGAATGCTTTTATACTCAGAAACATGCTTCATGCAATAAATCATTGAAATATCCAATATATATGATTTATTGAATCAAAATGCTCAAATCCTAAATGTGGATGTTTTATAAGTTTATAAAGTTGAATACTTCCAAATAACTAAAACTTATCAGATGATTAGCAGTTAACAATTCCATATAAAACATGTAAACACTTTAAAATAGGTATTTTGGCATGTACACCATTTTCACAAATCAACTTGAACTCACCTTGCTAGATTTAGGCCAAATCTAGATTTTACCCCTCCCCTCGAGCTCCTTTGAAGGGCACTTGAATCCTCAAGCCGAAAGCTTCCAAAACCTAGATCCATACATTCCAAACCATAAATACCCATATTTAACCATTTAGAAACATTCCCCAAACTTTATTTACTAAAATCCCCAACAAGGTCAAAACCCTAGTTTCGAGGTTCGAGCAACCAAATACTAGGAAATAGGGGTGCTCAAATTTCCGACCAACCCGTTCAACCCGGCCAACCCGGCCAACCCAACCCGCAAAAAACGTAAACCGCATCAAACCATGATAGAACCGATACAATTTTAGATCAAACCGCATTTAATGGGTTGGAAATGGTTTGGGCCCAATCCAAACCGACCCAACCCGATAACCCGTCTAAAATAAGCGGCCTTTTGTTTTTTTTACATTTCATCAGTTTATACTTCACTTCTTCTCTTCGACCTAGTAGTAGCAGACTAGCAGCGCCGCTGCCTTTCTTCAGTTCAAAACTTCAATCGCATGATCGACGCCTTCACCAAGAAACTTGGTTTCGTTCAATCGACACTAGGTTTCGTTAAGTTCTGTTACTAATCCCATGTTCACCAAATCGACGCCTTCAAATCCCAAGTTCAGTTACTTTCGGCGCCTTCAGCAAATCGACACTAGGTAAAATTGATTACTTGTTTAATCTTTGTTTTGAATCCGATTGATTTTACTTCTGTTCAGTCGGTTCGATTCACTGTAATCTGTTAATTTTTTTGTCAAATTTTGAATGGATTCTTTATCTGTTTTATGTAGTGTTTAGTGGTTGTTTGATTCGTTAGTATTGATCTGTTGAACTTAAATTGACTTTTGGTTGTATATATTAGAGAAGTTTATTGATCAATAATCATTTGGATTATGCTTGATTTTCCCAGGTGAATGAGAAGGCTCCCGAAGTCAAGCTGACGACCACCACCGGCGTGTTTTAATTTTGTTATTGTCCTGTTTTAAGTGGTTATTACTAGATCAACTTCAAATTTTAAGATTGATATAAGATGATAATTGATACTTGATAAAAGCTTGATCTATGGCATCTATGACTCCAGCTAAATTTTAAGATATATTTGTGTCTTTATTGTCCAAAAATAACCACTTCTGAGAGTCAATTGATATCTGCATCTGTCTCTGGTTGCGTGATCTGAGAATCAAAGTCTTACGGAAAATCTTCTTACTTTGTTTTGTTCTACTTCCTTATCTCAGGATTTTGGGGTTTGTCTTTATGGTGCTTGTATTGTGGACACCAGTTGTTGTTCCTTTGCTTCCAACACTTGTACAGAACTGGGCAACACATAACTCCTCAAATATTGCAGATCCACTTGAGAGATATGGGATTGAGTTGACATCAGCAAGGCAGGTATTATTTACTTGAAATATAATATTCACGCTTTAGGCTTTGTGTTTATGTGTTCATAACGTAGGACATCATAATAATGTTTGGCCAAATTTTAGTTTTTATAAGAATGCCAAACCATGTACCTGCTCCCTTGCTGCTTCTGCATTATGTGGTCCATATCAATATTCCTAATTACTGGTAGTTGGTGCTTCTAACTTCAGTTTAATTCTGCTGTTATATTTTGCACTTTGCAGTCTTATCTTTTGAGAGATTACATTCTACTTGGAAAGTATTTTTTTTTCCAATTCAACCTGAGGTTTAAAGTATAGCAGAATCATTCTACTTCTAATTAATGAATGTTTCAAACCGACCAACCCGCCAACCCAACCTAACCCGCACGGTTTGGGTTGGGTTGGGTTGCACTTTTGATTGGGTTGGGTTGGGGTGAGAATTTTCAAACCGCAACGATTGGGTTGGGTTGTTAAATTGCCTTCAACCCGGCCAACCCAACCCGTGAGCACCCCTACTAGGAAAACATCAATGGAGCATTTATAACATTAAATCAAGGAAGCTTACTATTCTAGATGATGAGGTTTTCCGAGGGCACCCAATTCCACTCTTTAACCCGAGCTCCCAATCGTTGAACTTGAGGAGGAAGATGAAGGTGGATGTTTTGTGGTTCGAGATCCCACTAGCTAGATGCTGAAGAATCATATGGTTCGAGGGGGGAAAACCCTCAAAATGGGTTAGGGTTCGTCTTGAGGTTTGGGAGAGAAAAGGGGAGAAGATAGAAGTGAGAAATGAGGAGAGTGGTGAAAATTTCGGACATTTAGAGGACCATACGTCGCGCGCGACCTTGCCACGCGATAGTGACATTGTCACTATCGCAAGGGCACTCTCGCGGGGATTGTACCGCGGGTGGCACTCTCCCGGCGATTGTGCCACGCGATAGTGACACCTGTCACTATCGCGAGTCACAATCACGCCACTCGTACCGAACCCAGAAAAAGGTCAAAACTCGAGGTTCTCGCATGGGTCGACTTAAGGTTCGAAAGAACAACATAATTCACCCTAAAAGATAGACGGAAGGTGAAGAGATGGCTGGTGATGAACGGAAAACTTACTAAGCGAAAATCCCGGTGTTACAGTTCTTTTTTTTGTTGCTGTTATTGAAATAGGTGTAAACATGTTCAACTTAAGCAAATTGGAGCATACATAGCCATTGCAACTTCATCTTTTGAGCCTTCCGATCAATGAAGCAGTTAAGGGAGATCTTGAGGGTCTCTACTTAGATAAGGTCCTAGAAGCTAGGTGTTTTATATATATGATTTTGAGCAAAACTGTTTTATGTTTTTTTTTACTATTTAAAGAATGAAGATCAATATGTAGACTTCTCATTTCTAAATCAAGCGCCACCAACACAAAAAAGCAGAAAAGATGCAAGAGAAGCTTAATAATGGACCATTTTGTTATAGTCAATTCTTTGAAGGTTATTTGACATTTGTATGGTTTGTGATTTCAGGGAAATGTGTTCTCCACCAGAGCCTCAAATCTAAAGACTGAGAACTAGCCCTTTGAGGAGCTCTCTAAGGTGTCTAACTCTCTATTACCATATGCAGGGCCACCTGGAGGAGTAATTGGCCTGACAGACTGGAATGAGTCTCACCTGAGCAGGTGTGAATTCATCTTCTGCACATTTTAGTTTTGAAGATAACCTGTATAACTTGGTCAAGTTTGTTGAGTTATAGCTTGGTAAATCATTACAATACACCAACCAACATCAACAATAAGTATCACTCTATGCATCTGCAATTGAAGAAAGTAAAACCAAAAGCCTTTTTAAATAGAATACCAGAATTAGAATCAGAAACAAGGGCAACTAGAATCAATTGTAAGAAAGGTCAAGGTTCTAAGTAAACTACATCTGAACTCGAAATCTTTGTTGTTTCTTTCCATGCAACAGAAACTTAATGAGATAAACACCAATTAGAGCTCTAAGTAGAACAAGAAAAGTTTGGTTAATGTTATGCTTCCAAATGCTCTTGTTCTTGAATTCTCATCTATAAATTTTGACATATTTCATAACTTGCTTGCATTGCGTAACATTTAGATCTGGCACCGTGTTACTAGTGTTTTTTATTATTATATTTGAATGGGTTATACAACTTTTATGTGATATATGAATTCTGTTTTTTTTTTCTGCAAGACTTCAATGCCAAATTTTTAATCTTAATAATAACATATTGTTCTTACCTCCATCTCAAAACATGCAACTCGCCAAGTTAACATTGGTAGATCCATAAACAAAAACCTAAATCTGTCTCCTGAGGGATTGCTCAAATTCATTAAGTTGAAATCAACTTATTCTACAAGTGTAACAATAACATTGCCTACTTGCAACTATTTATTTGAATCGACAACTTTCCAATTGTTGTGTATCAATTATTTGCTAAGATGAGTATATCCGAACACCTTGTGCGAGTTATGCAAATTAATGGCAGTTTTGTTCCATGAATTCTAATTTAACAAAAGCCAATTTTATGAAATATGCTCACATGTAGGAAGATAATCTTTAACAGATACAAATGGTAAGAGGCAAATCAAATTACTATTTTTTTTGAAGCGGTAAACGAACAAAAAACAACCTAGTTTTTTTTTTTCAGTTGTACACACAAATGATAATCCTAGGGTTTAGGATTTTTACACGCGAAATGGCAATTTTGTGGCACGTCTTGATTACATTTTTCCTGGTTTCAGTTGTTCTAGTTATTGCTATCAGTTTGAAAATGCCATCTAGCTACTGTTTGCGGTTGTTCTAGTTAATGTTTTCAGTTGTTCTAGTTACTGCTGACTGTTAAAAATGTCATCTAGTTACTGATGTCACTTGAAATATACAAATTGGTATATTTCAAGTTCAAATCTTGATCTTGTAAAATCGTTTTTGTACGCATTTGTTTTTGATGTGATACGGGTCGATCCGATGGTCAGTGGGTGCAACACTTAGATATGCACAGGCTGCACAACAAACGAGTAATTGATTACATGTTTCATAACTACATCTAAGGTAGAATCGAACACTAATACATGTCACTGCTAAAGATGTATGTGTTATGCAAGTTGTAGTGTGAGGAGAACACAGTCATCTTCCTCATAAACAATGATGAAATAGAGATCCATGAAAGGCATTTAGAACAGACTTAACTATTTTTTTTAAAACATACTTTAACTATTTTGTTTTTTTTTATCAAGGAATTTTATTTTGCGCCAATGTAATTAATATTTTAGATTTTCATTGTTATAAATCAGTAGGTTTTATTTTTAATGCAATAACAATTATAGTAGAAATTAGTGACTAATTTTTTTTCTTCACATTTTGTAATTAGTGACCACTTTTTTTTGTCACTAACAACTATTAACGCTAGTGACCACATATTTGGTCACTAATGGATGCTAACGGACTTTAACGGAGCCGTTATCTTGAACTCAATTAGTGACCTATTTTGTGTTGGTCACTAACTTGGTCACTAATTTAATCAAGTTAGTGACGATTTTCACCGTTTAATGATAATATTTAGTGACCAAATTAGTCGTTACAAAAACAGTGACCACTCTATTTTTGTCACTAATTAGTGACCATTTTCGTATTTGGTCACTAATGTAAATTACTGACGGACCTTTAGTGACGAAAAGTGACCACCCAAATTTTGGTCACTAAAATGCATCAGTGACCAATTTTATGTTGTTAATGACCAAATTTTTTTCGTCACTGAATAACAATTTTCTTGTAGTGAATGATTTGATAAACGTCTCTAAATTTTAAAATAAACAAAAAACAAGGGTTGATATTAGGTTTGTAACAATTACATGGTTTGTATAGAAACTTCCTCTATATACTATATTATTATAAGGCATTTAGGTTTAAATACTTAAGAACTTTGAATTTTTAAAGGAAAAAGTCAGAGAAAAATCCAACGAACTTTCCAACTTTTTTTAATGAATAAACCATTGAACTTTCTCATTTTAGAATGATCAAGTCCTTAAACATATTTTTTTGAATAAATAAACAATTGAACTTTTAAAAATTGGTTAACTACATTCTTTTAAGCCAAAAAAAATCTGCTTGTAACTAGTTAAGAAAGTTAAAAAAACCCCTAAATTTGTTTTTTCCGTTCCAAAACTCTACATCGTTCAAACTTATCGCACCCAACACCAAAACTCTCCCTCTATTGGTCCCAATAAGGGTTCTACAAGGGTGTTAGTTTGTGGAAGGGGTTGAATACAAACACATAAATTACTTTTTAAATTTGTTTATTGATTATAGAGAAATCAAAAATAGAATTTACAGATTGTTGCGAAAATAGAAAGGGTAAACATATTCTAAACAATCTTGAGAATCACTAAGTTTTAGGGGCGTTTGGTTCGCAGAATGTTTTTGGATGAAATGGAATTTGTCAAAGGAATTTGACTTTGAAGGAATTGGAATGGAATGTTGTCAGGTTTGACCACCTATTTGGTTGACAGAATTGGAATGGAATCTGTTAAAGGAATTAGAATATGTCTGTTTGGTTCACAGATTGTAGCTTCAAAATTGGAATAGAATTTTGGTAAATGACCAAAATACCCCTTTTCATTATTTTAATTTTTTTTAAATAGGAACATTGAGAACCCATGTAAATCGATATTTGAGAAGAGATACATTGATAACCAAACAGGAACATTAATCGATATTTGAGAAGAGATACATTGAGAACCAAACAGGAATATTAATCGATATTTGACTGTTGTAAATCAAATGTTTTAAACCCATGTAAATCGACTGTTGTAAACCCATGTAAATTGACTGTTGTAATCGATTTTCAGAACCCAACATTTTTCAGAAATCGACTACCAAATCGAATTATAGAAATCGACTGTTGTTATCGATTTTCAGGTTCCAACAGTTTTTAGAAATTGACTACCAAATCGAAATGGAGAAATCGACTGTTGTTATCGATTTTTAGGTTCCAACAGTTTTCAGAAATCGACTACCAAATCGAAATGAATAAATCGACTGTGGTAATCGATTTTCAGAACCCAACAGTTTTGAGAAATCGACTACCAAATCGATTTTGAGAAATCGACTACCAAATCGTTTTTTACCAAATCGATTTTGAGAAATCGAAATAGAGAAATCAAAATGGAGAAGAGATACATTGAGAGAGAGATAATCTGCTGCAATGGAGAAGATGATTCGAGTTCGATTATGCAGAAAACGATAATGGAAAAGACGATTCGATTATGCAGACAACGTTCAATGGAGAAGACGATTGAGAGAGACTTCAATTTTTATGTCTGATGTTGATGTCGAGTAGGGTTTATTTGGGGTAAAGGGTATTTTTGGAATAAAAGTAATATCAAATTCCATTCCATTGAAATGCTTAGCTTTTAGGATGGAATGGTAAATTCATCTATCCATGGAATTTAATTGGAAGATTCCATTCCATTGAAAAGCTTGAACCAAACAAAGGAATGGAATCTGGTCAAAGGAATTCAACATTCCAATTCCACCAGATTCCATCACATTCTGCGAACCAAACGCCCCCTAAGTTTCTTGCACAAGAAGATAGAAAGAGAAGAAGGGTTTTGAAGAATAGATTTCTTCAAGGATACAAAAGGGAGAGGGATCTATGGAGAGGAGGTTCTTCATTTCTATTTATACCCTATGAAATTAATGCAAGGTAGAAGGTACGTTCCACGTGTTCATTAGGGATTGGTTGAATACATTTGACTTTATCCAAGTCATGCTTTTAGCCATATGATGAATAGTAGAGCAAGAGGGGGTTTTTACAGATATAGACAAAAGCAAGTTTGCTTTTGTACTATTGTACTATTTGTGCAAGAGAATAAGACAAACAAATCTTATGTAGCACGATTCTTGATCAGATATCGTTGGTGAGTGTCTTCAGCTTTCGCTGATGAGCATCTTCAGTGTTTATAGAATCATGATTAAATTTGTCACACATATAGACCAGTCTTCATGTCACTGAATCCTACTTCAGATCATAAGTAGACTTGTCTTTATTATCAGCTTGGTCTTCGACTTCTGCTAAGGATTTCTTTCAGTGTGAAACTTGTCTTTAGGGATTACATAAAAAGCTGTTTACATAATAAAGCACTCAACGATCACTAAACAGACTCAGTGATCAACCGCTGGTGCTGAAACTACTTAGTCTATAACAGTTAATGTAATTTTCACTAAGTAAAGGATCATCATCAAATCACTAAGAGAGTTTGGATCAACACCCTCGCCACTCTCGTCTCCTCATCATCGTCCACTCTTTATCACGCCCATCGACATCGTTTGCCCCTCCCATTGATATCCATTTTTTGATCGTTTTTTGTTTTACCATTTTCTCTCTTTTTTGATCAGTCTATATGTACTCTATTAAATTGTTTTAAAAGATGAAGAATTCAAAGAAAAAAGAAAAAAAATCAAAAAAACCAAGATCAATGGCAGGGGCCAACAACATCGACGGGGTGGTGAGGGGAGGCGATGACGTTGGGTGCGAGGGATTTGAGTGTCATACGATTTGTGAATGGTAAAACTGATTTAAGTTCTTTTAATTTAAAACCTTCGTAGTTGGTTACAGGTTGTTTTTTTTAGTTAAAATGATGTAGATAACCAAATTTTAAAAGCTCGGTAATTTATTTATTCAAAAAATTGTTCAGTGACTTAATCATTCAAATTAAGAAATTTCAGTGTTTTATTCATTTAAAAAAGTTCGTTGAGATTTTCTAGACTTTTCTCTTTTAAAAGAAATACAAATATTAAAACATAATGCACAAATCAATATTGTATACTAAAAGTCTTTCAGTCTCTATAATATATCTAATTTACCAATTTTGTAAACAATAAAAATGAAAGCTTGAAAGGGTTTGAAAATTCATATTACAATTTCAGCTGACCAAATTTACCTTTTAGTCATTTCTCTTCAAAGTTTTTCAAAAAGTCACCACCTTCGCAAGTAACAATTCCTCAACTTGCGGAAGGTATTTAAAAAAAATGATTTGAGTAAACATGCATCTTCATGGGGCACCTCCAAAGGTGCCACATGCCCTTGTAACCAAACATCTCCGGAACTAGTTTATGACATCATACTTTTAACGTAGGCACCTCTGCAAGTAACGGAGGTGTTACTTGCGAACTCAAGTCAGATTTTTTTTTTATTATTTATTTAGATTTTAGCACATCTGCTAGTTGAGGAGAGTCTTACTTGTTGAGGTAGTGATTTTTTAAAACGTTAGGAGAGAAATAGCTAAGAGATAAATTCAACCGGCTGAAATGGCTATTTTTTAATTTCCCCCTTTTATATGATTGGATCAAGTTTTAGAACTCATAAATTTGTCTCAATTTTTTTTAAATCTAAATCATTTTTAATATAATTAATTTTTGATTTAATAAATTATATTAAAAATCTAGTATTTTATTTTCTTTAACTTGATATCGATACCGATATATATATATATATATATATATATATATATTTCAAAGCTTTTAACTGAGTTTCTGAAATTTCAATCACGAGTATATTTATACAATACTTTTATTATATTATACAACATTTAAAACTTATTATTACATAAATACAACTTGTTAGTAGGATTGAACTTTATAAACTAATTAATAATCAAATGATAAACATGTTCGAATACAATATAACTATATGATTTTAAGCTATATTAATACAGCAAAATACTCCATAAAAATGATAAACACATAAAATTCTATCGCTTTCATAAAAGCACACAAATTTATAAACATATTGTACTAATACACTTGTAAAAAACCATTAGACAAAAACAGGAGTTAAAGATGCTCTTTTTTCGTCACTCTTTATCCATAACAATAAGTCAAAAATAAAAAAACTACAACACATAATATACAAAATTGAATTAAAAAAAGGGGGTCAATTTCTTAAAAGTAACAAAATAAGCACCTTTTTATAAAGAGAGTTATGACCCCTTTCGTCCTTGTATTTTTAATATATATCAAATGTCAAAATCTTTTTTTTTAATAATAAGTTATGTTTAATAAAAATGTGGGTATGATTATAGGTTTGGGAAACTTAAAAAATCAGATTCGTATTTACGAACCAAAAGTACACATTTGGCCCCTCATCGTAAAACACAAAGGCTTTTCAATTAAATTAAAAAAATTATAATTTTGGCCCTCTTCGTAAATATCTTCGTATATATGAACTTACCTTGTTTTTTATATAAAAACTTACATTTTTTGCCCTAGTTAGTAAAAAAATTAATTTCTTTTAGCTTGGTTCGTATATACGAACTAGATCACGAACAGGGGCCAAATATGTAAAAAAAATTTAATACTTTCAAACCTTTCACAAACCCACTTCATGAACCTAATTTTTTTTTAATTTTTTAGCTATGTTCGTATATGAAGCATTTTTACGAATCTATACCAAATTCTGAATTTTTTTTGAGTTGTTGGGAGGAGTTCGTATATACGAACCCTTTTCACGAACCTACAGGCTATTTCACAAAAATAAGGGAGAGAATGGCTAGGAGAGTAAGTGTATTTTCTGAAATGACTATTTTAATTAATTTCCCTATAGGTTTTGTCTTAAATAAATGGCAGAAGAATTATTGTTATTTATTAATTTCCCTTTGTAAGGTTCAAAAACATTGAAAATTCGATGACGGAATTGGAAACGCTTCTAAACCCGATCTACCTTGGAAAGGTGCAACTAAATGTATACAAGGCCAAGTCAAGATTAGGAGAATTGCAAGCAGAAGTTACAGGATCGGCAAAAAATGATTTTCATTCCAACTTTAAGTTGGAGCACGGGGGTAAGAAAAGATGGTGGATGAAACATTGAGGCGGTGAAAGGATTAACCTCTAAAGCCGGCCACGTAGACAAACAGTTCTCAGATTGAAAACCAATAGCTTAGGAAGATGAAAGGTTGTTGTAGGTGGCTACGGATCCGAAATTGCACCAATTGTTAGCTCATAGTTTAATTAAAAAGGTGGAATATATGGAGGATTTGATGGAACTATGAAAGTCTGAAGGGTTATGTAATTTTAACCTCAAGTATCTCGGAGGATCGGATGTCCTCTTAGTCATGGAGAATGAGGAAACGGTAAAAAATATTATTTGAACAATCGAAAATGGGATTCGTCAATGGTTTTGGCAACTAAGGAAATAAGATTCTAACTACAAACCACAAGGCAAACATACTTGGATAAATATTCTCAGAGTCCCCATACATTACTAGATAAAGAAGGTTTTTATCATGCATCGCAAAATGGTAGGAAACCATGGTTGAAATGAAGAAATGTTCTGCTTTGGAGGATCAATTTCACGTGGTGAGGAAAGTTATCATCCACACAATCGACGAAAACCAATATAAGAAACCTTTGCAATTAAATCTGGTGCAACCACTATAAAGTTAGGGTGTCCAAAGATGCAAAGGAAATCTTGGACATTAATACGGCAGAGATCCCTGTAACACCCCGGATTTTCGTTATGTAATCTTGGTATTCTTGTATTTAAGCGTTGTCGTTAGCACCGCGTTTGGTTTGAAGTTTGAGTTTGGATTTTGGTAGTTTTGGACAAACCACAGTGAGCTACGCGAGTTGCACCGCGACTTGAGGTCGCGGCACAACCCGCGAAACCCTATGTTTGAGTTGGGTTTTGTGTTAGCGGGCGAGTTATGCCGCGACTTGAGATCGCGACATAACCCGCGGGAACCCCTGGCCGACATAGGGGTATTCAACCCAAAATATCTCATTTGGTTAATATCTCAAACTCTCAAATATCTCAAGTCTCTCTCTTTTCTCTCTCTCCTTCTTTAATTTTGTTGGGTTCCTTAGACCTCGGTTGTTGCTAGTATTAAGTGCATCTAGCAAGGGTTCGGTATAGAAAGCTTCGTCTTCTCTCGGTGGTCGAGATCTGGTTTTTCGGGTTTTCGTCTAAAACCTATTTGGTGAGTTCCTACTACCTTTTTATAAACTTTATACATGTCAAAAGTGACGTTTTGAACTCCTATATATCTCCATGGTTTTGGATCTAAGTTTACTACATATTTTGACATAACTTGAGTTTTGGGAGATTTTAGGGTTCCCGATCATTTTCGATTAAAATGATGGGTTCCATATTATTTGAAGTAAAATGAGGTTTTACTTGCACATTTATGTGGGTTACTTGGAAGAATGTTTAAAGTTCATTTTTATGATTTTCATTCTTACCAGCAGTTAAACTTGAAGAAAAGCATTTTTGTTTATAAAATGTTTTTATACCATATGACTATCTATGGTTGGTCACATATGTTATTGTGACGAGTCTGTACCATTACTAGCGGATCCCTAGGTATTAAGTCGACTTATATTTGGGATGTCTTTTCCGCTCTTTGTAAAAATGGATGTATATGATTCTCGGGGGTCATTTAGTACGGTTATGCAAGACCGGTTACTAGTCATGGATCATATTTTCCCTTATTTGTAGCTATGGATGCATATGATCCTTGTGGGCCATTTGGTACGGTTATGTGAGACCGGTTACTATCCATGGGTCATAGTGTAGTCCTAGTGAACGAGTTTTGACTTGGTTTCCTCGGGGGCCCTCCCTCACATCGTAGTACGGACCTTGGTAGTCCGTGGCCAGGGATTCCAAGTGTTTTGACTCATAACTCGGATTTTGGCCTACTTTGTGTTACGCTACAATCCTTGGTAAAACTGGTTATCTTTGTCATCGTATGATGAGTTTACATTAAAAAGGCTCGGTTGGGGCAAAGGTTTCATTTGAAAACTAAACCTTATTGAAAAGATTTCCTTATGATACAATTGTTTATATCTCATGAAATTTATAAACTGTATGTTCTCACTAGGCTTTAAGCCTAACACTTTTTCTCAAATGATATGTATAACAGGTTCCCATTAGCGGTGGGTTGCCAAGGGCTTGAGTGACGAGCTTGGTCTCGGGGGCTTTTGAGATGACTAGTATTTGATGTTGGACAATTGTTTATGTCCCATTCTTTTGGTGATGTTGGATTAACAACCGATGTAATCTAGATAGTTATGTTTAGATTAGTTTGCTGTTGAATTCCATATCAGTATGCAGGTTTTGTAAAGGATTAGTACATTTCCCCTTTTTGGGAGGTTTATACCAAGTGATGATGTCTAATTGTCCAGTTTCCGCATTTTTTTTAAATTCACTCTGGTTTTAGGGCGTTACAATCCCTGACTATGGAACTGATGTGGACTCATTGAACTCATAGGAGGATGGAGAAATTTACATCCTAGAAGAAGGTGAATGAGAGGACGACGCTGAGGATGGATGCGATGGAAAGTATTTGGAAGAAAAGGATTTCTTAGTGCCGAAAATTCAGCCAGAAAATCAGTCGGAATATCAATAGAAACCACAAAAGAACAACCAACCATCACCGGTAGAGTCCGACCGGGCATATGTGGGAAGTACAACAGTTGTCGAATTTCCATCTCTCGATGACTTTGATGTTCCCAGCATAGGTTCTATGTAACACCAGTAAATCAGTTATTGCTATTATCATATAAATGTCGGGAAATGGACAACGAGTGACCAGGAAAATGGTTGGAGAAAGGTCAGGAAAACAGTTAGAGAACAGCTAGGAAAAAAATGGTCGGAGAACGATCGTCAACATGGCATGGCGTGGCATGGCTTGGGGGTCGGAAAAGAAATGATCTGGATGGCTTGGCTCGTGGCCTTAGACACAACCAAATCCGTAGGAACTTCTGTCTAGAGACTTCCCAGAGCAGGCACCCTGCAGCGCGAACCTAGGTCGTGGGCAAAGGTCGCCTTGATTGTATGAGAACATTATATCCTATTGTATAATTTGTCGATTTCTTCTTTTAGATCTTCCTCCTCTCTTTTCTCTCTACCTTGACATTTTTAGGTCCTAGGTCCGATTTTGGGAGGATTTTAAAGGCTTTCTTGATGATCTAGGGGCTATCAAGTGGAAGGTAACCTTCTCACCTCTCAACTCCAAAAGCTAGGGTTTATGTGTTTTCCATACCCTTTCCATTTCTTTCTGTTTTGATGTAAGTTTGGGAGTATTTGAGGTACAAGAAACCATGTGGAAAGTTTGGAGCTAATATTTGGATGGCTTATTAGGAGATCTCATATCTTCACTAAAGAAAGCTCAAGGTTTGAGGGTGTAACACCCTGAATTTTTATCCTAATTGAAGAAAAGTGTTGAACTCGGTGAATCAGTACAGGAAGAACCACATATGGAGTATGGCTATAGTGCCATGTGGTTGTGACATTTGTCACAGTAGCACCAATGGTATTGAGATTATGGTCGTCTCGGCTATAGTGCCATGTAGTTGTGACATTTGTCACAATAGCACCAATGGTACTAAGAGTATGGTCGTCTCGGCTATAATGACATGTGGTTGTGACACTTGTCACAATATCAATGGCGATTACCAAGTGGTTGGTCGTCCCAACGAATGTGCCATGTAATTATGACAATGGTGTAACACTCGTAATTTTTGGGTAAGTACTATTTCAAGTTAGTGGAGAAATCGGTCTTTTGAGGGAAATAGAGGAAATGGGATTTTTAGATTAAATTATAGATTTTATAGTCTTTCTAGATGTGGAATTCAATTACGAGACCAACGGTTCTTTCCGGAGAAAAATCGGACGTAAAACGAAGAAGTTATGGCCAAAACAGTGTTTGGTACATGTTTGACTATAGTGCCAGCGATTGTGACACTGTCACTATAGCCTGTCACAATCTCTGAAGGCCAAAAACTCTCTTTACAATCTGATCGATTGTGCCCGCGATTGTGACATTGTCACTATAGCATGGCACAATCGCATGGAGGTACCAGTGTGCATAAAGTCTCGATTTTCAGCCTCATTCTTCATTTCTTCATAACTCTCTCATTTCTACTCCGTTTTTGGCGATTCAAGTTGTTATGGTTTTGTTTTTGAGAGCTTTTCAAGGGTATATTGTTATTTTTGGGAATATATAAGAGTATTTAGTAGAGGATTGGAAGAAAAGATCAAGAGCTCATCATCATCACCCCCATCTTCAAGAATTTTGGGGTTTTCTAGGTTTTTACCAAAACCTAAGTGGTAAGTTCATCCCCTTCATTTACAAGATTCTTTATGAGTTATAAATGCTCCATTGATGACTCCCTATTATTTTATTTCTCCAATTTCGGTTTGGAAGATTTTGAGAAAAGTTAGGTCAAATTAGGGTTTTGGCCAAAATGGAGATATTGATATAAGATGCTTGGGGAACTATTCTAAATGGTTGAATATGAATATTTATGGTTGGAAACTTGTGGATCTAGGTTTTTGGAAGGACTTTCTTGTGGATTCAAGTTCCTTCAAGGAAGCTCAAGTTGGGGTGGGTAAAAAATAGATTTAGCCTAAATCTAGCAAGGTGAGTTCAAGTTGATTTGTGAAAACGTTGTACATGCCAAAATATCTATTTTAAAGTGTTTGTGTTTTGCATGAAATTATCATTTGTTGGGTTATTTGGTGGGTATTGATTATTTGAAGTGTTTAACTTTATAAACCTTGTAAAACAACCACATTTGGGGATTCTTGGGTGTTTTGATAAATAAGTCATAAGGGAAAGTGTTTTGGTGATTTATCGCATAAATGAAAGTTATTTGGTAAAGACGCATTTTCGTGTTTATCGAAAATATGCATGGTTTGTGTTATGGGATGTTTTGCAAATACCAACGTGTGGGTCATTGGATTTTGGTCATTCCCGACCTTGTGAATATTTCAAAAATTATAAATCTTTTTGGTTTTGGGAAAAGATATATTTCAAGTATTTTGATGAGTAAATCTTAAGTATCGACATTTTAACGATTTATTGTACGAGTGTAAATCCTTTGGTGTAAATGCACTTTTAGTGTGTTTTTGGAGAAATGTGAAACCTTGTGTTATGAGACGTTTTGAAAGAGTCAATGGTATAAACTTGTTTGGAAAATGATCTGTCTCAATCTAAGTTGTGTTGGATTTTATTCATGCATTTTGGAGCATGTGTTTGCATAAACGTTGATCGATTGCATTTTATTGCATATTACTTCTTTTGATAAATGGTCCTTTGGTTAATTTAACTTGTGGCTTGGTATTTGATTATGTTGGGTTTTGGGGACATTTGTCCAGTTTTGATATCTCAACGTAGAGCTTTAGTCATGAATTACATTTATTGGAGATTTACATGTTTTGAGTACATGTGACATTTATTCGAAGTTATGAAATGTTTTAGACCTGATTGCTATGGATCCATGAGCGCTTGAATTATTACGTCTGATGATGGACCGCTAGTTTTCCACATCGAGGCACGAATAGGCATCGGATGTGGTATAAGTCCTACTAGGAATCGGATGTGGTATAAGTCCTACGTGCTAGTACACGATATTGGATGAGGAACTCAACGTAAGGACCCTATGTGGTTGAAGTTGACTTTCCGTGGGTGTACGTTTAAATCTACCGAGCCTAACATCCCTTGCGTGTATTTTATTATACGATTGACATTACTAACATAGTGTATGGCTTACTTTGTGTCCACCACATTATATGGAATCGGGTCTCCCCCCTCCCCCCGTCACCGAAAGGTGTTGTTTTGGTCCTTGGATTTTAGTATTGATGTTTTCGATGACGTATTATTTGTGTGGATTATTGTCCATGATTTTATGTGTGGAATATTGATCCCTACCCGTGTTTTGGGTATTTCTGGATATGAAGGGTTATTCATGTTGTGTCATAAATTCGGAGTTCGATTTATATTCACATTTTGAGTGAGTTTTGGATTGCATCACCTCACCAAAGAATGTTTTCACATTGGGGCATTCATCTTTAAAACATGCGTGTTATTGGAAATGAGTCGTTTTCATATTTAAAGTAAATCGTCTTGAAAGATTTCGATTTAAGTTGCACTCTTTCCTTTTGCGATATATTTATTCATGTTGAAAACACTTGAACTCACTAAACGTTAGCCTAACCTTTTTAATTGTCGGTATGTGCAACAGGTTCCGGTTGGGAATAGTTCTAGTGACAGAGTACTAGTTGTGTGCTCGAGAAGTGAATAGCTTGGTAAAGTCTTCCGCAATTATTAGGGGATTAGCAACTTGTATTTGGGTTAAGTATAACCCGTCTTTGGCTTGTCTTTGTATAAGAATGGAGTTCATAATTGATGAGGTTAAATACGAAACTTTATTTTGGAGGTTCACAAGTCCACCAATAAGCATGATATATATATATATATATCATATGAACTTTCCTTACTTCACAAGTAGTTTATTTCACACATATGACATGCACATTTATGTTTCCCAAATAACATCACCATCATATTTTGATGAAAGGTAAGGGATAATGATTACAACCCTCCTTTTCACCATTTCCATAAAACACTAGATGTTGGGTCAACTCATAAATAAGGATATATGTATATTTATGCATACTAATCATACAAGCAAGTAAGTTGAGAATTTACAAACATTTAATAAGCATAAAGTGGATGAGTTAGGGTTTGTAGGTGAAAACTCACAAACTAGGGTTTGTAAAGAGAAAACCCTAAATAGATAGCTTCGAGAGAAACTTGATCTTCTTGAAGCTTTAACAACCCTAAGGAGTAAATACTTGACCCCAACAACCCTTTTGAGAGCACTAAATGCTAGGGTTACTTGGTTGTATTAAATGAGGAAGGGAGAGGAGAAGAGAGGAGAGAAAGTCGTCCAAGTAGAGAGAGGGGTAGATTATCAGATTTTTTGGTTGGAAAGTGATAAGAAATTTTCCCCTAAATCGATCAGTGACCGTGCCCCAACGGGAGACATTGCCCTGCGATAATGCCATTATCGCCGGGCATAGTCGCCCATGTCCTCCTGGTCTCGGTACGCCGATGAAGATAGTGCCCTCACAGCATTATCGTCGGGCATAGTCACCCGTGTTCTTATGGTTGCGGTACATATGTTGCGGTTATCCCCTCAGCGGCTATGCCACAGCATTATCGCGGGGCATAGTCGCGCCCCTCCTCCGACGTCTCTCGAATCCTTATTGATCACAAAGGTTAATGTCGACACATCCTTACAATAAACATATGGGATTCTCTACGACATAGATTCATGCTTAAACTTATATACATACAAAATGGCCATGCACACACACACATCAAGATCACATAACTAACATTCACATAATCAAATAGACATGCATATATAACTCGACATCCCAACTAAGACTCGCTACGCCTTGAATGGAAGGTTAAAATCAAAGAACGGTTTTGTTTGAAGTAAAGTCAAGAGAGTTTTCTTATAAAGGTCATTCGTAGGTTACAAGAACTTACTTCGCGAAATTTTGGGGTGTTACAAAAATTGAGAGAATTTTGTGTTGATTTTGGATGCCTAGACTCAAACTAGTGTTCCTTTAAGCAAATGAGAGAGAAAATTTCACCAATAGGCACTCTAAGGTAGGATGTTGAGATTGTCGGAGTCACTAGGAACGAGAATCACGTCGAGAGTAGCAAGGATGATCATGTATGCTACATTCATAATTGCACCTGGCCAGTATTATGGTGAACCTACATGTTACATGTGTATGCTTGAATTGCTTTAAAGTGACGACCGTTGGGGTAGTGAAGAAGTTTCTAAGTGGGTAACCGTTAGAAGAGATTGATGATTTTAACATTTGTCACATGGAGTGACAGTAAGTAAGATGATTGCATTGGTTGGATTAGAGTCATAGACTTATGGAATCGACATTATTCGAGGAGAATTGTAAGGTAAACCGATGAAATTTTCGATTATTTCCTTAAGATGTTTGAGGATCCTGATGACGATAGTGTGACTGGGAGGTTGAGGAACGTGGATTCGAGACGTTGAGTGTCGATCAAATTCATGCATGAAATTTATTTCTAAAATAAATTGCTTCAATCATTTCTCGTATTTCCAAATCATCCTGTGGATTATATTACGTAATCTTGGGAAAAAAATGTTTAGCACACACATGATTTTGAACATGCATAAAATTATTTTATTGCATGTGGTTGCAAACTTTGTTGAGACTTTCTTTATTTTTGTTGTTGTCCAACACTAATTTCGTATATTGTGAAGTTCGTATCTTGATGTTATTTAGGGTCTTGGACAAGTAACTGCGACTTATGACTTTAACATCGGATCTCCTCTACATGTGTTAAGATTTTGGATGAAGAGTTACCTTACACTATTTTGGTGTTTGAGTTTTATTGGAAATTTTATTTCATTTGAGTTTTGTTGAAAAATGTCACTTTATATCATATTGCAATAAAAAGGAAATTTTTGGAATTATGACATTTCAGTCGTACCTTTGTTTTATGCTATTTAATTATTGGGAATGAAAATATTAGCACCATTTGATTTTTGGGTGTCATTGAGTTTCATTGAGTTTTTGAAAATTTTAATGGGACTTATGGAGCTTCATTTTACTACATTTTGCACCGCATAGAGGAACTTTGAAACGTGTATACTTGAATTTTTGTGTGCGTTAACTTATGAGTTTTTATTTAACATTTTATTTCATGAGAGTTTTGTTGGCGGATGTTCTCCCGTATGCTATTTTTGGAGTTTCAATATCGTGTGATTTCTTTTTTGAGTTTTACACGAGTATCTTTCGTTGTACACTACTTAGTATTTGAATTGATTTATACTTTTAGTATGAGTAAGCATATAAAGGACCTATGATGGTTCGTGTTGAACTGTTGCTTTGAGCATTCTTCGGTTGTTGATTTTATCGTTATTGTTTCACGCAATACATTATATTGATTTGCCGATATGCATGACGTTGTAATCACTATTTTTTGGACAAGAGCATTTTATTCGTGCGGCCTAAAGTTTGAAATCGATTTAAATTATTTTACGTTTGACCAAATCGCATGCACCTATCGTTTTACTAACTTTGGGAAATAAACTAACGTAAACGAGTTTTGTTGGAAACTTTATTCCATGTCATTTTATGGTTAAAAGAGAGAATTTTGGAGTTTGTACAAACATTCGTTGCACATTGTTTTAGTGCAGAAAATTATTTTACTACACGACATAGATTGATTCATGTTAGGACCATAATGGTCCATTTGAAAAGTTTTGGCGCATCTTTTGTCATTGTCATTATTTATGTGAGTAATGATCAAATGGTTTTCAAAATGACTTTATATGTGTGGAATTGGTGACCGCTTTGCACAACTACCGAGTAAGCGGTAGCGGATTTTTACATGTACGATTAATTGTTATAAATACTTTGCGTTTGAAAAATCTTGTGAAATTTCCAATTGGCATAATTGTTGAGTCCTATAGTTGAAAATCATTGAACTCATTAGAGCTATATATTTAAACCCCTATCGTGAAAGGAGTTGTAATTAGGGACTAGAGAAGTCATTGGGAATTGAAGCGTCAGATGATCCGACTTGTGGCCAGTTTTGAATTATGGAGTTCAGCCTTATGAGTAGGTTCACGTATGAATAATTGAGGTATTAGATTTATATGTTATCCCCTATATATAAGCGGTTATCTTTCCTTTTCGGTAAATCTTTGGGTTAAGCCTTGTGCGATTGGTTTTGAATTGATGGGTTGACGTTTGACAACATGTTATATGCTGGTGGTGTACCATCTTATTGGGTTTTAGTGAATAAAGGAGATGTTGTGGTTTGATCGTTAAGTAAGATTTGGGATTTTATTTCCATATCAGGTGTCAACCTTAAGTCTTTATTAGGAATCGACACAGTGCAACCAAGAATGAAATGCTTCTTGGCGTACCCATGTTTTCGATATGGCCATTCTGATTTTAGGCATCGACTTGTTCTTTTGAGGTCACTGATCTTTGTAATATTGGAAGTACTTCCGTTGGATCATAAGTGGTTGCCTTTCAGTGGTAGGAGTTTAAGGAGATTAGAAGTTGGTAATTAAGTATCGATGACTACGGTTTTCTTGATATGGTAAAGGTTTTATCGAACTGATGCTCAGTATTGTGTAGCAATAAAATGTTTTATGTATGAACTAGATTTCGAGGACGAAATCTCTTTTAAGGTTGGGAGGATTGTAACACCCTGAATTTTCATCCCAATTGAAGAAAAGTGTTGAACTCGGTGAATCAGTAAAGGAAGAACCACATATGGAGTATGGCTATAGTGCCATGTGGTTGTGACATTTGTCACAATAGCACCAATGGTATTGAGAGTATGGTCGTTGTAACGCCCCGACTTCCAAAAATTTAACTTAAAACTACAAATACAGGAACCAACCAATAAATATCCGAAAAGAATCGGACAATACAATCTTCCCATAATGACTTCAAGTACAACGACGAAAATAAATAATTCTAACCGCAATAATAAATTTTAACCGAAGATTTATATTTTAACTGATCTCTGATCACCCAAACTGATAACAATAACCCGATCAATACTAGAGAGCCGGTAATTGAATCCACCCTCAACTACCTTTTTCCCATGCTAGTGATCCCAATATAAATTCACCTGAAAGTGCATTAATTTTAAAAACAAGGGTTAGACCAAAACGATCTATTGAGAAATCCCTATCAGATAAAAGTTCATTAAAACTTTAACATGAAAATCTTTAAATCATATAATCATTCTGTAGGCCCGCAAGCACTACATCCCTCCCAAGAAAACTACACACAACAGTCGTTATTTCAAATAACGAACACCCCGATAAGACCGAAGTCAATATTAGTGGTGGCTCACTACACGAAACATATTCGCGAGCATAAACACACATGCTCTGATAAGACCGCGATCTATATCGGCAGTGGCTCACCACACGAAACATATTCGCGGGCCAAAAATATATGTATAACCCCCTGTGTGGACCATTATAGTCTCTCACGCACACAAGCTTCTGTTGTGTAAGTCCCTTAAACCCACAAATCAATGATTACATTACATACGATAATAATAAATCACATATAACAAATATCATAACCACAATTATCCATCGTAAATCAATCGTATCAATAAGATACCACAATTAAACGATAACATTTATAAATAAATGCATTCCAGTTCAAAAATGGTAAAAAGAAAAACTCACCTTGATCACGAAATACGATGATATAAGTCTTAACCAATACGGAGAATCAAAACCGAATGTGAATCCGAATTAATGAAACACAGTTATCATCGAAATGATTTGACGCATTACATACTCTAAACAATCTCCAAGGAGCCTAAATGATACCCCGAAAGATCCCAAAACGACACGAGGCAAAAGTCGAAGAGTCACACCACAATGACCTTCGTGACTCGACTTGTGACAAAAATCGCGGCAAAAGTCACGCACGTAACTGGACATGCCCATTTCGACCTGCACAACTCAGTCCTGCCCAAATTTCACCTAAACTCAAATTTTAAATCTTAAAACCTCAAACTCAAAAATATTTAACTGTAACTCTATAAATCAATGAGATAAGCCGATTCATAGCTATAAATCACTACTAAAATTCATACCCAAGGAAGGTTTTATCATAAAATCCTTATTTTAACAAGGATTAACCATTCCAACTCAGAATTCCCAAAACACATAAACCCTAAAAGAATTTGAAGTACTACTTAAATAAGGAAATGGATTTCCATACCTAAAGAATAAATAGTGATCCAATAATTATTTCTCCTTCTTTAACTCTTCTAATAATTCTCCCAAAATTGATACCTTCTTTTCCGGGAAATAAAATCACAAAATAGTAAAAGGAAAGAAAGAAGACGAAAAGAAGTCGATCAACAGAGAGAGAAATGAGGATGGATCCTCTTTTATACTCCCAAAATACAAACTAACCCCTCAAAGATTTATGATTTACCAATAATCACCTTTCACTTTCTTTATTTCCAAACATTATAATTTAGGTTATTACAGTCGTCTCGGCTATAGTGCCATGTGGTTGTGACATTTGTCACAATAGCACCAATGGTACTAAGAATATGGTCGTCTCGGCTATACTGACATGTGGTTGTGACACTTGTTACAATAGCAACGGCGATTACCAAGTTGTTGGTCATCCCAATGGTACTAAGAGTATGTGCCATGTAATTATGACAATGGTGTAACACCCATAATTTTTGGGAAAGTACTATTTCAAGTTAGTGGAGAAATCGATCTTTTGAGGGAAATAGAGGAAATGGGATATTTGGATTAAATGATAGATTTTATAGTCTTGTTAGATGTGGAATTCAATTACGAGACCAACGGTTCTTTCCGGAGTCAAATCGGAGCTAAAACGAAGAAATTATGGCCAAAACAGTGTTCGGTACATGCTTAGCTATAGTGCCAGCGATTGTGACACTGTCACTATAGCCTGTCACAATCATTGTAGGCCAAAACTTTTTGGTACAATCTGAGCGATTTTTCCCTCGTTTGTGACATTGTCACTATAGCATGACATAATCGCATAGAGGTACCAGTGTGCATAAAATCGCGATTTCCAAACCAATTCTTTATTTCTTCATAACTCTATCATTTCTACTCTGTTTTTGGCGATTCAAGTTGTTGTGCTTTCGTTTTTGAGAGATTTTCAAGGGTATATTGTTAGTTATGGGAATATATAAGAGTATTTGGTGGAGGATTGGAAGAAAAGATCAAGAGCTCATCAAGATCACCTCCATCTTCAAGAATTTTGGGGTTTTCTTGATTTTTACCAAAACCTAAGTGGTAAGTTCATCCCATCCATTTTCAAGCTTCTTTATGAGTTATAAATGCTCCATTGGTGACTCCCTAGTATTTTATTCTCCAATTTCGGTTTGGAAGTGTTGGGAAATTCAGAAATATACAAGTAAAGTTAATGCTGCTAGAAGAACTTGATTAATACTTCTGAGATTAATGTTGCTGAGTGAAGTTAATACTGCTGATCAAGATTAGTACTGCTAAGTCAAGATTAATACTGCTAGAGGAGATTACTACTGCTAAGCAATTTTAGTACTGCTAGTAGTTAGTACTGCTGAACATTAATACTGCTCATAGTATTAATACTGCTGAAGACTTAGTGCTGCTTATGAGATTATCAAGATTCGTGCAGATCAAGTTTGAAGATTATGGAAAGCTTGGAGATAAAGATGGAAGATTGTTTTGAATATCTTTTATTATTTGTAATTATCTTTTATCTTCAGTATATATAGAATAGTTTGTAATTGATAGAGGATAACTTAGAGAATTCTGAAATTTTGTGTTTAGATAGAGAGAATAAACCTCAAGGTTTGAAATCCTAATTCTAGAGAAGTAGAATTCGTATTGGTGAGCATGTTCATCAATATTGAGGTTGAGTGTTGAATCTTGTAACTTTACAATCATTCAATAAAGTTTACAGGTTGTTCTTCTGATTCACTGTTTTCATAGATTATTGAATATTAAAGTGTTATTCCGCAAACTCCTTTAATATTGTTTCTGAGTGTTTATTCTTGTTTAGAATTAAGATCCTGACAGGAAGATTTTGAGAAAAATTAGGTCAAATTAGGGTTTTTGCCAAAACGATGATTTTGATATAAGATGCTTGGGGAACGGTTCTAAATGGTTGAATATGAATATTTATGGTTGGAAACTTCTGGATCTAGGTTTTTGGAAGGACTTGCTTGTGGATTCAAGTTCCTTCAGGGTGCGTTTGGTTTGCAGACTGGATGGGACGGGACAGGACAAAAACTCACTGTCCCACGTTTGGCGTGACATGGGACAGGACAAAAATTCACTGTCCCACGTTTGGCACGACATGGGACAGGGACAAAGACTGGACAAGGTGGGACAAAAAATTGTATTTTCTTGTTTCACCAAAATAGATGGAACAACATGGGACAAAAGTTAGACAGAAACTAAAAATCATTGATTTGCCGCTATTTGATGTATAATCCTAATATGGTATTAGTCTTAAGGGTCACCACTACCCATCGCCGCCATTACCACCATCGGCGCCCACCAGTAGCCACCGCCAACCACCATCGGCCACCTCTACCTATTTCTCCACCATAACAACCTCATCCACCACCTCCACAACCATCGGCCATCGCCACCACCACTACCATCGTCGACCACCTCCACTAACACCGATCACCACCACCTTTGGCCGTCACCACCATCAACGGCCACCGGTAGCCACCACCAACCATCGTCGACCACTTCCACCTCTTCCTCCACTACTACAAGTCCTCTACCACATCCATAACCACCGTCTATCGCCACCTCCACCGATCACCACCACCCATTGCCGCTGCCACCACCGACGCTTACCGCCAACTACCGTCGGTGACCTCCGCCTCCTCCTCCACTACAATAACCTCTATTACCCCTGTCCACCACTACCATCGTCGGCCACCTATACCTCCACCACATCAACCATAACAACCACCTGCACCACCACCATCCAATATCTTTCACGTTCTTCACAACTACCGTCCATCACATTTATCTTTACATGTTGCTGCAACTATGCATCTGTCAATTCATTAAGATCTTCCAAATTGAATCAAATATTATCATTTCTTTATATGAATCATATTTTTTCGAACTACCATCAATTATTTCATATTCTTCATTCAAATTTCCTACCTTTGTTTTTCTATGTATTTATATGTATGAAAATCGTTTAAAAAACAAAAATGTTTTTCTAATTAAATTATTTAAAGATATACTTTATTTGTGTTATTTATAACTATTATATGATATATAAAATCATCAAAAAACTTTTAGGGAAAGTTGTCCAGTCCTAGCCATACCAAACACAAGACAGACATTTGTCTTTTTCTGTCCAGTCCCGTCCAGTCCTGTCCTAGCCTCTTGTTCTGTCCTGTCCAGTTCTGTACTGTACTGTCCCGTCCAATCATGTCTGCGTACCAAACGCTACCTCAAGGAAGCTCAAGTTAGGGTGGGTGAAATCTAGATTTAGCCTAAATCTAGCAAGGTGAGTTCAAGTTGATTTGTGAAAATGTTGTACATGCCAAAATATCTATTTTAAAGTGTTTATGTGTTTTGCATGAAATTATCATTTGTTGGGTTATTTGGTGAGTATTGATTATTTGAAGTGTTTAACTTTATAAACCTTGTAAAACAACCACATTTGGGGATTCTTAGGTGTTTTGATAAATAAGTCATAAGGGAAAGTATTTTGGTGATTTATCGCATAAATGAAGGTTATTTGGTAAAGACGCATTTTCATGTTTGTCGAAAATATGCATGGTTTGTGTTATGGGATGTTTTGTAAATACCAACGTGTGGGTCATTGGATTTTGGTCATTCCCGACCTTGTGAATATTTCAGAAATTATAAATCTTTTTGGTTTGGGGAAAAGATATATTTCAAGTATTTCGATGAGTAAATCTTAAGTATCGACATTTTAACGATTTATTGTACGAGTGTAAATCCTTTGGTGTAAATGCACTTTTAGTGTGTTTTTGGATAAATGTGAAACTTTGTGTTATGAGACGTTTTGAAAGAGTTAATGGTATAAACTTGTTTGGAAAATGATCTGTCTCAATCTAAGTTGTGTTGGAGTTTATTCATGCATTTTGGAGCATGTGTTTGCATAAACGTTGGTCGATTGCGTTTTATTGCATATTACTTCTTTTGACAAATGGTCTTTTGGTTAATTGAGCTTGTGGCTCAGTATTTGATTATGTTAGGTTTTGGGGACATTTGTCCAGTTTTGATAGCTCAACATAGAGCTTTGGTCATGAATTACATTTATTGGAGATTTACATGTTTTGAGTGCGTGTGACATTTATTCGACGTTATGAAATGTTTTAGACCTGATTGATATGGATACATGAGCGCTTGAATCATTACGTCCGATGATGGAACGCTGGTTTTCAACATCGAGGCACAGATAGGCATCGGATGTGGTATAAGTCCTACGTGCTAGTACACGATATTGGATGAGGAACTCAACGTAAGGACCTTATGTGGTTGAAGTTGACTTTTTGTGGGTGTATGTTTAAAGCTACCGAGCCTAACATCCCTTGCATGTATTTTATTATGTGTTTGGCATTACTAACATTGTGTGTGGCTTACTTTGTCTCCGCCACATTATATGGAATCGGGTCCCCCCCCCCCCGCATCACCGAAATGTGTTGTTTTGGTTCTTGGATTTTAGTATTGATGTTTTCGGTGACGTCTTATTTGTGTGGATTATTGTCCATGATTTTATGTGTGGAGTATTGTGCCCCACCCGTGTTTTGGGTATTTCAGGATATGAAGGGTTATTCATGTTGTGTCGTAAATTCGGAGTTCGATTTATATTCACATTATGAATGAGTTATTGGTTGCAACACCTCACCAAAGAATGTTTTCACATTGGGGCATTCATCTTTAAAACATGCGTGCTATTGGAAATGAGTCGTTTTCATACTTAAAGTAAATCGTCTTGAAATATTTCGATTTAAGTTGCACCCTTTCCTTTTGTGATATATTTATTCATGTTGAAAACTCTTGAACTCACTAGGCGATTAGTCTAACCTTTTTATTTGTCGACATGTGCAACAGGTTCCAGTTGGGAATAGTTCTAGTGACATTTTGAAGAGACGGGTGCTAGTTGTGTGCACGAGAAGTGAATAGCTTGATAAAGTCTTCCGCAATTATTACAGGATTAGCAACTTGTATTTGGGTTAAGTAATACCCATCTTTGGTTTAGTCCTTGTATAAGACTGGAGTTCATAATTGATGAGGTTAAATACGAAACTTTATTTTGGAGGTTATCAAGTTTTGATTTATAGGAAGAAGATTTATCTTTTACTTGATTTTTATCGAAATTTTTAATTAGTTGTTCTTTCCAAATTTAAGGTGTTACAGAGGGTTAAACCTAGATTTAGCATAAATCTAGCAATGGGAGTTCTAGTTGTTTTGAAAAATATATAATGTTAACATATCTTCATTTTCAGTTTTGAACACACCCTCAATGAGTTCATTCCACTTTTGATGAGTTTTTGTGAATATTTGTGTATTGGGCATATTGGGGTTATGAAATCTTAGAGAATGGTTATGATGTATTTATTGGGTATTTTGAGACACCGAATGATATTTATTGCATCAAATGAGATTTCTTGGATATTTGGGTAATTTGAGACAAAATATTATTTTTAACTCTTGAAAAATGTATCTTGAGGTATTGATGCTTTCGTTGGTTTTGTTAAACAATTTAAGGGGTTTATTGACTTTAATTTGGGTCAAATGTGGTTTTGGGATTTCACCCAACTTATGAGCTTTTGATGGTGGAACTTTAACCCTTTTCGGTCATGAATGTATAATTCTTTGCTAAATGCCTTTCCTTGGCTTTGTGGGAATTTGAAAGTACAAACCATACAGGTTCGGACATTTTGCTATGATGCTTTAATTAGGTGATGGTTTATCAACCTATTCAAATTATAGGCGTCATGTGTTTATGAAATGTTTATAAAATATGCCTTTTGGCTTATGCAGTTTACATTGACTTTTTTTAAATAGTCGAAGTGTTTTTATGGGCCCTATTGGCTTGATTTTAACTCAAATGAGTTTTAGAGACAATTTTAGATTTTAATAGTTGAATATGGAGCTTTGGTTGTATAATGCATTAATTTCATATTTGTTGGATATTAAATTTTTTTGAATCCGTTAGTTATTCAATTGGTATCATGTAATTTTAGACTATGATGTTGTAGATCCATAACCATAGGTATAGGAGTCTGTCGTTTTGAGTGTGGAGTTTTGATGTCCACACTTAAGTCTAGTGAGTGGTCACTGATTTATGGTTTGAGGGCTTACGGTGGTACCTGTATATAGAGCTAGTTGATTGTGGTAGTGCTTGTTGGAGCTGTATACAGGGACCGGTGACTTTTGTGGTGAAATCCATTTAAAGGTTTACTTGACACTGGGGTCATTGTGGGAAGCTTGCTCAATGGAGTCGTATACGGGGATCCATGACCCAAAGTGAGACTCGATAACGTTGATAAGTGGCTTACTTCTGTGTTCCCGCCATATTCGATGAAATTGGGTCTCCCTCATCACCGAAAGGTGTTGTTTTTGGTTATTTTATTTCATATGCTTTTGGTGTTTTGGATATAGAGCTTATCCATATGTTTGATGTTTTATTGTGTGAGTCTTACGCATGTTTTAGTTGAATTTGGATATTGTTTATCCGTCTAAAACAGATACTTGATTTGGAAATAAAGAGTTTTAGAAGGGTATTTCTTTTATGAATCTTGATCTAAACAAAGAAGTTGTTATTTAATGGAAATTATCGGATTTAACTGTTTTATGTTTATACGATAAAACTTTTTAACTCACTAGGTGTTAACTTTTTCTTATTGACATGTATGTTAGGTCTTACTGGGATCTGAGTGGCGTTTGAAGCTTTGTAGAAGTTCTTGTATGATGGATTTAAAGGCGTTATTCGGTTTTGAAGATAGCAGAGTTGAAGATTTTAATAATCCCTGGTCTATTCTAGTTATGTTGAGAATCAGATTGTCCTGTTAGAACTCTGATACATTTCTTGTTCTCCTTATTATGTAAACTTTAAGCTTTTATTGTTAAAGATGTTTTATTTTAAGGGAGTTTTAAAGTTTTAAATTGTTTGCTATTTTTTTTCAAAATTTAGGGGTGTTACATTCTATAATCGAACCAATCAATACAGTTGTTGAGACTCCTATATTTGGGCTTGGAGATGCATCTATCACCGAAAACATTGGCCATATCCAAAATATTGGGCTTATCAACACTACTGGGCCAAATTAAAATCTGACAAGAGTAGGGGTTTTATCATCTCTTCACCCGAAGGGAATGAAATAAATAACCATCCTGCACAAAAAAGGAGTTACATGGACCTTGGATCTTTGACACCTCGAATTTTTGTGATTGGAGGAAATCAATAGGTAATCGATAAAAATGTCCGCATCAAAGTAAGGGGACTAACCTCGAAAGAAATGACTTACATACAGGGAATATGAGTATGTGAATGTCAAAAGAAATGGCTAAAGGGAAGCAGGGAATAAAACATATGGTCAAGAAAAGCAACGGATTTCGTAAACACCTGAAGAAGAAAGAATCTTCCTCAACTTCAATAAACTCGGGTGGCCCAAGACTTCACAATCAAATTTTAGATTCTTTGAACGAACATGATTCAAAGAAATCACAATATATGGGACTCCAAATCGGTTTCAACTGGAAAAATACAGATGGTGGGGGGGACTCAGGTAGGTAATCCGGTATCGTCACAAAGTCGAATCTTTTTGTTTTTTATGAAGATCTTATCACTTAAGATTCAGGGGAACGGGTCGGTAGATAAAATATTTTTGTTTTTTATTGGTTGAAGGATATATGCAAAAAAGAAAGATCGTGCTTTGTTGGTTTACATGAAATGAAATGTACCGCACTTGTTGATCTCTGTATTGAAAAATTGTGGGGGTCTGAAAATTGGGATTCACTCAAGTCCCAACAAAAGGGGGATCGGGTGGAAATTTATCCATGTGGGACTCGTCCGTTTTCGTGGGCAATCAGGCATGGGGTAATGATAACTTCCTCACATTGAAAAGATCTTGGAAAAGGGTCAATGTGACGTCTACGTGATAAACGGATATGGGCCATAAGCTGATGACAGAAAATCAGAACTTTGGAATTGATTAGTTGTTGTGATTTGATAATTTGGATGAAAAATGGTGCGTCTTCGGGGATTTTGAAAAGGTGAGAGATCTTTTTGAAAGGAAGAACAACATCATCAAAGTTAAAGGATCATTTCAATTCAATAATACCATTCGTTCATCACATTTGTTTGAAGTGCTGATACGGGCAAACTTTTCACGAGGATAAGTGTCTATTGGTTGTAAGCTAAGCAAACTCGACCGTTTCCTAGTCTCAAAGGGATTCTTGAAGATATGGAATAATCTAGGAGTCACACCTTTTGACAGATAGCTCTTCGATCATGTTCCACTAATTCTGAAAGATATTGTGGCAAACTTTGGACCCAGGCCTTTTTGAACTTTTAATACATGGCTGGAAAACGTTGAGGCTCAGAAATTAATAGTTGAGGCTTGGACTTATTAGGTTCGGTTTGTGGTCCCCAGATTGTATCTTTAGAGATCGTTTAAAAAATGTCAAATATGCCCTAAAAGCATAGAGTAGAAACAACGTTGGAAAGCTAGAGGGTGAAATTGACAACCTAAAAAAGGAAGCTTCAGCGGAATCGAAGGAGCTGAATGAAGAAGAGTTACGAAGTGGGTGGACGCAACATGGAAATGGCTGAGAAAGACTGAAAAAATAAAACTAGCAAAGCAAAAAATCAAGGGTTAGGTGGGACATCGAAGGGGAGGAGAATACACGTTTCTTTCGCTTGTCGTTGCGAAGTCGAATAATAAGAACAACATTTGTGGGTTGGCTGCAAATGGAAAATGTTGTAGGACCCGGTAATGTTAAAACGAACCTTTCTCGATAATTTTAGTGACATATTCGCTGAAAAATCGTTGTATCGTCCTTCATTCTTCAAAGACAAGATTTCAAAGATTTTAAGAGAATACGCTAATTCTCTTGAATCGACGATTTTGAAAACGGAAGTTTGGATCTCCATAAAATTATGTGGCAGCTCTAAAGCTTTGGGACTGAACGGATTCAACTTCGGATTCATCAAACCTTTTTGGGAAACTATAAAAGATGATCTACTAAAGGCCCTCATTGGTTTTCGGATACGGGTTTAATTAGCTAAGGATGTAACTACTCGTTTTAACACTTATTCCCAAATCGACAAATCCAATTGGCCTTTGAGACTATAGACCAATTAGCCTAATTGGTTGCTATTATATAGTAATAGCTAAATAATTGCCGAAAGATACAAGAGTGTAATATGGAAAATCAACGGGGAGACCAAAAATGCCTTCATTAAGGATCGATATATTCTTGATGGAGTGTTGATTGCAAATAAAATGATAGATTTAATTAAAAATAGAAGGAAATAATTCTTTGCGTTCAAAGTGAACTTCGAAAAGCATTTGATAGCCTTAATTAGGATTTTCTTCTAAACACGGTGAGTCATATGGGTTTCAGAAAAAAAATGTGAAAATGGATTTAAAAGTGCTTACGTTCGGCATCAATATCGATTGTTCATATGTCTCCTACCAAGGAATTTCAAATATTAAGGCATTGTTTGGCAAAAAAAAAAGCTAGCTAGTACATGTTTGGATGACCATAAACTAGCTTATAAACTAGCTTATAAACTAGCTTATAAGCTAGCTTATTGAAAAGCTACTCATAGTAGCGTTTTGAAAAGCTAGCTTATCAACCAGCTAGCTTATCAGCTAATTTGCCAAACATAACCTAAAAGGGGTTAGACAAGGTGATCACTATCGTTGTTTCTTTTTATAATCGCAATTGAAGGCTTAAATGCGGCTACAAAGGAAGCATTGAGTAAATGAATTTTCAAAGGAGTGAAGGTGGAAAAGATGAAGTGGAAGTTATCTTTTTTGGTGAAACTTAAAACATCAAAAATAATTACTTGATATATGTAAGAATCAAATATGCAACCTATTAGAGCATCTCCAACAGCTTCTCCAAAATGGAGATTTTGGGGTTTTTTTGCTCCAACAGTTTCCCAAAAACCTTCTCCAAAATGGAGAAAACATGAGAGAGAAGATAAAAATCTTCAAATTTGGAGATATCTCCAAAAATAATTACACATGAGAGAGAAATTATTTTTTATTCATTCCACCAATGAGATTGGTTTAAAATAAATGTTTAGGAGAGAGAAATAATATTTTATGAGTTGTATTGAATATTTTAATATTATAATTAATTGTGTAATCTCCAAAATGGAGAATCTGTTGGAGATGAAGGTGATTTTTTTTGGAGATTTTCACTTTTTACTTCTCCATTTTGGAGAAGCTGTTGGAGATGCTCTTATATCTCAATATTTAATCTAAGGTGCGTTTGTTTTTTAAGAAGTCTAAAGTCTAAAGTCTTATTTCACTTCTGATTAATAAGAGGTGGTGATGAAGTCTGAAATCTAAATCAATACGACTGTTTGTTTTTGTAACGTTTTGAGGCGTTTTGAGAGAAATAATAGCATCAGGGCCGGTCCTGAGGTTTCGGATGCCCATGGCGAAGAGCCAAAAAAATGCCCATCAATATATATATATATATATATATATAAACTATTTGAAGGGGTTTGGAACTTGGTCAAGCTAGGTGAAAGATATATGCAAAAATCATATCAAATGCTTGCACATGAATAAACTTGTTTTCTAATTTTATCTCTCAACCTTAACTTGAATTAAGTTATTGAATGTTAGACAAGGTGGATATGATATTATGCCTTGCAAGCTGCAGCAACAAGGAGAAAGGCTCTTTTAGGAGCCTAACCCTTGGAGATGGTTTGGTCATCTCCACCATCTACCTTGATTAGAACAAGTGAGAAGAAAGGATCATAACAGGAGAGTGTTTAGAGATAATGACAATGTGAACCTAGAGATATCATTCGCAATTTCCATAAAATATATTCACACCAATATCATCAACAACAGGATTTTTACAATCACAAGCATTTTTAATGTTTTCATCATCACAAAACATCATCAATGTTATCAAGACAACTCAAACCATTTAAACAAATAGGGGCAGCAAGTAAGCAAGACAACAACTCAAACCATTTAAACAAATGGGGCAGCAAGTAAGCAAGACAACAATTCAAACAATTTAAACAAATAGGGGCAGTAAGTAAGCAAGACAACAATTCAAACAATTTAAACAAATAGGGGCAGTAAGTAAGAAAGATAACAATTCAAAGTATACTTAGAAGTTAGAAAAGAGAACACCTGAACTCGATTTAGGGGAGAAACAATAGTCAATTTAGGGCAGAACTAGAAGCAAGAAACTAGTCGATTTAGGGCAAAAGCAGAACCAGACGCAAGAAGCCAACAACCACGACTCCGATAGTCGATTTAGGGCCAGGGCAGACGCAGACGCAAGAAGCCAATCGATTTAGCAACCAATCGATTAAGAGTAACAGAGCTGAGAGGTGGGAGATTGAGTTCGTGAACGGTGAATCGTGAGTACAAAGACGAGATTTCGAACGATTAATGCTTTCGTGAGTATAGACTCTACAGAGGCGTATGAATCTGATGCCCTTATGGGCCTGATGCCCATGGCCAAAGCCACGACAGCCATGGGCCAGGGTCAGGCCTGAATAGCATATGAACTGAGGTGGCGATAAGAGGTTTGAAGAAGTTAGGTCACCACGATTCTTATTTCAGATGTATTTAAGAGTTAAGATGTTATGAAAACTAGAAAAAAAAAATACTAACAAACAATATGAATGTAAAAAGGTCTAACTGATTCAGACTTAAGAGGCATTAAGAGGGTTTTTTTTCAAAAAAAACAAACAGCCCCAAAGCATCTAAATCATCTCACCCATGTTTGATATATGTTATAAATTTGGTTTTAAAATTTTAGAGAGAATCCTTCAAAATTAAGAGGGTAAACCTTTCATAAGCTTAATTTTTTTCTCTTATAATAATAGGGTGAGCGGATGCAAGAGAGCCTTGCTCGATTCTTAATAGGTATGCCCATCTATTCAGTATATCTCATTCAAGATAAGCAGTTTTGAAAATTTTGTAAGAATTTTGAAGAGCCTAAGATGGTTCATCACTCCTAACAACCAACTATAGAGTCATCTTTTTTGTTTTCCTAAAACTGTGCAAACCTATTAATTTGTCGGCTCTTTTGCCTATCCCCTCACACTTTGTACCCCCTTTGAAGAAGCTTCTATTCCTTACAAATGAAATGCCATCCTGGTCTAGGGTTTATAGAAATCCTATCATATGTCATGTCCTTAAAAACACTTAGGACTGTCATGTTCAACCATAACTACTCATCTCATGTCCTTCTCTACTACCTCTCAGTTTCAACCCCCCAGCCTTTACACTTTCCTACCCTCATCGATGTCGCTATCGATGTCCTTTAAACATGTCAAAACCACTACAATTACCACCTCTCAGTTTGTAACACCCTCAATTTTGGAATAAGCAACTAATTTAAAATTTTCTAAATACATCGATAACTAATTCATATATAAACACAATTTTAGATTTAAACTCGACACACACACAATTATTCTCTACATACAGTCTATGACAAGGACAGGTGCTACTAAAACCCAATAATAAACACTATCTCCAAACCGCGGAAGACTTCGCCAACTTCTTACCCTTATGCAAAGCTAGAGTTCATCTCATCAAAGTACTGCTAGAACCACACCCCCAACTGGAACCTGATGCACATGCCGACTAATAAAAAGGGTTAGGCTAATGCCTAGTGAGTCCAAGAGTTTTACATAAGTAAATGCATTTAAAATGATGAACTTCACTTAAAATCATGATCTTTCAAATGGTGTACTTTAAAACGTGGAAGCAACTCTTTTCCCATGTCTTGCACTTACAAAGATGGACACCTCATTTCAAACATGCTTTATAAATTGATGCAACTTAAACTAACTCGAAACATGAATCATCATTAACACCATGTATATCGTACGTCCGAAAACATGTACACTAGGTCCAATACTTATGCGACCGAAAACGAACAAACTTTAATTACCAAAACACGGGGATGACATAATTCATTCAAACCTTAATATATGAGGAGGAAGGTCCAATATTAAGGTCCTCATTCACTGTCGACCATATAGAACCAATAACAATAAAGTAAAGCATCCTTATATTTAAAAATACTGATAGCCGACAACGGGGGAAACCCGTATCCGTTGAGGGTGGAGGAAACACAAAAGTATGTCACCCAAGCAACGTTAATCGCATGACACCTCCCGACATCACAGCCAGGTGTCCCTACGACTTCTTTACAAGTGTCACCCCAAGTCAGTTGACCTTGATGGCATTTTCCTAAGAACTCCACCCCAAAGGCCCGACACACTTAAAGACTACCTCCCAGGCATTACTTCAAGCGGCGGAGGTCCTAGCGCCTACTTCCCCGGTAGCGCTATCAGACTCAACCCTCCTAGCGATCACATGTAAAGTTTTTGGTCATAAAACATGAGTACCAGAGTTTAACCCCACAATACCCAATTGACCATCCCAAAACAAACTGACTTACGTGCCTATGGATCAAATGCAACACAGTCTAACATTACATGTCTAACCCGAAATGACCAATGCACTCGAACATGTAACCAACACCAAAATACAACAAAGTATATAAGTACGTACGTCATGATGAGGCTACTCGAGCCATTCAAAACCGGACAAGTGTCCTCAAGACTCTTTTAAGTCGCCATCGAGCCAAAATGCTCAAAACTCCCTTTGTGACCAACGATTAACGACTCCCCAAAATAATAACGCGATTGACTCACTTCATGCAGACACACTCCCAAAATACGTGTGCAGACTCCAATGCAGTTTAAATTGGGACAAATTACTTTCCAAATGATTTTAAGTCATTTACTTCTTCAAAACGACCCATAACACAAAATTACGCATTCTCCAAAACAAACATTAAAATGCTTTTTTAACCAAATAACCTCACTTGTGCAATAAATCACCAAACACACCCATTTATGACTCATTTATCAAAATGCCCAAAAATCCCCAATATGGGTGTTTTACAAGATTTATAAAACCAAACTTCTCAAATAACCAAAACCCCTCAAGTAATTCCACAAATGATAATTTAATGTTAAACACATAAATACTTTAAAATAAACATTTTGGCATGTACAACGTTTTCACAAATCAACTTGAACTCACCTTGCTAGATTTAGGCTAAATCTAGGTTTTATCCCAAATCTTGAGCTTCCTTTGGTGAAGACTTTGGATCCATCAACACCCACCGCTTGAAACTTTATCTAGGTCACAACCAAAGCTTATAGATGTACCAAAAGTAACCCCAAACTCAGATTCATAAGAAACCTTAGTCAAATCCCCTAATCATCTAAAATACCCAAAGTTTGTCAAAACTTTAAAATATGGAAGATACATCAAAATAGATGTTTTAGTAGGTTAAAATGAAAGGTTTTAACAAGAATAAAGGTTTAGAAGGTTAAGATTAACTTACAATTCATTTTTAGGAAAACCCCCAAAAACTAGGTCAACAATGGTGGAAAGCTTGGTGAGGAAGATGAAGAAGATGAAGATGTTGAGCTTTCACCCACAAGGCTTGAATATCTAGCTCCCAATCTTCTAAAAGCACTTGAAGATTTTGATTTGGTGAAATAAATGGGTTTGGACCGATTTGGAAGAGAGGGGAGAAGGGTTGGTGAAGAAACAAATGAAGAAATGAGAGGAAAAATCGGATTTAAATGAAACTTCTAGCCCAGATGGTCGCGGGCGCGAGCAAATGGCTGCGTGGGCGCGAGCGATGGTCGCGGCCGCTAGCAATTTGTTGCGTGGTCGCGAGCAGTGAAAATTTCGACCAAAGATTGATTTTTTTCGGAAAGCGATATCCAACCTCACCAACACTCCTAATACTTCCAAAAGACCAATTTAAGGTTAAATTACATATTAAACTTGAAATTATACTTACCCCAAAAATCCGGGTGTTGCACAGTTTATCTGTGATATGCACAACTGAAAGCTTAACATAGTCAGAACACAAATCCACAACAACATCCTCATTTCTGCAACTTACAACTTTCCCTCATACATCTTTTCCGTTGCTCAACATTGTGACACATACTGAGCCAGTTTAGCTTCTTCCGTATCGTCACTTGAATGAAGACACCCGTCGTCCTACAATAAATCCTTACACAAGTACTTAACTTTATGAAAACGTGAACTACCAACCATTTATACATTAAAGAGACCATATTGATGTATATAGAAGGAAAGTCTATGCAATAAAAAAAATGCAAGCACGGCTTGTAATGTTGGGGAGGGATTTTTATTATAATTGCTTTTAATTCAATTAATTTACATAAATTTATAATTTAAGAAAAATAAACTTGTGACGTCTTTCATAATTTTTTTTTATAATGCTCTCATCATCATGTATGCCGTCTTTCATATATTTCTTTTATATTTTAAAATCTAATAAAAAATTAGGGAAATTAATTAAACTAGCCATTTCAGAAAATCGACTTTACCTCCTAGCCATTATCTCCCTTAATTTATTAAAATAGCCCATAAGTTCGTGAAAGGTATTTGTATATACGAACACGTCCTTAAATCTGATAAATTTGACATATGTTCGTAATATACGTTCGTATATACAAACATAATTTAAAAAGTCAAGAAAATTTTATAATTTGGTGAAATTGGTTCCTGGGAAATGAAATCAGTTTAAAAAAATTATATTTATGGCCCCTGTTCGTGAAATACGAACCAAACTTACCTTTTTGGCCCCTGATCGTAAAATTGGTGAGTGATACGAACATGTGAAATTTACAATTTTGGCCCCTGTTCGTATATATCATGTGATATATGAATATTCAGAATTTACAAGTTTGGCCCCTGGTTCGTGATTCTTTATTTACGATCGAAATTGAAATAAAAACCAAGTTACAATTATGACCCCTCATCTTTGGAACATTAATCAAAAAATTTACACTTATGGCCCATCTTCGTGGAATATGTTCGTATATCACGAACATATTATTTCAAATAAAAGGAAAGTTATATTTTTAGCCCCTCATCTTTAAAGTATTAATCAAAGTTACAGTGCTAAAGTTGTAAATAATTTTGAATATTTGTTGATAATAAAGTAGGATGCATACGTGATTTATAAACATTTTCTATTTTTATTATATTTCTCAATAATTTTTATCATTTATCATTGATTAATTATTCTCAGTTGTATAATTTTTGAAACCCTTATCAAAAGTCCAAAACTTAATATTACATTCGTTTTGAGATGTTTATTAGATATTAAATTTATTTTAGAGTGCCTTACATTTTCCGTTCCTCTAGTTTATCAAAAATTTGGTTCTCATCCCTCAACTTCATTAATTACATCCTAGCCCCTGTGGTTTGTATTTCGCTTTGACCACCGTCTCTAACTCTAACAGCCGTTAGCAATGACCGTTAAGTTCCCTCAAGCGACTATCACATGAGGGGTTATTTTGGTCATTTTATTTATTTTATAATTTTTTTGTAATATACAAGTATATGTTGCATAGATACAAGTATTTACAATTAATTTGATTTAAAAAATATGTTTATGATTTAATAAAATAATACAAAATTAAGTAAACCCCAAAAATCACCCAGACTCAAATCCCCCGTCATCTTCATACTCCATTGCATCTTCAAACTTCATCTCCATCTCCAAACTTTATCTCCATCACACACACATACACACGAAGAACTTCATCACACCTACATTGCGGCCACGTGGAACACAAAGAACTCTATCGAAAACCTGCACTCCGACGAACTGCAACTTCGCCGCATCTGCAACTCATTGCTTTTGTTTCAAGGTCGAAGCGTCATCGTCTTTGTTGTTTTGTTTTAGATCCAAAACATTTTCGTCTCTGTGGTTTTGATTAACCCCCTCACCCCATCCATTGAAGCAAAGTAAACTGAGTTTGAGGTTCTAGTTCTACGGATATGATTGTAACATGTTTCTATTTCTAATTTAATTATGTGTTAAACATGTTTTGATTTTAGTTTTGAATCCGTATGAGATTGTTCTTGAGATCTTGATTTAGTAATGAATTCTAGGGTTTTGATTTTTTGTTTTGTATCAAAAACATTTGCAATGAATTTGTATATTATTTATTTTTTATGTTTTTCAACTGGTTAATGTTCTTGATATTTATTATCTAGTTTGAAAGAAAAATATGTTCTTGGAATAATTTGTACATTATTTGAGTTTTGATCTAGAGTTTTGATTTTAGATTCAAGGTTTTCATGATGCTTTTGGGTTTTGATCCATGTTCTTGATCTAGGTTGATGATCTTTATCAGGTCATTTTTTCATTCATGCTTGGTTCTGTAAAAAAAATTTGTAATGATAGGTTCTTAATTTTTTTATTGATTATTTTTTTTGTATGTTCATAGGAGAAAAGGTTTTGGAATGATATGTTTTGAATTGATGTTCTTGATGATAATCTTTTTGATTATACATTTTTTGAATTATTTTGTAAAACTTTAAACACTTATACTTATTAAGTTTTAAACATTTATACAATAGATATTATTTTATAAATATGATATAAAATGACCAAATTATCACTAACTTGCTAGTCACGTGAGAGAACTTAGCTTCATTTATTAATGGTCATTAGACATAGGGATTTAAACCAAAGCAAAATGTTAACTACAGGGACTAAGATGTAATTACTGAAGTCGAGGAATGAGAACCATATTTTTGATAAATCATAGGAACAAAAAATGTAATTCACTCTTTATTTTATTGAAAATTTATTTAACGTGTATTAAATAATTATCATAAAATATATGTCAAAGTCACAATACGGACAAAGGAGTAACAAAATACAGGTCTTTTAATAAAAGCACAATAAATTTCTATCCATTTAGTGACTTCAATAAATGTACAATAAGGGGCGTTTGGTTCGCAGAATGAAATTTGATAGACTTAGAATCCATCGAATGAATTTGACTTTAAAAGAATTGGAATGAAATTTGACCACACGTTTGGTTGGTAGAAATTGAATGGAATTCAATTTTTTCACTTTAGCTAAGGAATGATGAATTCCTTGATTTGAGGAATTCAATGGAATTTAAAGAATTCCATCATAAACAATATGTGAACCAAACAAATAAATTGGAATTTGGTCAAAGGAATTATCTATTCCAATTCCTTCAAAATCCATGAACCAAACACCCCCTAAGTTCCTCTCCTTTAGCCTTGTTTGGTTCAGGTTTAAACTTTAGTTTTTTTCAATTTAACCTCAAATGAAAATTTAAGGTTTTTTTTTTTGGAAAGGGTATCCTGGATCTATGGCTCAGACTAATCCCTGGCAATTAGAGCCTATGGCCCAGCTGCTAAAGCGTGCAACCCTGAGATTATCCTCAGTGGTCACAAGTGCTGCTAGTGGGGCTCGAACCCGGGTTGAGCGCTATGAACTCCCCAAGCCTTTACCACCACGCCACAACCCTTGTGGTTGAAAATTTAAGGTTGTTGGTCCATTTAAGGTTGCAAGGATATGAGCCTATTATATTATATAAAACTAAACACTTTTTGTTACCAATCTCATTAATTACTGCTTAATACCTATAAACAAAGTAGGACATTATTTTTTTCTCCAATACCGTGTACCGATCAAGTATAATTGGTATGGAAAACTTTATACAATGTTCCAACCATTTGTACCAAAAATAAGTTTTGGTTGGTACATGTCAGTATTGGTTTTGTACCAATATTGCAAAAGTTGAATTCACTAACTTTCAATGTTTAGAGTTCAATATTAAAATTAAAAAAAAAAAATTTGAAGTTACAATGTTTAGTAGTCCGCACTTCAAAAACTATTACAAACAATTACTAGGTACTAGTTGGGACAGAGTCATTATTGGTAACCGATAGCCTTTTACTATTGATTATATGTATTCCTTATAAACAAAAAAGTACAAATGTGTCAAAAGCAAATAACAAACAAACGATAACACTTGTATTAAAATAATATCTTACTTCTTTCAAGTTTTCTGTCAGTTATAGTAAATTTTTAAGACGTCTTTTGTACAATCTTTCATTTAAGTTGAAATTTATGGTAAGTGAGTAACTAGGTAAGGGAGAAATGAGTACTTTATTTGGTGGGTTTATATTTTGTCAATTGGTGTTGGACACTATCTTTAATTTGAAGCAAGGGCTACTTGTCTTGTTGGGTGGTTGTGCCTCAATTGCACATGGGGAGTGTATTGAAAAATAAAGGCATATCTCCCATTCTACCAAGCCCATCATCATTCTTAGATCATAAAAGTTCCTCATTTATAGGAGGGGTAAAAAGGCAAATTCACATGTGGGGTTTGACCATCATGCACTTGTCTATTTGTCTTGTTGTTCCTACACTCCAAATCCAAACAACATCATTTGATGTAACCGAATCTCAATCTCGTAGCCTTGTAACGAGTTATTATGTCTTATGATCTAACCGGTACTTATTAAGAAATGTTCTAACTAAAGAATTAGGTTTTCTTTCATTAACATATGTCAGTAATAGGATAATTGAATATTAAATACATATCTAGTTAAGCTATTTTTGCACAGTTGTTTAAAATTTAAGTCAAAAACAAACATTGATCATAATAAACCATTAAGCTGATTAAGTAAAAAACAATTTTTGTTTAATTTTTATCATCTCAATCATTAACAACGTGTGTATAATTGTGTCATTGTCATTCAGAAGAGCTTAATAAGAATTTAGAAAGCAGCCTTTTGTAATTTGATAGATGGTTCGTTGAATACATAATGATAGCTAGTTAAGTTTTTATGACAACAATTTCAAATGTCTACATCATATATTCTATTGGTAACTAAAATACATAGTGGAGGTAGTAGCTAACCCATAAATTTTTTTGAGCGTAAGCACCTTAAAGCTGAACCAAGGGTCCATAAAGTAGTGGTTGACCTGAGGGAAGTCAATGTGGTTTGACTTGGGGAAAGTCAAATTGTGTCGATTTGGAGAATAAAATACATTTTTTTAAATGGAATCGGCCTAAACTTTTGAAATAAATATATGTTGCCTAGAAAATGATATAAAAGACAATGACTAAGATGAATATGCAATGAAAAAGAAAATAAATCATGAATAAAAGTAATAAAATCAAAATGAGAAAAAAGAGGACAATAGTTGACCTCGGTGTAGTCGTAAATAATGTTCATAGTATAAGTATATTAGAGGTTTTGAGGTCGATTATTGTAGTTGTATATTTATTTTAAATATTTTTTGTAATAATTTGTAGGACATTGGCAATCAAAATTTAAAAGATCAAAAATGCATCTGCTACATGTAGGAATCAAAAGTGCAACCTATTGTATCTCGTGATCTAAATTAAACATCTAAACCAGATCACTTATGTTTGATATTTATTATAAATTTGGTTTCAAAATATTTTAGAATACCCTTCAAAATTAAAGGGATGCCCCTTTTAGAGGCCTAAATTTTTCTGTTACAATAAACGAGTGAGCAGTGAACTGAAGCATGCTCGGCCCCTTAACGGGTCCGCCCCTTAGAGCATCTCCAACAGTTTTTCTATAATTTCTCTAAAATAGAGAACCAAAAGTGAAAATCTCTAAAAAAAATATTACATTCAACTCTAACAGATTTGCTAGTTTAGAAACTTTATGACAACTTATATTATTATATTATTTTCTAATTTATCATCTCAATACATTAAAAAAAAAAACTTAATATGAAATGATAAAAAGTTAAATCTCAATGATAAGAATGAATAAAATAATCATTTCTCTCTCCACAATCAAGTTTTAGATAGTTCTCTATATTTAGATTTTTTTATGATTCTCTATTACAACAAGTAAGATAGCAATGCTTTTGGAGATATATAGAAAATAAAAACTCAATTTTTTCTATTTTAACAATGTTGTTGGAGATGATCTTAGAGCATCTCCAACAACATTGTTAATTTTTTTCTAAAATAGAGAATGGAAAGTCAAAATCTCTAAAAACATTTTCTTCCAACTCCAACAGTTTTTCTATTTTAGAGAATCAATCATTATTTATATTATTAATATATTCTCTAATTTATCATCTCAATACACTTTTGAAAAAAAATTTAAAATAAAGTTTTAAAACTTCAATCTTATTGGTTGGATTGAATAAAATAATATTTTCTCTCTCCAATTTAGAGATTATAGAGAATTTTCTATATTTAGAGATTTTTTTGTTATTTCTCTATTGTAGCAAACCATATAGCAAAGCTGTTGGAGAGAAATAACAAAGAAAAAACCAATTTTTCTATTTTAGCAATGCCTATTAGAGATGCTCTTAGTAGAGGTTAGATGTATTGTGAAACAAAAAAAAAGGATTGCTACTATATTTGCATTTTTTTTTTATGTATATGAATGTTTAGCGGAAAAAGATGTGAATGTAAGTAAATGAAAATTTGGGGAGTCATTTGTATTTAGTAAATATTTAGGAGGTTAAAGTGAAAAAGTTGTTTAGTGGGGGATCAATTTATGAAAAAGGGGAAAAGTGGAGGGTGACGCGTGAGGCTCGAGATGTACGTGGGCGCGCGTGATGTCTGCTCATGCTTGTGATTAAAGCCTGCCGCATTTGGAGCCGCCGATCACGGTGATCATTGGGTCCCAATTTCTAACAACAAAAATTATAGCAATAAATTTTTAATTTGACGCTTGAAAGTTTGTTTATTAAATGTTGGGATAACTAAATATTTATTTAAGTATTCATAATTCTATTTATATTTATTTTAAAATACGTGTTTTTTAAAGATAGATAACAATTTTTTAAATCTAACTTTATTAAAGCATAAATATTTAAAAGTTAGAGTAAATTACATTTTTAGTCCTTGTGGTTTTCACTTATTATCAATATTGGTCCCTCTTTTAAACTAATTATAATTTTGGTCATTGTAGTTACCATTTTATTTCACTTTTGGTCCCTCTGACCAACCTTAGTTAAAAATCCTAGTTAACTTTTTTTGTCTTTTTCCTTTTTTTGTTTTATTAGATCTTATAATAATTACTATTTAGTCCCTGTGGTTTTTCTATTTTCATTTTTGTGTTTCCTATCATTTTATTTTTCATTTTATACCCCTTATTATATTAACGATAATTTTAATAAAAATACATTTAAAATACATATTTTATTTTGTAAAGTACACTTTAATTAAAAGATTTGTCGGTACCTTTAAAATGAGTTAACCATTGAATTTTTAATTTTTTTTTTGCAATTTATCTGATATATATTTACAAATTCATCTACACTAATCCAAAAAAAAAAAAGGATTTGCAAATATATATCAGACTTGCAAATTATTTACATTAATCCAAAAATACATGTGTTGGATTCAAAAAATGTGCCGTTTTTTCTTATTTATGTAAGATGAAAAATCAAAATTTATGTATGTCTATTAATAAAAAAATGTATCATTTCAGATATTTCATTTGATTAAATACTTTTTAATGTGTATCAAATAAAAAATATAATATAATTATTACTTTTTTTTAAATATCAACAGAAATTTATCGTAATTGAAAAATAAATAACCAATTAACAACATATTTTCTTTGATTTATACTAAAAATATGTCCGCATTTCTTTGCTTTTGAAAAAAATACAGTTTTTGATTATAAATATAGTTTAATTATTAAAAAATATTTATATTTAATATAGTTTAAGTATTACATTATTTTTGAAATTATTTAGTTAATATATTTTAATTATTAAACTATATAGTTTAATTAAATTATTAAAACTATATTTTATATTACTAAAGATTAAGTATATGAGAATATGTAGTTGTTAATTGGTTATTTATTTTTGATACCTTGAAAAAAATTGAACAATTATATTATAAAGTTTTTTATTTAATTCTTACATAAATAAAAAATGACATATTTTTCAAACCCATCTTAAAATAAAAAATGTTTTTTTATTAGTGTAGATGGATTTGCAAATATATATCGGATAATTTGCAAAAATTTAAAAAATATTCAATGGTTAACTCATTTTAAAGGTACTGGCAAATCTTTTATAAAAATGTAATTTACAAAATAAAATATGTATTTTAAGTGTATTTTTAGTTAAAATTATCATTGATATAATAAGGGGTATAAAAAGAAAAATAAAATGATAGGAAACACAAAAATGAAAAAAGACAAAACAATAGGGACTAAAGTTGTAATTACTATAAGATATAGTAAAAAAAAAAAAAAAAAAAGATGTAATTTACTCTTAAAGTTATAAAAAAAGGAAATTAATTAGGAGTGAAGTTGTCATTAGTTAACTTAAAAAAGTGAAATTAATTATGTTTGTCTAAAATTATTTGTCATTTCTATTGTAGACGCTTAGGGGGTGTTTGATTTAGATCAGTGTTGGTCGGCAATGGTTCTGACCGTTGGTGGTCGACGATGGTTCAGGCCGGTGGTAGTCTGCGACAATGGTCTGGGTAATTCAAAGTAGGGAAGACGGGATAAATTTGTCTTTTTAAGAAAGTGGATGGAACAGAATTGAATTCCTTCTCCATTGTGATGGAATGACCAAATTCATGAATATTGGAATATGTGGAATTCAATTATGTTACATAGGTAACCATACGATTGAATGAAATTTGATCAATTAAATCGATTATTCAAATTACATTGGAATCCTGCAAACCAAACGTCCCCTTATTTTAGGACGAAGAAATGTTATGTTTGACAAACTAGCTGATAAGCTAACTGATGACTAATAAGCTAGCTAATGAAAAAATCACGTTTGACAAAAACTAGCTTATAAACATGTAAAATTACCAAAAAGAACATCCAGAAAAAATAATTAATTACAATGTTTAATAATATAATTAAAACAAATTTATAGTAATATAATATATTAACTAATACAAATAAGATAGTAAATAATATAATATGTTAATTAAAAAAATTGAAATTTATTCTTATATATATTATAAATTTTAAATTTTAAACCAAATTTTAGAAAAATCTATATTAACTTACGATTTTTAAAATAACCGTTACATATAATATTGAAAAAATAATTAAATAATAATTATAAAAATAATAATAATTGATAACTAAAATATATTGATCAATATTAAAAAAATTGATATAATTATCAATAATTCTAAATAATTAAAAATTAATATCAATGTATAATTAAAATTTATGTTATAATTTTCAGATAATATCAATTAATATTTATTAATTAATAATAATAAATTTTAATAATTAATATTTATTTATAATTAATATATAATAATGAATATTAATGAGGGAAAAATTGAAATAATCACAAAAAGTTTCGCATAACCTAGTACAAATATTTTATCAAAAAGTTAGCTTATAAGAGCATCTCCAACAGCATCTCCAAAATTTCTCCAAAATGGAGAATTAAAAGTCAAAATCTACATAAAAATTTACATCCATCTCCAACAGATTCTTCATTTTGGAGATGAAATCATTACTTATAATATTAAAATATTGTATAAATCTAATAAAATATTATTTATCTCTCATACCCATCTCATTTGAAGAAATCTTATTGGTAGAATATAATAAAAAAACATTTTCTCTCTCATGGTAATCATTTTTGGAGATTTTGGAGAGTTCTCCATATTTGGAGAAAATTATACTCTCTCTCCTACTTTTTCCATTTTGGGGAAAGATTTGGAGAATCTGTTGGAGCACAAAAATGCCGAAAAATCTCCATTTTCTCTATTTTGAAGAAGCTGTTGGAGATGCTCTAATCTAGCTTATGTTCATCCAAACATGTACCCAGAAAATAAAATAGCTTATTTTTGTCAAACAATGCCAAAAGTATTTTTTTTATTGAGTAAAAAACTTTTATTTAATAAGAGTATCTCCAACAGGTTTGTATAATTTGATTAATTTCTTTAAAAAAGAATCAAAAGTCAAAATCTTTAAAAAAAATTATATTTAAATTCAACATATTTTCTATTTTAGATATTTCAACATTCATTATATTATTAAAATATCTTATAAATTTATCTTTCCAATACACTTTTAAAAAAATTATATAAAATAATAATAAATCAATTTCATTGAGGGAATGAATAAAAAATGAAACCACACATCAAGTTTTAGAGAAATTTTTTAAACTTGAAGTTTTCTCTAGTATTATCTATTTTAGAGAACATTATAGATAATTTGTTGGAGCAAAATAGATAACAAAACCCCAATTTTAATATGTTAGAGAATCTGTTTTTTTTTGTTAACCGTGGGTGTCTGAGCCAATTTATGCGCACCTCTACTCATCCTAGGGACCGTGGAGAACAACCATGAAAATCCTCAATGGCTTTGCAGGACTCAAACTGGTGACTTCTAAGAAAAAACCCCCAACGTCCTATATCTTATTGTCAGTTGAACTAACCCACAATGTTATTTTAAAGAATATGTTTTTTTTGTAATCTTGGGTTTTTGGGTCAGCTTTCACGCACCGACTAACCTTCGGGCGACCACGAATGACATAGAGTCATCGCAGGTGAATCTCCATAGCCACAAGGGCTTGGCAGCTCCCGAATTTGAACCTTGGGTAGATAAAGTTCTCTACTAAATCCCCAAAGGATTTACCAGTACGCCACAACCCAAGTTGTTATGATCTTTACCAATAATCTTAATGTGTTACTTTGTTAACAGAGAATTTTACCTGGTAAGTAAGGGTGATGAGACTTAACCGATTACTTTTTATCGAGTAAGTGAGTTCATAATATCTTAATGCATTAAGTTATGCTCTTTTCAAAATTATCCTACATTTTTTCTCATACGTATCATCAAAAGATAAATAGTTTATCAACAAATGTATAAATTAAAAACTGTAATTAAACATCGATACTTAATTGTTTTAAATATATATCAAGTTATTAAGTATATTACGTTATGAACTCATTGAATTCATATTACTTGTGCTATTTTAAATAATTCATATTATTTTAATTTTATGTCATTTAAAATATTTATTAAACAACTTTTTTTTCATTTAACACTAATTTTGACGGAAGGTTAAAAGGGTAGTTTTTGTTATTCATACTATTTATTCAGGACAATAATCAAACAATAATTTATCTTAATTTATCCATACAGATTAACACTTATGTACAACTTAATAAATTCAATGCTTAATGGAAGAAAAAAAAATCAAACAACCCCTTATACTATTCTATTTTAATGACTGAAAATCTTAACCAGTTAATGTTTACTTATGGTCCCTGAATTTTAAGTAAGGGTGTAAATGAGCCGAGCCGAGTTGAGTAGTAGGTTAATCGAGTCGGGTTCAAAAAATTGATATTGGACTCGAGCTCGATTAACTTTTCAATGTAGGGCTCGACTCGTTTACACCCGTAATTTTAAGTCTTATATCTAATTAGCATCATCTTTCTAAAAAGATTATATACGTGTCCAATTTTTAAAACCATTCTTGAAAAGAAAAAAAATCGTGTAATAATTGTTTAAGGTTGTATACGAATCTTTTAAAACTGTCTCTCTTTAAAGTGATATAAAGAAAAATAGTTTTAATTCAAATATATATATATATATATATAAATCGATTAGATATCTAGGATTATTGGAAAACATTCCATATATTCAAAAGTTTAATGTATAATCTAATAATTTAATAAAAGAAATTCAAGAGACCATTAATCACGGCTGTTGTTACTCCACCTAATGATTGTACCAGATATATTGTGTCAAGTACAAATATTTAATGCATGGGACCTTTATTACCATAAAAATAATAAAGCTGGTGTGAATTTGGGTGGTAACTTTTCTTTTTTAAGCCGACCAGTAAATGTTGTACCGACAGCTTCAAAGTATTTACGAATGTTTTGTCGTTTCCCATTCAAACCCAAACCCTTTACCCGCCAAATTTTCATCATCCTTTCCTTACCACCAAATTACAAAAACATCACCCAAATCATACATGACTTTTTACTTTAAATAGAGTAAGCGGTCGTTTATCAAGCGTTTATTTGGGTAAATGCTTACCAGGTTACATTACTTACCAGATGAATATAATAAAAACAGAGAATTTTACCCGATAAGAGCGAGACAAGAACCAAGAGTCTTACCCGGTAAGTGATGACGACGATTCTTACCATGGTTAGTGTTTATCGGGTAAATTGTTACATCGGATGCCGTTTTAGTGGACTAAAATCTTACCCGGTAAGTAAACAATAGTGTTGAATTTTATCAATAAGCGCTTATCGAATAAGTGTTTGATAAACGACCCTTAAATTAAAAAATTGTCTTTGTGTTTTGGGTAAATTCCGGATATTGTTATTACTATGTGAAAAATCATATCAATGTCTCTAATGCATTGATTTGTCTTTTATTGGAAGATGTCTAGTTTTAAGATAGAGTTACGCATGGAAATGGGTCAGGGATATGATCACATCCTCAATCTTCGTCCCCATCCTCATCTCCTTTTAGAGAAATGATCACATCCTCATTCTCGTCCCCATTGGGGAACGAAGATCCTAGATGGGAAATCGGTGATTTTTTTAAAAATCAAATTTGCAAATAAAGTAAGGTGTTGTTTGTTTTTTAAGAGGTCTAAAGTCTGAAATCTTATTTTAGTTATGATTAATAAGAGATGGTGTATAAAAATGTCTGAACGATTCAAACTTAAGAGTTATTAAGAGAGTTTTTTTTTTTTTAAACAAACAACCCGTAAGTGTTGTCAAGTGTCAACACTCAACAGTGGTTTTAGTAACATTCAAATTCAAACAAAACCAAATTAGCATTACCAATGATCAAAATCATTAAATCAAAAATACCAAAACAAAATTATAAACATAATCATGTGATTCAAAGTGGTATATCAACATTGAATCGACATAATAAAAAAAATGTCAAGATATTCTTTCTAAATCTAAAAATTATTAAATCTATTTTTTTATAAATGATATAATTAATAATTAATAAGAAATATATAATATATTTAATATACAGGGATGGTGTGACACCCGTGTTTTTGCGGTTAATTGAATTCTAAAACTTAAACTATTTTAAGAGATCGGTAAAACCCTTAAATGGAAATCCAAGTTTTTCAACAACCATTTAAAACTCTTATCGAACATATAATTGTCCGATTTGGTATGAGCATTGGCAAACTAAGTCGGATAAGTGTAGTGCAAGATAAGGAGTCGGATCATGAGATCACAATACATTATGTATTGTCCGCCTATTGTGATAGTCATGACCTGGACGATCAACTTCTGAGTTGTTACTCAAAACAGAAGTTGTGATTTTTTAGTATAGTTAAACTTGCTTGAGGAACTTATGCATTGTGTATTGCTCGTCCATAAGTGGTCTCAAGATGAAGAAGTGGGATTAAACGTGCCTTTAATTAATAAATAAAGAATCCCACAACGGTCTAAGAGTTGTGATGATCACAGTCGTAAGTTGCCTACCTAAATAACCATCTCTCACCATTTGTGAATTGACTAATCATGAGATTTAGTGAAATATAGATCTTAGCTCATTTTTTTAATTTAAAGGGTTATTCGAATTTTGAGAAATTATTACTAAAATGAACTTTATTTTCTGTAGACGTCTGCTAATCAAGATAACACAAACAACTCCAACATCACCTAGTTCACTACCCGCTCAATCTTAGATAAAGAAAAATTGAATGGCCATTTCTTCTTGGAATGGTTCCCTTCCTGAGGGCCATCCTCAGGCATGAGGAGAAGTTCTAATTTTACGAGACCCCCCCCCTCCAAATTCTTCTGCTACATTCGCATGTGAAAGTGTTTGGGCTGCTTATGGTCGAGACTCTCTAAGAGTTTCATGTATGATGTTGGCCTAAATGAATCCTGAACTTTTGAGGGATCATGAGTAAATGTCTGCATGGAATATGATTACCTTCCTGATGACCATGTTTGGTCAACAGGCTAAGCAGGAAAGATTTGACATTGTGAGATCATTAAATGCTTGTATGATGCAGGATGGGACACTGGTCAATGCTTATGTTCTGAGAATGAAAGGGTACATTGACCAGCTGGCTCGATTGGGATACCCTCTTGGGCAAGAGATAGGGGTCGATTTGGCCCTCAATTCTTTATCCAAATCATATGATAATTTTGTGCTCAATTATCATATGAATGGCTTGGACAAATCTCTCACTGAACTACAGGGACTGTTAAAAACTGTTGAGGGGGATTACCATCAAGTTGGAGAAATCCAAGTTTGTCCTGATGATCAAACAAAAGGAGGGGTAACCGAAAGGAAGAATGTGACGAATGTGACTGGAAAAAGAAAGGCAAATGATGGAGGCTCCAACAAGCCAAAGAAGAATGGGGGAAAGATTCCCCCAAATGTTGTTTGTTTTGATGTTCTTAGAAAGGGCATTGGAAAAGAACTGTCTGGTTCTGATGGCGAAGGCAAAGAGGGATAAGGCTCCGAGAACCAGAACTTAAGGTATGTATACCATCCATTTGTTCACTTCTAATTATGATTCTTGGTTATTGGATTTTGGAAGTGGAACTCATATTTGTTTCTCTTTGGAGGGACTAAGAAGTGAGAGGCAGTTGAGGCCAGGCCAGTTGGAGCTCAAGATGGGCAACGGGGCAAGAGTAGATACTTTATCTCAAGAAGATTACGATGTCATCCTTCCCAATGATATGTTTTTAATACTTAAGGATTGTCTTTATGTTCCCAGTATCGTTAGAAACATAGTTTCAGTTTCTCGTTTAAGACAAGATGGATTTATGTTTAAATTTCATGACGATAATTCTATTTCTACATGTCGCATAATATTTCTTATTTTGTTGTTAATCCAATCAATATCATTTATGAAATAGATATTCGTAATAGTCTTAATTTAGAACCGATGTACAATGTGAATGCTAAAAGGCTTAAACAAGACTTAAGCAAAACTACATGTGGCATTGTTGTCTTGGCCATATAAACAAGAAACGAAATGCCAAGCTCGAAGTGGATGGGATCTTGAAATCATCTGATGATTCATTTGACATATATGAATCTTGTTTATTATGAAAGATGACTAAGGCACCTTTTAAAGGAAATCCTTAAAGAGCAAGTGAGTTGCTAGGAGTAATACATACTGATGTGGGTGGGCCCTTCAACGCAGCCACAAGAAATGGTTGCTACTACTTCATTACATTTGTTGATGACTTTAGTATATATGGATATGCTTATCTGATGAAGCATAAATCTGAAAGATTTAAGATTTTCAAGGAGTTTCAGAATAAAGTAGAGAACCAACTTGGCATAAAGATAAAAATTATTTGGTCTGATCGAGGTGGTAAGTATATGATCTAAGAATTCACTAATCATCTTAGATAGTGTGAGATAATCCCAAAACTCACTCCTCCAAGAACACCACAACGTAATGTTGTGTCTGAAAGGAGGAACCGTATCTGGCTAGATATGGTTAGATCTATGATGAGTCATACCACATTGCCTAAAAGCTTTTGGGAGTAGGCTTTGGAAGTTGCTGCCAAAATCTTAAACAATGTACCAACCAAGAAGGTTGACGAGACCCCATATGAGATGTGGTCTGTAAAGGTCACGAACCTATCTTATATGAAGGCTTGGGGATGTGACACTTATGTTAAGTGAGAGGCTTCTAAGAAACTCAAGCCTAAATTTGAAAGGTGTATCTTTGTAGGGTATCCCAATGAGACTATTGGGTATTATTTCTACAATCGTAGCGAGAACAAGGTGTTTGTTACACGCAAGGCTGAGGTTTTAGAAAATTGTTTTTAGACTAAGCCTAAGGTAGGGGATAGAGTGAAACATGAAGAGATTCAAGAGACACCTAATGATGCACAGGTTGACACTGGTGGTCAACAAGTTGTTGAACCTCAACAAGATGTTGAGGAAACCAATGAGAGACAGATAATCCGAAGGTCGAGGAGGATTTGTCAAGAACCATATAGGTACCAAGGGTATCTAATTTGTTGTAAAGATATGGTTGATGATGAACCATTGACCTACCAACAAGCTATGTTAGGCACGAAATCTGACAAATGGCATGATTCTATGAAATTCGAAATTCAATCCATGTCAGATAACCAGACCTGAGATCTGATGCACCCAAAGACTGCAAAGTTGTTGGGAGCAAGTGGATTTTTAAGAAGAAAACTGACATGGATGGGATCGTGCATTCATTCAAGGCTATGTTGGTAACGAAGGGTTTCATTCAAACATACAAAGTTAGTTATGATGAAACCTTCTCTCTAGTAGCCATGATTAAATACATTAGGATATTGTTTGCCATTGTTGCATAACGATTATGAGATATGGCAGATGGATGTCAAAATCGCGTTCCTTAACAGAACTTTGAGCGAGGACGTGTACGTGGTACAACTAGAAGGCTTTGAACATCCCAAGAATCCTAATAGAGTATGCAAATTACAAAGGTCCATTTATGTACTAAAATAAGCGTCTCGAAGTTGGAATCTTCGGTTTGAAGAGAAACTTAAAGAAATTGGTTTCATCAAAAACGAAGATGAGCCTTGTGTATACAAGAAGGCCAGTGGGAGCATTGTTGTCTTCCTAATCTTATATGTTGATGACATATTAATCATCGAAAATGATATCCCAACACTAGAAGGTGTAAAAGTTTGGTTAGGGAAATGTTTCGTGAGGAAAGATTTGGGAGAGGCTGCCTATATCCTTGAAATTAAGATCTATCGTGACAGATCAAAGCGCTTAATTGGATTAAGCAAGAGTACATATATTGACAAGGTCTTGAAATGCTTTAAGATGGAGGATTCCAAGAGGGTAACTTGCCAATGGTATAACGTGCATTTGAGCAAGTCTCAATGTCCTTCAAACAAGGAATATATGGATCGCATGAAAGGTGTTCCCTACGCTTCGGCTATGTGATCCATAGTGTATGCCATGATATGTACTAGTACTAACATATCATATGCTTTAAGCATGACAAACATATACCAATGAAACCCAGGTGAAGCTCACTGGGTGACAGTAAAGAATATTCTCAAATACTTGAGAAGAAATAAGGATATTTTTCTGCTATATGGTGGCACGAAAGGAGATCTATGTATTTAAGGATATATAGACATTAACTTCAAACCAACCATGATGATTTCAGGTCACAATCAGGTTTTGTGTATAAATTGAATGATGGTGCACTGAGTTTGAAGAGCTTCAAGAAAAACACGACTGTAGATTCTACTATAGAGTCAGAATACATGGCAACTTTAGATGTTGGGAAGGAAGTTGTATGGATGAAGAAGTTCATCATAGACCTTGGTGTAGTTCCTAGCATTAATGGACCTATCAAGATCCAATATGATGATGAGAGAACCATAGCACAAGCGAAGGAACCATGGTCTCACCAGCGGTCCAAGCACATTCTGAAAAAATATCACATCATTTGAGAGATGATCAATCAAGAGGATGTGAAGATTTGCAAAGTTCGATCGGAAGATAATTCGAAAGATTCGTTCACTAAACCTATGAGTTAGAGCAAGCATGATGATCTCACTAGCTCTATTGGTTTAAAATTTTTGAATATTTGGATTGGTTTGTAATTGTAGTTTACCTTTTGGAACATTAAGCAATGAGAATTCTATATATTTTAGCATACTGGGTATGAATCATTACATTAATTTCATCGTGTTCTATATTAGCATGTTTAAATCCATAGATATTGTTACTGGGGGACTGTTAACAAGCCAAGATCATTGTGAAGTATGGTCATGGTCAAGTTGGACCTGCACGGGGTGCAACCAGAGTTACATGCACTTATGGGGATAGGTGTTGGTAGACCCGCTTTCAAGATTGCTTCATAGATCGACATCATAAAGCAAATCTTGAAATGGTAGATATTTATTTATCCTTAGACCTGAGATATGCATTGGGATGTCAAGCATAAGGAATGTTGTGCTCTAATTGTAATACCCGTAATTTTCGGTAATTAAAAGTCACTCGAACGTTTTTGGGACTTGTAAATGGTGGGATTTTTTTTGGGAAAACATTATTTAAAGTCCCTGTATCGGGAGTGTTGGCATTAAAAAATTCGGGTTTCGGGTCGACTATGACAATGTCACAATGCCCGGCGACTATGACAATGTCATAGTCGCACGGTCATAGTCGCACATGTTGGAACGCCCACGGTACACTTGGTGCGACTATGACACGCGGCAATGACCGTGTCATAGTCGCGTGTCAATGTATCACAAAGTGTGCGACTATGACACGCGACAATCACCGTGTCATAGTCGCACCAGGGGGAGTGAAGGCTGTTAAAATCGGGATTCCAACCATTTTTCTCATTTCTCACATCTAAACTTCTCCCTTTCTCTCCCAAATCCGTTTCTCTTCCTTCCCTCACAAATCCTAACTCATTTTGGATCCATTTCTTGAGTTCTTAAGGTGTTCCATCATCAAGTTAAGGATTGGAAGCTAGGGTCAAGATGCTCCATTTTCATCTTCAACCTCAAGCTTCATGTTGGGTTTTCTAGGTTTTTTATCAAAACCTAAGTGGTAAGTTTATCCTCTCCATTTCTAAACCTTATTATAAGTTATAAATGCTCCATGGATGATTTCCTAGTGGTTATGTTTCTCAAATTTCGGATTTGATGATTTTGGAGAATTTAGGTCAAAATTAGGGTTTTGGCCAAAATGGGGATTTTTGATATAAAATGTTTTGAGAACGACTATAAATGGTTGAATATGGATATTTATGGTTGGAAACTTGTGGATCTAGGTTTTTGGAAGGATTTGCTTATGGATTCAAGTTCCTTCAAAGAAGTTCAAGTTGGGGAAAATCTAGATTTAGCCTAAATCTAGCAAGGTGAGTTCAAGTTCATTTTTGAAAACGCTGTACACGCCAAAATGTTCATTTTAAAGTGTTTATGTATTTTACATGAAATTATCAAGCTTTGATTCATTTAATGGGTTTTGATTATTTGAAATGTTTAGCCTTATAAACCTTGTAAAACACCCATGTTTGAGATTTTTGGGCATTTTGATAAATAAATCATAAGTATAAGTATTTTAATGATTTATCTTATGAATGAAGATTTTTTGGTATAAATGCGCTTTTAGTGTGTGTTTGGAGAAATGTTTGTTCTTGAGTTATGGGACGTTTTGAAAGAATAAATGGTGTAAATTCATTTGGAAAATGGTTTGTCTCAACCAATGATGAGTTTTAGGTTAATCATATTTTTGGTCGTTGTGTTTGCATAACTGTAAGATAAAGGTATTTTATTGTTTACACTGACTTTTATTGCACGATAAAGTAAACTGGGGAGCTTCGGCTCGGGTTTTAACTAAAATGAGTCTTGGGGACATTCGTCCGATTTTAATAGCCCATTGCGGAGTTTTGACTATGATGGTGGTTATTGTGCATCATATGAGAATTATATGTTTTGAGTGTGTTGGTCATTCAATTGGAGTAATGTATTGTTATAGACTGTAATGTAATGGATCCATAGGCATATGAGTCGGTCTTTAATATTTTAAAAAGGGGCTATTATTTCATGTTGGGACCAGGATTAGTTATAGGGTCATCGAGGGCCCCATTGTGCTATTGACCCTGTGATGTAATTTTTGAGTCTGTTTTTATGGGATAGTCATTTCCCATTTGTAGCTAGTTGAGACATTGGACCCTAGGATGGAAACTTGGTACGGTTATGTGAGACCGGATACTAGCCCTGGGTCGTAAATGTAATCCTAGTGAATGAGTATGACTAGGAATCATTGGGTGCCTCCCCCACATCTGAGTACGAGTCAACGAGTTCGTGGTTTTGATCCTAGTATGGTGAGCTCAATAACTTGGAATGTGGCTTACTTTTGTGTTCCGCCACTAGCCATGGAATTCAGGTCTCCCCCGTCACCGAAAGGTGTTGTTTTGGGTATTTAGTCTTATCCGTGTTTTAGGTGACATTTAAGTATGGGGTTTTCTCCCTATGTTATAATTTTGGAGTTTGAGTCTTACTCTTATTTCGGTAGTTGAACAATAAAGTTTTTACTCTTGTCTTCATAAATTAGGAGTTTGATTTCTATTCACGTTTTAAGTGAGTTTTGAGTGGCATCACCTTATGAAAGAAAGTTTTGTAAGCGACGTTCATCTTTAAAAATGTGAGATTACTAGAAAAAGGTCGCCTTCATATTTAAAGTAAATCATTTTGAAAGATTTTGATTTAAGTTGCGTCCTTTCCTTTTACAATATATTTTATCCATGTTGAAAACTCTTGAACTCACTAGGCGTTAGCCTAACCTTTTTATTTGTCGGCATGTGCAACAGGTTCCGGTTGAGAATGGTTCTAGTGTCACCGTGAAGAGAGTAGTGCTAGTTGTGCTCGAGAAGTGAATATCTTAGTGAAGTCTTCCGCATTGTTTTGGGGAAGAGCGACTGGTATTTAGGTTAAGTAACACCCGACTTCAGTTTAGTCTTTGTATATAAGACTGGAGTTTATAATTGTTGTGGTGAATGATAGAATTTTAAATTGAGGTATAAGAAGTTTTGATTTATAAGTGAAAGTTTTGTCCTTTATTTGATTTTATATCGATGTTTTTAATTAGTTGCTCTTACCAAATTTGAGGGTATTACACTAATATATGCCTAACATTGCATTTTACCGGGTGATCATATGGGCTATATTAGGCATAGAGTGGATTATGCAAGAGTCGTGCCAGGGACGGATGCCTCTTAGGGCATTTAGAGGCCAAGGCCCCTGTGGTTTTGGCAATTCATATAGAGAGCAATCTGACATTTAGTTATAAAAAAAAAAATTTGGGTTTGGGCCCCCCCCACTCACCGCTTCAATCCATAAAAGTGTATGACTCCAATCCAAAATCCAATAAGAATTATAAATCTGCTGACTTTATCTTTTATTTACTTTAATCGATGAGAAAAAGACTCAGACCAAATCACCAAAGTCCAAATCGTGAAACTGAAACCCTCATCTCCATTCTCCTCCTCTGCTCGACCCTCGACTGTTCCTTCCTTCTCCTCAATCGACCAAAGTCCAGCAACACTGCAGCACCGTCAAGGCGACAACCACAACCGCCGGTAGCAGCACCGAGCCACCGCCGACGTCCATTGAAACAGTCAAACAGGCAGTAGGTAGTAGGTATCGTTTTAAACTCTTAATCCTTGATTTTATGATTTCCCAATTCACATAAGGACATTATACATTGTTAATTGTTTGCTTGATTTGATGATTTCCCAATCTACCATCCAGATTCATTGTTTGTTTGATACTTTGATTGAGATTTATTTTACATAATTACATCAATAAATTGTTAATTGTTTAGTTGATTAGTTGATGAAAACCCAATCTACCATCCAGATTCATTGTTTGTTTGATACTTTGATTGAGATTTATTTTACATAATTACATCAATAAGTTGTTAATTGTTTAGTTGATTAGTTGATGAAAACCTAATCTACCATCCAGATTCCAGATTATGACCTTGATTAGTTTATTTCGCATCCTTGATTAGTTGATTTCCCAGTTGCAGGTCAGACCACCTCCAAGAATTAAACTCCAATCTTCAAATATTTACGTTTTAAATGGAGGAGCAACAACCAAATCCTCATAATGCAAGTGGAATTCCAGTGATTTTAACTTCTTCTTCATCAAATAATCCTCCAACAGCCCCAAAATCACAGGTTTTTTTCCATGTTATTCAAGTTCTAAACTGTTTGATTATCTAGGTTTAGATTTATTTGACATTGTTTGATACTTTGATTGCCTTGAGATTGTTCATTTGTTTGTTTGATTGGGATTTATTTTACATCAATACATTGTTAATTGTTTACTTGTTCAAATGCCTACCAACTAGTAATGATTTTAGGATGATAGGATTAGGATTAAATGGATAGGATTAGGATTAAATGTTTACTTGTTTCAATGTAGATGTTTGATTAGGATGATTTGGAATTATATAATATATTAGGTCCGACCCCTGCAGTTTTAAAGGTTGTGTTCCGTCCCTGAGTCATGCATATGCAATATGAAATTTTCTCCTCTCATGATGCGAGAGAAATATTTAGGCCCCTCGATGATATAGATTGAGAAATGTGTAGCCACGCACAAGTAGATTGGTTGAACCAATAGTACTTGTTTACTCAATAAATATCAGGATCGAGAAACATAATCATTGAACATACAAGGATGAGTCTGATTTATGTCGTGAGTTCAATATGAGATTTCGTGTAGCAAAGGGATAAAGTAATTTATTCATACCATTGATTGTATTGATGATGCTTGGAAAACACACATTCATTTGACTTTGGGGGTGGTGGTACATTGATAGACACATAACTACTGTTTGTATTATTACGAGTCACATGTAAATGGAGACTGTTGGTTTCTATATGCCCACGTCACATATAAATGTTACTTAGATGAAATGAATCTATGAGGGTTACACGCATAGAGCATGTATGTCCTGAACTTGATCATGATGATCATGAACCATATTGGAATATGTAACACTCATAAAATTTGAAAATAATAGACAAATAAAAACTTCCAAAATCCTATAAATACATAACTTGAGATTACAAATATCTAAAGTTTACAAGGGAAGGAATACAAAAACATGTATCAGAGAGAACTATCTAGTCCTTCAAACGGAGATAGAATAAGTTGGGTGTTACTAAAACCCCATAGTCCACTATCTTCCCAAAACTAGATGACGCCTCTAAAGCCATCCTACCGGAACTTCTACCAAGCTCCAAACGCCACTCAAATCCATCAAAGACCTGATATATATGTCGAAAAAAAATGTTAGGCTTAACGCCTAGTGAGTTAAAGCAGTTTTTATCATATAGTTAATAAAATAGTTAAAACATACATTTTACCTTACCGTAACTTAGAATATCAGTTAGGAAAAATGTTTTTTTTATAAGCTTATATCTCAAATCCAAAATATTCTTTTCAAGTAATGCCCAATATTCAAACTCACTCATTTCACGTACAAGACGTGACTCCAAAATATCAATTTTACGAATAAAATCATAAATTCTAAACACCGAAAAACATGGATAACAAAGTACCCAAAAATAACACTTTACGGTGAAGGGGGAGACCCGATTCCATCGAATATGGCTGGAACACAACGTTAAGCCACTTATCAATGTTCTTGAGATTCACTTATGGCCATGGATCCCCGTATACGGCTCGTTTGAGCACCACCGCAAGATTCACAAATGACCCTAGTGTCTACTCGACCTCTTGATGAGTCTCACCATAAAAGTCACAAGTCCTCGTATCTGGCTCCCATGAGCATCACCGCAAGACTTAGCTCTGTATACGACTCCCATGAGCACCACCGCAAACTTACTAACCATGACTTGGGGACCACTCACTAGACTCAAGTGTGGACATCAAAACTCCACGTTTAAAATAGACATACTCCTATGCCTATGGGTCCAATGCATTACAGTCTAAAACATTACATGACTCAATTGAATGACTAACACACCCAAAAATGTAATTATTCAACACTTATGCAATAATTGCATATTACGTATCAAGCTCCACATTGAGCCATTAAAATAGGACAAAGTCCTAAAACTCATTTGAGTATAAATCAAGCCACATTGAGACATTAAAACAGGACAAAGTTTGACTATAACAATAAAGCCAAGATGGCTACATAAGCCGAAATACAAACTTTCCAACATTTAACAAATTCAAGGTACCCATAACACAACTAGGTCCTTATTCAATACTTTATCAAGGTATAATGGCCAAAGACCCAAAACCGTATGGTTAATATTTTCAAAATATTCATAAGGTTTAAGAACAAACATTTTCTATAATTTACTCTTTTAAGATCAAAATAGATTAAAGTACCAACATCAAACTCATGAGTTGGGTAGAATTCCCAAAATAGAGCATGACTCTAAAAATGGTCAATACTTGACTCAACTTACACAACAATACCTTTGAAAACCATATTTAATCAAATTGCACTTATTGGAAGTTAAATCGATAAATCAAAAATCTCCAATAGCCGAGAAATCTTAGTTTTGTTAACTAAATCCCCTTTTTGGTGACTCAAGCACCCAACATTACATTGTAAATCATTTGCAAAGGTTTAATAACCTAAATATGTGCAAGTGTCCAAATATTCACAACACCCATCAAATATGAAGGGAACTTATGAAAATATGTTCAAAATCCAAAAAATATATTTTGACATGTATATAGTTTTGTAAAACAACTAGAACTCACCTTGTTAGATTTAGGTCAAATCTAGGTTTTTACCCCAAACTTGAGTTTTCTTGGTGAAAATTTGAATCTACAAGCAACACCTACTAACTATTAGATCCAACACTTGCAAAATATTTCATTCACCTCTAAATATCCAAAACCTAAAGCAACACACAAAGGAGAGGGGAGGAAATGAAGAGTAAGCCAAACCCTAGCTTAAAATTTAAAGAGATGAGAAGCTCACCACCACAAAATACTCTTCTATCTTTTAATAAACTTCAATAATCATGATCTATCCTTGAAGATCTATAAAAAACGAGACCATAGCAAAAAGAATCGTCAAAATCGGAGCTACGATGAGAGAGATGTGACCAAATGAAGAAAAAGGCTCAAAATTGGATTTTATGCATTGCAACCCGCTCGCGAGAGTGACATGTGAAAGTGACAGTGTCAATTTCTCTGTCACTTTCTCCTAGAATGTACCATGAGCTTTTTTTTCTCTGCGAAAGTGACAAGTTAAAGTGCAAGTGTCACTATCGCATGACACTTTCGCCTAGAAGGTACCGAGAGCCCTTTTCACCTGTTTTCTTGACCGTTCATCGACCGTTTTTCCTGGTTGTTTCTCTACCATTTTCTCGGTACATTGGATGCTATTGTTCCAGTTCACGTTCCATTTTCAACGGGATCATAAAAATGCGGCGGATAAATAAAACGATACAAACATGCATACAAAGAAAAGAAACTGTGAAACCCAAACTAACCCGGATCCGTAACTAACAATAATTGGAACAAAATTACAACCATATGGGGTTTAGGATACTACCTCAATAGTCGTGTAGGAGCGATGAACGAAGCACGAGAAGCCAATGTAGACTTCCTCTAGCGGTATCCACACGTGAGTAGCTTTGATCCCGAACGGTTGCTAGCCCAGTGAACCGAAAATACACAAGGAAAAATCGGCTTTCCTTGTGTTGTGTGTGTATGTTGACGACACTAATGGCAGAGAGGGGAGGAGAGTTTTTTGTTAGCTTTTTGGCTTAACCTAAACCTAATTATAATTAGGTTTATATTGATCCCCTTTCCTTTCATAGACCAGGCCCTTGATCACACTTGAACAAGTTTATGGGCCTTTTAAAGCCTTTTATATAAATCAGTTATTAGCTCAATAATTGAATAATTATTTTGGGCTTAAGCAAATCATTACTTCTCAATATTGGGCTTTTGGGCCTAATTAATTATTAACTTAATAATTAATTATCCATATTAAGTCCAATATATAATTATCATAATTATATTTCATAAACACACGTTTTATAATTATTACTCTTCTAGAATAATAATTATCTTTCTATTACAACATGTAATTTATTCAATTCATGACCATCATGGTCAATTTGAGACATACATACTATATGCGTGTGACCCTCATAGGTTCACTTAACGTCATCCGTGTTTTCATGTGACGTGGGCATAGAGAAACCTACAGTCTCCCACTTGCACAAGACACATAAAACATAGACAGTGGTTATGTGTCTACCACCCCCAAAGTCAAATGAATATGCGTTTTCTTAGCTTTCATTGATACAATCAATAACATGAGTAGAATATTCCTTATCATTTTGCTACATGATATCTCATATTGAACTCAAGGCATAGATCAATCCCACCCTTGGCTGTTCAATGATTGTGTTTCTCGATCTCGATATTTATTGAGTAAACAAGTACTATTGGTTCAACCAATTTACTTGTGTGTGGCCACACAATTCTCAATTTTGTGATTCCAGAAACAAGTGCAATACTAATGATTAATCAATCAATACAAAATGAATGCTCAATAAATCTGGTCAGATGATTAATCTCAGAGAAAGGTTTACACGTGAAAAGCTTAAACAATGATTAACACACTAAAAACTAGGTTAACCCTAGAAAACATAAAGTATTTATACCAAATAGGTATTTACAGTTTTAGCACAAACTTCAATACAATTAACCCTAGCAAATATATATCATCAAGGGGCCCAAAGATTTCTCTCTCATCGTGAGAGGAACAAATTCCATATTGCATGTACACGACTCTTACACAATTCACATTGTACCTAACATAGCCCTTATAATCACCCGGTGAAAGGTAACGTTAGGCATACATCAAAGCACAACACTCCTTGTGCTTGAGATCCCAATGTACATCTCAGGTCAAAGGATAAATGAATAACTATCATTTCAAGATACACTTTATAACGTCGATCTATGAAGTGATCTTGAAAGCAGGTCTTTCTAACACCTGTACCCACAAGTACAAGTGACTTTGGCCGCACAATATGCTGGTCCAAATTGAACCAAACCAGACTTCACAATGATCTTAATTTGTTACTAGTCCCCTAGTGACAACTGACCATGGATAGTTTTATAATATCATACTATTTATGGATTTAAACATGTTAATATAGAACACAACGAAATTAATGTTATGACTCATACCAGTATGCTAAGACAGATAAATTTCATTGCTTAATGTTCCTAAAGGTATACTAAAACTACAGATCGATTCAAATACTCAAGAATTTTAAACCTATAGAGCTAGTGTGGATATCATTCTTGCTCTAACTCATAGGTTTAATGAATGAATCTGCTGGATTATCTTTTGATTGTTCTTTGCAAACCTTCACATCTTCTCGATTGATCATCTCTCGAATGATGTGATATTTCCTCAGAATATGCTTGGACAACTGGTAGGACCTTGGTTTCTTTCCTTGTGTTATGGCTCCCTCATTATCACAGTAGATCTTGACGGGGCCATCAATGCTAGGAACTATACCAAGGTCTCTGATGAAATTCTTCATCCATACAGCCTCCTTCCGGGTATCTGAAACTACCAAGTATTCTGACTCTGTAGTAGAATCTGCAATCGTTCTTTGCTTGAAGATCTTCCAACTTACGGCACTACCATTCATCGTAAACACAAAACTTGATTGTGACCTGAAGTCATCACGATCTGTTTGCAAGCTAGCATCTGAGTCCTCGAATACACAAATCTTCTTTCGTACCAACGTATAGCATGAACATATCTTTAGTACTTCTCAGGTAGTTGAGGATATTCTTTACTGCCACCTGGTGAGCTTCACATGGGTTTGACTGGTATCTACTAGTCATGCTTAAAGCATAAGATACATCAGGTCTAGTATATATCATGGCATACATTATAGATCCAATAACCGAAGCATAGGGAACACCCTTCATGTGATCCATATATTCCTTTGTGGTAGGACATTGAGATTTACTAGGTTGTATTCCATGTACCATTGGCATGTTACCTCTCTTGGAACTCTCTATCTTTAAGCGTTTCAAGACTTTGTCAATGTACGTACTTTGGCTTAATCTAATTATGCGCCTTGATCTATCATGATAGATCTTTATTCCAAGGATATAGGCGGACTCTCCCAAGTCTTTCATCGTGTAACATTTCCCTATCCAGGATTTTACATCCTTTATAGCGTTTGGATATCGTTTCCAATGATCAGTATGTCATCAACATAAAATACTAGGAAGACAACAATCCTCCCACTGCTTTCTTGTATACACAAAGCTCATCTTCATTTTTTAAGAATCCAAATTCTTTAATTTTCTCATCAAATCGAAGATTCCAACTTCGAGACGCTTGCTTCAGTCCATAAATGGACCTTAGTAACTTGCCCACTTTATTAGGATGCTTGGGATGCTCATAACCTTCTGGTTGTACCATGTACACATCCTCGTTTAGTATTCCGTTAAGAAACGCGGTTTTGAAATCCATTTGCCATACCTCATAGTCGTGATATGCAGCAATGGCAGGCAATATCCTAATGGATTTGATCATGGCTACTGGAGAGAAGGTTTCATCATAGTCGACACCGTGTGTCTGAGTAAACCCTTTACTACCAATCTAGACTTGAATGTGTGCACGATCCCATTCATGTCCAATTTCTTCTTGAAAATCCATTTTCTCCCAATGACCTTGCAACCATGCGCATCTACCAAATCCCAGACCTGGTTATCCGACATGGATTGTATCTTGTCTTTCATGGCATCATGCCATTTGTTAGATTATATACCTGACATAGCCTGTTGGTAGGTTAATGGTTCATCATCAACCATGTCCTCACAGCTAATTAGAAACCCCTAGTATCTATTTGGCTCTTGAAGAATCCTCCCTGACATTCAGACCGTTTGTCTCTCGTTGGTTTCTTCAATATCTTGGTGTGGTTCAACATCTTGTTGATCACCAGTGTCAACCTGTGTATCTATAGGTGTTTCTTGAATCTATTCAAGTTTCACTCTATCCCCTGTCTTAGGCGTTGTTAGAAAATCATTTTCTAGAAACTCATCCTTTCGAGCAACAAACACCTTGTTTTCGTTGGGGTTGTATAAATAATACCCAATAGTCTCTTTAGGATATCCTACAAAGATACACCTTTCAGATCTAGGCTCTAGCTTCTTAGAAGCTTCCCGAAACATCACATCCCCATACCTTCATATAAGATAGGTTTGGGACCTTCCCTGACCACATCTCATATAGGGTCTCGTCGACCTTCTTGGTTGGTACATTGTTCAATATTTTGGTGGCAACTTCCAAAACATACCCGCAAAAACTCCTAGGCAAAGTGGTATGACTCATCATAGATCTAACCATATCTAGCAAGGTGTGGTTCTTTTAGACACACCATTATGTTGTGGTGTTCTTGGAGGAGTGAGTTATGGGATTATCCCACACTCTCCAAGATGATCGGTGAATTCTTGGCTCATATATTCACCACCTCGGTCAGATCGAAGGGATTTTACCCTTTTTCAAAGTTGGTTTGCCACTTCATTTTGAAACTCTTTGAAAATCTCTAAGTTTTCAAATTTATGTTTCATTGGATAAACATATCCATATTTACTGAAATCGATTTTCTCTTGTATTCTTTTGGTTCAATGGGCTAACAACCGATTCAGGATTGAAGCATTCTCACGTATGGATATCATTAGAGTAGGTCTATCTTGATCTCTCGTGCATCGGATTCTGGCCATATCGATTGAGGCAGTTTTTCTTGAAACACCCTATGGTGGTCTTATGTCCTTATTACATATGCTTTAGATCCGACCTTATATGGTTTCATGGCTACTTCCATTTTTAATTTATCCGTATATTTATCGTTTATGTTTCCATTGTGTTTATGTGATCCTGTTGAAACCCTCAGATGCTTCCACACATCACCCACTGTCGAGTCCAATGCTACGAGCTTCATCTTGTCGCCTCTATACATCTATTGTTGTTGTTATAGGAATGGGGCAGGCAAAGAATTTCCAAATCGAGCCACCATCATCATCCCCAGAGCCACCATCTCACTGAGGGGTTGCAGGTTCGGGAAACAGAGGCGTGGGGAAGGTATTTGTAATACGTGGAAGGAAAAATGGCGACATGAGAAGGAGGGGGCAATGTCTGGTTGATGGTCAACGATAACCGGAGGGGGAACTCGTTGGAGATGGAACTCGTCGGAGGCGTGGGGGGAGTTGTCAGTTTGGTCTCTTTTACTATTTTATCTTATTTTTATTAAAAAATATGTATAACAATATAGTATATATATTTTACATTATTTTTAATATTATATATATATATATATACACACACATGTGTGTGTGTGTGTCAATTAACTGAAACATCTAAGATTTTGCAAGTTTCACTTTAACAAGTTACGAAATTTGCTATTTATGAATTTAATATATATGAAATAGCACTTTAACAAGTAATTAAAGTGAAATTTGCTAAATGATGATGTTACAAGCAAATTGCATAAGTGATACATTTATGTTTGCATTTCATAAGTGAAATTATTACTATTTTATAAATAATATATCTATACTACTTTATAAAGCATTTGGGTTGTTTTTCTTAATTACAACCTTTTAAGCCTTATGTACTACTACTTATTGCATAATTACTTAATTTTCAACTTTACAAATTTTTACAGCTAAGGTACAACCCAATTAATGCATACATATCAAGCCATTCTTTTCTCTTTATCCAAGATGTCGATTCAGACTCCCAAGCCGACGCATCGGCACCCTCCAAGACGATTCATACACCATCAAACTCTTTTCAGGTACTATTTTTACCATCGATTAGGTTTCTTTGTTTGAAATCAGGTACGATTTTTACACCATCGACTATTCTCATGTATGATTTCACCATCGATTTGGGTTTCTTTGTTTCCTTTCAACGGTTTCTTCAAATCAAGTACGGTTTCTTTGTTTCCTTTCACAGTTCATGTTTGCCATATCAGGAAGCACCACCATCATCATTAGGAAACTGTCAATTCATCCTCTTCTTTTAAGGCCCGATTTGAAGCCTATAATCGTTTTCAGGCGGTTGCGGTTGCATTTGACGAACAATTTCTTATTCCTGAGATTGTAGCCCTCTGATGGCAAGAGCTCACTTCTTGAAGCAGTTCACTCCATGATCCTACTGCTCTCGATCCTATGTGTGAAAATTTTGGGTAATCTATAGCTTGAACTATTGCTTTTGTTCCAATTTTCCGGTCGGTAAGTTTACATGTATCAAAATTTGTAGTCCGTTCATTTACTTTTAATTTGTTTTTCTCCATTTTCATCAAGGATGCTTTCTTAAACCATACAAGCATCAAAATATGTATTCCATGTTTGTAGTACATTGTTTAGGCCATCGTCCAGTGGTTAAGTTTACAAGCATCAAAATTTGTATTTCAGTTCTAGAAATGCATCATCCGGTGGTTAAGTTTACATGAATCAAAATTTGTATTACATTTAATTAGATGTGTGTGTTTAATTTAAGATCCGTCCATCAATGTGTTTCTTGATTTTTAAGATTCGTTCTTGATAATTTATGATTCGTTAATAGAATTTTTAAGGAATACCCATAATAAGTTATAAATGTGACATGAAACAGATTTTACTTTTATTATCGGATAAGTCCAACAAAATATGCTGGAGAGGTCCAACAAGGGGATATAATCACTCTACCAATCACGGTATCTATGAAGGTAAGATAAATAATTTTTTTCTTATTAAGGGGATGTAATCCCTTTATAAGATTTTTAGTTGTTTCATGTGGTTTTTGATTCTATGTTGTTCTATGTGGCACACATTATAGCAAATCACCGTGCTGATTTGATACAAGTTTTGAGGTCAATTTGTTAAATATAACATGTTTAAGCAAATTGCATGTTTTGGATAATGGTGTAGTCTACAACCATAATAGAATGGTTTTTTCTTACATGATAACTTGCTTTTGGATCAAAATAGATATTTGTCTGCTTTTATCAAATTGATTTGTAACTTTTGCTTGTTGACAAGTCATGGACTCTTTGGTGATGGATTTTTATTTTTTTTGTTATAGAAATCAACATAGAGGCCATTTACCCAATTCTTACCAGGTAACCTTATAAATGGCAAAAGATTTACATTTATATACCTGTAACATCCTTGGCTATAAAACTGGATAGTTGGTAAACATCTTAAACATGGTAAGCGCTTACCGGTTAATAGTCATTTCCCGCACTTGCCGGATAAGACTCTGGTTTCTTGTATTGTCTATTACCGGGTAAGCTTCTTGGTCTTTGCCATGCTCAGTCAATAAGGTAAATTATACTAGTAAGCGCTTACTTGGTAAGCGTTTAGTAAACGACCCCATAGTGAATGATTAAGAAGTCATCTCACTTGTAAGTGTTTATTTCTGGCATGTTGATGAAAAAAATGTCCCTTGAAGGTATTTCATGGCCTTCTGATGAAAAATGAACTAAAGAATCAATCTCTTCATTTGTAGAGGCATCTAAAATCTTAGTAACGAGTCTTAGTAATCTTAGTAATGAGTCTATATAACTAAACCATAGCTTTATTTATGCATTTGAAGAGATAAAGACATGTTTTGTAAGTCTTATTCCCATTTATCAGCTTGTTTAATTGAATTCATTTTTCTTTCAAGAATGGAATTATGAGTTTTAGGGTCAAAGGTAGGTGGCATAGTGTTGGCCCTTTAACGATAGACTCCTCTATGAATCTTTTAGCCATGGTTCCTGGACAAGCTTCGATTGAGATCTAGGGTACAACTGGTTTCTATTTCAGGAGCTTCAAATATCTGGTCAGAAGATGAAACATGTTTTTGTTCCAAATACTTACATTTTCTTTCATATGTCCTAAAATAGATTCCTTCAGTTTTTATTGTTTTGCCAAAAAATGTGTATGTATGTAAGTATGTTTATGTGGAGTGTACATTTTGCTTTTAAGCTAGAACATTTGGTGAAATTGGCAAAATTTGCCTACATAATATCTATTCTTGGTTGATCACTGATGTAAATAAAAATCACTTGACATTCATAACAGTTGATCCCTGTTTTGGCAAAATCTTTTCAAATGTTGTCTGTCTGCTGTGGGTAATATTTATTTTAGTAAAGATTGGAGAATTACGTTACATTTTAAAACCACAAAGCCGCCTTTTCAATGTTGCTTTTGATGTGTATATGCACATACCATACAAGTCAATATACATATTATCCTTATAGCAAGAAGAAATCAAGAAATACATCTTGTTGGTTGCATAACTTTTTCCTTGGTGGTAAATGCTTCCTCAAGATGTTCATATTAAGTTTATGTTTTTTGATTGTTTTGGTCTTCTTGAAGGATTCTGAGGAATGTGGCTGTCTTATAATGTTAGCATCAGCAGTTGCAGACACCATCAATTCAAGAACTGATGCACCGTTGAATCAAGTGCTTGTGATATTACACAGAATCATATATGTACTAGAATATATAGAATACGTTTTGGAAAGTGATGGTATCTATCTATCTATCTATCTATCTATCTACACACACACAACTATCATTCTCGTTAAAGCATCCTTGTGTTTCATATTTATTAGATACTAGATTTGCCCCCATGTAATACACGGGGTAATTTAAAAAAATTAAATCATGCCAAAAAACTTATCTTACAGATATGAATGATCATCGAAAGTACGATGCTCTTTTTCCTAGCTTTTTTCTTTTCAGAGTTGTTTTTTTTGTAGCTGGTTACAAAATGTTTTTGTTTTAGGCAGTTTTCACAAATGATGTTTTGCAAAATAATAATAAAAAATTTGAATAAATATTAAGAATTTATAAAACAAAATTTATAATCAAACGTAAATGAATTATGGAAAAGTGCATAGTTAAAATATTAATAAAATAAGAATCATGTATCATAAATTACCAAATAGTTCTTTATATACATCATTTTTTGTTTTATTGCTAATTATACTTTCATCATCTATAATTAATATTTTTAAAATTAAAATATCATAATGTCAAGAAAATAAAATTAAAAATGTTATTTTATAAAACTTTATGATAAAAATCAAAATTCTTGTATAAAAATTTAAAGATGATGAGATTTTTATAAAAAACTCTTGAAATAAAAATTGATATGAAATAGCCAAAATAAAATTAAGACAATTTAGTGATTATTTGTATCAAATCTCATACTAATCACGACACATTAATTCGTATATATTTATAATATTTAATAGTATAATTAAGTTCAAAAATATTCAATATTGGACTCATTTCGAAGGTATTGACGTATTGACGTAATGATTACAATGGTATAATTTGTAAAAAATAAAAATGTTTTTTAATGCATTTTAGTTCATATACATTATTTATGTTTATATGATAAAAGTCTAAAATGAAAAATAAAAAAAAGTAAGAGATTAAAAGTAAACTACACACCTAATTATAAGGGTACTAAATGTAAAATATAAATTAAAAAAATTGAATTGAGGAAAGATTTAAGAAGAAATGAACGTGGATGTGCTAAATGAACTTATAATGTAAAATGCGTCCAGATACATGTTTAGGCGGGAAAATGAAAAAATGAGCTCACCAGAAGGCGACACGTGTCATTCTAGTTACTTATTTATTATATGTATATATATATTGATGTATATTTTTCTATTGCTTATTTTTCCCTTTAAAAATTGATTGTAATTCGTAAAGAAATCACTCATATGAGTGTTGTATGCATAGGTTGTTATAAGTTATAGTTAGTAAACAACCAAAACTCTTTTCACAGTGGTATCTTATTTTCTATGAAATCTCTCTCAAATATTCAGGGCTTTTTATTTCTGGTTATCACATCTCGACTATTAGTTTCTCTTGCTCATCTTGCTCTTTTACACAAATCAGGTAGGCCATCAAATTGTAGATAGACTTTGAGATTTTCATTTCTAATTAATCAACTCAATTATGGATGTTTAGTCTTTAATTTCTTGAACAATTGGGCTCTTTTATGTCTTAGCTGCTATATTTGTTGTTCACCTTACAACATTACAGACATGAGAAGATAACTAAAATTGCTTACACTTTTATGTCCTATCTGCTATATATGTTCTTCATCTTAGGCAGTGAAGTTAAGTTCTGAGGAGACGTACATGTAAATCCGTAATCGTTATGTCCACTTTCATTTATCTAAATTTCACCACCCGTTGCATTGTGCGGGCAGCGGGCACATAGCTAGTTCATAAAAAGTAGATTTGACAAGTTTCTAAATTAACTATTTTCATCAATTTAGTATAAAAGTGGGTACAAAAAAACTAAAAAATCCGAAATAATTAATTTAGACAATTCCCTGTTATATATATATATATCTTCCATAATCAACTAACTAGACAAGAGAAGATTTAAGGAGATTTTTATTCATATTGGGTAGGCTCATAACCGTCCGATCAGGTATTGAATAGGTATGAGGTTGGTCCAATCATATCCCAATGGATCCTAAATAAAAATAAACAATATTTATTTATTTATTTTTCCTTTTTTTATTTTCTAAATAAATACAATCCCCTCCATAAATACTCTATAACCACCTCCCATATCTCCACCCAACACCCTTTCCTAGCTCTCCAAATGGCAATGGCAATTCTCTTCGTTATCATCTCACTTCTGTCGGTGGCTCACGCCAGAATCCCCGGCAACTACGCCGGCGGTGCTTGGCAAGGCGCTCATGCTACATTCTACGGCGGTAGTGACGCCTCCGGTACCATGGGTATGCCCCCCATTATCCAACCAATTTCAATGTACATTGCCTAGAAATTTTTACTTGTTTGGTTCAGGCCGAATAATGTAAATGAGAATTAAAATGAAAATAATTCATTTCCTTATCCTGGAATTAAAATTTGGACTTATGAACTCATTATATTATATAAAATTAAACACTTTCTTTTATTATTATTATTAATCCCATTGATTACTAATTAATACCTCTAACCAAACAACCGTGTATTGTACAGGTGGTGCTTGTGGATATGGAAATCTTTACAGCCAAGGCTACGGAGTGAACACGGCGGCGCTGAGTACGGCGTTGTTTAACAATGGGTTTAGTTGCGGTGCATGTTTTGAAATCAAATGTAGTCAAGACCCACGGTGGTGCCATGCCGGAAGTCCATCCATCTTTGTCACCGCCACCAACTTCTGCCCTCCGAATTTTGCTCAACCTAGCGACAATGGTGGCTGGTGTAACCCTCCTCGGACCCACTTCGATCTCGCCATGCCCATGTTCCTTAAGATCGCCGAGTACCGTGCCGGCATCGTCCCCGTTTCTTACCGCCGGTAAATATCCATCTAATCTATGTGTTGGGTTCCGATTAAAAATTGAGGTTAACGTGATAAATGAATCTGAACCGTTAGATAAAAAATGGATGCACGTTAGAATGAGATGCTTAATTTCTTCTTAAGCTACAATTCATCGAAAAATATTTGATTAAAAGTAATCAACGATTTAAATTCACTTTTTACATTAACCTCAAGTTTTGACAAGCATCCTTTTGTCTCTAATCTGTTTCTTAAAAATACCACCGGTAAATACTCCATAAAATGTGAACAAAAATCAAAATTTCAAATGTGGGGTCTCATAATCACGTGATTTGATAAAAATGTTTCTTTGGTTTTTTCCAATGGTTTTATTTTTCTCGTATGGAAAATGACGAAATTGACCTTGGTGTTTGTGATATATTACTACAGGGTACCATGCCGGAAATCGGGTGGGATCAGGTTCACCGTCAACGGTTTCCGTTACTTCAACTTGGTTCTAATCAGCAACGTCGCCGGCGCCGGCGATATTCAGAAAGTGTGGGTGAAAGGCACAAGGACCAACTGGATGAGCATGAGCCGGAACTGGGGTCAAAATTGGCAGTCAAACGCAGTTCTGATTGGTCAGTCACTCTCCTTCAGGGTGACAGCAAGTGACCGACGCACTACCACCTCATGGAACATCGCTCCGGCCAATTGGCAGTTCGGTCAAACCTTCACCGGAAAGAACTTTCGTGTGTAAAACAGGATCCAATATGGAAATTTCCACTTTCACCCTTTTTGTCGTTGACTATTCTTGTCAGTGGGTTCTTTACTTTTCTTTATCAGGGGCTGTAAAAGCTAATATATCAAAAGATGGAGGACCAAAGATGGAAGGTTTTAAATTTTTGGGGATACTTAGGTTTGTAGGGCTGAGGCGGCTGCAAAAAGATGTTGCCCGCATCAAAAATCTTGGATATGTATAATCGTTTGTTTTTATGATGTTATGATTTGTGTTGAATTTATTATCGATGAATTACCGTCGGATTTTGTTTGATTTTTGTATCGAATATATTTGAAAAACCCCGAATTAAATTACAAAAAATCATTATATATAGTTTTAAAACTTTGGATTCTTAAAAGCTAAAGAGAAGAGCATGGGATACTCTTTGATCATGTCCATTTTGTCCTTTATAGTAGGGGCAATTGCTTTTTGGCCCACTCAAAATAAGGTCAGAATTTGGCATTGGGCATTTGTAATTCCCCAATTCAAGGGTATTTTGGACTTTATTGTTTCTTTTTAAGAAAAATTAACAAATACATATGAACATAAATTGTCCTTTGATTCTTTAAACGACATGTTCATGTATTGGTCTTATAACTTTAGTCTAGTAAGAGCAATTCTAATCTTCACACTAGAAAAATAATAAACACCAAATATGGTGGACCTGTTCACATCATCAACTTCAACCATATTCTAAAAAAACACTAAATTTATGAACTTCGTAATATAATAACATATTTTATTTATTATTAAATAGATAATTATGAATTTATAAACTTGGAAAATAAAAAATAATTTAAAATATTAAATATGGTGGGCCATGAGGTTTTGTCGTGTGAAAATCTCACACCGCATATTTGCAGTGTGAAACCACAAACAGGGACAGGGTAGGGTATTTCTCTTTATCGTACGATTGGGATCAAGAAACTGGAAAAACAATCCTTTCAGATTTATGGACAAAGTCTACAATTACAACTTATCATGGAATTAGTCTGGACAAAGTCTGGCATCAACCATTAGAAAAAAACTTTAGTATAGTACGTAAGAAGATGTGCATCCTTTTTAAGTGAAAAAGAGGTTTGGATTGGATTCTAGGTATCATCCACAAGTCCATGAAACACATAATTTACCTTCTTTATGATGGTTGGGGTATTGATATGGTTGAAGCATTTCAGAGGGTAACATTATACACCTTTTGTGCATAATATGTTGACATATTGCAACTATAATAATCCCCTTTTGAACAAGTCTTGATTCTTGTGTACCGAAGTTCCTTGAACCTTGATGTGGAACCAAATGCGAACAACCTTTTCCTTCAATATTTTCAAAGAAGCAACTAAAATATGGCTTTTGAATCACAATAGCACGACATGCCAAATTAATGAATGAAATTATATCGGGATCTTGATCCACCACTTCTACAAATGAAGAAGGTAAATCCTCATTTGGGAAATGTGATCTGGTAATTTTTCATCCAATAATTAAATATCTCAATCTATTCTTGCATAACGTGTTTAAACCAAAACAAAATAGATGAAAGCGTATACTTTCGACCATGCAAACTGAGGAGCACCATATTCTCATAAAAAAAAACTACTCCCTACATCCCAAAATAAACGTCTACAATAAAAAAAAAGGCACACAGTTTTAGGATTATGTAATTATTACACTTTTTAATTAAAAAATGAGAATTTTACCCTTAATTATTGAGAGAGAAATTTTCTTCATCACATAATTAAGGGAAAGTAAACATTTATCTTTGAAAATTGACACTTATTTTAGGACAAACAAAAATAGTAATATAGACATTTATTTTGGGACGAAATAAGTATTTTTTTTGTCTGTTAGCGCTTACAAACTATCATTTTGCTTGTGTATTTAACTCTCTTTTGAAACAAAAAAGTTGTTGGTAAATAAAGTTATATTAAGATTGTTCAGACCGTCAAATCAACAATTAATACTTGTGTAGCGAGTTAATTAACGAGCAAATGACTTAAGCTACAAATGACAAGAGTTGCAAGGTTTGAGTGATTCAAAAACACAAATTACATGCGCAAAATATGATAAAAAGTTCAACGATTTCTCACATTATATCAAAAAATGACATATTTATAAGATTTTGTCACGATTTCAAACAAACAATGATGTGTGCATGAGACTTGAACACAACATAAGAACAAATAAAAACAAGCTTAAGAGACGATGCTAAAAAAAACTTTTACTTGAACGAAAAAAAAGAAGTTAAAATCATGTTTTTTGTATTTTTAATAACCTATAAGGAATATTTGGTACTCAAACAATACAAATCATTTTCAAGTTTCAAAACAAGAGTCAAAAGTTTTGTTTTTGAAAAACATGTTTAATAATTAGTGAATTCGTTTATTTTGTTAGTTAAAATTTTTTATTATATTGAAAGAGCTTCTATATTACAATATCCACAACTGACGAGCAAATTTCTACTACAACTTATCGAATCAATACAATTGAATCGTAACTTACAAGATATTGAAACAACAGACCTAAGTATCGACTGGAATTAAAAAAAAAAGTAATGTTTTCTATTATCAGGTTAGAAACCACTGTTATTATATCAAAAGGGCAAAATGTATCAAAATACAACAAAGTTTGGTTTAATTCCTATTTAGGGGTTGTTCAGTTTGTTTACCATTAAGTCCTATATATATAAAGTTGTCTGTATTGATAATGAAGTTTGTATAGATCTAGCTAACTTGGTGTTCGGTTGTTGGACTGACCAAACAATTTGAATGTAGAAAATGACTATTTTACCCTTTAGTTTACATTTGTATCAAATTTTATAAAACAACAAATTTTAGTTTTTATACAGTAAAGTACAGATCAAACAAGAACAAACAAATTGTAAAATATTATAAACAAGTCATCAAACAACAAACCCAAATCTATGAACCCTAAAATAAAAACTCAAGTCTATGAACCCTAAATAAAAGAGCCCAAATATATAAACCTTAAAAAAAAACACAGGTGAGAAGCACATCTGTAAAAAAACCCACAAAGGGGATCGATAGGAACACATTTGTAAAAAAAAACACAAAGGGGAGGAACAACGGTTAGATGGTTTTCAGGTATGGCAAGGAAGAGGGCTGGCGATGGCGAGGCACAACTACAGGTATCGGCGATGGCGAGGAGGAGGGTCGGCGATGGCGAGGCAGCAACTACCGGTGTTGGCGATGGCGAGACAACAGAGAAGGAAGAGCCTTTGGAAACAAAGGGGAGATCGAAAGGGTTTTTCCAGGAAATCGAGAAAGTACTTCATGGAGATCGAGAGGGTTTTTTCACCAAGAACCAAGGAAGTCTAGAGAGGGTTTTGTTAGTGAATGCCCAAAAACTAATCATAAAATGATTGTAATTTTGAGTTTTGTTTCATGAAATTAATAAATAAATAAAAGGCATTGCCCAATTTATTATGTCTATGTTATATTCTGTGTTTTTAATTATTCATAATAAATAACCTTAGAATAATGTATTCTAAATGTCCCTAGTTAAATATTATGTTGAGTTTTAAGGTTGAAGTAATATGATAATGACTAGCATATGTAGGGATTCATATAGAGATATTGAATCTACATATGGGTACAAAATGGAGATTTTGTGTATCGGACGTGACTCGCTATGAGAACACTTCATTGGATATCATGTGAGTGTCATAAGTGTTTCTCATGTAAACTAAAATTGACTACAAATCGATAATTTGTTGGATCACCAATTCTCGTCATTTGGGTGACGATGATGTATTGCTAGATACCGCTCATCGTTTATAAATATAAATACGAGATTTATATTTATTACCAACATGTCGAGAACCCATTGGGTCACACGCTTTGAACATGTCCGGATAAAGAGTTTCAATAATTAAAATGTTTAATTATTATATCTGATTTGTATTGTTTAATCTGATTAAATAAAAATCAGATATTATTTTGTTGGACATTAAATAAGTTGACTAGGTATGGTTATGTAAAAAAGTGATGGTGCATGGCCACTCTTACACTCAAGTAAGGTGTGGAGATGATGATCTTTTAGGCCATACTTCCATCACCATATATAATGTATGACATTGTATACAATTGTTGTTCTTGCAATTCTCTCTAAAATCACCTACAACTATATGCTCCATTTCCTTTCTAAGTTTTGAAACCGTGACTAGCATCACGAGAAGGCAAACGATTCTGATTGTTCGCGTGGATACCGTGGAGGCATCAAGCTTGCTTTGTTGTTGTGATTCAAAGTCTCGTTAACTGTGAGGTATAATTTCGACACACCCGATTTATTCCGGTTCGTATGGGTCCTTGGAGGGTTACGGTTTTATTTTCCGTTGTGCTTGAGATCCTGTAACCCAACAGTGGTATCAGAGCTACTTACGAACCTCTAGATCAGTTTTTTTGTGACATGCATGCATTTTTAAAACTGTTTTGCTGTTGTATGTTTTTGTTTCGTAAATGTTTTGGTTTTTTCGTCCCAGAAATATTCTGAATCTGAAAAAACTTAAAACATGAAAAACGTGGAGCTTTTTGTTAGGGTTCCACAGGATTTTGAATCTCATCATTTCGACTTCGTATGAATGTTTTATGATTTTTTACGACAGTGTCGCAATGTTGTCCGAAAATCGAACCCACTACGGGTTTGACTTGATTTTCGACCCATAAGGGTTCTGGATCTTTGAAATCCTTAAACATAAAAGATGTGCATCTTTTTGTTAGTTTTCTAAAGAACTTTGAATCACCCTTTTTTCGATATCGTATGAATTTTGTATTAATTTTATACGGTGGTGTTGCAAATCGTCTTTATGTTTCAATGTGATTGAATATGTATAATGTGATTTGCTTGGTGAATGGTTATAGCCCTTAGTCATTGATGTATTATATTTGATAAATACGACTTGCATGTCGTGCCTTTCTCTATATACTCTCTTTGTACATTCTCCTCTCATCCAATCCCCTCGAATGTAACTCGAGGTTTCTTTTTTTGAAATATAAAGTATTTTGTATAAAAGAAAATAAGAGATGGATGCGTTATGAAGTGATGAAGATGAGAAGACTTAGAACCATAAGAGTTTATTTTATGTAATGATATTCATACTTGGCTCTATGAATATCGCATAGGGGTGCTATAACCATCTCACATTTATTTTTACGCTTTATTTTACGTTTTATATATTATGATATATTATGCGTGGTTGTATATGTGATATTTGTTACAACATTTTAAAACAAATATGATTTTAAAATATATATAAGTAAAAGGAGTTTTACAAATCAAAATGAGTTTTGATAAAATAAAAACTGGTATTTATATAAGATCTAAAGTGGACCGTCGATCTTGAGTGATAAGGTCTTAGTACATCATAGTAAGATTTCAACCGGTTTTGTCACAAAGGCCTAAACCGCCAAAGAAAGGAAGGTATTTAAGTGATCCTCGTGATCCTCCTCCAATTTGGATTCCGGTTAAATCAAACTATGAGGAAACGATCTATTACAAAAGAAAGAATGGTAAAATCAAACTAACTAAATTTCCTCACCAAAATATTAAGTTTAAGATGTCTTCCAAACATGACACTTGTCAAGACTTTGATCATTGAGGGTGGGTCATGCTAAAGTTGGGTACTCTCTTTAATCTTAGTAAGATAAGGTAAGCATATGATTCCTACAAGCCATTTTGGGTCGGACTTAACCAAATTAAGCCTAATAGGATTGGGGATTTGGAGGCATGTGTTGGGAACATTCATATGATGAATTTAAATAAAAGTTATTCACCTAACTATCCAAGAGTTACATAGGGATGTAATTAGCAATGTTTTTGCTTACCTAAAACATTATTGGTTGATCGGTTAGCTAAAGTTAAATTGATCGATAATGAGAATATGGATCTTGGCCCGCTAGAAAGCTTATGACGTTTTCTGAAACAATAAAAGAGGGTTGTTGTTTTGATTAAAATAGTGGGAGCTTGTTTGATGAAAGTCCTTATTAAACAATAAAATTTCATGACACTAAGAACTGTGCTTTTCTATTGTAGATTACCAATGGCATAAACCAACAATGGAAACAAAAACACTTTGCGATCGATTCTCGAGAAAGAAAAACTAAATGGAACAAATTTCATCAATTGGTATCGTAATTTGAGAATTGTCCTCAAAGCTGAAAAAAACTGTATGTCTTGGAGCAACAAATCCCTGAAGAACCTAATTCTAGTGCTCCTAGAACTAAAAGGGACACTTTTAAAAAACATGATGAAGATGCTTTGGACGTCTCATGTCTAATGCTAATAACCATGGAACCTGAGATTCAGAAGTGTAAGATCCCACATTGGTTGGGGAGGGGAACGAAAGTTGCCTTATAAGGGATTGGATACCTCCTCTACCAGACGCGTTTTAAAACCGTGAGTCCGGGTGTGTGGACAAAGCGGACAATATCTGGTACGGTTGGCCTGGGATGTTACAGATGGTATCAGAGACGGGAACCGGACTAATATGCCAGCGAGGACGCTGGGCTCCCAAGGGGGGTGGATTGTAAGATCCCACATTGGTTGGGGAGGGGAACGAAAGTTGGCTTATAAGGGATTGGATACCTCCTCTACCATACGCATTTTAAAACCGTGAGTCCGGGTGTGTGGACAAAGCGGACAATATCTGGTACGGTTGGCCTGGGATGTTACAAGAAGCAACATGAAAACATGGGGGCTTTCGATATGATCGAACACCTGAAATTGCTATTCCAAGAGCAAGCTAGACATGAGAGGTACAAAACATCCAAGGAACTGTTCCATTGTAGAATGTCTAAAGGACTAGGTTTTTCTTTACGAAAGGAGTTGGCCATTGATGTAGTTTTGCAATCGTTACCAAATAGCTACAGTCAATTCGTGATGAACTACAACATGCATGACTTTGAAAAATCCCTTACGAACAACTGAGCAAGAGCTTGCAAAGAACAAGTCCACCATTTTGATGGTCCGTAAGAACAAGAAAGGGAAAGGCAAAGAAAAGTCAATTGCCAAATCCACTTCTAAATATTTGAAGCCAAAAGGACGCATTAAGAAACCCAAGGTAACTGTACCTAAGAAGGGTGAGTTCTTTCATTGCAATAAACCCAGACATTGGAAGAGGAACTGTCCTCTCTACTTTCAGGAAAAGAAGAAAGGAAGTGTAACTTCCACTTCAGGTATCTATGTGATAGAAGCTAATCTTTCTAATTCATATACATCATGGGTATTAGATACTGGATGTGGTTCTCATATTTGTAGAAACGTGCAGGAACTAAAAAGGACTAGAAGGTTGAGCAAAGGTGAAGTTGATATGCGTGTTGGAAATGGGGCAAAGGTTGCTGCTATAGCCGTAGGATCTATTTTGTTAACTTTACTGACCGGATTATTATTAGAACTTGATGACTGTTATTGCGTACCATCTATTTCTAGAAATTTGATTTATGTATCTTGTTTGGACAGGAAAGGTTTTACCTTTAATATTGGGAACAAATGTTGTTCATTCTCTTTTGGTAATATATATTATGGTGATGCAAGTTTGATTAATGGTCTTTACGTTCTTATATGGATAATCCGATTTATAACATAGATAAAAGGGATGCCAAATCGAATAGTTCAAATTTAACCTATCTCTGGCATTGTCGTCTTGGCCATATAAACGAAACTCGCATTTCCAAACTCCATAAAAATGGATTATTGAACAAGTTAGATTTTGAATCATATGGGACGTGTGAAACTTGTTTAATTGGAAAGATGACAAAGGCTCCTTTTGTTGGACAAAGTGAGAGAGCAAGTGATGTATTGGGAATCATACAAGTGATGTATGTGGACCGATGAACATACAAGCTAGAGGTGGTTATAGATACTTCATTACATTTATTGATGATCTCAGTAGGTTCGGCTATGTATATTTAATGCGACATAAGTCCGAGTCCTTTGAAATGTTCAAAGAATTTCAAAATGAAATACAAAACCAACTTGGAAAGAGTATTAAGATTCTTCGATCTGATCGAGGTGGCAAATACTTAGACCATGATTTTCTTGATCATCTTAGAAATTGTGGTATTATATCACAACTTACTCCACCTAGAACACCATAATGGAATGGTGTCTCCGAAAGGAGGAATCGTATACTGTTAGACATGGTACGATCTATGATGAGTCAAGCTGACCTTCCAACATCCTTTTGGGGATATTCTCTAGAGACAACGACTTTCACACTAAACCAAGTTCCATCAAAATCTGTTGAAAAGACACCATATGAGATATAGACTGGGAAGAGTCCTAAATTATCTTTTATGAAGATTTGGGGTTGTGAGGTTTACGTACGACGTCTAATCACAACTAAATTAGAACCAAAATCTGATAAATACATATTTGTAGGATATCCCAAAGAAACTATGGGATACTACTTCTATCATCCTCATGACAATAAAGTGTTTGTTGGGCATTCTGGTGTCTTCATGGAAAAGGAATTTATTTCCAAAGGTATCAGTGGAAGGAATGTAGAACTTGAAATTATTCAAGATCAAAATATGTCAACACAGATGGAACCAACACAGACACCACAAGTAATTGTGGATCCACAAAGTGATGTGGAAAGGCAGTTTGATGTTGTAACACAAAGTGCTCGTAGATCTAGTAGAAAACGGAATGAGCCTGAGAGATATGGATTTCTCATCACTCATACCGGGGATGTGATGTTCATGGATGATGAGCCCACTAGTTACCAAGATGTTATGGCAAGCACTAACTCCAAGAAATGGCTAGAAGCTATGAGAATCGAAATGGACTCCATGTATGAAAACCAAGTTTAGAACTTAATCGACCCACCCAACGAGGTACGACCTATAGGGTGCAAATGGGTTTTTAAAAAAAAGACCGACATGGATGGTAATGTGATTACCTATAAAGCTCGATTGGTTGCAAAAGGTTTCAAACAAATTCAAGGTGTTGATTATGATGAAACTTTCTCTCTAGTTACAATGATTAAGTCTATTAGAATTTTACTAGCCATTGCAACATATCACGATTATGAGATTTGGCAAATGGATGTCAAAACACCTTTCCTTAACGGAAAGCTACTTGAGGATGTATATATGATACAACCCGAAGGTTTTGTCGCTCCTGAAAAATCTCATATGGTATGCAAGTTGTAACGATCTATTTATGGATTGAAGCAAGCTTCAAGGAGTTGGAATCATCGTTTTGATGAAGCGATCAAAGAGTTTGGCTTCTCAAAAAATGAGGATGAACCTTGTGTCTACAAAAAGGTTAGTGGGAGCACAGTTTCATTTCTTTTATTGTATGTAGATGACATACTACTCATTGAAAATGATATTCCAACTCTTGAGTCTGTAAAGGCTTGGTTAGGAAAATGTTTTTCAATGAAAGACTTAGGTGAAGTTGTCTATTATTAGGCGTTCGGATCTATAGAGATAGATCGCGGAAATTACTTGGCTTAAGTCAGAGTACATATATAGACAAAGTGTTGAAACGGTTCAACATGTCTGATAGCAAGAAAGGGTTTTTACCAATGTCTCATGGCATATCACTTTCTAAGATGCAATGCCTTACTACATCTCAAGAGAGTGAACGAATGAGTAAGATTCCATATGCTTCGACAATTGGATCTATCATGTATGCTATGATATGTACTTGACTTGATGTATCGTATGCTTTAATCATGATGAGTAGATACCAATCCAATCCAGGTGATGGTCACTGGATTGCCATCAAGAACATCCTAAAATACTTAAGAAGAATAAAGGATTCATTCTTGGTATATGACGGTGAAGAAGAGTTAAGTGTAAAGGGTTACACCGATGCAAGTTTCCAAACAGATAAAGATGATTTTCGATCGCAGTCGGGTTTTGTGTTTTGTCTTAATGGTGGTGTTGTGAGCTGGAAGAGTTCCAAGCAAGCAACAGTAGCCGGTTCTACAACGGAAGCTGAGTACATCGCAGCATCAAATGGAACCAAGGAAGCCGTTTGGATCAAGAAATTTATTTCTCAACTTGGAGTTGTTCCTAGCAGTGATTGTCCTATAGAGTTGTTATGCGACAACAATGGAGCTATAGCACAGGCCAAGGAACCTAGATCTCACCAAAGATCCAAACATATTCTTAGAAGATATCATCTCATTAGAGAGATTATTGAAAGAGGCGATGTTAGTATAAGTAGAGTGTCAACTGACAACAATGTTGCTGATCCACTAACCAAGCCGTTAACACAGCAGAAGCATGATGGCCACTGTAGATCCATTGGTATACGATGCATGGATGATTGGCTTTAGTGCAAGTGGGAGATTGTTAGTGAATGCCCAAAAGCTAATCATAAGATGATTGTAATTTTGAGTTTTGTTTCATGAAATTAATAAATAAATAAAAGGCATTGCCCAATTTATTATGTCTATGTTATATTCTGTGTTTTTAATTATTCATAATAAATAACCTTAGAATAATGTATTCTAAATGTCCCTAGTTAAATATTATGTTGGGTTTTAAGGTTGAAGTAATATGATAATGACTAGCATATGTAGGGATTCATATAGAGATATTGAATCTACATATGGGTACAAAATGGAGATTTTGTGTATCGGACGTGACTCGCTATGAGAACACTTCATTGGATGTCATGTGAGTGTCATAAGTGTTTCTCATGTGGTCAATGTACATGTAATTCTTTGACTTGAGAAATATGGAGTTTGTTATGTGTGAGTAATATATTTTGACATTTGTTCTAATTATTCCGTAACTGGGTGACAGAATTATTGTTGGGTATGTTATAAATCACATGGTAGAACTAGCATGTATCGAGATAGGATTTGTCCCTCCTTTATAACGGGAGTGATGTCTCTGGGCCCCTTGATAAATATATACTAAGGAAATGCATGCATGCTCAGATAAATGATATGATATATCAATTTCTGTTTTTATTAGTATATTAGGGAATTAAGAAACTATAGATTGGACATAACGAGAATGACACATTTAATGTCTCGTGTTCAATCTAGACATCAAGGACAAAGGAATTAAATGTGTAAACTAAAATTGACTACAAATCGATAATTTGTTGGATCACCAATTCTCGTCATTTGGGTGACGATGATGTATTGCTAGATACCGCTCATCGTTTATAAATATAAATACGAGATTTATATTTATTACCAACATGTCGAGAACCCATTGGGTCACACGCTTTGAACATGTCCGGATAAGGAGTTTCAATAATTAAAATGTTTAATTATTATATCCGATTTGTGTTGTTTAATCTGATTAAATAAAAATAAGATATTATTTTGTTGGACATTAAATAAGTTGACTAGGTATGGTTATATAAGAAAGTGATGGTGCATGACCACTCTTACACTCAAGTAAGGTGTGGAGATGATGGTGATCTTTTAGGCCATACTTCCATCACCATATATAATGTATGACATTGTATACAATTGTTGTTCTTGCAATTCTCTCTAAAATCACCTACAACTATATGCTCCATTTCCTTTCTAAGTTTTGAAACCGTGACTAGCATCACGAGAAGGCAAAGGATTCGGATTGCCGTGGAGGCATCAAGCTTGCTTTGCTGCTGTGATTCAAAGTCTCGTTAACTGTGAGGTATAATTTCGAAACACCCGATTTATTCCGGTTCGTATGGGTCCTTGGAGGGTTACGGTTTTATTTTTCGCTGTGCTTGAGATCCCGTAACCCAACAGGTTTTTCATGGCTAACCAAAGAAGGAAGAAAGGAAGAAGAGGCGTCAATGGTGTTTCAGGAGGTTGGCGAGAAAGGGTAGTTGGAGGAAGTTAATGTAATTTAATGGTTGAGTGTATAGGACATGGTTTTTATAGCCGAGCTAATCAACCATCAGCTGAGTTAATAAGCTCCTACAGAACATCTATGTATGGTTGTGTGAATAAGCCACATTTGTTGTACAACTCATTAAGTCGTTATGGAACAGCCCCTTAATGTAATAAGTAATATATTCATTTCTTAATCAATATAATAAATTTCAAAATTTTCTATTTAATGTAAAAAAAAGTTCAAAATTCATATTCTTTTGACAATTTTGAGTTTTGGACAACTAACCTCATGGTCTTGTAAAAAATGATGATGTAGATGTCAAGTTTATTGTCCACTTTTGCCATAACACTTTCGTAAATTGTAACCATTTGGTAAATGAGTATCTGATAGGGTAATTTTATTTACCCTATTTTTAACTCGTTTTTATAATCTTGAGCAAATTTGTATTTCCCCATTGAGTCCTTTTGCTTATTTTTAGTGCTTATTGTCTAAAATAAATGTTTAGTGTAGTTGGTCGTTTTTAGTGGTTAATTTTAATAAGCATTGCATGAATCTCATGTTTTTATGCGTTTTTATTTTAGGATCAAAGCATAGGCCGTGAGAAGTCAACATAGCAAGATGGCGAAAAACCGACACTAAGACTTCTCTTTTTGGGCCGTTAATACAAGACGAGACGGTGGGCCAGAATTCTTTTGTGCTATCTGATTGGGCCGAAAATTTGGAGGCTTGTGGAAGGATATTTTGTTTGTTTTGGGCTCATCTACCAACAATGCCCTTGGGCCCCCATTGTTGTAAACTTGGGCCCCAAGGTTGTTGTAGCTATAAAAAGACATGTTGTGCAAGGAAGAAGAGATCATCTAATACTTGTTTTTCTCTTTTAATCCTTCCATACGTGAGCTTTCTTATGGATAGAAATGCTCTAGGTACATTGAACCTTGACATTTCTATAGCTTCATTCCACCACTTTTTGTATTAAAATTGAAGATTTGAGCCATTAGTGTTTGGTTTAAGCATTGGCTCATGATTCAATTTGGTTCCTAATTATATAAATATAAGTCATTCTCCTTTTCAAGTTACGATATCTCGTGATCATTTTTGCGTTAGTTGCACGTGTTCTCGTTACAATCCAAGAATCTCGTCAGTTCGATACGGTTTGGTTTTTATTTTGGTCTCATTACGGCTTTAATTCTATTACAAACCGGAAGTCCGGAAAATAATTTCGGATTCCCAACTTTTGTTGGTTCACGGTTTGTTGTAGTTTATTAAATCCGTTTTATGTTTCCACTTTCATAAAAATCAATCGCACGTTAGTTAGTCTCCTTTACTTCGTTAAAACATCATGAAACCTTCAAGTTCAAATCTCACATTTGAAACAAGATTTTCCTTCACCATTTTCAATCATGTCTTAATTTTATAATTCTCATTTTCCTTTACGTTATTTATTTTAACGCATTTTAATTCTCGCAATTTAGTTTCTGCAATTTTATTTTATGCACTTTCATTTCAGTCCATTACTTTCTGTTTATTTAATTTTGCAATTTAATTCACGTCATTTATTTTCAGCCTTATATTTCAAGTAATTACATATACTGTCTAAGGACACGCTGTTGGCACAACATTCCTACGATTTCTATCGTTGAATGTTTGAAAACGCCAACCGTCTCCTTTAGTTAACTATTTCTGTCCAAGGACACGTTGTTGGCACAATACTCCTACGGTTTCTATCGTTGAGTGTTTGAAAATACCAACCGTCTCCAACCTTAGTTAAAATTTACATTTCTGTTTCTGTTATACTCTGTACGAAGTTAAGTTGGGACCGGGACTGATAAAAAGTTAAAACGGTGTATCGTATCGCATTATTGTCCGACGTTATTTAAATTAAAGTTATATTTTATGGTGAACTGCAATTAATCAATTGACAACTGGTTTATTGTATTCCAGCTTATTTTAAGTTACATAAAATATCGACTTTAAGATAACGAAGGAATGCGATCTCGTCTTTTTAACCAATTCTTAATCTCATCCCAACGGAGCATTGTACCGTGTACTTCTTTTTAATTAATTGTTCAGTAGTGTTAATCAAAACCCCCAATCAAAAATATTGTTTTCGAATTCGCCATCTGAAACTCGCTTTTACAGACCCGACTTTTGAGGAGAACTTTTCCACGCTTCCCTGTGGGATCGATATTCGGTACTTTGTACCATTATTACTTGTTAACAGACGGCAGTAGATTAAGATGTATACTTGCGTCGAGATCTATTTTCTTGCATTTTAAAAAGGTGTAAACACGAAAAGTCGCGAACAGTATCCATGACATCAAATGTTACAAGATCAACAGGTCATCGGTTAAAATGGAAACAAAATAAGAAAATCTGAGACTTTTGTTCTATTAATTGAGAAAAAAAAATTATTCATTACAGTAGATAAGAAATAAATAAAACATTGTTACATTTTGATGCCTTTTGCTCTTGTAAAAATATAAACAAAAGAAAAAAACATCTCAACAAATGGACCTATGATTATAAAAATAAGGGAAAATATCTTAAAAACCCACAAACTTTCATATTGTGAAATATTAAGTAATTAGACAATTTTAGTAAAGGAGTTCATCCAAACCGTCAAACCGCACACACCGCACCACAAAGCACCGTCTAAAACTTTCACGGTGCGGATTGCGCTTTGCATTTTTACGAAACCGCACTATGCGGTGTGGTTTGCGGTTTTGAGTTATCAAATTGCGGTTCACACCGCACCCATATTTTCTATATTTTTTATTTTTGTATATAATATATATGTGTATATATACTAGTTGTTTACCCGCGCAATGCGACAGGTGTGAAATTTCATTATTAATCGGGAATTGAAAATTAATGTAACAAAAACTCCAACTATTAACCTTATAGTTTACCTTTAACAGTAAGGAAGTTGTCATTGTACAAGTTTTTGTTGCTATTCACTATCAAGTGATAGGGAAATTCCCAATGACCACGAAGATCCAAATGAACCGCCAATAAATACTGATGATGAGGAACAAAACATTTTTCGGTTAGCAAATTCCAAAGATGGTGGGATTATGTCTTACGTTGTTCCTGTTTAAACCAGTTACATCCAGGAATTCTTAAACCAACTTTGCAAACCCACCATTTTGAATTAAAACCGATAATGTTTCAGATGTTGCAAACTAACGGCCAGTACGCTGGTTTGCCAGCTGAAGATCCTCATTCTCACCTTCGGTCTTTCATGGAGATTACAGATTCTTTTAAACTGCCTGGTGTACAAGACGATGCTCTAAAATTAAAACTTTTTCCATACTCTCTAAGAGATAGAGCAAGGTCTTGGTACAACTCGTTGAAACCAGATTCTATAATTACATGGACCCAAATGGCAGAAAAGTTTTTGAAAAAATATTTTCCACCCACGAGGAATGCTAAGTCCAGAAATGAAATCTGCACTTTTAGACAACTGGACGATGAAGCAGTTCCTGATGCATGGGATAGGTACAAAGAGTTGTTAAGAAAATGCCCTCATCATGGCATTCCGTACTGCATTCAGTTAGAGACGTTTTACAGTGGTTTAAATACTACTGCTAAACAAATGCTCGATGCTACTGCACACGGAGCTTTCACAACTTGTACCTACAACGAAGGATATGAAATCCTTGAAAGAATTTCAAACAACAATGGTCAATGGGCTGATCCACGCGCTTTACCTAGAAAGGCAGCAGGGGTACAAGACACAGACGCTTATGCATTATTATCTTCACAGCTGGCCGACATGGCATCTTTAATCAAAAATCTTAATGTTGTGCAAGTTAATATTGTGGCACCTACCCCTACTGTGCAATCTATACAGTGCACCTACTTTGGAGAGGGTCATCACTTTGAACATTGTCCAGAAAATCCCGAAAGAGTAAATTATGTCAGCAATAACAACAAGGGTGGACCTTTTTCTCAAACTTACAATCCTGAATGGAGAAACCATCCGAATTTTTCTTGGCACGGTCCTGCCCAAAATCCACCACCACCAAAGTTGCAAGGACAACCAAATTTTCACCAACAGTCTTATCACAGACCTCAAAATAACCAGCATGGAAATTTTCAAAATAATCAACCTGGTTATCAACAAAAGTCAAACCAACACGCTGACTCATCTACTTCTTTGGAAGCAATGATGAAAGCATTCATGACTCAAACACAGGCATCAATTAAAAATCTGGAGACCCAGGTGGGTCAAATGGCTTTGGAAATTAGGAAACGTCCTTCAGGTTCTTTCCCTAGTGATACAGAAACACCTCAGAGAAGTGGAAAAGAACATGTTAAAGCAGTGACGTTGAGAAGTGGACAGGATTTACCAGAGAATATTCAAAAAGAACTAAAGACAGACAAAGCAGAGCCTGAAAAGAAAAACACAGCTTCAGATTCTGCTCAAGCTAGTGTGAGCATATTGAGCCTGAAGACACTGTAGGGCCCACTAAAACTCCCCACATTTCAAAGAGATCAGACTATCCAACACTGTTCCCAAATGAACCCAAAGAAGTTCAAAAAGTAGATGAGCAAACTGTTTTGGATGTGTCACAATCTGGTGACAGTCCCAACATTCCTTGTGAAAACAGACCTGTGGAACCAGTTAAACGTACATCATCCACTAAGGTAGACAAGATCTCACCGACTGTCCCAGCACCTACTCCTCAAAAGACTACATCTCCTACTCTGGTTCCTCTCTATATTCCTTATCCCCAGAGATTAAGGAATCAAAGGGATGAACTGCAATTCAAAAAGTTTTTAGATGTTTTCAAACAGTTGCATATCAACATACCTTTGGTGGAAGCCATTGAACAAATGCCAAATTATGCAAAGTTTTTAAAAGACATTTTAAGGAAAAAGAAAAAGTTGAATGAGTATGAGACTGTAGCTCTGACAGAGGAGTGCAGTGCTATGTTGTCTAGCAAAATCCCTCCGAAACTGAAGGATCCTGGGACTTTCACAATCCCTTGTTCCATAGGAGGAAAAGAAGTAGGAAAAGCCCTATGTGACTTAGGTGTCAGCATAAACCTTATGCCTTTATCTGTTTTCAACACTTTAGGTATAGGTGAGGCTAGACCTACCACTGTTTCACTCTTGTTAGCAGACAAGTCCATAGCTTGGCCAAAGGGTAAGATTGAGGATGTACTTGTCCAAGTTGACAAATTTATTTTCCCTGCAGACTTCATCATCTTAGATTTTGAAGCTGACAAAGACATTCCCATTATCTTAGGAAGACCATTCTTGGAAACAGGAAGGACTTTAATAGATGTCCAAAAGGGTGAACTCACCATGAGAGTTCAAGACCAACAAGTGACTTTTAATGTGTTGAATTCCCTCAGATATCCTGAAGAGAATGAGGAATGCTCTACCTTAAGTTTGATTGAATCTTGGTGTCAAGACCAAAGTTTTGGGGAGGTCTTGGGAATTGAGGAATCTAATAGTGAAGAAGATACAACAGAGTTCGAGGAGTTAGAAGACATACAGGTTACTTCTGCTGTTGAAGTCTTAGGAAGTGAGGATAGGAAAACTCTTGTTCCTTCCATAAAATGTTCTCCAGACTTGGAACTGAAACAACTTCCCTCCCCTTTGAAATATACCTTTTTAGGAGATCCAGGGAAGTTGCCAGTCATTATTTCATCATCTTTAGAATCTGATCATGAGGAACAGATGATTGCCATGTTGAAACTACACACCAAGGCCATAGGATGGACAATTGCAGATTTAAAGGGCATAAGCCCTACCATTTGTCAACATAAGATCATTTTAGAAAACAAAGATTTCACCTCAGTTGAGCCTCAAAGAAGACTCAATCCTATGATGAAAGAAGTTGTGAAAAAGGAAATCTTGAAATGGCTTGATGCTGGCATAATCTATCATATTGCCAGTAGTACATGTGTCAGTCCAGTGCAATGTGTACCTAAAAAGGGTGGAGTTACTGTGATAACCAATGAGAAAAATGAATTAATACCTACTAGGATTGTATTAGGTTGGAGGATATGTATGGACTACCGGAAGCTTAACCAAGCTACCCAAAAGGACCATTTCCCATTACCCTTCATTGACCAAATGTTAGACAGAATAGCAGGGAAAGAGTTTTATTGTTTCTTAGATGGTTATTCTGGTTACAATCAAATTGCCATTGCACCAGAGGATCAGGAGAAAACAACCTTCACTTGTCCTTATGGGACCTTTGCATTTAGACGAATGCCTTTTGGACTTTGTAATGCCCCCGCCACTTTCCAAAGATGTATGATGTCCATCTTTTCTGACATGCTTGAACAATCCATGGAAATTTTCATGGATGATTTTTCTGTTTATGGGACATCATACGATCTGTGTTTACAAAACCTTGAAAAAAGTCTTAAAAGATGTGAAGAAACAGATTTGGTTTTAAACTGGGAAAAATGTCACTTTATAGTTAAAGAGGGCATTGTGTTAGGGCATCTCATTTCCAATAGAGGTATTGAGGTTGATAAGGCAAAATTGGAAGTAATTGCAAAGTTGCCTGAACCAACTACTGTAAAAGGTATCAGAAGTTTTCTCGGACATGCAGGTTTTTACCGGAGGTTCATAAAAGATTTTTCCAAAATATCCAAACCTCTGTGTTCACTATTACAGCATGACCACACTTTTAATTTTGATAAAGATTGTAAGAAGTCTTTTAAAATTTTAAAAGATGCATTGGTCACGGCACCTGTAATAGTAGCACCCGACTGGTCCTTACCTTTTGAAATAATGACTGATGCAAATGATTGGGCAGTGGGAGCAGTTCTAGGTCAAAGAAAGAATAAAATATTTCACTCTATTTACTATGCTGGTAAAACTCTCAATGAAGCCCAAATCAATTACACCACCACTGAAAAAGAACTATTAGTTGTGGTATTTGCTTTTGAAAAATTCAGATCATACTTGATGGGTGCCAAAGGGATTGTGCATACTGATCATGCTGCCATCAAATATCTTATTTCTAAAAAGGATGCAAAACCTAGGCTAATAAGGTGGGTCTTGTTGTTACAAGAATTTGATTTGGAAATCATTGACATAAAGGGTGTAAATAATCAAGTGGCGGACCATTTGTCAAGATTGGAAAAACTGGAGCAGGAGAAACACACTGGTGATATTTGTGAGTCATTTCCTGATGAAAAGATTTTGGCCATACAACATACTGCAACACCTTGGTTTGCAGATATTGTGAACTATCTAGCTTGTGAGATTATTCCCAAGGAATTCAATAAGCATCAAAGAAAGAAACTCATTTTTGATTCCAAAAAGTTTTTGTGGGATGATCCATTTATTTTTAAAATCTGTGCAGACCAAGTGATAAGGAGGTGTATTCCAAAAGAAGAAGTTGCTTCTGTTTTACATCATTGCCACACAGGACCATGTGGTGGACATTTTGGTGGAGATAGGACAGCCGCAAAAATTTTACAATCAGGATTGTACTGGCCTACTCTATCCAATGATGCCCACAATTTTGCAAAAAGCTGCAACGAATGTCAGAGGAGTGGAAATATCTCTCAGAGGAATGAAATGCCCTTAAATGGAATTTTAGAAGTAGAGTTATTTGACGTTTGGGGCATTGACTTTATGGGACCATTTCCACTCTCTAGCAACTGTGCATACATTCTGGTGGTTGTGGACTACGTGTCTAAATGGGTGGAAGCTATGGCTTGCCATTCTAACGATGCTAAAACAATTGTCAAATTTTTGCAAAAGCAAATTTTCACCAGATTTGGTACACCACGTGCCTTAATCAGTGATGAAGGCACTCACTTCATAAACAATATGTTAGAGGAAGACCTAGAAAAGTACAACATACAGCATAGGGTGGCCACTGCTTATCACCCTCAAACTAATGGATTGGCTGAACTGTCCAATAGGGAGATCAAAGGAATTTTAACTAAGGTAGTCAAGCCACACCGAAAAAACTGGGCCTCCAAATTGGATGATGCCTTGTGGGCTTACCGGACCGCTTACAAAACTCCCATTGGCTTGTCTCCCTATAAATTAGTTTTTGGAAAAGCCTGTCACCTGCCTGTTGAGTTAGAACACAGTGCCTATTGGGCAATCAAGGAACTTAACATGAGTGTAGATACAGCTGGAAATAAAAGAGCTTTGCAATTGTGTGAACTGGAAGAGCATAGGAATTTTTCCTATGAAAATGCGAAGCTGTATAAGGAAAATACCAAAAGATGGCATGACAGGAAAATTATTCCAAAAGAGCTCAGTGAGGGACAACAGGTCCTACTGTTCAATTCTAGACTCAGGTTATTTCGCGGGAAATTAAGCTCTAGATGGACAGGTCCGTTTCAAATTGCAAAAGTATATCCCTACGGAGTAGTCAAGTTAGTTGATCAAGAAAGGGGTACCACATTTAAGGTGAACGGACAGAGGGTAAAACCTTTTCTTGAACCTTCAGCAATAATACGACAACCTGTGGAGGCTGTCCATTTTCAAGAATAGAAAAGACGTTGTGTATTCCTGAGTTTTGAAAAAGAAAAGAAAAGAAAAATATATAATAATGATAATATGTCAATAAGTTAAAAAAATGTATATTTATATATATACATGTTTATATAAATATATATATATATATATATATAACTAAATAAAACGTGTATATATAGCATATATTTATATCTATAAAAAAAATTAGGATTAATTTTAGTATTGCTTTTATTTTGAAAAAAAAAATCAGATTAGATCTAAATTAAGTACACCTAAAATCTGATTTAGATTTAATTGTGGTTCCAAGAATTATTTAATCAGTACTTCATCTGAGGGATTTGACATCATTCTTCTAACAAACCCTTATACCTCTCTTCCTCTCATTCTTCTCCTTCTTCTTCCTCTTCTCTTTTTCTTCTTCATCTCTTCTCACCGCCGGCTACAGTACAATCTAATACTGACAAACATCAACCAATCTTTCACCTATCATCTCATTTTGTTTGTTATAAATTTTTTTGAATTCACCATGGATCAATCATCCTGCAGATTGATAACACACAAAAAATGCAACAAATGGCTTCCCAAGACCCTTCAATTCCTGTTCCTACAACCCAAATACATCCCCCTCTCCTTGTTAACCTTACCTCCTCGTCGTCCCATACCCAAAATACCTACACAGCATCAACATCATCATCGACCGCCATCTCCACCACCGGCGGCAACATCACCGGAGCCTCATCCCCACCCACCGCCAATCAATCGGCTGCAACCTCTCTCCTTACTATCGCCCATGCCGCCGACTACCTAGACCACCATTACACTGCCGCCACCACAACCTCTACAAACCCCCAAGGTCTGTCACTGAAAACTCCTTCGGCGGCCACACCATCTACGTCGCTACTAACACCGACCCCCACTCTACCACCGCCGGGAAATCCATCGGCGACTACCCTGAACGAAACCCTAAGACCACCCTCATCTATCACCAAGTTCTGTGACCATCGAAAAAATAGCCACAGCGCCACCGCCACACCTGCTGAAACCCCAAATCGCCACCATAACCCATCGACACACCCTTTCTCATCATCATCCACACCAGCCCCCCCTCCACCTACGTTGCCATCGACGCCCTGGATCGCCAACAATGCCACTTCATTCCTCAACACCACCGAGCACCTGCAACCACGATGGCGACGACTCACCTGCAGCCACTCGCCACCAGGGATCTCTTCCCACGGTATGACCTACCTTCACCCTCTTCCTCTTTGTTCCGTAGCTCACCCCCACCCCCTGGTTTCGCCCCTAACCCACACCAACGAAACCCGAACCGCCTCTTCCCCTTTCCCAATCTTCACCACGACACCCCCGCATCTACACTCTCGGCGCCTTCGGTCTCTGTTCTTAATACACTCGGACAACCTATTTCCACCGACCCCCCCTCGGCGTTTCACCCATACGATCCCCATCAATGGAGACCCGCTGCCCCCGTACCATCCCCGCAGGCTCTTCCTAATCTTTCCCTAAATATCGCAACTGCCACTTCCACACTCACCCCTCCTGTTACCTCACCGCCAAATCAAGCAAACCGCTCTCGGACCAAACAACCACGAGGTTACACATCGGTAGTATTACGGGACACACCACCACAAAAGCGAAGGAACCGTGGGGAGATTCTCAGACATACGATGGAGCTGCCAACGGAGAACAACGATAACACGAACGCCGGACGAAACTCGGTCCAACAGTTAATTGTGACACAGATCGACAAAAAGGGGAAAGCCAAAGTCGGTATCATCCACCCTCCTTCTGAGTTACATTTATCGTTATTTAGCTGTCCGGAGGCTGTGCGTAAATATCCGTCATTTCGACGGAAGGTTTGCCAACCTTCGCGAGGTTTCCCCATGGAAACTCTTCGATCACATCCACAATTTCACGAAACTATACACACTTTGGGTTGGGATCTGTTTTGTGCACCTCCGGCACAATATAATATTGACATGATTGCTGATTTTTACACCGAATTATCAGTCACAAGTGGGTTAAATTTGATGGTGCGAGAGACCCCTGTGTGCTTCTCACCTACACACATTAATACTGTCTTAGGTCTCTCCCCACCCACTCACTCGGAATTCCATAGACTGATGGATGAAGCTACGGATGATGATTTACAAACGATTTTACAAACGATTGCTATCAAAGGTGCTAAATGGTCCTTTACGGGACGTTCGCGTGTTTTAAAATCTTCCTCTTTAAATCCTATCGCGAACGTATGGCTTTCTTTTATACGTCATAGTCTTCATCCATCCACTCACGATTCAAATCTTTGTATGGAACGAGTGTTTTTGCTATATTGTGTTCTGGCAGGTAAGCACTTCGATGTGGGCCGCGTTATCTCTACGATCATTCGCAGAGGTGTAGAGCGTTCCAAGGCACATCTCACTTTTCCCTCGGTCATTCATTCCTTGCTAAAGCAAGCGGGTGTGCCTTCGCTACCTACCGACCGTTTGTCGTTGGAAAATGTTGTCCTAGACAATTCAGTTGTTGTGCGTTCGTTACGTACGGGTAGCATCCAAACTCGAAGACCGGAAAAGGACCGACTTGCCTCTTTGGAAGCAAGCTTCCGGTCTTTTGTGGGAGAAGTGAAAACAATTTTGAAAGAGCAAAGAAGGCTAATATCCAAACAGGTTTCGGAGCGGGCAATGAGCATGGACGAGAAACTGGAAGTACTGTTGAGGAGATCGGCACGGAGTGAGAAAAGAGAGGAGGAGATCAAGGACAAACTGATGCACTTACTAGCATTCGATAAGGCACGTGATGACATACTACGAGCTTGGTGGGTAAGACATCATCCGGATCCAGCAGACGTATGGGCACCTTTCCCACTAGATGTACTTTGGAGGACGCCTACATCTTCTCCTACTCGCCATGAGTAGGGCAGGTTCCGTATTCTCCGACCCTCTTTACATACTGTTTTAGTCTAGCTTTTTTTGTTTAAGTCTGGGATTTTGTGTTTTTTTTTGTTTTTTTTTTGAAAGACTATTGTTTCTTACAACCGTCATTTCCATGGTTTTTGGTTTGTTGACATTGGTTAACTTTAGTAATAGCCTCAATACTCTTGGTTTTCACGCATGATTTTTTTGAATATCAACTCACACATGGGCTTGCAATTTTTGATTCACCATTTTTGTTGGGGTTCTTGCACCTCTTTCCTCATACATTATTTATCTTTGGCATTTGGAATGTTCTCGTTCGATGAGGACACCGAACCCTTCTAAGTTTTGGGGAGGGGAAGACATGGTTACCCAATTTCATTTTTAACCATGTCTTTTGTTGTTCACAAAACACCACCAAAAAGGCACACGCCATAAAAGCAAAATAAATGCACTCATGAGAAATATGCACACAAAAGAAAAGAAGCAAAGCTTCAAAATGTGTGCTCATAAGCATACCAAAGAAAGTGTCATAGACACCAAAGCACTTGTGTGCTCGAATCTGTTCCCCAAAAAGAAAAAAATATGGTAGTAAAATTGTGCCATACAAAAAAAAAAAAAAACCAAAACAGCCAAATACATAAGCCTTTTATTGCATTGTGATCCCAATTCATCATAAAATTGTTTGCCTAGCTTGTGGTTGATATTTTTTTATCATGTTGAGAAAAACAAGTTTATGAAAGGCTATCATTCGGGTTGAACTGATTGAGATGAACCGTGACTATGCCAATGATGGTTTGTATGGAAATGATCCCCTTTTATAATAAATCTTTGCTCAAAATTAAATTTTCTTTCAAATAAAGTTGTTCGGGACGAACAACGGTTCAAGTTTGGGGTTGTGATAGGGTAAGTTTATTTACCCTATTTTTAACTCGTTTTTATAATCTTGAGCAAATTTTTATTTCCCCATTGAGTCCTTTTGCTTATTTTTAGTGCTTATTGTCTAAAATAAATGTTTAGTGTAGTTGGTCGTTTTTAGTGGTTAATTTTAATAAGCATTGCATGAATCTCATGCATGTTTTTATTTTAGGATCAAAGCATAGGCCGTGAGAAGTCAACATAGCAAGATGGCGAAAAACCGACACTAAGACTTCTCTTTTTGGGCCGTTAATACAAGACGAGACGGTGGGCCAGAATTCTTTTGTGCTATCTGATTGGGCCAAAAATTTGGAGGCTTGTGGAAGGATATTTTGTTTGTTTTGGGCTCATCTACCAACAATGCCCTTGGGCCCCCATTGTTGTAAACTTGGGCCCCAAGGTTGTTGTAGCTATAAAAAGACATGTTGTGCAAGGAAGAAGAGATCATCTAATACTTGTTTTTCTCTTTTAATCCTTCTATACGTGAGCTTTCTTTTGGATAGAAATGCTCTAGGTACATTGAACCTTGACATTTCTATAGCTTCATTCCACCACCTTTTGTATTAAAATTGAAGATTTGAGCCATTAGTGTTTGGTTTAAGCATTGGCTCATGATTCAATTTGGTTCCTAATTATATAAATATAAGTCATTCTCCTTTTCAAGTTACGATATCTCGTGATCATTTTTGCGTTAGTTGCACGTGTTCTCGTTACAATCCAAGAATATCGTCAGTTCGATACGGTTTGGTTTTTATTTTGGTCTCATTACGGCTTTAATTCTATTACAAACCGGAAGTCCGGAAAATAATTTTGGATTCCCAACTTTTGTTGGTTCACGGTTTGTTGTAGTTTATTAAATCCGTTTTATGTTTCCACTTTCATAAAAATCAATCGCACGTTAGTTAGTCTCCTTTACTTCGTTAAAACATCATGAAACCTTCAAGTTTAAATCTCACATTTGAAACAAGATTTTCCTTCACCATTTTCAATCATGTCTTAATTTTATAATTCTCATTTTCCTTTACGTTATTTATTTTAACGCATTTTAATTCTCGCAATTTAGTTTCTGCAATTTTATTTTATGCACTTTCATTTCAGTCCATTACTTTCTGTTTATTTAATTTTGCAATTTAATTCACGTCATTTATTTTCAGCCTTATATTTCAAGTAATTACATATACTGTCTAAGGACACGCTGTTGGCACAACATTCCTACGATTTCTATCGTTGAATGTTTGAAAACGCCAACCGTCTCCTTTAGTTAACTATTTCTGTCCAAGGACACGTTGTTGGCACAATACTCCTACGGTTTCTATCGTTGAGTGTTTGAAAATACCAACCGTCTCCAACCTTAGTTAAAATTTACATTTCTGTTTCTGTTATACTCTGTACGAAGTTAAGTTGGGACCAGGACTGATAAAAAGTTAAAACGGTGTATCGTATCGCATTATTGTCCGACGTTATTTAAATTAAAGTTATATTTTATGGTGAACTGCAATTAATCAATTGACAACTGGTTTATTGTATTCCGGCTTATTTTAAGTTACATAAAATATCGACTTTAAGATAACGAAGGAATGCGATCTCGTCTTTTTAACCAATTCTTAATCTCATCCCCACGGAGCATTGTACCGTGTACTTCTTTTTAATTAATTGTTCAGTAGTGTTAATCAAAACCCCCAATCAAAAATATTGTTTTCGAATTCGCCATCTGAAACTCGCTTTTACAGACCCGACTTTTGAGGAGAACTTTTCCACGCTTCCCTGTGGGATCGATATTCGGTACTTTGTACCATTATTACTTGTTAACAGACGGCAGTAGATTAAGATGTATACTTGCGTTGAGATCTATTTTCTTGCATTTTAAAAAGGTGTAAACACGAAAAGTCGCGAACAGTATCCATGACATCAAATGTTACAAGATCAACAGGTCATCGGTTAAAATGGAAACAAAATAAGAAAATCTGAGACTTTTGTTCTATTAATTGAGAAAAAAAAATTATTCATTACAGTAGATAAGAAATAAATAAAACATTGTTACATTTTGATGCCTTTTGCTCTTGTAAAAATATAAACAAAAGAAAAAAAAATCTCAACAAATGGACCTATGATTATAAAAATAAGGGAAAATATCTTAAAAACCCACAAACTTTCATATTGTGAAATATTAAGTAATTAGACAATTTTAGTAAAGGAGTTCATCCAAACCGTCAAAACCGCACACACTGCACTGCAAAGCACCGTCTAAAACTTTCACGGTGCGGATTGCGCTTTGCATTTTTACGAAACCGCACTATGCGGTGTGGTTTGCGGTTTTGAGTTATCAAATTGCGGTTCACACCGCACCCATATTTTCTATATTTTTTATTTTTGTATATAATATATATATGTGTATATATATACTAGTTGTTTACCCGCGCAATGCGACAGGTGTGAAATTTCATTATTAATCGGGAATTGAAAATTAATGTAACAAAAACTCCAACTATTAACCTTATAGTTTACCTTTAACAGTAAGGAAGTTGTCATTGTACAAGTTTTTGTTGCTATTCACTATCAAGTGGACCTCCATTCATAAGCTCTAAAACTTCATCATGTCCTCCCCTGGACCGTCTAAATTTAGTTTATCACATGTGCATAGTTCAATAAAACAAATGAGTAAGGTTACCAATAGTGACACAAAAGGCTCGTTTACCCAAACATATACCCGGTAAGCGTTTACCAGTAAATTTCAACACTGTCACTTACTTACCAAGTAAGATTTTAATCCACCAAAAAGGCATCGTATCCAACAATTTACCCGGTAAGCACTAACCGCAGTAAGAGTCGTCACCCTCATTTATTGGGTAAGACTCTCGATCTCTGCCTTCGGTCTAACCAGGTAAGATTTTTGTGTCATTGCCATATTCATCTGGTAAGGTAACGTGACTTGATAAGCACTTACCTAGATAGGATTTTTGGTCCTCGCCATATTCATCCGGTAAGGCAACATAACTTGGTAAACGCTTACCCAAGTAAGTGTTTTGTGAACGGCCCCGAAACATATTTCTTTTACATGTTAATGAAAACTCAAGGCTCAATTAAACAAGCATTACATTGCTAAGGAAACAGTCTTCATATACACATTAATTAATCATGCTTTCTAATGGTGAAATTACATTGCTAGTTAAACAGATTTCAAACTACATTTTGCTAATGAATCATGCTTCACTTGAAACTATTTGCAGTAACTATTTCAAACTAACTTCATGAGAAAAAAAACCATGAATACTCGTTAAAAAGGCAGTCTTGAGTATGGGTAATAAAACATATTATAATGAAACACATTAACCAAAGTTGAATGAAACCCACAGGCAGAAATATGCTCCTGTATACACTATGTTATTGTACACATAGGGTTTTTTATAAGCTGCATAATCTATATCCAATACAAATGCTTATGTATACATTATTAACATTAAACATGGTACTGAAACATATTTCATTATCTATTGACTACATTAAATATGCATGGTTATGAAACCTATTTCATTGATGGTCATTAATGCATTGATGAAGTAACACGACATCTAAACCTTTGAATTGATTGTTGCACCCGAGTTTTCTTCTTGTTGTCGATAATGGTGTTCTTCACATGAAATTGGATCAATTTCGATATTGCTAAAGACAATTTATTTGCCTTTGGCGTTCTTGAATCTGGCATGACGAAAAGCAACAAGGGAGATTGTAAGACGGAAACAGTCACTTCCCTAACCTCCATTACCTGGAAGAGATGAGTTTGATAAAGAATCAACCATCTCATGGTTCAAAATCAATAATAATTTGTGGCAGCTTGAAACCAACGATGACTGCAACAAATCCAAGGGCAATTGAAGCCATTGAGAGTGACATCAAAACTTCAGCTGCAACCAAGTGAGTCAATTAATCATAGTTCATATATCATATAGTTGTGTCTCCATAAATGATCTGTGATTAATGGGTGTGTTAAATTCACATGATGATGACAGATCACAAAAGTTGGATGTTCGCCAGTCCGTAACTACAGAAGGAAGAACTTCCAACCAAAGAAGAGAAGAGAGGCAGGGATGCATGTAAAAGTAAGCATGGATGGTGCACCTTATCTTAGGAAGATTGATTTGGAGGTCTACCCCATAACTCCTTAATGCTTTGGGGCACATGTTCAAACTCAGTATTGGTGTCTATTCTGAAAGAGATGGCTACAATAGATCTGAGTTGGGATAAACACCAAAAACAAATTAGATATGAGCAGGGGCAAACATAATAACCTATTAAATAAAATCTATTACAAGGAAAGTACCATGACGAACTGCAACCACAAATTACAACAGATAAAATAAATCTTTCTTGCCATTGGAGATTGCTATATTATCTCAGAAATCAAGCAAAATTAGTATATTCAGGGATTGCAACCACAAAGATTTTAAAGATGAGGCACAATTTTGTATTTATAAAATGTGAGTGAAAATGAAACCAATTAAAAAAATGAGTGAGATGGCTTCATAATCATTCACTATGGGGCTGTTTGCTAAATGCTTACCAGGTAAGAGTTTACCTATATAATTTACCTTATCGATTGAGTATGAAAGGACCGAGAGTCTTAGCAGGTAAGTGTGGGAAATGACTCTTACCCGGTAAGCACTTACCATGTTTAAGATGCTTACCAACAATCCAGCTTTATAGTCAAGGATGTTACACAAAGGTAAATGAATGTAAATCTTTTTCCGGTAAGTGCTTACCTAGTACACATAACACATAATTTTGATACACCAGCGATTTACTCAAAATTTTATAGGTATGGATGTCCCGTGACAGAACAGTTAGATGTCATAAATAATATACATGGTTTTATGTTTTATTAACAACTGCCATAAGTGCAAATAGCTGCTTGCTTGTTATGGTTTACCTCAAAATCAAGTAAATATGTTGAAGAAACATAATTTTTATCAAGCTTGAAATCAAGCAAATATGTTGAAATCAAGAAGGTAAAGCGAGCCTTAGATAGAAAGGACATGGTGAATATTTAGGAAATCAAAACCCCAAAGATATAAACCAAAAGGTAAGAGGCATCAGAGATTTTTTTTGATAGTTTTCCTGTCAATCAACATGAAGTTTGTTAATATAAGAATAATACAAGAAAAAAAATCATTTTTTACACTTCCATTTACGTCTCTACATAATCAAACACAGAAAAATCAACAAAAAAGTGAGTTCAAAAAACCATTTTGGTCACTTTTCCGTTGTATATAACAATATAAACAAATATATTATATTTATACAAACAACAATAGACATACCTTCGAAGAAGAGTAGAAAACGAAAAGTAACACCTTACCAGTCCTATAATCAACAAGAAGCAACATTGCAAAGGGAATCCATCAAGAAGTAACAATCCATACAAATTAATAAAAAAATCAAGAAGGAATCCAATGGCTTGGATACCAATAAGCAGCAATCCATAAAATGTACAACAATCCATCAAAAAGCAACAATCTATAAAAGTTAATCTAGAATCAAGAAGGTGGAGTTGGTTTTCTGACCAGTGGGTGGAATAGGAGAGGAGAGATCGCTCTGCATAAGAAGCTTTCCGGTGGAGTTGGTTTTCCTATTGAGAGAAAAGTACCTGAGAAGAAACCCCCTTGAGAGAAGCAGAACCCTTGGTGGTCGGCGATTGAGAGAAGAACGGCCATAAACTAGCTTATTGAAAAACTACTCATAGTAGCGTTTTGAAAAGCTAGCTTATCAGCTACTAGCTAGCTTATAAGCTAGTTTGCCAAACAATGCCTAAGTAATTGTGCATTAATTAATTGTACCATAAGCTTAGAAAGTTGTTTTTAAGAGAGAGGGTGCTAAATGTATTATAAAGTAGTATAGATATAGAATAATTTAGTATTTAATTATTTATAACTTTATGTAATATTTTTTAATCTTAAATAAACAATTGGTCAATTGGGATTCAGGAATTAAGGATCGAGATGAAAGAAAAAGTTGGACACATCATTATTCATGCGTCTAATTTAGTTTGAAGTTTATTTTTTTGCTTCTTAGACTATTTTTTTTATGCAATATGTGTTAATGTATATGTGTAGAGGGCCCAGGCCCATGTCCATATAAGGCCCAGGCCCATATAGTCTTTGTATAAATAGTTTGTATTTTATAGTCTAGGTTAAGCTCTCTCATTATTTACTTTACACTCGATACGTTTTCTCTCAATCAATATATCGAGGTTTCAAACCTTCAGCATATTCATCGTCTCCTTCAATCATATTCATCTTCTAACATGGTATCAGAGTTGTAGGTTTGTTTGCAATCTCACCATTATCTTTGTTCTATTTATCGCCGTTTTACTGTTCATCGAGGTTACTGTTCATCAAGGTTACTGTTCATCGAGGTAACTGTTCATCGCCGCACTCTATCGAGGTTATTGTTCATCGCATCACAACCCTAGCCGCCGACCGGAAGAACTATCGGTCGAATTTTTTATCGGTCGAACACCCTATCGGTCGAACATTCTATCGGTCGAACATCCTACCGGTCGAACATTTTTATCGGTCGAACACCCTATCGGTCGAACATCCTACCGGTCAAATTTCTACCGGTTGAACATTTTACCGGTCCACCCTACCGGTCGTTAATACCGGTCCACCCTACCGGTCGCAATTTTTTTCTTCTTCTCCGGTCGAACCATCCTACCGATCAACACCTTTACCGGTCGAAGCACTCTATACCGGTCGCACTTCTTTACCGGTCTATATCGGTCTGAACTGTTTCTCACTTCCATGGCTGCCAATCTCAGTCACTCAAATCCCATCTCGGCTATTTTCAATGGTAGCAACTACATTCTCTGGCATCATCATATGACAATTCTGCTAAAATCCCATGGCCTTTACACCTATGTTACTGGTGCATCCAAAGTTCCAGTTCAGGAACCAACTGAGAATGCTGTTGACTTTGCAAAACGCATGAATGAGTGGGACATCAATAATGCTCGTATTCTGGGCTTCATTAATGCCTCCACTACTCCTAAGATCAACCAACAATTTCTTGGTTACCTTACTGTCAAAAGTCTCTGGGATTTTCTCGCCAAGCGGTACACGTCATCGGGCCTATCTTATCAGTATCAACTGTGGACCACTTTTCAGAGCAAACGTCAGCTTCCTGATCAATCCATAAACTCTTATATCTCTGAAATGCAGTCTCTCAGACATCATATAAGTCTTGGAGCACCACAGATTTTTGATGACACAACTCAACAATTCACCGCCTACTTCACCCAGCTACATTTGATTACTATTCTGATGGGTCTTACTGACAAATTTGAGAATGTTCGTGCTTCTCTTCTTCATAGGCAACCATTACCTACTCTTGAAGAAGCGATATCAGAATTGATAAGTGAAGAAACCCGTCTTCACATGCGATCACCGATGCCCGCTACTGATAGCGTTCTCTACACGTCTCATCCCAAGTCCAAAGGTAAATGGACCAACAACAATCATTCCAAATTTGTGGGAAAGACGAACACATCTGAGTGTGCCTTTTGCCATTCTACTGCTCACCTTCTCCTTGATTGTCCTATCCGTAAGTGCCGAAGGTGTGGTATCACTCATCCGCGTCATTATGAGTCTGACTGCCCGAAGAACTCAAAGCACATTGGTTCTCAGAACCGGGCTCACGCCATTGCTGGTTCTACTATTGCTGATACTGAGGTTTCTCCAGCCTCCTCACCTGACCTAATGGAACTGATGCGTCGCAATCAGGAACTCATGGAGCAGATCATGTCTGGTGCTATGGGTATGAATTCTCCACACTCAGCTGCATCAGGTAACGTATGGTTTTTTGACTCTAGGTATTGCAATCATATGACACCTTGCACTGATGGTTTCGTTTCTAAGAAACCACCTCAGCAATTTACGTCAGTCAGAACTGCTGACAACACTGGCCTACCGGTATCCTTTAGTGGAAATGTTTCCACTCCTAATATACAATTACCGGGTGTTCTAAATGTTCCGAAACTATCTCTAAGCTTAGTTTCAATTGCGCAACTTCTTGAATCTAATTTGATCATTTTATTTCATTCTTCTTGTTGTGTTGTATAGGATCCAAAGACCAAGCAGATCCTTGGACTCGGCCGTAAAGTTGGACGGATGATTGAAGTAGTTTACCTTCGTCTTCCATTACCCTCTTCAACTCTTGTTGCTTCCGTTTCCAGCACTTCTTCTTTTGAGTTGTGGCATGCTCGACTGGGTCACTTATCTCTAGCTAGAATAAAATCATTAGCTCATTTAGGGTTGTTAGGAAATTGTGTATCAACTGACAATATTTCTTGTTTATCATGCAAACTTGGCAAACATCATGCTTTACCTTTTGAATTGAATGTGTTTAGTTCTACTTCTTCTTTTGATCTTATTCATTCTGATGTATGGGGACCAACACCACATCCATCCATGGGGGGTGCTCGATATTTTGTTATTTTTATTGATGACCATACACGTTTCACATGGATATATCTAATGAAACATCGTTCGGAACTACCCAAAATTTATATTATGTTTGCCCGGATGATTCACACCCAGTTCTCAAAATCCATAAAGATTCTTAGAGCTGACAATGCTATGGAATACAAAGAGTCGTCTCTTCTCTCCTTTCTTCAATCTCAGGGGACTCTCTCTCAGTACTCCTGTCCCGGCACATCTCCTCAAAATGGTCGTGCCGAACGCAAACACCGTCATATTCTTGATACGGTTCGCACTCTTCTCATCTCTGCTAAATTTCCAGAACGTTTTTGGGGTGAAGCTGCTTTCACTGCAGTTTATACTATCAATCGTCACCCTACTCCCATCCTTAATAATAAGTCTCCTTATGAGGCTCTTTATGAGGTCACCCCTGCCTATGAACTTCTAAAAGTTTGGGGTAGTGCTTGTTTTGTTCAATTACAATCTCATGAACATACCAAACTTGAACCTCGCTCCAGACTTTGCTGCCTCCTTGGATATGGTATTGAACACAAGGGTTATCGCTGCTGGGATCCTATCTCCCAGCGTCTTCGTATATCTCGTCATGTTACCTTCTGGGAACATGTTCCTTTTTCTTCTATATCCAAGTTTCGTGAGTCTCCTAACTTCACCACTCCGTTCTTCACTGATGCCTCCGTCTCATTGGACCCACTCCAGTCTGACATCATATCACCTCCACCTGTTGTTCCAACTCCTTATGAGTCTGCCTCTCCTTCAGAGTCTACTACCCCTACACAGCCTGCCTCTGCTAGTATTCCTGATCATCATCAATCATCTGCTCCATCCGCACAGACAACATCTGAGGTTCCTGCTGAGTCTCTGGCTCCTGAAACTTCTCAATCTCAGAATATTAGATGATCAGATCGGGTAAGACAAGTTCCTTCTCATCTCCGTGATTATCATGTTTATGCTACTCTGCTGTCAAACCACGAACCTACTTCCTACAAGGAAGCCTCCTCTAACCCTGGTTGGCAGAAAGCTATGGATGAGGAACTTAATGCTCTTGACAAAGCTCAGACATGGGAATATGTCCATCTTCCACCAGGCAAGTCACCCATTGGCTCCAAATGGGTGTTTAAAATCAAGACAAAATCCAATGGCTCTATTGATCGGTACAAAGCTCATTTTGTGGACAAGGGCTTCAATCAAGAGTACGGTATTGATACATTTGCACCTGTTGCTCGAGTCACCTCTGTTCGCAGTCTCCTAGCCATTGCAGCTACCAAACAATGGCCTCTCTTTCAGATGGATGTTAAGAATGCCTTCTTGAACGGTGACTTATCTGAGGAAGTCTATATGACACCTCCTCCAGGCGTTCGACTTCCACAAGGTCATGTTTGTCGTCTTCGGAAGGCTCTTTATGGACTTAAGCAAGCTCCGCGAGCTTGGTTTGAGAAATTCAGTTCCACAGTCACCTCTCTAGGCTTCTCACCCAGCAACTATGATTCAGGACTGTTTACTCGGACCACTGAGGCTGGCACAATCTTACTTCTCCTGTATGTGGATGATATGATTATTACTGGCAGTGACTCTACAGGCATAACAAATCTGAAGTCATCTCTCATCTCCTGTTTTGAGATGAAGGATCTTGGTTCTTTACACTATTTTCTTGGTCTTTTGGTGCTCTCAGATCCATCGGGAATTTATCTCTGTCAAGCCAAATACACCTCAGATCTTTTGTCAAAAGCTGGGATTACTGACAACAAAACGACATCCACTCCTCTTGAGCACAACCTTCATTTGGCTCCAAATGCTGGACCTCCTCTGCGTGATCCTACTTTATATTGCCAGTTAGTGGGGTCACTTGTCTATCTGACAGTGACTCGACCTGATATTGCCTATGTTGTTCATACTGTCAGTCAGTTCATGTCTGCACCCTGTTATGATCACTACGCTGCTGTCATGCGCATTCTTCGATATTTAAAAGGGACCATGTTTCATGGCCTTCATTTTCCATCCACCTCATCATTGACTTTGCGAGGTTTTTCTGATGCTGATTGGGACAGTGACATGACTGATCGTCGCTCCACTACCGGTTACTGTTTCTTTCTTGGCGACTCTCTTATATCTTGGCGAAGCAAGAAACAATCTCTCACAGCTCGATCCAGTACTGAAGCTGAGTATCGAGCACTAACGGACACAACTCAAGAACTTGTGTGGTTATGCTGGCTACTCTCTGACATGGGGGCTCCTCAACAATCTCCTACTCCATTGTGGTGTGACAACAACAGTGCAATTCAGATTGCTCACAATGATGTCTTCCACGAGCGAACAAAGCATATTGAAATTGACTGTCAATTTGTTCGTCAACATGTGACTCGTAAGACTATTCAACTTCTTCCTATTTTAACTCTTGATCAACCGGCCGACATTTTCACTAAAGCTCATCTACCAGGACGGTTTCGTGGTCTAGTTTCCAAACTCCATCTGGCTCATTCTTCTCCCGATTGAGTTTGAGGGGGGATGTTAATGTATATGTGTAGAGGGCCCAGGCCCATGTCCATATAAGGCCCAGGCCCATATAGTCTTTGTATAAATAGTTTGTATTTTATAGTCTAGGTTAAGCTCTCTCATTATTTACTTTACACTCTGTACGTTTTCTCTCAATCAATATATCGAGGTTTCAAACCTTCAGCATATTCATCGTCTCCTTCAATCATATTCATCTTCTAACAATATGTATTTGGGAATCGGATGTATTGAAACTCTTTATCTTTTTGGACTACTATCACTTTATTGTTGATTTTATAATGTATTTTTAAACTTATAATTTTGGATTATAGGCATAAAGTACGATAGAGACAAACCGCATAAACCGCACCGTACCAATACGGTGCGGTGTGGTGCGATTTGAGGTTTATGCGGCGCGGTTTGCGGTTTGGGAAAATACTCAAACCGCATATATGGTGCGATTTGTGGTTTAGCCCCAAACCGCACCGCAAACACCCCTAATTTTTAGTGAACAAATAAATCCCTCAACTTTGTATGACTTGTAAAACCGGTTAATGTGGTAAAGTAACGGAAAAATCCTAAAAATCCAGTAAACTTTAATGTTTTGAAATTTGAAAGATTATCTAATATTTTTCTAAATAAATAAATCTTTATATTTGAAAAAAACAAAACAAATATACTATTTCCAAAACACACAAAAGTTGTGTCCAAAACATATATAGATGCATCCAAATCTTTGTTTCATAATTTAAAACCTTTTTCTTGGACAAAGGGAATGGAATCCCTTGAAAATTTTATTCAAAAAAGAAAAAAAAATACAAGTTAAGACAGATATATACAAAACGTCTTCCTAATAAATGTTTAGGAACGAGAATAAGGGGTTGTTTATCAAATTTTTTATTAAGTCATGTATGGATAAATGTGTCTGTCTAGATAAATTGATTTTGTTGTTTACTTTTTTATCTGAATAAACAATCTGAATAACATAAATGACCAATTTACCCCTGAATATGAATTATAAGTTGTTTTATAAATTGTTGTTTATTTTTTAAGCCATATATTCATAAATTCATTGATATAATCCAAAAATCAAAACATAATTTCATAAAGTACTTAAAATTCCAAGTTCAAACACAAAGTACCCAATTCTCTAGGAAAGTTTTCACGACATTGAGATCTTTCCAACTTATCCTAATTCTCTTTTGTTGTTGTGATTCACCAGTTTGTTCCATACCTAAAACAAAATCGGTAACAAACTACAACACATCAAAATACACATAAAATTATTGCCCATAGATACATAGAAACATAACAAAATTGTGAACATAGATACATAGATACACACCAAAACCAATATATTAACAATATATCAAAAAACCAATATATACACAATATATCAAAGGAAAAGGTCCAGAAAAACCCAATGGACTTTAGTATTTAGAGTGATTAAGTCCTTGGACAATTTTTTGTAACAAATAAGTCCTTAGACAATTCAAAATACACTAAATAAATCCTTGAACTTTCGGAAACCTGTTAAATACATCCTTATTACTTAAAAATGTAACTTGGAACCTAAATAACAGGTAAAACTACAAATTGAAAAAAAAAACAAAAAAAATATCATCGACTTTATCATCCTACAAATAAAAAAAATAGAGAAATTAACTAAAATAATCAATCTCATCAACCAAATACATTTTTAAGCACTTTTCAAAGTCTCTTTTTTAAATAGTCAAAGTTTAGGTATATTTTTTTCCTTAAGAATTGTTTTTGGCAATATATATATATATATATATATATATATATATATATAGAGAGAGAGAGAGAGAGAGAGAAAGAGAGAGAGAGGGATAATCATTTAGAAACCTTCTAAATGTTACAAACTATACAAACCCATCTAGGTCATCCAAATTTTTGATCAACAGTTGAGAAATTTTAGGACTTAAATTAATTTAAAAAATAGGAAGAAAATAGGGAAAGGGTAGTTTAGGAATAGTTTTAGTTATTTTAAATTTAAATTTAAATTTTATTAATTAATTTGAATTATCTAATTATGGTTACAAGATATCCTTAATTTTCTCCATATTTATCTCTCCTTCTATCTAAAAAATAATCCGGCCACCACCACCATCATCTCCATCGTCATCACTACGCCGGCGATCGAGAACCACCGCGGTTCTCCACTACTCCATCCGACGACTGTCGTGCGCCGCCGCCATCCGCCAGGAGTCTCCTTCGTCACCCCACGTATCGTGACCTCCTCCCCCGAATCTCCGACGAGTTTATGAAATTTCAAGTTCATACAATGTTTGTTCGAGTTTCATAAACTGTTTTTTTGAAATTTTATAGTTTCATATATTTTTATAAACGGTTTGATATATTTTTCTCCATATGAATAATCATATTTTAAAGTTTCATATATTTTTCTCTCATTTGAATATTCAGATTTTTTCGAAATAATCATATATTTTTTAAGTTTCATATATTTTTCTTCTATATGAATAATAAGATTTTTAAGTTTCATACATTTATCCAATATGAATGATCAGATGATTAGACGTGAAAATTTCAAAAAAAAACATTTTATGAAACAAAAAAAACTTGAAACTTTCGAAAAAACAGTTTATATATGAAAGTCGAAAAAATTATGAAACTTGCCGGAAATGAGGAGGTAGCCGGAGTGGGAGGAGGTCACCGGAAGTGGGAGAACGTCACCGAAAGTGGATGGTGACGGTGGATCGTGAGTGTGTGTGTGAGAGAGATGGAGAGATAATTAAGGAAGAGATAATTAAATAATTTAATTTTTTCCTAAAATTACGAAATTTATAAAAAGACATAAATACCCTAGTTTGTATTGTTTGTAACCTTTAGAAGGTTTGCAAATGAATGTGCATCTCTCTCTCTCTCTCTCTCTCTCTCTCTCTCTATATATATATATATATATATATATATATATATATATATATATATATATATATATCAAGCATCTTTATAATTTATTATTTAATTTACTTTATATCTTCTATTTTTTTTCATTTTAACTCTTTTATTATATTAACACATGTAATCGTATATTAACTAAAATATATAAAAAATACGTTTTTTTTACAAATTACACAATTATAATTTTCTGATCAATACATTTAAAATGAGCATATTTTTTTTTTGATTTAATCTCATATTATTAAATATCATAAATACATACGAATTATATTTAATATTTACACTTTTTATCCTTTAGGGTTATTTATTTAATAATATAAGATTAATCTGTAACTATAAAAGTATAAAGTGTAAGTATTAAAAATAATTCATATATATTTAGGATATTGAATAGTATAAGATTAAAATTCAAAAACAATCTTGAGTTCAATTTGAACGTATTAACGAAACGATTATTGTAATTTGTAGGAAAAAAAACTAATTTTTTTGATATATTTTAGTTAATATATGATTACGTGTGTTAATATAATAAAATATAAAATGAAAAAATAATGGATATAAAATAAATTAAATAACTAATTATAATTTTATAAGGATGCAAAGTGTAAATTTGTAGGTGATATTTTTTTTTAATTTGTAATTTTATCTGATATGTAGGTTGTAAGTTACATTTTTAAGTAATAATATTAATGATGTATTCAACAGGTTACCAAAAGTCCAAGGATTTATTTAACAGGTTTTGAAATATCCAATGACTTATTTGGTCGAAAAAATTGTCCAGGGATTTAATCACACCAAAACCAATATATTAACAATATATCAAAAAACCAATATATACACAATATATCAAAAGCCAACAGTGTCTCGATTTCAAAGAGGTAGCAATCATTCTGTTCACAATCCAATGAAATATGTGGAAGAGTAAAGTTGTCAAAAACCTGCACATTTTATTATTTGTCTCATATAGTAATGATATGAAACTCTTTTGTGGTAGTGGATTGAGGATGCAAACCTTTTTCACACTGTTACAATGCTGAATAAACCTCAAAGATTCAACAATGTATCGATTTCAAAAACCAACAGTGTCTCGATTTCAAAAAACCACACCAATATATAGACAATATATCAAAAAACCATTTCAGTGCTGAATCGATATATCAAAAAACCATTATATATCATCACCGGTGAGAAGTGACATCAACGGCGATTGAGATGGAAGGTCGCCGGCGATGGAGAACGGCGATTGAGATGAAGAATCGATATATCAAAAAAACCATACAGAGACAAAGAACGGCGATTGAGATGAACAAGTTAAGGAAAGAAACCAGTTAACGTACCTGGAAGGTCGCCGGCGATCGAGAAACGATGACTTGAAGGGTGGTCGCCGGTGATGGAGGCGATGAAAGTGGGAGGCGATTGGGAGGGTACTGGTCGATCGATGGAGGCATGAAAGTGGGATTATGTTATATCTGATGTTTTTTTTTTCTTTTTCTTTTTTTGTTAAGGGTAGAAATGTCAAGATTGTGGCTTAATGGGGACAACTACTATTTTCCTACTGAGCGAATAAGTTGTTTTTAGCTGCACGATTAAGCCATTAAGCCCCAAGTAAACACTCCAGTTGTCTGCACAAATAACCCACTCGCCCCATTAAGCTCATTAAGCCCCAAGTAAACACCCCCTAAATAATAATGATGGACATTTCATTCACAAGAGTGGGGTACCTGTGGGGACCCAACCCTAACGGGGCAGGGATTTCTTGTTTTAGTGGGTGACGGGGTGGGAACATGGGCGGAGCCATGTAAGCACCACAAGGTGCATTGGCTCCCCCTCAATTGTTTTTTAAAACAAAATTAATTAATACAATTTGTACTAATAATAAACCCAAATATTTAGTATTTTAAATTTTAATGGACTTTGCTCCTCCCCAATTATTTAGGTGTTGCAAATAAAAATGACAAATTAGAAAACTAGTATCCGTCCTCTCTTAATTGTAAAATCGACACACAAAAAACATACGACTTCTCTACCCAAAAAAAGTAGCGTCCGATTCTCTCTGTTAAATCTATAAACGTTGAATATCATGGATATAAATATATGATATCTTTATTTTCACGGCTAAATAGAATATTTTTACTTCAAAATTTTCCCTGAGAAATCCGTCGCTAAAGGTCACAAAACCTTTACAAAAATTGGTGAGTAAATTGTTGGTGAGAAACTCAAACTAATGTCAGATTACCCATGGCCTTGATTTATTTATTTCCTTGAAAAACATCTAATTCTACCTGAACCATTAGCACTTTGTGGGCGATCCGTTGGTAATCATCGATGAAAAATTTGTTGGGTAATTTTTGTGGGTAAAATAATTAGTTTATAGTGTTTTGCGTTTTTCATAATGTACATTAACTTATTTTTTTTATAATTAAGGTGCTCACCCTTGTATAAATTTCTAGCTCCGCCCCTGGGTGGGAATGGATATTTATTTTCGTACCCGAAGCGTGGTTGGGGATGACATTACCCGTCCCTAATTCGACACTGATTAACTTTTTAATTTATTTAATATATATATATATATTATTAAATGATAAATACATTTTCATTTTCAATATTGGTAATTAATATAGTGACAATTTATTATAATTTTAATTTTAAGATACATTTTTTTTACTAAATGGGTACCCAAGAGTTCCCCAAACCCTTCGAGGATTCCTTCCCTCGAATCCCTCAGGGATTAATCCAGAGGGAGAGGGTCAGGGACGGAGGGTTTAAACGAGGGTCAGGGCCAGAAATGAGGGATATATTACCCGCCCCGTTTCCATCACATACAACGGTCTACGGATATTTCCCTTTACAGTTTTATAAACTATATATATACCTCGAAAGTGAAAAAATTGTATGTGCTCTCTCCACAAGACCCAAATTGGTAACTCAAACGTTGGTCAAGTAATTCACTTTGAGCTTTAACTTCATAATCCCTTCGATTCCAAAATTAAAAAAAGAAAAAGAAAAACAGTTTTTCGTTTTACAGATTACATCATTAAGTATAATATTAAAATATTTAATAAAATATTATTTTTATTTTCTAAACATTTGATTTCAGGCTTTCTTGTTGATTGAATATAATGAAATTTGTTTCCTTCTTATGGTAATTATCTTTGGAGAATTCTCCAAATTTGGCGAATTTTTGACTCTCTCCCCACTTTCTCCATTTTATAAAATCTGTTGGAGTAAAAAATTATTTAAAATCTTCATTTTATTTATTTTGCAGAATCTGTTGGAGATGATCTTAGGTTTTAGTGGAATTAGGGGTCGTCTACCCAACGCTTACCCAGTAAGCACTTGCTCTTACTTTCACTTAACTTACTGGGTGAGATTTAAGTATATTAAAACGGTATCACATACAATATTTTTATCCGGTAAGTGTTTACTGGGTAATAGTCGTCACTTTCATTTACCGGGTAAGACTCTCGGTCCTTGTCGTCGCTCTTACCGGGTAAGATTCTCAATTATTGTCCTGTTCTTCCGATAAGGTAAAGTAACTCGGTAAATACTTATCAAATAAACGTTTAGTAGATGACCCCTTGATGTTTAAAGTTGAGTTGAGTTAGGTTTTATTTATTTTGTATTTTTTCTTTAATCTAAATTTTTACATGCTATATAAGTTATCGGTAATATTTCTAGGTCATAAGAATCAATTTAAGCAGCTTCAAAAAGTCTAAAAATTTATTTATTAAAAAAATATTATACAGACTTAATTATTAAATAAAGTTGATTAGATTTTTTTTTTCTTAAAAATAACCATCTTGGTTGCCGTTTATTATCAAATAAAAAATTTCAATAAAGTTTTGACATTTTTCTTGAAAAAGTAATTTATTCTTGATTTAGAAAACATGAGATGCTTTTTTTAAAAATAATTTATTTGATTTTCTGAATGTAAAAATAGTGATTGTGGGCTGACTAAATGGGCTTGGTGGTGGGTCTTGGCCTGCATAATAATATTGCACAAATGTCCTTGTACTTCTTTTAATCAAACATTTTCCATGTATTTCTTAAAATAATTCCAACCATGTAGATTTCATTGCAATATTCATATTTTTCGTTTACTATTTGGACATAAATTTATTTTTATTTAGGTCCAAAATAAAGCCAGATTAGAAAAAGAACGCAATAGATAAGTTACAGATAATTGATAGAGATGTTATAATGCAAAATGATATACGGTTGTTTGCTAATTGTTCAGCATGAAATTAAGGCTCTGAATGGTTAAGGGAGGGCCAAAATGCAAAATCATTCAGGGGATTTTGGAACCATTAAGAGGCAGATATATTTTTTTTTGCCAAACAAGATTCAGCTCTTAGCGATTAGGAGATTGTATTTTAATGGAACCATTAAGAGGTAAACAAACAACCCCTAAATTTATATTTGAGTGAATTACATTGGTAGTCCCTGTGGTTTGCTTAAATTTTGTATTTGGTCCCTAAAACAAACTATCTACACCGGCAGTCCCTGATTTTTTAATTTCATAACACTCAAGGTCCTTACACTTAACGTTGTTAGTTAACAACCGTTATGAGAGACTAATATGTCTTTAACCAAACTATAGGGACCAAAATTGTAATTCACATTAAAAAATTTACGAATCACGTATTTTTTTTAAAAAATTAATTAAAATTTATTTTCTTCTCCAATCACAAATCAAATTTCTTATATTTAAGGGAATATTTTGATATAAGGTTATTTTAAATAGAAATATTTATATTTATTTAAAAAACAAAAATTACTTTTATGTTAAAAAAAACATAAGTTCATAAAACCAAAGAAAATCAAGAGAACTTCACATATCTATTGGGTTGATATTGATATATGCAAGTTAAGTGATGAAAATTAAGTACGTTTAATGTGATATTTTTAATATATAGTAAACTACAAAAATAAAAATAATAACAAAATAAAAATACAAATTATAAATTAATATTAAAAAACAACAATTATTTAAACAACTATGGGGGTGTTTGGGATTGCTTATTTGATGTGTTTTTTAGCTTATTGCGGTGTGACACCGGAGATAAACACTTTCTAGTGTTTGGATGGAGAAAAAATCAAAGTACTTATAGTGGTGCAAAACCGGAGATAAGCACTTTTTCATAAGTCATTTTGTTCTAACTTATCAACTTATTTGAAAAGTATTTATGACTTTTTTGGTTATTTTATATGTATAAGCAATCCCAAACACCTTTAAATAACAACTTATTAGCTTATTACGTTTTGGTACCACAATAAGCTAATCCAAACGTTTTTTAGAAAACTCCGGTTTGACACCGCATAAGTTGATAAACACCTTTCAAAATAAGCATAAGTTGTTTTAAATAAGCAATCCCAAACACCCCCTAAGAAAAACTATTACCAAATTCTATAACAATAATGGGTACTTATACGAGCAACCATAGGAAGAACACATTTCTTTTTCAAAAATATAGAGAGTTTGATGTATAGACAATTTTCTTTCTTGTTATTAATCCAAGAACCATATAAAATCGTTTAAGTCATTACGTTTTTAATAATATTTGGATTATTATATTAAGTAAATTGTTTTAGTTTATTCCCAATTATTTGATAATTCAATTTAATAATGTCTCATGATATTTTAACTTTTAAAACATACTTATTTTTCTAACGAATAATTTGTAATATATAACTATTCCACGTTAATCGTACATAACTTCCAATATTTTGTTTGCATAATTCAATACCTAACCCAAAAGATACGTGAAGTTCCCTTGATCTTCTAAATTAGAGAATTTCCAATGTAAAATTAATTTTGTCAATTTAATAGTTCGTTAAAATAAATATAAAGTTTTTTATTTAATATGCAGTTTAATATAAGAAATTTGAGTGATTGGAGATGTAAAATATTATTAATAAAAATAAGCGTGATTAACAAAAAATAAAAAAGAAGAAGCCGTGATTCACAAAGTTCTTTGAAAAGAATACGTGCTTCACAAAAATTTAGAGTGAATGACATTTTTGGTCCCTAAAGTTTGGCTTAAAACATATTAGTCCCTTACAATGGCTGCTAACTGACGGTGTTAGTTGTGAGGACATTGAGTGTTATGAAATTGAAAAATTGGGGACCATCAATGTAGATAGTTTGTTTTAGGGATCAAATCCAAATTTTAAACCAACCACAGGGACCACCAATATAATTTACTCTTTATATTTTACTCTACAAAAATATTAATCTTAATCTATATTAAAGCAGAAATCACACCTCCTTAAGTGGCCTCTCCTTAAGCCAACAATATGATTTTCCTTTTTTCTCCTTTATTCTTATTTTCCTCTATTTTTCCTCCTATCGGTCTTTTCCACTTCCAAGTAACCGAGTAAGAACCCTTTCACTTTCTGTTTTCTACTTTTTTCTCCTTCTTTCTACATAAGGCTATTATGGTTTTATCTCTTTCTCTATTCATCTTCCAAATCTGTAATAGCCTTCCGCCAACAAATTCGGCATAGCGAAAAGATCTTCTAAATCCACAAACTCATTCTCCGTCGGCACCTCCGTATCCCTACCACCTGTAGGCGACTCTACCGCACCACCACCACCCTTCTGATCGTCGGAACACTTCATCATCCCCACTGCATTCCTTATCAAAACCAGCTCCGGCTTTGAGCCGACAAACATCAGGAAATTCAACACCGCGTCACCACATTTTAGCGACAAAACATGTAACACCCTCAAATTTGGTAAGAGCAACTAATTTAAAATTTCGATATAACATAAGTGAGGAACAAAACTTCCTACTACAAATCAAAACTCAAATACCTCAAGGTAAAATTCTATAATTAACCTTAACAATTATAAACTCCATTTACATACAAGGACTAAATAGGAGTCGGGTGTTATGTAACAACCCACTCAAGACATAACAATAATAATAATATTTCATATCAAAACGGCCCCAAGTCTACAATTTAATTTCAAGGCTTGCAACGACAACCTATTACACAACTGAGTAAAAAGTAAATAACTACAAGGAGTCATCTAGCTTCCGGAATTAGCTCACATCTTCTCCTTACCCTTACCAGTACCCGCTACCTTGAGATAACCTGAAAAAGGGTTTTAGTTTTGAAAGAGTGAGGGTTAGACCGAAGGTCTAGTGAGTCCCCTCTATACGTTCATGCAACAATACAAACATCAATCTTTAAATCAAAACAAATTTGTAAACATCTCATGAGTAATTCACACTACCGACCAACACTACCGTCGAAGACGGCGTGTGTTAGGTCTGATTTTATAGTAATCATTGTATTTATAGAGCTTGGTCAAATACTGTGTCTAATGTCTAATACTGTGTTGTATTGACCAAGGGTATTTAAGTCCCTTTGGTCTTGTTCCTTGTAAGAACTTTCACGCACATCAATACAATTTATATTTTGCGCATCCTTGTCTCTCTCTCTCTCTCTCTCTCTACTTTCTCTCTCTAAAGATTTAGAGATTCTTGGACTCTCAATTGGTATCAGAGCCAACTGAATCTTGAGAGGATTGAGAGATTGTTTTTCTATATCTGAATTTGTGATTGAAATCGAAAATTTGATCGATTTTCTTGAATTTTTTTCAAGAAAATCTCGTTTTCTTGATTTCTCATAAAATTCTGATTTGTTTGTGATCGAATTGTGTTGTTTTTGATTTCATTAGTTTCGTTTTTGATAATCGATCACATTTGTTTCAGGTTGTTTTTCAAGAAAAACTGATTTAGATCATCGATTTTGTGAAATTGAAATTTTCTGGAAAAACGAGTTCACGTACTGTTTCATCGAAGATTTTGAGTTTTAGTGTTTTTTAATCGAAATTGTTGTTTGAATTGTGTTAAAAAGGTGTTTTCGATAATCAGTGTGTGTTTTTCATGCATAAATTTCTTGGTTTGAATTGATATTGCGAAAATTTGTGAGTTTTTAAAAGTTTGCGCTTCAATCAAACAAGTTTGCGCCTCATTCAAGTTGTTTTACGCATGTTCATAGTTGGTTGTGCATGATCTACTAATTTTGTTAAATTTGTTTTAGGTTTGCGCATCGATCCTCATACGCAAAGCTCAAGTTTGCGTATCAAGTAGCCTCCGAAAAGATTTCAAAGTCTCATTTTGCGTATCGGCCTGCATACGCAAAGTGAAGTTTGCGCTCCCTCCTTCATACGCAAAGTCTGTCTTGCGTATCCGCCTTCATCCGAAAAGTTCTAGTTTGCGCTTCTGCTTACACACGCAAAGCATTCTTTGCGCTTCAGTATTCACACGCAAAACACAGTTTGCATTTCAGTCTTCACACGCAAAGCCATGTCTTAACACGCAAAGCTCTTCTTCGCACTTCACGTTCAAAACGCAAAGTCTTAGTTTGCGTTTCTAATTGTCAACGCAAAGCTCTTGTTTGCGTTCCCTTCCTGACACGCAAAGATCTACTTTGCGCAAGCTCCAGACTTAGATTTAAAAAAAAAAAAAGAGTCTGGGAATTTTTTTTTGTGACATCTATGGATTCTGCAAAATTTGGCTTTCAAGCTAAGTTCTACACGAGTGACCTCATGATGTCATTAGGTACAGAAACTCGTCCTCCGGTCCTAGTCGACGAAAACGAATTCACTCAATGGCAAGATAGGTTCCTGAACTTCATCGAGCGTCAAGCCAATGGAGAAAACATGATGAAGTCTTTATATGAAGGACCTTTCATAAAGCCTAATAAAGAAACTCCTCCAACACCTGAAGAGGCTTCACGAATGAAAGCTGATTGAGAGCTGAAAGCTAATCTGATGCTTACCTTACCAAACTCTGTCTACAACCGAGTTGATCATTGCAAGGATTATCCAAATCTGTTGTGGGCAAAATTGGAAAAGATAATGCTTGGTTCTTTGGTCGCAACTCAGCTCCGACATACTCGATTCATGAACAACTTCGAGGAGTTTAAGGCCAAAGACAGCGAGTCTATAAAGAGTGTTTTGGACAGATTCTGCGCAGTGCTGAATGATCTCCGAAAGATAAATGTGATCAAGACAGAGCTTGAGTCGAATCTGAAATTCCTTAATGCTCTTCAGCCTGAGTGGAATAAAACTTGTCATAGACTGAGGAACGATGTTCGGATTTCCACAATGCAGATTCAGGAACTTTACGAGATTCTGATGACTGATGAGAGCTTGGTGTTAGAGAAAAAGGCCAAGATGGATAAAAAGAAGAAAACAGTAGATCCAGTTGCTCTTCTCACGAAGCAATTATCTGAACAAGCATTGTCTGAAAATGCTTACATCGGGTCAACTGAAGATGATGGAGAAGCTTTACAAAAAGCTATGATCCTTCTCTCTCAGCATTATCATAAGAAGTTTCAACCTAGATCGAGTTCCAACTCTTCACGCTTCACTTCTGGTCCTAAAGCAAAAGTACCCGAGCCAAAGACTGCTGCTTGCTACAACTGCGGGAAGCCGGGTCACATGTCAAAGGAGTGTAGAGCAAATGTGGTTAGGGATTCAACTTATTATAGAAAGAAAATGGAACTAGCTGAAAAGAGAGAAAACGGAACTGCTCTGCTGGCCGAAGAAGAATTCTGGCTGGATTATTCCGATGATGAAGCTTCAAACGTCGAGATCACTCAGATGTGCTTAATCGGTGATGATCAGTCAGATGATTCCGAAACAGATGAGGATGAGGTATATTCTGAGTTTGATTTTAACTTCATTACCTCTCAGTTGAATATCATGATAAATGCTTTGTCTGATTTACGTTCTAAGTTAATATCTGAAAAGAATCTTAATTCTGAAAAGTCAGATTTGATTGACAAACTGAAAATTTCTTTGAAAGATGAAAAATCTATTTTAGAAAATACTAAAGACATCTTTCAAAAGAAATTGGATGATTTGGAAAATTCAAATAAGATTTATCTTGAATCTTTGACGGCTATGACTAATTTAAAAGATGAATTTTCAGATAAAATAAATAAATTAGAAGAAAAACTTTATCGAAGGGACCAATCTGAACAAACAATTTTTATGAACAAACCGAGGAGTGAAGAAGCTTTAAAACAAAGGTGGGGACTTGGTTTTGACAATCCTCATTGTTTAAACAAAGTGATAAACGAAGTTCCTACTTTATATAAATATGATTATCTGACACTTGCACACTATGCTCCTCAGTTCAAATTTCATTGGACTAGTGAAAAGGAAGTGTTAGATCTCGAAAATGAGAAAAAGATAAATAACAAGAAAAATGAAATTCCTTTTGTTTATACCTATGAAAATGCCAAATATTTTCCTGAAAAATCAAAGAGAGGCAGAAGAATTTTAAATGATATATCTTCTGTTAAATCTTCAATGTCTGATGATTTTATTGCTCCTTATGCATCTGATACTGATAAGGAAAATATTTCTCCAATCATTTATGATTCAAAGACATATACTCCTCCGTTAGTATTAGAAGGAAAAATCATAGATCTTGAAGATCAGATAGAAGATCAAAATATTTTGAAGAAAATTGGATCTGATATTATTCTTTCTTTTATAACTTCTAGTCTTGAAGAAAATTTATTTTCTCAAAAGTCAGATTCTATTTCTAGCCTTTCTTCTGATTCTAAGGAAAACCAAAAGGAAATTTCTAATTTTAAAATCTTTTCTCAAAATTCTTCAGATTCCGAGGCAAATTCAGATTTATTAGTTCATCAGATTGGTTGCTTGGATAAATTTATTTCTTCTGATTTAAATATTAAGTCTAAAATTCTTGATGATTCTTTTACGCTCAATGATCAATATTATAAACCTAAGCGTAAAAGAAGACGGTCAAAGAAGTCGAAGAAACATGATACAGTTCTTTCTGACAATTCTAATTCTTCAGATTCCATTCTTTCAGATAGGACTTTGAACCGGTCAAAGAAGCAAATCTGGAGAGCGAGGCGGACATCAAATGTTTCTATGACTGAGGAAGATAGATATGTAGACAATTGTTATAAAAGTGATTCATTTGCTTATTGTAATAAAATTTCAAAATACTCTATAAAGCAAATGTTTCAAATTTCCAAAAATGTCTCATATTCGTCTTCTGAATCTAGTTCAGATGATTATGCTTTCTCTTCTGATAATTGTGCTTATTATTCTGATGATATTTCTCATGTTTCTCGTATCAAATCTGCTCATTATTTCCCCATACGAACTGCAACTAACAAACACGGGCCCAAATTTAAGTGGGTACCCAAATCTCAATCTGATTTAAAGTTGCAGGCATCACATATTAAGGGGGAGTAAGAGAAAGTATGGCTTTTGAACACAGCAGTTCAAAACCCGGACTTCAATGTCAAGACGTTGGCTTCTGAGTAATTCAGCTCAGGACCCGTACTTCATAGACTACGACTTCTAAACAAATCAGTTTAGAACTCGTTATTCAATGCATTAAGCTTCTGACTAATGAGAAACTGTGAGTACATCTACTTAATTTCCGCTGCATTTATATCTGATAATGATGTTGTTCCAGTTTTCTCAAATGTTTTTAAAGAATCTGAGCATTTCATTTCATCTCCTGAATTTGTTCTACCCAATTTTTCAAATGAGACACAAATTTCATTTTTACATTATGTGAATGATAATATTATTGAATAATATTTTGTTTCAACTGAATATAAACTTGCCGATCAAATATTTTTTTTAAATTTCGGCATGTTGTTTTAAAAGTTTAAACCTTTACAAATTTTATTCTATAAAGTAAAAATTTTACAATTTTCTTTCTTTTGAATAAAATGTGTGTCTAGGATAAATTTTCAAGTTGCTTTGTTTATATTAAAGTTATTATATGTTCAAATTTCAGTTCTAACAAAAGTCGAAAAGTCAGCAACATGTTTGTAGCTTTTGATATTGCTTTAAAAGTTGTGTGATTCGGAATATTTATAGTTTACAATGCTTAGAAAACCTAAAAAAGTCGGAATTTTGGATTGTAATGAAAATATGGGCTAAACACTTAGACATAAAACCTTGTGTTTGAGATGATCATTAAATTCTTATAAATCAGAAATCTCTAAGTTTGAAAGTTTGTACCTGTGACCTTTCTGGGTTGGGAAAGTAAGTTCCATGGGATGCTTGTCATCTGGTCCCCTAAGGTCAGTTGATCTGGGAGTGATCGAACCCAAATCCTTCTATAGAATCAGATCGAAAGTCATGTTCTACTGGTATGAATGGGTTTAGGATGTGTCGATGTAGCCTTTCTGATCCGGGAAAGTAAGTTCCAAGGGGTGCTTGACACCTAGTCCCCTAAGGCCAACTAGTCTGGGAGTGGCTGACCCAAATCCTGCAATAGGGTCAGATAGAAAGTTACGTTTACGGCATGTTCTTTACTTAATGAACTCGCTGATTAAAAGATGTCAAAGTGCACACGCTTAAAAGATGCCAAAGAGCACACTCATATAAAGATGCCATAGTGCACAATACTAAAAGATGCCAATGAGCACACATCTCATGATACTTGGTTAAAATTTCTGAGTTGCAATAAACCTGTAAATTTGTGAAAGTCTGAATTTTTGATGGCTTAGTGTGATTACATGCAAAGTTCTCTATTATATTTTTAGAATTGCATTTTCTTGAAGCTAATCGAAGTTCACATGCGAGCACACTGAATAGATTGATGAAAGTTTTTGAAACTGAACATGTGTTAACTTGATATGCAATAAAACTTGTTTCTGTATCCAAACACATACATTTGATTTCATTTGATGGATTTTATTGTGATATTTTACTAAGTAAAATTTTATTTGTTTCTGTTTAAATTTTTATATATTTAGTCGTTTCAAAATTTATATTCAATATATTTTTCTTTCTACATTAATATTTGATCATTGTGTTCTCATAAATATATTTTAATGGGTTTATGCATTATTCAAGGGGGAGTGAACAAAGAGAATATTTTTCAAAGATTATATCTGGTTTTGAGGGGGGGGGGTTTCTGATTTTCTTTATATGAATGCTAACTCAAATTGTCATATCTAGTGCATTTGTGTAGGGGGAGTCAAAGAGCTTAAAAAGGTAATTTTTTTCTGAGTTTGTCAGCTTTGCGCATTCCGTTGGTCACGCAAACCTTGTTTTGCGTATCCTTCATGAAACGCAAACCTTGTTTTGCGTATCCTTCATGAAACGCAAACCTCGTTTTGCGTATCCTTCATGAAACGCAAACCTCGTTTTGCGTATCCTTCATGAAACGCAAACCTCGTTTTGCGTATCCTTCATGAAACGCAAACCTCCTTTTGCGTATCCTTCATGAAACGCAAACCTCGGTTTGCGCAACCAACATGACGCGCAAACCTTCCCTGTTTTTCTCTGTTTCTTTGATTTTGCAGATCTTAAGTTGTCTCGTCTCCAACTTTGGTATGACCTAGTTGAACCAGTTCATCAAGGTCATGAGGGGGAGAAATCAGAGAAGTCAAGGAGATGATAAAGAGACAAAGAGCTCAAAAGTTTATCTGCTGATCAAGATTCGCTCAAAGATTCTATTCTCTCAGCTTGTATTTTTTTTTCTTTTGCTGTTCATGCTCCGACCAACACAGTTCATTCAAGGTCTTTCAAAAGAGGTGTGTCGTCTAGAGCACAAGCTGATGAATCAACTGATCGTTCAAGTTTATTCCAATCTGGTCCAGACTTGTCTAAGGCAGCAAAGACAAATCAATCTGAAAGATGCCGAGAAGAAATTTTTCTTTAAAAATCAGAAAGCTTCATAAAGTCGCTTTAATGGTCCGTGCGGATTTAGAAGATGAATTTTTGAAGACCAAAGCGCCAATGATTACTAAGGGGGAGATTGTTAGGTCTGATTTTATAGTAATCATTGTATTTATAGGGCTTGGTCAAATACTGTGTCTAATGTCTAATACTGTGTTGTATTAACCAAGGGTATTTAAGTCCCTTTGGTCTTGTTCCTTGTAAGAACTTTCACGCACATCAATACAATTTATACTTTGCGCATCCTTGTATCTCTCTCTACTTTCTCTCTCTAAAGATTTAGAGATTCTTGGACTCTCAGCGTGTTTGACTCGCACTGCCTTATTTTGGGGCACACCCCCCAATGGCATAAACGAGCCACACTCCCCGGTACAAGCAGGCGGACCACACTCCCTGACTTAGGTCATAACTTCCGAAAGTAATGTATGCATACATTTAATTATCAACAATTTATAAAACATGCTTGAGTAAATCTAGCATGAATATGCCAACATAATTAAATCAAAGCTTTAATTAAACCTTCATAAACTTTAGATAATAAAAGCATTTAGTTCAGAAAACTCACCTGGTGATCCTCGTGCTAAAAGTCCCACACTTAGAGTCTTCCCACCAACGTATCCTAAAGAACAAAGATAGGATTTTGATAAGATACGGTGTTACTCTAAACTACAGAACTACTAGGTCTGACTGAAAGGACCCCTAGAACAGGTTTGACCCAAACGAAACTTCCTAGGTTCACCCGCATCTGCTCTCCAGGATCGACCGGGTCGAGTGGACCGGTGTCTCCCGGACTCCACACCCCCGGGGTCCCCCGGTGGTCACCAACCCGGGGTGTCCCGACACTAACACTCTCGAGGTCGCCCGTCACTATACCGCCCGGGGTCGCCCGGCTCCCCCCTAACTCCCGGGGTCTGGTCGATCGACTAACAGCCAAGGTCCCTCGACTAGAATGAATTCTCGACTCACACACCCAAATGCGATCGGGGATCGATTACAAACCAAAAACCCCTTTCCTTGATTGATTACTTAAATACTAAAGCTAGATTAAAACCTTCAATCCCAAATCGATCCATAACCACACATATTAATCCATCATTCCCATCCTTCTAACTTGAAATCAACATATTATAATCCCCATGACCCAAAATGCAACAAAGAAGGAAAACTTACCTTGAAGAAGATCAAAATATGCTTGAATCCAGATAAGTCGTCTTCTTCCTTGCCCACTTTCCAAAATCGCCCTAAGCCTTCCTCTACCAACAATCAGCCGCCCAAAATACCCTGACTAATGAGCCTTTAGGGTTAAAATCCCTTCTTTTTCCAACTTTTACTTTAGACCCCTAAACTTTGGCCTTTTTAAACTTTCACCCAACTTCTTAAATCTTTTACTTCTAGCCCGGTTATTACAATATCCCCCCCCCCAAAAAAAATTTCGTCCCCGAAATTCCTTCGTTGAACAAACTGGGATATTGGGCCCTCATATTCGCCTCTAACTCCCAAGTCGCTTCCTGTCCTTTGTGAAATTGTCACTGAACTTTCACAAGTTGGATTTCCTTATTCCTCAACTTCTTCACCTTACGGTCCAAAATGGCCACCGGTTCCTCAACATAGCTTAGTTTCTCATATATTCGAATATCGTCTAAAGGAACCACCACATCTGCTTTCGCTAAACACTTCTTCAAATTAGACACATGGAATGTGGGGTGAATTCCTCGTAGATCCCCGGGTAGTTCCAGCTTGTACGCCACCTCTCCAACGTGTTCAAGGATGGAAAAGGGTCTAACGAATCTCGGTCACAACTTACCTTTCTTTCCAAAGTGGACTACTCCCTTCCAAGGTGAAACCTTTAACATAACCAAGTCTCCCACTTGGAACTCGATGGGTTTTATTCGTTTATTCGCGTACATTTTCTGACGGTCTTGCGCTGACTTCAACCTTTCACAAATTTGCTTCACCTTATCAGTCGTCACTTGCACTATCTCCGAACCCGTCAACTGTCGTTCTCCCACTTCATTCCAACATAGGGGTGTTCTACACTTGCGACCGTACAACGCTTCGAACGGTGCTTCTTGAATGCTGGCGTGATAACTGTTGTTATAGGAGAACTCTATCTACGGCTGATGAACTTCTCACAAGCCCTTAAAGTCGATAACACATGCTCGAAGCATGTCCTCTAAAGTTTGGATGGTCCTCTCACTCTGGCCATCCGTCTGAGGGTGATAAGATGTACTCAACTTGAGTTGTGTGCCCAACTCGTTTTGTAGGCTCCTCCAAAACGATGACGTGAATCGACCGTCTCGATTAGACACTATAGACGATGGTACTCCATGCCTGGATACTATCTCATCTATATACAACTTTCCCAATTTCTCCAACGGATATGTCTCCTTGATCGGTAAGAAATGGGTTGATTTCGTGAGCCGATCCACTATCACCCAAATGCATCGTGCCCTTTAGGTGATCGCTACGATCCGGTGACAAACTCCATCGCGATTTCATCCCACTTCCAAACCGGAATTTCCAACGGTTGAAGCTCCCCGTAAGGTCTTTGATGCTCCGCTTTCACCTTTAGACACGTCAGGCATCGCTCAACGAAGTAAGTTATATCTTTCTTTAAACCTGACCACCAATAACTCTGCTTCAAGTCTCGATACATTTTTTTGGTTCCCGGATGGATAGAATAACTAGACTTATGTGCTTCCTTTAGCACTTTCTTCCGAAGGTCACCCTGTTTCGGAATCCACACTCGATCACCAAAACATTTCAGTCCACGTCTGTCTACCGTTAGCGTACTTACACTCCCGACTATTCTTTCGCTCTTCAAGTTTTCCTCTAAGAGCGCTTCCCTTTGAAAACTCTTGGCTTCTTCCAAAAAGGTAGATGTGGCCTCGACTCGAAATGCCACTACCCTTGTTGCAGTGCCGTGCTCTTTCCGACTCAAGGCGTCGGCCACCACATTGGCTTTACCCGGATGGTAAAGAATCTCGCAATCATAATCACTTAACAATTCCATCCATCTTCGATGTCTCATATTCAACTCTTTCTGATTAAATAGGTGTTGGAGGCTCTTATGATCGGTATATATTTGACACTTAACTCCGTATAGATAATGCCTCCAAATCTTCAACGCGAATACCATAACTGCCAATTCTAAGTCATGCGTCGGATAACTCTTCTCATGCTCCTTCAACTGATGAGACGCGTAAGCGATCACCTTTCCATCTTGCATCAACATGCACCCTAGTCCCAACTTAGAAGCATCTCTATAGATTACGAACTTTTCTGAACCGTTGGGTAAGGACAGGATAGGTGCACTGCTCAGGCTCTCCTTCAACTTACTGAACGCATCTTCCTGAGCTTCTGTCCACACAAACTTGACATTTTTCCTCGTTAGAGCCGTTAATGGTGTAGCTGTCCTCGAGAAGTCCTGAATGAACTTTCGATAGTAACCCGCCAAGCCAAGGAAACTCCTCAATTCTGACGGTGATTTCGGCACTTCCCACTCCTTGATCTCCTTGATCTTTGCTGGATCAACCTTGATCCCATCTTCCGACACCACGTGTCCTAAGAATTGTACCTCTCTTACCCAAAACTCGCATTTCGAGAATTTGGCGTACAACTTCTCCCGCTTGAGCAACTCCAACACGGATCACAAGTGCGACTCATGGTCGCTCATGGACTGTGAATAAATTAGTATGTCATCGATGAAGACAATGACACACTTGTCCAAAAGTGGACCGCACACTCTATTCATCAGGTCCATGAATACTGTCGGTGCGTTAGTCAAACCAAAAGGCATGACTAAGAATTCGAAGTGTCCGTATCTCGTGCGAAAAACAGTCTTGGGTGCATCCTCCTCCCTCACCTTCAGCTGATGATAGCCCGAACGTAGATCTATCTTCGAGAAATAACTCGCTCCTTGTAGCTGATCGAAAAGATCATCAATCCTGGGAAGCAGATACTTATTCTTGACTGTTACCTTATTGAGCTCTCGGTAATCTATACACATTCTCATAGACCCGTTCTTCTTCTTGATAAATAACACAGACGCTCCCCACGGTGATGTGTTGGGACGAATAAAACCTTTATCCAGCAGATCTTGCAGCTGTGTCATCATTTCCTTCATCTTGGCCGGTGCCAAACGGTAAGGTACTCTTGCGATGGGTGCCACTTCGGGCATCAGGTCTATTCGGAATTTCACTTGACGATCTAGGGGTAAAGTAGTCAAATACTCCGGGAACACCTCCGGGTATTCGCTCACCACTGGAACCGACTCCAACCCCTTCTTCTCTTTCTTAGCGTCTAAAACATACGCCAGGAATCCCACACACCCCTTCACTAAATACCGCTTAGCCTTGATCATCGAGATCAAGCACGACTTCCTATCCCGACAATCACCATAAACTACTACTTCCTCCTTGTCCGGTAAAGCTATACGGATTAGCTTCTTGTTACATACAATGTTGGCATCGTTAGACTCCAACCAATCCATCCCCACAATGACGTCAAATTCCCCCATGCCCATCGGGTATACACGCAATGGAAAGGAATGACCGTCAATGTTTATACTACACCCATCATATACTTCCCCCACTAAGACTCGACTATCATCGACTACTTCTACCTCAAACCCATGTCTAAGCTTCTTGGGCTTCACATGCAATTTATGCATGAAATTCGGAGACACAAATGAACGGTTTACGCCTGAATCAAACAACACCTTAGCATGAATCGAGTCTATAGGAAAAGTACTTGTCACCACATCTGGTGTCTCTACTGCCTCTGTAACAACCCAAAACTCGCAGAAATAAGGTTTACTTGACTTTATTATAAATCATTGCCAAACAACCCCAATTCAGCAATTCAAAATAACATAGTTCGCGGAAACAACCTATTACACAACTGATAATTTAGAAAATAAAACGACTAAAACTAGAGACCTAAAATTAGCAATCTTCAATAGCACGCCCTGGTATCATAACTTCTCGTTCTTCCTACCAAATCCTCCTACTTCTCGATCTCCTAAAAAGATTTTTATTTTTGAAAGAGCGAGGGTTAGACCGAACGGTCTAGTGAGTTCCCTCTAATACAGTTCACGCCAAGCCATATAAAAGATTTATCGAAATATATAAACCAATTCAGCTTTTAACATAATAAACATCATACATGCAAACACACTTCTGGCACACTCTACTGTCACGCATGAATAGCAGCGTGTCTGGATCATACTGCCTTATTTGGGACACCCCCCCCCCCCAATGGCATATACGGGACACACCCCTGGTATGAGCATAGGCGGAACACACCCCCGACTTGATCACACATGGGACACACCCCCGACTTGATCACACGTGGGACACCCCCCCCCCCCGATTTGATCATCTCGCTAACAACAATGTATGTATACATCCACATATCAAGCACGATAAAACATAACTCACATTGAATAATAAATATAACTCGCTTTTAACAAAATCTCGCATTTATATAAAATAACATGTAAACATCGCCGAGAATTAGGTTAGAAAAACTCACCTGCTGTCCCCCGCTAGAGACCTCTTACGTGCTCCTTACAATTGGCCTACAACCTACCGATCAAAACGATAAAAATTGATAAGGGTTTTATCCTCCTCGCAACACCTTACGAATCACAAACCCACGATACAAGGCAAGAAAACTAATAACACTTGGGTCACGGCACTGGGCCGACCCACTTACCTAAACGCCCGGGGTCGGCTTGCTACCGCCTGGGGCTGAGATTAGTCATCGCCCGGGGTCGGGTGTATCACCGCCCAGGATGGGATGGTTGCCTGGGTCACCAACGACCGGGGCCAAGCCGCCCGGGGTCACCAACGACCGGGGCCAAGCCGCCCGGTGTGGACTCCCCCGGTGCCCGGGTTTCCACTCCCCTGCACACAATCGAACAGGACCAAAACCAAAATGCCTCTTACTAACATAATGATAGCTCGAATACATCAACCGATTAACAACAAGTTAACCTTAATCTAAATCTCTTATGGCTAAAATCTTCATACGATCAATAAAATCCTTTCAAGGGTTTTCATCCATTTCTTACTACAAGAGCTCAACTGAAGAAATTAAACCATCACATGGGCATATATTGAATAAGAGGGAGATTACCTTGATTGATTGATGAGGTTAGAATCCAAGAACAAAGCTTCCTTTGATTTCTTCTCCGAATCGCCTCTCCCCCTTCTCCAATATCTCCAGACGCCAACAATACCAAAAAGAAATTAGGGTAGAGTAATAGAGTTAAATCCCCTTTCTACTCAAATTACATCTAGCACCTCTTACTTAAGGTTTTGCCCAACAAACCCCTGCACTCTCCACTTTAATAAATAAAACACGGTTGTTACAGCCTCCTCCGCCGTCATATTAAAAGCCCTAGATCTCGCCCGAGCGGGCTCCACCTTCTTCTCACCTCCTTTATATCCATATCCTCCGACCGCTCCCTTCTTCAACTGTGGGCACTCAGTCCTGATATGATCAGGGGACCCACATTGGTAGCACGACCTTGGCCCACGGCAGCCCCGAGCCATATGTCCAGTCTTTCCACATTTGAAGCACCCTTCTCATTCCAACAGACACTCCCCCTTATGCGTTCGGTTATACTTATTGCACGGCCTATTCTCAAACTTATGAATAACACGTTGATCGGATTTTGCAGATTTAAACGTCTTGGAGTCGCGGACAGTCCCCTCCCACTTCCTTTTGTCTCCACTTCTCTCGGTAGCCTGGCGATTCTTTTCCTCCTCCTTCATCTCGGCTGCATTCACCGCCGCTTGAAACGTAGCTGGTTCTTTGTTCGAAACGAATTCCCGAATATTGCTTCTTAGTCCAAAGATGAAACGTTCCACTCGCCTTTCCTCATTAGGCACGTAAAATTTTGCACACCGGGATTTCTCAATGAACTTCGAAGTATACTCTTGAACCGACATATCCTTTTGCTCCAAACTCAGAAGCTCTTCCTCTAACTTTTTGACTGCCGCCAAAGGGAAAAACTGCGCTTTAAGCCTTTTCACAAATCCACCCCAAGACATTTCTTTAGCTGCCGCCGAACCTTGCCCTCCTGCTTTGACATCCCACCACATTATAACTTCGTCCTTCGGCATTGGCAACCCATACACTACTTTATCCTTCTCAAAACACTTACTGGTGTCAAATGCCAGTTCCATCCCTTTTACCCATTTCAGCGCTAACACTGGGTCGCATTCTCCCTTGTAGGTAGGAGGCTTGCAGGCAACAAACTTCTTGAAACTGCATCATTTCTCAGCAACTGCTTTAGCCATCACCATAGGGGTCGATTGAGAGTGGCTTCCCACCACGGTCATTGGCGAGTCAGCAATCCCGATCACCACCCTTTCCTCACTCTTTTCCTTGCTTACCGATGCCTCATCAGTTCGTTGGGCCAACAAAGCATTCAGGGTTTCCTGTAATTTTCCCATTTCAGCCATAAAGGTTTCTTGCGTAACAAAACCTTGAGTTCGACCTCCACCACGGTTCCTTGCCTGCTTTCGACCCCTCATCGAAGCTGAACTCTCTTGAAGAGAGGTTTCTTGATCTGATCTCACCTCTACACTTCTAGCTCGACGAGCAACACGATTCGTCTTTCCCCCTCGAGTTCCCACAGTCGGTTCATTTACTTGAGTGGTCGTCTTCCGAGTCGTCTTCCCTTTTCCTTTAGGTCGACCGCGACCCTTTCCTCGGGTGGCAGTCGGGTTAACATCAGCTGTTGGTTCCTCATTAAAGACTTCATTAACTGGTTCGGTCACCGAAATCGGCGCAAACCTACTTCTTGTTACTCGCTCAGACATGATTTCTGGTAAGAAGAACCATACGACATTCAATTCAACATGCCACACGCAATACGACAAGTTAAGCACATGCACATACCTGTAAATTCGCAATTACACTGGCCAGATGTAATTCCAAATTTACCTTACATGCTAGTCCTCACTACCCTATTGTTGTCTTCCTACGGTCTTCCTACTTCTCAATTGTGTTTCTACTCTCCTAGTTTAAGTCTAGGCCCGCCCGGTCACCTAGATCCCTTAAACTATGGATCTGATACCAACTGTAACAACCCACTCAAGACATAACAATAATAATAATATTCCATGCCAAAACAGCCCCAAGTCTACAATTTAATTTCAAGGTTTGCAACGGCAACCTATTACACAACTGAGTAAAAAGGTAATAACTACAAGGCGTCTTCTAGCTTCCGGAATTAGCTCTCACCTTCTCCTTACCCTTACCAGTACCCGCTACCTTGAGATAACCTAAAAAGGGTTTTAGTTTTGAAAGAGCGAGGGTTAGACCGAAGGTCTAGTGAGTCCCCTCTATACGTTCATGCAACAATACAAACATCAATCTTTAAATCAAAACAAATTTATAAACATCTCATGAGTAAGTCACACTACCGACCAACACTACCGTCAAAGACGGCATGTCTGACTCGCACAACCTTATTTTGGGGCACACCCCCCAATGGCATAAACGGGCCACACTCCCCGGTACGAGCAGGCGGGCCATACTCCCCGACTTAGGTCACAACTTCCGAAAGTAATGTATGCATACATTTAATTATCAACAATTTATAATACACGCTTGAGTAAATCTAGCATGAATATGCCAACATAATTAAATCAAAGCTTTAATTAAACCTTCATAAACTTTAGATAATAAAAGCATTTAGTTCAGAAAACTCACCTGGTGATCCTCGTGCTAAAAGTCCCACACTTAGAGTCTTCCCACCAACGTTTCCTAAAGAACAAAGATAGGATTTTGATAAGATATAGGGTTACTTTCAACTACAGAACTACTAGGTCCGACTGAAAGGACCCCTATAACAGGTTTGACCCAAACGAAACTTCCTAGGTTCACCCGCATCTGCTCTCCAGGATCGCCCGGGTCGAGTGGACCGGTGTCTCCCGGACTCCACACCCCCGGGGTCCCCCGGTGGTCACCAACCCGGGGTGTCCCGACACTAACACGCCCGGGGTCGCCCGACACTATACCACTCGGGGTTGCTCGGCTCCCCCTAACTCCCGGGGTTCGGTCAATCGACCAACAACCAAGGTCCCTCGACCAGAATGAATTCTCGACTCACACACCCAAATGCGATCGGGGATCGATTACAAACCCAAAACCCCCCTTCCATGATTGATTACTTAAACACTAAAGCTAGATTAAAACCTTCAATCCCAAATCGATCCATAACCACACAGATAATAAATAAAACCCCAACTCCAAAACATCCAAACATCAGATTAATCCATCATTTCCATTCTTCTAACTTGAAATCAACAGATTATAATCCCCATGACCCAAAATGCAACAAAGAAGGAAAGCTTACCTTGAAGAAGATCAAAATATGCTTGAATCCAGATGAGTCGTCTTCTTCCTTGCCCCCTTTCCAAAATCGCCCTAAGCCTTCATCTACCAACGATCAGCCACCCAAAATACCCTGACTAATGAGCCTGTAGGGTTAAAATCCCTTCTTTTTCCAACTTTTACTTTAGACCCCTAAACTTTGGATTTTTTAAACTTTCACCCAACTTCTTAAATCTTTTACTTCTAGCCCGGTTATTACATGTTACTTAACCCAATTACAAATTGCTCTTCCCAATACAAAAGCGGAAGACTTCACCAAGTTATACACTTCTCGAGCACACAACTAGCACTCCTCTCGTCATAGTGTTACTAGAACTATTCCTAACCAAAACCTGTTGCACATGCCGACAAATAAAAATGTTAGGTTGACGCCTAGTGAGTTCAAGAGTTTTACACGAATGAACATATTTATAAAAGGAATAAACTCCACTTAAAATCATAACCTTTCAAAAGATTTACTTTAAACTCGGAGACGACTCTTTTCCAATATCATGCATTTTTCAAAGATGAACACCTCATTACAAAACATTCTTTATAAAATGATGTAACCCAAAACTCACTCGAAACGAGAGCGGAGATTGACTCCCAATTTAATAAATGTACATAAAACGTTATATCCCCAAAACACCCAAGCACGGGTGGGGTAAAACACTCAACTCATAAATCATAGTTAATAACTCACCAATACGATACGTCACCGAAAAACATGGACCCCAGGCCCAATACTCACGCAACCATAAAATGGAAGAAAACCAAATACTAAAACTTGGGAATGACGTATTTCATTCAAACCTTAATATACGCAGGGGAAACCCAATATTAAAGTCATCATTTACCGTCGACCACACAAATGCAACGATAGTAAGATACGATGTTAACATTTAAAATACTAATGGTCGACGACGGGGGAGACCCGTATACGTTGAGGGTGGAGGAACACACAAGTAGGCCGCCCATATGACGTTACTCGCATGACACCTCAACGTTTCCATCTTGGGTGATGAGAACACGTGACTGGGGTCACCTGTGATGTTATTGGATTTCACCACCTATCCCGGTTCTAGTTCCCATGCCATAATAGACATCACAATCCTCAAACCGTTTATGCCTCTAGTGCTTACTCCGTCGAGTTACACCTCAAGGTCTTACAGACAACGGTGCCTATCCAAAACGGGCTATTAAACCGGACAAATGTCCTCAAGATCATTTTAGTCAAAACCGAGCCAAAGGCTCAACAATTTATTTAAATCTCCAATGAAAGCCAGTGTAAATATTAAAACACTTTTAACTAACGGATATGCAAACACCACGACCAAAAGTATGATTAACTCAAAACTCATCATTGGTTGAGGCAAACCATTTTCCAAATGAACTCATACCCTTATATTTCCAAAATGTCTCATAACACAATAATATGCATTTTCCAAATGGTTTATAAGATCAAACACACAAAAATGACTTTTACATCAAATGAGTTCCATTTATATATATAATCATCAAGTGAACATATCAACATGATTTATTTACCAAAATGCTCAAAAATCCCAAATGTGGGTGTTTCACAAAATTTATAAAACCAAATAATCCGAATGAGTAAACTCTTCAAATATCCCAACTTTTAATAAAAGTCATGTAAACACATAAATCATTTTTTAAAATGTTAAAATGAACATTTTAAAACACAAAAGTGTTTTAAAATGAACATTTTTGGCATGTACAACGTTTTCACAAATCAACTTGAACTCACCTTGCTAGATTTAGGCTAAATCTAGATTTTACCCAACTTGAGCTCCTTTGAAGAACACTTGGATCCTCAAACCGAAAACTTCCAAAAACCTAGATCCATACATTTTCAACCATAATTAATCATATTCAACCATAAAGAATCGTTCCCCAAATTTTATACATGAAGATCTCAACTTATGTCAAAACCCTAATCACAGATGAAGAAAAGAGAAGGTTACCTTGCCCACAACTTGAATCCATCAACAATGCACTTCTAGGTCACCAAAATGAGCCACAAACTTCCCATCTTCAAATTGGATAAAAAGGTTGGGTGAAACCCTAAGAAGCTTGGTGGAGAAGATGAAGATGGGGGGATGATGGTTCTAGCTTCCAAAACTTCTTAGATGGTGAAGAATCACTTAGATTTAGGGGAAAACTCTCAAAAATGGGTTAGGGTTCGATTTAGAGGTTGGAGGGTCGATTTGAGGTTCGGGTGAAGAAATGGGGTTTGGGACCGGTTTTCACTCTTTTTATTGCGCACAGTGGCTCCGCGCGGATGTCGGCGTGGTTTGACCCGCACGGAGAGTCGCGCCGGTTCTGGAGTTGGGAGGGGACAGAGGCCCGTGCGGATGATCGCGCGGTTCCACTCGCGCGAAGAGTCACGCGGAACACTGTCGTGCTCTCTGCCATCCTCTTGGCTACTTCGCTCAACATTGGATTAGGACGAAAACTCCCATAATTCGGGGTGTTACAAAGAAGCCACATCATACGCCGAGGCAACCATCTCCGATGTCAGGTACGTCCCGAGCCAAATACGTTTGCCTTTTCGCGGCTCACATATCCCCGACACCCACTTCCCTCTACGGCTCCGTATCCCACGATACGTTGGATGTTTGTAGTGGTGGTTGTCGGAGCTTTGGGGGAGCCACCAGAAGAAGAAGAGGCGATCATCACAGTGTTGTCATTTATTTTTCTTTGCTTGCTTTTAGTTTATTATTTAATATCATTCTTCTTTTTTTTTCTTGAATATTCATTATATTTACAGTAAAGATAAGGCCAAAGATGCAATCTTTTTCTCATACACGAGACGTATCAATGGTTTTGCTGCCATACTTGAAGATGAGGTAGCTGCCCAGATAGCTGGTAAGTAGTTGATAGTGATGTCAATGTTGTTTTTAGTGTCTTTATGGTTCCATAGAATGATATGCTTAGAATTGTGTGAATAATTATCCAATGCAGAGCATCTCAAGGTAATCTTCGTGTTCTTGAACAGAGGTAGAAAATTACATAGAACAATGTAACAGCCTCAATTTGGAAAGAGCAACTAATTAAAATTTTCGATATTACGTCAAACAAAAGATAATTCTTCTTCCTATAAATCAGAACTTGATACATTTCCAAAATAAAATTCTATATTTAACCTCATCAATCAAAACTCCAAGCTTATACAAGGGCAGAAACCTAAGTCGGTGTTACTTAACCCCAAACATTAGTTACTTTTCTCAGACAGACGCGGAAGACTTCAACAAGATAAGCACAACTCGAGCACACAACTAGCTCTCCTCTCTTCAAAATGTCACTAGGACTATTCCCAACCGAACCTATTGCACATGCTGACAAATAAAAAGGTTAGGATAACGCCTAGTGAGCTCAAGAGTTTACAACATGAATATATATATCGTTGAAAGAAAGGAATGCAATTTAAATCGTACTCTTTCAAAATGATATGCTCCAATTATGAAAACGACTCGTTGACCAATAATATGCATTTTAGGCAAAGGAACCACCAATATAAATGTTTTCCAATCCAAACTATTTTAAGGGGGAAGATCCCAATATGAAACGTTCTTTCGTAAATTAAATTCAACCCAAAACTCACTCCAAATGAGAATAGAAATCAAACTCCCAATAAATGAAAAGCGAATAAAACTTTATATCCCGAACCACCCAAAACACGGGTGGGGCGTAATACTCAACCCATAAATCATATATATATAATCCGTAAATATAAAACATCAGCGAAAACATGGATACTAAACACAATACCCAAAACAACACTTTTTAGTGACGGGGGAGACCCGATTCCGTAAAATGTGACGATACACAAAGTAATCCCCATTTTATGTTGTTAAGACTAGTCATATAAACAAGCACACGTAAGGATGTCAGGCTCGGTGGCTTTAAACTTACACCCACGGAATGTCAACTTCAACCGCGAAAGGTCCTTACGTTGAGTTCCTCATCCAATATCGTGTAAATAGCACGTAGGACTTACAACCCAATCTGATGCCTAAATGTGCCTCAATGTGGAAAACTAGCATTCCATCATTGGACATAATGATTCCAAGCGCAAAGGATGTCAGGCTCGGTAGCTTTAAATGTACACCCACGGGATATCAACTTCAACCATAAAAGGTCCTTACATTGAGTCCCTCATCCAATATCGCAACCAAAGCTCTAAGTCGAGTTATCAAAACTGGACAATTGTCCTAAAACCCAATCATAATAAAATACTAGGCCACATGCTCAAACAACCAAATGACTCATTGTCAAAGGAAAGAAAATGCAATAAAACGCACTCGACCAACATTTATGAAAATACGTGCTCCAAAGTACACAACCAACTCCAACACAACATAGAATAAGATAGATCATTTCACCAAACAAGGTTTTGAAGTTTTCCAAAATGTTCACAAGGCCGGAAATGCCAAAACCCAAGGACTCATCCGATGATGTTTTCAAACCTCCAATAACACAAATTATGCATACTTCCGATCAACACAAAATGCATTTTTAACAAATAATCTTCATGCATGCAATAAGTTAATAGCACACTTCCGTTTATGATTTATTTATCAACCATTAAGAAACAATCCCCAAACATTTTACATCAAAATCTCCATTTTATCCAAACCCCTAATTTTGACCTAATTTCTCCAAAGCCATCAATCCCGAAATTTGAGAAACCGGACACTAAGGAATCATCAAGAGAGCATTTATATCTTACATTAAGGTTTAGAAATGGAAGGGATGAACTTACCACTTAGGTTTTGATGAAAACCTAGAAAACCTAAAAATGAAGTTTGAGGTTGAAGATGACAATGGTGAATTCTTGACTCTAGCTTCCAATATTCACCACTTGATGATGGAACACTTCAAGAAACAAGGATTGGACCCAAAATGAGTTAGGGTTTGAGGAGAAGGAAGGGGAAACTTTTTGAGAGAGAATGGAGAAAGTTTAGAGAAGTGGAAATGAGAGATATGGATGAAATCCGCGACTTAACAACAGCCTGGGCCACTGGTGCGACAATGACCAACGATATTGCCCAAGGCAATGTCGCCAAGCTCCCCCTGGTCTATGTTCCTTCTCTGTGACTGTGACAGTGCGACTATGACATAGCGGGACCTTTCCGGGGCCCCGAAACTCAACTTTTTCAATACCAACACTCCCGATACTCCAAGGGACTTTAAATAATGATTTTACAACAAAAGTTCCGCCACTTATAAGTTTCGAAAATGCCCGGGTGACCTTTACTTACCGAAAATTACGGATGTTACAATCCTCCCAACCTTAGAATGATTTCGTCCTCGAAATATGGATTCCCACGAAACGTTGCCCGCATAATAGATTGTCTCTACTCTGCTTGCCTTAACTACCACCATAACCTTATCATGGTCCTCACGATAAATGTCCCCTTGGACAAATCACACCTATATCCGAATGAACAATTATTTTGCTAATGTAGCCTTAACCATGAGAATGCAATTGTCTTCCAACCTTGGGTGACACGTACTACCTCAAGGGTAGTTTGTGATCTCAACTCCCCATCGGCCAACTCACCTCAGATCCACATGTTTCTGAACCCCAAACCACAGATCGACGTCAAACCCCAAAGAATTTTCAAAATCCTTGACGATTCGTCCTTGAAATTGATAAGGTCGTCCTTCCAAAGGCATACCAACACGCTCTCCGGGTAGTTGGTTAATGCAAATCCTTCTATCACTCAATTCCGTTCTACTCTCAACCTCAAAACACTCCCTCAATAAAGTATTTACCACCTCGGGAAAAACTATACACATTAATACTTAATTATCAACATCTAACCTTCCTTTAAATTTCACCATCGAAAGGTCATTATTTCTCTTGATATAACGGGGAAACCTCCAAGCATTCCAAGATTCATTGACTTCGAGAAAACAGGTCGACGCCTAAAACCAAAATGGTGATATCGAAAACGTGGACATCCTGCCCAATATTTCATTCCAGAAGTATTGTCGCATTAAGGTTGACACCTGACAGAGGACTAGTATTCCCAATCTTGCATCCCTAACGAATGAACCACAATAATTCCTTTATTCGCGAAAACCCATTAAGACGGTACCCCATCAGCATATAACATGATGTCAAACAGACGAGCAACCCATCAAATCGGACCCAATCAAGCGCAAATAATCACATAAGACCTTATCCCGCAGGTTTACTGAAGTATAAGAATCACCCCTTAATTAACTGGGAAGACTTAAATCTAATAACTCCATTATTCATGCGTGCACGGATCCAAAAATTGAAACCCAAAATTCAAGGCTGACCACCAGTCAGATCATCCGCCACTTCAATTCACAAGGACTTCTCTAGTCCCTAATTACAGTTCTTTTCCCAGACAGGGTTTTAAATCCATAGCCTTATTGAGTTCAAGGTTTTTCAACAAATATGTCAATTGAAATTTTATAAAACTTTCAAATACCCAACTTTATAACAATTAATCGCATGAGTAAAATCCACTACCGATTTCTCAATAGGTGTGCAAAATAGTCATCACAGTCGCACATATAGCAACATTGCAAAATTCCTTTGATCAATACTCACGTTAATAATGACGATAACAAAAGATGCGCAACAAAATTTTCAAATGGACTACTATGGTCCTAGCATGCATTAATCTGTACTATTTATGTGAAATATAATTTTCTATACTGAAGCATATGCAACAATGTTTGTACAACTCCAAAAAGGAACCTTCACAATTTCACTTCAAAATTATTTCCTTTAAATCACAAAACGTCGTGAAGTGAAATTTTCAATAGGGCTCACATACAACAGTTTATTTCCCAACCTCAGTAAAACGATAGGTGTGTGCGACTTGGTTACACGTAAATAAATTTTAAATCAAATTCGAACATTGGGTCGTGCAACTAAAAATGCACTTGTCCAAAATTAGTAACTACAACGACATGTATACTGATAACTCATTTAACGCATTGTGGAATTTATAACAGTAAAATCAACAACTGAAACACGTTCAAAGCGAAAGTTCAATACGAAACGACATAAATCTTTCATATGCTTACTCACACTAATAATTTAAAACAACTCGAATATTATATAGCATACAACGAATAACACTTGTATAAAACCCAAAAGAGAAATCACAAAATATTGAAACTTCCCAAAATAACATATGGGATAACATCTATTAACAAACTCTCAAGACGTCTCTTACGGTTTCGAAAATATCGGTGCAAAACTCACATGAGACAAAATATTAAGCGAAAATTTATAAGTTAACGCACACAATAATGCAAATATACGCGTCCCAAAATTTTATCTACGCGACTCAAAATGTCGTAAAATAAAACACCATAAAACCCAACTAAATTTCCATAAAACTCATCAACGCTAAAATCAAGCGGTGCCAAAATTTTCATTTCCCAACACAAAAACATAAGACGAAAATATGCCTAAAAATGTTAAAATTCTAAGACCACAACGTAAGATAAAGTGGCACTTTCCAACAAAACTTGCGGGAGACACGACGCCAAATAACTCGCAGATTTACGTGCAACAAAATTTAAACTTACGCATTTTGAAGTTCACCCGCACGCCGAAAAATGTTGCAAAATAATACTCTATGAAATTCAACACAACTCGTACAGACTAAAATTCCCAAGAAAACTCCGACTCAAGAACATGAGCTTAACTTTTCCTTTAAAACCCTAACATACGTGGGGGAGATCCAATGTCAAGGTTAAAATCTCATAGCTACTTGCCCAATACCCTAAATAACATTAAAACACAGATATTACAATATCCAAAAATAGTGTTAGACACGAAACGGGGATGAAGAGATTTTCAATAAAAATATTTGTAAGCACGTGCAACAATACAATTTCATGCATGCTTAAACTAAAGGTTTAAAATCTGATGTGTGCTAAATGCTTTACCAAGACTTCGTAACATAACTCACTTTATGCTTTGAAAACATGAGAAACAATTGATGCAAACTTATTTTAGAAATAGATTTCATGCATAGATTTGGTCGGCACTCAACATCTTAGGACTACGCTTCTCAATTTTCCTAGCCACACTATCGACATTCGGATGCATCAAACATCTCAAAGCAATAATCACGCTAATTTGAGTAACTTACAATTTCTCCTTGAAATAAAGTCAATTTATCAAGCCTATGATTCTAATTCACCCAAAAAATCCGACCCAAAGGGTCAACTTAGTGTACTCATCGTACTTAACTATCACTCCAAGGTGACAACACTATAAGCACCAACTCTTCTATTGACTACACGCTTATAAACTCATTTACTACCCCAACGGTCATCATACCAAGGCAGTTCAAGTATACACATGTAACATGTAGGTTCACCATAACACTGGCTAGGAGCCATTATGAACGTACCGTACATGATCATTCTTTCTATCCTCGACAAGTTTCCTGTTTCTAGTGGCTCTAACAACCCCAAAGTATCTTATCTTAAGGTACCTAATGGTGCAACTTCACTTTCGTTCACTTAAAGGATCACTAGTTTGAGTCTAGGCGCTAAAAATCAACACCTAATTCTCTCAAACTTAGGCTCTGATACCAACTTGTAACACCCTCAATTTGGAAAGAGCAACTAATTAAAATTTTCGATATTACGTCAAACAAAAGATAATTCTTCTTCCTATAAATCAAAACTTGACACATTTCCAAAATAAAATTCTACATTTAACCTCATCAATCAAAACTCCAATCTTATACAAGGCAGAAACCTAAGTCGGTGTTACTTAACCCTAAATATTAGTTACTCTTCTCAGACAGATGCGGAAGACTTCAACAAGATAAGCACACCTCGAGCACACAACTAGCTCTCCTCTCTTCAAAATGTCACTAGGACTATTCCCAACCGAACCTGTTGCACATGCCAACAAATAAAAAGGTTAGGCTAACGCCTAGTGATCTCAAGAGTTTACAGCATGAATAAATATATCGTTGAAAGGAAGGGATGCAATTTAAATCGTACTCTTTCAAAATGATATGCTCCAATTATGAAAACGACTCGTTGACCAATAATATGCATTTTAGGCAAAGGAACCACCAATATAAATGTTTTCCAATCCAAACTATTTTAAGGGCGAAGATCCCAATATGAAACGTTCTTTCGTAAATTAAATTCAACCCAAAACTCACTCCAAATGAGAATAGAAATCAAACTCCCAATAAATGAAAAGCGGATAAAACTTTATATCCCGAAACACCAAAAACATGGGTGGGGCGTAATATCAACCCATAAATCATATATATAAAATCCGTAAATGTAAAACGTCACCGAAAACATGGATACTAAACACAATACCCAAAACAACACTTTTCAGTGACGGGGGAGACCCGATTCCATAAAATGTAATGGTACAAAAAGTAAGCCCCATTTTATGTTGTTAAGACTAGTCATATAAACAAGCACACACAAGGGATGTCAGGATCGGTGGCTTTAAACTTACACCCACAAAATGTCAACCTCAACCACGAAAGGTCCTTACGTTGAGTTCCTCATCCAATATCGTGTCCTAGCACGTAGGACTTACAGCCCAATCCGATTCCTAAACGTGCCTCAATGTGGAAAACTAGCGTTCCATCATTGGACATAATGATTCCAAGCGCAAAGTATGTCAGGCTCAGTAGCTTTAAATGTACACCCACGGGATATCAACTTCAACCATAAAAGGTCCTTACGTTGAGTCCCTCATTCAATATCTCAACCAAAGCTCTAAGTCGAGCTATCAAAACTGGACAATTGTCCTAAAACCCAATCATAATAAAATATTAGGCCACAGGCTCAAACAATCAAATGACTCATTGTCAAAGGAAATAAAATACAATAAAACGCACTCGACCAACATTTATGAAAATACGTGTTCCAAAGTACATGACCAACTCCAACACAACTTAGAATAAGATAGATCATTTCCCCAAACAAGGTTTTGAAGTTTTCCAAAATGTTCACAAGGCCGGAAATGCCAAAACCCAAGGACTTATCCGATGATGTTTTCAAACCTCCAATAACACAAATTATGCATATTTCCGATCAACACAAAATGCATTTTTAACAAATAATCTTCATGCATGCAATAAGTTAATAGCATACTTTCGTTTATGACTTATTTATCAAAATACCCAAAAGTCCCAAATGTGGGTGTTTTATGAGTTTATAAAGTTAAACACTTCCAAATAACCAAAACTTATCAAGTGATCAACAGTTAACAATTTCATGTAAAACACAAAACACTTTTAAAATGAACATGTTGGCATGTACAACGTTTTCACAAATCAACTTGAACTCACCATGCTAGATTTAGGCCAAATCTAGATTTTACCCCAAATTTGAGCTCCCTTGAAGAACTTGAATCTACAAGCAAAACCTTCCAAAACCTATATTCACAAGTTTCCAACCATGAATATACTTATTCAACCATTAAGAAACAATCCCCAAACATTTTACATCAAAATCTCCATTTTATCCAAAACCCTAATTTTGACCTAATTTCTCCAATGCCATCAAACCCGAAATTTGAGAAACCGGACACTAAGGAATCATCAAGAGAGAATTTATATCTTACATTAAGGTTTAGAAATGGAAGGGATGAACTTACCACTTAGGTTTTGATGAAAACCTAGAAAACCCAAAAATGAAGCTTGAGGTTGAAGATGACAATGGTGAACTCTTGACTCTAGCTTCCAATCTTCACCACTTGATGATGGAACACTTCAAGAACACAAGGATTAGACCCAAAATGAGTTAGGGTTTGAGGGGAAGGAAGGGGAAACGTTTTGAGAGAGAATGGAGGAAGTTTAGAGAAGTGGAAATGAGAAATAAGGCTGAAATTCGCGACTTAGCAACAGTCTGGGCCACTGGTGCGACAATGACCAGCGATATTGCCCTGGGCCACTGGGCAATGTCGCCTGACAATGTATCCAAGCTTCCCCTGGCCTCTGTTCCTTCTCTGTGACTGTGACAGTGCGACTATGACACTGTCATAGTCGTCGGGCATTGTAGCGGGACCTTTTCGGGGCCCCGAAACTCAACTTTTTCAATGTCAACACTCCCGATACTCCAAGGGACTTTAAATAATGATTTTCCAACAAAAGTTCCGCCGCTTATAAGTTTTGAAAATGCCCGGGTGACATTTACTTACCGAAAATTACGGGTGTTACAAACAAGATCATGGGATTTTATGGGGCTTGAAGATAATGGTGTTATTCCTTTTGGTTCAATCTGGAAGAAGGCAAGATGTGGTGAAAACACAATCATAGGAAATCTTGACACAGTTCAGCTTAGAATTTGATTTTTCATAATAAAGTTTCTATATAAATGTTAATTGGTGGCAACTAAAACACAAATCTGTCTTTTTCTTAATCTTTTTTTTTGCTCATCAGATTGTGTTATGGATTTACTCGCCGTAAACAACTTTCTATTACTTATATTCTTCCAAGAAAGTTGCCTTTTAACTTCTTACATTTCGGATCGTTTGGGAACCTTTACATTTTCTCGTCGATTGAGTCTTACTTGACTTTGAATCATAAGATTCAAAAAAATTAGATTTTTGATATAGGTTATTTCTCTAAGCTGGAAGAAAATTTCGATTATAGGGTTGAACTCTACTTGAAATACTGAAAAGTAGAAAGATGTTGATGTTTTGTTAAAGAATTTATAGCAGCACTTTGGAAATTAAAAATGAAATGTAGTCCCCATTTGGAGTATTTTGTACGTATATTTATTTAATTGATATTGATTTATTTATTTTTCATATGAGTTTCCCCCCTTTCTCCTTCCCTATGCAACTATGCATGACAATTAGCTATTTAATAAATGTGTAATGAATTGTTATATGGGAATTACAATTAGCTATATACATTTGCTTTTGTTAAGAAAAGAGAAATAACAATTCTTTTAGACGAACAATTCGCTTGAGGGTTAAAATGACATGTAGGTACTTTTTTTTTGTATCTGCAAGAAAAGGTGAAAAAATTACCCATAAAATAAAATAATAATGAAGTTACCCTTTGATTATTGAAATCAAAATAAAATATGGAAAGATGAAGATGAGAGTATAATATAGTGTGTGTTGGTTTCTTGATGTACCAAAGAGTGGAACATGATGTCATGTTTGCTAGAAGGTCACAATGAATTGTTGTATGTGTTTTTTAGAAGTGGTGCATTTCTTTAATAGAAGCTATTAATATGTGTTGTTTTAGTTGTATTTACTGTTTTAAAAAAATGACCAACAACGTAATTGGAAACTAGGAGACCTAAACTAACTAAAATACCCATTACTAATATGTTTGGCATAAGTTACTCAACATTATATCTCAGTTTCTCATTTGAACATGATTAACTCAATTCTGAGCTTTCATGTGTGACTTATTCTTTTATTCATCTTACATTTGTGTTGTCCCGGTTTGTTTTTTATTTAGGTCTTCATACGTTATACTACACAATTGGCAGTGTTACTGTGGATGGGAGGATCAAGGCGGAAAGTCACAACTGTAAGTGCTACTTACTGGAACTGTAGCTCATGGTTCACCTCTGAACATTTATATTTATTAAAAAAAAAATTCAAATTTGACTGTCATTGATCTTTTACGATGACCAGAGTTCTTTTTGTCATCCTAAACTTCAATTTACTCAGTTGTGTTTCATTGTATAGCTTCATTGTAAGTTATACATATTAGCATGTTGCTTGATCAACGCACTTTTCAAGAACAATGTTTTAGAATTTTTGGTGATGAAATGTCATTATTGTGCTATATACAGTCGCACATATACATCTTCCTGTAAATCTATATGGAACTTTGATATTTTTGTTTTCTATTTTTGTTAATAAAACAAAGAAAATAAATGAGACTCATTTATAAAACTATAAGAATTTCATGATTGATGATGTTTGCAAAATAAAATGTTTATATGGTATGTGAGTACCTCCTGTCATCTTAAAAATTGCCTGAGCTAACACACCACATGCCTCATCATTGAAACAATTCTTTTTACTTCAAAGCTTAACACTATACAAATTATTTTGCGTCTCATGCTTTACCAAACTATATCTTTTAGTATTTTTTTAGTACCCTATTGGTATGTGAGAATTGGTAACATGTTTGGTGAGCTCCTGATAAGGCAGCAACAACATCACTCCTTGAAGAAAGTTTTAAAACTTTGCCGGGTTTTCTACTTTTGTTATTCTCTACTATATCAGTGGTACAAAATGTTTAAAACTAAGATACTTTAATTAAAGCAAGATATATAATATCACTTTTATGAAATAAGATAATGTGTAACAAGTGTCAATTAATTAGATCTAGATTGTAGAATTTTTGGTGTCTTAAGTTTACTGACAAACCTCAAGCTTACCACTTAGGCGTTCATTTAAGCTTATATGTTTATAAATGTTGGAAAGCGGTATATACATGTGCAACTTAAGAAATACATGTTAATGTTATATTAATTTCCTCTTCTAATTTTCCAATTCTATCAACTGCAAAGGTCTTTGTCTCTATGATTTGGGCACCCAATGGGTTAGGTAGAACCATGGTAATCTAGCACAAACTACTATCACACGAACAATGCTGCAAGTCCCATTTTGATAAGGACTTCGCAGGGCACTTTCATATATATCAAGTAAATACATTAGTCTTATTTATCTCCAATTTTTACTTTTTAGAGTGTCATGGGAATGTATTTTTATATTTTTTGAAAGGAAGGTATACATTCTACAGTGATATGTTGTCCTTTTTCCAAGTTTTCTTCGTATCAATTTTGTGGATGCCTCTATTTATATTTTTGTGTTTTAGGTCTATATCAGTAAGGGTTATATATATATATATATATATATAGAGAGAGAGAGAGATAGGTTCATACGAGAATGATAACGATTTAAAGAAATAAAGGGACAATTCTGGACCAATCATAATTATTAAACAAATAATTAATTTTTTAAATAAAGAAATTTATAAAAGAGTATTTTGGTCTTTTTTACTCCTGATTATTTTAGGATAATCTTCAACTACAAAATATAATTGATTTCCTAATTATTAGCTCTCTCTCTCTCTCTCTATCTATCTCTCTCGATTTAAACCTAAAACAATCACGTTATTCTGATGAATCCTTCTTCTCTCGATTTAAACCTAAAACAATCACGTTCTTCTGATGAATCCTTCTTCACTATTTCATGGCGACATCCACAACAGAGAAAATCAACAAAATCGTCGAAGGTGGTTCTGAAGGCAAAGGGCAAATCAACGAAAGGATCATCATCATCGGCATGAACTTCGACCCTAAACCCTCCATCTCTCATCTACTAAAACCCTGTTTGATCTATACGCGACCTTTAGTATTCGTCGACTTCAATCCTCAATCGAATCAAATCAATTTATATGGAAACATCGACTATTATCGTGAGTTAGGGTTTGTATTTTTCTGTTTTTGTGCATTTGAGGATGTGGGTTATTTATCCTTTGGATAGGTCCTTTTAATTACCTGTTTTTGTTATGAATTAATAAAATTTACGAGTTTTATATGGATGAAATTTTCAGGAAATTAATCATGTCATTTGTTTTTTAGTTTTGATTATTTATGATCTTATTTGGATGAGCACATATGATTTAAAGTTGCAAACCTAATAGAAACATTTTGTCTAAGTTATTTAGAACAAAATCACATATGATTTTGGTGTTAAGTATTATAGCCAAGTTATTTAGTACAAAATCACATATGATTTTTGGTGTTAGTATGAATTTTGTGTTAAGTATTTAGAACAAAATCACATATGATTTTGGTGTTAAGTATTATAGCCAAGTTATTTAGTACAAAATCATATATGAATTTGGTGTAAGTATGAATTTGATGTTGAGGATTTAGAACAAAATCACATGTGATTTTGGTGTTAAGTATTATAGCCAAGTTATTTAGTACAAAATCACATATGATTTTGGTGTTAAGTATGAATTTGGTGTTAAGTATTTAGAACAAAATCACATGTGATTTAGGGTTGCAAACTAATAACATCATTTTATCTAAACTATTTATCATAAAATCATATATGATAAAGTGAAAGATATCAAATATAAGAATCTGTCCAATTACTATAAGGTATAATCACATGTGATGCATACTACACTTAAACAATCTGTCAGATTTTATTTACAATATAATCATAAATGATTTTGGATTGCATATTGTACACCATATAATCATCTGTGATTTTGGGTTACATATTCGGGATTTGCTTGAAAAAACAAACAGACCAGGTGAACTACCAAAATGGATTAACCGGATTTGCTTTAATAAAGGAAAATGATAAATACGTTTTTGATTTGAATTAAATATTATAATCCCTGTTTTTTGGAAGTTAGTACCATCCTAAATTATCCATAGCATAATATGACTTTATTGCCCTTTTACTCTTAATTTTAGAAACTATTATTTTCGGAATTAATTTAAAAAATGATTGGCTTTTCGTTTTTTTATTCTTTTAAATACACTATGTTCTCGTTTGAACTCACCCCTATATATATATGTATGTATGGAACCTGATATTTTTGTTTTTTGGTTATGTTATTAAAACAAAGAAAAGTAAATGAATAAAACTATAAGGGGGCGTTTGGTTCACAGAATGGAATTTGATGGAATTGGAATCCATGGAAGGAATTTGACTTTGAAAGAATTTGATGGAATTTGACCAAGCGTTTGGTTAGTAGGAATTCAATTCCTTCATTAAGTCAAAGAATGACGAATTCCTTAAATCGTGGAATTCAATGGAATTTGAAGGATTCCATTGTTTTCATTTCGCGAATCAAACATAAACATGTAATTTGGTCAATTGAATTGACCATTAAAATTCATTCAAAGTTCTTTCAATTCTATGAACCAAACAGCCCATAAGAGTTTCATAATTGTGGGACGATGTTTATAAAATAAAAAGTTTATATGACAGATGAGTACATTCTATCATTTAAAAAAATGCTTGATCTAACACACCACATGGCCTCATCATTGAATTGATTAATCCCTAACACTTCCTACTAAATGTTTGGATTAGTCCACCCCACATTAATATTTTGGTCATGTCCCATTTGGAGAGTGGACATGCATTTGGACGGTAGTTTGTCGTGTCATTAAGGTGTACAATTGTTTATTTCTTAATAAAAATGATAAAAGAACCGTCCTTTTTACAAAAATAAATAACTTAATGCAAAGTCATCAATTATACAAATAATACATAAATTTTTGCTCAAATTACTTACACTATCGCGTAACATGCGGTTTCCATACTAGTATTATAAGATTAAAAATGGGATAACATGTGGACAAAACGATGACGTCCCCACTCCCCATACACCATCACACGTGACCGTTTTCTAGCCATCACCCTGACGGCCTGACACCCTCCATGTGCCAATTGTAATAAACTCCTAGATTTTTTTATAGAATGCATAAATAGACATATTAATTAAATTTTAAAAAATGTAACAATAAAAGTTTAGAGTAAACGTTTTTAATCCCTGTAGTTTGTTAAAAATTATGGATTTCGTCCCTGTGTTTTGAAATTTCGGTTTCCATCCTTGTGGTTGGCAACTCATTTCTGTGTTGGTCCTTGTGGTTTAAACTTAATTGTTTTCTTCGTCTCTATGATTTATAATTCACTTCTATTTTAGTCTTTCATACTTAAAATAGTAATTAGTCTCAAGGACAAAAATAGAAATGAGTTACAAAACATAGGGACGAAAACCGAAATTTCAAAACCACAGAGACAAAATTCACAATTTTTAACAAACCACAAGGACGAAAAATGTAATTTTATCAAAATTTTATTATTCTGATAAAATTAAGAGTGAATTTCATTTTTCCGTCCATGTAGTTCACCAAAAATTTGGTTCTTGTTCCTTGACTTCACTAATTAAATCTTAACCCTTGTGGTTTGCAATTTGCATTGATTTGGGTCCCTGGGTCTAATGACCGTTAGTTGATGTCGTTAAATGCCTCTCACGTGCAAGTCGTGTGAGGGCAGTTTGGTCATTTTACATATTTTTTTAATAAAAAATATTTAGCATACAAGTGACAAGGTACTAGTATGCCTATTAAAAATGTAATTTAAAAAAAAGGAAAGAGAAAACCAAAAATAGAATTAAACAAGAAACCAAAAAATCATGTAGAAAAGAAAAAAAAATCTTCATCTTCTTTATGCCTCATCTTCTTCACCCTCATCTTCATCTCACCTCTCCCTCCCTTAGTCTAGCTGTCGTTGTATGTTTATGTAAGAAATGTTCAACCATAAGATTTGTTGCAGGACCTATCCATTAGCACCCACCTTGCTGCCGTCGATGTCAACAAAGATGTGATGGGTAAAAAAATCCATCAACAACCTTCATCTTCATCATTGACACTAAGAACCCATCAACAACCTTCATCTTTATCATGATTAAACCCAATGTCGAGCAATGGATTTTTGTTTCGATTTTGATTGTGGTTTAGTCATTCATGAAACTTTTATGATATATGTGATTTTGATTTTCATAAACCTTTGTTAATTTGAGATTTAGGTTTTGGGACTGCAGAAGCAAAGGGAAGGGAGAGGAGGTGGTTGGGTGGTGGGATTGGAATTTGAAGATGACGGTGAACAGAGGGAACACTTGGATAGTTAGTGTTCTTCATTTTAAGGATATCACAGAAACAACCCTATAAGTTTTGTTTTTTAAAGTTTGTAGAAAAAAAAGGTAAAATGACTAAAATGACCTTCATGTGAGGGGCATGTGGCCCTATTTAACTGCAACAACTAACAATCGTTAGAACCAGGGACTTAAACCAATGCAAAATGCAAAACACAAGGGCTAATATATAATCAGTAAATTTTTGGTAAACCATAGGGACGAAAAATGTAATTCACTCTAAAACTAAATTCAGATCAAATTGATATATGTCACATGTACTTTTATAAACCACTTTCATATTCTTTTGAGTAAATTACAAATCTCGTCTCTGTGGTTATATATAATTTTGGATTAGGTCCATCAAATAAAATAATTGCACGTATGGTCACTATCGTTTCACTTTTGTTACGGATTTGGTCCTTAACCTAACTTCGTTAGATGTATATCCATTAAATATGAACACCCCAAATTTCTTTAATAAAACTCCGCAACCTTTTGTTAAACCATCTCCTTTAAGTAACTTCGTAGAGCACCTATCGTTCATGAACCGTCTTGTTGAGCCTCCACTTCTTGTAGAACACGTGTCATCAAATTAGATTTTTGCACCGTATGCGTATATGTACCATGTATAATACTTTATGTGTGTGCATGACTATATTGTGTGTATGTTAGTTACCGTGAAGCGTTTACACCTTGGACTGCCACCCTCGATCTCGAGAAACTCTATCCCGAGACTTTGGTAACCAAAAGAGTTCAAGAGAGGACCGGGATTTGAGTTGTTAATATTTTAGTGTCGAACAAACAGCAGGTGAAGGGGTATGGGCGACATTGCCCAGGCGACAATGCCATGGCAAAGTCGTTGGGTCAATGTCGCAGGTGGGAGAAGAGGTTCTGAGTTTTAAGTCGAATTAAAAGCTGAACTTTTAAGTGGGTAGGGGTCCATGTGTGACTATGCCCGACGACATTGCCCAGGGCATAGTCGCGGGGTCAATGTCGCCCGCGTGTGGGTGTGACCTGATGAATAAATCGACCAAACTCCCCAAACTCCTCATTTATTTCTCCTTGTTCGATTTTCAGATCTCTTCCAATATGTAGGTGTAACACCCCGAATTTTAGACGAGCGATGTATTCTTATGATATATATACCACTATTAGCATATTTTGAACCTTCGGTATGAGTTGGGATTTTGATGTCTTGGTTTTGAGTTTATTTGATTAAGAAAGGTTTTGCTCCCAGTGTTCCGCACGAGTTGCCGCGCAGATTAGGCCGCGCGGGCATCCGCGCCAGGCTCTGGATGCGTGCCACTCCAGTGATCTGCGCGAGTAGCCGCACGGTTTGAGCCGTGCAGGCATCCGTGCACCACCCCTGCACATATTAAAAAGGGGGTAGGTCAACCCATTTTGCATTAACTCCATTTCTCTCATATAGCATTGGCGATTTTCCTCTGAGAAAAAGGTAAGAACTCTCCCCCCTTCATCAAATTCTCTTAAAGGGAATGTATTGAATGAGATTCCATGGTTGATTTAGGTTAGTTGTGGTTAAAGATCCAAGTTCATCTCCCCTCCTCTCAAACTCTTGTCAACTAGGGTTTGTTCATAACTTCAATCAAGGTGAGTGTTTACTTGACCATTCTACTCATAAATGTGTCTAACATGGTTTTAAATCCTTAAATGTATATGTCTTCTTATCTCTTGGTTGATTTTGTGAAGTTTGACCTAAAAACTCAAATGTTGAAGGTGATCTAAAATTGATGAGTTGGGTTGAAAGGATCATTGACCTTATCATAAATTATGAGTTCGTAAGTGATTAGAAGTCTTTATGTTGGTTTTTATGGCGCACTTCAAATAGGCTAAAGACCCGGTTTGGGTTGATGTCTCAAATAGGCTAAAGACCCGGTTTGGGTTGATGTCTTCATTAAGCTAAAGACCCGGTTTGGGTTGATGCCTCGAATGATTGAAGAACCGGTTTGGACTGAGGATAACAACCATATGGCTTGAGTGGATTCGTAGACATGATGTCAAGAGTTGCATTGCATTATGCATTCAATGACAATCCGAGCGAGTTGGTTAGAAACAATAAATACATGGATAGTCACATATTATAATTTCATTCCAGTATTTACATTGTGATTATATGTTCTTACTAGGCCTTAGTCTAACACTTGTTTCTTGATTGTCATGTATGACAGGGCATCCTAGTGGCGGGAATCGTCGGGAATGAGTGATCGATCATGTGTTTGAAAGCGGTCCTTTTGGGAGATCTATAGACCGACTTATATGATTTTGTTAGTCACACATTTTGGAAGGATAACGACACCCCACTGTAATCTATTTGTCAAATTAGATTATTAGGTTGTCGATTTTATTCTTCATATTATTGGACTTGTAAATACCATATTTGATTCCCCTTTTGGGAGGTTACACTTTGTCATGATGGGTCCTTGCCATTTTATACAGGTTGAATGTTTCCCCTTGATTAGGGTGTTCAAGATTGCTATTTATTTAGACGTCATATTGCCGGAATTTCAAATTTTAAATTCACCCTGATTTTTAGGGTGTTACAAGTTGGTATCAGAGATTTAGTTTAAGTGAACTAGGTATGAATGTAGGTACCTAGACTTAAGCTGTGAATTTAAGTTATGATCGTGTGAGAATGGGTAGAACTCTTAAGATAAGGCGATCTTAGAGTCGACGGAAATTACACAAATTGAGAGTTATAGTAATGGTGATGAAAATTCTTACGTATCACATGTTCATAATTTCACTTAGCAAACGTTATTATGAAGATGTTTTACGTGACTATGCTTGTTTTCCATTATTATGATGATTAATTAATGTAGTAGTACGTTTCCTTGTCTATAATTCGATTAATCTATCTCTCACCTATATTCTCGCGTATGTGTGGCAGACAATGGTAAATACTCTAAATCGGTCGGAGGGTTAAGAGGCATCGACATCTACGTCCGACCATCCTAGAGTTAAAACAACGGACTTGCCCCCGCGGACACAAAATGTGTTGGGCGGAGGGCCCGAGCATGTGCCCCATCGCAACATAGTCTCATCCAAACCGATAATGGAAGAAGTGACCTCAAGGATGATGGATCAGATGATGCAAGCCATGAACGCAGCGATGGCTCAACAACAGGAAATGTTTTTAAAGCTACTTGAAGACCGAGATACTAACAACCGTAGACACGAAGCGGTCGCGGAAAACATTTTGGTGGCGGGATCCGGGGGTACCGGACCCGAAATCCCTACTAATGAGACCCCAACCCCGGAAACAAGGCAAGTGTCAAAGAATTGCACCTTTAAGGCATTCCTTGGTTGCCGACCATCGTAATTCAAAGGCTCAGATGATCCGATCGCTTGTATGAACTGGATCCGGGAGACAGAGCATGCCTTCCGATCAAGTGAATGTGGTGAGAGTCAGAAAGCGACATTTGGTTCTCAGATGCTAAGAGGGGCGACCCTCAAGTGGTGGAATGTGTACTCCTCTTCGATTGAGGCCACGGTGTTGGCCAAACTGAGTTGGCCAAGCTTCAAGAAGAAATTAATGGAAGAATTTTGTAACGAGCGAGCCATGGACCGGATAGAGGAAGAATTCCGGAACTTGAAGAAAGGGAACCTATCTGTGAAGGAATACAACCGTCAGTTTATGGACAAATTGGGGTTGGTGGGGCACTTGGTCCCAACTGAAAGAGAAAAGATCAAAGCTTACATCAAGGGACTTCCATCGGACATGATGAATATGATCCGGGTGTCCAAGGCTTCCAACCTCCGAGAAGCAATTGAGGAGGCACAATTGGTGGAAGATTCCTATGGTACGAGCAAGGTAGAGAAAAACGGATCGGTTAAGAAAAGAATATGGGAGGGTAGTTCTACACCCTCAAGGAAGACGAGACCTTTCAACAACAACTACCGTGGGAACGAAGTCGGACGAGAAGCTAGATGGTGCCCTAAGTGTCAGAATAAACATGTCGGTCCGTGCACCTTGGGCGGGACGGAATGCTTCAAGTGAGGGAAATTGGATCATGAGCGCCGCGATTACCCGGTCAAAGGGATCACATGCTACGAATGTCTGGAACCGGGTCATATTCGGAGTGGATGCCCAAAGTTGAAGACGGGGGGAAGTGCAACAAAGAAGACGGATCCTCCAAGAGCAACAGGAAGAGCGTTTCAAATGACCACCGAGGAAGCAAAGGCTTCAAATGATGTAGTGTCGGGTACGTTTTTCCTAAACTCCGTACCTACGCGTATATTGTTTGATTCCGGCGCAAGTTTTTCATTTGTGTCGAATGCTTTTCGTCAAAAGTTAACTATGCCCACTGATAGCTTAGAGGATGCTTTAGTGGTAGAATTAGCAGATGGTGACCAAGTAGTATTTTGAGATATTCTTAGGGGATGCAAATTGGAAATCGAAGGAAAAGAATTTCCGATTGATCTAATACCGATGGTCATTGGAGGGTTTAATGTTGTCATCGGAATGGATTGGCTAGCGGATAACCATGCCGAGATCCTTTGTGCGAAGAAATTGATACGAATTCCAATTTTGAATGATGAGTCAGTAACCGTGTACGACGTAAGACGGAAGGGCGAGGTGACAATTATCAGCATGGCGAAGGGACAGAAGTGTTTATCGAAAGGATGCTCATCCTTTTTGGCGTATGTTATAGATGCCAAGCTCGAGAAGAAAAAGCTTGAAGACGTGGGCGTGGTAAAGGAATTTCCCGACGTATTCCCGGACGACTTGCCTGGACTACCACCCGATTACCAGGTAGAGTTTAATATTGACCTAACTCCGGGAGCAGCCCCAATAGCTAGGGCTCCGTACCGTTTGGCTCCGTCAGAAATGATGGGACAAAACAGGACCTTCTAGAGAAAGGATTCGTGAGATCGAGCTCGTCTCCATGGGGAGCACCGGTCTTGTTCGTGAAGAAGAAAGATGGCACCATGCGGATGTGCATAGACTATAGGGAGTTGAATAAGGTGACTGTGAAGAATAAGTACTCACTCCCTAGAATCGACGATTTATTCGACCAACTTCAAGGAGCGGGATGCTTCTCGAAGATCGATCTACGTTCGGGCTACCATCAAGTGAGAGTTAAGGAGGGCGACATACCAAAGACCGCATTCAGGACGCGCTACGGGCATTACGATTTCTTAGTGATGCCTTTTAGTTTGACGAACGCTTCGGCGATGTTTATGGACTTGATGAACCGCATATGCCGACCGTTTCTTGACAAGTCGGTTATTGTGTTCATCGACGATATTCTGATTTACTCCAAGGATGAATCCGATCGCGTGCACCACCTTCAGGACGTGTTGGAAGTCTTGAGGAAGGAGAGGCTCTATGCAAAATTCTCCAAGTGTGAATTTTGGTTGAAGGAGGTGCAGTTTTTGGGGCATGTAGTCTTGAAAGATGGTGTGAAGTGGACCCCGCGAAGATAGAAGCCATGATGAGTTGGGAACCTCCTAAGAGTCCATCCGAGATCAGAAGCTTCTTGGGGTTAACGGGTTATTACCGAAGATTTATTCAAGATTTCTCCAAGATTGCTTCAGCATTGACGACTTTGACCAGGAAGAATATGAAGTTCGTGTGGACCGAGTCTCAAGAGAAGGCATTCCGGACGTTACAAAGGAAACTTTGCAAAGCTCCGATCCTATCCTTACCCGAAGGGACGGAGGACTTTGTGGTGTATAGCGATGCCTCAAAGAAGGGCTTAGGGTGTGTCTAATGCAAAGGGGCAAAGTGATCGCTTACGCATCAAGGCAACTCAAAGTTCATGAAGTTAACTATCCTACGCATGATTTGGAGTTGGTGGCGGTAGTGTTTGCCTTGAAATTGTGGCGACATTACCTCTACGGCACAAAGTGCACTCTCTACACGGATCACAAGAGCTTGAAGCACATCTTTGATCAAAAGGAGCTTAATATGAGGCAACGGAGGTGGTTGGAGTTATTAAAGGATTACGATTGCGAGCTGCTTTACCATCCGGGTAAGGCAAACGTCGTCGCCGATGCTCTCAGTCGAAAGGGCTACGGGGAAAACTCTAAAGCCACTTTTGCACGAATTGATTTAGCTTCAACACTCATCGATCGAATTAAAGCATCACAAACCGAAGCATTATTAATGGAGAACCTCAAAGGAGAGGTCATGTCGAAGCAACATTTACTTTTGACGGAAGATAGTCGAGGAGTGAAACTCTTCAATGGGTGAATTTGGGTGCCGAAGGTCGGGGGCAATCGAGAACTTCTTCTCAAGGACGCCCACAAGTCAAAATATTCAATCCATCTGGGAAGAACGAAAATGTACCGAGACTTAAAATTGCATTATTGGTGGTCGGTCATGAAGCTTGATGTGGCACGCTACGTGGAGCGATGCGTGACCTGTTTGCAAGTGAAGGCCGAACACCAACGACTTTATGGAAGCCTACAATCCTTGGAGATTTCGGAATGGAAGTGGGAACATATCACGATGGACTTCGTGACGAAATTGCCAAAGAACTTAAGAGGCCACGACACCATCTGGGTACTGCTTGACCAAGAGCGCTCATTTCTTGGCCATGCGGGAAACTTTACCTATTGATAAGCTAGCAAAGTTGTACATTGATGAAGTGATATCTCGTCATGGCGTGCCGCTATCTATTGCCTCATATCGCGATAGTCGTTTTACGTCACACTTTTGGGACGGACTGCAAAAAGAATTGGGTACGCGTGTGAAGCTGAGCACGACCTACCATCCCCAAATCGATGGCCAAAGCGAGAGGACGATTCAGACACTTGAAGACATGTTGAGATCTTGTGTAATCGACTTCGGGGGTAGTTGGGACTCACACCTACCTTTGGTGGAGTTTGCGTATAACAATAGCTACCATTTCGAAGCATTGTATGGTCGCAAATGCCGAACTCCCGTATGTTGGCTTGAAGCGGGAGAGAAGCAGTTTGTCGGCCCCGAGATTGTGTAAGAAACGACAGATAAAGTGAAAGGTATACGCGAGCACTTGAAGGCGGATCAAGATCGGCAGAAAAATTATGCCGACAAGAAGAGGCGGCCGATAGAGTTCCAAGTGGGAGATCGCGTTATGTTGAAAGTGTTCCCTTGGAAGGGGATTATTCGGTTCGGAAAACGTGGGAAGTTAAGTCCCCGTTTCCTTGGACCATTCATCGTGATTAAGCGGGTAGGGCTCCAAGCCTACCAATTGGAACTCCCTCCAGAGATGAATTGAATCCACAACACATTCCATGTGTGCTACCTTCGCAAATGTCTAGCGGAGGAAGAGAGTGTTATCCCACTCTCCGAAACTAAAGTGGATGAGGGAAACCGTTGTATTGAAGAACCCGACGTAATTTTGGAAAGGAAGACGAAGAAACTTCGTCACAAGGAGGTTACTTTGATTAAAGTTCAATGGAAGCATCATCGTGGCGCTAATGTAACATGGGAAGCCGAGGAGGACATGAAGCGTAGATATCCTCACCTGTTTTCTTAGCTTAGATTTCGAGGACGAAATCTCCTCCAAGTTGGGGAGGATTGTAACACCCCAAATTTTAGACGAGCGATGTATTCTCTTGATATATATACCACTATTAGCATATTTTTAACCTTCGGTATGAGTTGGGGTTTTGATGTCTTGGTTTTGAGTTTATTTGACTACGAAAGGTTTTGCTCCTAGTGTTCCGCGCGAGTTGCCGTGCGGATTGGGCTGCGTGGGCATCCGTGCCAGGCTCTGGACGTGTGCCACTCCAGTGATCTGCGCGAGTATCCGTGCGGTTTGAGCCGCACGGGCATCCGCACGCGACCGCTGCGCATATTAAAAAGGGGGTAGGTCGACCCATTTGGCATTAACTCCATTTCTCTCATAGCATTGGCAATTTTCCTCTAAGAAAAAGGTAAGAACTCTCCCCCATTCATTAAATTCTCTTAAAGGGAATGTATTGAATGAGATTTCATGGTTGATTTAGTTTGGATGTGGTTAAAGATCCAAGTTCATCTCCCCTCCTCTCAAACTCTTGTCAACTAGGGTTTGTTCATAACTTCAATCAAGGTGAGTGTTTACTTGACCATTCTACTCATAAATGTGTCTAACATGGTTTTAAATCCTTAAATGTATATGTCTTCTTATCTCTTGGTTGATTTTGTGAAGTTTGACCTAAAAACTCAAATGTTTAAGGTGATCTAAAATTGATGAGTTGGGTTGAAAGGATCATTGACCTTATCATAAATTATGAGTTCGTAAGTGAGTAGAAGTCTTTATGTTGGTTATTATGGTGCATTTCAAATAGGCTAAAGACCCGGTTTGGGTTGATGTCTCAAATAGGCTAAAGACCCGGTTTGGGTTGATGTCTCAAATAGGCTAAACACCCGGTTTGGGTTGATGTCTTCATTAGGCTAAAGACCCGGTTTGGGTTGACGTCTCGAATGGTTGAAGAACCGATTTGGACTGATGATAACAACCATATGGCTTGAGTGGATTCGTAGACATGATGTCAAGAGTTGCATTGCATTATACGTTTAATGACAATCCGAGCGAGTTGGTTAGAAACAATAAATACATGGATAGTCACATATTATAATTTCATTCCAATATTTACATTGTGATTATATGTTCTTACTAGGCCTTAGCCTAACACTTGTTTATGGATTGTCATGTATGACAGGGCATCCTAGTAGCGGGAATCGTCGGGAATGAGTGATCGATCATGTGTTTGAAAGCGGTCCTTTTGGGAGATCTATAGACCGACTTATATGATTTTGTTAGTCACACATTTTGGAAGGATAGCGACACCCGACTGTAATCTATTTGTCAAATTATATTATTAGATTGTCGATTTTATTCTTCATATTATTGGACTTGTAAATACCATATTTGATTTCCCTTTTGGGAGGTTACACTTTGGCATGATGGGTCCTTGCTATTTTATACAGGTTGAATATTTCCCCTTGATTAGGGTGTTCAGGATTGCTATTTATTTAGACGTCATTGTTGGTCATCTGAAGATTTGAAGATGACCTCCTGATCTTCCATCTTATATCATTCTACTTAGAATATGTTTGAGGTTCTTTTAGCATCTTGGTTTCTATACAAATGTTCGGTGAAGTCGAAGATTAGCCGAAGAAGACAAAGAAGGAGTACATCTCTCAAAGCGGATTGAAGATAGTCTCCTCTGCCTAAAGCCAAGCATGCCCAAGTGATCAACACCATCGGCCAGGATGGTGTCAATCACATATCTTCAGGATTGTGAAGATGTTCTCACATCTTCGGGAAAATCCGAAGATCTCACATCTTCGGGAAAATCCGAAGATCTCACATCTTCGGGAAAATCCGAAGATCTCACATCTTCGGGAAAATCCGAAGATCTCTCATCTTCGGGAAAATCCGAAGATCTCACATCTTCGGGAAAATCCGAAGATCTCTCAAGCCTTCGGCAGCCGATGACCTCTCCTTAGAAGCTGAAGAGCCGAAGATGCCTGAAGATTTCCTTCTAACACATTATACTTATCTGACAAAGTATATTTGTGATATCTTGCATTGACGTGGACCTCATCTGAAGATCAGATAAAGTAAGCTTTGTCTCCTACACCATTTTAAGGAAAGGTCCACACCATCCCTGCAGGTCAACACTTCAAGACAAAGTCACTCCAAGACAAAAGGTACATCATGTACCATGTAGAAGACCTGTGTCCATCCCTTGCTCAACAGGTGTCTCATGCATTAAATGCATGAGGCACTATAAATATGATGGATGTTTCAACATGCAAGATAACCCAGCTCTACTACCTTCAAGTTCTCTAAGTGCCTGGCAACTTTCTCTCTACAAAGTTCAATTGTTTTCTAAGTGTTTTACAATTGTTCTTTATTCTCTTTGTGTAAGATTGTTTGAACATATCTCATATGTTCTCTTCCGCAACAATCAAAGTTTTCTATGTGTAATTCTTGATTTCAAATCAATAAGAATTAAATTAAGTGAAAAACTGTGTGTATTGTATTCAACCCCCCCTTCTACAATACTTTGCTTGTTTATTTACTGCTATTTGGGACCAACAAGTGGTATCAGAGCGGTTTAGTTTAACTCAATAAACTAGATCCGTGATGGCAGCCTCTTCTTCTTCTTTGAAAAATGATTCTTCTTAAAACACCACTGCTGTTTCATACGACAATGGCTCTATAGCCAAACCACCAAAGTTTAACCCCAATAACTTCTTCTTGTGGAAAAGTCGTATGATACTCTTTTTAGAAGGAGTTGACAGCAGATATCCTACTATTTTGCATGAAGGTCCTTTTATTCCTAGAGTTTGGGACCGATATAATGCAGACAAGGGAAAAGCTGATGAGGACTCTTCTGAGGAAGAAAGAACTCCAGCTACTGGGAGATACATTGTAAAGGACCCCAGTAAATACAATGATGAAGACAGACGTCTTATAGCTCTTGATACTAAAGTCAGAGCCATCATTGCCCTTGCTCTGCCTGATGAGGTCTATCACTCTCTTGTTAACCTCACCACTGCTAAAAAAATGTGGTCTACTCTGTGTGTTCTCTATGAAGGTACGTCTGAGGTGAAAAAGAGCAAAAAGATTGCTCTTGTAAGAAAGTATGAACTCTTCTCTCATGAGAAGGGTGAGTCTCTCTCAGACTACTACAATCGCTTTAACAGTCTTCTCAATGATCTTAAACTTGTGGGTCGCATATATGATAATGAGGAAGTCTTGTGCAAGTTCATGGACTGTCTTCCTGAGTTTTGGGAAAACATCTGTACTTGTATCAAGTCTACCAAGGATCTTGACTCTATGCCTCTCACTGCCTTGTATGGCACCCTCTTCAACTATGAGCAGACGAAAATGCTCAGGAAGTCCATCACCAAAGACATCAAAAGCTCTTCTCTAGCTCTTGTCGGTGAATCTTCCAAAAGTACTGTGTGTGTCCCTAGGATCACCTATCCCTCAGATTCTGATAATAATAGTCAAGAGGATCCCAATGATCCTTCAGAAGCCTACCTTAGTGAGGCTGATGATGAAGGTGAGGAAATTTCCAGTAACTCTCGATTCTCTTCTGGAAAATCCAAGTTTTCAAGAAAACCCTCTTCTACTTTTTCTAAAATCTCTCCCTCTGACAAATCAAATGAGGAATGTTACAGGTGTGGGAGGAAGGGACACTTTGCTTCTGAATGCAGAAGCAGGTCCTCTGATAAATCTCGACTGCCCTCCTCTAACCTTACATCCTCTAGGTTTGTCAGAACCAAGTCTGATTCTTACCAACCTTCTTTTCAAAAGGCCAATATGTCTGTCTCCTCAAACTCTGACCGTGCTGAAAAGTACAAGGCAAAATATAAGAGAGAGAAGGAGAGAAATGAAACCTTGCTCAAAAAGGGAAAAGGTCAAATGACTGAAACCCATGATTGGGCAGATGAATCCACTTCTGAAAGTGACAAAGAAATGGTCAACCTCTGCTTCATGGCTAAAATAGATGATGTTGATGAACAGTGAAGCTCAATCCTTCTCTATGGCCATTGTGTCTGTTGAATGCTCTACCTCATCTACCCCAGGTACATCCCTTTTCTTTTTATCTCTCTCTTCTCATCTCTCTCTTTCGGCCTCTTAAACCCACCAAAGAACAAACCTCCCTTATACCTCCCTTCCCTTTCTTCGACCCTTCCCTCACCTTCGGCCCTCAACCTCTCTCACTATCTTCGACCCCTCTCTCTCACTCTTCAAAAGCCTACCGAGTCCACCATCTTCGGAGAAACTACATCTACTCATGTGAAGTTTGATGATCTTAAGTCATCATCTCTTCATGAGATGATGATTGGTGGATATCATTATGTGTTGGTGAAGATTCTCATAATCCTTCATCTAACTCAAATCCATATGTTCCTTTCTTCTCAAGGCACATCTCATCATAATGGTGAACTACCTATCTTTTCATCTCCAATCCCTAATCTTGAGATAGTCTTCTCTGAAGATTAAGATCTCTCCTTTCTCCCATCATTACATTTCACACCTACCGATCTCATTTCTCATCATATCACCTCTCCTTCCTCCATCATATCACCTCTCCTTCCTCCATCATCCATATTTGATATCTCATTCTCGTCTCAACCTCAAACTTCACCACAAATCATCCCACTTTCTCAACCATACATTCCTTCTTTACCTATTCATGTCGATCTTCCATCTATCTCTCTCAAAGATGTTCCATCCAACTCTCACCTACAATATTCCTTTCTTCCTCTTCTAACCCAACATTTAAAAAAAAAAAAAAAAAAAAACGGCCGAAGTACTGTTCATCGGCCGAAGTACTATTCATTTAAAAAAAAAAAAAAAAAATTTCCGTCTACCGAAGTTACTGTTCATGAAAAAAAAAAATCGTCCGATTTACTGTTCATCGGCTACCGACAAAAAAAAAATAAAAAAAAAAAATTTATTTTTTTCGGCTACCGATTTACTGTTCATCGGCTACCGACCAAAAAAAAAAAAATTTTTTTTTTGCTACCGATTTACTATTCATTTACAAAAAAAAAAAAAAAAAAATATTTTTTTCGGCTACCGATTTACTGTTCATCGGCTACCGACAAAAAAAAAAAAAAAAGAGTATGGGCCACTGAATTTATGAGTTTCTTCGTGTCTTGTAGTTTTTCTGAGTGTTTGTACCATTTCTTTTCTGTGTGTTGGTGTCATCATCAAATAGGGGGAGAAAAATTGTTTGGTCTCTAATTGATTTGGTGATGACTCTTCGACCAACACTTAGAAAGTCATGAAGACCCTTTGAACAATTTCCCTCTCTACACCGATCGCCCTCTATTGTCAGGTATGTTCTCCTTCATAAACTCTCCCGATCTACAATGGGGTGATACTAAGGACACTCCGGTGTCCAAAGGTCCCTCAACTGTAGTGGACCCCTCTTCCCCCTCCCTAGTGACGCCGGCTAGCAATAAATCCTCAACCGCTACTGGCACCGCCGCACTTGCCCAAATGGCCATACCACCGAAAGAACCTTCGGCGGTTACCCAGGTCACACCCCATACCTCAGCGGCGGCACTCACCTTCTTCCCCTCCCTCTCCTCTCAAGAGGTTGATGAAGGTTTCAAGGGCCAAACCACAAACTCCACCCACCGATTCTCCACAATCGGCAGGTGTTGAAATTTTCCCATCTGGGCCCGGGGACTCTGCTAAACCCAAACCACCTCCTTTGTATCCTCACAAAAGGACACAATTGTAAAATTGGGGACCCCTATTATTCCCTCATCAACCTTTTCCTTGGTTGATAAGGATGACTTGGACTCCTTCCCTATCCAAGGTGCCTCTTCTCCACCTCACAGCCTATCACCCAGGATTCTCAGTCCTGATGCTTCTGCACGATCCAAGGATGAATCTGCCCTTCCAGGAGCTGGTTCGGAGGATCCCGAAAATCTTCCAACTTCTTTCTTTCTGAACACCATGAATTAGTTGAGGGGGAGTATGAGTTGAGGGGGAGCAACTTACCACTCAGGCTTAAACTCTGTTGAAACTAATTTTGCTATGGACTATGTGATCAAAGCCACTTGACTTTAGTTGAGGGGGAGTATGAATTGAGGGGGAGCAACCAACCACTCAAGTTCAAACAATCCCAACTACTGTCTTCTATATCTTTGTATATATTTTTTCTTTCTCATTCTTTATTCATTGTATTCATTTATTCGTATGTATAGCTATTTTTTTCTTTCACTATGTAAAAGTCAGATATACCAAAAAAAAAAAAAAAAAAAAGGTCTATGTGAAAAGAACCCAAAAAGAGTAAAGATGGGTCAAAATGAATTTATTCAGTATACTCTTTGTTTTATTCTTTAGTATGGATGTCATCTTCAAATAGGGGGAGATTGTTGGTCATCTGAAGATTTGAAGATGACCTCCTGATCTTCCATCTTATATCATCCTACTTAGAATATGTTTGAGGTTCTTTTAGCATCTTGGTTTCTATACAAATGTTCGGTGAAGTCGAAGATTAGCCGAAGAAGACAAAGAAGGAGTACATCTCTCAAAGCGGATTGAAGATAGTCTCCTCTGCCTAAAGCCAAGCATGCCCAAGTGATCAACACCATCGGCCAGGATGGTGTCAATCACATATCTTCAGGATTGTGAAGATGTTCTCACATCTTCGGGAAAATCCGAAGATCTCACATCTTCGGGAAAATCCGAAGATCTCACATCTTCGGGAAAATCCGAAGATCTCTCATCTTCGGGAAAATCCGAAGATCTCACATCTTCGGGAAAATCCGAAGATCTCTCAAGCCTTCGGCAGCCGATGACCTCTCCCTAGAAGCTGAAGAGCCGAAGATGCCTGAAGATTTCCTTCTAACACATTATACTTATCTGACAAAGTATATTTGTGATATCTTGCATTGACGTGGACCTCATCTGAAGATCAGATAAAGTAAGCTTTGTCTCCTACACCATTTTAAGGAAAGGTCCACACCATCCCTGCAGGTCAACACTTCAAGACAAAGTCACTCCAAGACAAAAGGTACATCATGTACCATGTAGAAGACCTGTGTCCATCCCTTGCTCAACAGGTGTCTCATGCATTAAATGCATGAGGCACTATAAATATGATGGATGTTTCAACATGCAAGATAACCCAACTCTACTACCTTCAAGTTCTCTAAGTGCCTGGCAACTTTCTCTCTACAAAGTTCAATTGTTTTCTAAGTGTTTTACAATTGTTCTTTATTCTCTTTGTGTAAGATTGTTTGAACATATCTCATATGTTCTCTTCCGCAACAATCAAAGTTTTCTATGTGTAATTCTTGATTTCAAATCAATAAGAATTAAATTAAGTGAAAAACTGTGTGTATTGTATTCAACCCCCCCTTCTACAATACTTTGCTTGTTTATTTACTGCTATTTGGGACCAACAGTCATATTGTCGGAATTTCAAATTTTAAATTCACCCTGATTTTTAGGGTGTTACAATAGGCGATTTCTCACCCTTTTTTTCCTCTTTTCTCTCCTCATTTAATGATCTAGAAGAAACCCTAACACTTATTGTTTGATTGGTGGCTATTGAATGCAAGTGTGGAAGCCTCATTTAAGATTAAAGTTTAGAGAACCAAGCCTTCTTCAAGTTCACTCATTTTTAGGGTTTATTTTACAAACCCTAGTTGGTGAGTTCCATCTATAAATCCTTGCTCTAGTTAATCGTATACTATTTCAATGTTCTTAAGACCTAATCTATGTATGTGTATGGTTAAAATTTGGGTAAACCCTTGTTTTATGGGTTGACTCTAGTTATCTAGGGTTTATGGAAAATATGGAATAGTAGTATGATCATTTGTCATAATATTTAATAAAAGCATGATGGATGCACATATTTGAACTAGAAGTATGGATTGTCATTATTGAGAAGTATGATATTCTAACAATATGGGATTTCACTTGATGAATATGGTATCTATGTGTTGAAATGTTGAATGTATGATATTGTGAATATTCAATAAGTTTGTGATCACCTGATAAATTTATGGATTTCTACTTCCTTGTGCACGAGGTTGTAGTTGTGTGTTTAACGGGCCTGTTATTGTTGGTCGTCATGGTTTACTAGAGAGTAGGCAATGGGGGGACATGAGCCCTTGAGGTGCAACTCGTCTAGAATTGGATAGACAATAATGTCCCGTAAGACCTTGAGGTGTAACTCGACGGAGTAGGCAATAAAGGCGATGATATAGTTTGAGGTTGTGATGTCTTGATGGCATGGGAACTAGGACCGGGACATGAGGTGTAATCCAATAACATCACGGGTGACTCCACTCTCGTGTACGCGTCACCCTAATGGAAACGAGTCTCCCCTGTATTTCAAGGGTTATCTCTTGTGCATTCATGTTCAGGTTTGGGAGCATCGTCGCAAGTGGGAATAACATTGTGAGGCAATGAAGTTCGGTAACACAAGTCTTGTATTATGATATTCCTGTCTGTGAATTGTATAATTTATAAAATCTCACTAGGCTTCGTCCTAACACTTGTTTTGGTTGTTGATTTTCTCACAGATCCCACTAGCGGTGGAATCTAGGATGTCGGGCTTGTCAACCGGGCACGTAGGAGATCTTGAAGTGCCGGTCTTTTGGGGAATTTTGTGAAGAGAGATTATAGCGGAATAGCAACACCCATTTTAATCTAGTTAGAATTATTTCTAGATTAAGTAGGTTGTTGTAATCTTTATGTCTCATTCTTTTGCAAACTTGATGGTGCAAACTAACCCAATTTAACGTGGGTCTTTAGTTGTCTTCTTGAGAGTTGTTTATATTTTGAGGTTACTATTTACAGGGTATATTGGGCCTCCGTATTTTAGACGTTATGTTGCCGAAGTTTTGATTTTTATTTGCCTAATATTTAGGGTGTTCCAAAATACTCTGTGCCCCTCATGTGATGAGCATTTTTGTTATTTTATTCAATTTTTAATATGATTATGTTACAAATCTCTAAAGCATTGAAAAAAAAGAACAAAAAACTAAATTAAATCCCCCTCTCTTTCACAAAGACCCCTTACATTGTCTCTGGTTAAAAAAGAGAAGGATATGCAAAACCTAAATCAACATTTGCTTCAACTTCACAATCAAAACCTTACATCCATTATCCATGGACATACATACTAGTTAAATCCAGGAAAAAAAAACACCGCCTCCAAAGCAGTGACAAAATTGAAACCATAGTGCAAGGGATACAAAACATCATCCACAATCCATAATTTTTATTCCAAAAAATTGGTGATACAAAACATGTAAAATCAAAAGAAGTGTCCCTAAAAGCAAAACCTATTTTTTTATATCTTATCTTTACATTTGGATTTTGATAAACTTCAAACCAAGTAAATCAAAAGGACAAAACCTAAACTAAAAAAGTACACTATAAATCAAACAATCTAGATTACAAATCAAGATATGTAGATGTAGATCCAAAATCATATGAGATTGATTCACGAAATAAAGAAGCAGATCAAGATGAGACTGTTTCACGATATGCAGATCCAAGTCAAAACAAGATCTGTATGCAGGAGTCACGTCACATTGTGGAGGGGAAGAGGATTTGATGATGGAATTGGAGTCGTCTAAGAGAGAAAGAGACATTTGGATGCGAATGAGGACCTGTATATGCAAAAGTGCCAAAAGAAGAGAAGAACCGACCCTCTGATTTGATTGTTGTTTTGATGAACATCGTCATCTATATGCAAAGTGTGTAGGTTGATGTGTTGTTAGAATTGGCGTTGTTTGATGAATTCGGTGAAATGTAATCGAGCAAAATGAACAAAGAAGAAGAGTGGGTTTCTGACCAAGTGTTCCCCCCGGGGGTGAGGGATCTCATAAAAGGGCTAGAGAAATTATTTAATATAATAAATTCTTTTTGCAAAAGAGGAAAATTAAAGAAAATGAGGTCAAAGGACAAAAATGCCTCACGTAAGAAGCACATGAGGGGAGCTTAACAAAGGAGGGTTAACAAAGTTAGACTGATGGACTCAATCCGTGACAACAATGTAACCACAGTGACTATACGTGTAATTATTTCATTTGAGGGATCCAATCCATAATTCTTATATAACCATAGGGACGGAATTTATAATTTACTCTATCTTTTTAACATACCATATGGACTATTTTATAGTTCACTCTTGATATTTCTTAATGTAATATTTGATCATTATTAAAAAACTTGAAAAGTTTGATGGCGAAATTGGAAAAAATGAAACTTAAGAGGCAAATATGTATCATCCTCTTACAGATATACATTTGTTTGTTTGTTTGTCTGTTTGTCTGTATATATTATATATATCTGTATCTATTTTATATCTCCATTTCTGCAAGAAGACAAGTAGAGGATCGAAGCAAAACCTGCTTGTTCTTGATTTCCGCAAGTGCCATATGTCCATCTCACTCTCTCCTTTCTATAGAACCACAAAACCCACATCACCCACGCCTCCGATTCGATACAGATAGTGTTGGCATGAAATGAAGTGTTTTCACTTCACTAATAATGGAGAACACAGGAGAGCTGATGGTGACGTCGACGCCGTCGTTTCGAGGTCGTCTGCTAGGGTGTCATGGGCCCGTTCTCTCAGCGTCGCCTCCAGCAGCGTCGACACAACTCGTCGTTCCGAGTTCGACTCCGATTGCAACTCCATCGATTTCTGTGATTCGTTGAGTCAACGCCGTGCCAACGATCTGCGAGTTTTCGAGTTCGCCGAGTTGAAGTCTGCTACGAAAGGGTTTAATCGAGCCCTAATGATTGGTGAAGGAGGGTTCGGCTGCGTTTACAGAGGAGTTGTTAAGACCGTCGCTGGTGGAGGTAATAGTATGGATGAGTGTTTGAATGTTGCTATCAAGCAATTGAATCGCAATGGATTCCAGGCATGCATTTTTCCCTCTTTTGTTTGTTCAAATACTTGTAAATTTCTGTGTTAATGAGGTTTTAGGGATGTCAATTTGGTATACATAGCAAAATAGAATCTAAATAACTGCAAATGCTTATGTTATTTCTCATATGGAATCAATTAGAAGATGGTGGAAGGAAAGAATGGTTGGTTATTTGTTTTATTTTATGGTGTTTCTATGAATTTGCATATTTTTGGGGTTAAATGTGTTGGGTTGTTGTTAGAATTATACATTGGAGATTAAAGTGAGTACAAGAATGTTGAATGCACAAAAATGTTGAATGCATTTTGAGTATGTGATGTGCCTTTTTAGATATCCAACTAAAACCAAACCAATCGTAACGTACCCATGGTATCGTATTCGTAAGTAGAGTCTGGGGAGAGTATGATGTGCAGTGGGAAATGTGGATAGCTAGATTGACAGGCGTCGGAACCCTTCAAAGATAACGAGTTTCAAGCGTAAAGCTCAAAGAAAAGACGAGGGATAAACCCTAGTTTGAGAGAATACTCAAACTCGATAAGCGATTAATTCATAAACTGATTTGAAAGGTAAATAATGGCCCTATTTTATAGGCTAAAAGTGAAAGAAATCCTAAATCTAAACCAACTAGGAAAGTATTTAAATAATTAATATAAAGGAAACTAAGTAATAATCTTAAACTAATTAGGAAGCAAATTAAAAAACTAAATGAAAGGAATTATCAAAAAAGCGAATAAGCTGAGATCTTGCCCAAGGTGTGTGCTGGCGACTAGCCGCGCGACCTAAGTCGCGTGAACCACTGTCGACATGTTCCAGAGGGTTAGGCGACCCAAGTTGCATGGAGAGTGGCATAGGACTTTGTTTTCCACTTTTGATGCAGGACTTTGAACACAAATCGGGATTCTTTCGAGCCCGTTTCCTTTTCTCCCGTTCATCCGTGAAAAGGTTCGTTAACCCTCGAATCTGTTCTACATCAGGTAGGGAGATTGTTCCCGTGAAGACCCCTGACAAAGATTTGGAAAGGTCATATCCTCAGAGATTACTCATCCTATGCCCTCAACGGTTACACTCCCCACCCTCCTTACCGGTGCCATTGTCTACCTCTTTCGAACGTGCCCAAACCACCGTAGTCTACCCTCTCTCATTTCTCCATGGTAGGCACAACTCCTAATTCTAACCGGAAGATCTTGTTCAACATCCTTTTTAACAGGGGCGGACCTATTAGGAGCTAAGTGGGCTCCCATGCACCTGCTCACTCTATAGTTGCAAGAGAAAAAAAATTGGGCGTCTAAAAGATGCACTTGCTTAATTTTGAGGGGGCCCTTAAATACTTTGAAACCAAATCTATAACAGAAGCTAAACACGGGCGAGATGGTTGGATTACCACTCCACATGCAAGAGGTCACGGATTCAAATCTTATTTCAAGTGAAAGTTTAATTTTTTATCTTTTAGTTTTAAGTTCCGGGATCAGCCTAGAGCATTAACTCAGGCCCTACTATGCTATTTCTGAAAAATTAACAACAAAAATATAGTTAGAAGGATCAAACTCCGACCCTCGGGTACAATTATAGGCATCACTACCACTGTGCCAGGGCAAGTTTTTGTCAAATTTTCTCCCTTTTTTATTTTATTATTATTTTTCCTTATTTATTTTCCTTCCCACTGTCAATTTATCTTAAAAATCGTCGCTTTTTATCTCATTTTCAAGGAAACATATATTTAATTTAAAGATCAAGGTTAATTCCATTTGTATTTTATTTCCCAAATCAACACAATTGACTTTCTCCCTAGGTCAAACCGCTATTTTACGGACCTTTTATCCACCTTAAAGGTGCACCCACACTCAAGGAAATTCCTGCGTCCGCCACTGTGGTTTAACATGGTCCGGCCACAAATCCACCGCAACATCTTCAACACTTGTAACTAACTTCCACTCATGGGCCTTTTTATGTTGCCCTACATTCAGACCCATAAATCATAATCGGTCTGATAGCCACCCATGTAGAATTTGTCCTACAGTTTTATTGGAACCTTCTTGTTGCACAACTCTCATGTGGCCACTCTCCACTTTAACCATCCCGTCTTTATGTGACGATGAGTTACCTCGTCCTCTCTCAGCTTTTGACTCATGGAGTCTAAATACTTCAAAGAATTTATTTCCTACCCTACCGGTCTTAAGCAAAATGCTCTTTTCCTACCAACTTTGTTTTCCCAATGTACAACCATCCGGTTAATTTTTTGTTAGGTATATAATATTTATATACAGCAAATACTTACATACACTCGTCACCTTTGATGAGGTTAGAACCCTTGACCTCTTGGGAGGCTGAGTTCTACCGATTCAGGTGTCGCTAAGCCAATAACCGTTCTGGTCAATGTTGATGTAGATAAGTCACGGTAGTTGACATCGGGATAATGGTGATGGCAACTCCGTGATTTATCTACACCAAGAAGTTTTCTTTTTCGGTTTTCATGTTTTTGTTGTTCCTTATTCTCATGCCTATATCCAAACATAAATGTAGGCGATTAAGAGTCGTTAGCTATCTTTTGATTTATATTACGTTGATGGATATCGTGTGTGCTATTTCACAGGTTGGTTCGTCTTATGTATTCTCTTTTTATATTCTATGTTCTAGTTTTCAGGGGCACAAGGAGTGGATTAATGAAGTGAACTTTTTGGGAGTAGTCAACCATCCAAATCTTGTGAAGTTGGTAGGATATTGTGCAGAAGATGATGAACGAGGGATTCAACGGCTTCTAGTTTACGAGCTTATGAGCAATAAAAGCTTGGAAGACCATCTATTGGGCCGTGGAAATTCTCCTCTTTCATGGATGACACGTTTACGAATTGCTGAAGGTGCAGCTCGCGGTTTGGCTTACCTACATGAAGAAATGGACTTTCAGGTACTTTATCATCTTCTAATTTTTTACCGACATTATGAACTTGATGTGCTGTTCTTGTCGGATGATTGATTTCAGATACTAATTGTCGCATGAATGGTTTCTTCTAATAAAAATAAAATGTATCGATTAGATTACAAACAAAAAGCCAATCCATCCATAACCCATTGACAAATTATTCAAATTTCATTTTCTAGGTCTATTATATTAACACATTTATTTCGTTCACAATGTAGTTTCGTATTGTCCGTGTCAATTTGGGGTGTTAAAAATAGCTATATGTGGAACCTTTTTAAAAGAGCCCTTGTATATTGAGGTGAAATGGTCCAATTTGTTGATGGTTTCCCCTTAGTAAGGAAATGTCAATAATACCCTTGACAATTACATTCAATAATAAAGCAAAAGGCTACACTTTTTAATTTGGGGTCATGGGATTCTACTTGTATTGAAGTAGAAGGTCACATGATCAGTATTTAAACCCCACAGAAGAGAGTTGATAACAACTTTAACTTGATAGCAATAAAATGAATAGACTAAAATTGGTAAAATAAGTTTTGTGGTCCATATAATATGTGTGCATTTGGGGGGTAGTTTAATTCGTTTTTCGTTTGATGCATGCAGCTAATCTTTCGAGATCTCAAAACTTCAAACATTCTTCTGGATGAGGACTTTAACCCAAAACTCTCAGACTTTGGACTCGCAAGAGAGGGTCCAGCTGCAGGACTCACCCATGTTTCCACAGTCGTAAGCCCATCCCATCTCTCTTCGCTAACACATACACTAAATGAATGCACTTTTCATTCTCGGGAGAATGTTAAACTATATATATATATATATATATAGGGTCATGTTCAAATGGGAATCGTAAAGATTTTGAGAACCGGGGAATCAACTACTCATGAGTTATTCGAGATTAATATCGTGATATATATATATATATATATATATATATATGTATACACAGACACACACATAGAGAGAGAGAGAGAGAGGAAAGTTCCTTTAGGAACCCAAAATTGATTAGGAACCTAGGAACCGCCTACAACACGCCATTGTCCCTCTTTGGGATGAATATTCATGATGAATATGGACAAGTTATTCATCATGAATTCGCATTCATGATGAATAACACATTCATATTTTTGATGAATATGCCACATGTCGCACCGTGGGCGGTTCCCGGATCCTAATCAATTTTAGGTTCCCCCCCCCCCCCCCCCCCCCAAATATATATATATATATATATTTATATAGGAAGAGGTTCATTTGAGAAATGCTAAATATATGAGAAATAGAGAAGTAATTCTAGCCTTTCATTTGGTCAAGATCGACTTTGACCGGTCAAATATTGCGTCTTTGACGGGTCAACAATTACGGCTTTGACTGGTCAAAAGTTGCGGCTATTCCAAAAAATAGAAGGACAGTTTTGTAATTTTTACAAATACATGGGGCGAGTTCATATATGAACCTGTATGATTCACATATGAACATATATGAATCTGTTAATTAGTTCAACTGATTCACATATGAACCTACAGTTAATTAGTTCATATGTGAATCAGTTAATTGGTTCATATATGAATCACAAAGGTTCATATATGAATAAGTTAAAAGAGTTCATATATGAACATATAATTCATGTGAATCATACAGGTTCATATATGAACTCGTCCCGCGTATTTTACGAAACTACCCCTCTATCTTCTACAGACCACACAAGGAATTATCCGGTCCTTCACGGTCAAAGCCGCAAATGTTGACCAGATAAAGGGCTAGGATCATTTCTTTATTTCTCATATTTTTATTATTTCTCAAATGAACCTAATCCTATATATATAGGCGAAGGATCGTGTGAGAAGTTGAGTTAACGGTGTGAACCGTTGATCTCTTTTAATCTCAAGCCCTCCCATGAATTATGGCTTAGAAGGGAATTGATCTGGTGCATCTCATCCTAATGTGCGTCTATTTCTCATCCAACGGTTGATAACCACTTCTCACATTTCTCACCGTTAACTCAACTTCTCACCAAAACCCAACCCTATGTGTGTGTATAGGGCAGGTTCAATTGAAAACCTAAGTTCCGTTGTGAATTAAGGGACAAAGGAGAGCGTGCCATTTGTCCCAGACATTCACGGTTTATCCATCATGAACGGTGTATCAATTCTTCATGGATCATGAATGGTGTATTATTCATCATGGATGGTGTAAACATTCATGACAAATGTTCACGTTTATTATTCATGATGAATCGGGACACGTGTCACGCTATCCTTTGTCCCCCAGTACAGAATGGAAAGAAGGTTTGCAATTGAACTTTCCTATATATATATATATATATATATATATATATATATATATAGGGGTAGGTTCAAACGAGAAGCTAAACATTTTGCGAGAAGACGAGAAGTGTTTAATCATATATGATACACAAGCTTAATCATATATGATTAAATACATGTTATATTGGCAATACATAGACGTTAATCATACATCATTAAATACACTTACAAGCCGTGTAATCATATGATTAAACACTTCTCGCATTCTCGCAAAATGTTTAACTTCTCGCATGATCCTCCCCCTCTCTCTCTCTCTCTCTCTCTATATATATATATATATTCATGGTGAATATCATTAATAAATCAATAACTCGTGAAATAGTTGGTTCCCAAGTTAATCAAGTTAGAACTGGAGAAAGATTGAGAAGCGGTAAAACAATGGATGTGAAAGTAATCACACTGTGGTGACATATAAGAAAACAGAACCCTTCATAAATCATCCTCAACAACTCAACTTTTTCTGCAGCATCTGATCAAAACCAACACGATATCTGATGATACTCTTGCCTTCAATCTTGTTTTTTTTTTCAAAAGGTTGTGGGAACAGTTGGTTATGCAGCTCCAGAATACGTTCAGACGGGTAGACTAACAGCCAAAAGCGACGTTTGGAGCTTTGGGGTGGTCCTGTACGAGCTTATCACCGGTAGACGAGCAGTAGAGCGAAACTTGCCTCGAAACGAACAAAAACTATTAGAATGGGTGAAACCTTACATCTCAGATTCAAAAAAATTCCACCTCATCATCGACCCACGTCTCGAAGGAGACTACTCCCTGAAATCCGCCCACAAACTTTCATCTTTAGCCAACAAATGCCTCACAAAGAACCCCAAATCCCGACCCAAAATGAGTGGGGTGGTCGAGATGCTGGGGAACATCATCAATGATGTGTTGCCACCTCAAGAGGAAACCGAAGCCGAAGCCGAAACTGAAACCCGAGTTGGTGCAGAAGAGAGCGATGAAGGTCGGGACCAATTTGAGTCGGGAAAAGAAGGGGGTAATTATATGAGGAAGGTTTTCGAGTTTAAAGAATTGGTGAGCTTGAGGAACCGATCGACCGGGAGATTGGATTGGCGATGTTGGATGCAAGGGGGTCGATGAAAACCGTAGTTTGTTGTTGTATTTTTATTCCATTCGTTTATTCTATTGATTTCATACTTGCATTTTTCTAATTAATGAAAGAAACTACGATAGCCGAGTTCGATCATCTTTAACTTTGATCGCGCAATATGCCAAATACCAACAGAATACTTGTAGAGTTCAGGAGTCCAATATTTTGATTATAAGCAACGTCAAAGTGCAATTATCCAATAGACAATCAACCTGTCCTTGTATACATAACATGAATGGCCACACCTACTTATGGTTGGACTTGAAAATGTGTTTGCTTGCGGCTTTCATCGTAAATTTATTCTTAAAACGTACAAGGTTGTACGATTATTAAAAAGATTTTATATTCAACATTAAAATGAGTGTTTTAAAAGTATGTTATCTAAAATAAAAATATGATTTTTTTTAAAGATTTTATATTTAAGATATCAAAATAAATGTCTTTTCTAAAATAAGAATCAGATAAAAAATAATACGATTTTAATTAAAAAGGAAAAAAAAAAAAAAAAAAAAGTAGGGTAGAGTGAAGTTAGGTGTTGGTATGGATAAAGTTTGGGAAAGTCAAAGGAAAAGGCAAATTTGGAAGGCAAGTGGTAGTTCAAGACTCTTCACAACCTGCCTGCACCCACAAAAAAAACCTTTATTTTACCTTTTTTAACGATTTAAAATAAATTAAGAAAATATAAATATGAAACTTTAATACAAAATGTAAAATATAATATTTTTGTTATGTATATTTAAAAAAACAATTAAAATTATTTAAAAAATAAATGACTCATGTATGCACATAAATCTTGAAAACGACTTCATTCATGTTAATTGTTTAATAATAAATACTTCCATCTACTATTATTATTATTATTATTATTATTATTATTATTATTATTATTATTATTATTATTATTATCATATATGCATAAAATTTGGAAACAATTTCATGTACATCATTTAGTATCATCTATCATATCAATCCTATCAAAGAAAAAAAAATATATTTCCAGAATAACAAAACTAAATTAAATTGGTTTATTATTTTATCAATCTTATATCAGACGTCATGATATGATACAGGGAGAATTCAGGAGTTAATAAGAATTCTCGAAAATAATTGGAAAAGAGGAAAACGGGATCGAAAGAAAAAACGAGCTCGCAAAAGACTCAGAATTTTTTCATCCATGAAATTCTCATCACGTGACATCACAAATCCTACTTTCATTCTAATTCTTTGCTTTCCATATTAGAATTAGATTTAATAATTATATTAGATAATAATTTAGGATTATTTAGTTTCCTTTTATTAGTTATTTAAATAGCTTCCTAGTTAGTTTATAATTAGGATAGTTATAATTTCCATAGTTATTTCTTAGTTAGTTTAGCTATAAATAGGATAGCTAGGTTTTATTGTTAATCAATTTAATCAAGTTATCAATCAATAAAGTTTAGCTTTTGAGAGAGTTTTCTCTTAATTTTGAGTTTTACGGTTGTAATTCTCGTTATCAAAAGGGTTTAGACGCTTATCGATCATTCCACAAACCTACGCTGCATCATGATATCAATTTATCATGGTTCGATCACACGTCCAATGATTCAATTTATTATAACAACTTCCATGTTGTTTTTCATTCTAAAATTAATAATAATGAAAACATAAAGAAGAAAAAGCCAATAATTTCAATATAAAGACAACTTATATTCTACATTCATTCACACAAGCTAAGAAGTAACAAATTTGGTTTCAAATGATATATTTGCAGCTCTCTTCTCAAATCAGGTTTATAACCCAAAACAACTATACAATCATTTTGCCCAAAATCAATGCCAGCCAATCCACACATTATTAACTCACTTCCTATAAACAGCAGAGGCAGAAGGCCTCGGATAAGCAACCGTGGAGCCATCTCTAGACACCCGTCTCCGCCCTTGTGTCTCGTTGACTGAATGTCTCCGTGCCCGTGTCATTCCCTTGGGATCTTGAAGTTGTTCCAGTTCTTTGACCACCTCCACCATGTTAGGCCTGAACCTTGGGTCCATTGAAACGCATCGTAGGGATAGGTTCGCGGCGGCATGGGCCCCGTCTATGGTGTACTGGCCTTCAAGACGGTTGTCGAGCACACGAAAGAGTTTACGTTTATGGGCAAGGTATGGTTTCGCCCATTCTACTAAGCTGTGTTCACCGGAAGGCCGGTTCTTGTCTACGGCTCTTCGGCCTGATAACATTTCAAGGAGCACCACCCCGAAACTATATACATCACTCTTTGTTGTTAAATGACCTACAATGACCAAATATCGGCAAATATGTAAGTATAACTCTCTCTCTCTGTCTCTCTCTCTCTCCTCTCTATATATAGGGACGTTCAAATGCAACCCCTCTATCCATCACTTATTTTATTTTCACTTTCGTAATTAAGAGAAAAAAAAAGCTGAAAATAAAATGAGTGGTGGATAGAGGGGCTGCATGGGTTGTACACCATGTAAAAGGGTTGCATAATAACCTACACCTCTCTCTCTCTCTCTCTATATATATATATATATGGGCAAGGCGAGAAGTGTGATATCATATATGATACACAAGCTTAATAAGCTTAATCATAAATGATTAAACACATGTTACATTGACAATACATAAACGTTTAATCATATATGATTAAGCTTGTGTATCATATATGATATCACACTTCTCGCCTTCTAGCAAATTGTTTAACTTCTTGCATGATCCTTCCTCTATATATGTATATATATGTATATAGGGTCACTATATATGTATATATATGTATATAGGGTCAGGTTTAGGGAAAACCGCATAAAAATGAAAAACTGAGAAACACCTTGATAGCCGTTCGTCTGGACGGTATGCACATGTACATACAAGTAATTTGTAATACACACGTGTAATGCACACGAATACACACGTGCATAAAAACCAAAAAACAACTTAATTTTACTTGTCTGCACATGTACATGCCGTCCACATGAACGGTTACTAGAGTGTTCCTCAGTTTTTCATTTTTTTGAGGTTTTCCCCTGAACCTCCCTCTCCTCTATATATGTATACATCATTTCTGTCAGAAAGTCATGGATTTATAAAGAATCTGGCAGAAGAACATTTAACCAAATGACCCACTTTTAGTGAGAGATTCAAAGGGTTCGACGTATTTTAACATAAAGTGTTGTATTTCTTTCAACGTATGCATACCGGTGGCTAGATATTCGGGAGCAGCATAACCGTAGGTCCCCATGACCCTGGTTGAAACATGGCTTTTATCACCCGTTGGTCCATCCTTTGCCAACCCAAAATCGGAGAGCTTTGCATTGTAATCCTGAACGAAAGAACCAATCCAATAATTTTGGAACGAAATAACAAGAAACAGTATGTGTGAATGATCTAGCTAGTTTCGAATGATACCACATACCGAATCGAGCAAGACATTTGAAGTCTTGAAATCCCGATAAATCACTTTTGTTTCAGCACTATGAAGAAAAGCAAGTCCTTTAGCAGCTCCAAGAGCAACCTTCAATCGAAGACTCCATGAAAGCGGTTGAAAATAAGATCCTCCTATGAAACAACACACGAATCAAAACAAACCCATGAATCATATGAAAATTTTATAATGCCGAATATGTCTAAACATCCTAATAGACTTGCTTTACATGCTTAAGTTCATAGGACCAAACAATTGTCTGTCCTATGTAAAGGTGTTACAATAAATTGATTGCACACTTTTTCTTTGTTGTCTTCACAAGTGTTTTAGAACATTTATGAAATTAAACATCCTATTAGTCATTTTTATATTACATTATTTGGAAAAAAAATGTCCTATAAAAGTAATTGTCCTATAAAAAAATGTGTTCATAAACACTTGTGAAAAATTTCCTTTGAAAAACCTAATAAGACTTTTTTTTTTCAAAAATATCCTAAAATACTTGTTATGATTCTCACAAAATATCCTATCAACTTATTGTAACACTTTAAATAGGAAACACAACTGTTTTACCTTTTAAACTCAAATTCTATAGAGCAATCCATTAGAACATTTATGGGCTGTTTGATTGGTTTTTCATTAAGTCCTGTATAGATAAAGTTGTTTGTGTGGATTAATCTGTTTGTGTAATTTTGGAATGTTTTCGTTTAGGAGTGTTTTTCATAAATGAAAGTAGGGTGTTTTTTCAATTGGAAGGGGCATATTTAGAGAAAACTTGTAATCCTGCATGAATAAGCCGCTTTCTATATCTTAAGCCACTACCAAATAGTCATGTATAGCTGACCGAATAAGCTATGAGTCTCATTAAGCTCATTAAGGGCCTGTTTGTTGCCAACTTAATGAGCTTAATGTGACTCATAGCTTATTCTGTCAGCTATACATGATTGTTTGGTAGTGACTTAATGATATAGAAAATCGCTTATTCAGTAAGCTTCTAGGGGGAAGCTTTACGTTTTTTCGAAACCTGCAATTTAAAAACACGCTCCTTCCATGTCTGAAAAAACCGTCCAAAACAAAAATATTCCTAATCTAAGCAGACATATTAATCCACACAGACAACTTTATCCATACATGACTTAATGCTTAAACAATTAAACTATAAGTTCGATATTGAATCGTGGAAACTAAAAAGAAACATAAACTCACTTCTGAACAAGTGATTCTCCAAGCTGCCTCGAGGCATGAATTCATAAACCAAAAGCCTGTGTTCATCCTCCAAACAATATCCAATCAGATGCACAAGATTCGGGTGTGAAAATTGCCCCAAATAATTCACTTCTGCCTACACAAAAAACCAACACAAATTCGATCCCAAATTTCCATTCTTTCCAACATAAATAGGAGTCAAAACTAGAAACACTCACCAGCCACTCCCTATGACCTTGAAAGCTTTCTTGATTCAGCCTTTTAACCGCAATAACAACTCCGGTACCGGGCTTCGCGGCCGCAAACGATTGCTCATCAATCCAGCCTTTGAAAACAGACCCAAAACCACCTTCCCCCAACACACTATCTGGCCGGAAATTTCGGGTGGATGTTCTGAGATCTGAATAGCTAAAGCTCTTCAGATTGGTGGACTGCAAAATCTCACCTTCACTCCGGGGAGTTGGAGGGACTGATGAGGCTTTGCTGCAACTTGAATTGTTGATATCATTTGCATCTGTGCTTATGTTTCTTGAACTTACCCCTGAATTATAACATAAAATTTAGATAATTGATTCCTGTTTTAAGAATATTCTGGCTGCAAAATTTGTGTCTTTTTTGGTAGTTTTATAATGGGTATTTGAAATTGATTAGATTCCAGATAAACCCAACTCCAAATTACTACAAAAAAAACCACAAGGGTTTTGGGCGTACTGGTTAACGCCATGGTGGAATATCCCATCTGGTTCGAATCCAGACGTACACATCAATTTAATCAGGGCTGTTGTTTTAGGGTCATAATTGCCAAGGATTAGTCCACCTTAGCCTAGACACCCTTCTCCAAAAAAAAAAATATTGACAAAAAGTACAAGATTTCAAAAATGGAAAGTTGGATCATGATAAACCCTTAAAAAAGATGTGATAATTATGTTTAAGTTGAATTAAATTGTACCCATTTAACTGATGATTTACATCATTAAGGAAAAAATAGAAAGTATTACCTGTGTAATATGGGCTTTCTGCTTTGATTCTAGCACTCAAACAAATACCCATTTGAGATTAATTCTTCTTGGGAAACAAGATTTATTTCTTGAAAGAACAAGAATGATGACTACAGTTTCAGAGCTAAAACAAGATGAAAAGCAGATCTGGGTGTGAAAAAGAAACAGCTTTTTGTTTATCCCAGAAAGATAGAAAAAAAGGGGGGAGGGGGGGACAATCTTTTTTGCAGTGGAACCAAAGTTTCAAGATTAAAAATAGGCAACAAACAATTTGATAAAAAAGAGAGTTTTTTTTGTTTCAAGATTTGTGGAAAACAAGATGAAATTACAGAAACCCACAACGAGGTTCAACAGCAGAACAATGAATCTGAACCCCTTTTTTCTTTTTGTTTTTTGAAAAAATGGAAACTTTGCTGCCCTGCACAAAGAGACAGAGAGAGAGAGAGAGGGAAGGGCGGTGGTCGGTGGTGGTGGTGGTGTTTGAGAGGTTTTGGGTTGGTGGAGATGAGTGAGGGAGGTGTGTCGGGGTGGTGAATGTAGGTCGAGAGATAAGAAACATTAATGGCGGAGTGCCCCCACCCACCTTGCCATTTATTTATATACTCCGGTGGGGATAAGGTTTTCTTCAGCTGACTCCATTTCACCTCTTCAGCTGCCTCTTTCACACTGCTCGGCTTGGCTCATTCACCCACCAACTTTAAGCCCGGCAAAAAATAAGCTAACTTAAAGCGGAGATATAAGGTTCTTGTAAGTAAAAAATGAATTGACTTGTAAAAATTATTATTGTGTAAAATGACAATTTCCTCATTTTTATTGATAGTTAAATTAATTATTTGATATTTATTTATAAATATATATAATTATTGATGTTGACATGAGGTTTTTATAAGAACTACCGTTGTGGAGTTTTATATAAAATTTTAAATTGATGAGTTGAAAATTAGGTGGCACCAAAAAGTGTAAAAAAGAGGTTTTTGTAAGAACCTCCATTGGAGATGCTCTTATTAGCTTACTTTCTTGTATATATTTGGATGACATAAGCTAATTTATAAGCTAGATTTTTTATAAACTACCTAGAGTAACTCATGAGAAACTTTTTGTGATTATTACAATTATGCCCTCATTAATATTCATTATTATATACTAGAAGTGTACTCGTGCAATGCAGCGAGATACATCACGATTTTAATGTTTCATTTTATTTTTTGTATGTTTGTCGATTTACAGTACGATTTTGGATGATTTTGAGAAAATGATAATGTTTTTTTTATAAATTTTTTTAATTTAGGCTTATAATATAATGTTTTTTATATAAAAAAATTAAGTATTTTGTTAGAATTCAATAATTATCTTATATATTTTAATGACATCTAGAAAAATAACCAATTACATATTTAATAATATAATTAAAACAAATTTCTAGTAATATAATATATTAATTAATAATGATAAATGAAAATGTCTGCATAAAAGGAAGACCCTGTACATACCAAATTGGTGGGTGTTAGAAGTCTACAGTAGTAATATGTATCTTGTGCTTTAATACTTGTAAATTAAGAGATTTTTAAAATTTTGTATAAAATGATGGTACCTTGTGCCTAATAATTTGTATTAAAGAGTTTATAATATAATATAGATATAGATTAACTATTAATTATAAATAAATACTAATTATTAAAATTTATTATTATTAATCAATAAATATTAATTAATATTATATGAAAATTATAATATAAATTTTAATTATACATTGATATTAATTTTTAATTATTTAGAATTATTGGTAATTATATCAACTTTTTTAATATTGATCAATATATTTTAATTATCAATTATTTTTTTTTTCATATTATATGTAACGGTTATTTAAAATAGTAAGTTAATGTAGATTGTTTTTAAAAAATTGGTTTAAAATTCAAAATTTATAATATATAATAATAAATTTTAATTTTTTTTAATTAACATATTATATTATTTACTCTCTTATTTGTATTAATTAATATATTATATTACTATAAAATTGTTTTAATTATACAATTAAGTATTGTAATTGAATATTTTTTCTAGATGTCTTTTTTGGTAATTTTACATACTTATAAGCTAGTTTTTGTCAAACGTGACTTTTTCATCAGCTACCAGGTAAACTAGCTTATCAGTCATCAACTAGCTTATCAGCTAGTTTGCCAAACATAGCCTAAACATATATTTAAGGGGTGTTTGGTTAAAGGTATTGATGGGTCAGGAATGTAAATGATAATAAAAAATGTTGTTTGGTTTGACGTAATATAATAGACCCATTACCCCAAACCCATTAATTTTCATACATGACCAAGTTGGAGGGAATGAAAATAAGTCACATTTTCCCATAGGCCCTTCATCTCTCGATGTTGAATAAACATATTTTTATTTTCATGTTGGACGACACATATTTATATTAAAAATATTATATAAAACAATTTTTTATTGATTATATTGGTTTAACCAAACAGCATTAATGCAATGCTCATTCCTATTCTTATTTTCATTTTCATTCTCATTCCTTAAAATGAACCAAATGCCCCCTTACAACATTAATAATGTTAGAGTTAGGGTGTTTGGTTCGCATAATGTTTTTGGATGAAATGGAATATGTTAAATGAAATTTGACTTTGAAAGAATTGGAATGAAATGTTATCATGTTTGACCACTTGTTTGGTTGACAGACATTTAAATAGAATCTGTTAAAAAATTTGAATCTATCTGTTTGGTTCACAGACTGTAGCTTTGGAATTTGAATGAAATATTGGTAAATGATCAAAATACCCTTTTTGAAAATTTTGAGATCGAAATCCAACTATTGTGGTTAGATTGGTGGTTCAGAATAGTGATTTAGAATGGTGATTCAAAACGATGGCGACCGACGGTGGTTCAGAATGGTGGTTTAGATCGGTGGTGGTCGGCGGTAGTTCAGGTTGGTGGTGGTTGGTGGTAGTTTAGACCGGTGGTGGTCGACGGTGGTTCAGATCGATGGTGGTCGACAATGGTTCAGATCGTTGATAGTCGGCGGTGGTTTAGAACGGTGGTGGTCGGCAATGGTTCATATTGATGATAGTCGGCGGTGATTTAGAACAGTGGTTCAGATCAATGGTGGTCGGCGGTGGTTCAGATCAATGGTGGTCGGCAGTGGTTCAGATCAATGGTGGTCGGCAGTGGTTCAGATCAGTGGTGGTCGACGGTAGATCAACCCGCTAGTGGTCGGCGGTGGTCCAGACAGATGGTGGTCAGCGATGTTCAGGCCGGTAATGGTCCAGACCAGTGGTGGTCGGCGGTGTTCAGATCGGTGGTGGTCAGCGATGGGTCAGACCGGTTGTGGTCGGCGGTGTTCAGACCGGTGGTGGTCGACGGTGGTTGGCAGTGGTGGTGGTCTGGGTAAATCAAATAGAGAAGATGGGGATAGTTTTGTATTTTTGAGAAAGTTGGATGGAATGCAATTGAATTTCTTCTCAATTGTGATAGAAAGACCATATCCATGAATGGTGGAATGTGGGATTCAATTCCATTCTATAGGTAAACTAAACGCCTGAATGAAATTTGGTCAATGGAATTGATCATTCCAATATTTTCGAATTGCGTCAGAATCATGCGAACCAAACGACCCCTTAGGTTTTGGTGGGACTATCCAGTTTTAATGAGATTCTTAACATAGTTTTGAAGGTTTAATGTGTGTTCTTTGTTCGTAATTTTATTTAATTATCGGTCAGTTTGATGTAATTGGATTCACAAGAGAATTAAGTGGTTGTTAATTAAGCTATAATACTACTTAAGAGGTGCAATGTGGAGTGGACACTTGTATAAACTAACTAGAACTTGAGATCATGTGAATGTCACGATATGACAAAGATCAAGTGTAACACCCTAAATTTTAGAGGAATAAAAAAATGAAAATTCGGCAATATGACGGCTATAAAATGAGTAAACCTGAGTAATCAATAACCTGCCAAAACAATCCCAAAGTATCATCCCGAAACGGGGAATAAGGTTATGCCATTTACAAAACAACTCAATGAAGAATAAAAATCGACAACCTATTAATCTAACTTAGTCAAGAGAGATTAAGGTCGGGTGTCGCTATTCCTCCAAAATGTATGTCCACTATCGTCATTGTATTGGTCACTTTATCTCCCAAAAAGACCGTTCTCGACCCCTAGGTCGTCCGCTCATTCCCGACGAATCCCACGCTAGATTGACCTGTTATACATGTCATTTTAAGAAAAAGTGTTAGGCCAAAGCCTAGTGAGATCAGATAGTTGTATTTAGAATAATCAACAATGAGCATAAGTAAATGAAATGAGTTATAAAAGTGATACCAATAATCTTTATCATAAACAGATACCTCTTGGGTTAACGGGGGAAACCCACTTATAACACAAGTGGTGGAACACAAGAGTAAGCCACTTGACAAGTCTGTAAAACCAATACACATAAAAGTACATGTAAGGGATGTTAGGCTCGGTGGCTGTAAACGTACACCCGCGGAAAGTCAACTTCAACCACATAGGGCCCTTACGTTGAAATCCTCATCCAATATCGTAATACTTAGCACGTAGGACTTATAACCCAATCCGATGCCTAAACATGCCTCGACGTGAGAAACTAATGTCCCAACGTCGGACAAAATGCAACAACAATTATGGGGTCATGACTCTCAAATGAAACCAATTATGCCACATAGAGCTAATCGACTAACCGATGATTCAATGTTAAAAATACATCATCGAAGACATTGACAATTGAAAGTTTCCACATAATACTCGCATAACTTTACCAAGAGGTTCCACGTTGACATATGAATCATATATCCATATTCTACCCATTCGGTTCACTTTAATATGTCCAAACCCTAGTTTTGGATCCCAAGTATTTAAACCAAGGTTATAGTAAAACAAGTTCCCATGTACAAACTTATCAACAGTTCGACATAAAAGTTCTTCAACCCAATGTTAATTTAACCATGAAGCTAGAGAATAGAAAAAGTATAATGCCAAGCTATATTCACATGTAAATCCAAGATACCATTTTTCTTTTCTTGAAATCCTTCCCAAACACATAAAACCCTAGAATCTCCAAAAATTAGGGTTTTGGGTGAAAAAATGCACCCCAAATTAAAAAATGTTAAAATGGAGATGTCTAATAGGTTAAAAGCAAGATTTTAACATGTATAAGGTTTATAAAAAAGGATGAACTCACTTTGTAGGATTGTAGCTTAAAACCCTAGGAACCAAATCTAAATAAGAAGAAGGTAGGGTTTGGAGCTTGGAGTTGCTTCAACTAGCACAATAATGGTTCACAACAACCTGGAACACATTAATGATCAAGGGATTAAAGTAGATGAGAGGCATTAATGGCAAGGAAGGAAATGAACCGAACTTACCAGCTCTTCTAGAGAGAAAATCGCTGCTGCCTCTTCAAAAATCAGATAAAAAGCTATAAAATTGTGACCTTTTGATTTATAGACTAACCACTCTCAGTGATAGTGACACGGCGATAGTGACAATGTCACTGTCGCAGGGCATAATCGCCCGAATTCCCCCACCCGCGGTACATATGGCGCGGTTGTGACACCGCGATAGTGACCAAGGCACTATCGCCTGACACTATCGCGCGAGTTGTACCGAGAGTCTCTAACCCCCCGGCGATTGTGCCTTCGCGATAGTGACACCCTGCCACTATCGCGAACTTGACACTAGGCTCGAATTTGGAACTTTCGACCAACGATGCATAAACCAAGTTAAAATTTAAATACTTAATATATAATCCAAAGGTACGGTAAATCTCAACGTGAACTGAATACCAACTAAGTTTCCGGATTTCGGGGTGTTACAATCCTCCCCAACATGGAAATGATTTCGTCCCCGAAATACGAACTAAGTAAACAAATGAGGATATCTACATTTCAAGTCCTCCTCCGCCTCCCATGTTACATTGGCCCCACGATGGTGCTTCCATTGAACCTTCACCATTGCCACTTCCTTGTGTCGGAGTTTCCTGATCACTCTTTCCAAAATATCTTCGGGTATTCGACACAACGGTTGTCGTCCACACAGATTTCTGATAGCAGTATGACACTCTCTTCCTCCGCTAAGCACTTTCGTTGATAGCTGATAACTCTCAAATCTTGAGAGTTAATTCCTCTCTTTTCATATTTATTTTACCATATTTTTACCCACTTTGTCCCTCATCTCCTTCAATTGGTCTTAATTGTTCGAACATGGTGATGAAGTCTTAAGATTGCAAAAATTTCGGTTTTACTAACTTTTTGTGCAGAACGTGGCCACCTTGTCGCCACCTTGTTACCACGTTGTGGTAGGCTGAAAATTTATGGATAAGTTTTAGCCAATTCTGGAAAGATTGCATTGTGAAGAAAATTAAAGAACTTTCTGCTCTTTCACAAGAATAATCAAGGAAGAAGACAAAAAGTGTAAGTCAAAGGAAGGTTGAATACTCTTCCTTAAAGCTACTTTTTATGTTTGGTCACATCAACACTCCTTCTTCCTTGGGCTATAAATTGAGGCTTGGAGGCACCATTTCAGCATGATCACTTCCAGGAGCATTCAATACCATCTGGAGCTTAGCATTTAGTTTTCATTCTCTCTTTAAAGCTTGTAGTGTAGTTGCATTTAATTTTTGTAAGTTTAATTTATTGTATTAGCTGTCGCCACGTTGTCACCACGTTGGTGACAACCTTTAAGTTTCATTTATGCAATTTATGTTCATGTTCTCTCCTTCTTCTCTCATGTCTTTTACAGTTGTTATGAACTAAACACCCCTTTGGGTGTGGGTATGAGCCAAGGCTAAGACTAGTAGGCAACACTTGGGTGTTGCCATCTTTGCTAACTCTTAGACTTGGTCGCTCAAGTCGGGACTTTAACTCAACGCGGACAAGCCGATCACTTGTTAGTGTTAATATTAGATCTCAGACCTCGAGAGGGACGAATCCGAAATACGGCTTGAGTGATGCAAAGAAGATTTGAGAAAGTCTTTTATAACCACGTAGAGATACAGGTTTTTGCATGACTTTAACTAAGGTTCAAAATGTCGGTCGATATGGGTGTCACAAAGAGATTTGGGATTCTATATCCATACTGGTGGAACTGAAATCCTTAGAGGTTTACTTAGTTAAGTCGGCAAGTCTTGAGTTGGCGAAAGTGGTGACTTTGTGGGTGCAACGTGGCCACGTTCCGAGGAAACTCACTTTCGAGAGAAATGGGTTTTTAAAGATACTGTGGGCCATTTTGTTTCTGACCATATCGTTACTACATCAGTCTTAGTTAATGCTTGTACCCACATCCTACCTTTTATCTTGTTAATCCCTTTTAATCATTGTTTAGTTTGCTTAAAAACTCACAAATATTGATATTGTTCTCAAAACTCAAACAAGCACTAGAAGTTCATGAAAGTTCTCTGATTCTTAGTTGACTAGTCCTTGTGGAACCGATCTTGGTACTCTACCACTTTATTACTTATAGCGATCATAGTGTCTGGTGTGCACTTGCACCGCCACTGTGGCAACATAGTGGCCACGTTGTGGACCTATACGATTTTCCGCTATCAATAGCACACATAGAATGTAGGGTGGATCCCGTCCATCTCCGGTGGTAAGTCTAACTTGTAAGCTTGAAGTCCGATACACTCAAGGATAGTAAACGGTCCAAGGAAAAGGGGACTTAGCTTCCCCCGCTTTCCAAACCGGATTAGGCCCTTCCAAGGAGACACCTTCAACATCACATGGTCCCCAGCTTGAAACTCTACGGGTCGCCTCTTTTTGTCGGCATAGCTCTTTTGTCGATCTTGCGCCGCTTTCAAACGTTCTCGGATTTCTTTGACTTTGTCAGCCGTTTCTTGCACAATCTCCGATCCGGAAAATTGCTTCTCACCCGCCTCTAACCAACACACGGGGGTTCTACACCTTTTTCCGTACAGGGCTTCAAATGGTGCAGCTCCAAGGCTTGAGTTGTAATACCCTCAATATTGGTAAGAGCAATTAATGAAAACTTTCGATATAACATCAAATAAATCAACACATCAACCTACAATTCAAAACTCATTACGCTCCAATTTTGAAGTTCGATAAATAACCTCAACAAATACAAACTCCAATAATACACAAAGACTAAACCACAGTCGGGTGCTACTTAATCCCCAAACGCAAGTTTCTCTAAATGCGAAAGACTTCACTAAGATATCCACTCCTCGAGCACACAACTAGCACTCTTCTCTTCACAGTGTGACTTGGACTATTCCCAACCGGAACCTGTTGCACATGCCGACAAACAAATAGGTTAGGCTAACACCTAGTGAGTTCAAGAGTTTTCAACATGGATAAAGATATTGTTAAAAAGGAGTAATGCAATTTAAATCATAATCTTTCAATTTGATATGTCATAAATATGAAAACGACTCGTTTTCCAATAATGTGCATTTTAGGCAAAGAAACACCAATATATATGTTTTCCAATCCAAACTACTTCAAGGACGAAGATCCCAATATAAAACGTTCATTCGTAAATTAAATTGAGTCCAAACTCACTCAAAACGTGAATAGTTTTTGAACCCTCCATTTTATGAAATGCGGATAAAACTTTATATCCCGAAACACCCAAAAACACGGGTGGGGTATAATACTCAACCCAGAAATCATGGATAAGATCCATATATACAAAACGTCACCGAAAACTTGGATAATAAAACTCAATACCCAAAACAACACCTTTCGGTGACGGGGGAGACCCGAATTCCATCGAATGTGGCAGGCACACAAAGTTAGGCCACTTATCAATGTTATCGAGCTTCAACAATGAGCTAGGGTTTCCAAATAACCCATTTCCCCAACTCTAGAAATAAACCAAAAACAAGTAAACCTTTAGATCTACAAAGATCCTTATACTAAAGATTGGATGATGCTTACCTCAAACGGAACCTGAAATCTTCCAAACCACGTACCTCCCAAGAAATCTTTTACTCTTCCCATAACTAAGCTTCAAATCACGAACCCTTTGATCTCTCTAGTGTGGATTCACATTAAGCTACTCCAAACTCGGCTCTTGAGCTCTCGAAATCTTCCCAAGGAAGAAAGAAATGGAAAGTGGGAGTAAACTGAGAGAAAACCCTAAATTTTGGGTATAAAAACGACCAGACAGCTTCCCGCGGCCTTGGACGCGACCTCAAGTTGCGGGCCAAGCCGCGCGTGTTGCTGGAACGCAAAACTCAGAGACTTACGCGGCCTGTGCCGCGGCCCTGAGTCACGCGCCAGGTCGCGCAACTCACTGTCCAACCCCGTCCTGCCCAGATCTTCGTGCCCGACTCGATCCTTGAGATTCCCATTACGATAGAGAGGTAAACCTCAATAACTTTCCATCGTAAGAGTTATACGGTTACACTACAATGGTTAAGGGTTTCCAAATTCATGGGTGTTACAATCCTCCCAACCATAAAAAAGATTTCTTCCTCGAAATCTGGCACCGACTAAACACCCAAACGTCGTGTTTAGCGTGACAAATTGGTTCTCTATCCAAAAGGAATGCCCTCACGAAACCTTACCTCAAATACCCGACTACATCTCGGTTGAGATTGTTACTGAATTTCTCATGCCGAACCGTCATAAAACTTAATTCCAAGGTTCATTGTACCTTACCGATGAAGGAATGGTCATCAAGTTCTTATCATATCATTTTCCTATCATAAAAAAAATCTCGGTTGCCTCCCAACCTCAGGTTGCACTTATCACCTCAAGAATAGATTACGACCCTGAGCTAATCATTCCCACCAAGGGTAAATCCCAAAGTGAACTTTGTCCTTAAACACTCCTAATCGTCCTTCATTGAATCACGTTACCCTCTTTTCCTGCCTTTAAGAACACAACAAACTATGCAGAAACGACCCAACCATTGATTGACCATACCCCTTTCAATTCCAAGTATCCACAGCCATGATGACTTTACCTGAGTGGTGAAGGAATCCATATATAACTGATGAGCTGATCACCCGCTGCTGTCGTAAAGACAATATCTCCCGTTTGACAAATTAAGTCTCCTCAATGATCGAGTTCCACTTATGCATTACCTCGACATTCTTACCAAATTCCTAACTAGTTCATACCATAAGAGATCCATCGTTCCCTTCTAGACGACATTTCCTAACACTAGTTTGGTCCGATCATCACAACGTTCGACTCGTTCCTCAAGTTGACACATCACAACACCTATAGCCAACGGGTCACTCTAAACCCCACGGTTACACAATTCTCATAATGCAATCAAGCACCGGCCGACAAATCAAAGAAACCTCGATGGTTACAGATTTATCAATGATCCTTCTCTAAGTATCAATATCTACTTCCCTTAATGTTACCACTTAACTTGAAACACTCCAGATTCAACGGACGTGCTACGGTTATTGTCCTCAAAATCGAGTGTCGTCACCTATCCTCAAAATGTCTATACTGCAATCGTGGATATACCACCACATATTCATTCCCGATTGCATTGAAGAGTTAAAGTTGGCACTTATCATGGCACTAAAATTCAAACAAACGAATCACCACATTTCCTTATTCCCAAAGACTTACCCGGATGACACCCATCCAACCCATACATGATGTCGAAATCCAAGCCATTAAATCATCTCTAGCCATACGCAATTAACCATCCAAAGCTTTAACCCCCAGTTTTACTGAACAGAATGATCACCACTTAAATAATGGAAGAATGCATAAATCTAATACATCAATTACCTCTGCATGAACCAGTACATAAAACCGAAATCCCAAATTCAAAACTAACCATAGGTCAAGTCCTCCGACACTTTAACCTCCGAGGACTCCTTTAGTCCTTAAATACGACCTCTATTACAAGAGGGTTTGAACCTATAGCTCTAATGAGTTCAAGGTTTTTCAAACTACTATGCCAATTTGGAATTTCATAAAACTTCTAAATGCAAAAAGTTTTATAACAAGTAATCATACGAATAAAAATCCACTACCATTTACTCGGTGGGTGTACAAAGTGGTCTCATATACCACACACATAAAATCATTTCGAAAATCGCTTGGTCATTACTCAAGTTAATACTGACGATAAGCAAAGATACGCAACAACCTCTCAAATGGACTACTACGGTCCTAACATGCATCAATTTACGCCATAGATGAGAAATAATTTTACATGCTAAAACAGTGTATAACAAGGCGTTTGTACAAAACTCCCAAAGGGAAGATTCACGTATCAAGGTCCAAAAATTTCTCATTTAACCATATAATTACATGAAATAAAATTTCCAACAAATCCCACATACGTCAATTTATTTTTAAAATTTTGTGAAATGATAGGTACATGCGATTTATCAAACGTGGATAAATTTTAAGTCGATTTCAAACTCTAGGTCGTGCGAATAAAATGTTCTTGACTAAAGATAGTGGCTACAAAGCCATGCATATTAACAAATCAACATAATGCATTGCCTGAAACAATAACGATAAAACCGAGAATCAAAGAATACCCAATGCATCAGTAAAACACGAACCATCCTAGGTTTTTCATAAGTTTACTCACACTAAAAGTTTAAATCAACTCACCCACTTAGTTGTATACAACGAAATAAGCTTGCATAAACTCAAAAGTGAACCCACACGACATTGAAACTCCCAAAATAGCATATGGGGTGGCATCCACCAACAAAATTCTCATGAGATAAATTTCTCAACAACCCATAAAACAATGCACGCAAAGAACTTAGACTATGCATTTCAAGGTTCACCCATGCGTCGCGAATGTCGTAAAACTATACTCCATAAAACTTAACAAAACTCACACGGAATATACTTCCCAAGAAAGCTCAAACACTAAAATAGTGAAAGACAACTCTTCGTCTAAGGCCTTAACATATGTGGAGGAGATCCAATGTTAAGGTCATAAGCCGTAGTTACTTGTCCAAGACTCTATGCAACGTCAAAATACGAACATCACAATATTCGAAAATAGCGTTAGGTAGCAATGAGAATAAACAAAGTCTTAACAAAGCTTGCAACCACATGCAATAAAATAATTTTATGCATGTTTAAGATCATGGTCTAAAACTTGTGTGTGCTAAACATTTCAAGATTTCGTAATATGATCCACATGATGATTTGGAAACATGAGAAATAATCGATGCAATTTATTTCAGAAATAATTTCGTGCATGAATTTGATCGGCACTCAACACCTTGGAACCACGCTCCTCGATTCTTAGTTACACTATCGTCATTCGGATGCTCAAACATCTTAAGGCAAAGATCAAGGATTTCGTAGGTTCACCTTACAATTCCTCCTAGAATAATGTCGATTCCAAAAGTCTATGGCTCTAATCCCACCATTCATTCCGACCCGAAAGGGTCCACTTAATGCAATCACCAAGCTTATTGTCACCCCAAGTGATGAATACTAAAATCATCAACTCCTTCTAATTGTTACCCATATAGAAATCTCTTCACTACCCCAACGGTCATCATACCAAGGCAATTCAAGCATACACATGTAACTCGTAGGTTCACCATAACACTGGCCAGATGCTATTATGAACGTACTGTACATGATCATCCTTGCCACCTTCGGCGTGTTTCCCGTTCCTAGTGACTCCAACCACCTCGAATCATCAAATCTTGAAGTGCTTATTAGTGCAACTTCACTTTCAATCACTTAAAATAACGCTAGTTCGAGTCTAGGCATCCAAAATCAACACCTAATTCTCTTGAACTTAAGCTCTGATACCAACTTATAACACCCTCAAATTTGGTAAGAGCAACTAATGAAAACTTTTGATATAACATCAAATAAATCAACACATCATCCTACAATTCAAAACTCATTACGCTCCAATTATGAAGTTCGATACATAAGCTCAACAAATACAAACTCCAATAATACACAAAGACTAAACCACAGTCGGGTGCTACTTAACCCCCAAACGCAAGTTGCTCTAAATGCGGAAGACTTCACTAAGATATCCACTCCTCGAGCACACAACTAGCACTCTTCTCTTCACAGTGTGACTAGGACTATTCCCAACCAGAACCTGTTGCACATGCCGAAAAACAAAAAGGTTAGGCTAACTCCTAGTGAGTTCAAGAGTTTTCAACATGGATAAAGATATCGTTAAAAAGGAGTAATGCAATTTAAATCATAATCTTTCAATTTGATATGTCATAAATATGAAAATGACTCGTTTTCCAATAATATGCATTTTAGGCAAAGAAACACCAATATATATGTTTTCCAATCCAAACTACTTCAAGAACGAAGATCCTAATATAAAACGTTCATTCGTAAATTAAATTTAACCCAAACTCACTCAAAATGTGAATAGAAATTGAACCCTCCATTTTATTAAATGCGGATAAAACTTTATATCCCGAAACACCCAAAAACACGGGTGGGGTATAATACTCAACCCAGAAATCATGGATAAGATCCATATATACAAAACGTCACCGAAAACTTGAATAATAAAACTCAATACCCAAAACAACACCTTTCGGTGACGGGGGAGACCCGAATTCCATCGAATGTGGTGGGCACACAAAGTTAGGCCACTTATCAATGTTCTCGAGCTTCACGTAGAGCCATGGATCTCCGTATACGGCTCCCAACCGAGCAACCACCTCAATATACCCAAATGCCTCTAGTGTCTACTCGACCTCTAAATGAGCGTCACCACAAAAGCCACAAGTCCCCGTATCCGGCTCACCATGGGCACCACCGCAAGACTTAGCTCTGTATACGGCTCTGCAGAGCACCACCGCAAGCTTCCATAAAAACATGACTTGGGGACCACTCACTAGACTTCAAACACGGACACTAAATTCCACGATGAGTAACCAGACTGGATTACAAACGGGCATCAAGTTCAACCACCCACGATCTATAACTCGAGCCCTTTAATAAAGGTTACACGATTATCGAGTTCAACCACCCACGATCTATACCTCGAGCTCCCGCTAGCCATAAACAATATCTAGTCCTAAAACGGGGATAAAGTCCCCACTAAACCAACTGACTGACTCATATGCCTATGGATCCAATGCATTACAGTCTAAACGTTACATGACTCAAACGAATGAACTAACGCATTCAAAACATGTAACTCTCAAATAAGATGCAACGAAGTACACCATACGTTCAAGGCTCCTTAACGAGCTACCAAAATTGAACAAACGTTCCAAAGACTCAAACAAGTACAAATCAAGCCCCAAAAGGCTTAATAAACGTTTGGCTAAAACACGAGAGCCAATATGGTTATATAACCCAAATTATATCCTTCCCCAAAATCTCTGTTTCTCAAGTCACCATTGACCTTCGGCCCAAAACCCAAAAATGATTATTATTTTCTAAAATGTTCCCAAGGTCGGGAATGTCCCAACCCAAAGGACCCACACACTCTTTCTTTCAAAAAATCCCATTACATGAATGATGCATAAAACCCGACAAACACTAAAATGCGTTTTTGACCATATATCCATTTATGTAATAAATCATCGAAACTCATTCATTTATGACACATTTAACAAAATGCCCAAAATCCCAAATGTAGATATTTTATAAAGTTTAATAAGCTAAATACTTCAAATAATCAAAAGTTGCCAAATAACTCCACAGTTTAATAAGCTAAATACTTCAAATAATCAAAAGTTGCCAAACACATAAATACTTTAAAATGGATATTTTGGCATGTACAATGTTTTCACAAATCAACTTGAACTCACCTTGCTAGGTTAGGTTAAACCTAGGTTCCAAATCCAACCATTAGCCTCCAATAGTGTAGATTCATCCCTTTTCAAGTCATCTTCAACAATGAGCTAGGGTTTCCAAATAACCCATTTCCCCAACTATAGAAATAAACCAACAACAAGTAAACCTTTAGATCTACAAAGATCCTTATACTAAAGCTTGGATTTACAAGATGCTTACCTCAAACGAAACCTGAAATCTTCCAAACCACGTACCTCCCAAGAAATATTTTACTCTTCCCATAACTAAGCTTCAAATCACCAACCCTTTGATCTCTCTAGAGTGGGAGTAAAATGAGAGAAAACCCTAAATTTTGGGTATAAAAACGACCAGACAGCTTTTCGCGGCCTTGGCCGTGACCTCAAGTCACAGGCCAAGCCGCGCGTGTTGCTGGAACCCAAAACTCAGAGACTTACGCGGCCTGTGCCGCAGCCCTGAGTCGCGTGCCAGGTCGCGCAACTCATTGTCCAACCCCGTCCTGCCCAGATCTTCGTGCCCGACTCGATCCTTGAGATTTCCATTACGATAGAGAGGTAAACCTCAATAACTTTCCATCGTAAGAGTTATACAGTTACACTACAATGGTTAAGGGTTTCCAAATTCATGGGTGTTACAAAGTGGTTGATGTTATTGTATGCAAACTCTACCAAAGGTAAATGAGTATCCCAACTTCCACCGAAATTGATCACACAAGACCTAAGCATGTCTTCCAATGTTTGAATCATCCTTTCGCTTTGTCCGTCGGTTTGTGGGTGGTAAGTCGTGCTCAAGTTCACTTGTGTGCCCAATTCTTGTTGCAAGGATCCCCAAAATCTTGATGTAAACCGGCTATCACGATCGGAGACTATAGATAAGGGTATACCATGTCTAGAGACGACCTCATCTATATACAACTTCGCCAGCTTATCCATTGGCAAGGTTTCTCGCATCGGTAGAAAATGCACACTCTTCGTCAAACGGTCAACAATCACCCAAATTGTGTCATTGACCCTCAAGGTCTTTGGCATCTTGGTCATGAAGTCCATAGTAATCTTTTCCCACTTCCACTTGGGTATTTCTAACGATTGAAGGCTCCCATAAGGTCATTGGTGCTCGACCTTCACTTGCGAAAAAGTCACACATCGCTCCACACAGTGTGCCACATCTAACTTCATACCCGACCACCAATAGTGTAACTTCAAGTCCCTATACATCTTTGTACTTCCCGGGTGGATAGAGTATTTGAACTTGTGCGCGTCTCCCAAGAGTAACTCCCGGTTCCCGCCAATCTTTGGTACCCAAGCTCATCCATCAAAACATTTCATCCCTCGGCTATCTTCGGTCAAGAGTAGGTGTTTCTTGACCATTACTTCATCTTTGAGATTCTCTTCCAACAAGGCCTCAGTTTGCGACGCTTTAATCCTTTCCATGAGACTTGACACTAACTCGATTCTCGTAAGCTTGGCTTGTAGTCTCCCACTATACTCTTTCCGACTCAAGGCATCGACCACCACATTTGCTCTCCCCGGGTGGTAAAGTAGTTCACAATTGTAGTCCTTGAGTAGTTCCAACCATCTTCTTTGCCTCATGTTGAGCACCTTCTGATCAAAGACGTACTTCAGGCTCTTGTGGTCCGTGTACAAGGTACACTTCGTGCCATAAAGATAATGTCGCCACAACTTCAAGGCGAACACTACCACTACTAAAATTCTTCTCATGTAATTTTAGTTGCCTTGACGCATAGGCAATCACCATTCCCCTTTCCATGAGCACACACCCAACCCCATCTTGGATGCATCGCTATAGACTACAAAGTCCTCTGATCCTTCCGGCAAGGATAAGATTGGAGCCTCGCACAACTTCCTTTGCAATGTTCGGAAAGCTTTTTCTTGTGCTTCGGTCCATACAAACTTTACATTCTTCTTGGTCAACGTTGTCAATGAAGAGGCAATCTTGGAGAAATCCTATATGAACCTTCGGTAATAACCTGCCAAGCCCAAAAAGTTCCGGATCTCAGATGGGCTTTTTGAAGGTTCCCAATTCATCATAGCTTCTATCTTCGCCGGTGTTAGGACATAAAATGTCCAAGTTTGGAAAGTTTTGTAAAGGACTCAACTTTAATATTTGTATTGGGTTTAGTTTAAATTGTATTGGGCTTTAATGTAAATGGGTTTGGGCTTTAGGTTAAAACAAGGGAGTTGGGAGATTATATATAGTTTATGTGTTTAGGCTTTTAATGTTAAGTCATTCATAACACAATGTAGCCGTTTTGAGGGATTGCGTGTTCTAGAGAGAGAAACACTTTCTCTCTCTAGGTTTGTGTTATGTTCTTCAATTTCAAGTGAATAAAAGGTATCTCTCCCAATCTCATCTTGTTATCATTATTTGATCATGAATTATTGTTAGTTTGGTAATCTACAGTCGGGTCTACCTTCACTCCGTCTTTTGTGACCACGTGTCCCAAAAACTGCACTTCCTTCAACCAAAACTCACACTTGGAAAATTTAGCGTAAAGCTTCTCCTTCCTTAAGACCTTCAAAACATCGCGAAGATGATGCATGTGATCGGACTCGTCCTTGGAGTAAATCAGGATATCGTCAATGAACACGATGACCGATTTATCAAGGAAGGGTCGACACACGCGATTCATTAAGTCCATGAATACCGTCGAGGCGTTTGTTAAGCCAAAGGGCATCACTAAGAACTCATAGTGACCATAGCGTGTCTTAAATGCGGTCATCGGAATGTCGTCCTCCTTGACCTTCACTTGGTGGTAACCCGAACGTAGATCGATTTTCGAAAAATACCCCGCTCCTTGAAGTTGGTCGAATAAGTCATCGATTCTAGGGAGTGGGCACTTATTCTTTACAATCACCTTATTCAATTCCCTATAATCGATGCACATTCGTATGGTGCCATATTTCTTCTTCACAAACAAGACCGGTGCTCCCCACAATGACGAGCTCGATCTCACGAAACCCTTCTCGAGAAGGTCCTGTAACTGACCCATCATCTATTTCATAACTGACGGGGCCAAGCGATATGGAGATCTGGTTATCGGAGCCGCTCCCGGTGCTAGGTCAATCGTGAACTCCACCTGGCGGTCGGGTGTCAAACCAGGCAAGTCGTCCGAAAAGACATCGGAAAATTCTCTTCCACATCTTCTAGCTTTTTCTTCTCGAGCTTGGCGTCTATAACGTACGCCTAGAAGGATGAGCGTCCTTTCGTTAAACATTTTTGTTCCTTCACCATGCTGATGATTCCTATATCGCCCTTCCGCCTCTCTCCGTACACAGTCACCGATTCGGCATCCGAAATCGGAATTCGGATCAACTTTTTAGCACAAAGGATCTCGGCTTGATTATTCGCCAACCAGTCCATCCCGATAACAACATCGAATCCTCCGATGACCATTGGCATTATATTAACTGGAAATTCTCTTCTTTCAATTTCTAACTTGCAACCTTTAAGGATGTCCCGAATCACTACTTGATCACCATCCGCTAATTCTACCACTAAAGCATCTTCTAAACTAGTAGTGGGTACGGACAACTTTTGACAAAATGAACTTGATACAAACGAAAAGCTAGCCCCCGAATCAAATAAAACGTGTGTAGGTACGGAGTTTAGGAGAAACGTACCCGACACTACATCCGTCGATGCTTTCGCTTCCTCAGTAGTCATCTGGAATTCTCTTCCCGTTGCTTTTGGAAGGTCCATTTTCTTTCCCCCGCTGAAACCCGCCTTTGCCTTTGGGCACTCGCTCCTAATGTGTCCCGGCTCCTTGCATCCAAAGCAAATTTGCCCTCTGATTGGGAAATCTCGGAAACTGTGACCGGGCTTGCCACATTTAAAACATGGCTCGGATCCTGAGTTACAAGGGCCGAGATGTTTGCTTCGACACTTGGAACACCAAGGAACATCTCGTCTCGGGCCCACCCCTCGTTGACTGCTGTTGTTGAACGGATTTGGTTTCTTGGAGTGCATCGAACTCCCTTCCCATCTTCTTTTCTCAATTGCAACACTTCTCTCCATCTTGTTTGAGCCATAAGAATCTTCCACGAGTTGTGCTTCCTCGATTGCCTCCCGAAGAGTAGAGGCTTTTGACACTCGAACCATATTCATCATCTCGGTAGGCAAACCCTTGATGTAGGTTTTGATCTTTTCTCTTTCGGTGGGGACCAGGTGTCCCACCAAACCCAGTTTATCCATAAACAACTTGCTGTACTCCTTTACTAACAAATTCCCTTTCTTCAAACCATAGAATTCGTCAATGATTCGGTCCATGGATCTCTTGTTACAGAATTCTTCCATTGCCTTTTTCTTGAAAGTTTCCCAGCTGAGTTTGGTTAGTACTGCAGCTTCAACGGAAGTGGAATATACATTCCACCATGTGAGGGCCGCCCTTCTAAGCATTAGAGACCCGAATATAGCTTTCTGGTTTTCCCCACACTTGCTCAATCGAAAGGCCTGCTCCATTTCTCGGATCCAGTTCTTGCATGCCACCGGGACGTCTTAGCCCTTGAACTCCGGTGGTCGGCATCCGAGGAATGCCTTAAAAGTGCAAGTTTTTGACACTTGCCTTGCTTCCGGGGTTGGGGTCTCATTAGAAGGAATTTCGGGTATGGTACCTCCGGATCCCGCCACCAAGATGTTTTCCGCGACCGTTTCGTGTCTACGGTTGTTAGTATCACGTCCTCCAGTAGCTTCAAAAACATTTTCTGTTGTTGAGCCATTGCCGCGTTCATAGCTTGCATCATTCGGTCCATCATCCTAGATTCCGGAGTCACCTCCTCCATTATTGGTTCAGATGGGGTTATGTTGCGACGGGGTACATGTTCGGGTCCTCCACCCAAAACATTATGTGGCCGTGGGGGCAAGTCTGTAGTCGTACCTCTAGGGTGTTCGGTCGTAGATGCCGATGCCTCTTGACTCTCCGGCCGATTTTGAGTATTTACCATTGTCTGCCACACACACGCGAGAATATAGGTGAGATATAGATTATACGATTTATATACAAGGAAACTTACTACTACATTCATTAATCATCATAACAATGGAAACAAGCATAATCACGTAAAACATTCTCATAATAACGTTAGCTAAGTGAAATTATGAACATGTGATACGTAAGAATTTTCATCACCATCACCACAACTCTCAATTTGTGTAATTTCCGTCGACTCTAATACCATCCTATCTTAAGAGTTCTACCCAATCTCACTCGATCATAACTTAAAATCACAGCTTAAATCTAGGTATTCTACATTCATACCTAGTTCACTTAAACTACTGCTCTGATACCAACTTGTAACACCCTAAATTTTAGAGGAATAAAAAAACGAAAATTCGGAAATATGACGGCTATAAAATGAGTAAACCTGAGTAATCAATAACCTGCCAAAACAATACCAAAGTATCATCCCGAAACGGGGAATAAGGTTATGCCATTTACAAAACAACTCAATGAAGAATAAAAATCGGCAACCTATTAATCTAACTTAGTCAAGAGAGATTAAGGCCGGGTGTCGCTATTCCTCCAAAATGTATGTCCACTATCATCATTGTATCGGTCACTTTATCTCCTAAAAATACCGTTCTCGACCCCTAGGTTGTCCGCTCATTCCCGACGAATCCCACCGCTAGATTGACCTGTTATACATGTCATTTTAAGAAAAAGTGTTTGACTAAAGCCTAGTGAGATCAGACAGTTGTATTTAGAATAATCAACAATGAGCATAAGTAAATGAAGTGAGTTATAAAAGTGATACCAATAATCTTTATCATAAACAGATACCTCTTGGGTTAACGAGGAGACCCACTTACTAACACAAGTGGTGGAACACAAGAGTAAGCCACTTGACAAGTCAGTAAAACCAATACACATAAAAGTACATGTAAGGGATGTTAGGCTCGGTGGCTTTAAACGTACACCCGCGGAAAGTCAACTTCAACCACATAGGGCCCTTACGTTGAAATCCTCATCCAATATCGTATTACTTAGCACGTAGGACTTATAACCCAATCCGATACCTAAACATGCCTCGACGTGAGAAACTAATGTCCCAACGTCGGACAAAATGCAACAAAAATTATGGGTTCATGACTCCCAAATGAAACCAATTATGCCACATAGAGCTAATCGACTAACTGATGATTCAACGTTAAAAAATACATCATCCAAGACATTGACAATTAAAAGTTTCCACATAATACTCGCATAACTTTACCAAGAGGTTCCACGTTAACATATGAATCATATATCCATATTCTACCCATTCGGTTTGCTTTAATATTTCCAATCCCTAGTTTTGGATCCCAAGTATTTAAACCAAGGTTATAGTAAAACAAGTTCCCATGTACAAACTTATCAGCAGTTCGACATAAAAGTTCATCAACCCAATGTTAATTTAACCATGAAGCTAAAGAATAGAAAAAGTATAATGCCAAGCCATATTCACATGTAAATCCAATATACCATTTTTCTTTTCTTGAAATCCTTCCCAAACACATAAAACCCTAAAATCTCCAAAAATTAGGGTTTTGGGTGAAAAAATGCACCCAAAATTAAAGAATGTTAAAATGGAGATGTCTAATTGGTTAAAAGCAAGATTTTAACATGTATAAGGTTTATAAAAAGGATGAACTCACCTTGTAGGATTGTAGCTTAAAACCCTAGGAACCAAAGCTAAATAAGAAGAATGTAGGGTTTGAAGCTTGGAGTAGCTTCAACTAGCACAATAATGGTTCACAATAACCTGGAACACATTAATGATCAAGGGATTGAAGTATATGAGAGGCATTAATGGCAAGGAAGGAAAGGGAGCGAACTTACCAGCTCTTCTAGAGAGAAAATCACTGTTGCCTCTTTAAAAATCAGATAAAAAGCTCTAACATTGCGACCTTTTGATTTATAGACTGACCACTCTCAGGGATAGTGACACGACGACAATGACATCGCGATAGTGACTAAGGCACTATCGCCTGGCACTATCGCGCTAGTTGTACCGAGAGTCTCTAACCCCCGACGATTGTGCCTTCACGATAGTGACACCCTATCACTATCGCGAGCTTGACACTGGGCTCGAATTTGGAACTTTCGACCAACGATGCATAAACCAAGTTAAAATTTAAATACTTAATATAGAATCCAAAGGTACGGTAAATCTCAACGCGAATTGAATACCAACTAAGTTCCCGGATTTTAGGGTGTTACATCAAGGGATTCGCTCCCTCGTATGGGGTCAAAAGACATAAATCCTTCCAGTGAACTTTAGTGGTTATTTTTATAGTTTTAGTAGTGGTACATATCAATGGACCCACTAATGTTGATAAGTGTTTATCTACTGATATTGATTATTGTTTAACCATTGATGTTGATCAGTTCCTAACTGCTTGGAACTATCATGTTACTTCTTATAACTTCCTGATAATTGCTGATAACTTTCAATAAATACCTACATTAAAAAGGTTTGTTCATTCTCGTTTTTTGATGCAAAACATTGGAACATCTCAGTGTTTTTGCTCTCGATTTTCTGTCAAAATTGTGAGTGTGAATCTATATTAGCCTCGAATAATTTTTGTGTAACCCAAGGCAAATTAAGGTCGAAATATTACTTAAGGAACGTGACGATCTCAGATTCGTATCCAATTTGATTTGTAACACTTTATGTGAAGATTTTGTAACACCCTAAAAATTGGGTAAATTTAAAACTTAAAATTTCGGCAATATGACGGCTAAAAATAAGGGTTTAGGACCTGTAATAAATAAACAACTAAAACCTAACGGCCTGGTTTAGTTTGTAAAGAATATAGTAGCGACAAATGAAACATAATACACAACAACCTAATTAATCTAGAACAACAAAACCAACTAGATTAAGTGTGGGTGTTGCTATGTCTCCAAAATGCTCTTCTCATGAATTCCCAAAAATGCCCGGTCCATAGGTGCTCCTAGATGTGCTTCTGACGGATCAAGGCGCCCTATGCACATCGCTAACCGAACCTGTGAGTCATTACACACAAACACAAATATTAGACTAAAGTTTTAAAGATATAATAAGAATTTCATATTTTAATAAGGAAGTAATACCAACGTAATTAAGCATTACCGGTGCGCCTTTGGATCGGACCTATGTCATCATCCCAATTGGGATGAACAATCATTTCTTGTACAATACCACAAGAGAAAACTCCGGAATGAAGGGGGAGACCCGTTGCCATCTTGGGTGACGAGAATACGTGAGTGGAGTCACCCGTGATGTTTATTAGATTTTACCACACATCCCGGTTCTAGTTCCCATGCCATGCCAGACATCACAATCCTCGGACCGTTTATTCCTCTAGCGCTTACTCCGTCGAGTTACACCTCAAGGACTTACGGACATGGATGCCTATCCAAAGTAGACGAGTTACAACTCGGAGACTTGCATCACCTATTGCCTACTCGCTAGAGACCCAAAGGCCAACAATTTGAATTATATATTCGAACCATCTAATTCCTCGTGCACAAGGGATTAGACATAACCTCCACATTTAGACCATAATCAAATATAAGTGACATCTTCCATGCAATGTACACGTTTCTTTCAAAAGACGTATTAAAGCTTATTCATGCGCATATCTCTACCCCACTACTTGTGTGACAATATAGTAACCATAACCGGTGATATAATTCCAACTGTTGATAAGAATAAATGCAATCCATTTCCCATATACATACAAACGATCTTTTGCCACAACATTTACCTATTACATTATTTCATACATAGGAAAGCTGTTAAATATCAGGTAGTTCTCACAAGAGTCAAATCACCCATACATGGAAAATGCACAAAACCCTATCTTTTGTTTACTTGAACACTTTGTAACCTTCATATAAGCAAGTAATTATGCAAGTAAAGATGGACAAGGTTTAGAAGACTCACCAAGTAGGGTTGTAATGTAAAACCCTTAGAATGTTGAAAACCTTAGAAATGTGGAGTGAATGCTCCTATAACCTTAGAACCCTAAAAAGCACCATACATTAATGATTTACCCACCAACCATTTAATGAGGAGAGGAAAAGGAAAGAGTGTGTGAAAATCGTACCTTTAATGTGTGTGGACGTCCTCTAGGTTGGAATTCTCAAACAAGGAACATAACCCTAAAAAATGGCATTAAATGAGAAAACTCCGTCTGGCCTCGCGCGATAGTGCCACGGTGACAGTGCCATTGGCACAGTCGTGCCAAATGTAACGCGACTGACCCTTGGCTCGCGATTGTAACACCTGCGACTGTGACATGGCACTATCACCTGTCACAGTCGCGTCAATAGTACCGAAAGTGGTGATCCCCGCGCGACATTTCCCTGGCAACAGTGCCACTGGCACAATCGTAGGGCACAGTCGCGGGTCCCACCCCGGCTGTTGTCCGATTCCGTTGCAACGCTATAATTTGACCCAATCAACCTTAAAATCACTAGTTCAGTTCGGGAAACTTTTAAAACATAAACCGAAAATGTTAACTATAAAAACGAGGTCTAAAATTCGGGGTGTTACAGATTTGGTATGTTTTTCTATGGAGCTTGTGTTTTTCAAGTACATGTTTGTTTTTTTCTTAATGTAAAGGATCAATATTTTGTTGTAAAAGTTCAACAAGATCAAATTATTCAATGGATGCGAAATGGTTTCAAAGTCTCATGAAACTAGACATTCTCACTTGATATCAAATCTAATAATATTATTATGTAATGTCGTGTTTTTTTACGTTTAGTACATATTAATTTATGGGTATTTTTCGTTATAAAAATCTCGTCATCTTTTGGAAATATCGATCTTGGAGTTGTTTAGTTTATCTCTATGAGTTACCGGGACAAAAAGATAGCATTTTCAGAAATTAGGGGACGATCAGGGGTTCGGAGTAACACCCCTGTTTGGGTAAAATTTCACAAGTACGACCGACACAAGAAAACCAAACGTTTCCAATATTAAGACAACTCTTGTATTAAGATAAGGTCATGAAGACCACGCACATCGACGACTATGATTATCACTTATTGCGATGGTTGTAAGTTTCTTACGACCTCAACCATACAATCTCTCGACGACTGAAATATCTTGCGATTCTTATAACGTAACTAACGATTATGACTCCTTTATTGTCAATCATGTGTTTCTTCTATGATTGTTTATCACAGGATTAATGGGCAACGGTCATAACGGACGACCATCATCAAGATCATTCAATGTGTAGACCGTTGGACATTAAAAGCTCATTAATGGTGATTCAAGCTATATATACAAGCTCGAAGAGTCACTCGAGACATTTGAATCATTTTTTAGAAGCATACAACACTTAAGCATACGAAAGCGTTCAAACTTTTAGTCAAGAACTCTCGACGAAGTGCTACACTTCACGACAAATGACATAAACTTACGATTTGTTTACTTTTACTTGTAATATCGTTAATTGTACTTTCGATCGCTCCTTCTAAAGGACGACGTCCCTGTTTGACGTCTATAGTGCACTTGACAATCTCTGCTATCGCCCGCGGTTTTTACCCTCGACGGGGTTTTCCGCGTCACCAAATTCCTTGTGTCTTATCTTTTATTATTCTTGTCGTATGCTTTGTTGCTAGATTCGTTACTTTTGTTGTTAAAAGCTCCACATCGACCTTAAGTTATCCTTGGGATTTTTTTGGCATTAACAACCCCTAAATTTAAAAAATAGCAGAAAATTTAGAACTTTCAAAATTCTTCAAATTAAACAACTTTAATAATGAAATGCTTAAAGTTTACAAAAGAAGGTAGACAAGATAAACATCAGAGCCTAAATGGACAGTCTCATCCTCGACAGATTTAGAAAATTCGGGTGTTACTAATACCACTAGATCTGCTATCTTTAAAATCCGGATGACCCATCTAAGCCATCCTATTGGAACCTCTTGTAACACATGGAAATCTTGGTGAGAAATAAACTTAATGATTAAAATTCACTCCCTAGATTTATTTCTTTTATCGTCGACTCGTTGCAAGGAAAAGTCAAAGTTTCGGGCTTTGGGGGGTGTTGGGCGACGTTGCCCGACGACTATGCCAAAGGGCACTATCGCAGGGCATAGTCGCGGGAACAAAGCCACCCACGATACATCTTAGGAGACAGTGTCTGGCGATTGTGACAGGGTCACTGTCGCGTGAGATAATCGCAGAAACGCCCCAACTTATGGTATATTTCGGGCGAGAGCGCCAGGGCACAATCGCGGTGGCATAGTCGTCGTCGGTTGACTTGGGGCTTTAAGCTGCGAATTTGTTGTCTAAACCTCATAACTTCTCAATCATTTCTAAGTTAAATGCTCTTTACTTGAAGACCTACTTGGGAGACGATTTTGGAGCATTCAAGAGGATCTCAACCTTAAATCTTCAAGGTCCTCATCCTCAAACTAGAGATTGTAAGCCTAGGGATTCAAACACTCCATCTCCAACCTTCTCCAAGTTTGACCAAGTTTCTAGGTTTTTATCAAAACCTATTTGGTGAGTTCATCCTCCTCTTTTCTAAACATTTATATGGCTTATAATGTTCAGTTGATGATTTCCTAGTGTTCATGTTTCTCAAATTTCGGATTTGAGGATTTTGGATAAATTAGGTCAAAATTAGGGTTTTGGAAAAAATGGGGATTTTGATACAAAATGTTTGAGGAACAATTCTAAATGCTTGAATATAATTATTTATGGTTGAAAACTTATGGATCTAGGTTTTGGAAGATTTGGCTTGAGGATTCAAGTTTCTTCAAGGAAGCTCAAGTTGGGGTGAAATCTAGATTTAGCCTAAATCTAGCAAGGTGAGTTCAAGTTGATTTGTGAAAACGGTGTACATGCCAAAATGTTCATTTTAAAATTTTTATGTGGTTTTGCATGAAATTATCAACTGTTGAGTTATTTGGTAAGTTTCGGTTATTCGAAGTGTTTAACTTTATAAACTTTGCAAAACACTCATATTTGGGATTTTGGTCATTTTGATAAATAAAGCATAAGTATTAGTATTTTAGTTATTTATTTTATGGGAGTAGACATTTTGAGTATAAATGCACTTTTAGTGTTTGTCTTGGAAAAATGTTTAATTTTGTGTTATGGGACGTTTTCGAAAGAATTAATGGTATAAAGTCATTTGGAAAATAATTTGTTTCAATCTAAACCGTGTAGGAGTTTATTCATGTATTTTGGAGCGTGTGTTTTCATAACGTGAGTCAATTGCATTTCATTGTTTGGGGACCGTTAATTGTTGGTCAAAAAGGATTTTGAGCACTTTAGCTCGGTCTTGACTTAAAAGAGTCGTGCGGGACATTTGTCCGTTTCTAATGACTCAATGTAGAGCCCATTTATGATTTTCATATTAATGCATCTTGTTGCATAATGATGGTAATTACATGCTCGAGTACGTTAGTCATTCATGTGTATTCATGTAATGTTAGACTGTGTTGCATTGGATCCATAGACACATAAGTCAGTATTTATTTGAGGGTCAATTGGGTATTTCGGGGTTGGACTCCGGGACCCATGTTTTATGACCTGAACCTTTCAAGTTTACACTAGGAGGGCTGAGTCAGGTTGTGCCGTTGTGTTGTAGGGTGTTTGGGCCTCCGCTACTTTGAGGTAAAGCCTTGGAGGTAGTCCTTAAGTGTGTCGGGCCTTCGGGGTGGTATTCATGGTAATGACCACTTTTAATGCCAAATGTAATACCCTCAAATTTGGTAAGAACAACTAATTAAAATTTCGGTATAATATCAACATAAGGAACAAAACTTCCTCATACAATTCAAAACTCAGTATACCCCAAGTTAAAATTCAATAACTAACCTCAACAAATATATAAACTCCAATAATATACAGGTACTAAACCGAAGTCGGGTGTTACTTAACCCCAAACACAAGTTACTCTTCCCAAAACAAATGCGGAAGACTTCAACCAGTTAAACACTCTCCTAGCATGCAACTAGCACTCCTCTCTTCACAGTGTCACAAGTTAGTTTGAGGACCCGTTGGTCAAAGGAAAGGGGGTCCTGATTCCGGGATGTTTGCTGGTTGGTAGTGAGAGGACTCTTAGTACCTGCATACCCAAGAGGGGGTGCTCCCTTCGGTCATCAATGTTGGGTTGAGGTGGTTTAAGAGCTCTTAAACCCTGTTTTAACAGTTCTCAAATGGGGTCCTATGTTATCGTTAGCCTTGACCTAGCTTCCCGGAAGAATCTCCGGAGCTTAAAAGCACATAGCTTATTTGACAGAGACGACGTTTAACCTTAACTAACCCTATGTCCTCGGTGAATGATATTCCTTGTCGGGGAAGAAAGAGTCTGAGGTTGGGTTGGTGCACTAACAGCTGGAATTTCTCTCTTAGCCCTCGGTAGCCCACAGCGAAAAAACATCGTCTCTGTCAAATAAGCAGCTATAAGCATGAGGGCCTGCAAACACTCCTTTGTTCGTTTAGCATACTTCCTTGGGTCACTACTCCCAAGGAAGCGAGACCAGATAGGGTGTTCCATACCACCAGGGGTGGTGAGCAGAGTGAGTGCAGGCCCTCGTGCTTAAGGGTACAGGCTTCTTAGTGCTGCTTCCTGCAGTTCTAGGGGAGGAGAACGAACAATAGTTCTTTTGTGCTCCCCCCTTTGGGAGGGGGAACGCCAAGCCCTACTTATTAGGGGGGGGGGGACTCTTTGGCACCTTAGATAAATTCCTTTACCTAGGGGATCAAGTACCTGTTGGGAACTGAAGAATTCATCAAGTGTGGTTAATGCTGCTGGTTCAATGTTACTACTGCTAGAAGATTCAAGGTTAATACTGTTGAGTGTTACTACTGCTAGTGTCAATTAATACTGCTAGTCAAAGTTAGTGCTGCTTGAACAAAGTTAGTACTGCTTAGCTAGTTAGTACTGCTAGTAGTTAGTACTGCTTAGTAGTTAATGCTGCTGAAGATTAATACTGCTTATATGATGAAGATTCGTATGAAAGGATATACATAGAAGCTTAGAGATATACATGGAAGATATACTGAAGATATTTTATTGTAATTATCTTTTGTATTCAGTATATATATTGTATAGTTTAGAATAATTAAAATTGGAATTTTATCATTAGAGAGAAAAAAATCAACCTCAAGGCATAGATCCTAATTCTAGAGAAGTAGAATTCGTATTGGTGAGCCTGTTCATCAATATTGAGGTTGTGTGTTTAATCTTGTAACTTCAAGCATTCAATACAAGTTTACAGTTTGTTCTTCATATTTTCTGTATTGATTTACTGTTTGATTGAATATCAAAGTGTTATTCCGCAAACTTCTTTGATATTGTTTCTGAGAATTAATTCTTGTTGAGAATTCGATCCTGACAAGTGGTATCAGAGCTTAACTCTCTCAGAAACAGTTATTCATCATGGAAAATCTTACAGAATCAAGCAGTACTTTGGTCTCAAAAGTTCCAATGCTCAGATCCAATGAATTTGACATGTGGAAGATCAGAATCAAGCAATATATTCTTCTCACAGATTACTCTATGTGGGACATCATTGAGAATGGCCCATCTGATGGAGGAAAGATTGGTGAAGATGGCAAAAGAACTCCTCCAAAGACAGATGCAGACAGGAAATCAAGACAGACAGAGATGAAAGCCTTGAGCACACTGCTCTTGGCCATTCCAAATGAGTATCAACACCAATTCTGCAATTGTACTGATGCACAGATGCTCTGGAATGCTCTAGAGAAGAGATTCTCAGGTACAAAAAGTACCAAGAGAAACCAAAAGGCAATCTTAAAGCAACAGTATGAAAACTTCATCTCAACTAAGAATGAGTCCATGACTCAAACTTTTGACAGGTTTAATAAACTAATTGGTGAACTAGCTACTATGGGAGTACAGATTGATCAAGATGATGTGAACAGAAAGTTCTTAAGGTCCCTTGGAGATGAATGGACCATGTACACTGTGTCATTCAGACAGAATGATCAGTTGGAAGAAAAAGAACTTGATGATCTGTATAATGATCTTAGAGTATTTGAAGCTGAGGTGGAGGCAAAGAAGAAGCCTTCTGGATATGTTCATAATGCTGCACTCCTATCAGCATCAATTGATTCTACTGCTAACCCTGAATCAGTTAATGCTGCTAATGGATCAAATCTAGATAAAGGCACTGATTATGTGTTTGAAGCTCTTCTTTCTAATCATGGAAATTCCTCTTTGATCAATGATGACTTAGAAAAACTTCATCCTGATGATCTGGAAGAGATGGATATTAAATGGCAGATGGCCATGCTTTCCATGAGGGTTAAGAAGTTTATAAAGAGGACTAGAAGAAACAACTTCTCACAAAGAAGAGAAGATGGAGCAGGATTTGATAAATCAAAGGTAGAATGCTACAAATGCCATCTGAAGGGACATTTTGCTAGAGAATGCAGAAGTGGAATGTCTCACAATAGCAACCATCAACAAGCTCAATCTGGAAGCTTCAATAACAACAGAAACTCTGCTCAAGCCCTTGTTTCTCAACAAGGAATGGGGTTTGATTGGAGTGATCAAGCAGAAGAAGCTATTCAGAATCAAGCTCTTATGGCTAAAGTATCTGATCTCCCATCTGAGGTAAGTTCTAATCTCTGTTCTAAAACTTGCATAGACACTGTTAAAAGGTACAGGGATCACAATCAGAAGATGAGTGATGACCTTAAGAGATTAGAAAAGGATATAAAAGACTATGTGAAGATTGTAGAAAGATTTGAAGATCAGATCAAAGGTTTTCAAGCCAATGAACTACAACACTCATATGACACCAATTACTGGCAGTGGGAGAAAAAGGATTTAGAACTTAAACTGACCAAATCTAAAGAGGAGAGTGAAAAACTGAAAGAGGAGTTAACCAAGGTTAAGCTTGATGTAGAAAAGTTTTCCAATGCTTCTAAAGCAATGGACTCTTTACTACAAAATCAGATTCATGATAAGCTGAGAAGAGGAATTGGGTATAATGCCACACCTCCACCATATAACAACAATTACATTCCTCCTACTTCAGACCTGTTAGACACCAAAGATAGGAAGGACTTGCCTGAGGGAGCCACAGAAATAGATCCCTTAGATGAGGTAATTGTTGAGGATAAGACTGAGAAAGAGGTTGGCAAGAGTAAGGAGAACAAGGTAAGTGATGAGATTTCTATAGAAAACAATATTATCACCAATGAGGATTGTGGTAGGGCTTGGATCAAATCCAAGAACATAGAGAAGACAGAGGAAAAGTCTGGTAAGGTCCATTATAAACAGACCACAGTTGTGAATCCAGGTCCTTGCAAACAGTGTACTTGTAAGAAGAATGAGCCCCAAAAACAGGACAAAAAGAGGGGAAATCAAAGAAACTGGAATAATCAATGGGCACATAAACAAGGGGTTGATCTGAGTAAAATCAATAGACCAAAACCTTGTTTTATCTGTGGCAAATTGAATCATCTTGCAAAATTCTGCTATTTCAATCCTATGAACCAAAGAATGAATTTCCAAAGATCCATGCAAAAACCCTTTGGTTATAAGAAAATTAAAAAGAACCATGTGACTAAGGAAACTGTTAAAACTAAAAGCCACATGAAGAAAAAGTATTCTGTTAAAGAAAGTGTCAATATGTGGATTCCTAAAAGCACTAAAACTGTTAGTACTGCTACCACAAATAGTTCTGCTGACAATGATAGTGCTGCTAGAAGTAATACTACTGCTAACAATGTTAATACTGCTAACAAGGTTAGTACTGCTAAACCTGTTAGTACTGCTAACTCTGTTAGTACTTCTAAGGTTAGTACTGCTTCTAGTGTTGATTCTGCTAAGCCAATCATATTGACAAAGTACTCTAATAAAGAGTGCTCTGAGTTTAAAAACCTCATTAAAAAGGAATGTAAATACTTTGATGAGAAAGGAAGACCCAAGATCACTTTGGCTTGGGTCCCCATTCATACTAATTGATTTATTTAATGTGCAGGGCAACCAACAGCTCAAAGGAACAGGAAAGAGCATTTGGCATGTTGATAGTGGTTGCTCTAGGCACATGACAGGCAACATGTCATGCCTTCAGGATTTCAAGCATATTAATGGAGGACATGTTGCATTTGGAGACAATCTTACTGGTGGTAAAATAAGTGGAAAAGGTAATGTCACCAAATGTAAGATGACATTTGAGGATGTCTACTATGTTGATCAATTAAAGTACAACCTGTTAAGTGTATCACAGGTTTGTGACAAACAACATAGTATATTATTTTCTAACACTGAGTGTATGATTCTTGCTCCAGGGTTCAAGGTAGTTGATGAGAGCATGATACTACTGAGAACTCCAAGAAAGGACAATGTTTACTGTCTTGATTTGGACAATGTTGATAGTGATTCATCTTTAAATTGTCTTGTTTCAAAAGCTTCTGTAGATGAATCCTCCCTTTGGCACAGAAGGATGTGTCACATGAATTTCAAGACTATGAACAATCTTGTTAAAAATAACCTTGTAAGAGGTTTACCTTCAAAAGTCTTTTCATGTGATGATCATTGTGTTGCTTGTCTTAAAGGCAAACAACACAAAACTTCTCATAAGACCAAAGAGTTAAATTCTGTTTCTTCTTGTCTTCAGTTATTGCATATGGATCTGTTTGGTCCTACAAATGTTATGAGTATAGGCAAGAAATCTTACTGCTTGGTTATTGTTGATGATTACTCCAGATTTACTTGGGTATATTTTCTAAGGACTAAGGATGAGACAAATGGTCTTATCAAATCCTTTATTCTAAAAACTGAAAACCAAACTAATCAAAGAGTAAAAGTCATCAGATCAGATAATGGATCTGAGTTTAAAAATCATGATCTAAACACCTTTTGTGAAGAAAAAGGTATTGAGAGGCAATTTAGTGCTCCTAGGACTCCTCAACAGAATGGTGTTGCTGAAAGGAGAAATAGAACACTAATAGAGGCTGCTAGATCTCTGTTGGCTGATTCAAAATTGCCAATTACCTTCTGGGCTGAAGCAGTTAAGTTATGTCCAAAACAGAGTTCTAGTTGTCAAGCAAAAGAACAAGACCCCATATGAGCTTTTAAATCAAAGAAAACCTTTTATTGGTTTCTTCAAACCTTTTGGGTGTCCTTGTACAATTCTAAATACCAAATCTCACTTAGGTAAGTTTGATAGCAAAGAAGATGATGGATTTCTTGTTGGATATTCATCTCAGAGTAAGGCCTACAGAGTTTTTAACTCTTCTTCTAGAATAATTGAAGAAAGTGACAATGTCAAATGCAATGAGAACACACCAAATCCTGTTGGGTCTGGACCTCAATGGCTATTTGACATTGATTCACTAACTAACTCTTTTGGATTCAGTAATGAGAATACAGGAACAGGTAGTGGAGAATCAGAGATCACACAAGTTCAAGAAAGTATAGCTAAATCTGTGATTTTTCCCATACCCACAGTCAATTCAGTTGAAGACTGTGAAAAGGAATCATTTTCTGAATCAAGTCAGAGTGAAGAAGACACTAGAGATGAGGAGACTCAAGAAAACAATAAAGTAACATCTGAAAATACTTCAGTTGAATTGCATGAATCTAATCTTGAGGCTGGATTAAATGAAGAACCTAGTCACAACACCAGAGTTCAGAAAAATCATCCTCCACAGTTGATAATAGGAGATATCTCTTCTCCTATGCTGACTAGACATCAAAGCAGACTTCAGGAAATGCAAGATCAACAGCATACAGTGCTTTCTTGTTTTCTATCACAGCTTGAGCCTAAAAAGGCACATGATGCTATGAAAGAATCTAGCTGGATAGAAGCAATGCTAGAAGAACTGTTACAATTCAAGCTCCAAGATGTATGGGATCTAGTAGACCTTCCTAAAGGTCACAGAGCAATTGGCACAAAGTGGATTTTCAGAAACAAGAGAGATGAAAGAGGTATTGTCATAAGAAACAAAGCAAGGCTGGTGGCACAAGGCTATACTCAAGAAGAGGGTATAGATTATGAAGAAGTTTTTGCACCTGTGGCTAGGATAGAAGCAATCAGACTATTTCTAGCCTATGCTTCTTACATGAACTTCAAAGTCTACCAAATGGATGTAAAAAGTGCTTTTCTCTATGGATCAATTGAAGAAGAAGTATATGTCTGTCAACCACCAGGGTTTGAAAACCCAAGCTATCCAGACAGGGTATACAAATTAAAGAAAGCACTTTATGGACTACATCAAGCCCCAAGAGCATGGTATGACACTCTGTCATCCTATCTCTTGGAAAATGACTTTGAAAGAGGAGTCATTGATAAGACTCTTTTTATCAAAAGAAAGAAGAAAGATATCTTGCTGGTCCAAATCTATGTTGATGACATTATTTTTGGTTCTACAAGAAACAACATGTGCAAGGAGTTTGAGGATTTAATGCATCAAAGGTTCAAAATGAGTTCCATGGGGGAACTTACTTTCTTCCTTGGCCTCCAAGTTCAACAGAAGTCAGATGGTATTTTCATTTGTCAATCCAAGTATGTGAAGGATATTCTAATCAAGTTTGGTTTCTCAGAATCAAAACCTGCTAGCACACCTATGGAAACACACAAACAGATCACAGCAGATCTTGAGGGAGAGGATATGGATGTTCATCATTATAGATCCATGATTGGCTCTCTCATGTATCTCACAGCATCAAGGCCAGATATAATGTTTCCAGTCTGTGTATGTGCAAGATTTCAAGTTAGGCCAAAGCAATCTCACTTTCAAGCAGTTAAGAGGATATTCAGATATCTCAAAGGGCAACCCAGATTGGGACTTTGGTATCCTCATAACTCACCTTTTGACCTAATAGCATACTCAGACAGTGATCTAGGTGGGGCAAACTTGGACAGAAAATCTACTTCTGGAGGATGTCAGTTTTTAGGTGCTAGACTAGTCTCATGGCAGTGCAAGAAACAAACCACAGTATCCACATCTACAACAGAGGCAGAGTACATAGCAGCTGCAAGTTGCTGTTCTCAAGTCTTATGGATTCAGAATCAAATGTTGGATTATGGGGTAACCTTTCTACACACTCCAATCTTTATAGACAACAGCAGTGCTATTAGCATTGTAAATAATCCAGTCAAGCACTCAAAGACAAAGCACATTGAAATCAGGTATCACTTTATAAGAGATTGTAATGAAAAGAAACTTATTCAAGTTGTCAAAGTTCACACTGATAATCAGTTTGCTGATTTATTCACTAAAGCTTTTGATGTGGGTAGATTCACTTTCTTGGTAACAAGTGTGGGAATGATAAACTCTGAATAATCTTCTTCTCAAAAAGTGGTTTTATACATGTATTCTGTTATTCTTGGTGTTACTAATCTTCTTTTTCAGGTCATGCATAGCAGTACTCTGTGATTAGCAAGTTTAAAAGGAGTAAGTAGTTAATACTGCTAGTGGTTAATACTGCTTTCAGTTAATACTGCTAGTGGTTAATACTGCTTTCAGTTAATACTGCTAGTGGTTAATACTGCTTTCAGTTAATACTGCTAGTGGTTAATACTGCTTTCAGTTAATACTGCTAGTGGTTAATACTGCTTTCAGTTAATACTGCTAGTGGTTAATACTGCTTTCAGTTAATACTGCTAGTGGTTAATACTGCTTTCAGTTAATACTGCTAGTGGTTAATACTGCTTTCAGTTAATACTGCTAGTGGTTAATACTGCTTTCAGTTAATACTGCTAGTGGTTAATACTGCTTTCAGTTAATACTGCTAGTAGTTAATACTGCTAGTAGTTAATACTGCTAGTTAGTTAATACTGCTATAGGTTAATACTGCTTCTATTACAAATACTATAAATACTCTTTGCCCGCCTAAAAGTCCATAACGACTCCTTGTATACTGTTCACTTGCGCTCTAAACCCTTTCTCTCTCAAGTTCAAAGTTTTCAGGAAAGAATCTTCAAGGTCAATGGCATCCATGGCGTTCATTGATGAGCACAATGAAATTGCGATGCTCCAAAAGCCAAAACAATCTGAAGGTTTTCATCAGATAGTCGACTTTCTGAAGACTAGCCACATTGCCCATGCTCTCACTATGTCTCCAACTATCTACATTGAGCACCAAAGGCAATTCTGGGCACATGCCACCATTGTTACTGAGGATGGTGTGCGAATGATCAAGACGACAGTATGTGGCAATCTATTGACAGTTACTGAAGAGATAGTTCGCATCAGTCTACGTCTAGACGATGCCTCTGGTATAACTTCTATCCCTAATGATGAACTGTTTTCTACTCTGACAAGAATGGGGTATGGAGGCCCATTGGGTATTTTCAAGTTTTCAAAAGCTAAATTTTCACCCCAATGGCGTTTTCTTGTTCATACCTTGATGCACTGCATTTCTAAAAAGACTACTGGATGGAGTGAGTTCAGCAGTACCATTGCTTATGCTTTGGTCTGTTTGGCCACTGCCAGAAGGTACAATTTTTCCCAAATGATTTTCACTGATCTTGTCTCAAACATGGGAAACAAAAAGAGCTTTTATATGTATCCCAGGTTTGTTCAAGCAGTTATCAACCATGAATTGACGGATATTCCTCATTCTGATGGAATTTATGTACCAAAACCCCCCAAAGGCAAGGTTTTCTCAAATATGAGAAGATCTGCTGGGGACTCTGAAGGAGTTGACACCCCATTGTTCTCTACAATGATGGTGGTGTCCCAACCCAATGAAGGTATGGCAGCAGGGTCAAGGCCCCCATTAGATCAATCCACTGCTAGCCAAGCCCAACCTTCCCACTCTATATCTATCCCACAGTCCCTACTAAATAAGCCCACTTCTCCAATTACCCAAACTTATCAAAGAAAACAGGTAAAGAAGGCTCCTTCCCTTCTTGTACCATCACCCACTAAGCCTTTAAGCCCTCTAAGGGAGAATTCTCCCCTAGAGAATATCCAAAGGGAAACCACAAGGGTGTCTCCCAACCCAAAGGAGGTGCTCTCTGAGGAGGAGGTAGAGCATATGGGTGATGAGGCTGCCACTACTCCTGCTAGCACAGAGGAGGAAAGTGGTAACATCAATAAGACCTCCCCCATGGCAACTTTGAATGAGCAATCATTTGAAGGACCCTGGTGCCAAGAAACCACAGGGGTAGATAGTGCTTCTGCTAGGCAGAAGACATCTACTAATAAAAGATCCAATGATCCTTCAATAGGGGGTAACACTCCTGGAGAAGGTGAGGACAGATATAACTATGATGAATTGATGGAGACCATGGGAAACATCAACCAGGATGTCATCAAGCAAGGAAAAGAAATAGAGGAGATGAAGCTGGTTATTCTATCTCAACAAGTTCAGATCACCAAACTGAAGAAAATGGTGACAAGATTGTTACAGAAAAGGAGAAGAAAGCAGTTTGTGCTAAAGAGAAAAACAAGTGTTCAAGATGATTTCAACAAGGGGGAGAATTCAGAGGCTGAAGCAGAAAAAGAAAGTATTTCTGATATGGGATTTGATGTTAAGGGGGAGAAAGCTGCAGAAACAGAAGCACAAGAAGTAGAAACAGATAATGTTCAAGCAGTAACAGGGCTATCTGTTGAAGAATTGGAAATAGCTGAAACCTTAGTACAAGCAAAGAATGACACTCCTAAGGCTACTCAAAAGGCTAAGGGAGTGGTCATCAATGAAGGAGACCTTGAAAAGAAGCCACAAGAAAGAAGTGAGGCAGGGTTGAAGGATACAAAGGGTAAAGCTAAGATGATTGAACCTGAACAACCTGCAAAGAAGAAAATTCAGATAGAACTGGATGAAGAAGTGGCAAAGCAGCTTCAGGCAGAAATGGAAAGGGAGGAACAACTTCAATCTGAGAAGGATAGAGAGCTTGCACTGAATATGGCCAGAAAACTAAATGAAGAGTATCAGAAGAGCATGAAAACAGCAGCACAGGCCAAGCAAGTACAAGTAAAAAGAATGCCATTCAAAAAGCAGAAAAGACAACCCTCCAAGACCTTTTTGGCCAATCAGGAAAGAAGAAAGATGATAAACTTCCTGAAAGGTGCAATTGGTGTTAAGGGGGAGATGTTTACTCATATGGCATAGTCTCAGGTTGAAGAGCTATATAGGAAGGAAATGACAAAGCTCCAAGGGGATTCCTCTCAAAGGGAAGAAGCAGAAAGAAGGATGAAAGAGAGACATGATCTCAACATCCAACAACCATTCCCTGAGAAAACCACACCTTCCAAAGAAGAAGCAGAAGAGAAGAAGGAAGAGCCTGGAAATGTTGGTAGAGAAGCCAAGTCTGGAAAAAGAGTGAAAACAATTGCTCCAAAAAGGCAGTTGAAAAGGCCTAGGGTGGAAGAAACTGAAAAGGAAGCAGAACCTTCAGTAACATCCTCAACAGAGCCAGTACAGAGCCCAGAGCAGGTTACTAAACAAACTGATGAAAGTATGGATCCGTACATGACAATAGTGGAACCTTTGAAAGTTGTTCCTATCTCTATGCAAGCTCCAGAGATCATCTTCTGGGATATTCTGAGAGACAATGGAAAGAATTTCTTCAGAATCAAAAGAGCTGATGGTTCATTTGAAGCTTATTCAACATGGGGGAAAGTCATCAGAAGTTGTTCAAGAGCTGATATGGAAGAACTATATAAAGTTGGGATGAAACTTTATGAACCTGTGTTGAAAGGTACTGAAGAGAATCTTCTCAAAGTGACATTGGAATACTTGTGCATGATGTTTGAGCCTGCAAGAGTACACCATAGGATTAAAGATCATATGCATGAGTTCATATTCAAGAAGATTGACAAATGGATACTGTTTGAAAACTGTGGAGTATACATGATTACTATTGACAATTGTTATCATGAATACTACCTGGTGGACAAAATATATGAGCATAGCAAGGAGAAGTTAGAAGGGATGCTTAAAGCTACACTGGTTTGTACAAAGGATTCAGAAATGGCCAAGATTGTGGTGAGAAGAACTGTAAATCAAAGTTTGGGTCTAGATCCAAATTTGGGCAACTAAATGTAAGGTGTTGAAAGCATCTTGAAGAAGATCTGAAGAACTTGACTTCTTTTCCTAAAAGTCAAGTTAGGGGGAGATTGTTGGGAACTGAAGAATTCATCAAGTGTGGTTAATGCTGCTGGTTCAATGTTACTACTGCTAGAAGATTCAAGGTTAATACTGCTGAGTGTTACTACTGCTAGTGTCAATTAATACTGCTAGTCAAAGTTAGTGCTGCTTGAACAAAGTTAGTACTGCTTAGCTAGTTAGTACTGCTAGTAGTTAGTACTGCTTAGTAGTTAATGCTGCTGAAGATTAATACTGCTTATATGATGAAGATTCGTATGAAAGGATATACATAGAAGCTTAGAGATATACATGGAAGATATACTGAAGATATTTTATTGTAATTATCTTTTGTATTCAGTATATATATTGTATAGTTTAGAATAATTAAAATTGGAATTTTATCATTAGAGAGAAAAAAATCAACCTCAAGGCATAGATCCTAATTCTAGAGAAGTAGAATTCGTATTGGTGAGCCTGTTCATCAATATTGAGGTTGTGTGTTTAATCTTGTAACTTCAAGCATTCAATACAAGTTTACAGTTTGTTCTTCATATTTTCTGTATTGATTTACTGTTTGATTGAATATCAAAGTGTTATTCCGCAAACTTCTTTGATATTGTTTCTGAGAATTAATTCTTGTTGAGAATTCGATCCTGACAGTACCCGAGAAGCACTCTTTTTTATTTGTTATTTTTGGCGCTCCCCCTCCCAAAGGGGGGAACACAAAAGAACTATCGTTTGTGTTCCCCCCTTTGGGAGGGGCAGCGGCAAAAAGAACAAATAATAGAAAGGCGAAGGGAAGTTTGGAAAAGCCTAGCAGACGGGACTATCAACCCCTTTCTATTAAGACCTCGGCACCATCCTTACCCCCCCAACGAAAACAGGGTTTAAGAGCTCTTAAACCACCTTTAAGAGGTTGCACAAGTTGACTTAAGACAAAATGTCTTTTGTCAAGAAGCACTCTCTTGTAAGTTGTAAGGCATTAGTTATTGAGTTTCCCTTGTTGCTGCTGAGGATCATAATTGGTCGGAGGCGCAACGTTGTTATAAGCGGGTCTGAGCGGAGCTTGTACTGAAAGGTTCTTGCGCCAGGAACAAGAACCCGACGAGGAATAGCATTCACCGAGGACATAGGGTTAGGTAGTCTTGAAGTTAAGAAAAGGTAGTGACTAACAATCACCTATTTTCTTATCCTTCCTCGGTCATCAATGTCGGGTTGTTATCAGACTAGCTAGATATAAGAAGATCAACCCTTATCTCATTTCCCTCCGAAAGGAGAGGAAATGTCGGGTTGTTTTAGCTGCAATTGTTGTTAGCAATGACTGTCTTGTTATTCTTACACGAAGCATTGACTCCAGCTATATCAAAGCAAGAAACTGGTAAGGGCACAAGCTTCTTATTGTTGCTTCCTGCAGTTTCTAGTTAGCTACATATCGTGCTCCTCCCCGAGAAGCACTATTTTTTATTTGTTCTTTTTGGCGCTCCCCCTCCCAACGGGGGGAGCACAAAAGAGCTATCGTTCGTGATCCTCCCCGAGAAGATTTCCTCTCCTTTCGGAGGAAAATGAGATAAGGATTGACCTTCTTATATCTAGCTAGTCTTATCCGCGTCGTTCGTTTGGCATACTTCCTTTGGTCACTACTCCCAAGGAAGCGAGCAGGCACAAGAACCCAGCTATACTAGAATTATGAAGGAGCATATCCGGGGCACCGCCCAGAAGCGTCACGGACGAACCTAATCGTCTCGCAGTTACGCGAACCTTCCTCTAACCTTACTACGCTACCCTGATAAAAGGTCGAATTCAGCAGGATTGCAGGCATTTCTAGAACTATTCCCAACGAAGCCTGTTGCACATGCCGACAAATAAAAAGGTTAGGCTAACGCCTAGTGAGTTCAAGAGTTTTCAACATTAATAAATATATCGTTAAAAAGGAATAATGCAATTGAAATCATAATCTTTCAAAATGATATGCTTCAAATATGAAAATGACTCGTTTTCCAATAATATGCATTTTAGGCGGAGGAACACCAATATAAACGTTTTCCAAACCAATATGTTTTAAGGCCTAAGATCCCAATGTAAAACACTCCTTCATAAATTAATTTCAACCCAAAACTCACTCAAAGGAGAATAGAAAGTGGACTCCCAAATTATGAAACGCGGATAAACTCAATATCCCGAAACACCCAAAACACGGGTGGGACATAATACTCAACCCATAAATTATGGATAAAAACCCATATAAACAAAATGTCACCGAAAACATGGATAATAAAACTCAATACCCAAAACAACACCTTGCGGTGACGGGGGAGACCCAAATTACATCAAAAGTGGCGGGCACACAAAGTTAAGCCACTTCTTGAAGTTCTCGAGCTTCACATAGAGTCATGGATTCCCGTATACGGCTCCCTACCGATCAACCACCACAAGATACCCAAATGACCCTAGTGTCTACTCGGACTCTAGATGAGTGTCACCACAAAAGCCACAAGTCCCCGTATCTGGATAACAATGGGCACCACCACAAGACTTAGCTCCGTATATGGATCTGCAGAGCACCATCGCAAGCTTACATAAAAACATGACCTGGGGACCACTCACTAGACTTCAAACGTGGACACTAAACTCCACGATGAATAACCAGACTAGACTACAAACGGGCATCGAGTTCAACCACCCACGATCTATACCTCGAGCCCTTCACTAAAGGTTACACGGTTATCGAGTTCAACCACCCACGATCTATAACTCGAGCTCCCGCTAGCCATAAACAATTTCCAGTCCCAAACGGGGATAAAGTCCCCAACTAAACCAACTAACTGACTCATATGCCTACGGATCCAATGCATTACAGTCTAAAATGTTACATGACTCAAACGAATGAACTAACCCATTCAAAACATGTAACTCTCAAATAAGATGCAACTAAGTACACCATACGTCAAAGGCTCCTTATCGAGCTACCAAAACTGAACAAATGTTCCAAGACTCATCTAATATAAATCAAGCCCTAAAAGGCATAATAGACAATCGGCTAAAATATGCGAGTCAATATGGTTGTATAATCCAAATACATCTTTTCCCAAAATCTTTGTTTCTCAAATCACAATTGGCCTTTGACCCAAAACCTAAAAAGGTTTACTATTTCTAAAATGTTCCCAAGGTCGGGAATGACCAAAACTAACAGACTCACACATTCGTACTTTCAAAACATCCCATTTCATGAATGATGCATAAAACCAGATAAACACTAAAAGTGCATTTTTGACCAAATGTCTATTTATGCAATAAATCATCAAAACACATACATTTATGACACATTTATGAAAATGCCCAAAAATCCCAAATGTGGGTGTTTCACAAAGTTTAATAAGCTAAATACTTCAAGTAATTAAAAGTTACCAAACAACTCAATAGTTGACAATTTCATGTAAAACACATAAATACTTTAAAATGGACATTTTGGCATGTACAACGTTCTCACAAATCAACTTAAACTCACCTTGCTAGATTTAGGCTAAATCTAGATTTTCCCTAACTTGAGCTCCTTTTGAAGAAACTTAAATCCTCAAGCCAAATCTTCCAAAAACCTAGATTCACAAGTTTCCAACCATAAATACACGTATTCAAACACTTAGAATCAGCTTATGCCAAAACCCTAATTTCCATAGATAAAAAAAAGAGGAGATTACAGTATCCATAACTTCAATCCACCAACCAAAATACTTCTAGGTCACCAACATGAGCCATAAACTCCCAAACTTCCAAATGATGAAAAGGGTTAGGTGAAAACCTTAGAAAATTGATGAAGATGATGAAGGAGATGGAGATGATGAAGATATCTTAACTCTAGCTTCCACATCTTGCTAGATGAGGAAGAATCACTTGAAACACTCTAGGTTTGGTGTTTCAAATGCTCACAGTCAACAATGGGGGTAAAGGGTTCAGTTTAGAGAGAAGATGAGAGGGTATGGTTGAAGTGGATAATGAAAAGAGGCTGAAATTCACGTTTTTAACCTGCTGGACCCCGAATGCGATTGTGCCAATCGATAGTGCGCGAGGCACTCTCGCCGATAATGTATTGAGAGCTCCCTGCTCTCCGCGATTGTGCCAAGCGATAGTGACCATGTCACAATTGTGAGGCACTCTCGCCAACGATGTACCGAGAGGTTTTGGCTCTCGGCGATTATGACACGGCGATAGTGACCTTGTCATAATCGCGGGGTACTATCGCCCAACCCAAACCGAAGCCCAAAAGTTCACTTTTCTTGTTCGAAATGTTTCCGACGCTTTTAGAGATCCAAGGCAAATCCTCCCATTCGCAAGGTTTGTCCTTATAAACTTCTACGTTGTCCTAGGGCCACTTTTACTGACTGAAGAAAATTACGGGTGTTACAATCCTCCCAACCTTAGAACGATTTCGTCCTCGAAATTTAATTCTCACACAAGGTATTCCATTATCACCCTCAACACTTATTGGGTTTCCTTTGTCCCCAAAGGTAATGACATATTATAGACCTCAATGATGTCATTCTACTAAGAAGATCATCTCCCTTCCTGAGGGGTTGTCTCTAGTCAATTTCATCCTTGAGTTACAACTCGATGACTTCCTGACGCAACTGCCATACTGATTTTCGTGAAGACCCGCACACCCAATATCCACCTTGATACATTACATCCATACTAGACCGAACATCGAACCTTACTCCAGAGCAATCTCTAATCATACGGTCTTGGTTGCCTCCCAACCTTAGATGACAGACCAATTCCTTTCAGTTCAACACGATTCTGGATCTGTAATCCGATTGATCGACACCCGACCCAAGGAATCCCCATAATCCCTAAATTATTCACCCTTGATGTTGGTAGAGTCGTCCTTCCAAGGACGTGCCAAAATGTTCTCCACGGGTCGGCTTATTCAAATTCGACGATCGCGCCACTCCAACTGCACTTAAACATCAATCCTAAGGGTCGATATAAACCTTTACCATATCAAGAATCTTGATCATTGATACTTAATTATTATCGTCTAATATCCCTAAAGTTACCATTTAAACTGCAAACACACAAGGTTTATCGAAAATGTTCTGAAGCACTCCAACGGTCATTGTCCTCAAAACCGAATTTCGACACCTATCCTCAAAAGGACTATACCACAAATGTAGGTGTACCGGTAAATATCCAAAATCCGGATTTGTATTGTCGAATTGAAAGTTGACACCAAACAGGGCACTAAAGTTCCACTCTTACATCTTTAACAAACGAACCACATTCTTTCCTTTATCCACAAAGGATCTTTAAAGTGATATCCCACCAACACATAACCTGATATCGAACAGACAGTCCGCCCCTCAAATCAAATCCAACCATACGCAAATAACCACACGAGACCTTATCCCGCAGATTTACCGAAGTAGAAAAATCACCTCTTAGTTAATTGGGAGAAAGCATAAATCTAATACCTCAATTAACTCATATACTAAAACCCAAAATACCAAAACTGACCACAAGTCGGATCATCTGACGCTTTAATTCCCAAGGACTCCTCTAGTCCCTAATTACAACTCCTTTCTCAAGAGGAGGTTCAAATCTATAGCCCTAATGAGTTCAAGGCTTTTCAACTATAGGACTCAACAAATTGCCAATTGAAATTTTATAAGACTTTATGACGCAAAATCTTTATAACCCTTAATCATACGTGTAAAATTCACTACCACTTACTCGGTAGTTGTGCAGAGTGGTCACAAATACCACACACATACAATCATTTCGAAAAGCATTTGATTATTACTCACGCTAATAACGACAATAACAGGAAGGCGTAACAGCTTTTCAAATGGACTACTATGGTCTTAGAATGCATTAATCTATGTCGTGTACGAAAAATAATTTTCTGCATCAATACAATGTGAAATATATGTTTATACAAACTTCCAAAAGATGAGTTTCACAATTTCAAGATCCAAATTCTTCTTTTTAACCATAAAATGACATGAAATAACATTTCCAACAAGACCCGCATATATTGGTTTATTTTTTTCCCAAACTTAGTAAAACGATAGATGCCTGCGATTTGGTCGAAACGTAGAATAATTTAAATCAACTACAAACATTTAAGTTGCACAAACAAAACGTTCTTTGCTCCAAAATACTGACTACCATGACATGCATACCAATAGATCAATAAAATGCATTGTGCGACACAATAGTGGTAAAATCCCAACAACCAAAAAAAATGTTCAAAGCAATAATCCAACACGAAATACCCTTGTATAAAACTCAAAAGTGCAACTATGTAATATGAAGACCCTCAAGACGCCTCGTGCGGTTGCGAAATGACACGTGCAAGACCCGCATGAGACAGTAATGTTAAACAACAATCCGAAAGTTAAAGCGCACAACCATTCAGTATACGTGTTTCAAGGTTTATTTATGGGACACAAAATATCGTAAAGTATAACTCCATAAGACCCAACTAAACTACCGTAAGACTCATTGACACTAAAATTAAGTCGTGTCAAAATCTTCGTTTCCAACCTAAAAACATAAGACGAAGACATGACTAAAATGTCAAAATTCTAGGAGTTTCCCTTTTTTCGCCATGTAATATAAAGTGACACTTTTCAACAAAACTTGCATGAGATACGACACTTAATGAACTCATAAATTTACACGAAACATAATTAAAACTTACGCATTTCAATGTTCACTCACGCGTCGAAAAACATCGTAAAATAATACCCTATAAAACTCTACAAAACTCGTACAGACTAAAATTCCCAATGAAACTCAGACGCAAAAACATGGGTTCTTGACTGAGAGAAAAAAGCTTAAGTATGCTTGAGTGTTGTGAATCTGATTTGTTTTTTTCCTCGAATGGTTCTTCGAGCTTGTATATATAGCTTCGGGTGTCATAAATGCGCATCGAATGCTCCAATGGTCCTGACAATGATTGTTCTTGATGGTGCTTGTCCATTATGACCGTTTTTCCATAAATATGCATTAAACCTGCAATGATGAGTCATAAAAGATAACGGTCGTTGATAATAAATGAGCCATAATCGTTAGTTTACGTTACAAAGGTCGTAAGATATAGGTCTATCGAGAGATTATTGGTCGTGGTTGTAAGAAGCTTACGACCATCGCCCAAAGTGACGACCAGGGTTGCCGACGTGCGTGGTCTTTAGGACCTTATCTTAATACAAGAGTGGTCTTAAGATTGAAGGCGTTTGGTTTTCTTGCGTCGTTCGTGACTTGTGAAAATTTTACCCAAACAGTTTGCCCCCAAAATTTGAAAATTAGGCGGCAAGTCGACTTTTCGAATTTTTGTAACTGGTTACAATACATGTCAATTTTGAGTAACCGAATCGGTTTCTTAAAAATCGATGCAATTGTATGGGGAAGCATGCAGTCGCATAACGACTGTGACGTCATGGCGACGTGGGGCGCATGTGATGTCAGGTGTAGGAAACCTATCGTCCATCCGTGGGGGAGGACGAAGAGTCGATGACAGACGTCGATCATCCGATGACTCGACCTGTCACCGAATCACGTATAAATAGCATGGATCGACCAAATCCTTTTCTTTTTACGTGATCAAGTTTTTAGAAAGAGAGATCTTCCTGAATTCTTGCCAAAAACCTGTAATACATACAAGATTGTTACCAAAACCAATTGAGGTTTAGAGCCCCATATAAGGTACGATATTTTATAACCATGTATGTGTTTTAAGACTTTAGCCCGCAAGCCTAGGAGAGATTTGGGAAGTTTTTGGTTTTCAGGCCGCAGTAGCTTACGTCCCTAATTTTCTGATGGCTCTCGAACCTCCTAGTACTGTCAAAGGGGTGGAGGAGATAAAGTTCTTCCGACTTCTAGCCAGGATTCTAGCTGGCGTGAGTTTGAATGTTCTGGACCAACTGAGGCTGGAGCAATGTCCGAATGGGTACTTTGCTTTGTACGAGTATCCATTCAAGATAGGGTTCCATTGACCCTTTACTCCTTTATCGAGGTCGTTTTTGATGACCTTCAGCTTATCGTCGGGGCAACTGATGCCTCAGTTCTACCGAATCTGTTGGGAACTGAAGATGTGAACAAGTCTTCAATACTGCTAGTTAGTTAATACTGCTAGTGGTTAATACTGCTCTCAGTTAATACTGCTAGTTAGTTAATACTGCTAGTGGTTAATACTGCTCTCAGTTAATACTGCTAGTTAGTTAATACTGCTAGTGGTTAATACTGCTCTCAGTTAATACTGCTAGTTAGTTAATACTGCTAGTGGTTAATACTGCTCTCAGTTAATAGTGCTAGTTAGTTAATACTGCTAGTGGTTAATACTGCTCTCAGTTAATACTGCTAGTTAGTTAATACTGCTAGTGGTTAATACTGCTGTTAGTTACTATTGCTCTAGGTTAATACTGCTTATATCCCGAATACTATAAATACCCTTTGCCCGCCTAAAAGTTCATAACGACTCTTTGCATACTGTTCACTTGCGCTCTAAACCCTTTCTCTCTCAAGTTCCAAGTTTTCAGGCAAGACCTTCAAGATCAATGGCATCAATGGCATTCATAGACGAGCACAATGAAATCGCGATGTTAAAGAAGCCCAAACAGGCCGCTGGTTTCCACCAGATTGTGGATTTCCTCAAGACAAGCCATATTTCCCATGCTCTCACTGTATCGCCATCCATCTATATCGAGCATCAAAGGCAATTCTGGGCAAATGCCACCATTGTTACTGAGAATGGTGTGCAAATGATCAAGACAAGGGTGTGTGACAAACCCTTGACAGTTACTGAAGAGGTAATTCGCATCAGTCTACGTCTAGACGATGCCTCTGGTATAACTTCTATCTCTAATGATGAACTGTTTTCTACTCTTACAAGAATGGGGTATGGAGGCTCATTGGGTGTGTTCAAGTTCTCAAAAGCAAAACTTTCACCTCAATGGCGTTTCTTTGTCCATACCCTTATGCACTATATCTCAAAAAAGACTACTGGCTGGAGTGAGTTCAGTAGCACCATTGCTTATGCTTTGGTATGCTTAGCCACTGCCAGAAAGTATAATTTTTCCCAAATGATCTTTAATGATCTTGTCTCAAACCTGGGAAGTAAAAAGAGTTTTTATATGTACCCCAGGTTTGTCCAAGAAGTTATTACCCATGAATTGACGGATATACCTCATTTTGAAGAGGTATATGTACCAAAAATTCCCAAAGGTAAGGTCTTTTCAAATATGAAAAGATCCCCTCTGGACTCGGAAGGAGTTGACACCCCATTGTTCTCTACAATGATGGTGGTGTCCCATACTGATGAAGGTATGGCAGCAGGGTCAAGGCCCCCATTAGACCAACCCACTGCTAGCCAATCCCAACCTTCCAACCCTAAATCAATTCCCCAGTCTCTTCTTGATAAACCAACTTCACCAATCACCCAAACTTACAAAAGGAAACAGGTAAAGAAGGCTCCTTCCCTTCTTGTACCATCAACCCCTAAGCCTTTAAGCCCTCTAAGGGAGGATTCTCCCTTAGAGAATATCTACAGGGAAACCACAAGGGTGTCTCCCAACCCCAAGGAGGTGCTCTCTGAGGAGGAGGAAGAGCATATGGGTGAGAAGGCTGCCACTACTTCTGCTAGCACAGAGAAGGTCAGTGGTAACATCTCTAAGACCTTCCCCATGGCAACTTTGGGTGAGAAATCAACCAAAGGACCCCGGTGCCAAGAAACCAAGGGGGTAGCCGGTGCTTCTGCTAGGCAGAAGGCCACTATCAAAAGATCCAAGGATCCCTCAAGGATGGGCAAAACATCCAAAAAGGGTGAGGACAGAACTGACACTGATGAATTGATGGCAAAACTTTCCAAGGATCCTTCAAGGGTAGGTAAAACACCTAAAGAAGGTGAGGATAGATATACTTACTGGGAATTGATTGAAGCATTAGCCAACATTAATGTTGATGTGGTTAATCAAGGAAAGGATATCAAAGAATTGCAGCAAGTGGTTCTCTCCCAACAACAGCAGATTTCCAAACTCAAACAAATGGTGGGAAAGCTCATGGCCAAGAAAAGAAGAGGCCAGTTTGTTCTCAGAAGGAGAAAGAAGGCAACCAACATAGAAAATGTCCATGCTTCCAAAAAGGGGGAGAATTCTAGCTCAGAACAGATAGATCAACAGTTTGAGGGGGAGTTTGTTGAAGAAAAGAAATCTGCAGAAACAACACCAGCAGCAGTTACAACTAAAGAAGCAGAAATGGTTACTACTGCTGAGCCAAAACAAGCAGCAGAAACTGTTAGTGCTGCTGAAACTTCACAAGCAGCAGTAACAGAGTTAACACCAACAGAGATTGAAGTAGCTGAAATGCTCATCAAAGCAAAGAATGACACTCCCAAAGCAAAGGGAGTGGTAATAAATGAAGGGGGAGCAAAGAAAATAGAGAAGAAAGAAATGGTTGCAGATGCAAGGAAAAAGGGAAAAGCAAAGATGATAGAATCTGATCGACCATCTAAAAAGCAAAAGATGATTGAGTCAGATGAAGCATTAGCAAAGAAAGTACAAGAAGAGTTAGATCAAGCAGAAAAGGAGCAGGTTGAAAAAGACAGAGAAATGGCCAGAGCACTTGCAAATGAGTTAAATGAAGCATTCCAGAAAGGGCTGGAAACAGAGAAGGCAAAGCAAAGAGCAATGAGCTTGAGAAAGGCTATGATGGCCAGAACAAGTGCTAAGAAGAGAAGACCTTCACAAACTTACCTTGCCACTCAGGAAAGAAACAAAATGATAACTTTCTTAAGGAGTGCAATTGGTGTAAAGAAAGAAATGTTTGTGAAGATGACTTTTGATCAAATCAAGGATCTCTATGAGAAAGAAATGGGGAAGCTGAAGAGTAATGAAAAGGATAGAGTGGAGTTTGAAAAGAAGGCCAAGGAGAGACATGATGTGAATATTAATCAACCATTCCCTGAAAGTGAAGAGGGAACTCCTATCAAAGAAAAGGCAGAGAAAAAGGAAGAAAAGAAGAAGGAAGCTACTTTAGGGCAAGTTCAAAAGACTCTGAAGAGAACTAAAATGATGGCTAAAAGAAAGAAGATTGTAAAGAGGCCTAGAGTAGAAGAAGAGCAAAAGGTTGCTGAAGAAGAAGAGGCACCTAAGAATGAGGCTGAAACTCAGGAAGTACCACAGAGTTCAGATGTAAACATGTACATGGTGGTAATGGATAAAATTCCAAAGCCTATTTCAGCTGAACCTGTTGGATTCAAACCTCCTGAAGTTATCCACTGGGATACTATGGAGGTGGATGGCAAAGAGTACATTAGATTGAAAAGAAAGGATGAGAAGTATGAAGTCTATAGCACCTGGAACAAAATTGTCATAGAGTGTTCAAGATCTGATTTGGAAGAAATGTTTGAAGTGGGGATGGAAGTTCATGCAGATCAGTTGACAGCTCCAGGGTTACCAATTGTGAAGTTAGTTATGGAATATTTGTGCATGTTGTTCAAACCAGAAGCAGTAAAGCATTTGATAAGAGATGTATTTGAAGCTGTTAGAGGATGGACTCTATATGAAAGGAGTGGAGTCTACGAACTGGCATTGGATACTTTTCACATGGAGTATTACTTGGTGGATAGGGTATACAACCATACAAATCTAAAGCTTCATGCCATGTTAAATAAGAAGTTGGGTTGTGCACCAAATTCAGAAATGGCAAAGTACTTAATTCAGAGAACTATAAATCAGAGTATGGGACTGGATCCTAACATTGGAGTAGATCAATGAAGATTTTGGAAGCATTTGAAGAACTTGACTTCTCTTTCTAAAAGTCAAGTTAGGGGGAGATTGTTGGGAACTGAAGATGTGAACAAGTCTTCAATGCTGCTAGTTCAGAATTACTACTGCCAGAGGACTTCAAAGTTAATACTGCTGAGTATTACTACTGCTAGTAGAATTAATACTGCTAGTCAAAGTTAGTGCTGCTTGAACAAAGTTAGCACTGCTTAGATAGTTAGTACTGCTAGAAGTTAGTGCTGCTTAGTAGTTAATGCTGCCAAGACTCAGTTAATGCTGCTTCTAAGATAATGTGAAGATAATGATGAAGAGATCGTGGTTAAAGATAAACATGGAAAGCTGAAGATATTCATAGAAGATATTTTGGAGATATTGTATAAACTGTAATTATCTTTTATCTTCAGTATATATATTGTATAGTTTAGAATAGTGAGATAATTTTTTATTATTTTCATTCTAAGTTTTATTCTAGAGAGAAAATCAACCTCAAGGCATAGTTCCTAATTCTAGAGAAGTAGAATTCGTCTTGAAAGAGTATGTTCTTCAAGATTGAGGTTGAGTGTGTAATCTTGTGATTTTAATCATTCAATACAAGTTTATAAGTTGTTAATCATATACTGTTTGTTTACTGTTACATTGAATATCAAAGTGTTTTTCCGCAACTTCTTTGATATTGTTTCTGAGTATTCATAATTTTTGTTGAGAATTCGATCCTGACAGAATCATTCAAGTGATTGAACGATTGACAGCTAAATGGGAGTCGACCTTTACTGTCAGTGACCTCCTCTTGGCTTATACGATAAAGGTGGAGGCGAACCAGAGGTACAACCTCTTCTCGAGGTTTAGAGGGGACCGTACCTTGGTCTAGGAGACTGCGGTCAATGACCGTAAATGGAAGACACAATATGTCTTTGGTCGCTTGTCGTCAAATGGTGACGACGTTCAATGGCTCACCACCGGGTGGAATACCATGGGTAAGACTCAGAGTCTTCTGTTTTACTTTATGTTGTAGTTTCTACTTTGTCAGTCTAATGATTCTTTGTTTTTTCAGCGATTGATTTTTCTGGAGTCGGCCCTTTCTCAGACTCAGCTGCAAAGGTCGAGAGATTTCTTGAGTATAGCGTCGATGATCGATCTTTCTTTACTCGTCCTTCTACTAACGAGGACGAGGACGATGACGTATAATACGTCGGAACTTCTATCGTTGAGACAGTTGAAGAGAAAGAGGAATCTACCAAGGAGATTTTGGAGGAGATAATGACGGGTAAGTCACTTCCTTATTGTTGTTTCAAGTCGTAGGGTCTAGTCGTAAAACGTCACCTACTAGTCACAAGATTATGTGAGGTCTAGTCATGAGACGTCACTCACTTGTCTAGAGGTAGTGTAAGGTCTAGTCTGCGAGACGTCACTTACTAGTCATAAGACCGTGTGAGGTTTAGTCATGAGACGTCACTCACGGGTTGTAGGATTATGTAAGGTCTAGTCGTAAGACGTCACCTACGGATCGTAAGATTATGTAAGGTCTAGTCACATGAGACATCACTTACATGTAATTTTATAATGTAAGGTCTAGTCATGAGACGTCACTTATGTGTATGTAAGTTTTGAGACATAACTTACTTTATGTTTGTTCTTATTTTCAGGAGGATCTACTCCCGCAAAGACGACGAGCCTCTCAAAGAGAGAGCCTCTTGCTTAACTTGCCCAAAAATGGCGAGAGATTAAGAGGAAGGCACCTATGACAGCTGGGTCGAGGGTGAAAAAGCCTAAGACAATCCTGAGGGAACCGTCTTCGAAGAGCAGTGGTAACGAGGCCACTGTGTCCGAAAAGGTGACGACGCCTCCGGTTGTGGACATCGAACCGATCTCTCAGGCTCCATCGACAGGGTTGGAGGGTCGGTCTCCATTGTCGGAGGACAAGGAAAAGGATCCTCAAATCGATGAGATCCCGGCCCAAATGGCGGTAAACTTTACTCTTCTGGACGATTTTATGTCGTCCGGAAAGTTGAGTATGAAGGAATTATTCCCAGATCTGGGAAAATTCCTTCTACCGACCTTTCGCGACCATTACAAGGATGTGACGGTCGATGATTTAGGAGCCCACGTCGCGGGTCTCCTTCATGGTAAATAATCTATAATTACTCGAATTTTTCATTTGTGTTGTTTTGATCGTACGATCTAACATTTGTCGTGCGTTTTGTGCAGGCACTCAAGGCGGGGTTAGTCTTCAATACATATCTTGATAATGTGAGGAGGTTAGTCTCGACCGCCTTGGCCAAGGATAAGGAGGCTTTGGCCAGATCCATAGAGGCGGAGGCGAAGACTAGTCAGTCGAAGGCCAACATGAGGAGTATTCTGTGCGTTTCTACGATGCTCTCAACCATCTAGAGAAGTGGATCGTGAGAAAGAGGAGCTCCGAGAGCGACTGAGGGAGGCCTTAGGTCGTGCATCCGTGGCGGAGGCAGAGTCGAAGACGTACAAGGCAACTTTGACCGCGAATGAAAAAGAGTTTGATGTCATTAGGACAGAGGTGTTCGTGACCAAGCAACAGGTCGCCGACCTTGAAGAGAAAGTGACGTCCATTGAGGCGTTCACACGACTTAGGGTTCGTTCGGCCATCATGCGACACCACTTGATGGGAAAGGACCTCATGGCAGCGGCTGGGGAGGAAGAGAAGTTCTTCCTACAATCTGTCAGGGTCGAGAGAGATCTCGACTCTGAATATGAATAAGAGTCCAAGGCCGAGGTCGAGGGTGTCGCCCCGAGAGGTGGTAATGTTGAAGGTGCGGCTCAGAAGCAGCAGGAGCAGGGGCATCCGACTCATTAGTTATTAGCTTCTATTACTTTTGTTTTCTCAATTGGGCGACCGTTGGAGGGTGTGCCTATTTTTGTAATCCTTTTCGAATATCAATGCAAGGAAACTTTTGTCATGAATTTGTCATAACTTCAGTTATCGCAAGATTCAAACATATAATGTATAAGTAATTCACGATAAACGAAAGATAAGTAGGGTCTAGTCGTAATACGTCACCTACGTGTATACAAGTAATGTATAAGTAACATACGAAATTATGATCAAGCACAAGTTAATGAGCTCACGACTGGGCAAGTATAATAATTTAATAAGGAATTTGCGACTGGCGCAAATAATAAACCTAGCGATCAATCATGCCATATAATTTGCGATCAAGGCAAGCAAAAAACATGTCGAACGATTAGATTATTCTCAGGTCGAAGGACTTGCAGACAGGGCAAGTAATAAATATCAAACCGAAGATAGAGTTTAAGGAACTTGCGATCAAAGCAAGGTTTCAACGATAGGTTATAGATAGTGCGACCCGGTCGCGATGTGACCGTGTAACCTTAAATAAAGTCGAAAGTTCGACTGGTCTTGTGATGAAACAACATTAGATGGGGTCGTTGGCTAGACCAACGACTCTCCGATGCTTAAGTCAGTAATCTTTATGATAAGATAATCATAAGAAAAAAAGGTAATGGGTTTAAAAGAAATACTTCTTCAAATGTATCGCATTCCAACTTCGAGGAATTTCACGACCGTCGAGGGCTTCCTTTCCCAACAACCTCAATTATACGGTACGGACCCTCCCATTTGATGGATAGATTACCTGAATTTGGTTCTTGGGTGTTTTGAAACCCTCGTCGTAGGACGTAATCGCCTTCTTGGAAAATCTTGGCCTTGACATTCTTATTGAAGTGTCGTTCAACCAATTGTTTCTAGGATACCATTTTGATTAATGCTGACGCCCTTAGTTCTTCTAATGTGTCGAGGTCGTAACTTATGTCGACTAAGTTGTGATCGACCGACATATTTCGTCAGGTCGGAAGTCGGGTCTCGACCGGCAAGACCGCTTTGCAACCATAGACTAGAGAGAAAGAAGTTTGTCCTGTGGAGGTACGAGGTATCGTACGATTGGCCCAAAGAACTGTCGGAAGTTCTTCGACCCATTTGCCTTTTGTTGCTTTGAGACTTTTCTTGATCGAATTGATGATCGTTTTGTTGCTCGATTCGGCGAGCCTGCTCGATTGAAAGTAGCAAGGTGTCGAGGTCGTAAGTTTAATGTTACGATCCTCGCAGAACTACTGAGTTCTGTCGCTTATGAATTGCGATCTGTTGTCGCATACAATTTCAGATGGGATTCCAAACCTGCAGATAATGTTAGTCTGGATAAAAGAGATGACCTCTTTGTCCCGAACTTGGGAGAAAGCAGCCTCTTCTACCCATTTTGAAAAATAATCCTTAAGGACTAATATAAATACCTTTTGTCCAGGGGGCGGGGAAAATTTCCCGACAATATCCATTCCCCATCGCATAAAGGTCCATGTAGTTAGAGTCGAGTGTAAAGGTTCAGAGGGTTTATGAGACATACCTGAGTGTCGCTGACATGCGACGCAACTTTGGACATACCTTATCGCATCATGCCATAAGGTCGGCCAATAACATCCACGTCGAGAGATCCTGTTTGCTAGACTGTGACCACCGAAGACGTATCGTAGGTTTAGTCCCGTTGATGATCGTGGATAAATTTATCCTTCGATCAGAGTATATCTGGACGCCTTAAATCGGATTTTTCGGGATTCCATTTTGTCTTCAGGAAGTTGGTCGTCCATTAGGAATTTTCTGATATCGCTCAACCAATACCTTTTGCCCGGGGGGCGGGGGTAATTTACCGATAATATTCATTCCCCATCGCATAAAGGTCTATGGAGTTAGAGTCGAGTGTAAGGGTTCAGAGGTTTTATGAGACATACCTGAGTGTCGCTGACATATGTCGCAACTTTGGACATACCTTATCGCATCCTGCCGTAAGGTCGGCCAATAATATCTCTGTCGAGAGATCCTGTTTGCTAGACTGTGACCACCGAAGAAGTATCATAGGTTTAGTCCCGTTGATGATCGTCGATAAATTTGTCCTCCCATCAGAGTATATCTGGACGCCTTAAATCAGATTTTGCAGGCTTCAATTTTTTCTTCAGAAAGTTGGTCGTCCATTAGGAATTTTCTGATATCGCTCGACAAATTGTCTTCCTCTTCTACCACATGGACATGGTCTTCGCTTTCGATAGACGACGTCTCCATATGAATTATTGGTACGACGTCGAATGAGCATTGGCCAATGATATGCATTAAGAAATCAATGCATTTTCACTCTTTTTCTATCTTTTAGGATAGTTGTTTTATTTTCAAATCCCTAATTTGAGTCTTTTTCTATGTTATTTTCCAAATCTTTTTATGAGGCTTAATGTGGTAGTTAAACTTATCTTTATGTTAAATAGTAGCTTATTTTGTGTTTAATGTTTAAATATTGCAGCAGTGACTCATAGCATCCCCGTAGCATTGGTGGGCAATGGGCTTATGGATGGGCTTGATGGATCCAGCTGTCACAGTTAATGGGCCAGGCTTTTTTTAAAGATGTGGGCTGCTACTTTTGAAGGAAGAATCAGATTTACTTTTATTTTTTGGAAAAATGACAAAAACACTTTATTGATTCTATCCTTGTCTTTTGTGTAATCTTGGGCTCCAAGTTTGTCTTTACCCATTGGACATTACCCAACTTCTTTTGTATAAATAGGTGGGTTTAGGTGCTTATTAAAGGGCAACTAGTAGTAAGTCTTTCAAACTCTAAGTAAGCAAGTAGTTTAAATTTCCAAGTAGTTGGTAAATCTTTTGGCCATCAAGATCCAATCGGTTTCACAACCGATTGTTACATTTTCGTTAGTTATTTTAATACAAGTCTCGCATTTACTTTATTTCTCGTTTTCTTGCATTTATTTATTTACGCTTATCGCATTTACATTCCGTCAATTTATTATCGTTATTTACTTTACGCAATTTACTTTATGTCTTTAATTTCCGCTCTTTACATTTCTCGCAGTTTAATTTCCGTCATGAGTAGCTAATTTCATTAGCTTGGGTGTGAGGCAAATGGTGAGTTTTTAAATCAAAAGAAAGTGGACGTTGTTTCTCAATAACGATATTCCACCGCTTTATTCTAAGTTTTATAAATCCTAACGCACTTCCTGACGAATTGATCGCTTTGAAAGTGGTAAAGTGTAGTGGACTCAAAGATGAGCCACATTAATACACGTCAATTCGAATGACATAGGAAGTATACTTGGAAAAGTTGCTTACCAAGAAATTTGGCAACTATGTTTTTCTAATCGATATATTCTCGACGAGTTGATCACGAGTCAAGGTGTTAAAGTGTAGTGGACTCAGAGATGAGCCACTTGGAACACGTCAACTTGGATGATATGGGAATCGACTCGAGAGAGTGATTTTTAACAAACTAGTTTGTTTATCCATATACTTTGAGAGCACCGTTCGACACTATCACTGGTTCTGATACTGCACAGAGATGTGCCGGGTAGAAGCTAAATCCAAGTGTTACGGCAGAATCCGAGAGGATCGTTCTTAAAGTAGGTGGTGGAGCTAGTTGTTGAGAGACACAATGTTGTAGCATCCCTACAGCATTGGTCCACAGAAACTTGTGTTTGATACTCACCACAAGTCTTACACCCTTGCTGTCTTTATTCTCTATTATCTTAATTTAACTGTCAAACAAACCAAACAAAGCCTTCAAATTCGCCATCTGAAATCATATCTTTCATTACACTTTTATTGCACTTTTACAACAATCTCTGTGGGACGATATTCAGTATTTTACCATTTTATTACTTGAAAGACGATATTGGGTCTCATTGTATACTTGCCTTGAGATTCAAATATCACATGTCTTAGTGGTGTGCAAACATCCGCATCAGCCAAGTGCCGATCTAAGGTTAGCTAATGCGTCTGCTTGGGTGTTTTGATCCCTTGGGATCTGTGTAATGGAGAAATGTTGAAATGTTTCCGATTTTGCTTTAGCCACCTTGAGGTAAGCTGTCATTTTAGATTCTTTTATTGCGACTTCTCAATTCAACTGGTTCACGACTAGAAGGGAGTCACTTCTGACGTGAAGTTTTGTTGCCCCTAGGTCCTGAGCCATATTCATTCTTGTGATCAAAGCTTCGTAATTGGATTCGTTGTTTGTGGCTTTAAAATCGCATCGTATGGAATGTACTATCTAGCCCCCTGTGGTGACTTGAGGACGACACCAAGACCTGCCCCCTAGAGTTTGATGATCCGTCTACATGTAAAGTCCAAGTCGTGTCGTCAAGAGTCGCCACAGATTCTATTTGTACTTCCAGTTCTTGACTGAAATCAGGGACGAAATCGGCCAATGCTTGCGACTTGATAGCTTGCCTTGGCATGAAGTCAATGTCGTAACTACTAAACTAGATACTCCATTTTGTTAGTCGATCTGTCAGCTCTGGTTTTCTTAAGACAGACTTAAGAGGAAAGTTAGTCACAACAGCTATAGGATGTGAAAAATAATGTTGTAACTTTTTTGCAGCAATAACGAGTGACAGTAACAATTTTTTCCATAGAGGAATATCTGGTTTCCGCGTCTAGTAGAGATTTACTTATGTAATAGATCAGAAGTTGTTGTTTCTCATCCTCTCGAGTTAGGACTGTGTAACACCCTCAAATTTGGTAAGATCAACTAATTAGAAATCTCAATTTAATATCAAATAAAGGACAAAACTTCCACTTACAAATCAAAGCTCAATATACCTCAAATATAAAATTCTATAATTAACCTCAACAATTATAAACTTTAGTATTAAACAAGGACCTAACTGAAGTCGGGTGCTACTTAACCCCAATACAAGTTGCTCTTCACAAAACTAATGTGGAAGACTTCATTAAGATATTCGCTTATTTAGGCACACAACTAACACTCATCTCTTCATAGTTTCGCTAGAACCAATCCCGAAACGGAACCTGATGCACATGCCGACAAATAAAAAGGTTAGGCTAACGCCTAGTGAGCTCAAGAGTTTTTATCATGGTTATAAAAATCGTTAAACGAAAACAATGCAACTTAAATCATGATCCTTCGAATGAATTACTTTAAATATGAGAACGACTCGTTTTCCAATAATACACGTTTTATAAACGAACACCTCAACGCCAAAACATTCTTTCATGAAGTAATACAACCCAACACTTACTCAAAACGAGAATAATGGTAAATGCTCAAATATTGAAATTTGAATAAACTTTATAAACCAAACGACCAAAATATGAATAAACTCAAGTCTCCAAAATTATAACATATGGAGAATACCCCAAACTCAAAATATCACCGAAACCAAGGATAAAACTAAATACCCAAAACTACATCTTTCGGTGACGGGGGAGACCCAAATTCCATGGCTAGTGGAGGAACACAAAGTAGGCCACATTCCAAGTTATTGAGCTCACCATACTAGGATCAAGGCCACGAACTTGCCGGCTCGTACTCAGATGTGGGGGAGGGCACCCAATGATTCCTAGTAATGCTCATTCACTAGGATTACACTTACGACCCCGGGCTAGTATCCGGTCTCACATAATCGTACCAAGTTGCCATCCTAGGGTCCAATGTCTCAACTAGTTACAAATGGGAAATGACTATCCCATAAAAACAGACTCAGAAATTACATCACGGGGTCAATAGCACAATGAGGCCCTCGATGACCCTATAACTAATCCTGGTCCCAACATGAAATAATAGACCCTTTTTAAAAATATTAAAGACCGACTCATATGCCTATGGATCCATTACATTACAGTCTATAACAATACATGACTCCAATTGAATGACCAACGCACTCAAAACATGTAATTCTCAAATGATGCGCAATAACCGCCATCATACTCAAAACTCCAGAACGGACTATTAAAACCGGACGAATGTCCCAAAGACTCATTTTAGTCAAAACCGATCCAAAAGCTCAACAATTTACTTTATTGTACTATAAAAGTTAGTGTAAACGATAAAACGCATTTAAATAATGGTTATGCAAACACAATGACCAAAAGTATGATTAATCCAAAACTAATCGTTGGTTGAGACAAACCATTTTCCAAATGAACTCATACCCTTATATTTCCAAATGCCTCATATTATAATAATATGCATTTTCCAAACGGTTTATAAGATTAAATATCCTAAGAAGACATTTACATCAAATGCCTCCATTTATATATTAAATCATCAATAAAACATATCAACATGATTTATTTATCAAAATGCCCAAAAATCCCAAATGTGGGTATTTCACAAGATTTATAAAACCAAATAACCCAAATAGGTAAAACTCTTCAACTATTCCAACTTTTAATAAAAATCATGTAAACATATAATCACCTTAAAATTGACATTTTTGGCATGTACAACGTTTTCACAAATCAACTTGAACTCACCTTGCTAGATTTAGGTTAAATCTAGATTTTCCCCAACTTGAGCTCCTTTGAAGAAACTTGGATCCTCAAGCCAAAACTTCCAAAAACCTAGATCCACAAGTTTCCAACAATAAATACACATATCCAAGCGTTCGAAATAATTCCCCAAACATCTTATATCCAAATCTCCATTTTGGCCAAAAACCCAAATTTGACCTAACTTTTCTCAAAATATTCCAAACTGAAATTGGAGAAATAAAACACTAGGTTGACATCAATAGAGAATTTATGACTCATAATAAAGTTTGGAGTGGAAAGGATTAACTTACCATTTAGGTTTTGATAAAAACCTAGAAAATCCCAAAATTCTTGAAGATGGAGGTGATGATGATGAGCGCTTGACCTTTGCTTCCAATCCACCACCAATTATTCTTAGATATTACAAAAACTAAAAATCTAACCTTGAAAATCTCTAAAAAAGGAAACCATAGCAACTTGAATCTCCAAAAACGGAGTTGAAATGAGAAAGTTATGACCAAATGAAGAAAAACCCAATTTTATGCACCGCAGGTCTGGCGCGATTGTGACATGCAATTGTGCCATGTCACAATCGCATGGTAGGGTCACCCGAAGTGTACTGAAAGTCATTTTACCCCCTCGGAGACCTTGACATGCTATAGTGCCACTAGCACAGTCTCCGGGCACTATAGCCTGGCCCATACCACGAGTTTTTCGGCCGTTCTTCGACCGCTTTCTCGACGGCTTCCCCGATCGTTTTCCCAACCGTTCTCCCAGTCGTTCCTCGACCGTTATCTCGGACCATTTGATGATATTATGCCAGTTATTGTGCCATTGTCATAATTTCATGGCACATTCGCTGAGACGACCGAACACTCAGTAACGTCGGTGCTATTGTGACATATGTCACAACTGCATGTCACTGTAGTCAGGACTACCACACTTTCAGTACCAATGGTGCTATTGTGACAGATGTCATAACCACATGTCTTTATGGCCAAGACGACCATATTCTTAGCACCATTGGTGCTATTGTGACAAGTGTCACAACCACATGGCACTATAGCCATACTCCATACTTAGTTCTTCCTTTACCGATTCAACCAGTTCAACCCTTCTTCCTAAATTCAGATAAAAATCAGGGTGTTACAATCCTCCCAACCTTAAAAGAGATTTCTTCCTCGAAATCTAGTTCATACATAAAAATTTTAATACTACACGATACTGAACACCAGTCCGATAATTGTCTTGTCATCTACTCCTCCCAAAAGGGTAACATTATAACGATATATGCCTTAAATAACATCATTTTCACAGAAAGAACAATTATTTTCCTCTAAGGATGTGTCTCTATCTCAATTCATCCGTAAATGATGTTCGATAACCACTTGACAAAACCTGTCATGATGATTTTCGTAAAGACTCTCACACCCAATATCCACCCCGGTACGTTACACCCATACAAGAGAGAACATCGAAAATTACTGGAGTAATTTCTAACCACATGATCTCGGTCGTCTCCCAACCTTAGGTGACACGTACTACCCCAAGGTAACTTGTAACCTTAACTTCTCATCGACTAATTCGTTCCAGATCTGCACGATTCTGAATCCATATTCCAATAATCAACACCAACCCAAAGAATTCTGAAAGCTCCTTAATAATTCACCCTTAGTATTGGTAACTCCTTCCTTCCAAGGACGTACCAATATGTTTTCAGGGCAGATGGTTAATTCAGATTAGCCTGTCACGCAACTCCGATATATTCTCAAACTTCAAACATTCCGTCAATATGATCTTTACCACATCAAGAAAATCATACACATCAATACTTAATTACCAACATCTAACTTCCTTTAGGTTCCACCATCATGAGGCTAACATTTCTCATGATCCAACGGGGATACTTCCAAACACTCCAAAGATCGTTGCCCTCACAAGAACAAGTCGATGCCTAAAGTCAAGATGGTCATACTGAAAACGTAGGTATACCATCAAATATTTCATTCCAGATTTGCATTGTCGAATTAAAGTTGACACCTAATATGGCACTAAAATTCCCAATCTTACATCTCTAACAGACGAACCACAATATTTTCTTTATTCCTGAAGAATCACCCGGATGGCACACCCCAACATATGCATAATGTCGAACAATCATCCCATCAACTCATATCCAACCATAAGCAATCAACTACACAAAGCCTTAACCCGAAGATTCACCGAAGTAGAAGGATCACCCCTTAATTAACTAGGAGAAAACATCTAATACTTCTATTATTCATGCGTACACCGATTCATAAATTGAAACCCATAATTCAAAACTGACCACAAGTCAAACCATCTGACGCTTCAATTCCTAATGACTCCTTTTGTCCCTAATTACAACTCCTTTCATGATAGGGGCTTAAATCTATAGCTCTAATGAGTTCAAGGTTTTCCAAACTAATATGCCAATTAGAAATTTCATAAAACTTCAAACGCATAAGCTTTATAACAAATAATCGTACGTATAGAAATCCACTAGCGTTTACTCGGCAGGTGTGCAAATTGGCCACAAACGCCACACACATAAAACCATTTCGAAAAGCATTTGATCACTACTTACGCTAATAATGACAATAACAAAAGATGCACAACAAATTTTCAAATGGACCACTACGGTCCTAGCATACATCAGTTTATGTTGTGTACATAAAATAGTTTTCTGTACTAAGCAATAGGTAACAAATAATTGTACAAATTCCAAAAGAGGAACTTCACAAGTTCAAGATCCAAAATCCTCTTTTAACCATAAAATTACATGGGATAAAATTTCCCAATAAGACCCGCATACATCAATTTATTTCCCAAATTTAGTAAAACGATAGGTGCATGCAATTTAGTCAAACATAAATAATTTAAATTGATTTCAAACTTTTAAACTGCATAATAAAATGCTCTTAGTCCCAAATAGTGGCTACCATGACATGCATATCAATAAACCAATATAATGCATTGCGTGAAATTATAACAGTAAAATCAACAACTGAAGAAAGTACAAAGCAAAAGTTTAGTACGAACCATCATAGGTCCTTCATATACTTACTCAGACAAAAGTGTAAATCAATTCAAATACTAAGTAGTGTACAATGAAATATACTTGCGTAAAACTCAAAAGTACAATCATGTGATATCAAGACTCTCAAGACGTCTCTTACGGTTGCAAAAAAGACATATGCAAGAACTCGCATGAGACATGACGCTCAATAAACTCATAAATTTATACACAACATAATTAAATCCTACACATTTCAAAGTTCACTCATGCGTTGAAAAACGTCGTAAAATCATACTCTATAAAACTCAACAAAACCCGTACGGAATAAAACTCCCAAGAAAACTCAGACGCAAAAACATGGAAATAAATTTTCCTTTAAAACCTCAACTTATGTGAAGGAGATCCAATGTCAAGGTCATAAATCGCAGTTACTTGCCCAATACCCCAAATAACATTAAAACATGGATATTACAATATTTAAAAATAGCGTTCGAAAAGAAACGGAGGAGGAAGAAAATTTCAATAAAAGTTTGCAACCATGTGCAACAAAACAATCGTGCATGTTTAAAATCATGGTTTAAAATTTGGTGCGTGCTAAACATTTTTCCAAGATATCATAATATAACACACTTTATGATTTGGGAAACATGAGAAATAATTGATGCAAACTTATTTTAGAAATAAATTTTGTGCATGAACTTGATCGACACTCAACATCTCGAAACCATGCTCCTCGATTTCCCAGTCACACTATCATCATCTGGATGCTCAAACATCTTAAGGCGACAAACGAAAATTTCATCGGTTCACCTTACAACTCTTCCTTGAATCATGCTATTTCCATAAGTCTATGGTTCTGATCCAACCAACAATTCCGACCCGAAATGGTCCACTTAACGCAATTATCATGCCTACTGTCACTCCAAGTGACGAATGTTAAAATCATCAATCTCTTATATCGGCTATTCACTTAGAAACTTATTCACTACCCCAACGGTCATCACACCCAAGTAGTTCAAGCATACACATGTATCATGTAGGTTCCCCATAACACTGGTCAGGTGCAATTATGAATGCACCATACATTATCACCCTTGCTACTCTCGACGTGTTTCCCGTTTCTAGCGACTCTATCAACCTCTAAATATCTTATCTTAAAGTGCCTAATGGTGCAATTTTACTTTCAATCGCTTAAAGGAAAGCTAGTTTGAGTCTAGGCATCCAAAATTAACACATAATTCTCTTAAACTTAAGCTCTGATACCAACTTGTAACACCCTCAAATTTGGTAAGACCAACTAATTAAAAATCTCAAATTAATATCAAATAAAGGACAAAACTTCCACTTACAAATCAAAGCTCAATATGCCTAAAATATAAAATTTTATAATTAACCTCAACAATTATAAACTTCAGTATTAAACAAGGACCTAACTGAAGTCGGGTGTTACTTAACCCCAATACAAGTTGCTCTTCACAATACTAATGCGGAAGACTTCACTAAGATATTCGCTTCTTTGGGCACACAACTAACACTCATCTCTTCATAGAGTCGCTAGAACTAATCCCGAAACGGAACCTGATGCACATGCCGACAAATAAAAAGGTTAGGCTAACGCCTAGTGAGCTCAAGAGTTTTTATCATGGTTATAAAAATCGTTAAACGAAAACAATGCAACTTAAATCATGATCCTTCGAATGAACTACTTTAAATATTGTTTTCCAATAATACACGTTTTATAAACGAACACCTCAATGCCAAAACATTCTTTTATGAAGTAATACAACCCAACACTTACTCAAAACGAGAATAATGGTAAATGCTCAAATATTGAAATTTGAATAAACTTTATAAACCAAACGACCAAAATATGAATAAACTCAAGTCTCCAAAATTATAACATATGGAGAATACCCCAAACTCAAAACATCACCGAAACCAAGGATAAAACTAAATACCCAAATGATAATGTGAAATTTTGACATTATTGAAGCACTGAACTGAGCAGAAATTGTTTGATTCCAGATAATAATGGTAATTCTAATGAGTTTTGACAGAAAGGTACAGGACAGCATGAATTAAAGAAAGAGTTTGGATTTTAAGAAGAAGTTGCTAGAAATGGTTGTTTGGGAAGAAAATCTCATTGTGGAGTTGAATGGTGCTTATCAAGGTTCAAATTTTGAAGAAAACAGCACGCGGGGCGGTTTGGGTCGTGAGTTAGTGGGTCGTGGGAGTTTTAAAGTTCGGGGGACTTGTGGCGCGACCTAACCCGCGCCAAAAGTCGCGCCACGCACTGTGGGTGCCTTAGTCGACTGTTTCAGTCAGATCTAGGTATCTGGCAATTAGAGGAGAGACGGCGGCGGCTAGAGGCGATTTTTGGGAGAAGATTCAAGACGATAAAGAGACAAAAAGGTGGGAGAGACTTGGTGGAACGGATCCTCGATCTTGTTACAAACTTTTACTTCAAGATTCAAGGATTTCAGGGAGTGTTCATTTTGTCAAAACATTTCATTTCCGAACGATGTTTAGATCTATTTTGCTTTCACTTCCAGTTTTCATTTTTGTTAACCCCAACATGAGCTAAACTTCTCATGTTGGGGGTTGGATGATTATTTGGCGATGTTGCTTGAAACTTGTGATTTGGTTTGTAGTTTTTGAATACTTGTGGCTCAATGAAGCATATGATGAATTTTTAAATGTAATTCATTTTAGTCTGATCAGCTATTTGAATTTTTCTTGGTTATCCTACTCTTTGAGAGAAGTGTAGGATGATTAGATGTGTTTGTCATGTGCCTATGGTATAAATTGGATAGACATATACCGATTTCACCATAGATCTATTGATTTCAATTTCCTGAGTATTTTAATTTGAAGTTGAGTTCGGAAGAAGGGATTTCTTTGTTAAATGCTAGTATTGTTATAGCTTGAGAAAGTATAGCAATCATTTTAAAATTAATCATTGAATCTGTAATCATCTACTTCAAACCATCACTTGTTTTAACCAATGATCCTTATATGAATCCAGCCCCCTACTTTCTTATCAGCAGTTGACTGTCTTTGTTCCCAAAAGCTTCCTTTTAGTCGTTCTAGCTTAATCCTTTTGCAAATCTTCGAAACAATCCAATTCTCATTTAGTCTAGTTAATAGTCGATATAGTCTCGTGGTACTCAATACCAAGTTCCTTTGGTTCGATACTCGTACTTCCGTACTTATTACTTGATACGACACAATACACTTGCGGTTGTTGGGAAGGGTGTAAACCCGACCTATCAAGTTGTTGGCGCCGTTGCCAGGGAACTTGTTTTGTGTTGATATCACTATAGTCTATAGAGAGTATTAGATTAGACATTTTTATTTTTCAGTACTATTTTGTCAATTCAATTTTGAGGTACTTACGACTTGTGTTTAGATTGCAGGATTCTTTTTGGTTTATGCCAAGAAGAAGACTCTTCAGAGATCTTGAGCCGTTAGATCCTGAAATTGAAAGAACCGCACGACAACTGCATCGAGAAGCCAGACACCGGAATCGTAGGAATATGGACGATAATTACATGAATGGCGAGGTTCCGATCCACAACAACAACAATAACAACCTACCACCACCACCACCACCGAATCGAATTCCCATGAGGAATTATGCTACACCAACGGTAGTGGTGGGTCAACGAGGAGCACAAGCACCAGCGGTTGCCGCTAACTCTTTTGAAATCAAACATGGAACTATCCAGCTCCTCCAAGCTCACCAATTCGGAGGAGGGCCAACCGAAGACCCTCACGGTCATCTCCGTTCCTTTGAAAAAATCTGCAATACTTTCAAATGGAACGGGGTTTCTGAAGACGCCATTTAGCTGAGATGTTTTCCATTCTCTCTCCGTGATAGAGCGGCTATGTGGGAAGAGAACTTGCCGCTGAATTCGATCAATACGTGGGAGGAAATGGTCACCGCATTCTTGAATAAGTTTTTCCCTCCCGGCCGTACCGCTCAGTTATTAGCCGAGATCACTCATTTTGCACAATGGGATCAAGAATCCTTATATGAGGCTTGGGAGCGGTACAAAGGCATGTTGAAAAGAAATCCACACCATAGTTTACACGGTTGGGTACTCATCCAAACTTTCTTTGGAGGATTACACCCCCAGTTTAAAAACGACATCATTGTTGTTGCTGGGGGCGCTCTTATGAATAAAACTTATGAAGAATCATGGGAGTTAATAGAGAATCTTGCTGAGCATAGCTATGCTACGCCAAGGGCTGACGTGCGGAGATTAGCCCAAGTCCAAGAGAACGATGACATTCGGCAACTTAAGGCTCAAATGGCTGCGATCACCAACCAATTAAAGGGCACGTCTCTTTCGAGCCAATCATCACATGAGGGAATGTTGGATCAGTTTGCACTGTTTGAATCATCCGAGCAAGTGAATTTCTTGCAAAAATGTAACCGTCCTAGAAACTATCCCCTCTCCAACACTTACAATGAGGGTTGGAGGAAGCACTCCAATTTCTCCTGGAGCCAACCATCATATGGCTCGAAAGAGAATACGGGAAATCAGCAAGGTTATGGTAATGGCTCTAATTTTCCTTCTTCATCTAATACTAATAATGTGTATCGTCATCCAGGGCACAACTAAAGGAGACAAGACGAGGGACAAACCTCGGAGAGGAAGACAGGGCTAGAAGAAATGATGATGAAATTCATGACAAAGATGGATTCAACGGTTGAAGGAATCACATCCACAGAGAGTACGGTTAAAGCAGCAACTGACCAGAATACTGCTTCGATTCAGATTTTAGAGAGGCAAGTGGGGCAAATTGCGGAGGCATTGCAATCTCGAAATAAAGGCCAGTTTCCTAGTCAAATAGAGAAGCATCCAAGAGAGAATTGTAACGCAATCAAATTAAGAAGCGGCAAGGAGTTGGAAACTAATTCGAGTAGAGAGCCGATAGTAGAGAAAAGTAAGGAACCAGACGTGGTGGTAGAAGAGGAGGAAGATGAAGAGAGAGTAGATGAAAGTATAGAAATGGATAAGCCGGAGAAAAAGGAAGAGAATAAGGAACCGGAGCAAGCAAAAGATCAGGCACCGGTCAAACCCGTAGCACCAAGAGTGCCATATCCTAACCGTTTGAAAGCTCACAGGGATGATTTAAATTTTGCTAAATTTTTAGAAGTGTTTAAAAAATTGCATATTAATATTCCTTTTGCAGATGCATTGGCACAAATGCCATCTTATGTGAAGTTTTTGAAGGATATCATCTCGAACAAGAGGAAATTAGAGGAACAAGCCACAGTCGCACTTACTGAAGAGTGCAGTGCTATTATACAGCACAAGCTTCCCCCAAAGCTCAAGGATCCAGGGAGTTTTACTATCCCTGTTCATATTGGAAATTCTGAATTTAGTAAAGCTTTATGTGATCTTGGTGCAAGTATTAATTTGATGCCTTTGTCAATTTTCAGGAAACTGGGGCTTGGAGAAGTGCAACCAACGAATATCACGCTACAACTTGCTGATCGATCCATTAAATTCCCGTATGGCGTGATAGAGGATGTGCTCATCAACGTAGACAAATTATACTTTCCAGTAGATTTCGTGGTCCTCGACATGGATGAAGACAAGGAGATACCACTAATCCTTGGGAGACCATTTTTAGCCACGGGAGGAGCTTTGATAGATGTGAAAGGTGGCAAACTGACACTTCGGGTTTGGGGAAGAAAAAGTTGTGTTCAATGTATTTTGGACAGCCAAACACAAGTCGGCATCAAACGAATGCTATCGAGTAGATTTCATGGAAGTTATAATTCGAGAAGAAGGTCATATGGTGGTTTCTGAAGATACACTACAAAATGCTCTTATCGGTGCTGATTCAAATGAAGAAAGTGAAAGTGTAATGCAGTTGAACGCGTTATCGAACTTCAAAGGGCATCGCAAACAAACAGTTGAGGATTTGGGAACACCGCTCCCAAAGTCTCAACCATCCTCAAAAGTTCCTCCTCAGTTGGAACTAAAGCATTACCTTCACATTTGGAGTATGCATACTTGGGTGATAAGGAGACACTACCGGTAATCATTTCAGCCCAGTTGACAGCAGAAAACAAGTACAAGTTACTTCGAGTCCTTCGAGAGCATCAGACAGCTATCGGGTGGACGATAGCCGACCTTAAAGGCTTGAGTCCGACTTTTTGCACTCACCGCATAAACTTAGAAGAGGGACATCGATCGGTGGATCAACCCCAAAAAAGGTTGAATCCGAATATGAAGGAGGTGGTGCGGAAGGAAATTCTTAAACTTCTTGATTCTGGAATAATCTATCCGATCCCGGATAGTCCATGGGTTAGTCCGGTTCAGGTTGTGCCAAAGAAAGGAGGAATTACAGTAGTCCGGAACAATAACAATGAACTTATCCCCTCACGGACAGTCACTGGATGGAGAGTCTGTATCGATTACCGGAAGCTAAATGATGCTACAAAGAAAGATCATTTTCCTCTTCTATTTATTGATCAGATGTTGGAACGATTAGCGGGACACGAATATTATTGTTTCCTAGACGGATATTCCGGGTACAATCAGATACCCATCGCACCCGAAGATCAAGACAAAACGACATTTACATGTCCATTTGGCACGTTTGCTTACCGTAGGATGCCGTTTGGGTTATCTAACGCTTCAGCTACTTTCCAACGATGCACGATAGCAATCTTTTCAGATATGGTTGAAAGAACTATAGAGATCTTCATGGACGATTTCTCCGTGTTTGGACCATCTTTTGACACTTGCTTGGCTAATCTAGAAGCGGTTCTGCAAAGGTGTAAGGAGACGAGTCTTGTGTTGAATTGGGAGAAGTACCATTTCATGGTTACTAAAGGCATTGTACTTGGCCATAAGGTCTCAAAGGCCGGGATCGAAGTTGATAAGGCAGAGGTGGCGGTGATCGAGAATTTACCGTATCCAAATTCGGTGAAGGGAGTCAAAAGTTTTTTGGGTCACGCTGGATTTTACCGGCGGTTTATAAAGGATTTTTCTAAAATTTCTAAACCCTTGTGTTCATTACTTCTTAAAAATGCGAAGTTTGATTTTACTAATGAATGCATACATGTTTTTGACAGGTTGAAGACGGAGCTAACCTCAGCACCAATCCTGACCGCACCTGATTGGAGTCTTCCATTCATTCTCATGTGTGATGCAAGTGATATCGCGGTAGGAGCAGTCTTGGGCCAAAAGAAAGATAAGAAGATGCACGTCATCTATTATGCTAGCAAGACACTTGATGAGGCTCAAGTCAATTACACTACAACCAAGAAGGAATTACTTGCGATTGTCTATGCTTGTGAGAAATTCCGGTCATATCTGGTGGGAGCCAAGGTGATAGTCTATACGGATCACTCAGCTTTGAAATATCTTATGGCGAAGAAAGATGCGAAGCCAAGGCTCATCCGTTGGGTGTTACTACTCCAAGAGTTTGACTTGGAAATTTTGGATAAAAAAGGCTCGGAGAACACAGTAGCCGATCACCTCTCTAGACTTGAACATAATGGAGCGAAAGATGAATCTATCATTGATGATTCATTTTCTGATGAGCAATTGTTCAAGTTAATCCATTCTGAACCATGGTACACAGACATTGTGAATTATTTGGTGAGTTCCGTTATACCGTACAAGCTTAACTCGCATCAAAGGAAGAAATTCCTATCTGACGCAAAACAATATTATTGGGACGAGCCATGTTTATACAAGATGTGTGCAGATGGCATGATAAGGAGATGTGTGCCCGATGATGAAAATATCAACATTCTAACACACTGTCATACGTTAGAATGTGGTGGTCATTTTAGTACTGACAGGACAGTAGCAAAGGTGGTACAAGAGGGTTTCTTTTGGCCCTCTATGTTTAAAGATGCCAGAGATTTCATTCTCCATTGTGACAGATGTCAGCGAGTTGGTAATATAACGAAGAGGGATGAAATGCCCATGAACATCTTCATGGAAGTGGAGTTGTTCGATGTTTGGGGCATGGATTTTATGGTTCCCTTCCCACAATCGCACAGAAACGAATACATTCTCGTCGCGGTGGACTATGTGTCGAAGTGGGTAGAAGCAATAGCAACCCCCACAAATGATTCTAAAGTGGTAATAAACTTTCTTCGACGATATATTTTCTCCAGATTTGGGGTACCACGTGCGTTAATCAGTGATGGAGGAAGCCACTTCTGTAACCACTATTTGGATGTTGTACTCAAGAAATATTCTATCAAACATCGGGTTACCACTCCGTATCATCCACAGGGAAATGGACAAGCTGAAGTGTCAAATCGTGAGATTAAACAAATCCTTGAAAAGACTGTCGATACTTCACGAAAGGATTGGTCGTCTAAGCTAGACGATGCATTATGGGCCTACCGGACAGCATTCAAGACTCCACTTGGCACTACTCCTTATCGTTTGGTGTTTGGTAAGTCATGCCACTTACCGGTCGAGCTTGATCATAAAGCCTTTTGGGCAATCAAACAGTTAAATATGGACCTTCAAGCCGTCGGAAAGCGCCGATTCCTTCAACTTAATGAATTGGATGAAATCAGGCAAGATGCTTATGAGAATGCTATCATCTACAAGGAAAGGACCAAACGATTTCATGACCAACGCATTCGCGAAAAGGTACTCACACCGGGTATGAACGTTTTATTGTTTAATTCACGATTGCGCTTGTTCCCAGGTAAACTGAAGTCTAGGTGGTCGGGGCCCTTCACTATCAAGGAAGTGTTTTCGTACGGAGTAATAGAACTACAAGGAAAAGACGGATCTACTTTTAAGGTGAATGGGCAGCGGGTGAAACCATATGCAGCGGGTGAATCGATGGAACCATCGAGCGTATACCTTGACACACCAAGGGAGTAAACGGAGAAAGAGGTCGAGCCACGACCCTAACTAAGGCGCTGGGTGGGAGGCAACCCACCAGAGGTTTGTTTGTTTTGTGTTTTCAGTTAAGTTTGTTTTTTTTTTGTTCTTGTTAGTTTTGCTTTTTATTGTGTGTCTTTTTCGTTTGAATTCCCCTGAGAAGTGGCACCAAGGTTGGGGGGGAAAAAGAGAGAGAGATTTATCAAAAATGTCTTGGGGCGGGTTACCAGGCGGGTTAACACGCGTAACAAACCGCCCCAGACTCTGTGAGGTGTGGAATTCTTGCACGGAGCGAGTCACCGGGCAGGCTAACCCGCGCCACAAGCCGCCCGGTGTACTGTCGAATTGAAAAATATCAGTGCATGGCGCGAGTCACCGGGCGGGCTAAGTCGCACCACAAACCGCCTGGTGCACTGTCGAAGTGAAAATCAACAGAACACGGCGCGAGTTACCGCGCGGGTCAACCCGCGCCAAAACCCGCCCGAACTTTCTAGGTCTTATTTCAGTCGCAGTCGACAGGTATCTTCCTCATTCCTAATTTCTTTCCAAGGTTATCGATTCTCCCCATCTCCTTCGCCGATCTCCACCACTATCCATACACTTTTTCCGGCGATTCCCACAATCCAAGGGTTAGTTCATCCTATTTTCACTCAAGTGTGTTCTTGGAACCCTTAAAAGCTTCAAAGGTAACATATTTCTCCACCTCACTTTTGTGTTCTTCAAGTTGGGGTTTTCAACCCATGCAAGACAAGATCTGAGATTATTATGTTCTTCATGTGGATTGTGACTTAAAGAGAAACATATTGTGATTATACATGTGTTGGCATGATGATTGTAATTTTTTCCTTGAGTTTTCTCTTTGTTAAAAAAAGGAGTGAGTGATTGTGTTTATGTGGATGTTTAATGATTTATTGAAGGGATTGTAGGGGCTTTTTGGTGTATTCTTTGTTTTTGTAATCATCCCATCTGATTGTGGTTTGTCTATGTGCTTAACTGCTGATAAGAACCCTCTTTGGTTTAGTTGCTAATTAGAATTGTGGACAATTTTCATAGAACCCTCTTGTAGTTGGATGGAGTTCAATAGTAGTAATCCTTACTTACAAGTTGAGAAATCGCCGAACCACAAGTTTGGGGTTCAATCGACAATCTGGATTCACTCACCCCACTTTACTTACAACCGAGTCTTTGGACTCGGTTTGGGGTGGCAAGAATATTTCGATACTCACTTTTGCATTTTTCAGCTACAGGATGAGGACCGATCCCGAACAGTCTGGTAGATGGGGCAACTACTTCCAATTATCACGGAATCAACGCCAGAGCCTCAGTTTAAGGCAAAACCCAGACTACGGTCAAAGAATGTTTGAAATTAAGGATCGGAAGCGAAAAGTCTGGCCTGAGGGCGGAATCAATTTCCCTGACCTCCCTGATCCACAGGTCATTGCCATCGCGTACCAGAGAGGATGAGTTCCTTATGTGAGACATCCAGGACCTTATGACCCAGCGTTGGTTGTCGAATTTTATGCTTCGATGAACCCACCCGTGTTCAATGAATTTTACACGGTGGTGGTGAGAGGAGCCATAGTCCGCCTCTCAATGGAGGATATCTGTGAACATTTTGGCATCGACAGACCGGGCAACCTGGGCCTTCATTATGGCCCAGTTTGATTGCTTCATCTCTACGGGTGTCTGGTGACGGGTTCTGGCAGAAAAACACCAACGAGATACGAAAAAGCGAACTATCTCCCGCTTTGGCCCTGTGGATGCTTTTTGCGAAAACCAATTTGTTGCCATCAACCCACAACACTTACGTTGATCCGCTAGTCGGTCGTGTTTTATATTGCATCCAACATAATCTACCGTTGGATGTGGGACACATTGTGCAGCTGGAAATGACAGATGTGGGGGAAACGTGTTGCAATGGAGTCCTTCCATTCCCATGCCTGATAACTAAATTATGTCGTGATGCAGGTGTACTAGTTGGGGAGACAATTGCAGCGCCAGCACCAATTGATAAGTGCACTTACCGATATCAGTTGACCGCTCAAAGAAACCTACAGCGAGAGCACACACGCACGGCAGAACAGGTGAATGTGCCACCCACCATGGACGATCAGGATGCGGATGACATCGATTACGACCCAGAGAATTTTGCACTTCCATCTCATGCTCCGGACTGGGCATTTCAGATGAACAACAATATCCAATACGGGTTTCAAGCGATAACCAACGAGCTCCAAGTGATAAGAAGGATGATGGAAGAGCGATCCCTAACTGATGACGCCGGATCCTCTACCCGTCCGCTCGCCCGCAATGTGCGCAGGCGCAATAGGAGGCAAGCACCGTGAGGAACCATATGGGGTAATTTTTGGCATTTCTAAGACAATTTTATTTTAATGAACTTCTTTAAATGTTGGATTATTGAAAGTAATTTGCATAACTTGGTTGGTGGATGTTTGGCTTTATTCTTATCCATTTATTCCTTGATCACATTGGGGACAATGTGAGGGCTGGTTTGGGGTTAGTGTCGGTGATTTACTTGATGATGATTAATATGCCAGTGTGAGTGGAGCACAAGTGTAGAAATTTTGTTGTATGTGAAAGTGTAACCTCATTTATTGAGGCATGAACTAGTCGAGGATAATATAGCCAAGAGGACAACCTAGGGGACTAGTTGAATTAGGGACATTAGTGGAGACCAACCCAAGAGTGATTTTTGAGCCTTTTTGCACGTCGCTTGTGTGGGGATTAATTAGCAACTTCTATACACTCTTTTGATTCCTTTTCATAAGTTGTAGTGTGATCCCACTATAACATTGCCTAGGCCAACAAAGACAGCTTTTAGGTAAACTGGGTTCAAAATATGCTTCCGACCTCTTGAATTTCTTAGTCTAACTACCTTCTCAAATGCCCTAATTCCTTTTGCCGCTAAGCCTACTCTTCAAAAAAAAGTTTTCAATAAACACTCGTCTGCCCAAAACGAGTTAAAAAAAACAAACAAGAAGAGAGAGAGGCTATGGATCTAATCTGAAATGGGAAGAATCAAGAAGTGGTTCTAAACCAATGCGGCTTGGGCAACAATTAAAGGTATAAGACTCTTGGAAGGAGTAGAGGAGGAAAGCAGAACACCCAGTAATTCCTAGTCTTGTTGGTTGAGTTTCTTAGAGATCACCTTGCTTACACTTTGGCGTTTTTCAAGATGTGTTCATGCTTTGTTCGATAATTTCTTGCACATAAACTCATTAAGCATGAACAACTGTGTGAAAGCCTAGGTTCGTGTGTTCCGAGAGCATCCACTGAGGTAGGGCCGAGGCGAAATCCTTCCTAAGCTTGTTGAACTTAGGTTGAAATCCAGGTGGTGTGGTCGTCTTGTAACACTCCGAATTTCACTTGGTTTTGCGTAGATGTATTAAGTAAAGGAGTTTTCTGCTTCTGTCTACCCGTGCGCCCTCCTTCAGAGAAAACGCACGGGTCGTGTGCCCTGTCAGCCCACTTTTTGAGGTAGCTTAAATATCTAGTTTTGAGAGATATTTCAAATATCTCTCAAATCAATCTCAGATTTCTCTCTCTCTCTCTCTCTCTCTCTCTTCATTTTCTCTCTTTTTATCTTTCGATCTTCAAAGGCTAGTTTAGTTGCTAGTTTTCGGTGTTTCTAGCAAGGGGTCGGTGTTTTAAGCTTCACCTCTTCGTCGTGATCGTTATCTGGTTTTCCGGGTTTTATTCTGAAAACCTACCGGTGAGTTCCTACTACCATTTTACAAACTTTATACATGTCAAAACTCTTATTTGCGAAATCCGAAGTATTTCTACGGTATGATTTCATGTTCTCTACATTTTGATATAAATGAAGTTTTTGGTGATTTTCGGGGTTCCCGATCAGTTTTGACTAAAATGACTGGTTCCGCCTTATTAAAGTAAAATGATGTTTTACTTACACATTATGTGGATATGTGAAAAGAATGTTTATGAACTCATTTTAATGATTTTCATTCTTACCAGAAGTTGAACTGGAAATGACATTTTGTTTATAAAATGTGTTTATACCATATGTTTATTTATGGTTGGTCACATATGTTGTTGTGACGAGTCTGTACCATTACTAGCGGATCCCTAGGTTTTGAGTCGACTGTATTATTGGGAGGTCATATTCCTCACTTTGTAACTATGGATGCATATGTTCCTAGAGGGCAACTTGGTACGGTTATGTGAGGCCGGATACTAGCCATGGTTCGTAGTGATCCTAGTGAAGGAGTATACATTGGTTTTGCTTGGGGGCGCGATCTCACATCGTAGCACGGACCTATGTGTTTGTATCCTTGGATTCCAAGTGTTTAGCTCATAACACGGATTTGTGGTCTACTTTGTGTTACACCACAATCCTTGGTAAAATGGTCCTTTTGTCATCATATAATAAGTTTTGGACCGAAAAGGCCCGGTTGTGGCAAAACGTTATCTTTATGAACTAAACCTTTATGAAAAGATTTCCTTATGATACTGACGTTTATATCTTTTGAGCTTTATAAACTGTATGTTCTCACCAGGCTTTAAGTCTGACATTTTTTCTCAACTGATGTGTATAACAGATTTCTCTTAGCGGTGGGTTGTGAGGGTTTTGAGAGACGGGTTTGGTCTCGAGGCTTTTTGAGACGACTAGTATTGTTTCAGGGCATTTGTTAAGTCCCATTCTTTTGGTACATTATGGATTGTCAACTGATGTAATCTTGATATAGGTGTCTAGATTAGTTTGTTGACGAACTCTATATCGATACAGGTTTTTGTAAAGTCTTAAGGACTGATCCCCTTCTTGGGAGTCTATTATCAATACGAATGTCATGTTGCCAAGTTTTTCAGGTTTTAATTCACTCTGATTTTTAGGGTGTTACAGGTTGGTATCAGAGCTCTAGTTTAAGCGAACTAGGCATGAATGTAAGATGTCTAGACTTAGACTGAGTATGCTAAGAATTGATCTGCGAGATTGGGTAGAGCTTCTAAGATGGGTTAGTCTTAGAGTCAACAGAAAGTGCGTTTATCAGGCGTTGTGGTGATCATGACGAGAACCTTTATGTGTTATATGTTCATAATCTCACTTAGCTAATGTTATTATGAGGATATCATACGTAAGCGTGCTTGAATTTCTATTGCTATAACGATTGGTAATGTGGTAGTACGTTTCCTTTGTGTTTATTCAATCTCTCTCTTATCTCTTTCTCTGTTCTGTGAAGCAGTTCAGTAATGGTGAATACGCGTGGTAGACCGCGTACGCGTGTTGATGGTCTGGAAGCGACAACCTCCACCGCTGATCAGCCGGAAGGAGTTGAGGTTGTCGTTCATCCACCAGTTCAACAAATACTAGGTAGGGGGGTCAGAGATCATTCCGCGTGTGGACCTGGCTTCGTCCCACCCAGTAATCAGGGATGCTAGTTCCCCGTCTGAGTTGATGGCCAGCATGATGTTGGCAATGAGGGAAGAGATGGCAAAGCATCAAGAGTTTCTGCTGAAAGTGATTGAGGACCGTGATGTGAACAATCGGAGAAGTGAGACGGTTGTGGAAAACATTGTAACAGGTTCTGGAGGCGTTGGTACAGGGGTCAGGGCTGAGGAAAACAGGATTGTTGGTGCTCCGGGAGGTAGGAAAAGTTGTTCCTACAAATCCTTTCTAGGTTGCGGACCACCAGAGTTCTCTGGTTCCGACGACCCAATCTTGTGTGTGAAGTGGATCCGAGCGGTTGAACAAGCTTTTGGCTCTTCCGAGTGCGGAGATGATCAGAGAGTGCGGTTCGGTACCCAACTGCTGAGGGATACTGCACTCATTTGGTGGAATGTCATCCAATCCACCCTAACTCCTGCTGTGTTGGCTCAGTTGTCTTGGGCCGATTTCAAGAAAAAGCTGTTAGAAGAATTCTGCAATGAAAGAACAATGGACCGAATTGAGAAAGAATTTCGGTCTCTGGTAAAGGGAAGCCTGACGGTGTGGGAGTACACCCGTCAGTTCATGGAGAAGCTAGATCTGGTGGGGCACGCTGCCCCAACAGAGAAGGATAAGATGAAAGCCTATCTGAATGGTCTACCTGCGGACATGCAACCTATGGTCCACAATTCTAAAGCTTCTAACCTCCGCGAGATGATTGAAGAAGCTCAGTACATGGAAGAGATGTTCTCAAGGAACAAAGTTGAGAAAGTCGTAGTGGTGACTGATAAGAGAAAGTGGGAGAGCAATTCTCCTCACCCCAAGAGATCACGACCTTTTGGCGGAAACCGAAACTTCAGCAATCAACAGGAAGCTAGGTGGTGCCACAAGTGTCGAACTAAACACCACGGTGACTGTATTACCACTTCTCAAACTTGTTATAAGTGTGGGAAGCCTGGTCACACTTTCAGAGATTTCCCGGTCAGAGGACTCGTCTGTTATGAGTGCAAGGCACCGGGGCATGTGAGAAGAGATTGCCCGAAGCTTGTGGCGGGTAGCACGCTAGCAAGGAAGGAGAACCCTCCGAAGGTTCCGGGTCGAGCATTTCAGATGACGGCCGAAGAGGCCAGGGCATCCGCTGATGTGGTATTGGGTACTTTTCTCATAAACTCTGTACCTGCTCGTATTTTATTCGATACGGGTGCTAGTTTCTCTTTCGTATCTGAATTTTTCCGTCAGAAAATTTCTATGCCCACTACTAGTCTTGAGGATGCTTTAGTGGTAGAAATAGCCGATGGTAGTCAAGTTCTGATCCACGAGGTCCTGAAGCAGTGTACACTTAGTATCGAGGGGAGAGAATTCTCAATCGATCTATTACCGATGTTAATCGGGGGTTTTGATGTGGTGGTCGTCATGGATTGGTTGTCAAACAATCATGCCGAGATCGTATGTTCCAAGAAGTTGATTCGACTTCCCAACCCCTCTGGCGAAATCGTTGTCATCTATGGTGAAAAGAGGAAGGGTGAAGTGGCAACAATCACAATGGCAAAGGCACGCAAGTGCTTAGTAAAGGGATGTTCGTCTTTCCTAGCCTATGTGATCGATGCCAAGTTAAAGAAGTCAAAGTTGGAAGATGTGAAGATCGTGCGTGAGTTTCCAGACGTCTTTCCGGACGACTTACCCGGGTTACCACCCGATCGTCAGGTAGAGTTTCGGATTGATCTTGTGCCTGGAGCAGCACCAATTGCTAAAGCTCCTTACCGTTTAGCACCGTCGGAGATGCAAGAGATGATGGCACAACTCCAAGAGCTATTGGAGAAAGGCTTCATAAGACCGAGTTCGTCACCTTGGGGAGCTCCAGTCTTGTTTGTAAAGAAGAAAGATGGCACAATGAGAATGTGCATCGACTATCGTGAGTTGAACAAAGCTACAGTAAAGAACAGATATCCGCTTCCGAGAATAAACGACTTGTTCGATCAACTTCAAGGAGCGGGTTGTTTTTCAAAAATCGACTTACATTCGGGTTATCACCAAGTGAAGGTAAGAGAAGATGATGTTCCGAAGACAGCTTTCAGAACGCGTTACGGCCATTACGAATTCCTTGTAATGCCTTTTGGTCTAACGAACGCACCAGCTGTGTTTATGGATTTAATGAATAGAGTATGCCGACCATTCCTCGACAAGTCGGTCATTGTATTCATTGATGACATACTCGTGTACTCCAAGAGTGAGTCAGAGCACGAGCAACATTTACGTGAAGTTCTGGAAGTGTTGAGAAAAGAAAAGTTGTACGCCAAATTTTCCAAGTGCGACTTTTGGCTTAAAGAAGTACAGTTTCTGGGTCACGTAGTCACTCGGGTCGGAGTGAAATTAGACCCCTCCAAGATTGAAGCTATGATGAATTGGGAGCCTCCTAAGAGTCCGTCCGAGATCCGAAGCTTCTTGGGTCTGGTGGGATACTACAGAAGATTTATCCAAGACTTTTCAAAGATCGCTTCTTCCTTGACAGTTTTGACTCGGAAGAATGTGAAGTTTGAATGGACCGAAGCCCAAGAGAAGTCGTTCCGGATCCTTCAAAAGAAGTTGTGTGAAGCTCCGATCTTGACGTTACCTGAAGGGTCGGAAGATTTCGTGGTATACAGCGACGCTTCAAAGATGGGACTGGGATGTGTGTTGATGCAACGAGGAAAGGTGATCGCTTATGCCTCGAGGCAGCTTAAGATACACGAGCAGAATTATCCTACCCATGATCTGGAGTTAACGACGGTGGTATTCGCTTTGAAGCTTTGGCGACATTACCTCTACGGCACGAAATGCACTCTATACACGGATCACAAGAGCCTGAAATATGTCTTTGATCAGAAAGAGCTGAATATGAGGCAAAGGCGGTGGATCGAGTTGCTCAAAGATTACGACTGTGAATTGCTTTACCATCCCGGTAAGGCGAACGTGGTGGCCGATGCGTTAAGTCGGTAGGACTATAGCGGAAGTATTCGAGCTACCCATTCAAGGATCGAGCTAGTGTCTAGCCTTGTTGAGAAGATCAAGACATCACAGGTGGAAGCACTGTTAGAGGAGAATCTAAAAGATGAAGTCATGACGAAGCAACATTTGCTCTTAACGGAAGATAGCCGTGGAGTAAAACTGTTCAGCGGTCGTGTGTGGGTACCCAAGCTTGGGGGTAACCGTGATCTGTTGCTAGAGAATGCTCACAAGTCCAAGTATTCCATTCATCCGGGGAGTACAAAGATGTACAGGGACTTGAAGCTGCACTATTGGTGGTCGGTAATGAAACTTGATGTAGCGCGTTACGTTGAGCGTTATGTGACGTGTGACGTGTTCGCAAGTTAAGGCCGAACATCAGCGACCATACGGGAGTCTACAGTCTTTAGAGATTCCCGAGTGGAAGTGGGAGCATATCACTATGGACTTCGTGACAAAGTTACCTAAAACTCTTCGAGGTCACGATACCATTTGGGTGATAGTTGACAGATTGACAAAGAGCGCTCACTTCTTGCCTATGCACGAGACTTTACCGATGGATAAGTTAGCAAAACTTTACATCGACGAAGTAGTCTCGAGACATGGAATACCATTGTCGATCGTGTCAGATCGCGACATTCGGTTCACTTCGAACTTCTGGGATGGGTTTCAGAACTTGGTACTCGGGTGAAGTTGAGTACGGCTTACCATCCGCAAACCGACGGGCAAAGCGAGCGAACGATCCAAACTTTGGAAGACATGTTGAGGTCTTGTGTCATCGATTTCGGGGGTAGCTGGGACTCTCACCTGCCTTTGGTGGAGTTTGATTACAACAATAGCTACCACTCGAGTATCGGAATGGCACCCTTTGAGGCCTTGTATGGGCGAAAGTGTCGGACTCCCGTGTGCTGGATTGAAGCGGGAGAAAAGTAGTTCGCTGGACCTGAAATCGTGCAAGAGACTGCCGATAAAGTCAAGTGCATTCGTGAGAGAATGAAAGCGGCTCAGGATCGTCAGAAGCGACCGATGGAGATCTATGTGGGCGACCGCGTTATGCTTAAGGTGTCGCCGTGGAAAGGCATTATACGGTTCGTAAAACGTGGGAAGTTGAGTCCCCGTTTCCTCGGACCTTTCAAAGTGCTTAAACGGGTGGGTTTGCAAGCCTACCAGTTGGAACTGCCACCGGAGTTGAGCAGAATACACAACACGTTTCATGTTTGCTACCTTCGGAAATGTTTGGCGGTAGAAGACAGCGTCATTCCCCTTTCAGAGTTAAGGGTAGACGAAGGTAACCGTTGTGTGGAAGAACCCGATGCCATCTTAGAAAGAAAGTCTAAGAAGTTGCGTCACAAAGAAGTCACTTTGGTCAAGGTACAGTGGAAGCATCACCGGGGAGCAAATGTGACGTGGGAAGCCGAGGAGGATATGAAGCGAAGATATCCTCACCTTTTTGAATAGTTGGGATTTCGGGGAAGAAATCATTCCCAAGTTGGGGAGGATTATAACACCCCGAATTTCGCTTGGTTTTGCGTAGATGTATTAAGTAAAGGAGTTTTCTGCTTCTGTCTACAGGGCGTACGACCCTTCATAGAAAACGCACGGGTCGTGCGCCCTGTCAGCCCACTTTTTGAGGTAGCTTAAATATCTAGCTTTGAGAGATATTTCAAATATCTCTCAAATCAATCTCAGATTTCTCTCTCTCTCTTCATTTTCTCTCTTTTTCTCTTTCGATCTTCAAAGGCTAGTTTAGTTGCTAGTTTTCGGTGTTTCTAGCAAGGGGTCGGTGTTTTAAGCTTCACCTCTTCGTCGTGATCGTTATCTGGTTTTCCGGGTTTTATTCTGAAAACCTACCGGTGAGTTCCTACTACCATTTTACAAACTTTATACATGTCAAAACTCTTATTTGCGAAATCCGAAATATTTCTACGGTATGACTTCATGTTCTCTACATTTTGATATAAATGAAGTTTTTGGTGATTTTCGGGGTTCCCGATCAGTTTTGACTAAAATGACTGGTTCCGCCTTATTAAAGTAAAATGATGTTTTACTTACACATTATGTGGATATGTGAAAAGAATGTTTATGAACTCATTTTAATGATTTTCATTCTTACCAGAAGTTGAACTGGAAATGACATTTTGTTTATAAAATGTGTTTATACCATATGTTTATTTATGGTTGGTCACATATGTTGTTGTGACGAGTCTGTACCATTACTAGCGGATCCCTAGGTTTTGAGTCAACTGTATTATTGGGAGGTCATATTCCCCACTTTGTAACTATGGATGCATATGTTCCTAGAGGGCAACTTGGTACGGTTATGTGAGGCCGGATACTAGCCATGGTTCGTAGTGATCCTAGTGAAGGAGTATACATTGGTTTTGCTTGGGGGCGCGATCTCACATCGTAGCACGGACCTACGTGTTCGTATCCTTGGATTCCAAGTGTTTAGTTCATAACACGGATTTGTGGTCTACTTTGTGTTACACCACAATCCTTGGTAAAATGGTCCTTTTGTCATCATATAATGAGTTTTGGACCGAAAAGGCCCGGTTGTGGCGAAACGTTATCTTTATGAACTAAACCTTTATGAAAAGATTTCCTTATGATACTAACGTTTATATCTTTTGAGCTTTATAAACTGTATGTTCTCACCAGGCTTTAAGTCTGACACTTTTTCTCAACTGATGTGTATAACAGGTTTCCCTTAGCGGTGGGTTGTCGGGGTTTTGAGAGACGGGTTTGGTCTCGAGGCTTTTTGAGATGACTAGTATTGTTTCAGGGCATTTGTTAAGTCCCATTCTTTTGGTACATTATGGATTGTCAACTGATGTAATCTTGATATAGGTGTCTAGATTAGTTTGTTGACGAACTCTATATCGATACAGGTTTTTGTAAAGTCCTAAGGACTGATCCCCTTCTTGGGAGTTTATTATCAATACGAATGTCATGTTGCCAAGTTTTTCAGGTTTTAATTCACTCTGATTTTTAGGGTGTTACACGTCTGCAGTTTAGTCCTCAATGAATAATAGCCCTTTAATCATACAACTCAAGGTCTTTCTTTGTGCCCAGTCCAGTCTGAGGATATGTTAAGCTTCATCAATTTCATCACTGACATGTCTGTTATGCAAATTCTCTTTTGTGTTTGGTTGTAATATACCGCTATTTTGCTTGGGGACAAGCAACGCTCGGTTTGGGGTTGTTGATAATGTCAAATTTTGACATTATTGAAGCACTGAACTGAGCAAAAATTGTTTGATTCCAAATAAAATTTTCAATTTAAACCTGCAGATCACTGTGGGTGCCTTAGTCGACTGTTTCAGTCAGATCTAGGTATCTGGCAATTAGAGGAGAGACGGCGGCGGCTAGAGGCGATTTTTGGGAGAAGATTCAAGACGATAAAGAGACAAAAAGGTGGGAGAGACTTGGTGGAACGGATCCTCGATCTTGTTACAAACTTTTACTTCAAGATTCAAGGATTTCAGGGAGTGTTCATTTTGTCAAAACATTTCATTTCCGAACGATGTTTAGATCTATTTTGCTTTAACTTCCAGTTTTCATTTTTGTTAACCCCAACATGAGCTAAACTTCTCATGTTGGGGGTTGGATGATTATTTGGTGATGTTGCTTAAAACTTGTGATTTGGTTTGTAGTTTTTGAATACTTGTGGCTCAATGAAGCACATGATGAATTTTTAAATGTAATTCATTTTAGTCTGATGAGCTATTTGAATTTTTCTTGGTTATCCTACTCTTCGAGAGAAGTGTAGGATGATTAGATGTGTTTGTCATGTGCCTATGGTATAAACTGGATAGAGATATACCGATTTCACCATAGATCTATTGATTTCAATTTCCTGAGTATTTTAACTTGAAGTTGAGTTCGGAAGAATGGATTTCTTTGTTAAATGCTAGTATTGTTATAGCTTGAGAAAGTATAGCAATCATTTTAAAATTAATCATTAAATCTGTAATCATCTAATTCAAACCATCACTTGTTTTAACCAACGATCCTTATATGAATCCAGCCCCCTACTTTCTTATCAGCAGTTGACTGTCTTTGTTCCTAAAAGCTTCCTTTTAGTCGTTCCAGCTTAATCCTTTTGCAAATCTTCAAAACAATCCAATTCTCATTTCGTCTAGTTAATAGTCAATATAGTCTCGTGGTACTCAATACCAAGTTCCTTTGGTTCGATACTCGTACTTCCGTACTTATTACTTGATACGACACCGTACACTTGCGGTTGTTGAGAAGGGTGTAAACCTGACCTATCACCAAAACAACACCTTTCGGTGACGGGGGAGACCCGAATTCCATGGCTAGTGGCGTAACACAAAAGTAGGCCAAATTCCAAGTTATTAAGCTCACCATACTAGGATCAAGGCCACGAACTCGTCGGCTCGTACTCAGATGTGGGGGAGGGCACCCAATGATTCCTAGTAATGCTCATTCACTAGGATTACACTTACGACCCAGGGCTAGTATCTGGTCCCACATAACCGTACCAAGTTGCCATCCTAGGGTCCAATGTCTCAACTAGCTACAAATGGGAAATGACTATCCCATAAAAACAAACTCAGAAATTACATCACGGGGTCAATAGCACAATGAGGCCCTCGATGACCCTATAACTAATCCTGGTCCCAACATGAAATAATAGCCCCTTTTTAAAAATATTAAAGACCGGCTCATATACCTATAGATCCATTACATTACAGTTTATAACAATACATGACTCCAATTGAATGACCAACACACTCAAAACATGTAATTTTCAAATGATGCGCAATAACCGCCATCATACTCAAAACTCCACAACGGACTATTAAAACCGAACGAATGTCCCAAAGACTCATTTTAGTCAAAGTCGAGTCAAAAGTTCAACAATTTACATTATCGTACCATAAAAGTTAATGTAAACAATAAAACACATTTAAATAATGATTATGCAAACACAATGACCAAAAGTATGATTAATCCAAAACTCATCGTTGGTTGAGACAAACCATTTTCCAAATGAACTCATACCCTTATATTTCCAAATGCCTCATAATATAATAATATTATATGCCAGTTCCTCGACCGTTCTCCCAGCCATTCCTCGACCGTTATCTCGGAACATTTGATGCTATTATGCCAGTTATTGTGCCATTGTCATAATTTCATGGAACATTCGTTGAGACGACCGAACACTTGGTAACGTCGGTGCTATTGTGACATATGTCACAACTGCATGGCACTGTAGTCGGGACTACCACACTTTCAGTACCAATGGTGTTATTGTGACAGATGTCATAACCACATGTCACTATGGCCAAGACGACCATACTCTTAGCACCATTGGTGCTATTGTGACAAGTGTCACAACCACATGGCACTATAGCCATACTCTATACTTGGTTCTTCTTTTACCGATTCAACCAGTTCAACCCTTCTTCCTAAATTGAGATAAAAATCAAGGTGTTACAGACTGCACTTACAGCGTTGGAGCTGACAGCTAGATAAAGTTGTGGGACCTCGTGGTCCTTTGGCTTTGACAGTAGAGGTGGTGACGCCATGTATTCTTTAAGCTTTTGAAGCGAATTCTCATTGTCGTCCGTCTACTCGAAGCCCCTTTTTTTCTCAAGACATTGTAAAATAAATGACATTTGTCGGATGATCGAGAGATAAACCTCTTTAATGGCGCAACTCGTCCAGTACGTCGTTGGACCTCTTTGAAGTTATGTGGGGACTTAATGTCCATAATTGCCTTTATTTGATCGGGATTGGCCTCGATCCCACAACGGGTGACCATATATCCCAAGAACTTTTCCGTTCTTACTTCGAAGGAGCACTTCATGGGGTTGTGTTTCATGTGATATTCTTTGAGTATATCGAACGACTGCTTCAGATGATCGATATGATCGATCACTCGTTTCCACTTGACTAACATATCCTTGATGTAAACTTCCATTGTATCGCCAAGATGTTCTTTGAACATATTGTTGACCAGTCGCTGGTACGTTGAACCTGCATTCTTAAGACCAGAAGGCGTAACTTTATAACAGTAAATACCTTTGTCTAATTGCTGACTCCTTTGGCGTACACTGGAAGAGTAATCTCCCCGAGGGTGTTAGCCATGTCACCATTGAATCCTACAAGGACTATCGAACGTCGCACGATCTCCCTTTATCAAACCCCATAGCTTTAATTGTGCTAAGGATTATGATGTTCGCGGAACTTCCTCTATCGATCAGGATTCTCTTGGTCGAGCAATTCTGAATCGTCAGTTGGATAATTAAGCCATCGTGATGTCTTTGCCATGCGTCATTGAGGTCATCCTGGTCGAACGTTATGGGCACGGATTCCAATTTTAGTTCGTGATCTGGTCACGACGATTGTGATATTGGAATCTCCTCAGGACCTCAATGAGCATGTCTTTTAGCTGCGGAGTAGGTCAATCCACAAATGTCAGACTTTCTGGTCACGCAATTGATGACCTTCGTGTATTCTGGAGATATTGGTCATGCGTTAGTTCCCATCAAGTCTTGAAGGTGACCTTTAGGTACTAACCAGGCCAATTCGTGGGCTATGCAATCGTTCGTCACATGCCCACGATCGCAGTGGAAGCCGCACCACTTGGTTTTATCTTTTTTGGTGTCGTCTTTTTCGCTCTTCGGCGGCCACTTGACATTCGTCTGCACGTTTTCAAGGCTATGATCGCCTCTTTTGATGTTCCCTTGAATCTGTATGATGAAATTTTAGGAAACTTTGTCATCGAGACGTTCTTTTTCTTGTCGAACCTTACGTTCGATATTTGCTTTGAAGATTCGACCTTGGAGGTCGATCGTGTCTTGAAGTCAGGCTTCTTGACACTTAACGGTTTCTTGTCGCCAGAATGCTTGCATTAAAATTCTATGTCATCTTTGACTCGAATATATACTAATGTCCTGGATAGAACGTTTTCGAAATTCTCTGGCGGTGGAGGTTGAAAACCTGCAAAATACATGTTAACAGGCGGTCTCAGACCGGATTGAGGTCCGAATTGATTTCCCACGTTCTGATTCCTCAGATATGCGAATTCTTCAGCTGCCTTGCGATTTTGTTCGTTTAGAACATCAATACGGTTACGGCCAACGTCCAATTCCATGTGCATTTGAGCAATAACATGATCTTGAGTTCCTTGTCCTGCCATGATCCTGTCAATCAAAGAAACTTGCACAGAAATTGTTAGTAGGGCGCACTTTCTGTCGCAAATTTACTCTAGCAGGGGGCCCACGGTGGGCGCTAAACTGTTAATGCCAAAAATCATCCAAAGGAAAACTTAAGGTCGATGTAGAGCTTTAACAACTAAAGTAAGAATCAAGCGCCAAATTATGCGACCAAAGATAAATAAAGAAAGAACACAAGGAATTTGGTGACGCCGAAAACCCTGTCGAGGGTAAAAACCGCAGACGATAGCAGAGATTGTCAAGTGCACTAAGGACGTCAAACAGGGACGTCGTCCTTTAGAAGAAGCAATTAACAGTACAATTAACGATATTACAAATAAAAGTAAACAGATCGTGAGATTGTTGAATGTGTCGTGAAGTGTAGCACTTCGTTGAGAGTTATTGACTGAGAGAAAAAAGCTTGAGTATGCTTGAGCGCTATGAATCTGATTTGTCTTCTTTTTCCTCGAATGGTTCTTCGAGCTTGTATATATAGCTTCGGGTGTCATAAATGCACATTGAATGCTCCAAAGGTCCTGACAATGATTGCTCTTGATGATGCTTGTCCGTTATGACGGTTTTTTCATAAATATGCATTAAACCTGCAATGATGAGTCATAAAAGATAACGGTCGTTGATAATAAATGAGTCATAATCGTTAGTTTACATTACAAAGGTCGTAAGATATAGGTCTATCGAGAGATTCTTGGTCGTGGTCGTAAGAAGCTGACGACCATCGCCCAAAGTGACAACCAGGGTCGCCGACGTGCATGGTGTTCAGGACCTTATCTTAATACAAGAGTGGTCTTAAGATTGGAGGAGTTTGGTTTTCTTGCGTCGGTCGTGACTGGTGAAATTTTTACCCAAACAACCACCAAGGTCAGCTGTCTCTTGAGGTGTAGCTTGAAAGGAGTCGTAGGGACACTTGGGCTTTTATGTCGTGAAGTGTCATACGATTAACGTTGTATGAGTGACATACTTTTGTGTTCCTCCACTCTCAATGGATACGTGTCTCCCCCGTTGTCGGCCAACAATATTTGGATATTTAATTGCCCATGCTTTAACATTGGGATTTTATTCCATTTTATGGTCGCGTGAGTATTGAATTTTAGTTCCATGTTGTCGGTGACATATTATTTTTATGATGATTGTTTTCCATAATTTATGAGTTGTGTATTATGCCCCACCCGTGTTTTGGGTGTTTCGAGATATAAAGTTTTATCCGCGTTTTTATAAATTGGGAATCCGATTTCCATTCACAGGTTGAGTGAGTTTTTTATTGCATCATTTTATAAAGAATGTTTTGTATTGGGGCGCTCGTTCTTAAAAATACATGTTATTGGAAAACGAGTCATTTTCATGTTTAAGGTAAATCATTTTGAAAGATTGTGTTTTAAGTTGCACTCTTTCCTTTTTAACAAAATATTCATTCATGTTGTAAACTCTTGAACTCACTAGGCTAACCTAATCCTTTTTATTTGTCAGTATGTGCATCAGGTCCTAGTTGGGGGAATGTCACTTGCAGCGCCGTGAAGTGTTGAATGCTATTTAGATGCTCGGGAATGATGTAGCTATTGAGTGATGTCTTCCGCACATTTGGAGATAGCAATCGTTTTTTGGTTTAGGAACACCCGACCCTTATTTAGTCTTTATGCAAGATTTGAGTGGTTATTTGTTGAGGATAAATTTAGAATTATATTTGAGGTATTCCAAGTATTGATTTGTAGAAAGAGATTTTTATCCTTCATGTGATGTATTGATGAAAATTTTAGATTAGTTGTTTTTTCCAAATTTGAGGGTGTTACACCTCTACAGAGCTCCATACGTCACTTAGATCCCTCTAAAACCTGGTATACATGTCAATAAGAAAAGATTTTAGGTTTAACGTCTAGTGAGTTAAAGCAGTTTTATCTCAAAATCATAAAACAATAAAATCAGTAGAATTCTCTTTAAACCCCCAATACCTTATTTTTATAATATCATTCAGAATCAAAAGGAATATCTTTGCAAAAGCCATCATTTCTAAAGTTGCAATAATGGAGAAGGCTTGCTTTATGTCAAAACCGACATTCAAATGACATGAGTAATGAGTGGTAAGGCTCACTCCACAAAACACCCAAAATAACACCACCTTTTGGTGACGGGGGAGGTCCGCTTCCGTCGACTATGGTGAAACACAAAATAAGTCATGTGTCAACGTTATCGAGTAGCGCCTTAAGATCACGGTCCTAATGTCTAACTCCTCTAAAGTTTCCATCGCAATACCTAAGGTCACTGAGCCCGACCTACACGAGTTCATCTCCACAATACCCCGACCTTAACGCCTACTTATACACCATAGAGCTATACCTACAAGCCTATGATCTTGGGGCCCGACTCCTTACGAGTTCATCCCCAAAATACCCCCGATGACTTAGTGCCAACTCTACTAGGCCAAAGACTCAAAACATGGGTCATGGTGCCCGACTCTTCACGTGTTCATCACTGTAATACCCAAGGTATCAGAGTCCAACTTTACTAAGCCAAAACCTTAAATATCACCTTATTTTAAAAATATTTGAATCATTTAGTTAACACGTATAGCCGCCGTTATTATGCCCATTAATTTCATTTAATGAACTTAGTTGTCACCTTTAATATTAAATCGTGAAATAAATATTTATAGTTATTATAAACTCTTACTTTTTAATAACGGTTGATAAATTTCATTATAAAATATAATTAAATCCAAGTGATTGGTTGGTACTTCATAAATGATTTTATCAATTATACACGTAAAAACAAGTTGTACCTTTTAGCTCACAACATTCTCTCAAATTTTTTCTAAATTATAAAAAAAAAAAAAAAAAACATTTCGGTTTTTTATATTTATTTTTTATTATATTTTAGTTTTCATACCTAATTATTGTGTTGGTTTTTTGTTTAACTATGTTTTTAAATCTTAAAATATACGAAAATAAAAGGTTAATTGGCTATACGTTTATAACCATATAAATCAAAATACATAATGTACATAGAAAAAAGAGTGAATGAAGTAACTAAAATTGGAAAATGGATTTTGTACAAAATTCTTTTCTTTTTATTTATTGTTATCCGTATTTAATTAATTGAGTGGGTAGTTTGATGAATTTATTACGAGACCCTAAAGTCATCATGTTATATACATACATGATACATGGGATGGAAGCATTGAATTAAACCAGCCTTACATATATACGTACATGCTTGCTTTACGGCTGGTAGGACCCTAAATATTGTTCATATGGTGACACCATATAATATAGATAAAAATTTAATTACAAAAGCAAGATTTTTATCGACGTATTTTTATCTTTTTACCGGCATTCAATATTGTCTTATGTGTTTTTAGCTTAATTTCACCATTTCGAGAGATTTTTAAAGTTTTTTGCTTGATTTCGACGGATTTTAATTTTTTTATCGATTTCAACAGATTTTTTTGGTTTTTTGGTTGATTTCAAGAGTTTCTTCGGTTTTTTGGTTGATTTCAAGAGTTTCTTCGGTTTTTTGGTTGATTTCAAGAGTTCTTTTTGGTTTATTTTGGTTTATTACGAGGTACGGTTGCACCTTCTTGAAGTTTTCAAAATAATACGATAGCATCTCCAAAACAATGCGGTTGCACCTTTCACGAACCTAAATTTTTTTACTCGTTGTCGGAAAAATAATACGGTGGCACGTTGTACCATAACCACCCTAATAGGTCCGTCCATGGGTAGGACCCATTCCATTGGCTGACTCTTCAACTAGCCACCCTCACTCTAGTACCCTACTACCAAGTACCCACTTATATTTCAATTTTTATTAGAGCATCTCCAACAGCATCTTCAAAATTTCTCCAAAATGGAGAATTAAAAGTCAAAATTTACATAAAAATTTACATCCATCTCCAACAGATTATCTATTTTTGAGATGAAATCATTACTTATAATATTAAAATATTGTATAAATCTAATAAAATATTATTTATCTCTCATACTCATTTCATCTGAAAAAATCTTATTGGTAGAATATAATAAAAAACAATTTCTCTCTCATAGTAATCATTTTTGGAGAGTTCTCCATATTTGGAGAAAATTACACTATCTCTCATACTTTCTCCATTTTGGAGAAAGATTTGGAGAAGCTATTGGAACCCAAAAATGCCTAAAATCTCCATTTTCTCCATTTTGAATAAGTTGTTGGAGATGCTCATATAGTCATGATTGGTCTCCATGGTTTATATTTTTTGTTGTATTAGGTCTTGGAATCAAAATAATTCCGAATTTAGGACATATAATTTATATCTTTGCATATTAATTTTAAGACTCTCTCTCTCTAATTTTGTGAAAAAATTCTGCTAAGGTGAGAAACATTTTGGTCTCTTCCATCTCTTATCACCGGTCAATCCCTTCCTCATCCCTGGATTTTTTTTTACCTCCAACGATCCACCCATTCTCCGATCAAAAACCACACATTTCCCCCCACCCCCATCCTAACCATGTTCTAACGCTTCAAATCTAACAATCCCAAATGTAATAATCGAAAAGCTTCAAACGTGAAGGCAAGCAAATGATTGACTTTCTTGGCTTAATTGTGTAAATTCTATTGTATATTTCTTTGTTCTATAATTATATATAGATTGGTCCTACCATAAGGAGGGGCTAGCGTGGCGAGGGTCTCCTACGAAGACCATGAAGGTGGAGGCTGGTGGTGTGAGTGGGTGGGTCGTCGCTAGTGTAGGTTTCTCACGTTGGAGGGTGAGCATCAAGGTAGGGGAGAAGACACACACACACACACATATATATATACACACACATATATGTATCAAATTAGATCTTCATAATCTGTGATAACCATGAGATTAAATATAAGCCACTCACTTGAGATAATTAATAAAATTTCTTAAATAAGCTAAAAAGGGTAATCTAGTCATATCAATCACTTACCTCAATTTTCTCATTTACATAATAATAAATCCTTAAAAATCCTCCCTTTATTTTCTCTCTGTATTTCAGTCACCTCCCTCCCAACTCATATGATCATAGTGTGTTATCCCCACTTGACAAATCCATCATGGTGATCACAAATGGGTATCACATCGTATATACAACGACTATCACATTGTGTATACAGTGAGTCGTATCAGTAGGTTTATGTGGGCATTTAGAGAAAATGGTCATAATTAATGTATTCACAACGTGTATACAATGGGTATAACAATAGAATATTCATGCCGGAGGAGAGAGGGGAGAGGATAGAGGAGAGATAAAATTTCTAAAATATCTAAAATACCCTTTAATTAAAGTTTTAAGTCAAAATTACCAAAATTATTAATTTTCTAATTTATCATTTGATTTGTAGCTGAGATTAGATCTCAAGTTATCACAAATTACATAGTTCTCCCTTGAATGCCCCCTACACACACACACACACACATATATATACACACACACAATTATAGAGGGAGTTTCAAATACAAACAATACAAACTAATCTCAACCGTTCATCTAATCTAATGATATTTGGTTTCATAAATATCTCGATCGTTTCCTGATCTAAAACACTAATCATAATGAATGAATTTTGGTTTTTAGAAACTATTTGTTTCTGGTTTTAGTTTGAAAGTTAGGGGTCGTTTACCATACGCTTAGCGACAAGTAGTGATGGCCATCTTGGCCCGGCCCGACCCGCCTGAAAGCCCGACCCGGCCCAGCCCGATGCCAAACCGGTTTGAAGCCCAAAATCATGGACCGGTTTGGGTTTTTGGCGTTTTTGGCGGCCCGGATCGGACCGAGCCCGGTTCACGACCCGGTTTTTGGCCCGACCCGGCCCGATTCGTACTTTTTAAAAAAAGGACGTTATGTTACTGTTTATATACGTTTTTTTGACCTTTTTTTGTATTTTTTACCCCCCAAACCCCTATAAATACTTGTATTGTAAGTTTGTAACTTAAAATTATATATAAAATGTATTTTTAAAGTGTATTTTAGTGATTTATTATAAATAAAACGTATTTTTAAAGTGTATTTTAGTGTTCCATTATATAAATAAATTATTTTTAAAAAAATACGAAAAAATCATCGGCCCGATTACGGCCCGGTTTGGGCCCGGCCCGGCCCGGTTTTGGTTAAACCGGTTTACCCCAAGCCTAACCGGGCCACGCCTTTTCGGGTGAAACCCGGCCCGGCCCGAAGCCCGTTTTGGCTCGGTTTTTGCTTTCACTGTAGAGGCCCGAAGCCCGTTTTGGCCCGGCCCGGCTCGGCCCGAGCCCGATTTTTGGCCCGACAAGAGTTATCATCCCTGCTTATCTTATTGGGTAACTTTCTTGATCATCAAAATAGATTATTAGTAAACGTCTTTTACCCGGTAAATACTTACCGGGTAAGAGCGTTCTCCCCACTTATTGGATAAGATTTATGGTCCTTGCTATACATACCTGATTATGTAAGTGACATCCAATAAACACTTAACCGGTAATCGTGTATTAATTAATTAATAAATGACCCCTTATTGTTTTGATGATTTTACGTTATTCAACAGTTTTGTTTAACTTTGAATATTGAGATGATTTATTAGTAGGTAGGTATGTCTCGTTTTAGTTGGTTTACAAAAGTTGATGTGATAATACTACTCCTTCCGCTTTAAAAGAAATATCCATGATTAAAAATACATATAGTTTTGAAAAAATATACAAGTTATTACATATTTAGTTAACTAAATGCTAATTTACCTCTTAGTGACAAATATAAGTGGTGATCTCTGCACCTCGTCGTTAAAAGTAAAATTGAAACTAAACATTTATTATAGAAAATAAATACTTATCTAAAACAAATAAAAATATGGATACTTGAAAATATATATATATATATATATATATATATTGACGTGGAGTAATTATATGTAATAACTGGGCTAAAAGCAAAAAAGTTTAAAGTTTTGGGAAAAAGGCGATCAAATCCAAAAGTTAAAGGGGTTAAGTGTAAATAGTGTAATAAAAGGGTTTTTATGTCTATGGATCCTCTCATTCACCATTGTTGGCGGTTGGAACAGGCTGAGAGAGAGAGAGAGAGAGCATCTGTGCGAGTGGCGATTTGGGGAAGAAAGAGACTGCATATTTGGATAGTTCCTTCTAAGGTAAGATTCTTAATTCATTTCCTTTTTCTAAGTTTTAGTATTTGAATCATTTCTCTTTATTTTCCTATGATTGGAGTATGAGGATTTAAGATTTGGGGTTAAGATAATAAAAGACCCTGTGTTATTCATTGAAATCAATTCCTTAGGTGGTGGTTGTTAATATTTCGATTAATGTGGTTTAGAGCTCAAAACCCACTAAGCTTGGCATGTTTATCTGCGAGATTAATGGCCTGGGAAGGGGTTTTGGTTCGAGTTCTGGGGTTTTTGCGCAGGTCGTAATCGCCTCCGGGCGTTGTTTGACATCGGGGACCGGGGGAGTCCCGGTCGAAGTAATTACCGGTCGAGAAGAGAGACCGGCCAGTGAGGCTCCGGTCGACCCCAGGAGGTGGGGGACCGGGGTGAGGGTGGGAACCCGGTCGACCTTAGGAGGTGGGGGACCGAGGTGAGGTGAGAGGTCCGGTCGACCCCGGGAGGCGGGGGACCGGGGGGCAGGGGATGTTTGTATTTCGGTCGCGAAGTGACCCGGGGTCGGGGTTTGTATCTGTTGGGCAGATTAGGCAGGGTCTTATGAAAGTGGTTGAGAGTCTCTATGTCTCTTTAGTGGAGTACTTATCGTTTTGTCGGTATCATCGTAAGTTATAAGATCGTTAATCGCGGGCTTTCTTAGCAAGGACCAAAGGTGAGTTTTCTGAACTTAAAACCTCGTAAGTTTATGAAGCTATTTATGCACGTGAATTTTTAATTAAATGCTTGTAGTGTTTTAACTGTTTAAGACATGAGGAAGTTATTTTAAGATCTATCTTTATTTACGCGAGCTTTATATACGTGAGTTCCTTTTAATGCAATATATGTTTTATTGATGGTTAAATGTATGCATACTTTATTGTGAGCGGCCGAAGTCGGGGGGTGTGGCCCGCCTGTACTCATACCGGGGGGGGGGTCCCGTTTATGCTATATGGGTGTGTGTCTCATCTAAGGCGGTATAAGACAGACACGCTGTCACTTTTAGTGACAGTAGTATGTGCCGGAAGCGAGTTATAAACGTGGTTTATGTTTTCAAAGCTGAAATGATTGATTTATTTTAATCTTTCTGTAAATTGTGGTTGATCTATGTTTTGAGGGAATCTCACTAGACCTTTGGTCTAACCCTCGCTCTTTCAAAAACTAAAAACCTTTTCAGGTCGTCGTGAGTTAGGCAGCACGTGCAAGGGTAAAGAGAAAGTTTGACCGGGAGCCAGAATAGAAGACTACCATTAGAATGTTTTGTTTCATTTAAAATCTCAGTTGTAATAGGTTGTTTTATTACAATCTAACGCTCGTTTAAGATTCTGATTGTTGATATTTGGACCGTTTTTGGCGAGATTTCATATGTTATTCAACTGCTTTATTGTTAATGGATTTGGGTTGTTACATTATAATTGATTGGTGTGGATTTAGCCTTGAGGAACTTGTAAGACCATCTCTAATAGCTACTCCAAATTTTCTCTAAATGAAGAATTAAAAGTCAAAATCTTCAAAAAAAATTAGATCTTCATTTTGGAGATAAATCATTGATGATATTATTAAATATTCTACATATTTAATAAAATATTATTTATCTCACCTAACCATTTTATTTCAAAGTTTCTCATTGGTAGGATGTAATAAAAAATAATTTCTCTCTCTTGGTAATCTTTTTTTGGTATAACTCCAAATTTGGAGAAAATCACACTCGCTCTTCTATTTTCTCTATTTTGAAGAAAGTTTTGGAGAAGCTGTTAAAGCAAAAAGTTGTTCAAAATCTCTATTTTCTGTATTTTAGAAAAGTTATTGGAGATGCTATATAAAGTATCTAAAAGACGTGTACGGAACATGACGATGAGTGTGACTAAAAGTCAAACTGGTTTGGACCCCCCAACGAGACTTCCAATCCCATACACAACCCTACCACAACAACCACCAAATAACTTTTTATTTATTTATTTACTTTTATATCATTTGTATACAGGGTTAGTCCTAACATTTTAAAGCCTTCGCAAAAAGCTAAATGTGGCCCTTGATTTTTTTAATTGTACTATTTAATAAATTAAATTTTTACTATATTCCGACATCGGTTTGATAATTATTCAATTGGTGACTTCTTTTTTATTTTGAATAAACTCATCTTTTCTTTATTTTTGCAATTTCAAATATTTGATCCAAAATTTTTGGTTGAAGACATCATATTTTATATAGAATCAATCGACCATTATCGATAATTATAAAAACGCATATCAACAAGTACATATTATTTATTCTATCGTCATTAGAAAACACTAGAATTAATATTAAAAAAATTCATTAAAACAAATAGAAAATTTCAACAAAGATAAAAAAAAAAAAAAAAGAAGAATTATAAGTTCTATAAAATAATTGGAGAAAATTATAGAAGAAACCATTAAAAACGTAAAAATAGAAAACGGTAAATCATCTAAGTTATTCAATCCAATTTTATATCAAGAACACTAAGAGCATCTCCAACCGCTTTTCCAAAATTTCTTCAAAATGGAGAACCAAAAATCAAAATCTTAAAAAAAAATTACAACCATCTCCAATAGATTCTCTATTTTAGAGATAAATCATTGATTATATTATTAAAATATTCTATATATTTAATAAAATATTATTTCTCTCACCTAAACAATTCATTTCAAAGTTTCTCATTGGTGGAATGTAATAAAAAATAATTTCTCTCTCTTGGTAATCATTTTTTGGAATATCTCCAAATTTGGAGAAAAATGTATTATCTCTCACACTTTATCCATTTTGGAGAAAGTTTTGGGAAAGTTGTTGGAGCTCGTTTTACACTCAAAATCTCAATTTTCTTCATTTTCTCCAAAATGGAGAAGTTGTTGGAGATGCTCTAAAAGTGGAAAAGTCAAATGAGACATCGCTTGTAGGTGACGATGACGAATAGAGACCGAAAACTATTTAGGGTTTGAGTTTGAAAAATGGGAAAAGTTCAAAACAAAACCCAATAAACTATTTCATTTTGAATGATTAAATCCCTGAACTATTTTTTTGATGGAAAAAACCATTAAACTTTTTCATTTTGAATGATTAAGTCCCTTAATTATTTTTTCGAACGAACAAACCATTAAACTTTCTAATTTTGAATGATTAAGTCCCTAAAACATTTTTTTGAATAAATAAACCATCGAACTTCTAAAAATTGGTTACTTTTTTTTTAAAGGTACCTGGAACTGAGTATGAACGTTTTAAAGTAAAATTAATCTAAATCAGTTTTACAATTCTCAAACTCTACGTCATTAAAACCACTCACAAACAATTAATCGTATCCCTCCTCCTCGCCACTCCCCGTTGCCTGAACGTTGTCCGTTCTCCATATTGCCTAACACGTTGTTGCCCCTGTTATCGATCTCCCTCTTTTTGATCTATTTTTTATCTATAAAAAGAGAAAGAATCAAAAGATAACCGGTTACAGGTAGTTTTTTTTGGGTTAAAGTGATGTAAGTAACCAATTTTCAGAAGTTCGATGATTTAATTTATTGAAAAAAAATATTCAGGGACTTAATAATTCAAAATGGGAAAATTTAATGGTTTTTTCATTCAAAATGAGAAAATTTAATGGTTTTTTCATTCAAAAAAATAGTTCAGGGACTTAATCATTAAAAATTAGAAAGTTTAATGGTTTTTTCATTCAAAAAATTAGTTTAGTGACTTAATCATTCAAAATGAAATAGTTTGTTGGGTTTTATTGAACTTTACCCTAGAAAAATAATTTATAAAATAAACTATTAAAAACAATTACGTAATTTGATTATCAAATTAATAGAAATTAAAGAAACTAAAAAATTATATACTAAAAATCCATGCTACGTAACGGGACTAGAACCCAGGTAAAATGAAGCTTACTAGAACCCGTGTAAAAAGTTAAAAAATATTTCTGAGGCCCCTGACGATCTGAGACTCCGTGCGACGGCATCACCGGCACACCCCGAGGGCCGGCCTTGCTTGTATAACATATGCATGTAGGACAGGTTTGGTTGCGATCTTGATTTTCGTTGCAAACTGGAGGATTATCGAGGGTACGTCATATTTTCTGGATATTTACAGGATATACATTATGAATGGTGTATCATTTATTATTAATATTGTAAAATTTTCACATCCATTGTTTACGATGGATGGAAACACGTGTCGCTATCTTGGTTGTCCTCCGGTTCGCAACAAAAATAAGATTCGAAACTGAATTTTTGTTTATGTATGTGTATGTATAGGTAAAAGTTCCTTTTTTTAAATCATTTCTTTAATCTTTTTAAACATTTACAGTTTAAAATGTAGGAGTTCTTTTTTGTATCTATATGACTATTTAAATATTTTTATGTTATTTACCCTTTCAAATAAATATTAAGTACATTAAATAAAATTGTGTTTTTATTATGAAATAATGTTTTTGTAATATTTAAATGTCACAGGTTATTAGGCTCTGATCATTAATATAATAACTTGATCATTTTCTAAAGTCAAGGAATAATAAAAATGGTATATTCATACGATATTGATGCCACATTTTGTTAAAAATATTTTTAATCTTTTGTAGTTAGCATTTGAACTAGAAAACAAACAAGATTATTTATTTTTTATTATTTCTAAATAACTTTATTAATTAGAAAAATAAGAGAATGGCCGACTTTAGATGCTCATATTTTCTTATTTTATTTAAGAGCATCATCAATAATTTTAAAGAGGTAAATTACTATAAAGCCCCTAAACATAGTTCCCAAAAGGAAATTTGTACAAATAGTTGTACCATGCTTGTCCGGTTTCCTTTGCTTATGCTGGTCCAACTTTGGCATACTTGTAAAATATATATATATATATATATGGGGTGGGTTTAAATGAAAACTTATCTTTCATTGTACACATGAGGACAAATCTTAACCATTGATCAAAATTTAGAAAACTAATCAATGGTTAATACATAATAAGGTTAATTGGGAAGTGATTAAGGGCAAAATTGTAATTTTGAATCAACGTCTACCTTCTTTAGCTTTTTATTTTTATTTTTAATTAAAAAAAAGCACCCTCTCAAAATTTTAAAATAATTTATCTTAAAAATTACTAATATTTTAATCAAACAAATTATATCAAAAAAACGAGAATTTCGTGTTCTTCGATATGACATCCATCTCGATATAGTTTTTTTTTTGTTTTAACCGTTTTTTACGTAGAATTCTATATACGTGTTATATTCATTATGAATATGCATGCACGTCTTCGGGTGTCCACATTTGGTATGAATAACAAAGGTGAACGTTCATTCACTATTCATGATAAATAATACAGTATGCAGGATGAATAATACAATATTAATGATTTTTTCGTTTTAACCGTTTTTTACGTGAAATTCTATATGTGTTATATTAATTATGAATATGCATGCACGTCCTAGGGTGTCCACATTCAGTATGAATAACAAAGGTGAACGTTCATTCACTATTCATGATGAATAGTACAGTATTCAGAATGAATAATACAGTATTTAAGATGATTAATACACGAATCCATGATTTATGTATTATTTATCATGAATCGTGTATTATTCATCCTGAATGTTATATTATTCATCCTGAATGATACATTATTCATGATGAATAATATATGAATGACCCGTGAAGGTGTAGACACATGTCGCACTCTCTTTTGTTTTCCAATTCACAACCGAAATTTGGTTTAATGCATTATGAATATGTATGTGCATCCCCGGATGTCCCATATTCAGTATGAATAACAAATGTGAACGTTCATTCATTATTCATGATGAATAATATGGTATTCAGGATAAATTACACAACATTCATGAAGAATAATACACGAATTCTTGAATGTTGTATTATTCACCCTGAATGTTGTATTATTATCCTGAATGATACATTATTCATGATGAATAACATATGAATGACCTGTGGAGATGTGGAGACGTGACACACTCTCTTTTGTTCCCCAATTCACAACATAATTACTCGATAGGTTCTCGATTCGTCTTGATGGGTGTTGGGTTACGGTGCTGAAGAAACGTGATGCCTTACGACGCTGAAGAAAGTGTTGAAGAAGGTGATGTCGAGTTACATACTTACGGTGTCGAGGTGTTGTACAAACTTAAACGTACATAAATATTTATAATGAATATAACACATACATAACATTTCACATAAAAAATGGTTAAAACGACAAAAAAAACTATATCGAGGTGGATGTCATATCGAAGAGCACGAAATTCTTGTATTTTTGATGAAATTTGTTTGATTAAAATATTAATAATTTTTAAGATAATTTATTTTAAACTTTAATCGAGTAAAAAGTTTTTAATTAAAAAAGAAAATAAAAGGTCAAATATGGTAGGCGTGACTTTAAATTTTCTTCCATTTTTACCCCAAAACATTTTAAAATTAAAAACTCTTTTTAATATGAGTTGTTGGATCAAAATAGATCGAGTGGCTGGGATTTGTCCTCACGTGCACAATGAAAAATGAGTTTTCATTTGAACTTTTCTCTCTCTTTCGCTCTCTCTCTCTCTCTCTCTCTCTATATATATATATATATATATATATATATAGGCATGGAAATGGCCCCCGCCCCGATCGGGGACGGGGATTCCCCGCTAAGCCGGGGATGGGGACGGGGATGGGGATCCCCGTTTGTCTCAAACTAGGGATGGGGATGGGGACGGGTATCGTACTCCCCGCCCCGCCCTTCCCCGTACCCATTATATATTAACTAATAAATTAAATATATTATTTATTTCAACTAAATCGGTAATTCATAATTTTGTATTTTCTAACTAGGTTTAGAATCTAAAATTGTCATTTTGTGGATTTTAGTATGTAATCTTTTGGATGTCAAGTCAATATACAATTAGTCGATGTGTTTTGGATATTACTCGATATGTTTTGGACGTGTGACGTTAAGGTTTTTTTTTAATTAAACTGGATTTATATTGGTTTTAGCTAATTAAGTATCATATGATGTGATTTTTTGTATAAAATTAAATTCCTTTTGATTTTAGGTTTTTGGAAATTTGTGAAATTTAAATACGTGTTGCGTCTCACATATTTGATTTAAAATAGTTTATATAAACCGAAAAAAAATCCCCGTTTCCCCGTTGGCGGGGATCCCCGTTCCCCGTTGGGGATGGGGATGTGATCATATTCCCCGGCGGGGATGGGGACGGGGACGGAGATAGAGATGAGGATCGGGGATGGGGATTGAGGTTACCGCCCTATCCCCGCCCCATTTCCATGCCTATATATATATATATATATATATATATATAGGGACCTAATCGTATGAGATCTTAGAATTTTGTGGTAACTATGAGATCCACTCTCATCCATCCATCTTAATTTATTAATTTTTTTATTAATTAATAAGGGAGGTTATTTTAGTCATTTGATAAATTAAATAATATTAAAAAAAATTGTAACTAAAAATATCAATCTCTTATCAATTAAATATTTAGTTTCCTTGAATATTTCAACAAATTGACTTTGAGATATTCTCTATGTTTGGGTTTGAAATTCAATCGTATGAAATCTTCATTCTTAATGCAGAAGCCTGCATCCTTGCTCCATCATTTTCTTTTGTACCGAAGCCTGCATCCTTTCACCATCCTTGCTTCATCTCGTTGATATCTCATTGTGATATGTGTTGTAAATAGGTGTCACACAGTGTCATACAATGTGATACAGTGTGTTATCTTACAGCTAAAACAATACCGATGCATGTTATCTTATGTGATACACAATGTCACATAATGTGATACATTGTGTTATCTTACGTGATAGAATGTGTAACCGAAAGACTTCTCTTCTTCGCGATACAAGGTTGTCACACAATATGATACATTGTGTTATCTTACGTGATACAATGTGTAACTAGGGTTAAAATCGTTGTAAATTGTTGTGATATGTAGTGTAGTCGAAATAGTGTAATCGAATTTGATTGATATGTTTCAATATTGTGAGGTTATCACATATGATTCATTGCCTAAATTATCGGTACATGCCTAAATTAGATAACACTGAATTTCAATGTGTTTTGATATTTTTACCCTTTTTACCTATTTTAATGGCCTAAAATTCTGTTTTTAATTAATATTTCTCTTAATTATTTTAAACCCTTGATTATTTAGATGGATGGATGAGATTGGATCTCATAGTTACCACAAAATACTAGGATCTCCCTTGAAAGACCCCATATATATATATATATATATATATATATATATATATATATATATATATATATATATATATATATATATACGTGTGAGAAGTTGAGTTAATGGTGAGAAGCATGAGAAGTGGATCTGAACCGTTGATCTTTTTTAATCTCAAGCCCTCTCATGAATTACGGCTTAGACGCGTATTGATATGGTGCATCTCGGTGCATCTTATTTCCATGCATCTCATCCTAATGTGCGTCAATTTCATAACCACTTACTCACACTTCTCACCGTTAGCTCAATTTTTCACCGGAACCCAACCCTATATATATATATATATATATAGAGAGATAGAGAGAGAGAGAGAGAGAGTGAGTGAATTGGGATTGTGTAAAAAAATTTCTTTCAATAAGAACCGAAGGAACCACTCCAAAGCCCTTTGGATGAAACTCCTCTCGAGATCCGACGTCCCAAAAAGCACTGTAATGAATCAGATCTTCAAGGGCAAAAATGTTTGGGACACGGAGGTTAACATAAGTTTGCATACCTTAAGTTGTCAACATTAACATAAGTTAACATGAATTATTCATCTTTAACATAATTAACTTACCAATAACAAATCTGAACATACATGAAAGTAAGTTAATATACCCCACAATCTTAACACATCTTAACATAAAAACCTAAAAACATCTTAACATGCAATCTTATCATACCTTAATATGAAAAACAATGACCATTAACACAACTTAACATGAAAAACAATGAACTTTAACATGCCTTAACAAATTTTAACATGAAAAACATTGAATATCAATGTACCTTAGCATAAGTTAATACATATTACCATACATTACCTAGAAAATGTGACACATATATGTTAACGTAATCGGTCCCGACCAGACCCGATGCAATGACCAATCTACCCCTGTTGAGAAGACGTTTTGTTTGCACATGACCATGGATCCGCCTTCAAGATCAACGACATGCGGTGTGTTCCTATGAAAATTTGAATTTCTACCGGAACACAATCAAATAATTAGTATTAAGGGTTTTCTTCCGGTAATTATGGTGTCCGGTTCAACCTTTTTGTACTTTAATTAATTTCATTAGTCCTGAATATAACAACTAGCAAAATTCTCAATGGCTATAAGCATATTCGAGTTGGCGAGTTATGAAAAAGAGTCCAAAACCTAATCTTTATTTCCAGTTGAGTACTTTTAAAATGAATAAAGGGTTTTCAATAACCTAAATGGGTATTTACAGAGCCACTCTAATATTTTTGGAAGTTCATTTACTTTTGTACCAAGATTACATACTAACAAATAAAACGACATAAAACTTCATACCATATATCATATTAAAATTGTCTTAACATGACAAAGTTAGATATCAAATTCATTGAAACAGAAGCATGCTTGTAACATTTTCGAAACAAAATCTTGTCGGCTCGTCGTAATTAACTTTCTCCAAAAAACCATTTTCAATAACTATCAAGACTAGTTTGTTAAATCTTTCTTGTGTCATATATATTTGTGTTAAATGTTAAAACATATATAATAAAACGTTAAGATATCTGAAAATCCAATTTCAAATAAACCCTCATGTATAGCCAGACAGCCTGAGAATTGAGTATTTACATGTGATTTAAGTCTTTTTTTTTTCTTCTTTGGAGTTAGGTATTAATAATCTTGAATTTTATCTCTAACATGTTCAATAAATTATTTAAAGTACGTCAATAATTGTCCTTTAAAAATAAGATAGAAAATAATAATATTAGAATGATGATATTTGTGTTGAAAGAAAAAGGAAAGACACGTGCAATAGGTGGAGTTTGGTTGGGAGTGATAGTGGGAAATTAAATGTCACGAGAAAAGTGGTCAAATGCCACCCCATTCAGCGACTTTTCCCCCTTAATTTAAATTTATTAGTAAAAATAATTGCTTCACAAAAGAATACTGTGGATGGAATTTTTTTATGTACAAATTTCTGTATAATGTTGATTTATTCTTCTTCTTTATTTTGAAATATTTAACTGAATAAATAAAGGGTCGTTTATGAAATGCTTACCTTGTAAGTGTATTTTGGGTGTCATTTACTTTTCGGGTAAGCATAATAAGGACCTAGAATCTTATCCAGTAAGAAGCATAACAAGAATCAAGACTCTTACCCGGTAAGTGAGGGAGAAGATTTTTACCCGGTCAGAAAAAAGCTGTTTACCAACAATTCATTTTGATAACCGATAATGTTACCTGACAAGGTAAGTAAGGGTGGCTCTCGCAAACGAGTAACCACTTACCCGATAAGCATTCAGTAAAGAGCTCTAAAGCTTTTTCATCTTGGTTTTAGTTTATACAATTTAAAATGAAAATTAAGAAAAAAAAAAAATCTAAAAGCTTTTACATGCTACAAAAGTTGTTTATACGGTGTAAAATATAATGTCGTAATGAAAAATTAATTCAAAGTAATAATCAAAAACAAAAAAATATATATATAAATACAGAAACTTTAAAAACTGTTATGTTATATTTAACTCCAACTAATTTTTGTAACATTGGACAAAATTGATTCTAAATTTTAATTTATAACTGTTGTGGAAAACAGATACATAATAAATTATACATCATTAATTATAGTAAAATATTGTTTTAATAATTAAAATATTTGATTATTAAATTTATGAAATTAATTTAAAAACAAATAAAGAACTTTGAGAATTTCCCATTCCAACATTTTGGGCTTGCTATTCGACCAAATATTGGATCACTTTTTCTGGCCCGAATTGCAGTCGGAAATCGGAATTAGGTATCCTTTTAAGTTTTATCTCACTGAAATGACTTTTTCAGGCCCGAACTAATCATGCGCACTAATTCATCTACATTAGGCATAAGAATGAGACCCGCTTCATTAGGGGAACACGGTGTATCCACCCCTGACGGGGACAGGGATTTCCCGCAAAATCGGGTATCGAGGATGGGACAGGGATCCCTGAAAGTAAAAAATCGGGGGATGGGCACGGGGTCGTGTAACGTAATCTCCGTCCCCGTATATTAAATATATTATATAATTATTACTAAATATATTATATATATTTATTTTTAAATATATTATTTATAAAGATTTAGATGTAGTATCTTTTAGATTTGGAAATGGTTCTTGTTACATTTTTTTTACTTGTCTTACTTTTTTAGATAAAAACCATGAAGAGCCGGAAACGTTTGATCAAACAATTACGTATGATGTCATGATTTTGTTCACATTAATATTTGATAGTCCGTAAAAACAAATTTTGAAAATATGTGAGGTTTAAACATGGACCATAATGCTCAACACGTTTCATTTAAGATATATCACATATATGGAGAAAATCCCCAATTACCCGTTGGGGATCCCCGTTCACCATTGGGGACGGGGATGGGGACGGAAATTGGGATCGGGGATGGGGATTGGGGTCCCCACCCCATTCCCTTGCCTAATCTACATCTTCTTGTGTTATACAATTCTACATGCAACTTTATTTATTTGTTTAGACCACTGTTCTAAAAAACTCGTCGTACAACCGTCATGACGTGCCATGACACCAAGGCTTGTGTCTCACGCCATGTTAAGCCTGTGACACGCCATGACCTAATGCATAATTTTCGTAATGCAATATTTATTTTTTCTTTACGTTTTTAATATCTTATTTGCAAGTTTTTTTAATACATACCATAATTTAACTTGCATATTACTATTGACTCATTGAGTAACACTACAAAACATATGTTTTTTATATATAATATTATATATGAATTAGAAAAATGATGCCATAAATCACGCCTTGAAAACGTCATGGCTTCGCCATGGCTCCTAAGGCTTGAGATTTGGCCTCTCCACCACGCCACGGCTCACGCCATTTAGAACCTTGGCTTAGACTCACTGTTAATCAACCATTTTTATGCATACATGTTGGTAACTGTATATGAGCACAATATTTCACATGTATGCATATTTAGTTGTGCAGTATATGTGACAATTGCTTCCCTATAGTGCATCAAAATGGGTCATCAAAGACGATTAAGTATATACATTTGATACGATCACCACCAATTATCCGCTACTTAGAACCCTTGACGGATGATCTTTTCACCACAAGATTTGCAAACTTTAACTTTAATGAAACAATCTTCCCGTCGTTAAGGGGAGATAAGAAAAGTGACTTTCCAATGGTACACAAAATATGTCATGAAATGTTTTCACTCTGTCTCATTTTGATCCCCAAATTTCAAAATGTGAAAGCAGAGTGAAACGAATAATAGATCTCCAAAATGTAGTAAATCTGATACATAATGTTGTTATTGAAATTGCAAAATTGACAAGATCACATACATCATATACAAATATACCAACAAAGTTAGAAGTCCTAAACAAAGCAGAACACTATTAGAAAGAGCATTGCAAATTTGCAACCGTATATAATGGAGGTGTGGTTGAGGTCATGGCTCTCCCAAAAGAAATAAGAGAGACCACCTAGTTCGACGGATACTCATCCAAAAGGAAAAGGAGAGCAAGACATAATTCAATCGACTTATCATCGATCCTTCCGTGAGATTGTCTAAAAGTAATTACGTTTTAAAATTTGTCATAAAAATAACATGTCAATTTTATAAAAGAAAAAAACGTAAACACATTTTAAAAGTTTTGTAATCATAAGAATCCGTCGTGCTTAAAACTTGGTTAAAATCAGATCCAACCAAACAAATCCAGTAAAACCAACACTGAGACAAGCAACAAACACGAGGAGGGTAGGATGTTTCATGTTTACAACTTGTTTTTTTGGGAAGCGCGTCCTAGCCTCCTAGGCTATGCCTAGACTAATCCCTTGACAAATTATAACCGTAAGACATCAGCCCCGATTAAACGTCAGTGACCACAATTGTTGTGTACGCCTGGATTCAAGCCCTGGACAAATGAGATATTCCACCACATCCACAGGGCCTTAACCAGTACGCCCCAACCCTTGTGGTTAGTTTACAACTTGTTATCATAAAGAAAAATAGTCAACACATGGAAAAAGTATCCATAGAAATCAGTCAAAATTTTAAAATTCAGCATCAATTTTATTTGATTATTTTGTGCATGTATGTCAAATTATAAAAACTTGAAAGCACCATAATATCTCTATTTAGGTTGCCATGGCATACAGTAATCACTTTGAATGACAATTGCTACAGATCACAAAACCAAATCAAACTAACTCGTTATATCTTAATCAAAAGTAGGGTCTGGAGGGTGGGATGTACGTAAACTTATCATCTACCTCAAAAGATAGAACAACTATTTCCATGAAAATAATTGTTACAGAAATGATAAATTAATCGACAAAACTATCCACGAAACTGTTCAAGAACTTTCAAAAGGCTGTAGGTTTCGGAATCCGGCCTAGACCCTCCAAGAATCATACGTTTTAGATGATTCGGATCGTAAATTTTGGCCTTCACATAACATTTTATCAATGCATTGTAAACAAAAGTGTACCTGGCATAATTCACTTTTTTCAATTCATCGAACAACTTCTCTGCATTCTCCACATCACCATTCTCTGCAAAAGCTTCGATCATCGAGTAAGTCGTTTCCAACCATGGGGTCGACCTTTTCACGTTTGTGCTCGTGTTTACATCCATACCCAACTCTAACGTCTTTAAACCTTCCTTCTTTAACCCTTCTTTCAAACAACCAGCAGCAAGATGTCTGAAAGTTATCGAATTTGGTTTGCATCCATGTTTCTCCATTTCCCTATACACCCCAGTTGCTTTGCTAATAAGTGCGTGTCTGCAATAAACGGATATCAACGAGTTGAATTGCTCCGTTGATTTTAACTCTTCCTTTGACTTCATCTCTGACCAAAGATCTTCGGCTCGACTTATATCTCCAATCTTGCCTAAAGCTTCTATCGCCATCATATAGCTCTTGGTTTTAACATGAGGTTGTTCTTGTATGGTTCTCCAAATTCTTTCTAAATCTTTCGGTTTTTTCAGATACCCGTATAATATAATGAGTATATCTAGTGTTGACCAGTTATTCCCAGTCATTGACTTCTCGATAGCTTCGACATAAGTCTCACAAGCAGTGTACAACCTAGCTACAGCATGTGCGGTGGCGATTATGCAGTAAGTTATCTCGTTTGGCTCAACATTTGCACGATTCATGTCACCAAACACCTTCATCAACCCTTCGATGTTGTGTTGGTTAGCTTCCATTTTCAAAAGAATGTTGTAAGTGGAGACATGTCGGGCCACCTTATCGGCTTTCATTTGAGTGAGGATTTTAGGGATGGATTTTCTTCGGGTAGGGGAGGAATGGAGGATTATTAGGCGGTTAAAAACCATGTACGAGATGGAGTGACCGAGTTCTCTCATCTTTCTCATGTAAGCTAATGATAACGTTATCATGCCTTTATCCAGGCAAGCAATCACAAGATTGTTGTACAGCAACTCATCCTGGAACTCTAAAGGGATATGAGAAAACAGCTTCTCACCTTGTGATATCCCATGAAGCTTCGCGGTGAATTCCAATAGATACGTATAATCCAGTTCCTTTGGCATGTAGGGTCGTTCCCTAATCACCCATTCCATCACCTGCAACGTATTACGCAAACTCACAAATACGTATACCCGACAAGAAATCATTCTTTATACTAATGTAAACTTCCTAACAGAAATACGCAAATTCATTTCTCAAATTCAATGGGATTTTCCAAAGATTTTGCACGGCAAGTTGGGAACATCAAATTTACTTCAAGGGAATGTGAAAGATTTAACAATTTGATAAGATCTTCAAGCTTAAAGGATACTATCCAGAGACAGCTAACGATAGAGATGTTATCGAGGTACAAAAATGATTAATTTTATGAGACTATTGTTGCTCTGCAACTGGATGAGTACTGGGGTATTGGCAAAATCAACATCCCCTAATCACCACCCTCTTTCTTAAACTAAAACCTCAGCTGAAAATTTGGGATGTAGAGTTTTCTTTTTCATGAAGTCTCTTAGTAGGATGATTTTCTCTTATTTTCTTCTTGTGACATACATAGCATTTTAAAGAATGTAAATTTCATATTAACTCCATATTTAGATGCATTCCAATTTTATCAATTTCAAAATTTCAAGATTTTTCCCAACATTTTGCAGCTACCACATATTGCCCTGATCACCCAAAAGGATATTACACTTATCATTAGAGTGAGGAACCAGTTAAAGGATATTACGGTGTAATGGAACAGGTTATTCAATAAGAACTTGAGGAAAATTAAGCTAAAAAATTTAGGCATTTTCTGTTAGACATTTAAACGAACACCTTGCAAGCATTACCTCAAGGGCACGCTTATTGAATTTACGCTTGCGTAAACGATTGATGGTGTGAAAAATATCGCCTCTGTGAATAGGAAATCCATCGCCCATCCAGCTCTGGAACGCCGACCCAACAGGGGCGCCTCTCGCTAGCCTCTCTATCCTCCCACATAAGCTTTTGGGTTCTTCTTCTTCGTTATTCTCTCTAGTTGATTGCGAACCATCAATTGTTCTGACGTTGTAGTTGAGTTCTTCCTTTTCGTCTTGGATTGATTCTGAAGTATCAGTTGCTTGAGTACAGAATCTAAGAGTTCTGGAATTGAAGAGTGTTTTGGTGGAAGAAGAGGTGGAAAGTGTTCGACGAAATGCTTGAAAGAACTGGCGTTCAAACAGGGGGACTACTGCTTGCATGCCTTGTGGGAACAAATGCTGGTCAATCCACAATGCCCACTTTTAAGCCCAATTGAACAAATTTTGTGCGCCTTCCTACGCAAATTTTTTCTTTTTTCTCTTTATTTTCCATGATTTTATATTCTTGTAAAATGTTTTTTTTTAATTCTATAAAAGTACTTTTTAGTGTTTAGAGTTTTATAAAATAATATTGGTATTTCTCAAAATGATTTACATTTAGTACATGTCAAAAATTTGAGTTTCAATTTGAATAATGTGTTGGTGATTTTCGTGTCATCGATTATTTGTTATTATTGATAGAGTGAATTGTGGATTTGGTACCTATGGTTTTGTGATTTCTTTGACTATGGTCCTCATTCTATGTTTATTGTGGATTTGGTCCCTTTTGTATGCAATATATTGTGGCTAGGGTCCCTAAACACTAACATCATTAACTTTGAAGGGTTAAAGACATCATGTGTCTTGCACACTATGGGTATAATAGTCATTTTATTTTTCACTTTCAATATTTTCTATACACATTTAAAACAAATAATACTAAATTGTGGATTTGGTCCCTATGCATCATTCATCATCTTTAAAACACATTTATCATCACTCTTCATTTTTTTCATTCAATCTTCATTGTCAAAGTACAAGAAAAAACTAATTTGTTAAAGTGCAAAAAAAAAAAATTACTTGCATTTAAAAATAACAATTGTTTGAACCCAACACTACATCCTAAAAAAGACAACCTATCAAAATAACAATTGTTTGAAACCAATATTACATTCCCAAAAAGACAACCCATCAAAATGACAATTGTTTTATATCAACATTTATGTAGTAGTTGTTGGCAACGGTTTTATTTATTTTTTTGACGACATCTAAGTGACTTGAGTATGAAGTACATTAATCTTTCTCATAAAATACATAGACCATTTGGAAATGTGATATAATCATCTTCATTTTGGAGATCCAAACTTCATTATATAGTGCATTAGATATTAAAATGCTAATTGAAAGGGTATGGATCCCCAGCAAGTGTCAAGTGACTTGGTGTGTAATTCTAGTATGACTATTTAGAGCATCTCAAACCACAACACCAAATTTAACATCAAAAATACCAAATTTGGTTGGTCCATCAACACCAAAAAAAACCCCAACTCTAATCACACTCTAAAAAAACATCAAATATATATTAAATGTATATATAATTTACTTAATATAAATATGTTAATTTTAAAAACAAATTATTAATGTTAAAATGTTAATTTTGGTATAAATAAATTTTGATAGGCGATTTAACGGCCGGTTGGAATGCTCTTATGACACTATTGTCTTCCCTTCAACCTCTTATGTCATAATATATTTGTGTTTACACATGTCAACTGACAAGCATATAAGCCTTTTCCCACATCATGGTTTCCAAATGGTCTATGCATTTTATGAAAAATGATTAATGTACTTCCTACTCAAGTCACTTAAATGTCGTCAAGAAAATAAACAAAATCGTTGCCAACAATTACTATATAAATGTTGATATAAACAATTGTCATTTTGATGGGTTGTCTTTTTGGGAATGTAATATTGGTTTCAAACAATTGTTATTTTGATAGGTTGTCTTTTTTAGGATGTAATGTTGGGTTCAAACAATTGTTATTTTTAAAGGCAAGTAATTTTTTTTTGCACTTTAACAAGTTAGTTTTTCTTGTACTTTGACAATGAAGATTGAATGAAAAAAATTTAAGAGATATGATAAATGTGTTTTAAAGATGATGAGTGATGCATCTGAACCAAATCCACAATTTAGTATTGTTTGTTTTAAAGGTATATAAAATAAATTGAAAGGGAAAAGTAAAACGACTATTATACCCATAATGTGCAAAGCACATGATGTCTTTAACCCTTTAAAGTTAATAATGTTAGTGTTTAGGGGCTCTAGCCACAATATATTGCATACCACAGGGACTATATCCACAATAAACATAGAATGAGGATCATGGTCAAAGAAATCATAAAACCACAGGGACCAAATCCACAATTCACTCTTATTGATATTTACATGAGGCTCAAGGGTTTTTGTAAGACTATAATATGAGATCGCAAGTGTAAATAACACACTTGTATAAGTTAACTTGAAGCCAATGTCGTTGAAGATTATTGTATCGTGGGGGTCAAGGGGGTCGCACCCCTTGCAGGGTCAAGGGGGTCGCCCCTTGTGGTTAGGGTAAACAAAGGTGGGTACCCGACCAAAATTCAGGGGACAGGTCCGGGAATCGGAACCGGCGGTTCCTGGAATAAAAGAACCAAAAAATGTTTTGTAACTATTTTGTAACCTCTCATAACTACGTGGTAACTGTTGGTAACCGTTTTGATAATTGCATACCTTTAGAAAAGTATTTTCTGTCTCATTTCTACATATGAACATAATAAGATTTTTGTGTTTGCTCTTTTCTTGCCTTAAAAGTAGAGTCTGAATTTGGATTATCCTCGAGTGAATTTCATGAGATCCAAATCTGTAATAGAATCGAAATACTATTTACGAAAATTGTTCCTACATGAACCAAGATTCTATCCAAGTTGATTCGGTTGATATATCACCATTTATGAGGGGTGTTAATTTCGCATAATGCTTTGTGGGATGAATTAAATGTGTTAAAGAATTTGAAATTTGAAGAAATCGAAACGTAATTGAGTCAAGTTTGACCACACGAACCACAAGGGTTGTGGCGTTACTGGCCAAGGCTATAGGAGATGTGGTGGAATATCCCATCTACTCAGGGTTCGAATCCAGACGTAAACAACAATTATGGTCACTGAGGTTCAATCAGTGCTGAAGGGATTAGTCTAGGCATAGCCTAGGACACCCTTCCAAAAAAAAGTTTGACCACACGTTTGATTGACAGGAAATAGAATTAAATTTGTTAAAAAAAATACTGGAAATTTTTTGTTTAATTTGCAAAATATAACTTTGTGCAATAAAACAATGATAAATGACAAAAATTATCACTTTATGATATATTCATACTTCTTTTCTTAAATTACAAATAACATATTACTATATAAAACAATAATTATTGGTGGTGGCACCGACAATGATGGTAGTGGCGGTGACGACCGTGGTGGCGGCAGAGACGATGGAGGCGACGATGGAAACGATGGTAGTGGAGGCGGCGACATTGGCAGGTGGTGAGGGTGGAGATGGGGATGGAGGTGGTGGTGTTGATTAAATTGAATCCAAATGTTATTTTTATCTTTTTAAAATCAAATTATAAAATACTTGATATTGACCAATGAATGAAAATTAATTCCTTCACCTATATCAAAATATCGCAACCGTGGAATTCATGGAATTTTGTGGAATTCAATTCATTCTATCAACGAACACAACATGCCAATGAATTTGGTCAAATAAATTTTGTATTCCAATTCCACCGGATTCCACGAACCAAATGCCTGTTGACATTCAGAAAAAGAGTCGGACTATATGGAATTTGAAGAATGAGATTCAGATGGATAAAGTTTATAACCAACGATTTGAAAACATTAAATAAAGAAAATAACCAGGATAAGGAGATAAACAAGAATAATTTCAATGTTAAAGACCGGAAAAAGATTTGGCAGAAGATATTTAAACTTTAGAAGGTGTTTATTCGATTTGGCTTTAAGCTTTCATGATGTTAATATGTGTAGGTTGGGAGAGGCATTAAATGAGGTGGATGATTTGTTAATTCTTGTTGCAAAAGTGGGCAATCATTTCATTATGGTGAAGAAAGGTGTGACTGATCATAACATAAATGTTCAATAACAGACATGTAAATTAACTTCTATAAAAACAATACGTTTATGTGATATCAATATTTCATATAAGATTTTATAAATTATTGTCAGTTGTAAGGGCTCTAGCTAGTGTGGATGAGATATAGTCAAGGTGGAATGGGAGGAGGGTTAAAGAGCAGAAAGATAAGACACCAAAATCCTATAATAATTGGAATGATGTATGTATTTTCTTACAATTCAAATGTTTTTAAAGAACCTACTTCATGTTGGTGATTTTAGTTCATCAACCATTTTGGTGTAATTGTAATTTACTTGAGATCGATTAAAGTGATAAGGTAAACATACGTGAGTTAGGAGATTTGGAGTGCACATTCACAAATGTTGCCCCTATCACCTTAGATCGCCATAGAGCATGCCAAAGGGGCAGTGCCTCTAGCGGGGTTCCAAGAGGCAAAACCCCTTGGCGGTAAGTTCCGCTAAGTATAAGTCTAGGCTAGTGTGATCAGATATCTTATCATTAAGACCAGAGTTCTGAAATTCGACTAAGTCTTTAACGGATGGTTATAGATCTAACCCGTGTGTTCAGAGATCTGATCCTGTATGTTCAGAGATATGGACCTGTATGTTCATAAATCTGACCTTTCAGAGTCAGACTTAAGCATAAGTCTTAATGTATGTATTCAGAAATCCGACCCTTCAGAGTCAGACTTCAGATTTTGACTCAAACTTCGGATCTAGAACTCTATTCAGTTGTAACAACCCCTAATCTTATCCATTAACGGGTTATTACCGTTAAACCGCCCGTAACCATTGATCTCTCATATTGATATGTAAAAACGAGAATCTGGGTAAAAGACTCGATTTCACAGCCTTTGAGATCAGAGAGAAATTCTCAAAAATTATCCCAATGTTGAATTCGTGAACCCAAGGTTGTTAGGGTTGAATTATAGTATTTGGAAAGTGTTCCTCAGACGATTCTTGAGATTATCCGGTCCTATTATCGTTTCCACAACCCTATTTCTAACACTTCATAGTAATTTTTTCTTTTGCTGTTTATTATTTACTAGTGTTTGTTCTTTTTATCTTTTTGTTTACATATCTTCAAAAACAAAGGTCTTTATAGAAACAATCCTTTTATTATAACCACTAAGAATATATATGCATACATTATGGGTGTTCGCGGTCTGGTTTAGCTGTTTAACCCCTCAAAACACAAACCAAAAACCAAATCGTAATGATAGTTTACCAAAATTTTCAAACTGAGTGGTTTGACATCAAATAACCAAACCATACCACAAAAATGTAGTCTGGTCTGACCGGTTTAGGTGATTTAGGTCTATTATGTGCTTTAAACTAAAAAGAAACATAACATATATCTCAAAAATTAAACTTATGCCAATTTAACATTATAAAAACAATATACCAAATTATAAAGAATCATCTATCTCCAAAATTAAAACATACTTTGAGTAAGTTGAAAAATAAATAAATAAACAATAAATAAATAAACAAGAGCCAGACACCAACAATACCAACATGTGAAATAAACTAATAAAGTAATAATTCTCCTCTAGGCAATTTTTTTTTTCAAAAAGTATCTCCAAAAAAGAATGGATTGAAATATCACTTACATTGAGTTTGTAGACTGAAGTCTCAAGTCTATAATCGTGGAATATCGTCAAGTTCGTAGACTGAAGTTTGTAATCGTCGAATTCATAGACGACTAAAGTCTAGAATCGTGGAATCATCTACTTAAAGTATGGATTCTGAATCTTGATTGTATTTTTCTTGAATCAATGGGGTTTTGACTATGATTTTTCTTGAATTATCGATTGAAATTTTCAATTTTGGACTTTGATTTGTCAATTTACCTAATGGGCAAATGTATCACAGATTTGGAGGGACACCCTTTTTTATTGGGCCTACAACAAGGAAAATTGAAAAGCAATAATTGTTGGGTGGTTGGTTCCATTTAAAACGTCCAAAAAACGTCAAAACCGTAGACCAGACCGTTCAAACCACCAAATACGGTTCGGTTTAACTTGGTTCAACCGGTTCGAACAGTCCAACGGTTTTTTCAAACATCCCTAGCTTACATCCTTCAAACTCTTTCTGAGTGAGATGTTCATTTGATTTGATTTGTTTTATATGACGAATTATTACTGGAATCCATTCAGTTTGACAATATACTCTCATAATACATCAATCATTTGGGTAAAATCCATCGTTTATATTGAGGCGTTCCACGTTTCTCCATTCCTGCTAAAAAAATTAAATAAAAGGTCATTGTATATTACATTTATATTTTTAAAGCTATAAAATTCATGTAATATTAGTTTATTTTTTAATCTAATTATTTGTTATAAAAGTTAAAAAATAATATTCCCTTCATCTTGTTATTAATTTTTTTTCTTCTCATTTTCCTTGTTTCAAGTAAATTATTTATCTATACACTATTAGCGAGTGCTATCAGTAATACTGATCAACGAGTGTTTTCAGTGATGTTGATCAGTTAGACATTGATATCATCACTTACGCTAATCAATAAGTAAAAATTAATGATTTTAAATGCTTCTAACTGTTTTGTAACCTCTTATAGTTACGTGGTAACCGTTTCGATAATTGCATACCTTTAGTAAAGTATTCTGTCTCATTTCTACATATGAACATAATAAGAGGTTCCTCTTTCTTGCCTAAAAAGTATTGATATCATCACTTACGCTAATCAATAAGTAAAAATTAATGATTTTAAATGCTTCTAACTGTTTTGTAACCTCTTATAGTTACGTGGTAACCGTTTCGATAATTGCATACCTTTAGTAAAGTATTCTGTCTCATTTCTACATATGAACATAATAAGAGGTTCCTCTTTCTTGCCTAAAAAGTAGAGTGTGAATTTGGATTATCCTCGACTGAATTTCATGAGATCCAAATCTGTAATAGGATCGAAATATTATTTATGGAAATTGTTCCTATATGAACCAAGATTCCTATATTATTTATTGATATATCACCATTTATGAGGGGTGTTAATTTCGCATAATGCTTTTTGGGATAAATAAAATGTGTTAAAGAATTTGAAATTTGAAGAAATTGGAACGTAAATGAGTCAAGTTTGACCATACGTTTGGTTGACAGGAAATGAAATTAAATTTGTCAACAAAAAATACTGGAAATTGTTTGTTTGATTTGCAAAATATAACTTTGTATAATAAAATAATGATAAATGACAAAAATTACCTCTTCATGATATTTTCATACTTCTTTGCTTAAATTACAAATAACATATTATGACAAAACAATAATTATTGGTGGTGGCACCGAAAGTGGTGGTGGAGGTATTGGAGGTGGCGACAGTGGCAGGTGGTGAGAGTGGAGGTAGGTGGAGGTGGTGAATAGGTGATGGTGTTGATTAAATTGAATCCAAATGTTATTTTTGTCTTTTTAAAATCAAATTATAAAGTACTTAATATTGACCAATAATTGAAGATTAATTCCTTCACTTGTATCAAAATATCGCAACCACGGAATTCATGGAATTTTGTGGAATTCGATTCATTCAATCCTCGAACTAAACATGCCAACGAATGTGGTCAATTAATTTTTTTCCAATTCATCGAACTCCGCAAACCAAATGCCTCTTGACATTTAGACAAAGAGTCATACTATCTGAAATGTAAAGAATGAGATTCAGATGGATAAAATTAATAACCAACGGTGTAAAACATCAAATAAAGAAAATAACCAGGATATGGAGATAAATGATCTTTATCCCGACGAGGCCAATCACCAAATACGACGGGTCTTGTGGGTGCGTTAACAAGAAGAATTTCAATGTTAAAGACCGGAAATTCTTTTTGCCAGAAGGTATTTAAACTTTTAGAAGGTGTTTATTCGATTTGGCAGGAAGCTTTCATGATGTTAATATGTGTAGGTTGGGAGAGGCATTAAATGATGTGCATGATTTGTTAGTTTTTGTTGCAAAAGTGGGCGATCATTTCATTATGGTGAAGAAAGGTGTGACTGATCAAAACATAAATGTTCAATAAACATGTAAGTTAACTTTTATCAAAAAACACTTTTATGTGATACCAATATTTCATATAAGATTTGATAAATTTTTGTCATGGGTAAGGGCTCTAGCTAGTGTGGATGAGATGTAGTCAAGGTGGGATGGGAGGAGGGTTAATGAAGAGAAAGACAAGACACCAAAATCCTATGATAATTGGAATGATGTATGTTTTTTCTTACAATTCTTATGTTTTAAAGAACCTACGACATGTTGGTGATTTTAGTTCATCAATCACTTGAGATCGATTAAAGTGATAAGACAAATATACGTGAGTTATGAGGTGCAAGTGCTCACTCACAAATGTTGCTCCTATCACCTTAAATCGCCATAGAGAGGGGGTTAAGGGGGTCGCACCCCTAGCGTCTGCCCCTTGGCGGTAAGTACCGCTAAGTATAAGTCTGGGCTAGTGTGATCATATATCTAATCGTTAAGAACCGAGTTCTGAAATTCGACTAAGTCTTTAACGGATGGTCAGAGATCTAACCTGTGTGTTCAGAGATTTGATCCTGTTTGTTCAGAGATCTAGACATGTATGTTCGAAAATCTGACCCTTCAGAATCAGACTTGAGCATAAGTCTGAATGTATGTATTCAGAAATCTGACCCTTCAAAGTCAGACTTTAGACTTGGACTCATACTTCGGATTTGGAACTCTTATTCGGTTGTAACTACCCCTCAATATTATCCATTAACAGGTTATTACGGTTAAACCGCCTGTAACCGTCGATCTCTCATATAAATATGTAAAAACGAAAATTTCAGTAAAACACTCCCGATTTCATAGCCTTTAAGTTCAGAGAGAAATTCTCAAGAATTATTCCAATATTGAATTCGCAAACCCAAGGATGTTAGGGTTGAATTATAGGAAAGTGTTCCTCACATGATTCTTCCAGAACCCTATTTCTAACACTTCATAGTCATTTTTTTTCTTTTGTTGTTTATTATTTACCGGTGTTTTTTTTTATCTTTTTGTTTACACTTCTTCAAAAACGAAGATCTTTATAGAAACAATCCGTTTATATATTTTGGAACAAAACCACTAAGAATATATATATATATATATATATATATATACATACATATAGGGTTGGGTTTTCGTGAGAAGTTGAGTTAACGTTGAGAAGTGGTTGTCAACCATTGGATGAGAACTGGACGCACATTAGGATGAGATGCTAGACATGGAAATGAGACCCACCCGATTGGAGAACCCGGTGTACCCGCCCCGACAGGGACGGGGATTCCCCAAAAAACCTGGATCGGGGATGGGGACAGGGATCCCCAAAATATAAAAATCGGGGATGGGGAAGGGACAAGTAACGTGATACCCGCCCACCCCGTCCCCGTATATTAAATATATTACATAATTATTACTAAATATTATGTATATTTATTACTAAATATATTGTATATCTATTTTTAAATATATTATTTATAAAAATTTAGATGTGGATCTTTTAGATTTAAAAATGGTATTTTAATCATTCTTGTAACATATTTTTACTTGTCTTACTTTTTTAGATAAAAATCATGGAGAGCCAAAAGCGTTTGATCAAACAATTACATATGATGTGATTTTGTTCACATGAATATTTGATAGTCCGTAAAAACAAATTTTGGAAATATGTGAGATTTAGACATGGACCATTATCAATCGAGTATATATAGTACTCAAACACATTTCATTTAAAATATATCACAAAAATGGGGAAAAATCCCCGATTACCCGTTGTGGATCCCCGTTCCCCGTTGGGGACGGGGATGGGGATGTGATCATATTCCCCAGCGGGGACGGGATGGAAACTGGGATCGGGGATTGGGGTCCCTGTCCCATCCCCGCCCATTCCCATGCCTATGAGATGCATCGAGATGCACCAGGTCAATTCCCTTTCAAGCCGCAATTCATGGGAGGGCTTGAAATTAAAAGAGATCAATTGTTCATATTCACTTCCCACGCTTCTCAGTGTTAACTCAATTTCTCACACGATCCTTATATATATATATATATATATATATGTGTGTGTGTGTGTGTGTGTGTGTGCGTGTGTGTGTGTGTTGCATACATTAACCCCTCAAACCACAAACCAAACCGTAATGACAGTTTACCAAAATTTTCAAACCGAGTGGTTTGACATCAATGACCAAACCAGACCACAAAAATGTAGTCTGGTCTGACCGGTTTAGGTGATTTAGGTCTATAATGTACTTTAAACTAAAAAAAACATAACATATATATCTCAAAAATTAAATTTATACCAATTTAACATTATAAAAAATACTATACCAAATTATAAAGAATCATCTATCTTCAAAATTAAAACAAACATTGTGTAAGTTAAAAATAAATAAATATACAAGAGCCGGACACCAACAATACCAACATGTGAAATAAACTAATGAAGTAATAATTCTCCTCTAGGCAAAAACATCTCCAAAAAGTAATGGATTGAAACATCAATTACATTGAGTTTGTAGATCGAAGTCTCAAGTCTATAATCGTGGAATATCATCAAGTTTATAGACTGAAGTATGTAATTGTCGAGTTCGTAGACTAAAGTCTAGAATCGTCTACTCAAAGTATGGATTTTGATTTTTTGATTGTATTGTTCTTGAATCAAAGGGGTTTTGACTGTGGATTTTCTTGAATCGTCGATTGAAATTTTCAGCTTTGGACTTTGATTTGCCAATTTACCTAACGGGCAAATGTATTAAAGATTTGGACGAACACCCTTTTTTTTGGGCCTACAATAAGGAAAATTGAAAAGCAATAATTGTTGGGTGGTTGGTTCGGTTTAAAATGTACAAATTGTAGATCAGGCCGTTCAAACCACCTTGTTTAACTTGGTTCAACTGGTCCGAACGGTCCGACGGTTTTTTCAAACACCCCTAGTAAACATCCTTCAAACTCTTTCTGAGTGAGATGTTCATTTAATTTGGTTTGTTTTATATGAGGAATTATTGTTGAATTCAATTCAGTTTGACAAGTTACTCTCAAAATACATCAATCATTTGGGTAAAATCTATCGTTTATATTGAGATCTTTTACGTTTGTTTATTTCTGCTAAAAAAATCAAATAAAATGTCCTTGTATATTTATATGTTTATTTTTAAAGCTATAAAAGTTATGTAATATTAGTTTATTTTTTAATCTAATTATTTGGTATAAAAGTTTAAAAATAATATTCCCTTCATCTTATTATTAATTTTTTTTCTTCTCATTTTCTTGTTTCAAACAAATTATTTATATTAGTTAATTGACGAAAGAAATAAAAACATGACCATACCTTTTCGATTACATATTGGAATAATTTTTTTCATCAATATATTTGTATTTTCACGATCACTTTGATTGTATTATTTTTGTTTGATTTTAAAGAATTTGATACACTATGTCAAGGGATCAAGTATTTGATCAAATTAAATAAATCAAAAATCATAAGGTCAAATGTTAAATAATGGTTACATCTCCAATAAAATCTCAAAAAAGAAACCCAGAGATTTTAGAACGATCTCTTGTTGGTACACCAATACTAAGGGAACGTTTGCCAAACTCTTACCGGGTAAAGCGATTATCGGGCGTAACTTACCTTACCGCTGAGTATGACAAGAACCAAAAATCTTATCTGATAAGAGGTATAATAAGGACCGAAAATCTCATCCGGTAAGTGAGGAAGAATACTCTTACCCGGTAAACGTTTACCGGGTAAAAGACGTTTATCACAATCTATTTTAATGACGAAAAGTTTGAGAATGTAACCCGATAAGATAAGTGAGGGTGATAACTATTGCCGATAAGTGTTTACCCGTTAAGAGTTTAGTAAATGACTCATAAATTTGACAACAAATCACTAAAATTGGAACATTATATCTTACACCAAATTTGGTATAATATTATTTATTTACACTGGGAAAAGATAAAATGGAATATACCTAAAATCTTACATTTTGTTGTAAGAAAATGTAAGATTTGGGTGGTGTTTGTTTTTTCCAAAACAACTCTTATTTGCCACTTATGTTTGTATCGGTCAGACATATATAAGACAATTCAGATCGTTTGTTTTTTTTTCCACTTCTTTTTAGAGCCTACCATAATCGTTAAATCATTCTTCAAAAGTAGTGATGGCCATCTTGGCCCGGCCCGATCGGTTAACCGACCCGACTGAAAGCCCGGCCCGATGCCAAACCGGTTTGAAACCCGAAATCATGGAACGGTTTGGGTTTTTGGCGTTTTTGGCCCGGCCCGGCCCGATTCGTATTTTAAAAAAAAAAACGTTATGTTACCGTTTATAAACGTTATGTTACCGTTTATATACGTTTTTTTGTATTTTTTACCCCCCAAACCCCTATAAATACTTGTATTGTAAGTTTGTAACTTAAAATTATATATAAAATGTATTTTTAAAGTGTATTTTAGTGATTTATTATAAATAAAACGTATTTTTAAAGTGTATTTTAATGATCCATTATATAAATAAATTATTTTAAAAAAAATACGAAAAAATCATCGGCCCGATCACGGCCCGGTTTGGGCCCGGCCCGGCCCGGTTTTGGTTAAACCGGTTTACCCCAAGCCTAACCGGGCCACGCCTTTTCGGGTGAAACCCGGCCCGGCCCGAAGCCCGTTTGGGCCCGGTTTTTGCTTTCACTGTAGAGGCCCGAAGCCCGTTTTAGCCCGGCCCGAGCCCGATTTTTGGCCATCACTATTCAAAAGAAAGAGAGAAAGGGAAAAGTTAAAAAAAACCCAATGAACTTTAGTGTTTTGAGTGATTAAGTCCTTGGACAATTTTTTTGGAACAAATAAGTCCTTAGACATTTCAAAACACACTAAATAAATCCTTGGACTTTTCAAAACCTGTTAAACATATCCTTATTACTTAAAAATGTAACTTGCAACCTACATAACAGATAAAACTACAAATTAAAAAAAAGATGTCCCCTACTTTATCCCCCTACAGATTAAAAAATGGGAAAATTAACTAAAATAGTCGATCCCATCAACCAAATTCATTTTTTAAACACTTTCAAATTCTATTTTTAAAATAGTCTAAGTTTATGCATAATTTTTTTTTGCCTTAAGAATTGTTTTTGGCAAAAAAAAATTAGAAATCATTTTTATAATATGTTATTTAATTTACTTTATATCTTCTGTTTTTTTAATTTCGGTTAACCCTTTATTATATTAACACACATAATCGTATATTAACTAAAATATATAAAAAAGAATATGTTCTTTTTTCATATTATACCACTATAATTGTCTCGTCAATGCGTTTAAAATGAGCCTAATATTGAATTTTTTGGATATAATCTCATTATTAAATATCATAAATACGTACGAATTATATTTAATATTTACACTTTATATCCTTTTAGAGTTATTTATTTAATAATATAAGATTAATCTGTAACTATAAATATTAAAAATAGTTCACGTATTAATCAAACGGTTATAATGGTGTAATTTGTAAAAGAAGAAACCAATTTTTTTTATATATTTTAATATACGATTATGTGTGTTAACATAATAAAAATGTAAAATAAAAAAGTAATGCATATAAAATAAATTAAATAACTAATTATAGTTTATAAGGATGCAAAGTGTATATTTTTTTTTAAAACTATAAGCAAAGTGAATATTTATACATAAAATTTTCTATGTAAGGATGTTTTTATTTATTTTTTGGAAAAAAACAATCCTTACGTAGAAAAAAAAACATTATGTGCAAACTTTAACTATTTTAGAAAAAAAAAGGTTTGAAAAATGGTTAAAAAGTAAACTTGGTTGATAAGATTGACTTATTTCAGTTAATTTCCCCATTTTTTGTTTGTAGGTGGATAAAATATGTGACATTTCTTTTTTAATTTGTAATTTTACCTGTTATGTAGGTTGTAAGTTACATTTTTTAAGTAATAAGAATGTATTCAACAGGTACCAAAAGTTCAAGGATTTATTTGACATGTTTTGTAATGTCCAAGGACTTATTTATTTGAAAAAATTATCCAGAGACTTAATCACTCCAAACCTTATAGTCCGTTGGGTTTTTCTGAACTTTTCCCTGATAGAAAATCTTTATATTTAGAGAAAATCTCCAAAATTTGTTTAGAAGGAGAAAAAGGTGTTATTAATTATTTTCCTATACCATTTTATAAAAAAGTTTTGTTTAGAATTTGTTAGATTTTTAAATGAAATAAATATTTTAATATTATAATTACTGTTAAAATATCAAAAATAAAAAAATTGAAATTAAATATAATTTATCCAATTATTTTTTAAGATTTTATATTTTAATCCTTTATTTTTGATGAAATTTTAACTTTTACTTGTTAACATTATAAAAAAGAGTAAATTACCTTTTTTGTCCCTGTGGTTTATTGTACTTTTTTATTTTCATCCTTATGGTTTTGAAATTACAATTTTCATCCTTATGGTTTTGAAATTACAATTTTCATCCTTATAGTTTTTTTTCATTAACTTTTTCATCCTTATGATATAAATATTATTGCTTTTTTCATCCGTTTACAGTCTATAAGAATGAAAATTGTAATTTAAAAACCATAAGGATGAAAATAGAAAAGTACAACAAACCACAAAGACTAAAAATGTAATTTACTCTATAAAAATGGATAGAAAAAGTAGCATATGTCTCATGAGCTTCATGATACCCAACAAAAGCACTGAGCCATTAATATTTCATAACAAAGACCTTCAAACACATAAAGCAACCATGGATTTAACCCTATTTCAACTCCAAATGAAAACCAACGGTATCTGGTTCCTTTGATCTTATTTATTTAACACACAAACATAATTAGACATAATTCAAACTCAGCTTCTTGTTTGGATTTGATTTCATCTCCTCTTCAACAGTTGCAAGGATTGCATTTGCAGTTATCTCCACACTTGCACGCATGTCCACCCTCTGCAACAAAGCTGCCCTCACTTCCCTCACCATACCTACATAAACATCATATATATAAATCATCATCAATCGATTGTAACAAATGGACTACGTATTCGGCACAGAGTGTGATTTTTGCTTGTAAATCACTTTATAATGTTAAAATCACTGTGAAATACTTATAAAATAACGATTTGTTTTTTCAAAATCAAAATCGACCTACATTTGTTTTGGGGCAACACCGTCAACGATCACGGCTGTGGTGGTAGTCTGCTCAATGTCGGGGTACATTCCACATCTAAAACATGAATTCAAATTCAATAAAAATCAATGACGAATTTGCAGGAATCAAGGATCGGAAAACAATTTGGCGATCAATTAATTGAAGAAGATGGAAGAAGTTTTACCCGTTGCAGCTGCTGCTGCAGGAACAGCTTGATCCACAACCGCACTTTCCATTACAACAAGACATGATTGAGAGATTTGGAAGGAGAATTGACGAGTGTGCGTTTGATCGAATTCACTAAAGCTTGATGGTGTTTTTGGGGATGATTGTTGGGTGATATATATAGAAAAGTATGTAGGGAAGAGTTTGATCTACACCATACAAGTGTATGCATCTAAGGGCCTTCTATTACCTAGGGAATTGTTCCTTTGTTACAGTCATGCATTGGATCAAATTATCAAATTTACAAGTATGTTAAAAGTCCTACTGTTCAAATATTTTTAGGATTAAAAATAGAGGATTGTTGTTATTGAAAAATGAGAATATTTAAAATTTACTTAAACAATAAAAAATTATTTTTTCTTAAATTTTTTATACAATTTTAATAGTTTCTTTATTTTAGATATTACAGTATTAATTATATTAATAAAATATTTTCTAAATTTTATAAAATATTATTTAATATCTTAAACATTAAATTTCAAAGATTTTTATTGTTGAGAATAAAAAAATCATTTCTCTTTTAAACAATCTGTTTTAGTGTATACTCCAAATTTAAAAAAAAAAATTACCATCTCTCTTATTTTCTTTATTTTGGAGAAAAAATTTGTTAAAGAAAAAAACTAATTAAAATCATCAAAAATATTCATTTTCTTCGTTTTGAAGAATCCGTTGTAGATACTCTGATATGTTACCACTAGAGGAGGGTTTGTTTACAATTATATCTTTTTGGTTAAATTATAGCATTGAAAATAAAAAAAACATAAGTCTTGATGCCTATTTTTATGAGTGAAATTATTAACGGGTTCAATTAGACATGAGAATGGGCTCCGACCCGTCGGGGAACCTGGTCCACCCGTCCCGGTCGGGAATGGGGATTCCCCGCTAAACAGGGTCCACACCCGTCCCCGTTATATATTTTAATTAATAATTAAATAAATATTATATATTTAAACTAAATCGGTAATTCATGATTTCATATTTTTTAACTGGTTTATAATATAAAATTGTTGTTTTTTGGATGTTAGTATTATTTTGGATGTCAATCAAAATACAATTCCTCGATATGGTTTTGAATATTACTCGATATGTTCTGGTATGTGTAACGTTAATTTTTTTTTTGGATTAAGCTGAATTTCTATTGGTTTTAGGTTATTAATTATTATATGATGTGATTTTTTTGTACTAAATTAAATTTCTTTTGATTCTAGGTTTATTGGAAATATGTGAGATTCACTACTAGAAAATGGTTTATCACCGACCAACAATTTCCGACGGATGTTATCCGTCGGTAATTACCGACGGAAAAATAAATTTTGCGACGGATAGGCCATCCGTCGGTGATCCATCGGTAAATATATATATTTCCGACGGATCACCGACGGATATAAAATTATTTTATTTTATTTTTTTAATATTTAAATCCGTCGGAAATCCGTCGGTAATTTTAATAATTTAATAAAAATAATTTTTTATCGATGTCCGTCGGTGATCCGTCGGTAATTACCGACGGATTCTAGAAGTCCGTCGGTAATTACCTTTCTTTGTGTATATGTATGTATGTACGTATGTACGTATGTATATGTACATCATGTATAGTATGTATGTATGTATGTATGTATGTATGTATGTATGTATGTATGTATGTATGTATGTATGTATATGCCTTGTGATCATGTATGTATGTATGTATATGTATGTACGTACGTATGTGACCATGTATGTATGTACATGTACGTATATATGTGATCATGTATATATATATGTACATCCTGTATATAGTATGTATGTACGTATGTGATCATGCATGTATGTATGTATGTACATCATGTATAGTATATGTACTATGTATGTATGTACGTATCATGTGATCAGGGTCGATCCTGAGGTTTCGGATGCTGTGGCAGAAAGCCAAAAAAATGCCCCATATATATAAACCAAAATAGACTATTTGAAGAGGTTTAGAATCTCAGTCAAGCTAGGTTGCTCAATAATTTTTACACCGATTTTTTTAAAATCTAACAAAAAACGATACAAACGGAGAACATGAAAACAAAACCCCAAATAATAAAACATAAAACACGTCACCTAACACGGTGTCTTCATGCGTTTTTTTGAACAAAGTATCTTATGAAGCATAGAAAGAAAACACTTGAATCCAATCTTTTTCTCCAATTCAATCTCTATTCTGTGCAAACATCAAAGATCAAACACGAACATAACCAAAAATCTTAATTTAAAAAACCGTAAACTCAAACGAAAAATCATTTACAAAATTTCTACAAAACAGTAAACTCAAGATTAATGAAAAAACGTAATGATTAATGAGATTATGAGAATAACCTAAATTCAATAAAACATAAACAAAAAATAATGATTAACGAGAACACTAGTACAAAAATGACTTTTTGTGACGGTTTTGAAAAATAGGTGACGATTTTTATGTCCACGAAAACCGTTACCGTATACCTATGGTGACGGTTTTTAACCGTCACTAAAGACCTTCTTTGTACTAGTGGAAATTGAGAATAACCTAGAACTCTAAATCAGGTTTATATTATATGACGTTTTTTGGTGTCTTAACAAGTAATAAGTAAGGGTGACGACTCTTACCCGGTAAACGCGTATCAAGTAAATTGTACTGTTTTAATGGACCCTACAATTTTATGTGGTAAAATAAGTTAGAGCTTTGAATTTTACTGATAAGCCCTTACCGAATAAACATTTAGGTAAACGACCCTTTATCTATGGATCCAAATCTTAAAGTGAGACTTTTTAAGAGAGAGAACGATAATTTTTAAATAAAAAAATTAAGCCATTCTTTTTCTTCCTTTTGGAGTCAGGCCTGGGCATAGATGAAATTAAAAAAATCAAAATCCAAATAGATTTTTCCTTGTAGTGCAGCACTGTAGCAGTGTGGAGTTTAAGCTTTGCTATTAAAAACTTTTTTTATTTTTGCCCTCTAAATTTTGCTGCCCATGGCAACCGCCATCATTGCCATGGGCAACGGCCGGCTTTGCATGTGATCATGAATGTACGTATCATGTGATCATGTATGTATGTATATGATATGTAGTATGTATATATATATATATATATATAGATCATGTCTATGTCATGTGTGTATTTATGCATGTATATATGTCTATGTATGTGTCTATATATGTATGTATGTATATGTTTATAGATGTATTGTATACATATGTATTGCTTGTATGTATATGTAGTGTAGATTGTCTGTAGATGTATTGTATACATATATATTGTATACATATATATTGTTTGTGTGTATATAACACATATACGTCTATATCATGCATGTCTATATATGTATGTGTGTATGTATGTCTATAGATGTATTGCTTGTATGTATATGTAGTGTATATTGTCTGTAGATGTATTGTATACATATGTATTGCTTGTATCTATATAGCACATATACGTCTATATCATGCATGTCTATGTATGTGTGTATGTATGTCTATAGATGTATTGTATACATATGTATTGCTTGTTTGTATATGTGTATATATGTGTGTAGATGTATTGTATACAAATGTATTGTTTGTATGTATATAGCATATATGTATATATATGTATGTATGTGTGTGTATAACACGTTTGGTCCCTGATCTAACTGGAATTAATGGGAAAAGATAACGACCGTTAATTGTTTCCGTTAAGTCCAGTTACTTCAGGGGTATTTTAGTCCATTTAAATATAATTTGATAAATTAATTAATTAATAATTTTAAATATGATTTGATAAATTAATTAATAATTTATTTATTAATTTTAATATTAAATAATATATTATTTAATAATTATAATTTTAAATATAATTTTAATTCAAAAGTAATTTATTTAATAAAAAACAATTATCCGTCGGTAATCACCGACGAATATAATCCGTCGGTAAATACCGACGGAATGTCCGTCGGAAATCCGTCGATGAATTTCCGAAATGTCTTAAAAAAATAGCGGGCTTAAAGCCCTAATCTGTCGCCTCCCTCTCAATCTCTCGATCTCCTTCAATCTCTCGATTTCCCTCAATCTCTCGATCACCCTCTCAGTCTCTCGTCTCTCCCTCTCGTCTCCCTCTTACGATTCGTCGATTCCTCTCTCCCTCTCCCTCTCTGTAACACCCGTGATTTTCGCTAAGTAATTGTCACCCGGACGTTTCTGTGACTTGTAAACTTTGGAGTTTTGTTGGGAAATGCTTTGTTTAAAGTTCCTAAGGGTTTCGAGAATGTTGGAATGGAAGAAGTCGAGTTTTGGGACTCGAAGGTGTTTGGGCGACATTGCCCGCGACAGTGACAAGTGTCACTGTCGCCGTGTCACTCTCGCGGGAGAGGTACCGCGGGCTCTAAGGAGCGGGCGACTATGCCCCACGACTATGCCAAGGTCATAGTCGCCGTGTCAATGTCGCTGACGGGGGCTGAGAGGCTGTTAAGTCCGAACTTTGCACCATTTTTCCACATTTCTCACTTTTATCTTCTCCCTTTTCTCTCCCAAGTTCCAAAACCGAACCCTAACCTATTTTGGGGGGGTTTTCCTCTCCAAACCACATGATTACTCACCATCTAGCTAGTCGGGAGCTTGAGTCACAAAACCTCCATCTTCATCTTCCTCATCAAGTTCAACGGTTGGGAGCTCGGGTTGAAGTGTTGGATTGGGTGTTCTCGGAAAGTCTCGTCATCTTTAATGGTAAGCTTATTTGATTTAAGGTTATATATGTTCTTTGGGTGTTTCCCTAGTGTTTGGTTTATCAAATCTCGGATTTGTTAGTTTTGGAGAAACTAGGGTTTTGACCTCGTTTAGGGATTTTGGTATATAATGTTGGGGAATGTTTCTATGTGGTTGTTTATGGATATTTATGGTTCAGTATGTATGGATCTAGGTTTTGGAAGTTCTCGGCTTGAGGATTCAAGCGGCCTTCAAAAGAGCTCGTTGGGTGAAATCTAGATTTAGCCTAAATCTAGCAAGGTGAGTTCAAGTTGATTTGTGAAAACGGTGTACATGCCAAAAATGTTTATTTTAAAGTGTTTTGCGTCTTACATGAAAATTGTTAACTGCTGATAAGTTTGATTATTTGAAAGTGTTTAACTTCATAAACTTATATAGCACACATCTCTGGGATTTTGGATACTATGATAAGTAAATCATATATTTTGGTATATTAAGGTTTTATTTTATGGAAATAGATTTTGAGAATAAATGTATTTCATTTTGTGTTTTGGAGAAATGCATGATTTTGTGTTATGGGACGTTTTGAGAGGTAAATGTTATAAACTCACTTGGAAAATGATTTGTCCCAATCTAAACTACATTGGAATTAATTATATGTTTTGGAGTATGGGTTTACATAAGTATGGGTTGTTTATGTTTGATTCCAATTTATGATTTTCAACATTGAGTCTTTGGATTTGTTTGAGCTTATGGCTCGGCTTGGATTTTGTTAGGTTTCGAGGACACTTGTCCGCTTTTAATAGTTCAATGTTGAGCGTTTGGTTATGATTTGCATTTCAAAGGACGAGTTGTCTCTATGTTCTTGAGTCGAAATGTTCCTTGGAATTTTAGTCGGTACGAGTCATGTTGAATTCATGAAACGTTATTTTATGACGCTTCGCTACTCACGAGTATATTTTGAATTGCGTGAGTTTTAATTTCATTTGCGTGTAAGTTTATGAGTTTTAGTGAAGCGTTGAGTCTCATGCGGGTTTTAGTAAAAGTGTCGTTTATATTTATCAGGTGCGATAAAAGATAAAATTTTGGAATTTTGACATTTTAGTCATGACTTTGTTTCATGCTATTTGATTTTGGGAATGACGGTTTTGGCACCATATGATGTTGAGCATCGTTGTGTTTCATTGGGTTTTATGGAAGGTTTTATTGGGTCTTACGGAATTTTATTTTACGACATTTTGCGTCGTGCTCTTGAATTTGAGAGGTGTATACTTGCATTATTGTGTGCGTTAACTTATAAATTTTCGTTTAATATTTTGTCTCGTGCGAGTTTTGCATCGGTATTTTCGCAACCGTAAGAGACGTTTTGAGAGTTTTGTTAATAGATATTATCCCATATGTTATTTTGGGAAGTTTCAATATTATGTGATTTCTCTTTTGGGTTTTATACAGGTGTTACTCGTTGTATGCTACATGGTTTTCGAGTTGTTTTAAATTGTTGGTGTGAGTAAGCATATGAAAAGTTATGTCGTTTCGTATTGGACTTTCGCTTTGAACGTATTTCAGTTGTCGATTTTAATGTTATAAATTCCGCAATGCACTAAATGGGTTATCGGTATATATGCCATTGTGGTTGCTAATTTTATTTGGACATGTGCATTTTATTTGGGCGGACCAAGGTTCAAACTCGATTTAAAATTTGTTTGCATGTGACCGAATCACACACCCATCGTTTTACTATGACTGGGAAATAAACTGGAGTATGTGAACCGTATTGAAAATTTTATTTCATGACATTGTGGTTTAAAGAAAAGAAATTGGAGTTGGAAATTGCGAAGCTCCTCTTTGGAGTTTGTACAAACCTTTGTTGCACATGTTTTAGTGTAGAAAATTATTTTCATATACAAGGCTTAAATGGACGCATGCGAGGATCATAAAGGTCCATTTGAAAATTTTGTTGGACATTTTTATTATTGACATTATTATACGAGTATTGATCAAACGATTTTGGAATGACTTTATATGCATGGCATGGGTGATTGTTTTGCACACCTATCGAGAAATCGGTAGTGGATTTCATTCATACGGTTAATTGTTATAAAACTTGTGTATTTAAAGGTTTTATAAGAGTTTAAATTGGCATATTAGTTGAAAATCTTGAACTCATTAGGCCTATAGATTTAAACCCCTGTCGTGAAAGGAGCAATAATAAAGGGGCTAGAGGAGTCCTTGAGATTTGAAGCGTCGGATGATCCGACTTGTAGTCGATCTTGAAATTGGGTTTCAAATTTTGAGTCGGGTCACGCCTGAATAGTGGAGGTATTAGATTTTGTTCCCCAGTTGATTAAGAGATGACCTCTACGCTTCGGTAAATCTACGAGATAAGGTCTTAGGTGATTATCGGCGATTAGTTTGGGTTTGTTTTGGTGAATTGCTCGTCGGGGTGGCATCATGATTTATGTTGATGGTGTACCGTATTAGTGGGCTTCGCGATCTAAGGATATTCTTATGGTCCGTCTGTTAGGAATGCATGAGTTGAAGTGTTAGCACTCAGTTAAGCGTCAACCTTACTACGGCTATCCGTCTGGAATGGGATTTTGGGACGGGATGTCCATGTTTTCGAGGTCACCGTTTAGTCCTAGGTGTTGACTTGTTTCCTTGGAGCCATGGATCTGTGAATGGTTGGGATGTATCCCGGTTAGATCGTGGGAAATATTGACCTTTCGGTGTCGGAATTTAAAAGAAGGATAGACGGTGATGATTAAGTACCGATGTGTATAAGTTTTTCCGTGACGATAAAGGTTGTATTAGAGGATTATTGTGAGGTTGGGGTTGGGACAGAGTTGAGTGTTAACCGAATCTGGGTTAACCAGTTGCCTGAAGGACGCATTGGTGCGCCTTAAGAGGTCAATTTTATCGACATTAGGAATGGATCAGTTGAAATCTGGGAATTTTGGAAGTTTGGTTATGCTCTGTGATATTGGGTTCGGAACTGTGATGATCCTAAAGAATTGGTTTGGTGAATTGTTGAGGTCACAAACTACCCTAGAGGTAGTAATGGTCATTCTAAGGTTGGGAGACGACCGTAATCTTGTGGTTAAAGATTACTTTGGTGAGTTAAGTGTTCGCGCGGTCATGAGTGTAATGTGCCCATGAGGGGTGGTTGGCGTGTATCAGTGCAAGGGGCATCATAGTAGTTCTGGAAGGAGGGTTAAGGGAAATCCTTCTACGGGCAAGGTTCATGGAAATCTGGATTTCGAGGACGAAATCATTCTAAGGTTGGGAGGATTGTAACACCCGTGATTTTCGGTAAGTAATTGTCACCCGGACGTTTCTGTGACTTTTAAACTTTGGAGTTTTGTTGGGAAATGCTTTGTTTAAAGTTCCTAAGGGTTTCGAGAATGTTGGAATGGAAGAAGTCGAGTTTTGGGACTCGAAGGAGTTTGGGCGGCATTGCCCGCGACAGTGACAAGTGTCACTCTCGCCGTGCACTCTCGCGGGAGAGGTACCGCGGGCTCTAAGGAGCGGGCGACTATGCCCCGCGACTATGCCCTTGGCATAGTCGTCGTGTCAATGTCGCTGACGGGGGCTGAGAGGTTGTTAAGTCCGAACTTTGCACCATTTTTCCACATTTCTCACTTTTATCTTCTCCCTTTTCTCTCCCAAGTTCCAAAACCGAACCCTAACCTATTTTGGGGGTTTTTCCTCTCCAAACCACATGATTACTCACCATCTAGCTAGTTGGGAGCTTGAGTCACAAAACCTCCATCTTCATCTTCCTCATCAAGTTCAACGGTTGGGAGCTCGGGTTGAAGTGTTGGATTGGGTGTTCTCGGAAAGTCTCGTCATCTTTAATGGTAAGCTTCTTTGATTTAAGGTTATATATGTTCTTTGGGTGTTTCCCTAGTGTTTGGTTTATCAAATCTCGGATTTGTTAGTTTTGGAGAAACTTGGGTTTTGACCTCGTTTAGGGATTTTGGTATATAATGTTGGGGAATGTTTCTATGTGGTTGTTTATGGATATTTATGGTTCAGTATGTATGGATCTAGGTTTTGGAAGTTCTCGGCTTGAGGATTCAAGCGGCCTTCAAAAGAGCTCGTTGGGTGAAATCTAGATTTAGCCTAAATCTAGCAAGGTGAGTTCAAGTTGATTTGTGAAAACGGTGTACATGCCAAAAATGTTTATTTTAAAGTGTTTTGCGTCTTACATGAAAATTGTTAACTGCTGATAAGTTTGATTATTTGAAAGTGTTTAACTTCATAAACTTATATAGCACACATCTCTGGGATTTTGGATACTATGATAAGTAAATCATATATTTTGGTATATTAAGGTTTTATTTTATGGAAATAGATTTTGAGAATAAATGTATTTCATTTTGTGTTTTGGAGAAATGCATGATTTTGTGTTATGGGACGTTTTAAGAGGTAAATGTTATAAACTCACTTGGAAAATGATTTGTCCCAATCTAAACTACGTTGGAATTAATTATATGTTTTGGAGTATGGGTTTACATAAGTATGGGTTGTTTATGTTTGATTCCAATTTATGATTTTCAACATTGAGTCTTTGGATTTGTTTGAGCTTATGGCTCGGCTTGGATTTTGTTAGGTTTCGAGGATACTTGTCCGCTTTTAATAGTTCAATGTTGAGCGTTTGGTTATGATTTGCATTTCCTGCATCTTAGTTGAGAATTACATGTTTTGGATGCATTAGTTCATTCACTTTGAGTCATGTAATGGTTTAGTTAGTGCAATGGATCCATAGGCACGGTGTTCCTATGTCTCCGCTTTGGACATTTGGTTCACCATTTGGCACGGAATAGGCATCGGGTCACCATGATAAGTAAGGTGTGGACCTATACGGTCGGGCAACGTCTCATGGGCAGTAAGGTGTAATTCCCTTGTGCTAGAGTTCCCCGATTTGGAACTCTCAAGAATAGACCTAGAGGGGTTGACTTGATGTTTTCGAGTGATAGACTCAGAGGAGTTGAACTCGGTGGGTGTTTTATGTGTAACCCACATGTTTTGATTTCTTACATAATTATGTGACATACTTTGTGTTCCGTCACGTACCATGTAACCGGGTTTTCCCCTTCACCCTTAGGTGTGGTTTTGGATATGGAGTTTTATAATCCATGTTTTCGGAGACGTTTGAGTATGGGTATTTATCTATGTTTTAAGGTTTTGGTTATCAAAACTCATTCGAGTTATTGGGATGTTTTGGAAGTTGGAGTTATCTACGTTTTCAGTGTTTGATCATTTTAATGTCAGTTATGTTTTATGTGCGCTTCGGGTTTTGGCTTTATTTAAAGAAGCGTTCGTTTTATGATTTTAAATCACGAAAAGGGTGAATAATGAAAGGAGATTGTTTTGTGATTTAATGTATTCCATTTTTGGTTGCTTTCAAATCAAATGTATTGCATTTCGGAAATCATGATTTTTAAATAACATTTCTTGAAGTTAATGCTTTATTTATCTCTAATGAAAACTCTTGAGCTCACTAGGCGTTAAGCCTAACCTTTTTATTTGTCGGCATGTGCATCAGGTTCTAGTTGGGGTTTGGTTCTAGCCGTGCTTGGAGGATTTGAGCATTAGACTTACACGAGAGTAAGTAGATTGATGAAGTCTTCCGCAGTTGGAGATAGTGACTATTATTGGGTTTAGTAGCACCCGTCCTTATTATAGACTGTATGTGTAGAATGAATGTGTGTATTGAGGTTAAATCCTAAATTGTGTTTGTAGATGAATTATTCATCGATGTATTTAGAAATATTTTAAATTAGTTGTATTCCAGAATTTAGGGTGTTACACTCTCCCTCTCCCTCTCTGAACTCTCCCTCGGCGACCAGAACCCACCGGCGACCAGAACCCACCGGCGGCTCCCTCAATCTCGATCGACTCCCTCAATCTCTCGATCTCCCTTTCAGTCTCTCGTCTCTCCCTCTCGTCTCCCTCTCACGATTCCTATCTCCCTCTCTTCTCTCCCTCGGCGACCAGAACCCACCGGCGGCCACAACCCACCAGCGACCACACTGCCATCACTCTCCCTCTCGATCTCACTGTAAGAAATTTCGGTTTCAAATGTGTTGGATTGTGCATTTTATCATTTTACTATTTCTTTTGTTCATGAAATAGATCGTGTTTTTCAAATGATTTGGATTTGTGATGTTAATGATATTCATGATTTAGTATGAAACATGTATGTATGTTTCTTGTTTATTAGTTTCATATAGATTTTTTAATATGAAATATGATGTTCATTATTTAGTATGAAATAAGTAAGTTAAAATTTGATGTTCCAATAATTACAATAAGTAAGTTGGTTCATGATTTAGATTTATAAAAATAAGTTAATATTTGTTCATGATGTTCATGATTTAGATTAATTACAATAAGTAAGTTAATATGATGTTCATGATTTAGATTTTATTAGAATAATTACAATAAGTAAGTTGGTTCTTTTGGATAACTCGACATTTGATTTCTTTTTATAATGTGAAGTTGTGCTTCCATTCTCTCTAGCTAGGCCGGTGGTTTTTGACTTCAAATCAATACATTTGCAACATGGGTAGCATAGTGTTGGTTTTGCATTTTGTAATATTAAGAATTTGAGATATATATATATTTATGTGTGTGTGTATGTATGTATGTCTATATATATGTATGTAATTATACGTATGTATTTAATTACATACATGTGCATTGATGATATATGTATGCGCTATTTATTTATTTTAGTTGAGTTGCCAATTGTTGGGCAAACATTAGGTTGATATATGAAAATATTCATTTTATAGCCGTTATGCCGCCGAAATTTTAAAAAACATATGTTTGACTTTCCAATAATCAAACCATTACATTTAGAGTTTTAAAAAACATATGTTTGACTTTCAAGAAGGCAAACTATTACATGTAGTGTTCAATAGACTTCTAACTTCGTTGACACCTACGGTTTGACTTTTCAATAGTCAAAACACCTTTCTTTGATTGTAACATACGGTTTTGACTTTCAAATAGTCAAACCATTACACTTAGAGTTGTAGAGTCATCCAAAACTCCTCTAACACCTATGGTTTGACTTTCAAGAAGGCAAACCATTGCATGTAGTGTTCAATATACTTCTAACTTCGTTGACACCTACAGTTTGATTTTTCAATAGTCAAAACACCTTTATTTGATTGTAACCTACGGTTTTGACTTTCCAATAGTCAAACCATTACACTTAGAGTTTTAGAGTCATCCAAAACTCCTCTACACCTATGGTTTGACTTTCAAGAAGGCAATCCATTACATGTAGTGTTCAATAAACTTCTAACTTCGTTGACACCTACAACTTGACTTTTCAATAGTCAAAACACCTTTCTTTGATTGTAACCTACGGTTTTGACTTTCCAATAGTCAAACCATTACACTTAGAGTTTTAGAGTCATCGAAAACTCCTCTACACCTATGGTCTGACTTTCAAGAAGGCAAACCATTACATGTAGTGTTTAATAGACTTCTAACTTCATTGACACCTACGGTTTGACTTTTCAATAGTCAAACCATTACACGTAGGGTTTTAAAGTCATCCAAAGGTCATCTAAACCTACGGTGTTACACCACCTCTATCTTGATTATGTAGATTAACTACTTATTTCTTTGTTGTAGTGGTTGAATATGTCGACAGATATATGATGGATGTATAGAAAGAACGACAGTCGGGGGTTTCTTAGCGTCGACTATATTGTTGCAATGGATAGTTTTTTTGACTATGCCTATGCCGATGAAAGGACTGTTGAAAGGAAACCTACACGTGATGGGATAGTGCTTCGTATTAGATGCCCTTGTAAGAAGTGTCAAAACTTACGCTATAAAGAAAGGACTGACGTGAGGATGCATTTGATGAAGCACGGTTTCATGCCTGATTATACCACATGGTGAAACTTATTACCATAACGAAGGGCATCAAGATGTGGGTCAATCTTCTACTCCGGTAGTAGATCATAATGAAGGTTATGTTGAAATGGTGAACGATCACATGATACATGATGGCATGACATGGGAAGAAGAAACCCCTAATCCTTCTGCCCAAGGATTTTATGACATGTTATAAGCTGCTGACGAGCCACTATGGGACGGGTGTCCAAATTACTCGAAATTAGGAGCTGCGACGAGATTATTGAATTGGAAGGCAGAATGTAATGTACCTGAGACGACTTATAACCACAATGTTGCTATAATTAAAGAGATGTTACCCGAGGGTGATAAACTACCCGGTAACTTCTATGAGACGAAAAAGAGTTTGAAAAAGCTTGCTTTGCCAAAACAAAAGATCGACACTTGCAAAAACCATTGCATGTTATTTTATAAGGACGATTATGAGTTGACCCACTGCCGAGTGTGCAATGAATATCGTTTCAAGACAAGCGGTCGAAACAAGTCCCTAACTTGGTGATGACGTATTTGTCGATTGTTCCTAGACTTCAAAGATTATATATGTCAAAGAAGACGTCTAAAGAGATGATTTGGCACAAGGATCATCAGACAGAACCGGGTGTGATGGTACATCCAAGTGATGGTGCGCCTTGGAAGCATTTCGACATGGTACATCCTGACTTCGCTTCTGAGGTCCAGAATGTGCTATCCACTGATGTTGGATCGATTTCGGGTAGGTATTTTACTCTATTTAACTTATTGAGTGAATTTATTTTTACTTGATCAAAACAATGTGTTTGCAGTTATATTATAGTTGGCCTCCTGAGATGGACGCCGACGTAGTAGCGGCATTCCGGCGTATCCTAAGTAATAGGTACCCGGACATGATGAGAGATGCCTGTCGATTATCCTAGGGCAGGGCTTTAGACATTGATGGTGTCCAGTTCGACAGACGTGACTACACGATTCTTGCTGAACACCCTCCAGAGTGGATCCGGGGTGAGTTTTGGGTCTAGATGATTGATCAGGTTTGTTTTGTTTTGAATACTTGTATCTAGTTGTAATAGGATTTATATTGATTTATGTCTTCTTTTTAACAGGTATGGAACACCGACGGATTCCGGCGTGTATGTGCGGCCAATACGGCCAATCGGGCCACCGAGTATGAGGGGATGACATCCAGACACTGTACTGGATCTATTAGTACCGCTATGCATCGGGACCGCTTGGTAATTTATCATACACTAGACTAAATGTATATAATTGATGAATATATGTACTATATAGATGATTTTATTACCTACTAACAATTTAAGTTGTGTATTGTAGAGAGATGCATGGGGCCGTGAGTCTACCAGCAACGAGGTTTGGGAGGCTACACACTGCACCAACAGGAAGCTTGTTCCGGGTGCGACTGGTCCATCCACGGATCCTCCGATCTATGTATACGGCTGTAAGTTCAATTATGCATGGTTAGATATTTGTTTGTTTTATAAGATAGATAGAAATTATAGCAAACTTAGTTTGGGCTGCCATTGTTGGGCAGACGATAGGATTGTTTTGATAAAAGCAGGTCATGGATATATGTTCAAATCACAGTTGAAATGCTGCCGAATTTTCTATAGGTTAGTTGACTTGACAATGTCAAATTTGGTAAACTGTAGGATGCCTACCATCGGATTAGGGAGGAGGAGTACCCGGACTTACCTCCCGACACTGTACCTCCCAATGACGCTGAGTTGTGGAAGTGTAGTGTCGGAGGACGGCGTAAGGGCCGTATTTTTGGATGGGGGACCAGTCAGGATCCCTATTATGCTATGACCGGTGATTCAGGTGCCAGTTCGAGCAAGAGCACGCGCGACCGTCGCGATGAGGAGGTATGCTTGTCAAATGCTGTTTAACATTGTTAATCATATGTTTGTTAAATGTTGTCTGACATTGTTCTATATATGTTTGTCAAATGTTGAATTTCAGTTGAAGGAGCTGAGGCAGAGGTTAGAGAGAGAGGAAGCAGAGAGGATCCAGTTGCAGGAGCGACTACAGAGAGAGGAAGCAGAGAGGATCCGGATGCAGGAGCGAATAGATAGAGATGAAGCAGAGAAAAGACAGATGCAGGAACGAATGGCTCAGTTTGACACGTTCATGATCAAGTTTAACAATCAGCACCTCTTTCCCCCTCTGTAGGATTACGTTTTTGTACTACGTTTATGTATTTATAGATATTTTGTACAGTTTAAGACTTAGTAATATTTAAAAATTGTTGCGTTTTATACAGGTTAAAAACTGGAAAATTTTAATTTTTAATTATTTAAAAAAAAATTAAATTACCGACGGATTATCCGTCGGTAATCCGTCGAAAAATATTTTTTAATTTAATTTTTATTTAATAAAAATCCGTCGGAAATCCGTCGCTAAATCCGTCGGAAATAATCCGTCGGTGAATAGCCGTCGGTAATCCGTCGCTAAATATAGACCGTCGGTGATCCGTCGGAAATACCCACGCCGTCGGTGACCGTCGGAGATCCGTCGGAAAAGTAAGTCGTCGGTGATCCGTCGGTAATATCCGTCGGTGATCCGTCGGTGATCTGAACGCCGACCACCTTTATACCGACGGACATTTACCGACGGATCACCGACGGATTCGTCCGTCGGTGATAAGCCTCTGTTTTGTAGTGATTTAAACATGGACGATGTCTCATATATTTGATTTAAATAAGTTACATAAACAGAAAAAAAATCCTCGTTTCCCTGTTGGGGATCCCCATTCCTCGTTGGGGACGAGGATGTGATCATATTCCCCGGCAGAGATGGGAATGGGGACCAAGATGAAGATGAGGGATTGAAGTCCTCACCTCATCCCCTCCCTATTTCCATTGCTAGGTTTAATAGATGATCTTCAATAACAATTTTACATCAGAGAAAATAGAGACTTTAAAGAGATTTTGTTAAAATTTACTTTCCACAAAATTTACAAACTACTTCTTTAAGATGATGTCATTCATCATATTTAGGGGGTGTTTGGGATTGCTTATTTAAAGGGCTTTTTAGCTTATTCCAGTGTGATACCGAAGATAAGCAATTTTTAGTATTTGGATGGAGAAAAAATAAAAGTGTTTATAGCGGTGCCAAACCGGTGAAAATGAGTTTTTATAAGTCAATTGGTTCTAACTTATCAACTTATATGAAACAACTTATAATTTTTTTGGTTATTTTATATGTATAAGCAATCCAAAGACCCCTAAATAACAACTTATTAGCTTATTACGTTTTGGTACCACAATAAGCTAATTCAAACACTTTTTTGTAAAACTCTTTTTTATCACCACATAAGTTAATAAACACAAAAAACGTAAGTTGATTTAAATAAGCAATCACAAACACCCTCTTATAATGATCTCTAAAATTTAGAGTAATTACTACTATTTAAAAAGAAAAAGATAAATTTCCATGTATTAGATATTTTAACTTCTTTTATTTTATTTGTTCGCGTCCAGACAAAGATATATTATTAACATGGTCGTTCCTGAGATTTTGAAGGCTCTGTATAAAATATTAAATGTCGCCTTATAATATTTTGTCTTACAATTATATTATTTATACTAAATTCAAAAATACATACTTAAAGTTTACAATATACATAAAACATAAAATAATTATATAAACAATATTAAAAAGAACAAAATAACATTTACATCGTTAAGTTAATGTTCCTAAATCCTATTCTATATTCTATCTAATTAATTTCAACGTTATTAAAACTTAAAGAGAAATACTTTAAAACAATTTATAGTAATTGAAGTAATTCCCCACTAATCCGATATTTCAACGTCTAATAGATAATAAATCGATCAATATCAACTCTTGAACTTAAATAAATTGCTAGTTCTTTTTTTTTTTTTGACATTTAAAGCAGTCCGATTAAATCTTTTAAATTGAAGGCATCTTATTTATAATTAATTCGTTAGTGCTATTAGTAATTAAAAATATAGATATCAATAAAAAAAATTATTGGTTTATCATCATTAAAATAAGGAATTAGCTTTAAAATTATTTTTTTTTTCAAAAATCAACAAGATTTATCAATTTTAAAATAATTAAACTAATAAAAGAATCTAAGACCACCCACACAGGCTTTCAAGTGAATTGCAAAACCAATTGCAAAATCAAATTAAGATGCCATGTAGGATTACAATTGCAAAGTGTTGCGATTGTCTTTGCAATCACACGTGACCCACCATCCCATCCCATAATCTCAATTTCTTTTTTTATTATTTAAATAAACTAAATTTTATATAAAATAATATATTTTATGAATTAATAACACATATTACAACATACAATACAATACTGATAAAACTATTAAAATGTATAATACTGATAAAACTACATATAAATATTGTGTTTTGATATAATTTAATAAATTATAAAATAAATAAAATAAAATAAAATAATTATATTATTATATTATATATTAATTGTTTATTTGAAATTAAAAAATTATATCTTAATTATCATTAAATTAAAATAAAGAATTATATATCATGTTAATTAACTAAAAAAATATAAATGTATATAATAATTTGTAAAATAATTAATAAATGTTGTAGTGGGGACCACTTTTGAAAATATAGGTGGATTGTATGTGTGTAGAAGGTAATTACAAAAGCTGATGTGATATAATTGAAAGTATAAATGAATTACTGGGATGTGGATGAATTAAAAATCAAATGCCTAGGATAGAGAATAAAATTATTAAACAAGTAACAATTGCCAACTTATTAGATAAAATTTGACACTCTCTCTCTCTCTCTCTCTCTCTCCCACTTACATGATATCCAATAAAAAAAAATTGGAAGTGAGGGGACTCGAATATGAGACTTTGGCCTTTTATATTGAGGCGCTTGCCAATACGGCCGAAAAGTATGTTTTGTACTCTTTCCGTCCCAAATAAGTGTCCACAATTGAAAATGCACACAATTTTAGACATACATAATAATTATACTTTTTTGTCAACCAAAAGAAATATTTACCCTTATTTAATGTCTCTCTCTCTTCACAACACTTAAATATTTGTACATTGATTAAGGGTAAATTTGAGAATTTAGATATCTACTTTTAAAAGTGGACAATTATTTTAGGACAAACATAAATAGAAATGTGAACACTTATTTTGGGACGGAGGGAGTACAATTTATGGATTTACTTTCTTATATTAGAATCTTATTTTTATAAAAAATAACCGGAGGCCCTCACTGATCGGAGGCCCCGTACGGCGACACCACCAACACACCCCAAGACCGGCCCTGATTATTAAACATCTATACTATATTATAAAAACAACATAAAAAACTCTTAATTATAAAATTTTAAGCACAAAGTACAACTAATTAAAGTCAATTACTTAATTTACAATTTCTTAATGTTTTGGTACAATCTTTCCAAGCACAGTATCTCACATAATCATCTATTTGTGGAATGGATACTCATTTATTAATATAAATATTTGTTTTTTTGGTGGAGGATTTTATATTAGCATAATCTATTTTAAATGTAGATTTTACATTTAAATCTATATTAATGAGATGTAATATAAAATCTTTTTTCTTCCGTATTTTTTTATATTACATCTCATAATGATTTTTCCATATTTTATTTTATAAAATCTTTTTACATAATGAGATGTAATATAAACTCTTTTTTCTTCCGTATTTTTTTTGCTAATATAAAATCTATTTTATTTTATAAAATCTACACGTATTTTATATTAGCATAATATAAAATCTACACGTATTTTTTTTCACGGGCATTAAAAGAAGAAAAAAGAAGGTTGATATGAATTAAAAATAAAAAATAACGAGATACACTAATAAATTATCGTATTCTTTAAAATAAAAATATTCCGCAATACTTTCCAAATAAACCAAGTGTAAAGAAAATAAAATAGAAACGATGTAGATATAAAAATATTCTTCCATATTTTTAATATATTTACATTTAAATGTAAAATCGAAAATGAAAATAAAAGATTTTAAAATATTCTCTACATTCACTATAAATATATATAGCTTCTCTATTATCATCCGAGTATAAGAAGAAGACGAACGGTCGGGTGTCAATGGCGGAACCTGCAACTGAACAAAAGATATTTCACTATATTTTTGTTTCTTTGAAAAACTACTTTTTATATTTTATTTTATTTACTGAGAATTTGTTTATATTTTTCAAAACTCACAATCATATTTTTCGAAGTAGGGGAATAAGATATATATATATACATATCTTTATTTTTATCGACTAATACTATGAGGACTTGAAGTCAATAGTCAGATAAATTTTCAAGTGGTACTGAGTGAATTTGAACTATACCAGTTGAGTTGCTGGTTACAAAAGATATAAATCATTTATTTTCTTTGTCATATTTGATGTGGGTTGAATGTTGTTAATTAATCTACATATTTATACGTTCAAAGTGATTGTCAAGTGTTGTCAAGGATGTTTCAGAAAAATTGTAAAATCTGTAAAAACGTATGTTCATATTTATAATTATTTCAATAATAGTGATATTTTGTGAGACATGTCGTTTGAGTTTTAAATAATATAATACAAAACTATTACCAATATTATTGCACAAACTCATAACAACAAACGATTAAAAATTTATGCAAGTTAACCACTTATGAAAATACATTTGTTTTTTCACATTGTTTTTCATTAACTGTTAACAGATAAATTACGTTTCATTTTAACTCTGTTCAATATTCCAACAAAAAATTTATTCTCCCGTGCAATGCACGGACCCAACACTAGTTTTAATATTATACTCAATGTTAAAATCTGTAAAATGTAAAAATAGATAAAGTTAAATGTAATTTTTTAGAAAATTTTATTTTTATTTCTATATTTTGAAGAATTTATAGAAGTATTGTTCGAGATGCTTTTAACACATAAAAGCATTTTGTAGTACTTTTTTTTGTCTAACATACAGTTTAAAATATATATAATTACTAAAATCTTTTGTTAAAAACAAAATGACAAGTTTACTCTTAATTAGTCTCTCTTTATTCATAGATTTTAAAATTTATGTATTAATAAAATATAAATTTAAAAATTTAATTATTTATTTTTAAAATTAAATATCTATTTTAAGAAAATATAAATAACAACATAGACACTTATATTATATAAAAATAGCGAGGTTGAAGAAACTTCCAGTATTTTGTTAAAATATCTTTACATTTCCAATAATAGAGTATGGTGAAAGGGGTTTAGTGACATCAATGCATTGGGAATTGTGAAGTGTTGGATTTTTGTTGCCACATCAATGGTACAGATTTTCACAACAATAGAAATCTTTTAAAAGGTTTATCTTCCTGTTTTTTTATTTATAAATAGTTAGTATTTATTTATATATAGATAACATATAAATTTAAGACAATTTAATTAAAATGTCCCAAGTTCGTTTCTGACTTATCCACAGGGGCGGCCTTGGGATGTATCGGTGATGCCGTCGCACGGGGCCTTCGATTTTTTCTATTATATTATATATAATATATATTTTAACAAAGATAAAAAAAATAACAAAAAAACTACTCTACTTTAGTTGGTAAGTGGCTAACACTTGGAATTCTATATTTGATGACTTAGGTTTAAGTCCATCCATTTGCAGCAATTAAAGTCATTTTTTTATTGCTTTAATAGGTTTTAAAATTCTAGAAAGTGGTATTTTTTTTAAAAATCTAGAAAATGGTAAACATGACAATAAGTTTTGAAAATCTTAATTTTCTTAATTCTATTCTTTTTCTCGTATTTCATTAGGGTTTTGCAAAGTTTTTTTTTTCAATTCTATTTGTTTTGGGCCGTCTAGTCTTTCATTAGGGTTTTGAAAATTTAGTTTGTCCAGTTTTATTTTTTATTATTTGGTCGTCTTCTATTGCATCCTTTATCATCAATTATCTCAATTCTTCCACCTTTTTTTCTTCTTCTATTCTTTCAGTTCTTCAATTCAACTTCTATTCAGGTATTATATCAAACTTCATGACTTATATTTAATGTTTTTTTAATCTTTTTGTAACTTTATTATTTGATTATTTATATATGTTCTTTGAAAGTTTTTTAAACTTTTAATGTTAGTGTTCTTTTAATAACAATAAACAAATAAAAATTTTGTTGATATGGTTTTTGTATATCTCAATAATGATTGACTAATTTACATAAAATAAGATGTCTCCAACTAGAAAATTTAAATCGGGCTATTCTAAACGTCAAAAAAGAGAAAAGATGAACAATTTGTTCAAAGTTAAAGAGGAGCAATCGATCAATTTATCATCAAACAGACATTGGAAAGTCCAAGTAATGGAGAATCAATGCAAGTACAACCAACTGTATTTGAAAATAGTGCTCTTAATAATGATGAAAATAATGAGGGGTGGATAGAGAAAGAGTAGGTGTGGGTGTGAATGAAGTTGATGAAGTTGTGGAAGAAGAAGAACCAAGGGTAGAAGAAGCTGATGTGCCTGTGTCAGACAAGCTATCGGTTCACTGGAGCGAAGGTTTGAGCAATATAGACAATATGAAGAAATATTTGGCTTTTTTATTTACAACAGAAAAGTTGAAGTCCATGAATACTGAAGAATTAAAGGCAAGCTGCAACAATCTTGAAAAGAGGTTACAAAATGGCCACATCTGAGACATTGATGGTGAGGATATATTTAATGAATTGGACCTATTACCAAAACATTTACCAACTGAACACAATACAACTAGTGTAATACTAAATTTTTTAAAAAAGGGTAAACACTTATCCAATTTCATGTCTTGCATATAGAATTTTGTTGACTATCCCCATTACAGTTGCATCAGCTGAAAGAAACTTTTCAAAACTAAAACTTTTGAAATCTTATTTGCGATCGACTATGTTTCAAAAGAGATTAAATGATTTGGCTTTGATTTCAATTGAAAAAGAGTTTCTCGAAAATCTTGATTATGTATCATAGATGATTTTGCTTCCAAAAATGCTATAAGATCCATGTTCAGAAAATAGTAACATCTAACTGTTTGTCTTCATTTGAATAATGTACGTAGTAGTACCAACTTATTATTGAAGAACGAATGACCATTATGTTCACTATCAATGTATTAATCTATTTGTGTTATATATTATGCATGTAGTTATTATGTGAAAACTTTTAATTTTGTTATTAATTAACTCTTTATTCTTATCAACAGATTAATCATTGGAGATTGTCGAGTATCAATTTTGAGATGTAAAGGTCGCTTTTGTTTTTATTTGAATCTTGTTTATAAACGTTTTATGCTTCCACACTTTAAGGATTTATTTTTTTGAATTAAGTAATAACTTTTTTAATAATCAACACAACTAAAAAAATTGTAGGGCCAAATTTATTTTTTTGCACGGGGCCTCCAAAATGTCTGGGCCGGCCCTGCTTACCCAAATGCTCAAAACCTCTTCAATTTTGCTCAAATACCCCATAACGCCGCAATTTTAACCCTCGATCGCGGGGTCAATAATTTTTTTTTGAAAACCAGACCTAAGACCGCGATGGATACTAAAACCCAACCCGCGATCGAGGGGTATGACCCATTATAAAATTTAATTAAATTCCCTTATAAAATTTTAACTAAAACCTTTGGGTTTTTGGGAATTTAATTAAATTCATTTATAATTTCTTTTTGGAAAACCAAACCCGCAATCGAGGGGTATGACCCATTTTCCTTATAAAATTTTGACTAAAACCTTTGGGTTTTTAGGAATTTAACTAAATTCACTTATAAAATTTTTTTGAAAACCAAACCCGCGATCGAGAGGTATGACCCATTTCCCTTATAAAATTTTATCTAAAATCTTTGGGTTTTTGGGAATTTAATTAAATTCCCTTATAAAATTTTTTTGAAAACCAAACCCGCGATCGAGGGGTATGAAAATCTAGTTTTAGGGAATTTAAAAATCGAGGGGTATGACCCTCAATCGTGGACTCCTACTCGATTTTGAATTTTTTTATCAACCCTGCGATCGAGGGTCAAAATCGCGGGGTTATGAGGTATTTGAGCAAAATTGGAGAGATTTTGTACATTTGGGTAAGTCATAACTGAAGTTCGGACATTTTAATTAAATTCCCTAAATTTAATATATATATATATATATATATATATATATATAAGAAATGAAAAATAAAATCAAAATCTTAAAAAACAATCACATTTAGTTTCAGCAGGTTTTTGTTAAAGGAAAATCTAAATAAAACAATAATATATGGAGAGAATGAATCTGTAATTCTCATTAATCAAAAGTCCTTTAAATATGGATGAGTTACAAGTAGATAGCTATGAGATATTTCAGTTCTAATATAACTCTGATATACTTATCTCTATCTCTATCTTTATCTCTATCGTCATATTATTTAGACGATGACACACTTATCCTACAACACTCCCCTTGTGCCGAGTTAAAGGAGTGACGGTGCACAATTGTTGCCTCGTCAAAACCTTACGCCAAAATAAAAAACCCAATGGGAAAAAATAAAAGTCTGACGAAGGAAAGAGTACAACACACCAACTTCTTTGCAATACATATACTTATCCTTCAATCTAGTTTTCTCTTAAATTCGTACATTAATCACAAGTTGGGAAAACATGATGGTATATAAATCGTTGCCTCACTAAAACCTTACACCAAGGAACAAAACCCAATGGGAAAAATAAAACCTTGGTTGAAGGAAAGAGCACAACATACTGTAACACCCCGAATTTCTCTAGTAAGTTTCCCACCCCATCTCTCGTTTTTCCCAAGAATAAAGTCGTACTAGATGTTTCCAACTTGTCCTCCAATCGTAAGAATCAGAAAAATGCATACGCCTGCATTTAAGTAATTAATCATGCACATGTACTCTTGCGTGTTCGTGCCTATATTTGTGTAAATATAGATGTATATATATACATGTGTGTGTATATTTATATACGTGTATGAAGGGTGTAGACTCGTGTTAGTGACCTTATGCGATCAATGTATGCACATTTCTTTTTATGCATGTTATGTTTGTTAGCTTAAAGCCTTTCGGATTGGACTCCTTGTGCCAAACAAACAGCCGCTAGGGGGTGTGCGACGACTATGCCAGGCGATTATGCCCAGGCATAGTCGACAAGGGCAAAGTCGCCGACTTTGGTCAAGAGGGCATGGGTAGCGGGCGACTATGCCCGACGACAATGCTCAGGGCATAGTCGTTGGGTCATAGTCGCGGGTAAGGCCAGAGGGGCTGGAATAAAAGTCGTTTTTAGGGCTAAATGCACACACACTTCTTCAAAACTTCTGCAGATAAAAACCTCTCATGAGTTGGGCGATTTTCACTCTTTTCTTCCTTTCCCTCATTTAAAGCTCTAGACCAAGCCCTAGCATTTATTACTTCTCTAACTGGTGGTTGGGTGTTAACATTTGATTCTTGGTGCCATTAAAGCTTCAAGACAAGGATAAGCAAGTCTTCCAAATCTACCAACTTTTAGGGTTTTGCTTACGAACCCTAGATTGTGAATTTCCACTCCTTAAATACTCCATTAATCATTTGTTACTTGTATTTAACTTACATGATACATATGTGTTGTTAATTTGGGGAATTTGTGACCTAACTTGTAGAGGTTTTCAATTTTATGAACCCTAAAAGGGTGAGCATGCTTTGTAAACTCTAAGGAATCCTTTTTATAATAACTAAATGAATAGGGATCTTTGATTTCATGATTATATGATGAGTTCATGAGGAAGCCCTTGTTATAGTTTTGATCTAACTGCTGATAACTTTATGAAAATATGATATGAGTAAAATGAACCTTGTGACTTCATGTATGAGATTATGAGGAACTGGATACCTTGAGAAGTAAAGATAAATGGATTTGTGTATGTAGAAAGAAGGTATTTATGTGATTATAAATGTTTACCAAATGTTGATCACCTGATAAGAAATGTGAACACTACTCCTTGTGCATGAGGAGGTAGTTGCTTAATTTATGGACCTTGTAATAATGATGATGGGTTACTAGCGAGTAGGCAATAAGGGGTCATGGATCCTTGAGGTGTAACTCGTCTAGATATGGATAGGCACTAATGTTCCGTAAGACCTTGAGGTGTAACTCGACGGAGTAGGCAATAAGGGCAGTAAATATGGTCTGAGGTTGTGATGTCGTTATGGCATGGGAACTAAGACCGGGGCATGAGGTGTAATCCATTAACATCATGGGTGACTCCACTTCCGTGTAAACGTCACCCTGATGGAAACGGGTCTCTCCCGTATTTTAAGGGTTATCTCTTGTATATTTGTATTCAGGTACGAGTTTGTGGTTGCGGTGGAAACAATAATTGTGAGACGATGGAGTTCGGTAACCCACATCTTGCTTTGTTTAAAATATGATATTATTGTCTATGGACTATGCAACTTTTGAAATCTCACTAGGCTTCATCCTAACACTTGTTGTGGTTGTTGTTCCCTCACAGATTCTACCCGTGGAGGAAACTAGGAAGTTGGGCTTGTCAGCCGAGCATGTAAGAGTTCTCGAAGTGCTGGTCTTTTGGGGGATTTTTGTGAAGAGAGTATATAGTGAATTTGCAACACCCATTTTAATCTAGATTTAAATCAATCCTAGTTTAAATAGGCTGTTGTAAAATTGATGTCCCATTATTTGATGCAAACCTTTTGATGCAAACTAACCCGATTATCATGGGTTCTAGTTGTCTTTAAAATTTAGGTTTCTTTATTTTGGAAATTTATATTTACAGGGAATTTGGGCCTTCTTATTTTAGACGTCATATTGCCGGATTTTCGAATTTTTATTTGTCTAAATTTTTAGAGCGTTGCACATACCAATATCACAAATATAGTAGACTCCACCTTTTGTCTACTACTCCCCCTGATTCGTGCATTAATCAAGGGAGTTTGGAAAATATTTGCATTTACTTTCTACATGTTTCCCAATATATGGTTTTAGGTAATGACTTGGTAAATTATGTCACATTCTTTTGACACCTTACTTGATTCACTTGAATCTAAAGGAGGGTCTTTTTATTGCTGATTGTATAGAAACTTAAGCAGAATATGCTTTGTGTTATCACCTTGACGTATCTTATGTTCATTTCTTCGATACATGATGCATTATTTCCATTGTAACACCCTAGAAATAGGGATAACAAAAATCCAAAAAAATGGACATGAGGTATACTAAAATTGCCGTAGCAAGAGCCTCCCAGAAATGGGGAAATATATAAACCTGTTAATTACAGTTGTAATTTAACGGACAATAAATAACAACCAACTAATCTAATTTCTATGACTAGAAAAGAGATTACAAAATGGGTGTCATTTATAAACCCAAATGTTCTTCTACCAAAAATATGTCTAATGCCAAATTCCCCAAGATCTCACTCAAGCAACTACGCCAACTTAGAACCAGCGCCGCTAGAACCTGAGATACACATCGACACCAAACAAGTGTTAGGCCAAAAAGCCTAGTGAGTTGAACAATAATAAGCATGATCAGTTACAATTCTTATCAGCAGTTAACCAGAGTTCAACAATATGTGGAGTCAATAGGGAATACCCATAGCACCAATCAAGTTCCACCCATAGCACCAATCAAGTTACACCCAAAGAGACAATGTACCTTGGTGCCAACTACTAAGAGTGACACCCCAAAGGTCAGGCACACCCGAGGACTACAACCATGGCATTACCCCGAATGACGGAGGTCTAGGCACATACCCACACGGTGGCGCCCAAGACTACATTCTCCTAGTGTCTACTGACTTGGTTCGTCCAACATAAAACATATAGGAGGTTTGTGAGGTATATCTCAAACAAATATAATTCAATACCAACCATGGGTATTATATCACCATCCTAACCATGTAATTCAACATACAACCCATATAACATCCATAAACATCATGAATATACAATGTTGTCCTAAATGGCATACCAAGTAAAAATCATCACAATACCAAGGTATACATTTATTAAATCATGGTAAGTTACTCATATACACATATTCATAGAAAACCCCAAATACTTACACATTTGATAGAAACATTGGAGTAGTAATAATAATGATAACAAGTAAAAGATAATGATGTGTATCTAGTTTTAACAAAAGGTAAGTAAACTCACAATCTAGGTTTTGAACCAAAAACCTAGAAAATATGCCAAACCCTAGAAATGTTGGGGAAGATGAAGATGATCCTTGAACTTGAGCTTCTTGGGTGAACCTTAGATTGGGAACCCTTGATCTTGCAATAAATGTAGAAGATGGTGGTTGAAAAGCTCCTTGAAATCAATGGAGGGAGTTATGAGGGTAGAGAGGGTTTTGAGAGAAATTAGGTTGAGAAATGAATGAGAAAAGGGCTGAAATCCCTTTTTTAAGTCGTCAGGTGTCGCGCAGGTCGCGGCGCGACTTGACCCGCGCGGTCATCCGCGCCGACCTCTGGAAGCTTTTGGCAGACAGTGCTCCACGCGGATAATGGTGCGGCTCCACCCGCGCGGGGCACTGTTTTTCCCTGCATCAACTCAACAACCACAAATCAAGGTGTTACAATCCTCCCCACCTAACAAGGATTTCTTCCCCGAAATCATATCCTACTGAAACAAGTGGGGTTAACGCTTCCTCATATCCTATTCCGATTCCCAATTAATGTTGGCACCCCGATGGTGTTTCCATTGAACCTTAACCATGACCACCTCCTTGTGCCGCAACTTTTTCACCTTCGACTCTAAAATCGCCTCGGGTTCTTCCACACAACGATTCCCATTATCTACTCGAATCTCCGTCAAGGGAATCACGCTTTCCTCCTCGGCTAGACACTTCCGAAGGTAACACACGTGAAACGTAGAATGTATTCCATCCATTTCCGGTGGTAAATCCAACCGGTAGGCTTGTAAACCAACTTTCTCCAAAATGACGAAGGGTCCAAGGAAACGAGGGTAAGCTTCCCGCGCTTCCCAAAACGGATAATCCCCTTCCATGGAGATACTTTCAACATAACACGGTCGCCCACTTGAAACTCGACCGGTCTCCTCTTCTTGTCCGCATAACTCTTCTGTCGGTCTTGCCCCGCCTTTAGTCTTTCTCGAATTTCCTTCACCTTGTCCGCCGTCTCTTGAACTATTTCCGGTCCGGAAAATTGCTTCTCGCCAACTTCCAACCAACAAACCGGGGTTCTACACTTCCGTCCATACAATGCCTCGAACGGTGCCATCCCGATACTAGAATGATAACTGTTGTTGTATGCAAACTCTACCAAAGGTAGATGTGAATCCCAACTTCCTCCGAAATCTATTACACACGACCTCAACATATCTTCTAACGTCTGGATCGTCCTCTCGCTTTGACCATCCGTTTGAGGGTGATATGCCGTGCTCAAATTCAGTCTAGTGGCCAACTCTTTCTGTAAGATTGCCCAAAAGTTTGAGGTGAAGCGACTATCCCGATCTGAAACAATGGATTGCGGAACCCCGTGCCTTAACACTACCTCATCAATATAAAGCTTGGCCAACTTCCCCATTGGCAAAGTCTTTCGCATTGCAAGGAAATGCGCACTCTTGGTTAACCGGTCAACAATTACCCAAATAGTGTCGTGTCCGCGCAAGGTCTTCGGTAGTTTCGTCACGAAATCCATGGTGATGCTGTCCCATTTCCACTCGGGAATGGACAACGATTGCAGACTTCCATACGGTCTTTGATGTTCCGCCTTGACTTGGAGGCACGTGACACACCTCTCCACGTAATTGGCCACGTCCAATTTCATCACCGGCCACCAATAATTCAATTTCAAGTCTCTATACATCTTGGTGCTACCGGGATGTATAGAATACTTTGATTTGTGCGCTTCTTCAAGAAGTAGGTCGCGGTTTCCCCCAAACTTCGGCACCCAAATCCGTCCTTGAAAGAGCTTGAGTCCACGACCGTCTTCCGCTAAGAGTTCCTTTTGCTTTACCATGACTTCGGATTTGAGGTTCTCCTCCTTAAGTGCTTCCACTTGACTCGTCCTTATGCTTTCCAACAAACTCGATACCACATCGATCCTTGTAAGGGGCATCTTGTCACCACTATCATGACTCCTTCGACTCAATGCATCTGCCACCACATTAGCCTTACCGGGATGAAAGAGTAAGTCAAAATCGTAATCCTTCAAAAGCTCAAGCCATCTCCTTGGCCGCATGTTGAGTTCCTTTTGATCAAAGATGTATTTGAGACTCTTGTGATCCGTGAAAAGAGTAGACTTTGTCCCATACAAGTAGTGTATTCACAACTTCAACGCAAAAACTACCGCCGCAATTCCAAGTCATGAGTTAGGTAGTTCTTCTCGTGATCCTTTAGTTGCCGTGACGCATACGTTATCACCTTTCCCCGTTGCATCAACACACACCCGAGACCCATCTTGGAAGCATCGCTATACACCACGAAATCCTCCGATCCCTCGGGTAGGGATAAGATAGGGGCTTCACACAACTTCTTCTTGAGCGTCTGAAAGGCTTGCTCTTGCTCGGCGGTCCAAAAAAACTTGACATTCCTTCTTGTGAGTGAGGTGAGCGGTGTAGCTATCTTGGAAAAATCTTGAATGAAACGCCGGTAGTAACCCGCCAAGCCCAAGAAACTTCGAATCTCCGTCGGACTTGTTGGAGGTTCCCAACTCATCATCGCCTCGATCTTTGCCGGATCCACCTTTACTCCATCTTTAGACACCACATGCCCCAAGAATTGCACCTCTTGGAGCCAGAATTCGCACTTCGAGAACTTTGCAAATAACTTCTACCTTCTTAAGACTTACAACACTTCCCGCAAATGTTTCCCATGCTCGGACTCGTCCTTTGAGTAGATTAAAATATCTTCGATGAAGACGATCACGGATTTGTCCAAGAATGGGCGGCACACACGGTTCATCAAATCCATAAATACGGCCGGAGCGTTGGTTAAGCCGAAAGGCATCACCAAGAACTCATAGTGACCATATCGCGTCCGGAAAGCCGTCTTCAGAATGTCTTCCTTCTTCACTCTCACTTGATGGTATCCGGATCGAAGATCGATCTTTGAGAAGCATCCCGCGCCTTGAAGTTGATCAAAAAGATCGTCGATGCGAGGTAGAGGATACTTGTTCTTCACCGTGACTTTGTTTAACTCTCGATAGTCGATACACATCCGTATGGATCCATCTTTCTTCTTCACGAACAAAACCGGTGCTCCCCATGGTGACGAACTCGGTCGGATGAAGCCCTTCTCCAACAACTCTTGAAGTTGCGTTATCATCTCTTTCATCTACGTCGAGGCCAATCGATAGGGAGAACGAGCTATCGGAGCCGCTCCCGAGGTGAGGTCGATTTGAAACTCCACTTGCCGTTCCGGTGGTAACCCGGGTAAATCTTCCGGAAAGACGTCCGGATAATCTTGCACGACCTTCACGTCTTCCACTGAATTCTTCTCTTTCTTCGCATCCACCACATAAGCCAAATACGAATAGTAACCCTTCGCTAGAAATTTGCGAGCCTTAAAAGAAGAGATGGTAGGATTACTCCTCTTCCCTTTCTCCCCGTAGATGGTGACCACACCATTTTCTGGCAAAGGCACTTGGATCATCTTTTTGGAGCAAAAGATGTCGGCCTTATGTCTCACAAACCAATCCATTCCTATAACCACGTCGAACCCCCCCTATAGCCATAGGTAGCAAGTCTACTCCAAAATGGTTCCCATCAATCTCTATAGTGCAATCATAGAAACAATCTCGAATGATCACTTGATCCCCATTAGCTACTTCTACTACTAGCGCATCGGGAAGGACACTAATAGGGAGAACAAATTGCTTACAGAACAAATCCGAGACAAAAGAACACGTAGCTCCAGAATCAAATAATACACGAGCGGGCAAGGAATTTACGAGGAACGTACCCGAAACAACATCAGCGGCCTCCTTTGCCTCCTCGGTAGTCATCCGGAAAGCTCAACTTGGCGCCCTTGATGGTTGCTCGACCCGCACCGTCGATCCAAAAGAATTCCCTCGGTTTCCGCCCACAAGCTTTGGGCAATCCTTCTTCATGTGCCCCGGTTCCCGACACTCAAAACAAACTGGCCCTCGAATAGGCCTATCCCGAATTGCATGGCCCTTCTTGCCGCACTTGGCACACTCAACAGGATCCGAGTGAGGTTTTGGGTCGCATGGGACAGAGTGCTTGACTTTGCACTTGTGACACCACCGCCACTCATGACGATTATCACTAACTCTTCCGCCCGTGAATGGATTAGATTGACGAATGGGACCAGACGGCCCTTCCCACTTCCTCTTCTCTCCCATTGCAATTCTCTCATCCTTCTCTGCTTCAAAATCATCTTCTATCAGCAAGGACTCCTCGATCATATCCTGAAGGGTCAAACCCCTAGCATTCCTTGCTGCCGTTCTCATCCTTGCTGGCAGCCCTTGATGATAAGCTTTTATCTTTGATCTCTCATCTGGGACGAGATGTCCCACCAAATTTAGCTTTTCCATGAAAATCTTGGAGTAGTCAGCGACGGATAGAGTCCCTTTCTTCAACCCTCGGAATTCTGCCTCCAACTTGTCCAGCGACCTTTCACTGCAATACTTGTCCATAATTTTCTGTTTGAAAACCGGCCAAGTCAACTTCACCAAAACTTCGGGAGTGAGGGTGGACCGTGTGAGGTTCCACCAGATCAGGGCCTCACCCCGAAGTAGTTGGGAAGCTAACTTCACCCGTTGCGAGATATCGCACTCGCTCGACTCAAAAGCCATCTCCACTTCCTTCAGCCAATACATGCATGCAACCGGATTTGCAGAACCTGAAAACCCTTTCGGATTGCACCCAAGAAAGGCTTTGTAGGTGCACCCCTTGGCCTTCACCTTGTTCCCGTTATCCGCTGGTTCTTCAACAGTCACAACAACCGGTCCACCCGACCCCATGACGACGTTCTCCGCCATAGTCTCCGGTTGTCGGTGACTGGCGTCTCGATCTTCTAAAAGCTTCATGAAAAACTCTTGTTGTTGAGCCATGGCCGAGTTCATGGCTAGCATCATACTGTCTCTGATCCGGGTCTCCATAGTTACTTCCTCTATGATGGCATTGTTAGCCGTGAGGTTCACGCGCGGAATCTGCTCAGGTCCTCCTCCCAAGATTGTGGGTATGGGAGGTCCCTCGGAGGTTACGCCCAAGGGAGGTCGATCTGCGGTAGATTCCACCTCCACGTGACCCTCTGGTGTACTCGGCATCCCACTCCGAGTGTTTACCATTGAAATCTGTCAAACACGCACGAGAATAGGGATTGAGAAAAGACTAAGCGAGTTGAACTCATTGTACGTACTAATACCTTCATTAATTATCACAACAATAGTAAACCAAGTATGCTCACGTAACAATACATTCATAATAGCAGTAGCTAAGTGAAATTATGAACGAACCATACACAAGAATTATTGTCACCATCATCACAACTTTCAATTAAAATAATTCTGTAACTCCTAACGCTCTCCCCACCTAGGATTTCTACCCCGAGTGGACAGTGGAACAATAAAGTTTAAAGCTTAAGTCTAGATATGCTAAAACAATACCTAGTTCACTTAAACTAAGGCTCTGATACCAACTTGTAACACCCTAGAAATAGGGATAACAAAAATCCAGAAAAATGGACATGAGGTATACTAAAATTGCCGTAGCAAGAGCCTCCCAAAAATGGGGAAATATATAAACCTGTTTAATTACAGTTTTAATTAAAGGCCAATACATAACAACCAACTAATCTAATTTCTATGACTAGAAAAGAGATTACAAAAGGGGTGTCATTTATAAACCCAAATGTTCTTCTACCAAAAATATGTCCAATGCCAAATTCCCCAAGCTCTCACTCAAGCAACTACGCTAACTTAGAACCGGCGCCGCTAGAACCTGAGATACACATCGACACCAAACAAGTGTTAGGCCAAAAAGCCTAGTGAGTTGAATAATAATAAGCATGCATGATCAGTTACAATTCTTATCAGCAGTTAACCAGAGTTCAACAATATGTGGAGTCAATAGGGGATACCCATAGCACCAATCAAGTTCCACCCAAAGAGACAATGTACCTTGGTGCCAACTACTAAGAGTGACACCTCAAAGGCCCGACACACCCGAGGACTACAACCATAGCATTACCCCGAATGGCAGAGGTCTAGGCACATACCCACACGGTGGCACCCAAGACTACATCCTCCTAGTGTCTACTGACTTGGTTCGTCCAACATAAAACATATAGGAGGTTTGTGAGGTATATTTAAACCAAATATAATTCAATACCAACCATGGGTATTATATCACCATCCTAACCATGTAATTCATCATGAGCTTCTTGGGTGAACCTTAGATTGGGAACCCTTGATCTTGCAATAAATGTAGAAGATGGTGGTTGAAAAGCTCCTTGAAATCAATGGAGGGAGTTATGAGGGTAGAGAGGGTTTTGAGAGAAATTAGGTTGAGAAATGAATGAGAAAAGGGCTGAAATCCCTTTTTTAAGTCGTCAGGTGTCGCGCAGGTCGCGACACGACTTGACCCGCGCGGTCATCCGCGCCGACCTCTGGAAGCTTTTGGCGGACAGTGCTCCGCGCGGCTAATGGCGCGGCCACCCGCGCGGGGCACTGTTTTTTCCTGCATCAACTAAACAACCACAAATCAAGGTGTTACATCCATATATTCAAGTAGGATACTGGTTGAACCCAAAATTACTAGTTCCTCTAATATATGTAAAGATAGTCCTTAATCATATACATTTTTTAACTATCTCATGGAGAGTAATATTCTTGGAATAGTTCAAGGAGGTAGTTACAAGGGTTTGCTTAGCTTACTTTCAAGCAATCTGGGTGTTCACTGTGGTAATTCCTTATCCAGTTTGAAAACAACTTTTTTATGAGTCAGACATATACCTAATATCAACAAACACATACCAAAACATTGTTTGGTGTTTTTTCTATAAGAGCTAGTACTTTTGCTGCTTACATTCTAAGTAGGTATTGAAGTTCCATTATCAATCCCATTTTTCTTTCTATAGGGAAAGTATAAGCCCATGTTAATGGTTCCAAAATATTAATTTGATACCATTCCAATGATTTTGCGTTGGCGCTGAGCTAAATCCAGCTAACAAGTCCACTGAGAAATATAATATATGGTCAAGTGTATTATGCTAAGTACGACAATGCGCATATTGTACTTAAATAGGGAATTACAGCTCCCAGCATTTTTCGTCATCATCCTTTAGACGAAATGGATCTTTCCTTATATCCGACACTTCGACCGATCATGGGAGTGCTAACCGGATGCGCTTTGTCCATATTAAATTGTCTGATTATTTTCTGGACATATGCGATCGATGAATTAATATTTCACAAACTCGGTGTCCTAGCTCAAATATCTAGACAAAACCAAGTTTTCCCAAGATCTTTCCTCTCAAAATCAGATTTCAAGTAGCCCGTGGTTCCTCTTATTTCATCAAGAATGCCTATTATGTTCATAACATTGACATATATAGCTACTTTGAAAATCTGGAACTTGTTTTCCATAATAAATACGCAAGGGAACAGTTCATCATTCTTATATATCCTTTCCCAATCAAGTATTCCATTTGGCGGGTATACCACATCCGCTTAGATTGTTTTAATCTATAAAGTGTGCGTTTCAATTTTATTGCAAACGCAATTCGTGGTTTAAAGTTACTTGATTTTGGTAATGTAATATCATCAAGCACTTTTATATATCTCTAAATCTAGATCCCCGTAGAGATATGTGGTAACCACATTCATGATCTGCATTTCTAGTCCTTCGGAAACTACTAGGCTAACAAATTATTCGGATGTCATAACATCCATCATGAGAGAGTAAGTCTCCTCGTGGTCAATCCAGGGCGTTGTGAGAAACTTTGCACCAAATGAGAGCCTTACATATTAGGACTTCATTATCCTACGGGCTTCACACTTGGTAGGTTAGCACTACCTGACCAAATACCCGATCCTTTGTCAAAGAATATAATTCTTTCTGGATTGTTTCTTTACATTTAGGCCAATATGCTCTTTGTTGTTATTATTCAACTGAGTCTGATTCGATGTCTTCGTGCTCTATCGTCTTATGAGCCATTGTATATGCGAATAAATCATCAATGATTATATATGATATGTCCATCGACTCATATGTACTCTCATAGTTCATTTGAGATTTTTTTCATCTCTAGAATCAATATTAACTTTGGGGCGTCCTCCAATGATGATTCATGGACACAATTATAATTAGAGACAATATCATGAGAGTTTTGTGTATTGATGATAAATGGAAGTGCCTCACTATTCTCTTCCTTTAGAATAGTATTCATCGAACCAAGTAGCTTCCACCACTTCCATTTGGTAGCTACGACCTCAACCACACCTCCACTATGTGTGATTGCAACGCACTTTCCAATGGTGTTGTGCCCCTGTTGGGGACCTTTTAACCTTGCGAGTATATTTGCAACTCGTATATGTGATTTTGTCACTTTTGGAATAACATTAAACATATCAGGTATCGAGTCTGATTCGTTTGACTTCAACATTACGTTGTGAAATTTTGGGGATCAAAATGAGACAGAGTGGGAATATTTAATGACACTTCCTGTCGTTCCCATGGAAAATCCTTTTTCCTATCTCCCCCTAACGACGGGAAGACTGTCTCATGAAAGTGACAACCCATAAATCTAGCGGTAAAGAGATCACTAGTCAAATATTCTAATTAGCGGATAATTGTTGGGGATTCATATCCAACATATTCCAAGTCGTCTTTAAGGACCCATTTCGATGCGTTGTGGGGGAGAAATTGGCACATATACTACTGAACCAAACATGAGTAAATGTAAACTATCAGGCTTATATCCAGTTACCAACTAGTACGCATGAGGCTGGTTAGTAAGCAGTGGGTCTAAAAACGAAAAAAAAACTGCATATAATAATTGCATAACCCCAGGTAGATGTGGGTAGATTGGTGCGCATTCCTAATACCCTAAATGTCATCATATTCTTTTGATAACAACTTCTATGAGACCATTTTATATATACACATGGGGTATAGGAAACCCTGCATTGATTCTAATACATATGCAATTAACATCAAATCCTTATGATGTAAATTCTCCAGCATTCCAAGTCATATAGGCTTGATGAAATAATCAGAGTGGTGAGCCCTTAAACGTATAACTAGTGCTAGGAGTGCAGTATTTCATGTGGACAATAATATGACATGCGTTCATCGTGTCGAAACTAGAACCATAAAGTACTTTAATGGCCCGCGTTCTGGATGTTTATGTCCATAAATATCACCTTGTATTCGTTGTAACAATGGAATGTTTTTGTATTATGTCCTTAGCTTTAGGATGATCTCATTCCTGTCTTGGCTAAGGATTAGGGTATACACAAAAAATTTAGGTATTCGAGAGGGCATATTATGATGACAATGTTGTTTCTTATGCTGCAGAAGTCAACAATTGCAATTTGCCTCATTTTGGCTTTCATTCGAAAGAGAATGTGTCTATGTGTATTTTTCAATACACGGATCACTATGTCATAACCATGGTGTCCCACATGGTCATGTCGAAACATATATGTGTCATTGCCCCCAAAGTTCTTTATTGGTGACAAAATATGTTTTGATGACCCAATAATCTACTAGTTTGACACATTAGTTTCCATGATATATGTTTACTTTCACATTCATTAGAACTTATGTATATATGCTCATTTCTATTTCCATTTGATACGAATATATTTACAATGTTCCTATTAATCTTGTACCAACAAGAAAGTGACAGTCCATCATCTAAGTAATTTGGTTGGATGTATTATAAAATAAGTATTTGTCTATCATTTTAGATTGTGTGGAATATTCTACAAAAACTCAAGTTCTCCTCGATACATTCCTACATGGAACGGAGAATATTGATAGTTTTGTTATTTATTTAGATGTATTTATTTACATCTATAATGGTTACATATTCGATTTTACTTTAGCAAAGAAATTAATTTTGATACTTAAAATTAATTTCAAATAAACATATGCTTAATCAATATTAAATATTAAATTAATATGTTATAGTTCATTTTCAATGTGTTCCCTTTTTGATAGAAGCACTTTTTAGTGCATTTCTTATTTGATTGTCCATTATCACCTGGGGTAGTAGTTGTATCCCTACTCCTGGTGTTGAAAACTCCTTCCTGACTCTTACCAAGACCCTGATCCTTTCTAGGGTCTCGTCCACATGGTGCAGAAATATCACTTGTGTGAAATTGTTTTTAATCAACCCTTTGGAGTTGTTTCCACCTCTAACGATATCAAGAATTTTCTTTGTCCCGACATATGTGGTGTTATTCGAAAGAACCTTGTTATGTCTCTCAACCACTTGCAGTTGGTTGATGAGTTTGTCTAAAGGTTACATTCCAACTTATATTGATTCATTAATATTTACTTATATATGAAAGGTGGAAATCATGTTAGGAATCATGTCTTCTGTGAGTTCCTTGCCACAGAGATTGAGACGCGTTTTGGATATAACATTTTTTTTTGTAGAAATCAATTACCTTTTCGTAATCGAGTAAGTGGGTTTCATTCCACTGTACGATTAGCTCGGGAAGTAGATATTCATGAATACTCCTAATTCTCCCTTTCGGGACATCCCACAGTTCTTTGGGGGTTTCTAGTAAAGTTATTTCTATGAAAGTTAGGACTTATATGTCGTCTCAAAACATGTGGGCATTTGTTTGTACATTTTCAAGAGGTTGGTTTTAGGGTCAATAGGGAGTTGATGGACTTTAAGTATTTTCTATTTGATAAGAAAATGAATTATGGTTATAATTATTATTTTATGTATGAAATTTCATTATCATAACAATATTGGATTTTTGTATGCTTATATTTTGTTGATAATATTTCATCAATATTTCAATTTGCGAAAAATAAATCACTCAATCTATTGGATTTTCAGGTAGTAGGGGAATCACATGGATTTCTTAAGTCCCTACAAACCTTAGGGCTATTTACACCCGTTTGACAAAATTCTTTCAATATCTTGTGATTTATTTAATTTGAAGATAACAAGATAACAATACTAATTATATAGCTTTTGGCACGAGGCCAAAAAGAATATGAGTTTAACATATAAATCCAACTTCAATATTTTACTATCTTAGTAGTAGTTTGAGAGATTTTGCCGTGAGACAAATAAACGTTGGTTTTGACATGAATTCAAAGTAAAACTTTTAACATCTTAATAATATAATTGGGAACTTTTGGTTGGAAAACAAAATATATGGGGTTGGAATTATGAGTAGGAACTCACAATTAAAATAAGCATTTGAATGATATTTTAACATTCATGTTATTTTGGAGCTTTTGGTAAAATAATAAAAGTTATGGGGGTTGGAGGTGTAACTTCCAAAAAGTAATTATAAGATTATGAACATTTAAATATTAACATAAATTAATAAATAAATAATTAATTAATATTGTAAACTAACTGGATAAACATCTAAACATACAAATATTAAGATGAATATTTAAATTAATCATCTAAATATATGAATATTGTAATCTAATTTGATAAACATTAATAAGATAAACATTTAAATATTCTATGGTAAAATCAATCTAACGAATACACCCAAAATTAAACGATAATTGATTTAAATAATTAAATAAAATGACAAAACAATTAAGTTAAATAAATTTACTGCTCATTTAAATAATAATTGATTATCATATTTCACAACAATATATTAGTAAATTTAAATGGTCTAAATCAAATTAGTTATCCAAATAAATAAACAATATTAACATAATTAAAATTAACTAATAAACATATCAAAATTATAACTAGTTGAGGATGTCTAAATAAAGAACGATATGTCTAAAACAATAAAAATTTATATTAACTCAATTTAAAATTAAATGAGTTGAAGGCAGGATTAAATTAACTACTAGTCTTATTAGTGATTTGAAGTAGCATAAAAGAATAGGTTTAACAAATCTAATTAAGCATGCTCAAAATAAATAAATAAATAAATATATATTAAATGTAGTTGGTCTAGATAAAAATATTATAATTATTAACTAATTGATAATAATATAAATCAATGATTACAAATATTGAAAAATCATGTTATTATAAGTTTGGTCACTCAAAAAAAATCTTATGATCCACCAAAAAATAAATTAATTATTTTTATGTATTTTTTTACGGCTAAAAATAAAAACAAAACAATAAATATTAAATAAATCTTGTTAATTTGATTTTAATTTTTCCAAATAAACTTGTCGATTTGATTTTAATTTTTTCAATTCATTGATATCAATAATAAAAATATAAAAAAACCATTCTATATATCATATCATAAACTATATTTAATTTCTAACACGATCTTAAGATACTCACATATAAAAAAAGAAAGACATATAATCTTACTTGGATTAAAGTAGTAGGAAGCAAACCATTCAATAGTGTTGGGCAATGAACAGAAAACCGTTGGCGGCGGCTAAAACGACCAGAGCTTACGTGCTGATAACGTGTTAAAGAAAAATCCAAATAGAACAATAATATATGGAGAGAATGAATCTGCAATTGTCATTAATCAAAAGTCCTTTAAATAGGGATGAATTACAAGTAGATAACTATGAGATATTTCAGTTCTAATCTAACTCTGATATATACTTATCTCTATCTCTATCGTCATATCCTTTAGACGATGACACACTTATCCTACAACAGTTTTCTATTTTTAAGATTACAACATCAATAATATTATTAAAAAATTATCATTTATTTAAATAAAAAAATGTAATAATTATATATTTTTAAATTATGTGTTTTTTTCATTGTGAAATTATTTATGAACTGAAACTTTTTTCTCTTACATACATCAATATCAAATATATTTTTTTGCATTTTCAAAACTTCGATTTAACCTGAAACAAGGTCCAAAATAACTAATTTCATAATTGATATTTTCTGTAAATCATTGCAGACAAGAACATATTCTGGTCCCCACGAGTTGCGTTATCGGTTTTATAGAAAAATATGCGGAAAAAACTGTAAAACAAAAATAAAGTACAAGTTTGGAAGCATAAAGTACAATAATGCAATTGTGGCTTATTGGTATTGCCTTGTTGTCACATTTGCTATCGCCAAGGGTGGGATTCCTTCTTTTGACTTTTGAGAACAAAAGAATGGTCACAAACACCCCACCATACCTTTCACAAAAAAGTCTCTCTTTTATCCAAGTCAATCTCAATCTCAATCTCAATCTCAATCTCAATCTCAATCTCAATCTCTTTTTGGATTTTTATAAGTCATTTATCAAATATTTATCCCGTAAATATTTATCAAATTATTTATTTTATCAGATTAACATGTTAAGTAGAAAGTATACAAAGAGAGGACTAATTGATAGAGGTGTTCACGGTTTTGGTTGATTAGGTTGAAGACATTTGAACAATCCAATCTAATGTTTACGGTTTAAAAAATCTTAACCCAATCAAAAGTGCAACCCAACCCAACCCAAACTGTGCGGGTTGGATTGGGTTGGTCGGGTTGAAACTTTAATATATCGTTTTACAATCTAACTAATTGATTAGATGTTCTTACAAGAACCTCATTATTAAGTCTGGATAAAACTTCATAATAAAAGCTTTTACAAGAGTTTTTTATTCCAAGTTTTTATTTATAATATAATTATATGAATTATATATATGGTCAGGTTCAAAGGAAAACCTCAAAAAATGGAAAACTGAGGAATACCCTGGTAGCCCTTCATCTATACCATATTCATTTGTGCATACAAGTAATTTGTAACATGCACACGTGCATATGCACAAGTGCATAAAAACCAAAAAACAACTTAATTTACTTGTATGCACCAGTGCATGCCGTCCAGATGAAGGGCTACCAGGATGTTCCTTAGTTTTCCGTTTTTTTAGGTTTTCTCTTGAACCTCTTTCTCTCTCTCTCTCTCTCTCTCTCTATATATATATATATATATATATATATATATATATATATATATATATATATATATATATATATATTAAAAATGAAAATCAAATGAAAATCTTAAAAAAAATTCATTTCAACAGTTTCTCTATTTTAGAGATTATTCATACTATTAAAATATGAAATATATTTAACTAAATATTGTTGGCCTTTGTTGGGTAATGAATACACAAAAATTGTTTGTAGAGGGGGTGAGGGGTTAAATACAAGCACAACATATTTCACTTTTTAGTTTTGTATGTTTATAAAAACAAAAAAATTACAGCTTTATTGCGGAAACTAGGAAGGTAAGACCTTATTCTAAACATTTTGGCTGGTGAGAAATATGCTCCCAAGGAGCAGGACATACCTACTAAGGACTGAGCGGGGTCCCATGCACTCACTCACTTGATTATCGCAGGGAAAAAAATTAGGCATCGTGAAAGTGAACCCGCTTGATTTTGAGTGTGCTCTCATATATTGTAAAACCTACTTTGCAACAAAAATTTTAGTTGGGCGGGATGGCTTAGTTTTCCCAACTAAAGCTCCTCCTTATGGGAGGTCTTGGGTTTAATCCTCAGTTGTAGTGTAATAACCATGGTCAAGCTAATAAAAGAAGGAAGTTTGAGGAACTTTGAGGAAGTTTTTGCTTATGTCTTTAATGAGAGGGGTTAGATGTAAAAGTGGAAAAAAGGGGGGGGGGTTAAACCCTAATAATCCTCTCATTCTAATCCATTATTGTTGGAGGCGGCTTGTCGAATCTAGGAGCTTTGAGAGTAAGGAAGCGATTGAAGGGAACGACATCACTAGGAATTCGTAATAGCCGTATTGCATTCTAAATGCCATCTTTGGAATGTCGTCCTTCTTCACCTTCACTTGATGATATCCCGAACGGAGGTCGATCTTTGACAAGCCACCCGTGCCTTGTAGTTGATCAAACAAGTCGTCGATCCTCGGAAGTGGATATTTGTTCTTCACCGTCACCTTGTTCAGTTCTCTGTAGTCGATGCACATCCTCATTGAGCCCTCTTTCTTCTTGGTGAACAAGACCGGAGCTCCCTGTTATTCCTAGTTTAATGCAAGATTATCAAGATGAATGAACAATTTGATTCAAACCTCATATGTCATTGATATAATCTTCAAAATTTACAAACCCTCTCTACTTTCTCACTCTAGAATATACAATGAATTCTTCCCAAATATGGACACGTCTAAGTTCCTCCACAATACAATTACAAAGACAAGGTATTTATACCTAGACATATTACAAGGAACACACAACTAAACTTGACATGTTTGACTTTGGTTGACTTTGACTTTCCACTTTAAACAACTTTGACTTGCAATCTTGAGGATTTGACTTGAGCTTTAGACTTTCAATCTAGATGATCTTGAAGACAACAATCTATGCTCTAACATTCTCCCCCTTTGGATTCAAGATCATCTTTAAAAACAAATTCGTCTTCAAAAAAAAAATTCTCCCCCTTTGTTTCAGAAACAAGTGAACTCCCCCTTTGGATAAACTTGTACTTACCGTCAAATGAATTTCATCTTGAAAGCACGTTCTCCCCTTTCAAGAACATTCTCCTCATTTGGGACAAAAACTGATTTTCTCAGGTAATCAACATTCTCCCCTATTGAGATGAATTCTTGTGATCTTTAATATTCTCCCCTAAAGACTTTGACAAACATCATCATATTTAGCAAAGAAATTATCTTCGATTATAGCTCACTTTTCTCTTTCCAAAATAATCTTCAAAGCAAATTTCTTGAACTTTCTTCACTTCTTAAAATTTCTCCTCATATCTCTGAAAATGAACTTTCACAAACTTTCATTTCTTGACAATTATTTCTCCTATTTCTTCTTTTTCATTTCTTGACTTTCTCCCATATATAACATTTATTGACTATCTCCACCTTTTTGATGATGTAGAGTACAAGAATCATCAAAACTGTCTCCAAGAAATGTCATGAATCCAATAACTGACCACTGATCCATCCATAAGAGCCTCTGAACATCCGTTAATTCATAAAATGTATTCATCCGAATCTTTGCAAATTCAGACAAATAAGAGTGTAAACCTGAATCAACAAATGAATTAGTTAATATGCCTGTAAGTAGCATGGAGCCACTTAGTACAACAAATGTACTGTACAAGGAGTTTTATTGATGATCACTTCCCAGGTCTTCCATTCAATCATTGAATAACACAAGATTATTCTATGAACGTTCCGACAGAGACGAATTTTCTGTGTGAATGTTCTTATATATGAAAGAATTTAAAACATGAATGTTTAGAAAATAGGATCAAAATGTGTAAACCATTGAGACGACAATAGTAATATACGTACTCAATTATGCAAGATCGAAGTGCGAATGTGGGGCAAACTTCCTTTTGTTTCAATATCCACATCTTCCGAATGAAGATGAGATAGATCATGTGCTACGTCCCTAAGAAAATTGAAACATTTTTTAAAGAAAGAAATGAGTAGCTGGTGGGGTTTATGCAAGAGTTGGCATGGGCTAGTTGCATGTTTCAATGATGTTCACGAAAGAATTGTGAAACAACAGAAATGTGGCATGGGCAGAGTTTGATATTCTTTTACTCTGTTCTCACACCCTCTTTCTTTTTAACTTTGAGCTTACTTCTAACCAAACTCTATTTTACATTTTACCTCAGCACACACCCACACTCAGATATTGACCCCTCACCTCTCGATCACTCAAGGATAACTTATTGGGTAGGAACCACTGGTTATCATGAATCCATAGAATATCTATTAAGCTCACACAATTTCCATGTATGTGTCCCAAAAGCACAAAGTTGCTCAATTGTTTAACTTCAACAATTAAATCACAGTACAAATGTTAGATATTTGTATGCTTATGAAGGTAATCATGAAGATTTGAGCATTTTAATCATAGAAGATTTTCTCATAACAAGTATATTTGAATGAATGAAATGACTACAAACCGCTTGTTTGAGAATCTGACAATGTATGAAAAAGATCAAATAGAAATGATTTAACAATAAAAACTTAGGTCATGAAAAAATGGATGTTGTCTATACGAATCAAATATAGACATTCTTGAAAGAAACGCTTTGAATGAAGTAATGCTCAACAAACATTGAATGTACAAACGGGGTTTTATTACCATCGAAAAATTGTTTCATTTTGAGACATGGTAATAATAAAGTCAACAAAAATACTAAACCGGTGTGTGTGTGAATACATGACAGTATATGGAAAAGATAATACACAAGTATTTATCTTTGTAAACACACGGTTAGTTTAACAATAAAATCTCATGTAAGGAAACATTTAAAATCACACTTCTAAATTCATGAAATCTGTTTTGAGAATAAGAAGTAGTTTGAACATTTAGAAACATGTTTTCATGTCTGAAAGTTGTCATTCTTTCAAACACAATGAGATTAAGAGTAGAATAATACTTACGCTCAACATTAATCTCATAAAGTCAGCTCCAAAGTCATGATAAATTTGATCATGTAAGCTCCCTCTCAAAATCTGCAAACAGTCAAAAAGACGTCAAAGCAACAAAGTACATTAACAATATTGAGAAACAAAAAAATATGACAGTAAGACACCCCTATAACATTGTATAACGAGTCCTGATCTGAAGTAATCAAAAGTCATTTACTCCCCCTGAAAATATGCATTCGCAATATCATCAATAGAGGTAATATGTATACTCCCCCTTGAAAATTGATCATCTCTTTTGATGCATCGGAGTACACTTTCTTTTGATCGTTTAAGTACGAGTCCAAACTGTTGTGTTTAGAAGTCAAACTCTTTCACATTGAAGTCTGAGTCCTGAGCTGATTTACTCAGAAGTCTAACTCCTTAACATTGAGGTGCGGGTTTTGAACGTATTGTCCAAAAGCCATGGTTCTTTTACTCCCCCTAGACTTGAAGTGCCTGCAACACAGATGAATCTTTTGGCTTTGGTACCCACTGGTATTTGGGTCCAGGTTTGTTAGTTGTAGTTCTTTTCGGAGTAATATAGTAAGAACCATACCAATAATTAGCATAATCTTTACCAACAAAATCATTTGAGCCACAATAAGAACAATTAATTTTGTTTTTAGCTAACCTGATTAATTGATTTATCGAATAAACAAGATCAGATTTACCTTTATGCACAATGTTCTTCTTGGAATTGTGGGTATGCCCAAATGATTTCTGCTCATTCTTCTCATCAGAAGTTGCTTTCACTCTCCATACTAACTTCTCATTTCCATTTATTCTTCTAAATGTACCTGAACCATCAACATTCCAGTCATAGAAAAGGTTAGTAGTACGAATTTGATCTTTAATATTGACTGGCCTTTTTTGTAGAAACAATTTTATGATATGAACTTGATGCTATCTTGATTGGGCATTCAGAATCACTGAATCATCTCTAGGTGTTTGAAGAATTGAATCTGGAGTCTTCTGCTCAGTCAAAACCACCTTAGAGACAATTTCTTCAAGTTCTGTTATATGGGAAGATAAACTGTTTCTTTTCTTGGTAAGCAGATCAATCTTTTTCTGAAATTCAAACTTCGTGTTCTGTTCTTTCATTGACTTTTTTGAAAGTTCAGATAAGTTCCTTGTAAGATTCTTAATCTCTGTCTCAAAAACCTTTCTTTCTTCTTCAAAATCTTTCTCAACATTCTTTCTTTGATCAGACATTTATTTGAAAACTCCAACATTTTTCTGATCAACTATTTTCTTCTCTTTTGCAAACTTTTCCCTTTCCATAATGATCACTTTCTCAAAATCTGACACTTGTTGAGAAAGTTTGGCACACTTCAGATCAACCACTTTCTTTTCTTCAAAAGTCTTTCTTGAAAATTCAGAGAACTTTTGTGCAAAACTTTTCTTTTCTTTTCCTTTTCAAATTCATCTTTGTCATTGGCAATCTTCTGATCCAAATCTGAAATCCTTATTTTTAGCTTCGCTTTAACACTTTCTAAACTCTTAACCGTCTCCTCATTCTTACTTACAGAATCTTCTTGCTGGATTTTGACAATATGAGCTTCCAAATCTGAGATCTTACTTTTCAACTCAATATTTTCTTTTTCCAAAGCCTTTGCTCTCTCTTCATTGTTCTTACCATCTTTTATCTTCTTTAACTCATTTATTTCTTCACTTAGCAATTTCTTTTCAGCATGATATCTCGTTCATCTCTTTTGATAATAATCAACCGATGAAGTAAGTAGTTTATTCTCCTTTCTGAGTTTTGCATTTTCTTCTTCATCTTCAAAATATCCCATCTTGATAACACATGCACTGACCGTTATAAAAAATCATAAATATTTGATCACAATCAGAAATTTTGTCACCCTACAAAGACTTAGCACGGGGATCCCGCTACCTGGTTAGCGAGTGGGGTCAAGGGGCAACGCCCTTAGGGGCAGCGCCCTGAGAGAATTTTTTTTTGACATTGAAAAATCATAAAGGAACTTGTCAAAATTTTGGCTAAGTATAGAACTCGCAAAGCACTAAGGAGCACTTATCGCAAACCAAATGAATTAAGAAATGAGGAACTCGCATACTGAAGCGTGCGAGTTCTCACTTGTCGCAGACTGAAGGTTGCGACTTCTGGACTTGTCGCAAACAAAGGCTTGCGAGTTTTGTACTTGTCGCAGATAGTTGTCTGCGAGTTCATACTTGACGCAGATAGAGGTGTGCGAGTTCTGAAACTTACTTGTCGCAAAGCATCTGCGAGTTCTCTTACTTAGAATTTTTTTTGAACTTTAACATGTCGCAATGCGTCTGCGAGTTCTTATACTTAGAAAAATTTCAACCAATAAACTTGTCGCAAACAGAACACTTGTCGCAGGTCACTTGTCGCAAAGCAAAGAGAACAAAAATCAAGAAGCCGCATACAATGTTCTACGAGTTCTTGCTTGTCGCAAACCAAAGAAACCAAAGAAAGTAAACACTCTGCAAGCTCTTCACTATGAACCTTGCGACTTCCTTGGATCTTGCGAGTTCTTCAGATGTTCCAACTTAGAACACCAATTTCAGCCTTAAATTGACTTAAACTTCGAGTTTGAATATGAAATTGCACCAATTTGATATCGTACATAATTCGAACAGGTTACAATCAAACAATTTCTAACAAGAACAACAAAAAATACAGTTTTGACCTAGACACAGTGCGTGAAAGTTTTCGAACAACAAACTATCAAAAATCCAAAGTTCACAGAACCATTTGTGAATTGGACGATGTGGTTCAAATCAAGTGTGTTCTAAACAACACACCGATTACAATACAAGAAAATTCTACTCCAAAACAACAATAATACAAGAAATTAGAATGATGCACAGTAGACTGCGAGTTCTTGAATTTCGATTACCAAAAAGTTCAAATCTAAATCATGATTCTGATTTTGTGCTTGCTCTGATTCTAATTGTTATTCCCAGTTTAATGCAAGATTATCAAGATGAATGAACAATTTGATTCAAACCTCATATGTAATTGATATGTTCTTCAAAGTTTACAAACTCTCTCTCTACTTTCTCGCTCTAGAATATACAGTGAATTCTTCTCAATATGCACACGTCTAAGTTCCTCCACAATACAATTACAATGACAAGGTATTTATACCTAGACATATTACAAGGAACACACACAACTAAAATTGACATGCTTGACTTTGGTTGACTTTGACTTTCCACTTTAAACAACTTTGACTTTGATTTGCAATCTTGAGGATTTGACTTGAGCTTTAGACTTTCAATCTAGATGATATTGAAGACAACAATCTGTGCTCTAACACTCCCCAAGGCGACGAGCTCGGTCTTATGAAACCCTTCTTAAGAAGGTCTTGGAGTTGAGTCATCATCCCTCGCATCTCGAAGGGAGCTAACCGATAAGGAGTTTGAGCAATCGGAGCCACCCCCGGAACAAGGTCAATCCGGAACTCCACTTGGCGATCGGGTGGCAAGACGGGCAAGTCATCTGGGAAAACATCGGAAAACTCACGTACCACCCTAACATATTCAAGCTTCCTCTTCTCGAGTTTGGTGTCGATCGCATACGCCAAGAAGGAAGAACATCCTTTCGCTAAACACCTTCGCTTTAATCATTGAGATAATCACCACTTCACCTTTCCTTGTTTCACCATAGATGATTACCGTCTCACCATCCGCAATGGGTAGTCGAATCATCTTGTTGGAACACACGATCTCGGCTAGGTTCTCGGATAACCAATCCATTCCAACCACCGCATCGAATCCGCCGATTTGCATAGGCATTAAATTGATGGGAAATTTCTTTCCCTCAATCTCAAGAGTGCAATCCCTCAACACCTCACGAATTACTACTTGGCCACCATTAGCTAATTCTATCACTATAGCATCTTCTAACCTACTCATAGGCATGACAAGCTTTTGACAAAACGCATCGGATATGAAAGAGAGCTGGCACCCGAGTCAAACAATACACGTGTAGGCACGGAGTTTAGGAGAAACGTACCCAATACCACATCGGTGGAGGATTTGGATTCTTCCTTTGTCATTTAAAAGGCTCTTCCGGGTGCTCTCGGAGGATCCACTTTCTTCCCACCATTTCTTCCGGCCTTCAACTTCGGGCATTCTGCCCTAACGTGTCCTGACTCCTTGCACTCAAAACACATTTGCCCCTTGACGGGACAATCTCTAAATGAATGCCCCTACTTTCCACACTTGTAACAAGTTCCGGGAACAAAGTTGCATGGGCCGAATTGTTTGCTTCGACATTTGGAACACCACCTAGCTTCACGTCCAGGATCGGTTCCACGTTGATTGTTGTTGAAGAATCTCGGCTTCTTTGAGGGCATAAAGCTTCCCTCCCACTTCCTCTTCTCGACTTGGCGGCTACCTTCCTCTTTGCCATGGCTGTAAGCGTCTTCCATTAGTTGTGCCTCTTCAATTGCCTCCCGAAGGGTGGAGGCTTTCGACACTCGGACCATTGACATCATGTCCGATGGGAGGCCTTTGATATAAGCCTTGATCTTTTCTTTCTCTGTTGGGACCAGATATCCCACCAACCCTAATTTGTCCATGAACAACCGGTTGTAGTCCTTTACCGACAAATTGTCCTTCTTCAAGTTTCGGAACTCTTCCTCGATCCAGTCTATTGATCTCTCGTTGCAATACTCTTCTAGCAACTTCTCCTTGAATGTCGCCTAAGTCAGTTTGTCCAAGACCACAACTTCGATAGAAGTGGAATACACATTCCACCAAGTGAGGGACGCACCCCTCAACATCTGAGACCCGAAATTTGCTTTTTGATTATCGCTGCATTCACTAGTTCGGAAAGCTTGTTCAATTTCTCAGATCCAATTCATGCACAAAATTGGATCATCTGCGTCCTTGAATTCGGGAGGTCGACAACTAAGAAAAGCTTTGAAATAACACGTCTTCACCTCTGATCTTGTGTCCAAGGTCACGGGACCTTCGGTAGGGTTTTCATTTCTGGTACCCCCGGATCCCGCCACCACGACATTTTCCCCAACCATCTCATGCATGCGTTTGTTAGTGTCTCTGTCCTCTAGAAGCTTTAGAAATAGCTCTTGCTGTTGTGCCATGGCCTTATTCATGGCCATTCATCATATGGTCCATCATTCGGGTTTCCGCCGTCACCTCTTCCGTGATAGGTTCCGACGCCTCCAAATTGCGTTGGGGAATTTTTTTGATTCCCTCACCTAATACATTGTTCAAATGGTATGGCTCATCCGCCACAATCACCCGCAGTTGGTCGGTCGTGGATGCCGTAGCCTCGTGACCCTCCGGTCTATTCCGAGTGGTAACCATAGAGACTACCATGCACATGGAAGAAATGGGGTAAGAGATGGATTACAAGAATTAACACAAGGAAACATACTATTACATTCATCAATTGTTACAACAATAGTAGATCAAACATATTCACGTAAAACATCTTCATAATAACATTAGCTAAGTGAAATTATGAACATAAGATACGTAAGAATTCTCGTTACCATTACCACAACTTTCAATTTGTGTAAGTTCCTTCGACTCTAAGACCATCCTATCTTAAGAGTTCTACCCCATCTCACAAATCGTAGCTTAATAATCTCAGTTTAAGTCCAGACATCTTACATTCATACCTAGTTCACTTAAACTTGTGCTCTGATACCAACTTGTAACATCCTAAAATTTGGGGGAATTTAAAATTCGAAAAATCGGCAATATAACGCCTGTAAATAGCGTAAAACTGTACACCCTAAGTAGGGGACAACCAAACCTGCGTATTACGGTAGTGACATTCTAAGTCAAGGTGTCATCCCAAAACGGGGAAATTAAAGTATGAAAATTACAACCCAAACGAATGAAGAATATAATTCAACAACCTAATAATATAACTTTATCAAGATAGATTAGTCGGGTGTCACTATTATTCCAAAATGTGTATTCTCTAAAATCATTGTATTGGTCATTAATTCTTCAAAAAGATCGCTCCCGACCCCAAGGTCATCCACTCAATCCCGACGAGCCCCACCGCTAATATGACCTGTCAAACATGACGACTAAAGAACAAGCGTTAGGCTAAAGCCAAGTGAGAATAAGTCAATTGAAATAGAAGTACTAAACCAATTTGGAGTCGTACGGTGGAAATAACTATGATTCTAAGTCAAACAATCAAACAAACCATTAGTGATCACAATATTGTATAAATAACACCAACCACATAGTGAGCTCAACTCCTCTAAGTCTGTTGCTCGAAAACATCAAGTCAACCCCTCTAGGTTTATTCTTGAGAGTTCCAAAATGGGAACTCAAGCACAAGGGAATTACATCTTACTGCCCATGGGACGCTGCCCAACCATATAGGTCCACACCTTACTTACCATGGTGACCCGATGCCTATTCCGTGCCAATGTGGTGAACTCAATGTCCAAAATGGGACATGTAGGACACTGTGCCTATGGATCCATTACACTAAGTCTAAAACCAAAACACAACCAAGTAATTCGACAATCAAATTATACATAATAAGGTTGGTACCAAGTTACATCCATATCAGCTCACAAATTCCATGCTTTAGCTCCCATTATCATGAGGGGAAAATTTCCTCTAGCACCAAGTTCATCAAATACCATCATAATCATTATTTATACAATAATAAACATCCCACATGATATTTGACCCAAAAAGGGGTACATCTTAATAAACCCTAATTTAGCTGGGGTTCATCAATCTCTCAAAAATATAAGAGTAATAACAAGAATATTTGTAGGAAACATGGAAAAACATTAACTCTTCTTCAACCTCTTTCAAAACACATTTATTAGTACCCAAAACCCAAAAACCCCAAAGTTAGGTCTAGGTTTGAAATCTGTTAAATCAAGCTCTTATAAGCAAGAAAACATATAGAGGACCAAATACAAGCATGTTAGCATATATGAAGGCTCAAAAGTGTGTATAAACTCACCTTGGAAGATTATGGATGGAAACCCTAACTCAAAGCTAGGAGTACGTGGTTTGAACTTGGATCTTGAGAGACTTGATTGCTCCTCCCTAGAATGCTTAATCAACCCTAGATGATTCAATAAATTGATTTCAACAACCCAAAAGTCTTGGGAGTAAATGAAGAGAGAGATTTGGGAAGAAGTAGACTCACAAAGACAGCAGAAAATCGCCCCTCTCAGCTTAGAACCCAACAATACATAAAGAAATCCCGTCTGCCAAGCTTTTTAAATCCTGGAGGCTCGACCACGATATTGCCCGGCAAGAGTGACAAGTGTCACAATCGCCGGCATAATCACCCGCGTTGAGGAGGCCGTGGTATCTTCCCTGCGAGAGTGCCAGACGAGAGTGACCAAATGTCATAATCGTCGGCACTTCCGCCCAATATTTATCGTAAGTGGTACATGGGCCGCGATAATGCCCTGCGGCTATTCCCCTGGCATTCTTGTCGGGCATAGTCGCCGAAATGGTATCGTGCCTAAAGTTGGGGTTCTTTTAGGCTAGAGGCTCGGGGTCGATTCTAGTTCGAAAATAAATGTCTCCCAAATCGATTCCTCAACTTCTATAGCTACCAAAAAAGGATGGTGGTTAAAAAAACAATTACCGAAAGTCAGGGTGTTACACGACATGTATTATCGTCAGGACTTTATCTTAATACAAGAATGGTCCTTAGATTGGAAACATTTGGTTTTCTTGCGTCAGTCGTGACTTGTGAAATTTTACCCAAATAATTTGCCCCCAATTTTCGAAAATTGGGCGAAAAGTCGACTTTTCAGATTTTGTAACCATACTGGGCACGTGTCGAAAATTTGTAACTGAATCGGTTCCTCAAAAACCTAAGCGATTTTGAGTAAAAATGTACAGCCGCTTAACAGCTGTGAAATCATGGCGACGTGGGCCGCGTGCTGTCAGGCATAGGGACAGGTGTCATCCATTCCATATTAATAGCGATCATTTGCCAGATCTTTTTCTTTTACGTGATCAAGTTTTTACAGAGAGAGATATTTCCAGCGAATCCTTGCCAAACCTGCAAAAGATAGAAAACTGGATCCTTGCCATAAACGATTGAGGTTTACTGCCCCTTATAAGGTATGATCTTCTAACCTTAATTTATGTGTTTTAAGACCCAGGCCCGAAAGCCTAGGATGAAATGGGACGCTTTCGGCTTCTACGTAGCGACCATTCACGACCCTGATTTTGCAATGTCGCCGGACCCTTTTAGCACTCTTATCGAAGAGGAAGATGTCGAGTCGTTCCGACTGTTGGCCGGGATCCCAACGGAGGTGACTCTTAGTCCTCCGGTATTGCTTCGTACAGAGCAATGCCCAGACGGATATTTCGTGATATACGAGTATCCGTTCAAGATAGGGCTTACATGGCCCTATTCTTCTCTATCGAGATCGTTCCTTACGATCTTTGACTTGTCGCCGGGGCAGATGATGCCCCAATTTTGGAGGATCGTTCAAGTAATTGAACGATTGACGGATAAATGGGATTCCCCATTTACGGTTTATGACCTCTTTTTGGCCTAAACAGTCAAGGCGGAGGCGAACCACCGATACAGTCTCTTTTCGAAATATAGAGGAATTCATACCTTGGTTTAGGAGACCGCGGTCAACGACCGCAAGTGGAAGACAAGATACGTCTTCGGTCGCTTGGCGTCGCTTGGCGACGACGTCCATTGACTCACCACGAGGTGGAATACCGACGTTAAGACGTAAAGTATTTATAGTATTTTTATCTGTCGAGAATTTTTGCTAATAATTGTTTTGCTTTTTCCTTACTAGTGATTGACTTCTCGGTAGCCGCGCCCTCTGCCGACTCGGCCGCCAAGGTTGAGGGGTTCCTCGAGTTTAGTGTCGAGGAACGTTCTTTCTTCACCGTCCGTCTTACCGTCGACTGGGACGAGGGGGAAGACTTGTAGGGTCTAATGGGTCTAGTCGTAAGACGTCACCACCGATCATAATACTCTTCGTCGGTTGTAGTCGCAAGACGTCACCCACTATTTGTACGATTTGTTAGGATTTATTCGTAAGACGTCACCTTTAGATCGTAAGATCTTGTAAGGTATAGGCTTATGAAAGACGTCACTTACTTGTTTTTACTTTCGTGTTTCTTATATTGTTGGTGTTAATCTTTTCAGGAGGATCGATCCCCGGTGAAACCAACAACGGGTCTCTCGAAGAGAGAGACCCTCGTACTGCTCGCCCGCAAAGGGCGAGAAATCAAGAGAAAGGCTCCCCCGACATCTGGGTCGGGGGTTAAGAAGTCGAATACGGTCCTGAAGGAACCGTCTTCAACTGACAGTGGCCTCGAGGCTACTATTTCGGAGAAGGCGAAGACGCCTCCGGTCGTGGATGCGATGCCGATCTTGCAGGACCCGCCGGCCGGTGTGGAAAGCCAAATCCCTGCGTCGAAAGACAAGGGGAAGGGTCCTGCGACCAGCGAGATTCCAGCTCCGATCGACGTGAGCTTTACTCTCCCGGGAGATTTTATGTCGTCCGGACAGCTGGGCAGGAGGTCTTTGTTTCCCCATCTAGGGAAATTCCTCTTGCTGTCGTTCTTTGATCGATACAAAGATATATTGGTCGACGACCTAGCTGCCTATGTTTCAGGGCTCTCCTTTATGGTAAGCAGTTCTTCTTGCTTAATTTGTAGGTTTGAGTTGTTTCTTGCTATATGCTTTAACAACTTTTGTCGTACGATTATGCAGGCTCTCGAAGCGGGGCTAGTCCTCAACATCCGTATGGACCAAGTGACGAGGCTGGTCCCAACCGCTTTAGTAAAGAAACATGAGGCGCTGACCAAGGCCCTAAAGGCGGAGGCCAAGAACGAAGAGTATTTCGTCCGTCTAGACGACGCCCTCAACCAGTTTGAGGTCGTTGGTCATGAGAAGGAGGAGCTCCGGGAACAGCTGAGGGAGGCCTTGGGTCGAGCATCCGCAGCTTAGGCAAAGCTGAAGACGACTAAGGAAGCCTCGACCATGAAGCAGGTCAAAGCCCTTAGGACGGAACTAGGGGCGATGCAGAAGCAGGTCGCCGGTCTTGAGGAAGAAGTGAAGTCCATAGAGACTTTCACTCGTCTCAAGGTCCAAGCGGCCTTAATGAGACATCACTTGAGGGGTCAGAATCCCTTGGCGTCAGCAGAAGGCGAACTTGCCTTTTTCCTGGGGTCCATCGGGGCCGAGAAAGATCTCGATTCAGAGGATGAACAGGAAGTGGAAGTGGGGATGACGTCCCTGGGAGTGGAGGTACTGCGACCAACCTTCAGCACCGACAACAGGAGCAGGAGCTTCTGGCTCCTTAGTTAGCTTTTGTAATTTTTTTGTTTTTCAATTGGGCGACCGTTGGTGGTCGTGTCATGTTTTGTAATACATTGCGATATTAATATAAAAACTTTCGAACGGATCGGACTGTCGCAACTTCTACATTGTCGAGACAAACATTAGAAATAATTGCATAAGTCACTCTCGACAGACATAGAAAGGGTAATCGAGAGATAATAAAGATCAATAGAAATCTTACTAAGTAACTGACGACAACCATAGATGACGAGAAGTAAAAGTATAACTTAGTTACCCAAGCAACTCACGTCACAAAATATGATCAAACGCAGATTATACTTGCAGTTGGGCAAGCAAATAACTTTCTCAAGGAACTTGCGACTGACACAAATTGTAAACCTGTCAATCAATATCGATCTTACGATTGAAGTTAATGTCAAACCTATGAGGTGATTGAATTAGTTTCCAATCAAAGGGACCTTTCACTCGAGGCCAATTGAAAATATCATTCGAGATATGGATTAAGGAACTTGCGACCAGGGCAAGGTTTTGATACTAGGTTATAGATCGTACGACTTGGTCGTATGATTATTAAATGAAGTCGATTGTTCGACCAATCCGGCAATGAAACAACATTAGAGGGGGTCATTGGCTAGGCCAACGACTCTCCGATGCTTAAGTCAGTAATGTTTGTAGGAAGATAATCGTAAGGAAATGAGTTTTAGAAGAAATACCTCTTTAAATGTACCGCATTCCAACTTCGGGGAATGTCACGACCGTCAAGGGTTTGTAATCGGTAGGCTCCTTTTCCGACAACCTCGGTTATACAGTATGGACCTTTCCATTTGATGGATAATTTACTAGAACCAGGTTCTTGAGTGTTTTGAAACACACGTTGTAAGACGTAATCACCTTCTTGAAAGATTTTGGCCTTTACATTCTTATTGAAATGTCGTTCGACCAATTGCTTTTGTGAAGCCATTTTGATTAATGCCAACCTCCGTAATTCTTCCAATGTATCGAGGTCGTAACTTAGGTCAACTAAGTTGTGATCGACCGACGTGTGTCGTGAGGTTAGAATTTGAGTCTCGACAAGCAAGACTGCTTCAGAACCATAGACCAGAGAGAAAGGAGTTTGTCTTGTAGATGTACGAGGCTTCGTATGATTGGCCCAAAGAACTGTCGGAAGTTCTTCGACCCACTTTCCTTTTGATTCCTTGAGTCTTTTTCTTGATCGAACTGATGATCGTTTTGTTACTCGACTTGGAAAGTCCATTGGATTGAGGATATCGGGCATTGAAGTCGTAAGTTTGATGTTATGATCTTCACAGAACTGCTGGGTTCTATCACTTATGAACTGCGACCTGTTATCACATACGATCTTGGATGGGATTCTGAATCTGCAAATGATGTTACTGTGGATAAAGGAGATAACTTCTTTGTCCCGAACATGGGAGAAAGCAGACGCTTATATCCATTTTGAGAAATAGTTTGTAAGGACTAGAAGATATACCTTTTGCCTAGGGGCCGGAGGTAACTTGCCGACTATTTGGGTAAAAAATACATGATCTCGACGAAATGCCGTTTAATGCATTTTTCGCACGACTAGTCTTGGATTAAGATAAGGTCCTATCGACCGAGCAAAACCCTACTTCCGTCGAGACTAATTCGAAGGTCGGTCGAGCAACGTACGACAGACGTCGAGACTAATACTCTACCTCGACCATACTAACGTATGATTCAATGTTTCATTCTTGATCATTTAATGCAGGTTCAATGCTCATAAATACCAAAAGTCATAACGACTCAACATCATCAAGGACATTTATGAAGCGCGACAGTTACAAAAGATACATTTATGAAGAATCAAGGCTATAAATTCCCAAGATCAACACTTCATGAGAAAACAAAGTCAGAATACACCAAGTATACGTTTATAAGCTCTTCGAAGAATTTCTGCAATCGGTCATTCACACGACAACAGTGATTTACACACACGACATACACTTATTTCACAATTGTACATCTATTTCTAGCATAGATCGTGTATTACATTGTAACAACGAAGGATATCACCCCTATTTGGAGATCATAGTGCACGACGACCCTTACCTGTCGTCCGCAGTTTTTTCCTCATTGAGGTTTATCCGCGTCACCAAATCCCTTATCTCCTTATTTTATTGTTTATCGCGCATAATTGTCTATCGGTTACTTTCTTTAGTTGGATAAAGCTCCACGTCGACCTTAAGTTATTCTTTGAGTAATTTTTGGCATTAACAGTTTGGCGCCCATCGTGGGGCCCCATCTAAATAAAATCCTAAGACAATAGTGCGCTGAATTAACGGTTTCCCCGAGTGTTTTTGTATTTCACATAACAAATGGCAGCTTAAGGAACTCAGGAACAAATCATGGCTCAAATGAACATGGAGTTGAACGCAGCTCGTGCTCGAATTGATGCATTGACAAACCAGCACAAGCAAGCCATGGAGGATAATGAATCTTTGAGAAACCGTAATGTCAACAACGCGGCGGGGCCTTCGCAAGGACAAAATGGTTTCAGTGCGCCCTGGACAGGACCACCTATTCCCAATTATCCTCGGCCCGTTTTCTTTGGTTTTACCAATCATCCTATGCCGACGTTGCCACTGCCTCCGCCATTCTTTCCCTCGACGCCATCGGTGACCACAATCCCGCCATTTTTCCAGTCGACGACACCAATCCCCTCAAGGCCTCCGCCAACATCAATTCCCACAATGTCGATGCCTTCCTTCCAGAACTCAAGGCATATTCCGTCGGGTACTCAAGGAAGCATTCCAGACGATCCAGTCTCCCAAAGATTGAAGATGCTGGAAGAGAAAAACAAGCATGTTCTATCGCTACTTGCCAAACTTCCAGGAGCAGGTGTTCCAATCGACGTCGAACCTCGTACGGGGTTTCATGCGTCACGTTTTGTTGACGAGATCGCAATGATTGACGTTCCAAAGAAGTATAGTATCCCTACATTCACACCGAAATATTCTGGTGTCACAGATCCAACTGAACACATCGCTAAGTATAAAAAACTGATGTGGACAATTTCAATTCCCCACTAGTATCAAGAGGTGTGCATGTGCTAAAGTTTTGGAGCAACCCTTACAGGTGCAGCTTTGCAATGGCTAATCGGTCTCAAGCCAAAGTTAATAGGGTCGTTTGCCGAGTTGGTAAACCAATTCTCTCAGCAGTTCGCCAATAGTCGCAAGATGGAAAAGCAAACTAGCGACCTCTATTACGTCGTTCAGAAGACCGGAGAATCCATTCGTAGTTACTTCAACAAATTCAATGCCGAGATGATCAGTGTTCGTAATTGTGATATTAAGACCGCGATTGAGGCCTATAAGTGTGGCCTATACGAGAGTTCAGGTCTCTACACTGATCTGACGAAGTACCCCCTAGAGAACTTTGAAGACGTGCGAGCAAGGACCTTGGCTTATATGAGAGTCGAGGACGATGCAACTTTTCGTCGTAAGCATTCTAATGACAAGAAGCCAATGAGCGTAAAGAATCCAGAGTTCAAAACTAGATCGACAGTTAAAACCGATCCATCGAGACAAATTTCAAACGTCTGATTCGACAAAAAAAAGGTCTCGACCTCGGCCAAGTTCCCTCAGTATCCTGAAATCTCCTCATATGGATTTAAGGGTACTTCCAAAGATTTGGTTGACGCACTAAAGACCACACAAGCAACTATTTGTTGGCCGAAGAAAAGTGACAAGGCCTACGACAAGAAGGATAAGACCAAGTGGTGCGACTTTCACGACGACCACGGTCATACCACCGACGATTGCATAGCACTCAAGAAGGAACTTGCTTGGCATGATCCAAAAGGATACCTCAAAGGTATTCTCGACGGACAAGCGAAACCCAACAGAAACACTCAACCACCGTCCCCCGATCATGAGAAAGTCGTAAATTGCATGACTAGTGGATCAGACGTATGTGGTCTAACATACTCATCAGCAAAGAGACATGTGTCTCAAAATGCAAACAATCAACCAATCCCTCGATCTTCACGATCAACGGAAGAACTGGAGCTCGAGTCTATGAAGATAACATTCGACCAAGATGACTTGGGCGACCTGCATCAGAAACATCACGATGGGTTAACCGTCCAGCTCAAGATCGACAATTGTCTAACCCGAAGGGTGTTAGTTGACTAAGGAAGTTCGGAGAACATCATCTTCCTCGACACCATTAAAGCTATGTGTCTCGACAGGACATAAATCGTCCGACGTTCGACAACGTTGGTCCGATTCAATGGAGACGCGACGAGCACCTACGGAGAGACCGTCCTACCAGTCTATCCTAAGGGAATCAAAAAGCAGACAAAATTCAGTGTTATAGACTATTCCTCAGCATACAATGTCATTCTTGGTCGACCCTAGATCCACGACATGAGAGCAGTACCCTCGACCTACCATCAAACGATGAAGTTCCCAACTCCATGGGGAATCCAGGAGATCAAAGGTGAACTGAAAGTCGGTCGGGATTGCTACAAGATAACGATGAAACCCAGAAAGCAGTCCATCTAGAAATTACGGAACCAAGGTACTCTCGATACTGACGACGACTATCGATTGGAGGAAGTTATCCTGGACCAAGACAAGCCGGAGCAAGTCGTCTTCATAGGTTCGACACTCGATCCTTCCATTAAAAAAGAACTAATATCTTTTTTGTAGGAACATGGCGACTGTTTCGCTTGGATGCATGAAGACATGATTGGCATAAACTCTGACGTCATCTCGCATAAGTTAAATGTGGATCCATCGTTCAAACCAGTAAAACAAAAGCGACGAAAATCCACTCCAGAGCGAAACAAAGTGATCAACGATGAAATCGACACTCTCCTCAAAACTGGGAAGATACGAGAAGTGAAGTACCCCAAATGGTTATCCAACGTCGTGGTCGTACAAAAGAAAAATGGCAAATGGAGAGTCTGCATAGACTTCACAGATATAAATAAGGCGTGTCCGAAAGATATCATTTCCTTTGCCACATATTGATGCGTTGGTCGACGCTACTGCCGGACATGAACTCTTAACGTTCATGGACGCCTACTCAGGCTACAATCAAATACTTATGCACGTCGACGATCAGGAAAAGACAACCTTCATGACTGATCACGGTATCTACTGTTACAAGGTTATGCCTTTTGGTTTAAAAAATACAGGTTCCACGTACCAGAGGTTGGTCAACAAAATGTTCAAGGACCAACTGGGTGACACCATGGAAGTATACATTGACGACATGCTTGTCAAGTCTCGATAAGCCATCGATCATGTCGGGCACCTACGACAGTCGTTTGACATCTTTCGACAATATCACATGAAGCTAAATTCTAAAAAATGCTCCTTCGGAGTTAGTGCTAGAAAATTCCTAGGGTACATGGTGACTCGACGAGGTATCAAAGCCAATCTAGATCAGATCAAAGCCATCGTCAAGATCAAATCGCCAATGAATTTCAAAGAAGTGCAACGTCTAACTGGTCGAGTAGCAGCCCTGAATAGATTCATATCCCGATCACCAGACAAATGACATTTGTTCTATAACGTATTGCGAAAGAACAAAGGCTTCCATTGGACAGATGACCATGAGAAAGCATTGCAAAAATTTAAAGAGTACATGGCGTCACCTCCACTGTTATCAAAACCATAAGACAACGAGATGTTTCAATTATACTTAGCCGTCAGCTCTCATGCGGTAAGTGCAGTCCTGGTAAGAGAAGACGACAAGCAACAATTGCCTATATATTATGTAAGTAAGTCTTTACTCGACCCCGAGACCAGGTATTCCTCAATGGAAAAACTTATACTATCACTAGTCACAGCTGCAAAAAAAACTACGACATTATTTTGAATAACATCCTATAACTGTCGTTACTAACTTTCCACTCAAGTCTGTCTTGAGAAAGCCAGAATTCACAGGTCGACTAGCGAAATAGAGCATATACCTCAGCAGTTATGACATCGACTTCAAATCCAGGACCGCGATCAAATCCCAAGTCCTAGCAAACTTTAGTCTTGAATGAGAGACATAAGAAAAACACGAAGTATGTTTTGTGGTGACTCACGAAGACAAACCCTAGACTTTACATGTTGACGGTTCATCCAACGCTAGAGGCACAGGACGGAGCATCATCTTTAAGTCGCCACAGGGGGGCAAGGTGGTGTACTCCATAAGATGCGACTTTAAAGCAAGCAACAATGAAGCAGAGTATGAAGCCTTGATCGTCGGGATGAACATGGCACACGACTTGGGGGCAAAAGGGTTGCACGTCAAAAGTGACTCCCTCCTCGTCGTTAATCAGATGAATGGTAAATTTGCAGCTATAGACTCAAAGATGACATCATATCTCAAAGTAGCAAAGGCAGAATCTGCAAAATTCGAGCCTTTTTCGATCAAACAAATCCTAAGAGATTTGAATACTCAAGCAGATACTTTAGCCAATCTTGGATCAGAACTAAACAAACTACTGTTTGACATGATTCCTATGGTAGATCTAGCGACATCGTCTATTGATCACGACGATGTCAGGAAAATTGACAACAACGAAGAGGATTGGTCGAGCGATGTCATGAACTATCTAACACGCGATCAACTCCCAGAAGATAGAACAGAGGCTCGAAAGATAAGATTCAAAGCATCACGGTATGTCGTGATACAAGGCAAACTCTATTGACAATCATCTACCGGACTTAATCTACGATGTGTCACAAGCAGAACGCAAGTCCAGAATATCTTACAAATGATGCACGACGGTGAGTGTCTCGACAAGGCTATTACTAGCCGACACTACGGCAAGACGCAATCAGTTACATACAAAATTGTGACGTATGTCAACGACATTCAGGGTCGACGCATAAACCTTCTGAACCTTTACATTCGATATTAGTCCCATGGCCCTTCATGAGATGGGGAATGGACATCGTCGGTAAGTTACCACCTGCCCCTGAGCAAAAGGTATTTCTACTCATCCTTACAGATTATTTTTCCAAATGGGTAGAGGCAACCGCTTTATCCCAAGTTCGGGATAAAGAGGTTGTATCCTTTATCCAGACTAACATCGTATGCAGGTTTGGCATACCATCCGAGATTGTCTGTGACGATGGGTCTCAATTTATATGTAAGAGAACTCAACAGTTCTGTGAGGACTTCAATATAAAACTCACGACATCGACACCACGATACCCTCAGTCAAATGGACTTGCTGAGTTGAGTAATAAAACGATTGTTAATTCAATCAAAAAACGTTTGAAAGCAGCAAAAGGAAGATGGGTCGAAGAACTCCCTTCGGTCTTGTGGGAAAATCGTACGACTCCACGTACGTCCACCGGACAAACCCTCTTTTCCTTAGTCTATGGCTATGAAGCGGTTTTACCCATTGAGGTACAACTCCCTGTGTCGAGGCATACATCGGTTGACCATAACATGGTCAATATGAGCTACGACATTCACGCTCTTGAAGAACTTAGAGAATCAACATTGATTCGAATGACATCTCAGAAACAAACGGTCGAACGATACTTCAACAAAAATGTAAAGACTAAGGTCTTCCAAGTGGGCGACCATGTCCTGCGACGAGTGTTCCAGAACACTCAGGAACCAAATGCAGGTAAACTTTCCATCAAATGGGAGGGTCCTTATCGTATATCACAGGTCGTGGGGAAAGGTGCCTATAGGCTCAAAACTCTCGACGACCAAGAGATCCCACGTAGTTGGAACGCAACACATCTGAAGAGGTATTTCTTCCAAAACCTTGAACTATGTTAATATGACTATTCATCTCGAACAAAGTACTAACGTAAGCATCGGAGGGTCGTTGGTTATCCAACGACCAACCTCTGACGTAGTTTTTTCGCAGAATCGCACGACATATGACTACAAAACCTCCGTACGATTGTAAGTCATTCGCACGATAAGTCTTTCGCATGACTTAAACTCACTGAATACCGAAGGGTGAGAAATCTAAGTTCTTAACTTAGAAATATTTTTCATTAAGGACGAAATGCCTTAGTCGCAAGTATCTTTTGAATCGTAATGCCTTAGTCGTGCGTAACTTTGATTGAATTATGATGATATGTCTTAGTCACAAGTAACCTTTGACGTGTATTCATTTTTTAAATGATTGTCATACATATTATTTGTTTGGTCGAGTGGTCTATAAGACAAGAAAGGCCCCTAGTCACCTGAATAGCCCTGGTCGCAAGTTTAGTGGCATAAATTGTTATCACAATTAAAAACGCTCAACTATATAGCAAAAATATCCATTGATATCTAAAGTTAATAATTACACCTAAAGGCTCGACCACCAACAATTGATCTAAGAAAATTACAAAACAAAGTACAAGTTCAGGAAGGAGGAGCATCTTCTGTCGGCACCGAAGTAGAAGCGTCACCTGCAAGGGCCTCATCCACCGCGGCCTCCTCTTTTTCGACCTCAATCTCTTCAACGTCTTTATCATCTTCGGAGTACAGGTCTTGTTCATTCCCGACCTCCACAAGATAGGTATCGAGGTCTTACTTCCCGTTGGCCAGTGGGTTCTTCCCCGACAGGTGACGCCTCATCATCGCCGCCTTAGTCCTCATCCGGGTAAAGGCTTCTATCAAGCTCCTCGATCCTGGCCTTTTGCTTGGCCTCCCTCTCTCTTGCATCCCTGTTCTCTTTTTCATTGATGAACAGGGATACGCGAGCCCAATCTAACTCTTCTCGAGTCCCCTCTAGAAGCACACACGACGTGTGAAGGCATGATTGCAGATCCACCACTTGATCGTTGGTGACCGCCGCCACCTTGTCAGCTTCCATAAGCTTCACGACAAGGGACTACACCTGAGCCTGCGCCTCCTTCTCTCGGGCAATTGCATCTTTCTCCCTGTCAAGAGCCACCCTCTCCTCGTTGAGAGCATTTGGCACAACTTGGCGGAGCTGCTCCATGTCCCCGAAGAGCCCGAGTGAAGCCTGGAATGTTTGTAAAATGACAATGAATGCAAGTTAGTATAACAAGTAAAATCAAGAAAAATATAAAATCAAAAAACATCGAATCCTTACCATGAAGGTCAGTCCAGAGACGTGAGAGCCGACGTCGTCGATCTTCATCGTCTTGAACTTGTCCTTGAAGTTCGGGAGCAGAACCTTCGACAAGTGCGGGAATATCCTCGCACGGTCGAGGACATCGTTCGACATAAAATCAGACGGAAACATGAAGTTTACCGTCTGAACATATACGGGTCCTTTCCCCTTGTCGCTCGACGGAGGGTCGGACCCAGAGGCCCTAGATGCCTAAAATCCCACTGAGGCCTCTGCCGCCTGAATTTTCCCCGAAGCCTCGACATCAGGCTCCTTTGAGGACCCCACGACCGGAGGCGTGAAGTTTATGGGGACTGTCGGGATTGGGTCATCCATCTTCGCCTTTTCGGGGCTAGTAGCACTCGACACGCCACCACCCCTCGACGACGGTTCTCTCAAGAACGTCGTCCTTGTCATCTTTGGCAATCTTGCTTCCGCAGCAGCTGCAGCCGCCACTTTCCTCTTCTCCTTGCCCAAGTGGGAAAGCTCGAGCTCGACCTTTCTTCGGTCACTCGAACCACCTATCGCAGAAACATCACGACAACATTACACATGAAGGAAAACAAGAGAAAAGAAATATAGAGAGATAATGTAGAAAAAACACAAGTTACTTGCCCTCTCCGCTTCTCTTTCTTCTTCTCTTTCTTCCTCTCTCACCTCTTCGACCTCCACAACCTCAGGAGACTCAACGATGGTCACCTCGTCGTCATCGACTGTCGACAATAACGAATAAAATGACCGATCCACTGAGCTTTAACCTAAGAACTGGGTTATCTTGTAAACCGAATTGTTGTGAGGTTTGACGTCGTCAAACTTGATTGCTACAAAAAAAAAAGAATTAGAAGATATACAAACGATGAAAGAACATACGACGCAAAGAAGGTACAAAGACGCACTCGATGTATCCTAGTTTGACTCGAACCAGTCGTTGTCGACACCCAACGAGGCCATACGGACAAAGGCGCATATGGACTTCCACCCACGGTCATTGACCGCAATATTAAGAACCAAAGTACGATCTTTTCGGTACTTAGGATGGAGGTTATAGCAGTGGAAACCGTCACCCTTTACGGAGTAAGCGGTGAGGAGATCATTCACGTCGAATGGTGACTCCCAGTTTTTCGTCACTCACTCAATCACTTGAACGACCCTCCAGAATTTAGGCATCAGTTGCCCCGGAGCAAAGTCAAAAGTAAGCATAAATAACCTCGAGAGAGGCGAATAAGGCCACTTAAACCTTATTTTGAAAGGGTACTCGTATATCACAAAGCACCTTTCGGGACACATGTCAGGTCTCTTCTGACCAGGGGCATCGAGGGTGATTCCCGCCGGGATCTGTGCTAGGCGCCTAAGAGCGACCAAGTCTATTGGACTTTGGATTGTACTAAAAGGCTCGCTAGACATCTCTCAAAACGAAAACCTAATTACCCTAGAGGATGTTGCACTAAAACAAGTGTATTGAGAGAATCGAAGATAACCGTACCTTAAATGAGCGCTCAAAACCTCGAAGAGAACCTAAAATTAGGCGAAGATTGTCTGAAAACAGGAAGGGATCGCACGAAAAACTCAACCAAATCTCTCTCTAAAAATAACTTGAAGATGTAAAAGAAAACTATTTTGTCTCCTATTTATACGCAAAGGTCGAATCGAGTAGGTTCGCTCGATGGTCGACACGTGTCGATCGACTCCTGTCAGTCTTAGCTATCATGCGTATTCCCCAGGCCATCATGACGTCATGCGTGTTTGGGAATCTAGTTAGAAACCAAACGTTTTGGTTCTAAAGCGACGAAGACCTCTCCCCGAGTGACACGTGGCAATCGACAAAAAATTAAAATTCCCGCCAAGAAAAAATTTAAATTTTGGGGGTAAACTGTTTGGGTAAAAAATACACGATCTCGACGAAGTGACGTTTAATGCATATTTCGCACGACTAGTCTTGGATTAAGATAAGGTCCTATCGACCGAGGAAAACCCTGACTTCCATCGAGACTAATTCGAAGGTCGATCGAGCGACGTATGACAGACGTCGAGACTATTACTCGACCTCGACCATACTAATGTATGATTCAACGTTTCTTTCTTGATCATTTAATGCAGGTTCAGTGCTCATAAATACCAACGGTTATAACGACTCAACACCATCAAGGACATTTATGAAGCGCGACAGTTACAAAAGATACATTTATGAAGAATCAAGGCTATAAATACCCAAGATCAACACTTCATGAGAAAAAAAAGTTAGAATACACCAAGTATACGTTTATAAGCTCTTCGAAGAATTTCTGTAATCGGTCATTCACACGACAACAACGATTTACACACGACAATAGTGTTTACACACACGACATACACTTATTTCACAATTGTACATCTATTTCTAGCATATATCATGTATTACATTGTAACAACGAAGGATATCACCCCTGTTTGGTGATCATAGTGCACGACGACCCTTACCTGTCGTCCGCGGTTTTTTTCTGGTTGAGGTTTTTTCGCGTCACCAAATCCCTTGTCTCCTTATTTTATTGTTTATCACGCATAATTGTCTATCGGTTACTTTCTTTAGTTGGATAAATCTCCACGTCGACCTTAAGTTATTCTTTGAGTAATTTTTGGCATTAACACCGACAATATCCATTCCCCACCACATGAAGGGCCATGGAGTTAGAGTCGAGTGCAAGGGTTTAGAATGTTTGTGTGACATACCTGAATGTCGTTGACACACGTCGCAACTTTGGACGAACGTTATTGCGTTCTATCGTAAAGTTGACCAATAGTAGCCTTGTCGAGAGATACGATTTGCAAAGTTGCAACCTCCCGATTGATTACCACACTCACCATCCTGCATTTCTTGCAAAATGCTTTGGACTTGATTCTTATTGGTAACACATCGTAAGTTTATTTTTGTCGACGATCGTCTGTAGAGTCGTCCTTTGATCATAACGTATCTGGATGCCTTGAATCGAATTTTTCGGGCTTCCATTTTGTCTTCAGGAAGTTGCTTGCGCTTCGAGCCTTTAGGTCTACACGGTAGTATGCTTAATCTTATAGACTATTTGAATTTGTTTCTGGCAGATTGCGATGAGCCGACTAGGAATGAGATCATGTTGAGTGGTTTAAATGATCATGATTTTGTAGGTAATCCATATTCGAGTAAGACAAAGTCGTGAAGCGAAGTTATCTCAATCATGGGTGTTATGATCGACATGAAGAGGATGGTATCTGGTATGCGTACCAGGTGTTGCAGAGATTTTTGATAGTATTGGGATGATATGGTAGGGTAACGGACGCTTGGATGAGTTAGTTTTATTTCATGTCAAAGTGATTGTGCAAGTCATTGAGGTGGTAAGAAGTTTCATTGAGGATAAATAATGGGCTTATACTATTGATATAGGATGAGCGTAGGTGGGGATCCTTGCTCCGAAATTTCTGGGGAAAGCATTCAATAGTGGGATATACGTTGTGGATATGTGTGAGTGTATTGTTGATATCGTGGTACTACTTGGTCGAGAATAATGTTCGAATGATAGTGAGTGGTTATTTAAGAGAGGAACGATGGGTTTAAGTTGTGAAGGGGTTTAACTATTACCGCTAAAATATTGATGGTAATGTCAAATGTTTAAGTTTTCGAGATTTTGTAGTTGATATGAAGATCCGTGGGGTTGTCGAAGTAGTCTTTCGAGTGTAAAGGAATTATAGCGGACAGATCAACATTGTTTGGAGAGCGAGAAATGTGCGATGTCTTTGAGCATTGGGTATCGTTTTGGAAGGGCTTGTTTGAATGTTTGCATGAGAATTATGGGAAATCGCTTGGTTAAGCATAGTAATTCAAGTGTGCTTTCGACACATTTGGGATTGTCGGAAAGGTGAGTAAATGAGAGTAAGAGGTTGGAAAATGACTCAGAAATGTGGTGTTATGTTTTCAGATTGGCCGTTGGTGGGTATACGAACCCCTAGTGAGGGTGTGAGAAGGAGACTACAATATGTGTTAAGGCTCTGGTGTTGGGAAATCTAGATCTTGCGGGTGGTCTAAAGCTTACAACTGCATGTGAACAAGTCTTTGGAAGCATGTTTATTGTTTTGAGAAGAAAGTGGAAAAGGTGGTGGGATGTAGTGCTCGGAGTGAAAGTTTTTGAGTCAAACTTAGTATTGCATGGAAAAGGTTCCAAGTGCATATGTCTTCCAGTATTAAGCTATTTGGAATAGTTGGTGTGAGCCTGGTCACTTCTTGTTTGAACGGAAGAAGCTTGGTCTCATTGAAAATATGGTCGGACGGTTGTTGGGTGTGATGGGAAATTGAAATATGTGTCATTTAATTTGGTCATTTGGAGTCGGTGGACTATGAAAGTGGCGAGTAGTGGAAGTCTTCTTCCTTTATGTAAGAATTTGGGATGATGACGTTTAGGGTGGCGTATATTTAATGCGTATGAGTTGTGCAACGCCGACGAATTTTGACCAGTGTGGTTTGGGAAAGAAAGTGTGTTTCGTACTAGGCGTATGTAGTGTTGAAGGGAGCTATTTTGCTATAAAGGGATGCTTGATGAAGAAACTCATAACGGTGGGTTCAGGGTGATGTCTAAGGTTGACATCGTGTTAAATTGGCTTTTTGAGGGGTTATTATCTTAGACAGGGATACATGTTATTGTGGCGATGTCTCCAGTTAAGCTCGTTCGGGTAAAGAAGTGAAGTGGTATGTGGAAACCATAAAGAGACGTGCTTTAAAACTGTGAGTCCGGGTGTGTGGACAAAGCGGAAAATATCTGGTACGGTTAGCCTGGGAAGTTACAGATGTTGCAGATGGTATGTTGCAGTTGGTTTGTTCAGAGGGTACGACTTTGGTTTTGGGTCAGAATTCTTTGGGCAGTTGAGTGAAGTTAAGTCAATAGGAGTGAAGGAGCGCGAGTCTTGTGAATCTCAAGTTGGGAGGGCGCAACTTGATGTGGCAGACGTCCCCATATAATGAAGTGGTGCGTTCGAGAGAAGGCTAGTGTTGGGCTACGTTTTGAGGCCCGTTGAAGTTAAGGAAAGATTTGGGGAGTTAGTGTACTATCCGGAAGTGTTCGATAGGAATCTGTAAAGTTTGTATCATGTTTCATGCCTCTCTTGAGATCACTTGTTGGAAGTTGGGGCGGCAATACCTTTACAAGGTATGCAAACAAAGAAGAAGTTAACCGTTATCATGGGTTCTGAGGAACTCTTTGTCGGTAAGGTTAAGAAGTTAAAGATCAAAAGAGATCCGCCCTGTGAAAGTGCATTGGTGATATCCTAATAAGCAAGAGGCAAAGTGAGAGGTGGAACTGGAGATGAGGTTCTAATACCCCAGTTGATTCAGCGATGGAATTCTGGGGACATAATTCTTTTGAGGGGGAGGTATTGTAATAAACGTGTCCAATTAATAGTGATGGGAGTCTGGGTGAGGTTTTTCTCTAAGCCTAAAGGTGAAGGGGGTTAGTTGCAAAATTTAAAAAAAGGGTTTAAAACCCTACTTCTCTTTCCTCTCTATTCATTTTGGGAATGGCGGATAGGAGAAAAAGGCAGGGCAGAGTTTTTGAAGGTGGATTCTAGATTTGGAGAAATTTGAAGAAGAGGATTAGCTTTGAAGAGAGGTTTGCTATTTGGTAATCAAGGTTATCTTCTATCCTCATTCTTTAACCTGATTTCCTTAGTTGGGTGGTGTTAGAACTAGGGTTTGTTGGGAAAATAATCGCCCCTTTTTGTTCTTACTTTTGGGGATGATTGTTAGTGAGGTTTGGTTGATTTAGGGAAGGATTAAATCCTTCCAATCTCGTTTTAGGATGTGTAGTCGGGGTTTCTTACGAGAAGAGTTACTCCCATCGTTATTCCAAAAGAAAACCCCTCTTCGTTCCAAACCTGCTCGTCGACCCACGTTGGGTCGAGCGCTATAACTGGGGTAACCTAGGAAACGGCAGCAACACAGGAGTGACCCGGGGAGCCTTCCATCCGAAGGCGACCCGGGGTGGCTTGGAGGTCCCGGAAGACGGGATTGGTGAGACCCGGGCCGTGATCCCGGGAGTCGGGGGAGCACGGGAGATGAGTCTTGATCCCGGGAGGCGGGGTAGGCCGGGGGAACCCGGGAGTTAGGCGACCCCGATAGTCAGCCGAGTGGCGGCAGCATGGGAAGGGGGGAGACCCGAGTAGAGACCAGGAAGGAGTTTCAGTTGGAATTTCTTCCGACACTTAATTTATTGCATCTCCTTTAGGTGATCGTTTTAAGAGTTGGAGCGTGCTTAAGGCAGCGTAAGGGAGTCCTTGCTATCAGGTAATGTTTGATTGCGAGATTTATTCTATAAATGCAAGTAATGTTTGATTGCGAAATTATGTTGAAAGGTGAGAGTATGTTTAAATGCGAGATTTATTATAAAGGTGGTTTATACTTTTGTTGTTGGTTACATGTATGCTTACAATGTTGTGAGCAAGTATGGCCAAAGTCGGGGGGTGTCCCGCCTACGCTCATACCGGTGGGTGTGTCCCGTTCATGCCATTGGGGTGTGTGTCACAAATAAGGCAGTGTGAGCCAGACACACTGTCGCCTCCGTGTGACGGTAGTGTGTGCCAGAATCGTGGTTGTAAGTTTGATGTTTTTTTAAACTGAATTGGTTTGTGTACTATAAATATTTTCTTTGTGGATTTAGATTGAACTGTTGTTAGAGGGGACTCACTAGACCTTCCGATCTAACCGTCGCTCTTTCAAAACTAAAAACCTCTTCAGGAAAGTACCCAACAGAGGGTCCTAGCAAGGGCAACGAGAAAGTGTAGGCGAGCAACATGGCGTAATAGAAGTTTGTTCGCTAGGTCCCGGACTTAGTTTATTTACATTTTAATCTCAGTTGTGTATCAGGTTGCTTTTTCGTAAACCTTGGATTTTATATTGTTGACTTGGGGCCGTTTTGGCGTTGATTTATATTAAAGTTTATTTTGCTTTATCCCGTGAGATTGAGTCATTACAACGCCCCTTGGTGGATGGCGTTTTCCGGCGACAAGGACACACCTCTCCAACCCGACATGATAACTTCGAAATTCAAAGGATTCGATTGATTAAGTTGCAATTTAAACCCCAAAATCCTAACTCTTTCAAAACCCAAATCTATCAGACTCCTTCCCATTCTAGAAATAATTAAATCAAAGGATGGAATCTCTAGGAATAAAAAGCATTAATCATAAGGGAACTTACCTTGATGATTTTGCTTTCTCCTTTATCCAAAATCTCTCTAGCCCCTTTTCTCTCTAAAAACTTTAGCCGCAGTCTGTGACAAGATTTATTCCATTCAGGCTGAAGAGCATTGAGGAATTTCAGATTCGTCTCAAGCTCTGTCTTGTTCACATTTATCTTTCACAGATCATTCAGCACTGTATAGAATTTGTCGAAGACACTCTTTAGAGACTCAGATTCTTTGGCTTTAAACCCCTCAAAGTTGTTCATATAACGTGTATGGCGGAGTTGAGTTGCGACTGATGAACCAAGCATGATCTTTTCCAATTGTGCCCACAACAGATTTGGATAATCCTTGCAATGATCAACCCGGTTGTAGACAAAGTTTGGTAAAGCTAGCATCAAATTAGCTTTTAATTCTTTATCAGCTTTCATTCGCAAAGCCTCTTCAGTTGTTGCAGGAGTCTCTTTATTAGGCTTTATGAAAGGTCCTTCAGTTAGAGACTTCAACATGTTATCTCCATTAGCTTGACGCTCGATAAAGTTCAAGAACCTATCTTGCCATTGACTGAATTCATTTTCGTCAACTAGAACTGGAGGACGAGTTTCTGTGCCTAATTGCATCATCATATCACTCTTGTAAAATTGAGCTTGGAAAGCAAACTTCGTAGAATCCATATTTCAGAAACTCCAAAAAAGTTTAAGTCTGGACTGAGAACTGGCGCAAACTTGAGCTTTGCGTGATAGGCACGAAGCACAAACTGAAACTTCTCGTGAGCAGAATGAAACGCAAACGTGACTTTGCGTGAACAAGCTGTGACGCAAAGGAGCTTTGCGTAAGAGGGCGATTGCGCAAACTAGGTTTGCGTTAGCAGAAAGAGACGCAAAGTATGATTTGCGTGACTTGCTGATGGCGAGAACTTAACCTTTGCGTGATGAACTGGATATGTAAGACTTGCTTTGCGTGAGACAGAAGAGACGCAAATGAGGTTTGCGTGATAAGCTGAAGACGCAAAGTATTCTTTGCGTGAAGCACGAGTAACACAAATGTTACTTTGCGTGATGCATGAGAAACGCAAAACCCACTTCTCTTGATGCACTGGATACGCAAAGGTCACTTTGCGTAATGAACACAAAGCGAAAACTGAACTGATGGAGATGTAGACCTGAAGACGCAATGCACTGGATGAACTCCCGCAAACCAGATGAATTTGCGCAAACTAGGATGAACTCGCGTAAAGTTCAAATCTGGCGCAAACCTGCTGAGAAACATGAAACATCGACAAATTTGATTACAAACACAAAAATAATGAGATATCCAAACACATATACGATCGAAAACACCTTTAAAACACTTTGTAATCAAACTTTTTGATTAAAAACCACAATTTCAAAAATTCTAGAATTGAACAGTACGAGAAAACGGTTTTTCCAAAAACTCAATAAAATTCAAAATCGATCAATAAAACCGGAATTTCTTGAAAAACGATGTGAATTAAAGAACATTAGCAATCAAAAACGAATCCAACAAACCAATTTTCAATGAAATTCATTCAAAAACACATCCGAATTTGATGAAAAATCAAGAAAACGAGATTTTCTTGAAAATTTCAAGAAAATCAATCAAATTATCTGCTTTAATCCTCAAATTCAGAAACAAAATTCAATCTCTCAAATCTCTCAAGATCTAGATTGGCTCTGATACCAATTGATAGTCCAAGATCAACTAAATCCTAGAGAGAGAAAGTAGAGAGAGAGCAATGTAGCGCAAAGTAACTGTATTGAATGTAAGCGATAAGGTTCTACAAAACAACCAAGACCAAAGGGACTTAAATACCCTTGGTCAATACTACACAGTATTAGACATTAAACACAGTATTTGATCAAGCCTATAAATACAATGATTACTATAAAATCAGACTTAACACCACCAACACAAAATGTATTAGAAACTAGGGATTTAGGGTTAAAGCTTCTTCTCTCAAATTTACAACTAGACCCCCCCCCCACACATTTACACTTTAAACAAATAATTCCCAAACTCTCAACTTTAATACTTAAACCACGGTTATTACATGTGTGTATACTTCCCATCTTTGTCAGCCATCATCTTTTATGCAAGAATATGAGTTTTAAAACCCACACATACTCTCATTTAACACATTTGAACACAAATCCATAAAACTCTCATTTTTAGATATAACCCAACACATAAGCAAATACACATTTTTAGCATAATAAATGGACATTAAGGTATCGTTTGTTTTATAAGAGGTCTGAAGTATAAAGTATTATTTCACTTCTGATTAATAAGAGGTGGTGCCGAAATCTGAAATCTAAAGCAATAAGATTGTTTGTTTTTGTAACGTTTAGAGGCGTCTTGAGAGAAAGGAGAGCATATGAACTGAGGCGGCGATAAGAGGTTTTAAGAAGTTAGGTCATCACTTAGTATTTCAGATGTGTTTTAGAGTTAAGAGACTCTGAAAACTGGAAAAAAAATAGTCTGAATGTAAAAAGGTCTGACCGATTTAGACTTAAGAGCTATTGAGAGGGTTTTTTTGGAAAAACAAACTGCCTATAAAGGATAAAGTGATGATAAAGAACTCACCTATAAGGTTTTTAAGTGAAAACCATATAAATGGTGGAAACCCTAGAAATGGAAGTTGGTGATTGAAGCTTTAGCACTTGTACCCTTGCGACACTTCAACCTTTTCTCCTTAGGCTTTTGGATCCAAGGTGGGTAGGAGTAAATGCAAATATCTTTCCTAGTATTAAATGTTGTGAGGGAGGGTTTAGGAGATGAAAGAATCACCTATAGAGAGGGAAAATTCGGAGCTCTCAATAAATGAAGTGGATCCCCTCTCTAAAAAGCTGATCGGGCAATAAATATCATCTTAGGACCCATCAGCGACAATGTCAGGCGAAAGTCCCCTTTGGTAAGTCGTCGGGCACTCTCTCTAGGAGTGTACCATGACCCATACCCAATCGGCGACTGTCACATGCGAGTATGCCACATGCACTATCACCGGGCATACTCGCTCAAGTGGTACCGAGGCTCAGTTGTTGGGGGCGATTGTGACAAGTGCGACTATGCCTTGGCAATATCACCGGGCATAGTCACTGGGTATCCCCAGACCCCAACTTTAATCATGGAAAGCCAACGATAAAACTTCTATCCTCCCACACGTAAGAGCAAGCACTAGCACGTATATAACCACATAAATTGTAATCCTAACATGTAACAAATAATGTTATTACAAGACTCAGAAATTAAATTTATATACTTGGAGTGATAAAAGAAAAGAGAGGCGGGTTCTTACTCAGAAACCGGGGTGTTACAGTAATTCATCACAATTGATGGAAATATTTGTGGATCACTTTGATGTTGATATTAAAGAATATTTGAACACGAATGAACAATGGGAAGAGGAACGTCAAGAGAGTAACAATGATGACTTGAGAGTACACTTAGACTTGAATGATGTTATGGCAAGTTATACATTTTCTCATGACGAAGATGATGAAATTGCTAGTGTCGATCACTTAGCTGAAAAGTAGGGGTGAAAACAATCAACACGCCAAGAGAATGGGAATTAAGTGTCCAAGAAAATCAACAAACATGTTATTAAACACTTTACTTATCAACATGATGAACTTATAACAGAACTATGTGATGGGTATGATCGAGTTGTCGAAGATGAGGTTCAATCTGATAATGAAATGAAATTATGTATGATGATTTCGAGAACAAAACCAATGCATTTCCCATTCACACTCCAAATGTTCATTGGAGTGTAATGAAGCCTATTGTTAGTGAGAGATATGCTTCAATCACAAAATTAAAAACATGTCTCACTGACTATGCACTTGCAAATGGTCTTCAACTAAGGATATGCACTTATTTGATTACTTATCTAATTTTCATAATGATTACTTATTATTTTCATCTCAATTACTTTTTTTTTAATTACTATTAATTGTTTTATGTAGGTACGAGAGAAACAACAAGAACAAGATACTTGGATGTGGACCACGAAAAGAAGAACCAAAAAGTAACAGTTGTCCACAGAGATTGTGGGCTACTTGGATGAATGATGAATAAAGATGTGGGCAACAATATAACATAGGGTCACTTGTGACTTCGAATTAGATGGCCATGCAATATTGTCGGAAAATTAGACAAAACCCATCAATCAAATTAGTTGAATTAAAAGAATCATCACTTAAGAAGTACAAATGCATAGTACTTAGTCAATTAATGTGCAAGAGCGAAGGCAGAGGCCGTTGATGTTCTTCAAGTTTAATAATGAGTGCATGTATCCATGAATTACAATATAACCTTTTTTTTGTATCACTCTTTTATCCATGAAGTACAATACAATATTTCGGTTGCTTTCTTCGTTGCCGGTAAGTTCTCTGAAATGTTCAGAATCGATGGTGAATCAAAACTTTATATTCTATATTTCTACTTTAGATGTTAGAGATTTTAAGGAATTCAATTATGGTAGTTTCTGTTGGAACTTAGTTAAGAAAAGGAGGAACCTTTTCCTACATATGAGCCAAGACAAACTACACATCACTTAATAAATCCAAACCATTGAGCATTAAATGAATCATTTAATTGCTTGGTTTGGATTGTGGTGTGATTGGTGGGCTCTCTTTGACATTAATAAATATATATATTAAATGTCAAAGATTGGGCCTTGGGGCTGAACCTATATAACCTGCACTTTTCCCTCTCGTTTTTCCAACGAAAAATTCATCAATTCTCTATAATATTTTTGGGTTTCTCCTTCTTCTGTTCTTCACCAAACGTACATGAATCGATAGATTCAAGTTCCACACTTGAATACGATTTTTGTATCCTCTAGACGGACGTTATACGGGCGAAATTCTATCTTAGGACACTGCTTTACGTGCAGGAACTACAACAAAACTAGCCTATTGCGACGACAAAAGTCGTCGCTAAAGATCCAAATTTTGTCCCTATAGGTCTATTGCGACGACCATCGTCGCTGTTGATCTCGTCACTGTTAGTCCGTAGTTGTAGCTCCCTAAAGTGACGACATGTCGTCGCTAAAATTCTAAAATTAAAACTTCAGTTTTTTTACCTTTTGCGAGGACATGTCGTTGCAATAGATGAATTTTTTTTAAAATAAATTTGTTTAAATTTTTTTACCTATAGCGACAACTTGTCGTTGCTATAGATGAATTTTTAAAAATAAATTTGTTTAAATGTCTACCTATAGCGACGACTTATCGTTGCTATAGGAATGAAAGTAAATTAAAATTTTTCCCTACAGCGACGACATGTCGTTGCCAGAAGTAGAAAATAATAATTAAATTTTTACCTATAGCGACGACTTTTTATATCTAAAAGTAGAAAATAAAAATTAAATTTTCACCTACAGCGACGACATATCTTCGTTGTAGATAAAAATATTTTGTTTAAATATTTAAATTTGATACAAAATATATTTTATTCAAATAACCTGATAATTAAATAACTAGACAACAAATTTAAAAACCATAATACCATAATTTGAAAACCGTAATACAATAATTTTGGAAGTCTTGATGCAAAATTAATAAAATCAAATAAACACTAACGTCTCAAATATATTAACATAAATGGATATCTAGTCATCAAACGAGTCACTCTCCGTGTCCTCATCATCATGTTGTGGTGCCTGATGTTGTCCCGCCTGCAATGACGCAAATAATGCATGTGTGTCTATAACAGGTGGAGGGGGTAACTGGCTACCAGGTGGATGGGTATACACTGTATGCATGTACTGGATACAAGCATTTACTATATCAAAGAAACACTTCATCGCATCACTAGTAAGTGGTTGGGGTGGTGGCCTGGGCGGTTCAAAAAACGACGAATAAGCCGAACCCTTCAACTTTCGTCCGATCCCTCGGTTGTGACCGCGACTTTCCCCAAGTACTTTGGTGGTTATTTCTTTCTCCTTTATTGAAGATGAGGCGGTCGATCCATGTTCTTGTGTTTGTGAAGATTTCTCTGCAAGCATTGCTTCCTATATTTTAAAAAAAATATAATTAGTGGATCACAATTAATCTCACCAATATCTTATAATATGCATATGCAATACGTGGATTATAGTACGCGAATCCATTCGATATAGATCAAATCATACAGGCCAAAATTTAGTAGTCAACCGCACAATTTACCCATCGTTGAAAAGATATACTACCCAAAAATTATTAGCAGAGATCTCATGTATATGGAACTTGACACAAGAACCTATTGTTGAATTGGACCATCTTCCTATCTAGCACATCTTAGAATGTTAATTTTCTAATTATACTTTTAAAAATGCACATCTCATTTTACAAGATAACCTATCTGTTGTTTCTTTTTAAACACAACTGTGTTTCTATGCTTTCATAGATGTCGTGTATGGGCACTGTAAATAATGCAATATTGAATTGAATTGAATGAGTCTTTGAATCTAGTTAGCATTGCTTCCTATATTTAAAAAAAAATATAATTAGTGGATCACAATTAATCTCACCAATATCTTATAATATGCATATGCAATAAGTGGATAGTAACCAAACAATCTTAACTACAAACAGATCAAATAAACCACCATCCAATGCGCTAAACAAATGAGTGTATGCAAAATAAATTATAAGCAATGAAGAAAGAAAGATCAATAGCAGAGCTATATGAATATAGCCGTATGCAGTGCTCATAGTTAGCATTCCTGAAAAACTGAATGAAAGGTTGTCTTCTAGAACTAGGAATATGACCATTTGCACTTGACATTCTTTTCAGTGGTTAAACTTGATCATAGAATGAAAATTTCTTATTATAAAAGAGGTATGTGCGTGTGTATATATAGAGTATATATAGACTAATATATTATAGTAGAAGCTCACATACCTTCAAATGGTAGTAATTTGTGAAACCACCCCAACCAACAAACTAAAACCAAGCTCCCTGGAAAAGAGATGATCCTTCAAATGGTGAGTAGAAATGAAAGAATTTATGTAATGAGAAAGGGACATGCTTTGGATTTGAATTCTAGGGCTTAAAAATAACGATTCTAACCTCAAATTTCTTTGTGCACTCCCAATCTACAATAGAGCAACCTGGATTTTTCAATCAGTTCATAACTCCAATGTTTAGAGCTAAATAGAGATCTCAATTTAAACATGAAAACTAAGTATTGAAACAACATTGGTGATTGAAAACCTCAATGGACTCGGTTTTTATCTTTTATCAATATTATGAAAGGTGACCACACACCAAATGACATAGCATGATCGAGAGCAATTTCAAAGCATTTCTCAAACATACAAGAATTAGCAACTAAGAAGTCAAAATTCCAAGCTAAAGGGTGAAATATTGGATAAAAACAATTAAGTGCGTATTATAAAAGTTTCTGATAAATACAAATACTTAAGTATAAAATTCCAACAATCTACTACTAAACATCACAATACAACTATGTAAAACATATAAAATGAAACAACTGAAAAAATCATATAATTTCTTAAGCTAATTAGGCTAAATTTGAACCTTTAGCTTTCTTCTCCTCTGGTCCAATCAGGCTCCTACAAGCTACACAGGGTACAATATCTAATGCAGCTAGACCCGAAAACGTAAAAAGTCAGAAAACAACTGCTGATAAGAATTTTAAAAACAAACCCACATATCCATTCCAATCAGAATAATGATGGAGAGATCGACAGATCGAGAAAAAGAGAAAGATGGGGGCAAAATTAGAATTCTAGTTGTGGTTTGATCGTTACAAAATTAAAAGTTTTTATTCCCCATTTATCTATCCATTTTGTTACTCCTGGGTAATCATCAGTCTTGGGTAACAGAAACCAAATCCAGAGTAAAAAGATTGAAATCAACATGAAACAACAACAAAAAGGTGAATTAAGGGCATTGGGGAGTTCATGTACGTTAAACAGACAAGACAACAAGAGATCATCATCAGAAACAGAGGAGATTGAAATTAATGAAAATGCTACATAACTACAGAACTACCATAAGACCTTAAAGTTAAGGATGAATGGAATTGAAATTAATGAAAATGACCTGAAAAGTGTTGATCCAATTGCAATGAAGATGGCGATAAATTGAATTTTGATAGTGACGTTTATGATATCAAACCTTGAGGAGAACGACTACAAGAAGATTAACACAAAATCAACTTACCTACACCTGATTAACACAAAATCAACTTACCTAGACCTGATTAACACAAAAGAAAAAGCAAATATTCACCTTAACATAGGCCTCCCTTTGGTCTATAATAAGCCCTACATATCGTAAGTGGAAACCGTCTTCCATTGTTCACAATAAATAACATATTTGAGTCTATATATACAACTTACCTAGACCTGATTAATCTGATAAAGATATGTGAATTTCGACACAAAAAAACACAATGAGCAAAATCGAACAACTTACCTTCGATCAGTGAATGAGCAAAATTGAACAACTTACCTTCGATCACTGAATGAGCAAGTGATTAACACAAAATCGACGAGAATGGAGGAAGTCGATTGCGACGAGCGTGAGACGGGAATTGACGAGAGTCTGTGGAAGTCGATTGCGACGAGAATCTAGAGGCGATGAGAGTCTGGGAAGCCGATTGACCTAAAATAATGGAGCAGAAATAGATTAATCCATCTGCTTCTTTCGAGTAGAAATCGAAACCATATGTAGTCTTCGAGCAGAAAATCGAACAATGAACAATGAAAAGAAAAGTTTAATACAATGTCGACTTTGCGATGATGAGTGTAACGACCCGACTCACGGAAATAATAATAATAAACTTTAATATAAAATAACGCCAAAACGGTTCCAATTCAGCAATAGAAATAAAATCAAGGTTTGCGGGTAAACAACCTATTACACAACGCAGTTTAAAACAAAAGAAGACTAAGTCAAGGATCTAGCGACAATCTTCTCCTACACCACGCTCCTCGCATAAGCTTTCCCCTTGTCCTTACTAGAATCATCTGCTGAGTACTTTTCCTGAAAAAGGTTTTTAGTTTTGAAATGCGAGGGTTAGACCGAAAGGTCTAGTGAGTTCTTTCTAATACAGTTCACGCCAAAGCCACATAAAAGATTTATCGAAATATAAACCAATTCAGCTTTTAAAATAAATCATCATACTTACAAACACGCTTCTGGCACAAACTACCATCACGCGGAGGTAACAGCGTGTCTGGCTCATACTACCTTATTTGGGACACCCCCCAATGGAATATACGGGACACCCCCCGGTATGAGAACAGGTGAGACACCCCCCATGACTTGGACATATCGCTAACAACAATATATGCATACATTTCCACATATCAAGCACGATAAAACATAACTCGCATTGAATGATAAACATAACTCGCATTTAACAACATCTCGCATTTATACAAAATATCACGTAATCATCAATGAGGATTGGGTTAGAAAAACTCACCTGATTTGCAAGGACTTCATTACGCACGCTCCAAACCTTATACCGATCACCTAAAGTAGATGGAAGTTCAATATATAAATTTTGGACTCTACTTGAAAGAAAAAACTCAACCAACCCGTCTCCCGGATCCCTACCCGGGGTTGCCCGACTCCTGGCCCCCTTCTTGTTGCCGTCTCCCGGCCCCCTTCTTGTTGTCCTCTCCCGGTTTCCTACCGGGGTCACCCACCTCCCGGGTCTCCTTCGGCTTACCCCGACTCCCGGGGTCCCGCCCGGTTCCTCACTCCGCCTCCCGGGGTCTTTCACAACACACGGGCGCCTCGACTCCCGGGATCCCTCCCGGTTCCTCACTCCGCCTCCCAGGGTCTTTCACAATACCCGAGTGCCCTGAATCTCGGGGTCCCCGCCCCGGTTCCACCAGTACCCGGTCACCCCGGTCGAGTTCTTTCGGTCTCCCCGGTTGGACTCTTTCGGGTCCCGACTTCTGCAACGATTTTGGGGAAATCGCGTTGCCGAACCCTACCCAAATGGAAAGGTGGCTTCCATGGGATTGAATAACAACACGAAACAAACCAACCTCTATTCTACTCTTACCAACGAATCCCTCTACAAGGTTGATTTCTAACTCCATTAAAATCAAAAGGAAAACACCAAAACCTTAGGACACAGTAAAAGCAACTATTCTTCCCTTAATCCTCCCACAATCCAACATTCCCAACTAAAATCAACAATAAAATAGAGTTATAATTTACCTTGATGAACAAGAGACACCAATTTCTTCAATGCCAACCTTCTTCCTCAAATGCACCCAAAATTGTTTTCACCTTCCACAAGTCTCTCTCTCTCTCTCTTTTTTCTAGCCACCACCAAGCAAGAAATGAAATAAAAGACTAGGGTATTAGGGTTAAAGCTTCTTTTCTCAAATTTACAAACTAGACCCCCACATTTAGGCCTTGAGAAAACATTTCCCAAAACTCTAAACTTTAATAATTAAAAAACGAATATTACAATATCCCCCCCCAAAAGAATTACGTCCCCGGAATTCCATTGCTAAACAAACTGGGGCATTGGGACCTCTTGTCTGCCTCCACTTCCCATGTTGCCTCTTGCCCTTTATGATATTGACACTTCACTTTCACTAAGCGAATCTCCTTTATCCTAAACCTCTTCACCTTATGGTCCAAGATACACTTCTTCCAATTCGACACATGGAAGATAGGGTGGATTCCTCGCAGATCCTCAGGTATCTCTAGATTGTACGTCACCTCCCCAAGCCCTCCTGTTATAGTAAAATGTCCTACATAACTAGGCCTCAACTTTCTTTTCTTTCCAAAACGAACCATACCCTTCCAAGGCGAGACCTTCAACATTACTTTGTTCCATACTTGGAATTCAAGACTCATACTCTTCACTCTAAACAATTTATCCCCACTCAGTCGCCCAAGCCATTCTGATCATTTTAATAGCCGAAACATATCCATCGGATTCACCCCACGCTTAACCATAACTTTCGTATACGGAAAGGATCGTTAATATACTTGTAAAGTCTCCCAAAAACTAAACCATATATTTTCTGCTCCGCCCACACCTGGACTACCGGTTCTTTAGAACACACCACGTTAAGGTTTTCACATACCAATTCGTTTCTTAAAAGTAAACATTTTACCCGAGTCAGCTCTTCCGACAACATGCATCCCTGACTAAAATACTAACCCCTCAACTCGACAACATAACATATAGTCAACCTTAGCTATCTCAACAAACTCACAATTATGAGTTTCTTCTTTAGGTAACCAACCATTCAAAAGTAACTTCTCTCAGTACGGCCTACACCTAACGCAAAAGCTCTTTCTTTCCCAAACCATACTGATCACAACCCAACGATGATACCCAAACCATACGCAATATACATACATTGCCCCAAAGGTCATCACCCCATTCCCACATAGAAAAAAATCACATCTCATCACCTGCATAGACCACTGGCTCCAACTGAACATTCATAAAGACACCCACTTCAATTCTCAACGCATCCAACAATCGTCCGATCATAATTGCAATAAATTCAACCTTTACTCGCGCAACAGGGAGTGACCATGCTCCCTAAGAACTATCCCAAATAGCTTAACACTTGACGACAGGTTCACTTGAAACCTTTTCCACACAATACCAAATCTGACTCAAAGGTCTCTCACTCTAAGCACTTCATTCACCTCCCATTTTCCACTTTCTTCTCAAAACCTTACTCAAGTTTCCAAAGATCGGCTCACTAACAGGTGCAAATTTTAGACCAACCGCACGATTTAGCTTTCTTAACCCTAGAACCATAACTTACACCATAATCTCTTTCTCGCACCTCACTAGAAGTTCATTAACCCACTACAGGCAAATCTGAAAACATAGCTTCAAATTTCTGTGTCATTCGTCAAACCTCTTACTTCCCTTCACCCTTGCATGGACACTGTTAAACCAACATTACTTACTCCATTTTCTGACAGTTCCAAAAGTGTTGAAAGTGCATTAGCATTACTATGCTTAGCTAAACGTTTTCCCACAACTCCCACTCGAGATATTCAACCAAACCCTCTCTGAAAACAATACCGAATTCTTAGATGTGTCGTGCAACTCTCTCGCTTTCCAAACAGGGTTGTCCCATCTGCTAGAATTCCTTTATCCTCAAAGATGACTTCGACATCCCCACAGATTAACATAACTACTACCATAACTTCAAGAACTAATCAATTCGACCTTTCCAACAATATCTTGGTGAAATAAGCTATATTCGCACACAACCTAACGCAACACAAGAACACCAGGTTCCTCTTTTAGATAGCCGCCAACTATCATTCGAAACATTATCCTCAACTTAGTAATACCCCGATACCAACCAAACACCCATTCATTCAACGACACGCTCGCCACTTTTGGATAGCTTGCCAGAAATCTTCAGGCGAGGATTCCTACCTATGCTCATTCCAATTCAACAACATGAATCCACTACTTATTCTTAAGAAATCTTTACCACACCAAGGACTTATGCGCCTACCCTGGTATAAATATCATTAACTCATCTACACATCACATCAACAAACTTGCCACTTATAAATCATTCCCCAGAAATCTCCAGACATGGACGTTCATCCTATATAAAAAACACTTGCCAACCACCAACCTCAAAGAAGTTCCTTCCCACCTTAATGAATTGCACACCCACTTATGGCATAAAAATCACCAACTCATCGATACAACCATCACCCTACCACCCTATCACAACACGACCAAAAATCTCCGCGACTAACCTACCCACATACATTTACCGCCCTCTTCATACTGATCATAACACCAATATCTGAATTCAAGGCATTTCACAACTTGGTCTTTCTCGAGTCTGGATAAAACGCAAAATTATAATCCTCCAAATTACTCAACAAGATATTGCTCCTTGCCAGCTCAATCGTGACCTATCAGAAACAAATTCCGGTAGCCTGAAAGATTAAGTGTACTACCCCGAAGATCTAAACGCTCGAAGCGCAACCCCTCCATTTGATCTATATAACTTCACTCCTACACAAACCAACAAAACCTCATCGAATATCACCTGACCGAAAAAACAGTCATCCATTTCCGTAATACTCACACAAGGTGGTCCAACATCACACCATGAAAACTCAACGAAACCATCCATAGCTACTTCTTCATTTTCAGCATCCCACCATTGACCTCGAAAATGGTCGTTGGCTTCAACATCAATAGTCGACATGGTGATACTTCAACCACGTCTCCGACCAACAAGGATTCCCAATGGAACCTACCTCTCCCAATGCTGCAACTTACTGCTATAAAAAGTATCTTAACGACTTTGAATTCCACCCTCGGCACAACCATCTGCCGACATCCACATCTCAAGTCATTGGACAGGAGGTTAAACCATTATAATACAAAAATCCCTAACGTCAAATATCAAGCCTCCAATAACCACTTCCACTGCTCACCAACCTTCCTTAACAGGGACACCAAAGCCAAGGGTCGACCACCCTCCGATCGAGCGCCCTACTTCCACTCTCAAAACTTCCCTCATTCTTAGTTGCAACCTTTCCTATGACCTGGAGAGTTCATAGCCTTCATGCATGACACACCAAAAATTTTAAAGTTTTGACACATTTGAAATTTTAGTAGGTACCACTTTATGAAACAAGCTAGAGTGTACACGACACTACACCGACATCCTTGATTAGCCATGCACAACGATCTCAAGGATCGTTCAACCTCAACTCCACGACAAATTACGCCTCACCACACCCCAAAATCGATGTTGGCACAATTGAAATTGTTTTTGATGGACTTTACCCACGCGATTTATAAGATACTACAAAATTGCTTACACTGAGCGAGTTAGACGACTCTCACCCTCATTGATATGAAAACACATGCTCGTACCAAATTCGCTTATAAAGTCACGTGTTCAAACATTGTTATGATTTTCGCAACAAAAGTTAACTCATGTATAAAGAGATATAAAATAATTCTCCCACACCAAAAATCAAAATTTATCACCCAACGCAATAAATCTGTCTTTTCAATACAAACACACGTTCCCACGTGTCGTCACTTTTCAAAACGACTGCTTCGTAAGGCACACACACGCCAGGATATTTGATATGAATGATATGAGGGACTCTAGCAATTTGTTTGAAACGCAATGCATGAGACCCACTGACATTGAAGGCTATTTACTCTAACAAGGTCAACTGTTTGCACTCACTAAAATTTATCCTATACTCCTTACTTCCAAATGACCAGTCGGGGTCCTCACCTATCCACAACCTCCGGCACCAACGCTTCCCAACATCCTTGAATGTCCCAAGTACCAGTTACCATCGGGACTATTGATTTACAAATCATGCACCCCTCACTCTTACTCAGATAAACTTGTCAACAATTGATCATTTCCATCCGGTCTTCAATCCATCTTATCAGTCTACATCGATATCGCCTCTCCACCACCCTTCAAAAAAAACAACAGATTTCAAATCCTCGTTTTTATCCTTCGATTCCTGGGTTAACATTCTCCTGGTTCCCACTGATCGACATAACAAACTACCAAACCAGAGACTCTCTTTAAGCGAAAAGCTCACCCCCAATCGATATTCTTCCCCTTTTTGGACCCAAGAGGTTCTTCCTCAAGACAAAATATCTACATCCCGCACAAAGCTTACCCCAATAGTGTTAACTTTAACACTACCAACGAGCTCACACAATACTCCAGAAGCAACGCTATCATTTCAATGATAAGACTCACAACCGGAACCACACTCATCGATCATCTCAACAATAGAAATCGAGTGTACTCATGCACCTGTAAATTCATAATGGCATTGGCCAGATGCAATTCTGAATTTACCTTACATGAGAGTCCTCACCACCATTGTCACGATTCTCAATGATCAATCTCTACCTTAATAGCTTCCTATAACTCAGTTGTGTCCCTCTACCCCACAATTTAAGTTTAGGCCCAATTGTAACGACCCGACTCACGAAAATAATCATAATAAACTTTAATATAAAATAACGCCAAAACGGTCCCAATTAAGCAATAGAAATAAAATCAAGGTTTGCGGGTAAACAACCTATTACACAACTGAGTTTAAAATGAAAGAAGACTAAGTCCAGGATCTAGCGAAAATCTTCTCCTACACCACGCTCCTCGCATAAACTTTCCCCTTGCCCTTACTAGAACCATCTGTTGAGTACTTTTCCTGAAAAGGGTTTTTAGTTTTGAAAAGCGAAGGTTAGACCGAAAGGTCTAGTGATTTCCCTCTAATACAGTTCACGCCAAAGCGACATAAAAGATTTATCGAAATATAAACCAATTAAGCTTTTAAAATAAATCATCATACTTACAAACACGCTTCTGGCACACACTACCGTCACGCGGAGGTAACAACGTGTCTGGATCATACTGCCTTATTTGGGACACACCCCCCAATGGCATATACAGGACACACACCCCGGTATGAGCACAGGCGAGACACCCCCCGACTTGGCCATCTCGCTAAGAACAATGTATGCATACATTTCTACATATCAAGCACGATAAAACATAACTCGTATTGAATGATAAACATAACTCGCATTTAACAACACCTCGCATTTATATAAAATATCACTTAATTATCAACGAGGATTGGGTTAGAAAAACTCACCTAATTTTCAAGGACTTCCTTACGCATGCTCCAAACCTTATACCAATCACCTAAAGTAGAAGGAAGTTCAATATATAAATTTTGGACTCTACTGGAAAGAAAAAACTCAACCAACGCGTCTCCCGGGTCCTTACCCGGGGTCACCCGACTCCCGGCCCCCTTCTTGCTGTCGTCTCCCGGCTTCCTACCAGGGTCACCCACCTCATGGGTCTCCCCCGACCAACACCGCCTCCCGGAACTAAACCTTACCCGGGGGCCCTGGCTCCCGGGGTCCCTGGCTCCCGGGGTCCCGCCCGGTTCCTCACTCCGCCTCCCGGGGTTTTTCACAACACCCGGGCGCCCTGACTCCCGGGATCCTGCCCGGTTCCTCACTCCGCCTCCCGGGGTCTTTCACAATACCCGGGTACCCCAACTCCTGGGGTCCCCACCTGGGTTGCCCCACTACCTGTCACCCCGGTCGAGTTCTTCCGGTCTCCCCGGTTGGACTCTTTCGGGTCCCGACTTCTGCAACGATTTTGGGGAAATCGTGTTGCCGAACCCTACCCAAATGGAAAAGTGGTTTCCATGGGATTGAATCACAACACGAAACAAACCAACCTCTATTCTACTCTTACCAACGAATCCTTCTACAAGGTTTATTTCTAACTCCATTAAAATCAAAGGGAAAACACCAAAACCTTAGGACACAGTAAAAGCAACCATTATTCCCTTTAATCCTCCCACAATCCAACATTCCCAACTAAAATCAACAATAGAATAGAGTTAGAGTTTACCTTGATGAACAAAAGACACCAATTTCTTCAATGCCAACCTTCTTCCTAAAATGCACCCAAAATTGTTTTCACCTTCCACAAGTCTCTCTCTCTTTTCTAGCCGCCACCAAGCAAGAAATGAAATAAAATACTAGGGTATTAGGGTTAAAGCTTCTTTTCTCAAATTTACAAACTAGACCCCCACACTTAGGCCTTGAGCAAACATTTCCCAAAACTCTAAACTTTAATAATTAAAACACGGATATTACAATGAGAGTGCACAATGACGATTACAAGGAGGAGGCATGAATGAACAATGTCGACTTTGCGATGATGAATGTGACGAAGTAGATGAATGTCGACTCTTGGACGATTACAAGGAGGCGGCGATTTAGGATTTAGGATTTAGGATTAGGGTTTCAATTTTATTTATTTCTTTTTTAAATTATTAGACACTTATTGCGACGACAAGTCGACGCTGTAGATTCTCCAGGATTTTAATTTCCAAAAAAGATATTTTCATTTAAATTGAACCCTACAGCGACGACAAATCGTGTCTGTAGGGTAGAAAATTTTATTTTTCTATTTTTAAAAGATAAATATTTTTATTCTAAAAATTAAAATTTTAAGTCAAAGTATTTTCGTTCTATAGCAACGACAAGTCGTCGTTATTGGTCGCTAAATTTTTATTTTTTTAGAAAATATTTCTTATTTTATGGAAAGAAATTATTATTAATAATTAGTGACGACATGCCGTCGCTGTTTATTTCATAAATTTTGTTTTATTTATTAAAATAAATCAGCACGATGGGAAAAAATTAATTGAACCCTATTGCGACAACATGTCGTCGCTATAGATGTTTATTTTTTTAAAATGTGTAAAAATATTATTTTAATACCTACAGCGACGACTTCTGGCCGTCGCTATAGCCTTTGTCGCTATAGAAATGATTTCCTGTAGTGAGGCCTCAATCGATTTCAATTCCTACAAGAATCTTCTATTCAAGTAAGGATTTAATTGGTGTTTTATAATTTGATTGTTGTTGTATTATGTGAATTACATAGATTTTATATATAAGAATTTCTATTTTCCATTATAATTTTATCCATATATATACGAATATTGTTTATGTGATTGATTACTCCTAACAATTTCTTATGTTAATTCGACCTACCCAACTGTTAATTGCTAAAAAGGTTTGTTGTTCTGATTTATTTTTCATCATTCTTTGTATAACTTTGTTGTTTTGTTTTGTTTTGTTTTGTTTTAGTGTTTAAGTTTGATTTAAAAATTGGTTTTGAAGTGAAAAGGTTTATTAAAAAGCAATCTTAGATAGAAAAATGTAAAAATGATAAATAGAAAAATTACAATTATATAGGAGGTCCGAAAGAAATATAACAGTATTAAGAGCTCTTATGTTCACCTTTTAATAAATTACTAGAAGCGTACTCGCGCAATGCAGTGAGATACATCACAATTTTAATGTTTTATTTTATTTTTTTATTTACAGTACGATTTTGGATGGTTTTGAGAAAGTGATAATTTTTTTTTATAAATTTGTTTAATTTAGGCTTAATAATATAATGTTTTTTTATATAAAAAAATTAAGTATTTTGTTATAATTCAATGATTATCTTATATATTTTAATGACATCTAAAAAAATAACCAATTACATATTTAATAATATAATTAAAACAAATTTATAGTAATATAATATATTAATTAATAGTGATACATGGAAATGTTTGAATAAAAGGAAGACATGCACATACCAAATTGGTGGGTGTTAGAAGCCTGCAGTAGTAATATGTAACTTGTGCTTTGATACTTGTAAATTAAGAGATTTTTAAAATCTTGCATAAAATGATGGTACATTGTGCCTAATAATTTGTATTTAAGAGTTTTTTATCTCTTATTTATTATATAGTATAGATATAGATTTATATTAGTTAAACTGACGGAAAAAAAACACGACCATGCCTCCATACTTTTCGATTACATACTCGAATAAAGAAATCATCAAGATATTTATATTTTTGCGATCACTTCACTTGTATCATTTTTAAACAATTTGTACATTATGTCAAGGAAAGAAGTATATATTTGTTCAATAAAATAAATCAAATATTAGATAATGGTAACATTTTTAACAAAACCAAAAGGTTGTGGCGTACTGGTTAAGGCCCTGGGGGATGTGGTGGAATATCTCATTTGCCTAGGATTCGAATTCAGACGTACACAACAATATTGTGGCCATTGAGATTTAATCATGGCTGATGTCCTACAGTCATAATTTGTCAAGGCATTAGTCTAGGACACCCTTCCTAAAAAAAATATTTTTAACAAAATCAAAAAATAAAGAAAATAGAAATTTTCTAAAGATGTTTTAAGAATCAAATACTAAATTTGACATTAAATTACTTTAATCGGGACATATAATCTTACATCAAATTTGATGTAAAACTATCCGCTTACATCAATGGGAAAAAAAATAAAATGGAACATATCTAGAATATTACATGTTGGTGTAAGATTTGGTGTTACTCATTAGAGTAGATTTATTGTTTGTAGCAACTTTTGCACCAATTTTTATGGATTTGTGACTAGGCGCGGAAATAAGAATTTTTTTGAATGGTGACACGATTTGACTATAAGAAACGAAGATATAAATATTTTTTTTATAGAATCATCATTGATCTGCTAGTTAGTTCTTTGATTTTCGTATGTGAAGTCCTATGTTCGAGTCATTTATGACAAAAAGTTTTCAGCATAATAAAACATAAATTAAAAGCTAAAACTAATAAAATGACACAAACATGATTCAAATTTTCAGCATAATAAAACATAAATTAAAAGCTAAAACTAATAAAATGACACAAACATGATTCAAACCTGCATCTAAGTCGAGAGAAAAATCATACAAACCAACTTAATTAACAAAGGAAACTTGTGTTCTCAATGTAGTTCCAAAATTTATACGACTACACACAACACAATAATACGGTGACACTTTTCACTAGCATAAAATTTTTAACACTACGATATAAAAACAAAGTGGTGGCACGGATGCACTAGTGTGGGTTCGGCCCTTGTTTGTGACTTTGTGTAGTATTTTATGTTATCCATTAAAATACCCTATCTAAATCCTTAAATCATTATTTAAAATGAAGAAAGTAGTAGAGAAAAAATATTAATATTGGAGGAAATCTCCAAAATCTATTTAAAAGGAGTAGGAAGTGTTATTAATTATTTTCCTATACCATTTTACAAAAATATTTGGTTAGGGTTTGTAAGATTATTAAATGAAATAATATTATAATTGATGTTAAAATATCAAAAGTAAAATAAAAAGGTTAATGTAATTTATTCAATTATCTTTAGAGATTTTAACTTTTAATTATTTATTTCAAACAATAATGATCGCAAGCTTCATGATACCCAAATAAAAGCATTGAGCTATTAATATTTCATAACAACCACCTTTAAACATATAAAGCAACCAAGAAGCCATGGATTTCAACTCCAAATAACCTACCTACCATCTGCAATTGAAGTTCGGGAAAACCAATGGCATCTGGTTCCTTTAATCTTATTTAACACACAAACATAATTAGACATAATTCAAACTCATCAGCTTCTTCATTGTTTGGATTTTGATTTCATCTCCTCTTCAACAGTTGCAAGGATTGCATTTGCAGTTATCTCCACACTTGCATGCATGTCCACCCTCTGCAACAAAGCTGCTCTCACTTCCCTCACCATACCTAATACATAAATATAATAATATTCTATCATATAATTACCAATTGATTGTTTTATAACAATACTACGTATATATAAGGCATATATGTAACTTTGCTTGTAAATTACTATACCATGTTAGAATCACTGTGAAATACTTATAAAATAACGATTTGTTTTTTCAGAATCAAAATCGACGACGTACATCTGTTTTGGGGCAACACCGTCAACGATCACAGCAGTGGTGGTCGTTTGCTCAATGTCAGGGTACATTCCACATCTGCAAACAGGAATTCAAATTCAACAAAAAAGAATCGATGAAATTGATCGAGAAATTAAGATGGAGGAAGGATTTTTACCCGTTGCAGCTGCTGCCGCATGAGCAGCTTGAACCACAACCGCACTTTCCATTACAGCAAGACATGATTGAGAGATTTGGAAGGTTAATTAATTAAAGAGGATACAAGTGTGTCTTTGATGGAATTCACTAAAGCTTGATGGTGTTTATGGGAATGATCATTGGGTGCTATATATAGGAATTTTTGGTGAAAATGGCTCAATCTCCACTGTACACGTGTATGCATCTAAGGGCCTTCAGGTACCTACATAGGGAATTATTCCCACTATTACTTATTAAGAAATTATATTCTCAATAATAATGGGGTAAGCTAAATGCACATTGTATTTATTGTTAAATGTATTCTACTTACTAATTTCATCATCAAATTAATATCAACATCAACACCCTTTCACAATTTCTTATATATACAATTCTACATCACATCTACAAAAGATGACATTAACAATTCTTTGAGAAATTATACTCACAACAATCATAATTTTTACTACAAAAGTGTGTTCACATCAGCATTTTTTAGCCTAGATGGCACTTTATCAATTGTCTTAGAAATTACCATAGCAGATGATGGTCTTAGGTTCCTACTACATGCTGGCCTGGTTAATTGGGGTTCAAATTTTGTGTAGAAAATATAAAAAGAAAATGACTTAGGGGTTGTTTGTTTTTACAAAAAAATCTCTTTATGGCTCTTAAGTCTGAATCATTCAGACCTTTTTACATTTAGACTGTTTTTTTTTTCAGTTTTCAGAACCTCTTAACTCTTAAATACGTCTGAAATAAGAAGTGGTGACCTAACTTCTTAAAACCTCTTATCGCCACCTCAGTTCATATGCTCTTCTTTCTTTCAAGACGCCTCCATACGTTACAAAAACATACAATGTTGTTGATTCACATTTCATACTTCAGCACCACCTCTTATTAATCAGAAGTAAAATAAGACTTCGGACCTCTTAAAAAACAAACGACAACTTAGAGTTGATGTGTGAATGTGGAATTGATAGGGGGTTGCATATCACCTTTTTTAGAAAGTGTTATTTAAATTTACCCATTCCATTTGTAAACTATTTTCGGTCCAAAACAAATATTTATATTTTTTATTTTTGTTTTCTAAAATAATTGTATACTTTCAAAAGTAAGTGCATGTTTTTCAATTTCTACCCTTAATTTTTATATGACATGAAATAATTCATTAATCTTTCTATTATTAAAGGTAAAATTTTCATTAACCTAGTTAAAAAATATAATAATTATATATTTTTAATATTATATGCATTTTTCGTATCCAACCTACTAATTTCTCTCATATACATCAACATAAGATGTGTTTTTTCACATTTCTAAAGTTTCCATTAAACCAAAACATTTGATTATTTATGAATCAAAAAACCAGTTACATATTTATTATTCAAATTGGTAATACTCAATTTATCTTCTATGTTTTCTCTAAATCATTGCAAGAGAAGAACATATTCTTTGAGAAATATGCAAACAAAAACGTAAAATAAAAATAAAGTACAATTTCTGAAGCATAAAGTACAATAATGGAATTGTTGTTTATTGGTATTGCTTTGTTGTCACAATTGCTATCACCAAGGGTGGGATCCTTTCTTTTGAGAACAAAAGAATGGTCATAAACACCCCAACTTACCTTTTCCTCTTTTATCCAATTCAATTTAATATTACAAATATAGATTAATATAAATACAAATATATAAATTATTGTTTCATATGTTTTGTTATTATGTGTGTACGATCATGTATGTGTATGTGTATGTGTATGTGTATGTGTATGTGTTTTATATATAAACATAATTTTATGTTCTTTTCACACGTAAAGTAATATTGAATGTTTCATATATGAAATAATATTGTATGAAACCTAATAGTAAGTTTGTAATATTTATTGGATTTGTATTTGATTTGTCTTCTATAAATATATATATGTGTGTGTGTATATATATATGTATGTATATAGAGAGAGGAAGGTTCAAACGAGAACACTAACTATTTAAGAAAACAAAAAACAATAAAAAGCAGCAGCCCATGTACAAAATCATATGTGATTTTACATTAACCCGAAAAAACTGGACGCGGACGACTTTGGGTCGCGTGAATCATATATGATTTTGTACGTGAATCATATATGATTTTGTATGTATTCGACTGTTCTCGTGTTTTCTTAAATAGATGTTCTCGTATGAACCCACCTCTCCATATATGTGTGTGTGTGTGCGTGTGTATGTGTGTGTGTGTGTGTGTGTATATATATATATATATAGCCTTAGGTTCATTTGAAAAATGGTAAATGTATAAGAAATAGAGAATTGATCTGAGTCCTTTATTTGGTCAACATTTGTGGCTTTAACCGTGAAGCACCGGATAATATCTTGTGTGGTCTGTAGAAGATAGAGGGGCAATTTCATAAAATACGCGGGACGAGTTCATATGTGAACATAGGTGATTCACATATGAACTATACGTTCATATATGAATCAATTAATTAGTTCATATGAGAATCATTTTATTAGTTCATATGTGAATCATATGTGAATCTGTTAATTAGTTCAACTGATTCACATATAAACCTACAGTTAATTAGTTCATATGAGAATCATTTTATTAGTTCATATGTGAATCATATGTGAATCTGTTAATTAGTTCAACTGATTCACATATAAACCTACAGTTAATTAGTTCATATGAGAATCATTTTATTAGTTCATATGTGAATCATATGTGAATCTGTTAATTAGTTCAACTGATTCACATATAAACCTACAGTTAATTAGTTCATATGTGAATTAGTTAATTAGTTCATATATGAATCACAAAGGTTCATATATGAATCGGTTAAAAGAGTTCATATGTGAATTACATTGGTTCACATATGAACATAGAGTTCATATGTGAATCATCCAAGTTCATATATGAACTCGTCCCATGTATTTGAAAAAATTACGAAACTGTCTTTCCATTTTCGGAATAGCCACAACTTTTGACCAGTCAAAGCCACAACTGTTGACCAGTCAAAGACGCAATATTTGACCAGTCAAATCCGATCTTGACCGAATGAAAGGTTAGGATTACTTCTCTATTTCTCATACATTACCATTTCTCAAATGAACCTCTCCTTATATATATATATATGTGTGTGTGTGTGTGTGTGTGTGTGTGGTCATAGGTTTAAATAAGAAGTGCTAAATATATGAGAAGTAATCATATCCCTTTATACGGTCAAGATCGGATTTGAGTGGTAAATATTTATGGCTATGCCAAAAATAGAGGAGTGGTTTCATAACTTTTATAAATAGGTGGCAAACGGGTTCATATGTGAACTCGTGTAACTCGCATATGAACTATTTTAACTGATTTACATATGAACGTTTGTGATTCACATATGGACTAATTAACTGATTCACATATTGTAACACTCGGAATTTCAGGTAAGTACTAAGATTTCCTTAACCCTTCATTTTAAATGCTAATTGAGGTAGAACATATCTGTTTATTGCTAATTGTATCTAAGGTCATTCATTTGCATCATCGGAATCCTAGTCGCGCTAAGAACCTACACGAAACAGCATGTATGATGTGGCCAGCGACAATGTCGGTGACAATGACAAATGTCAAAGTCGTCGTGGCACAATCGCCTCAGGAGGAGTACCCTCGGTACAACCCCGGCGACATTGCCCCTGCGATTGTGACATGGGCATTATCGCCCATCACAATCGTTGCCCTTATACCGTAGGACGGCGTTGGGCCGCGACAATGCCCTAGGCAAAGTCGCCAGGCATAGTTGCCCGCGGGGCATGAGCTGCTGATAAGTTTTGGTTTAATGCCTCATTTCTACACTTCATCTTAGAAAAAAAAATGGGATAACTTTGTTAGGGACGATTTTTCAGCAACCAAGCACTCTCTTCATCAACACTCTAGGGTTTGGTGGTTGGGATCATTTATTGTTCATTAAACCACCATCCAAGGTCATTTCATTGAAGTATTCTATCCAATATCTCCTCTTCTCAACCAAGGCTTCATCTCTCATCATCTAGGGTTTCTATTTTCTAGGTTTTAACCAAAACCTAGATTGTGAGTTTATAAACCTTTGTCAAAACTAGATACACATCATAATCTACTACTTGTTATTATCTTGTATATTCACTTGGAAAATGCTCATACTTAATGTCTAAGTATTTGGGTTTCTTTATGTAAATATGTTTCTATGAAACTTGCCATGATTTAATGTATGTCTATCTTGGTTTTATGTTGATTTCTACTTGGGACACCTTATGGTGATATAATATCTACTTGATGAAAATGGTTGTCATACGAGTCTTATGTGGGACTTTATACTGATTAGGATGGTAATATTGTACCCATGGTTGGTATCGAAATATTTGTGGTTGTAATGTGCCTCAAGACCTCCTATAAGTTATGTTGGACGAACCAAGTCAGTAGACACTAGGAGGATGTAGTCTTGGGTGCCACCGTCATGGTATGTGCCTAGACCTCCGCCATTCAGGGTAATGCCATGGTTGTAGTCCTCGGGTGTGTCGGGCCTTTCGGATGTCCCTCTTAGTAGTTGGCATCAAGGTATATCGACTCTTTGGGTGGAACTTGATTGGTGCTATGGGTCTCCCCTATTGACTCCACATTTAATGAACAATTTGGTTAACTGCTGATAAGAATTTTATGTGGATTTATATGCTATTTCTTGTGCACACTCACTAGGCTTTTTGGCCTAACACTTGTTTGGTGTCGATGTGTATCTCAGGTTCTAGTGGTGCTGATTCTAAACAAGCTTAGATTGCGCTTGGGTGAGAGCTTGGGGAGGGTGCAATTCGAGAGCACTTTTTGTGAAGACGTTTTGGGTTATAGATGACACCCCTTTTGTAATCTTCTTTCTACCATAGGAATTAGATTAGTTGGTTGTTGTTTATTTCCGTTATATTACAATTGTAATTAACAGATTTTTATATTTCCCCATTTTTGGGAGGCTCGGTTTCTTTAGCAAATCTATATACCATGTTCCATTTTCCGGAATTTTTGTTATCCCTATTTTTAGGGTGTTACAAGTTGGTATCAGAGCTTTAGTTTAAGTGAACTAGGTATTGACCTTAGTATGCCTAGACTTAAGCTTTAAGCATAGAGTTAAGTTATCACCTTTGGGGTAGAATCTTAGGTGGGGAGAGCGTTAGGACTTACGGAATTACGCAAATTAAGAGTTATAATTGTGGTACCAAGAATCCTTGTGTATGATTTGTTCATAATTTCATTTAGCTACTACTATTATGAATACATTGTTACGTGAGTATGCTTGCAAATGCCGTTATTATGATAAATGAAATGCGTATTAGTACGTACAATGAGTTAAACTCACTTAGTCATTTCTCAACCTCTTTCTCGTACCTGTATGGCAGAAATCCATGGTAAATACTCGTAGCAGACTCCCAGACCTCCAAGCGGGTCGTGTGGAAGTGGAATCTACTGTCGATCAACCTTCCTTGGTCGAGACTTCAGTGGGGCCTCACATACTCACCATCTTGGGCGGGGGACCCGAACAGGTCCCACGAGTGAATGTTGCCAACAATACTCTGATCATCGAGGAGGTAACGATGGAAACGAGAATCAGGGATTGCATGATGCAAGCCATGAACATGGTCATGGCCCAGCAACAGAAATTCTTTATAAAGCTACTGGAGGATCGAGATGCTAGTCACAGCCAACACGAAACAATGGCGGAGAATATCGTGAATGGGTCGGGCGGTGGACCGGCGGCCGTGGGAATGGAAGAGCATGCTACTGTTAGAGATAAGCGAAGGGAATCCGGATGCACTTACAAGACTTTTCTGGGGTGCCACCCAAAGGAGTTTTCGGGTTCCTCAACTCCGGTCACTTGCATGTATTGGCTAAAGGAGGTAGAAATGGCCTTCGAATCTAGCGAGTGCGACGATTCACAACGGGTCAAATTTGCCTCTCAGCTACTCAGGGGAGAGGCCCTGATCTGGTGGAATCTCACCCGCTCTGTCCTACTCCCGAAGTTCTCGCCAAGTTAACTTGACCGGTTTTCAAACAAAAGATCATGGACAAGTACTGTAGTGAGCGGTCGTTGGTAGGGGTGAGCAGAACCCGACCGACCCGAATAACCCGACCCAACCTGACCCGAATTTTAGCACTAAACCCGATATCTGATTAACCGATCCCCAAATCACTCGAACCCGATTAACTAATCAGGTAAAGTAGGATCGGGTTGGGTTCCCAAAACCCAAACCCGACCCGCCCAAAATATCCGAAATCCCATATTCCCCCTTATTCCCTAAATTACTTCCAGTCTTAAGATTTTGAAACTTTCAATTCAAAAACAAAGAGATCGAGAGTTTGAGACCTCTCTGCCTCTCTCGAGTCTGCAGATCAAGACACCGGCGACCTCTCTGCCTCTCTCGAGTTCTCAACGACACACCACCACACGGCTCACGCCGAGTCGCCCCGCTGCACGCCCCTGCGCCTCACCACCCCACGACTCAATCTCATTCCTACGGCCTGCACGCAGTTCTCTGTGATTTGGACCATTTGGTACTGTAAGTTCATAACTTAAGACTTTGAGTTATCTATCATTTAGGGCTTCATTCTTTATTTAGAGCTTCTCTTTCTGATTTGTGAAATGATGTTGACTCCCTGCGCCTCCCAAACCCACAAATCTTTCTTCCAAGTTTCCAAGACTTGTGAAATATGTTGAGAACTTGTGAAGAACAAACCCTAGAAATAGAGATTTTTAGAAGAGAAAACTTTTGGATTTTCTAATTCTGATTTGGAAATTCTAATTTGGATTTTCTAATTATGAACTTGTGAAGAACAACCCGATTTGACCCGATCCGAAACCCGAAACCCGAAACCACCCGAAACCCGAATACCCGAAGTTTTGTTTGGACGGGTTTCGGGTTCCACAAACCCCACCCGAAACCCGATCGGGTTGTGACTTTTGGGGCCCGACCCGACCGATGCACACCCCTAGTCGTTAGACAAACTAGAACAGGAGTTCAGGAATCTGAAGAAGGGGACTCGGTCCATTACCGACTACTCCAAGATCTTTCTGGAAAAGTTGAATTTAGTGGGATATCTGGTCCCCGACGAGAGGGCAAAGATTAAAGCTTATCAACTTGGGTTACCGGCCGAGATGAGGACGGCGGTAAGAAACGCTAGAGGATCAACATTGAAAGAAGTTATTGAGGAGTCATTGCTAGTGGAAGATGACATACTAGCAGGAAGGGAAGAGAAGGGGTAGACTGGGGAGAAACGGAAGTGGGAAGAGTCATCTGGGCCCGTTCGTCAACCTAAGTCGTTTGCAAGTGGAAGAGTTGGTGACAACTGTCGTGAAGATCGGTGGTGCCACAAGTGCAAGACCAAGCACTCTGGCTCATGCAACCCAAGGTCTTACTCGGGTCCTAACGTATGTGCCAAGTGCGATAAAAAGAGTCACGCAACTCGAGGGTGTCCTATCTGGGGGCCGATGTGTTTCGAATGTCGGGAACCGGGCTACATGAGGAAGGATTGCCCAAAGCTAGTGGGTGTCAGCCGTGGAAGTTCGTTTGAGTCGACGGCAAAGGTAGAGCAATGATCGAGAACGCCAAGCAGAGCTTTTCGGATGAATACCGAGGAGGCAAAGGAGATGACCGATGTGGTTTCGGGTACGTTCCTAGTAAACTCCTTGCCTACTCGCGTATTATTTGATTCGGGTGCTACGTGTTCTTTCGTGTCGAATATTTTCTGTATGCTATTCATCACTTCTATTAGTGTTCTCTCCGATGCATTAGTAGTAGAAGTAGCTAATGGGGATCAAGTGATCGTCCAAGATCGTTTTTGCGACTGTACCCTTGAAATAGATGGTCATCCCTTTGAAGTAGACTTACTACCTATGGCTATAGGAGGGTTTGACGTAGTCATAGGTATGGATTGGCTGTCAAGGCATAAGGCCGACATCTTTTGTTCTAAAAAGATGATCCAAGTGCCTTTGGAGGGAAGTGGGGTAGTCACCATCTATGGGGAGAAAGGGAAGAGGATTAATCCTATCATCTCCTCTCTTAAAGCTCGAAAATTCCTAGCGAAATGTTACCCCTCGCACCTGGCTTATGTGGTGGACGCGAAGAAAGAGAAGAAGTTGGTGGAAGAAGTGAAGATTGTGCAAAATTATCCTGACGTTTTTCCGGAAGACCTACCCGGTCTACCACCGGAGCGTCAAGTGGAGTTTCAAATCGATTTGACTCCAGGAGCGGCTCCGATAGCTCGTGCACCCTACCGTTTGGCTCCTACCAAGATGCGGGAGATGATGATGCAACTCTAAGAGCTCCTAGAGAAAGGATTCATCCGACCGAGCTCATCGCCTTGGGGAGCACTGATTTTGTTTGTAAAGAAGAAGGATGGGTCTATGCGAATGTGTATAGATTATCGGGAGCTCAATAAGGTCACGGTGAAGAACAAGTATCCCTTACCACGTATTGACGGTCTCTTTTATCAACTTCAAGGCGTGGGATGCTTTTCAAAGATCGATCTTCGATCGGTTATCACCAAGTTAGAGTAAAGAAGGAGGATTTATCGAAGACTGCTTTTTGGACGAGATACGGTCACTACGAGTTCTTGGTGATTCCATTTGGCTTAACCAATGCTCCGGTCGTATTTATGAATTTGAAGAACCGCGTATGTCATCTTTTCTTGGACAAGTCCGTGATCGTCTTCATCGACGACATACTGATATACTCAAAGGATGAGGCCGAGCATGGGAAGTGTCTACGGGAGGTGCGTGAGGTTCTCCGAAAAGAGAAGTTATACGCCAAGTTCTCAAAGTGCTAGTTTTGGCTCAAGGAAGTGCAATTCTTGGGCCACGTGGTGTCTGAAGACAGGGTGAAAGTAGACCCGACAAAGATAGAGGCGATGATGAATTGGTAACCGCCAACGAGTCCAACAGAAATCCGAAGTTTCTTGGGGTTGGCGGGTTACTACAGACGTTTCATACAAGATTTCTCCAAGATAGCTTCGCCACTCACTTCCCTCACGAGAAAGAATGTCAAGTTTCTTTGGACCAACGCGCAAGATCAAGCCTTTCAAATGCTCAAGAAGAGATTGTGCGAAGCTCCGATCTTATCCCTACCCGAGGAATCAGAGGACTTTAGAGTGTATAGTGATGCTTCTAAGATGGGGCTCAGGTGCGTTCTAATGCAACGAGGAAAGGTGATAGCTTATGCATCACGACAACTAAAAGACCACGAGAAGAATTACCCTACTCATGACTTGGAATTGGCAGCGATGGTCTTTGCATTGAAGTTATGGCGGCACTATTTATATGGGACTAAGTGTACTCTCTTTACTGATCACAAGAGTCTTAAGTACATCTTCGATCAAAAAGAGCTCAACATGCGGCAAAGAAGGTGGCTTGAACTTCTAAAAGACTATGATTGTGACTTGCTCTACCATCCCGGTAAGGTCAACGTGGTGGCGGATGCGTTGAGTCGAAGGAGCTATGATGGTGGTGTCAAGTTAACCCTCACAAGAATTGATGTGGTATCAAGTCTCTTGGAAAACATCAAAACAAGTCAGAGAGAAGCGCTCAAGGAAGAAAATCTCAAATCTGAAGTCATGGTGAAGCAAAGTGAACTTTTGACGGAAGGATGAATTTGGGTACCAAAACTTGGTGGAAATCGAGAGTTGCTTCTAGTGGGAGCACATAAGTCGAAATACTCTATACATCCGGGTAGCACCAAGATGTATGGAGACTTAAAGTTGAACTATTGGTGGCTGGTGATGAAACTAGATGTGGCCAATTATGTGGAAAGATGTGTCACATGTCTTCAAGTCGAGGCAGAGCATCAAAGACCGTACGGAAGTTTACAACCGTTGTCTATTCTCGAGTGGAAATGGGACAACATCACTATGGATTTTGTGACAAAGCTACCGAAGACCTTGCGAAGTCATGACACCATTTGGGTAATTGTTGACCGGATAACCAAGAGTGCGCATTTCATTGCTATGCGAGAGACCTTGCCAATGGAGAAATTGGCCAAGCTTTATATTGATGAGGTGGTATCGAGGCATGGAGTCCCACAATCCATCGTATCGGATCGAGACAGTCGCTTCACATCGAACTTCTAGGCTATCTTACAGAAACAGTTAGGCATAAGGTTAAACTTGAGCACGACCTACCATCCTTAAACGGATGGTCAGAGCGAGAGGACCATACAGACGCTCAAGGACATGCTGAGGTCGTGTGTCATTGACTTTGGAGGTAGTTGGGACTCACACCTACCTTTGGTGGAGTTTGCTTATAATAACAGTTACCATTCTAGTATTGGAATGGTACCGTTCGAGGCGTTGTACGGGCGGAAGTGCAGAACCCAGTTTGTTGGCTTGAAGCGGGCGAGAAGCAATTCGCCGGACCGGAAATCGTTCAAGAGACGGTAGATAAAGTGAAAGAAATTCGAGAATGATTGAAGGCGGCTCAAGACCGATAGAAAAGTTATGCGGATAAGAAGAGAAGACCGATCGAATTTCAAGTGGGTGATCGTGTCATGTTGAAATTATCTCCATGGAAGGGGATTATCCGGTTCGGGAAGCGCGAGAAGCTTAGCCCCCCTTTCCTTGGACCCTTTGTCATCTTGGAGAATATTGGCCTTTAAGCGTACCGGTTAGATTTACCACCAGAGATGGATGGAATACATCGTACCTTCCATGTGTGCTACCTCCGGAAGTGCCAAGCCGAAGAGGATAGTGTGATCCCCTTGACGGAAATCCGAGTAGATAACGGGAACCGTTGCGTAGAAGAACCAGAAACGATATTAGAGTCAAAGGTGAAAAAGTTGCGGCATAAGGACGTGATCATGGTCAAGGTCCAATAGAAGCACCATTGCGGTGCTAACGTCACTTGGGAGTCCGAAGATGATATGAAGAAGCGTTACCCTCGATTGTTTAATTTAGGAGTCCGAAGATGATATGAAATCCCAATTAGGTGGGGAGGATTGTAACACTCGGGATTTCAGGTAAGTACTAAGATTTCCTTAACCTTTCATTTTAAATGCTAATTGAGGTAGAACATATCTGTTTATTGCTAATTGCATCTAAGGTCATTCATTTGCATCATCGGAAGCCTAGTCACGCTAAGAACCTGCACGAAACAACATGTATGATGTGGCCAGCGACAATGCTGGTGACAATGACAAATGTCAAAGTCGTCGTGGCACAATCGCCTCAGGGGGGTACCCTCAGTACAACCCCGACGACATTGCCCCTACGATTGTGACATGGGCATTATCGCCTGTCATAATCGCTGCCCTTGTACCGTGGGACGGGGTTGGGCCGCGACATTGCCCCGATGACAATGCCCTGGGCAAAGTTGTTAGCGCACAGATCTATTGGATTCAAGATCATCCAATCTAAAGCTAACGCCGGAAAGTCAACTCTTAATATAAGTCTAATGTCGTTTGTAATAAAATGTCAAAGTATTAGTTTTTAGTATTTTATTATTATTCCTAAATATCTAGATATTATTAATTTAGATATTTAGTTAGTTAGATATTAGTTTAGTTTAATATTAGTTATTTTGCAAGTTGGTGATAGTGTGTTAGACAAGCTATCTTGAGATATCAGATTAAAAACACAACACACATAGTTAACAACAAACCAAGGTGTAAAAAGAAAGAGCTTCAAAGATCAAAACCAAACCTTGTAATCGTTGAATATTAATCAAACAGGTTGGTAATCTTGTTATTGTTATTGTCGATAAGAACTTGATCATATATATTGTGGACCGACAATTGGTATCAGAGCTGAACCAGATTCAAAAAATCAAATTTTTATAAAACTCGACTGTGTTCTTCATATGCAAAATCATTTTCGTGTTTTAGGTTGTTTTAGGTGTTAAAATCGATCAGGTTGTGATCGATAGGTGTTATAGATCGATTGGGTATACTTTGATTTCATTATTACACTTCAATCGAGTCCCAATTTTGTGAAAATTGTGTCTGAGTTCACGTTCTAAAAACACACTATTCCATCGATTGGATTTTCTAAAGGTGTTTGTTTTCGAGATCAAAGGGTTACAATCTGTTCTAGATAGGTTAGTGGTCATTTTATTACAATTTGGGACTGCTAATCGTGGAAAAACAGGGTTATTTAAGACAAACAGATCGTTTTTTCGAGAACAGGGACGAACTCGCGCAAACACAGGGACGAACTCGCGCAATTTGAACTTTGTGCCACCCACTTTTAGCGAGAAACGACTTTTGCGCCATCAACAACTCGCGCAAAACTCTATTTCGTGCGACTAACTGCTCACGCAATCTTCAAAATGCACGACCTACTTCTCACATAAACTTTGTTTCGCGCCAACCATTACTCGCGCAAAGTTCCATTTCTCGCGACCCGCATCTCGCGCAAAACTTGACTTGCGCCACCTACATTTCACGCAAAACTCCAAGACTCGCAAACTTCAGTTCGCGCAAATCTCAGAACGCAATCTTTTGCGCCAATTTCACACTTAGACAATTTTTTGCAAACTGTAATATGGCCTTTAATTGTGAATTTTTTTTTCTCTAGGGGCGTTGCCCCTCGACCCCGTGCTAAGTCTGCGAAGGGGGACATAGTTCTGATTGTGATCAAAATTTCTATTCAAAGATTCTGTATCTTTGTGATTTTATCTGGACTAACGATCAAATCCAAGTTCTTATTGCACATCTTAATCAAACAGGATGACATCAAGAGAAGCTCTAGCGATCGGAACTGACACAAAGCCACCAGTACTCTTCAGGGGAGAGTATGAGCAGTGGAAAGATCGGTTCATGGACTTCATTGAAAGACATGATTTGGGTGTTTTAATCAAGAAATCCTTAGAAGTAGTTATGGCACATGTTTGGAGGACTCCTCCAGAGGGAACTGGTGAGCAACCATATCAACTTAAGTATGAAGATCTAGATGGTGAAAACCTAATCAGAGCAAAAGCTGATAGATTAGCAAAGTCTTTTATTCTTCAAGGCATTCCAAATGAAATATATGTGAAGATAGACAGCTATAAAGCCTCTGGCAAACAGATGTGGGATCAGCTAGAGAAAATGATGCTAGGTTCAAAGGTTGGGAACCAGCTCAAAATATCTAACTGCCTAAACAACTATGAAGAATTCAAAGGCAGAATTGGAGAGTCTCTAGAAGTCACATACGACAGGTTTGTGACCTTGCTGAATGAATTAAGCAAGAACAAGGTCAATAAATCACAGATAGAGCTAAATGTCAAATTCTTGAGCATCCTTCAGCCTGAATGGAAAAGATTTACAAGGCAGATGAAGCAAATCAAAGATCTGAACGATATTCCACTTCACGAGGTGTATGAAACCCTCAAGCAGAATGAGGAAGAGGTGGATGAGATCATGAATGATAAGAGACGGTCTGAGAAGACAGTTGATGACTCAGTTGCTCTTGTTGTGAAGCACAAGAAGAAGAAGATGATTGTGTCTGAATCATATGATGTTGAAGCGAACTCTGACTCTGACGACTGTGAACAACTAAAGCAGGTTATGCTTATGTTGACTAAGGCTTTTCAGAAGAAGTTCTACACAAAGTCGAGCTCAAACAGTCAAAGGTATTCATCAGGCCCAAGCAAATATGTTCACAAGTAGAGGGTTGAAGGAAAGAGGTTTGAAGGAAAGAGAGTAGAGGAAAGGAAGCCGGAAGAGAGAATGTATCAAGCTGAAGGATCCAGTCAGTCAGAACCTCCAACGTGCTACAATTGTGTCAAAATAGGACATTTTGCAAAAGACTGCTGAAGACCAAAAGTCCGGAACTCTGACTACTACAAGAACAAAATGCTTCTAGCCAAGCAACAGGAAGCTGGAAAAGCATTGATGGCAGAAGATGAGTTCTGGCTGGATCAATCAGACGAAGAAGATGACAAAGACGAGAAGGACAAGACAGTGCATCTATGCTTCATGGGCAAGATTGAAATAGATGCTGAAGCAGATTCCGATGAAGATGACAACGAAGAGGTATGTGATTTAGATAAATCAGATTTCTTAAATCAAATGCATGTCATGATGTTAAAACTCCAAGAATTAGAGTCGAAACTTAAGCGAGAAAAGGGTGTTATTATTGAACAAAACTAGTCAATACAGAAACTTAGCAATGACCTTGCTGAGAAGAAAGTATTGATTAAGACTTTACACAAAAACAATGACACCAGCGCAAAAGAACAGACCATAATTCTTAAAGAGATTACTAAAACAAAGACTAAATTGCGAAAGAGTGAGTTTGATTTCAAAGAGCTTACGAAATTGCATTCTTGAACTTCCAAAGAAAACGAATCTTTACTTGCAAAATTAAAAGCTTTGTAAGAGAAGTTATACACATTGGATCAAACTAAACAAACCATTCATCTGAACAAACCCAAAGAGGACATAGAAGGTTGGGGACTCGGATACGAGAATCCTCACTACCTTAAAAGGGGTATATCTGAAGTGCCAGCACTTTATGATCTTACATTTTTTAAACTAGCTCGAAGAATCCCTAAACTTGAAGTTTTCTGGACTGGACTGTCTAAAGAGGATGAAGCCAAGGAAACTGAAAAACGAAAGAAATCATCTAAAGTTCACCTTCCATTTTATTATGCGAAGCTGAAAAATAGTTATAATGATGATCCAAAATATCAAAAGAAATCTCTTTCAAATGACTACTTTTAGAGTTATTCTGTAAAAGAAATGGAGGTGAAGCCTATTAAAGGTAAACTTTACGTCCCTCCTTTCATTTTGGAAAGTAAAATTTCTGAACTTGAGACATCTTTAGCAGATGAAAGACTCTTGATTGAGATTGAACAAAAAGTGTTTTCAACTGTGTTTAAAAATGTTGTTCTTTCAAAGGCTTCAAAATCTGATGACATGTTTGGTTCAACTGATGGAGGGTATGATTTTCTAAACTCAGATGGTGTTTTAGATGATTGTTTTGATCAATTTGATTTTAATGCCAAACTTCCTAACCATTCATCTTTTGTTGTGAAATCCATTGGATTATCCAGTAAGTTTGTGAAAAGCAAACCATCAACGAAAGTTGATGAAACAGTTTCTGTGAAATCTAAGAATGCGAAAGGTAAGAAGAAATCTCAGCATTCACAGAAACCGATCACTACTGGTAACCCAAATAAAATGCATTCAGTTTTTTCTCAAAGATCTAACTCAAAGGTCTCAAATATTTCAGATCTGAGCAAGCTAGGAGTTAAATCTCAATGGCAACCAAAACGGAAGATTGACGAGACTGCTAAATCTTTTTGTAGTGTTGATTGTAATAAGACTATGCCTAGTAAAGATGTTTTGAATGCGAATGTTGCTACTATTTTGAAACCAAAATTTGTCGTATATCGCAAGAAATATTCTATGAAGCAATTATTCGAGTTATCTTTATTTGCTAGAAAGTCTTCATACTATGATAAACATGTTTATGCTTCTCGTAAAGATTCTGATGTTTGGTATGGCACTTATAATGTGCACTCTTATCATTCTTATGCTTCCAATGAATTTCAAATGAAAAACGGACCCAGACTTCAATGGGTACCAAAATCTTGTGCTAACACAGTTGGACCCAAATTCCAATGGGTACCAAAAGCTAAATCTGTGTTGCAGGAACTCAAAGTTTAAGTGGGAGCATAGAAATTAGGCTTTTGAACAAATCAGTTCAAAATACGGACTTAAATGTCAAGCTGATGGCTTCTAAGTATATCAGCTTAGAACCCGTACTTTAACGATGTTTGACTTCTAAATACAACAATTTAGGACTCGCACTTCAATGATCAAAAGACCTTACTCCTGTCCTGATATGAGAAATTGTACTCAGATACTCAAATGAGGAAATCAACCTTCAAGGGGGAGTACATACTTTTCTGAAATTTATGCATTGGATAGATATGACGATCTCCACTTCAAAAAGGAAGTTGTAGATCTCTATCATGTTCTTTAACACTGATAATGTTCTGATGCCAAATTTCAGGGGGAGTAAAAAGGTGATGACTTCTGACTATTTCTGATCAAAACTCGTACTTTAATTGTTTTACTGCTTTTTGTCATTTTAATTTAAGTGAATAAATTTGTTTTTACTATGACATAAGACTTTTGCAGTTTTTGAGAGATGCTTACATGTTCATATCTTTATGACTTTAAGCTTAGCTTCATGAGATATAAGATCGCACGTAAAGGTATAATCCTTTATCTTAATCTCATATATGGGTGAAAGAAGGTTAACTTTCATTCATTGAAAAACATTGTTATTAAAAGTTCAAACCACTTCCCGAATCTCAAACCGATTTCATGACTTGGAAGTGTGATTTTAAATGTTTTCAAGATCTACTTTATGCTTTAACTGATATAGTTAAACCATGTTGAGCAACACATGCTTTCTAGGAAAACATGATTTCATTATACTAGGACTTAACACAACTTCTACGGATACACGTTAACCAGTGGTTCCTACCCAAGAAGTTAATCCATAGTGATGGAGTGTGAGAACTCGACAAGAAATGAGTGTAGATTGTGTGATGAGGTATACAGAAAATTAGAGTGAGCTTAATGTTTAAAAGAAAGAGTGTGTGAGAAAATAGTTAAAAGAATATCACAACTCTGCACCAACTACTTTCTGAGTCGGGCTGCCACATTTCTAGTGTTTCACATTTCTTTGGTGAACATTATTGAAACAGGCAACTAGCCCATGCCAACTCTTGATTAACCCCACCAGCTACTCATTTTCTTCTTAACAAGAAAGTATTTCATATTTTCAAAGGGGAAGCAGCACATTTGCTATCTGATTTTCATTTGGAAAATGTGGATATTAAAAAGAAGGAAGTCTGCCCCACCTTCGCAGTTCACTCATGCACATTGAGTCTGTGTTTAACTTACTGTTGTCTCAGTGGTTTAAACAATTTTGAGCCAATAAGCAATCATCTGTGCTTAATTCTTTCTATCACATGCACGAACACACAAGGAATTTGTTTCTTTGTCATAACGTTTATAGAAATTACCTTTGTGGTGTTTCGATGATTGAATGGAAGCCCTGGGGGAGTGAACATCATAAAAGTTCCTTTACAATGTGTATTCGTTACACACAGTGACTTAGTGTTACTGACAGGCATATTAACTGATTCATTTGTTGATTCAGGTGTTACACGATTATTTTTTCTGGATTTTCAAAGATCTGGATGAATATCTTTTGAATTGACAGATCAGAGACTCCAAATGACAGACATTTCTTACTCAGAGTTTTGATGAAATCGTTTCTCTATTCATCAAAAAGGGGGAGAACCTATAGCTTGAAGAAATGTTCATTACATTACAAGACTGAAAAAGAAAAGAGCTAAAGCATTCTGAGCTAAAACCTGGAGATTATTACATATGGAAGACAGAGAAGGAGATTGCATCTTCTGAGCTGAAAAAGAAGACTGAATTGCTAAATCCATTTAGTAATGATCTTGATCCAAAGGGGGAAATTGTTAGCGCACAAATCTATTGGATTCAAGATCATCCAATCTAAAGCTAACGCCGGAAAGTCAACTCTAAATATAAGTCTAATGGCGTTTGTAATAAAATGTCAAAGTATTAGTTTTTAGTATTTTATTATTATTCCTAAATATCCATATATTATTAATTTAGATATTTAGTTAGTTAGATATTAGTTTAGTTTAATATTAGTTGTTTTGCAAGTTGGTTATAGTGTGTTAGACAAGCTATCTTGAGATATCAGATTAAAAACACAACAAACCAAGGTGTAAAAAGAAAGAGCTTCAAAGATCAAAACCAAACCTTGTAATCGTTGAATATTAATCAAACAGGTTGGTAATCTTGTTATTGTTATTGTCGATAAGAACTTGATCATATATATTATGGACCGACAATTGGTATCAGAGCTGAACCAGATTCAAAAAATCAAATTCTTATAAAACTCGACTGTGTTCTTCATATGCAAAATCATTTTCGTGTTTTAGGTTATTTTAGGTGTTGAAATCGATCAGGTTGTGATCGATAGGTGTTATAGATCGATTGGGTATACTTTGATTTCATTATTACACTTCAATCGAGTCCCAATTTTGTGAAAATTGTGTCTGAGTTCACGTTCTAAAAACGCACTATTCCATCGATTGGATTTTCTAAAGGTGTTTGTTTTCGAGATCAAAGGGTTACAATCTGTTCTAGATAGGTTAGTGGTCATTTTATTACAATTTGGGACTGCTAATCGTGGAAAAACAGGGTTATTTAAGACAAACAGATCGTTTTTTCGAGAACAGGGACGAACTCGCGCAAACACAGGGACGAACTCGCGCAATTTGAACTTTGTGCCACCCACTTTTAGCGAGAAACGACTTTTGCGCCATCAACAACTCGCGCAAAACTCTATTTCGTGCGACTAACTGCTCACGCAATCTTCAAAATGCACGGCCTACTTCTCACGGAAACTTTGTTTTGCGCCAACCATTACTCGCGCAAAGTTCCATTTCTCGCGACCCGCATCTCGCGCAAAACTTGACTTGCGCCACCTACATCTCACGCAAAACTCCAAGACTCGCAAACTTCAGTTCGCGCAAATCTCAGAACGCAATCTTTTGCGCCAATTTCACACTTAGACAATTTTTTGCAAACTGTAATATGGCCTTTAATTGTGATTTTTTTTTTCTCTAGGGGCGCTGCCCCTCGACCCCGTGCTAAGTCGTCGTGCATGGTCGCCCGTGAGGCATGAGCTGCTGATAAGTTTGGGTTTAATGCCTCATTTCTATGGGAGAACTTTGTTAGGGATGATTTTTTAGCAACCAAGCACTCTCTTCATCAACACTCTAGGGTTTGGTGGTTGGGATCATTTATTGTTCATTAAACCACCATCCAAGGTAATTTCATTGAAGTATTCTATCCAAGATCTCCTCTTCTCAACCAAGGCTTCATCTCTCATCATCTAGGGTTTTTATTTTCTAGGTTTTAACCGAAACCTAGATTGTGAGTTTCTAAACCTTTGTCAAAACTAGATACACATCATAATCTACTACTTGTTATTATCTTGTATATTCACTTGGAAAATGCTCATTCTTAATGTCCAAGTATTTGGGTTTCTTTATGTAAATATGTTTCTATGAAACTTGCCATGATTTAATGTATGCCTATCTTGGTTTTATGTTGATTTCTACTTGGGACACCTTATGGTGATATAATATCTACTTGATGAAAATGGTTGTCATACGAGTCTTATGTGGGACTTTATACTGATTATGATGGTAATATTGTACCCATGGTTGGTATCGAAATATTCGTGGTTGTAATATGCCTCAAGACCTTCTATAAATTATGTTGGACGAACCAAGTCAGTAGACACTAGGAGGATGTAGTCTTGGGTGCCACCGTGATGGTATGTACCTAGACCTCCGCCATTCGGGGTAATGCCATGGTTGTAGCCCTCGGGTGTGTCGGGCCTTTCGGATGTCCCTCTTAGTAGTTGGCATCAAGGTATATCGACTCTTTGGGTGGAACTTGATTGGTGCTATGGGTCTCCCCTATTGACTCCACATTTAATGAACAATTTGGTTAACTGCTGATAAGAATTTTATGTGGATTTATATGTTATTTCTTGTGCACACTCACTAGGATTTTTGGCCTAACACTTGTTTGGTGTCGATGTGTATCTCAGGTTCTAGTTGTGCTACTTCTAAACAAGCTTAGATTGGGCTTGGGTGAGAGCTTGGGGAGGGTGCAATTCGAGATCACTCTTTGTGAAGACGTTTTGGGTTATAGATGACACCCCTTTTGTAATCTTCTTTCTAGGATAGAAATTAGATTAGTTAGTTGTTGTTTATTTCCGTTATATTACAACTGTAATTAACAGGTTTTTATATTTCTTCATTTGTAGGAGGCTCGGTTGCTTTAGCAAATCTATATACCATGTTCCATTTTCCGGAATTTTTGTTATCCATATTTTTAGGGTGTTACACATATGAACCTGTAGGTTCATACGTGAATCATATGAACAAATTAACAGATTCACATATGAACCCTTGTGATTTACATGAACTAATTACTACTCCTCAGAAATTCACATATGGTCAACTTAATGTATTCATCATGCTTCACCGTCACTCCAAGTGACAATGTTATAAACATCAACTTCTTCTAACTACTCCTCCTCAGAAATTCATCCACTACCCCATCGGTAATCACATAAAGGCGATTCAAGCACACACATGTAACATGTAAGTTCACGACGACACTAGCTGATAGGTGGGTTTACACCCCCCCTAATCTAACCGCAAATGTACGGGTCGAATCAAATAATATTTACTTGGAAGTACGAGTATCGAACCAAGGGAACTAGGAATTGAGTATCACAATTACTATATTCACTATTAACTGAACGGTCTGAAGGATTGAATTTTTGGAATTAAATTATCAACTACTAATTAAATAAACGAAGAACGGAGCAATAAACGACTTAAGAAACTTTTTATGGAGGAAATAGTTGAAGGTTGGAAATCCTATGGTTTTCACTAATGAACAATATTATTGAAGATAAATATCAGTTAAACCCTTTAATGAAAATCTAATCTGTAAAAAAACCGTTGTTCTTTCTCAAGCAACAAAGGATTTTATTTTGAAAACACAAGTCTCATCTCTCGATCAAAACACATGAGTTCAAAACACATTAAGTTCCAGATTATGGCGAAACTAAGGTTTAGTTGGTATATCTCTATCCAATTTCTCACCATAGGCATATAATTATAGTTCTTGTTAACAATTAATTCTCTCGAATTTAATTTATAACGAACAAATCAGATGAAAGTTGGCCAAATTCACAAAAGCATTAAAACCCAAATCATATGCTTCTTTAGTTAAGGAAAACTGATAAAAATCCCAAATCACATGTTCATATGCTTAAACCAAAGTCAAACCAACCCCCAACATCTAAAAATTAGTTCATGTTGGGGGTATTAACAAAGAAAATCATAGAAGAGTTCATAGATCTAAGCAAAAGTCTCTCGAGAAATCAAAGATTATAAAAACTCCCTTTATTGCATAATACCCACGAAGATTGGCAAGAATTTGGTATATAAATCACTTCCTAAATGTTTCCTTGCTTCAATTTGATGTTTTCTTCCTCCAAAAATCGTTTCCCCACAGTCTCTTGTCCCCCCCCCCCCCCTTCAAAGATAGATCGAATAATCTCATCAACTAACTTCAGATTCAGCAACTAACTTCAAAGTCAATGGGGGAGACCCATAACACCAATCAACTTTCACCCAAAGAGCCGATATACCTTGATGCCAACTACCATGAGTGACATCCAAAAGGCCCGGCACACCCGATGACTACAACCATGGCATTACCTCGAATGGCGGAGGTCTAGGTACATACCTTATCGGTGGCACCCAGACTATATCCTCCTAGTGTCTACTGACTTGGTTCGTCCAACAATATAATTTGTAGGTCTCAAGGCACATAATGCTCAGGAATATTCATAATACCAACCATGGGTACAATATTAGACCATATAGTTCACACATCGAACATAGTCTCTAAAATGACTTGCATGAATTTATCATCATCAATGTGAACATAACCCCACTTCATGTGTACACAAGTAGTAAATCATCTCATTACCAGGGTGCATAATTCATCAAAGAATGACAAAGCAACTTATCATCATGTATTTAACAAATAACACATTTCCCAAAGTTAGGTCAAACCACCCACTTAGACCATCATTCAAAGTTCACCCATACAAGTATATTTTCTAATTTATTTAAGGCTAAAGAGTCCCAATAACATTTTGGGAAGCTCATCCATATAGATTATGAGGTCTTAAACCTAAACATAATGAACTCCACAATAAATCAAGATATGGGTATAATTAGTGCAAACATAGGAGAATGACAACAATAAATAGCATGTTATGTTGTGTATCTAGTTTAAACAAAGTTTAGGAACTCACAATCTAGGTTTTGGTTAAAACCTAGAAAATAGCAAACCCTAGAAGTTAGTTGTGGAAGACTTGGTTGGAAGGAGTGGAGATCGTGATGATAATGCTTCAATAAATGCCTTGGATGATGATTTGAAGAACAATAAAGGAGCATACCAACCAAAACCCTATAATTAAATGAGATAGGTGTTTGAGAGCTCAAAAATCGCCCCTAGAGAAACCTATCCCGTTTTTTAAATCAATTTCCCCAAAATGAGAATCAGTTCACGTTTAAAATCAGAAGTCTCAACCACACGGGCGACATTGCCCAGCGACTTTGCCCAGGGCATTGTCGCGGTCCACTTACAGGACCCTCGTCCCCACCGGCGATATTGCCACCGCGACTATGACCAGTGTCATAGTCGCTGGTCATTGTCGCCCAGCCCCCACTGGCTGTTGGAAATTTCGAGTTTTTCCACAGAGATTGGATTAGAAATCTAATAGGGTACTTGGAAGGTTATACTAACTAACACTAGGCCTAATTAACATTATTGTAAGGATTCGAGTTAGATTTACCGGAGATTACATATTTGGGATTTTCCGGCTGTTACACAACCGGAGTTAAATCTTCATCATAGGTATTAGAATCATCAACATTGAAAATCAAACTAAAAACAGTGACACCATACAAAATAGTAATAAGTTAATCACACTTTTGGGGAGGATTTCGCTTCGACCCTACCTCACGGGGTACTCTCTTTACACTCGAACCCTAGGCTGTCTCACATGTTGTTCATGTCTTTGGAGTTTATGTTCAAAAATTCACGAGATATTAACATGAACAATCAATCATGAAAAACGCACAAATGTAAATCAAAGCGATCTCAGAAGGAATCAAGTAGCAAGACTGGACTATTAGTGCAACTCTATCTATCTTCTTACACTTTCCAAAAGATCATCTAGGTCTTTGCAAAGGGTTCTGATAGGGTTAGGTTAGAGGCTAAGAAACGAAGGTAAATAGGAACAAATCCTCAAGATGTCAATATATGAACAACCAGATTTCATTCTCATTCTTTTAGGCACTTTTCACTGTATTTCTACCCACAATCCCTTGATTAATTTTTGTACCTTGCTGCTTTCATTTATTTCTTTCTTTTCCCCCTTTTTTTCACACACACACACACACATATATATACCTTTCTGCTTTTATTTCTTGAGTGCAACCCTAGCTTTCTTCTCTCTCTCTCTCTGCAGCTACTGACCCATTTGGTCAGATTTCCTTTCCTACACCCGGATACCCCGATTCCACTGATTCTTTTCTCTTCACCCATCTGCCTTTATTTCCTACTATGCGTTCATTACCTACACATCTTCGAATAAGGGAAGGTTATCATTTAGGCTGGGGTCTGATTATTGGGTTAAAAATCGAAAAAATTTACTGTATGGCTGTAAATGGGCTTAGGTGCACACAATAGAAGGATAAGCAAGATAAATTCAATTTATTTACACACACTGCCTAGAATCATCTCTTAAGGTCCATAAATTAGACAAGACAAAGGTTTCACTGAATATCCTTATGGACATCTTTGCTACTCAATGCAATATTATAGTGAGATCATGCTATAATCACAACAAGGAGTTCAGAGAATGTGTATACGATTAACTGTATATTACCCTCACAAATGATTCGAACGGTGTTCGGTTGGTTCACAATTCTCACGGGTGGTCTCCACTAATTTCCCCTAGTCATGCAAGTTCCTAATCGATGTTAAGACTATATCTCTGTTCTCAGATTCTCAGAACAATGTAAAGTCACTACTCCTAAGAGTTTCATAAATTCCGGTGTCTATAGCTTTATAAAAAATTATCCCTAACAATTATATAAGTTCTTGCAATGTATCCGATGTGTGTGCCCATGAATACAACCCCAAACCTTACCGGCACATTGTCCCCAATGTGCAAGTTTGGTTTTGAGCATGATATAATTGTGTGTGCAGAGTGATGATAGAAATGCATGTAATACTAAAGATAGAAGCGGAAGTCTTACCCATGTCCGATGAGATGAGTATGTGTACCATTATCCATTACAGTCATCCGAGTATACAAAAATGAAAAGAAACTAGTATCACATCACATCACATCACATCAAGATTAAAAAAAATACGGCTTTACTCGGGATGAGGAGATGAAGAGGTGGACCCTTGGAGGCGCTTTTGAGATTTGCGGCGCTCTCCAGTAAGGTAGGTTTTGATGTAGCCATGATCCTCCAATTGCTCTTCGATATGATCCACCTTTGCTGTGACAGTTTGCACTGCCGTAAGTACCTGATCCATTTTGGTTTCCATGCGGGAGACCCACCGGGGGGTGGCATGGTCATGAGAAGTCAATAATGGCTGGGATGGTATAGCAGGCAGTCCCTCTGGGCCATAATCCACGTCATCATCATTATCATCATCAGATGGATCATTCTGTGCATCGGCAGCCCCCACTTCCTCTCGCAAGGAGGTATAGTTAGAATCCAATATCTTCTTTCTCTCCATCTTTTCCGCATAAGTAATATGGATATTATATGTGTGGTGAGTAAAATCTGGAGCCGCATATGTCGGAAATTGGGATGGTACACCTGTGAGTTTACAAAAGTGACTAATAAGGCAAGGGAATGGGAGTACTCCCTTATCCTATCTTGAGGCGGCATTTATGATCTTCAGATGAATGATATGTGGTATGTCCATGGCCATTCCATTTTGAATGCAAAAGAGAACGCGGGATACTGATGGATCGACCTAGTTGTTATGCTTTGATGGTTTGATGCTCGCTTTCAAAAATATCATCCAGAATGCGACGTCAAAATGAAGTTCAATCTTCTTGAGTGGAGTGGCTTTCGTTCAATATCCGTTCTCGCTACGTCGTAGGGAACCGGCTATGATGTTGCTTCTATCCTCTCGATCCCTAACTCCAGGAATTCTCGGGATCCTAACGATCATGGTGGCTAGGTAGGTGGTCTCGAAGTGTAGTAAGTGGTAGAAAGATCTGATTGCTTCTTTGGTCTTGAAAATCTGATTGTCGTCTTTGTGTTACTCTCAGGTTCGAGCGTTGGCGAAGTCTTGATTTCTCAGTGGGTGTGATCTTGTCATATTCAGGCTAGCGAGGTGTGGTGGTGGTAGGTTTTGCTCGTCCCATTTCCTGAAAATTAGTATAGTCGTTAATTATAAGCTAGAGAAAATGTGCACCCCAAACCTATGTCGTGGCCTAGGTTTACTCATGCCAAATATTGAAGATGGGTCAGGAAGAGATGACCCTAAACCTATCTTAGACATAGGTTTGAACACATGATAAGCTTAGTCTTCAAGAAGGCACAAGAGTAGGAACTACCAATTGGGGTGAAAGTGCACCAAATAGGAGTATGATAATGAAAAGGATAGGTACAAGACACCCTAAACCTATATGCACCATTAAACTCACGACCCCAAACCTAGGTTGGGACCTAGGTCGGGTTTGTCAGAATTTGACCATGTTCAACACCACATCACAATGTAGAAGCTAAATGCCCTTGATGTTAATGAGTGAAACTCTTGTTATGATAAAATCCACTTCCCTTCACCCCCCCCTGTTACATAATTAGGAAACTCAAGTTGTATGCATCAATCATAAGAAAGAGTGTAATAAGATGCATTTGAACACTATCAAGTTCGTTCCTAATATGTCCACACAATCCACACAAATTGACATGTTAAGCACACTCAAACTAATTAACATGTGTGAATGACATCAACATTGAAGTTGCTTACATCCAAAGAGGATTCTCATTCATTCTCATTCATCATATGTAAGTACAAGGTAGAAACGAAATTGGTGCTTATCCATTGTAACAAAGAATCCCTAGGTTTGAGAATGGGATGACGATTGCCATACTGTAAGATAAAGTGGGTTAAAAGAGAAAAGGAATGCCTAAATCCCCCGCAAGGAGTTTCCCCATTTTTGTGAATAACCCTAGGTTTGAGAATTTCTCAAAGTCTTAGCACAAAAATAGTGATTCAATAAGACCACTAGTTAGAAGGGAATTTATGCATACCTATTCAAGCTCTAGAAATAAGTCACATTCATACTCACATCCATACATAACAATTTATGTGATAAAACTCACATTGCATCAATACACTCACATGTATGGGAAGAAAAATCATGAAGAATAACAAGTAGAAAAGACCATTTTTGCACATCATGAATTCATAAAAATAGTCCCCATCAAGAGCTTAGATGAACATGAGAAAATCTTAAGTTCTAGGAAAAAGATATTTCGCTAGAACACATAGTCTTGAGAAATCAAGTATGAGATATGAAGAACAATACTATGCTAAAAAGAGTTTCACAAAAATTTCATGTTTTCACAACTCCACATGAAAAACAAGAACCCTAGGTTTGATAAAAATCAAACACAATCCACCATTAAACACTTAGACAGAATAAAAACATGAAGAATTAGAGGTGAAGAAACATCTTTGAATTGGAGTGAGGGATTTGTTGGTGTAAGAGAAGAGAAATTGATGATGATAGAAAACCCTATGTGGGTTTCATGGGGGGTGTCGATCGATTGGAGATAAAGAGTGAATGAGTGGCTGAAAGAAAATAAAAGCGGGTAGGGATTTTAAACCCGTTTTTTGGCTTGGGCGAGTTAAACGTGAGTTTGGGAGAGGGCAACTCTCGACCAACTCGCTTCAGGGGTTGTTATGTTCGACGGCTTACAAAAGGTTCTAGCGGGTTTAACGTGAGTTGGAGATGAGGAAACTCACGACAAACTCACGTTAAGGGCCGTTATGGTTGATGGCTTACTAAGGTGCGACGTGAGTTTAACGTGAGTTGGAGATGAGGAAACTCACGACATACTTGCTTTAGCGGTTGTGGTCTTCAATGGATTACAAAGGGGCCGCATGGGTTTCCCGTGAGTTTGGTATGAGGGTAACTCACGGTAGACTCACGTTAGAGCTTGTTTGCTTGTGTTGAGCGACAGTGGCCAAAGTGAGTTCAACGTGAGTTACGTGTGAAGGAAACTAGGGACCAAGTCCCCTTGTAGGCATGTTTCGGCATGAGGGGGGCAGAGGCTACCGTGGGTTTGGGAGAGGGTAACTCACGATAAACTCACGGTAAGAGCTATATGCGTGCGTTAAGAGACAGTGGCCAAAGTGAGTTTGTCGTGAGTTGGGGAAGGGTGCTAACTCACTTCAAAGTCACCCGAATGGGCCTTTTTGCTCTTGAACATCCAGTGTCTAAAGCGACTTTAGTGTGACTTTTAGTCACCTTGAACTAACATCAAACTCACCCGACTACCTTTTTTCTCAATTTTTGACAGTGGCTACAGAGACTTGGACGTGACTTTTGGCCAACCCAAACTAACTTACCACTCTTGGAACATAAAATTAATGTCCAATTCTTGTCGTTTTATCGCGGGGAACGATTCCAGATTTACGAGAGGCCTAAAAACGAAATTAAAACTTACGAAGAAGAAATGAACTGAAATAAAAGTAAGAAAAGGAACAACCTACCGGGTGGGTTGCCTCCCACCAAGCGCCTTAGTTAAAGTCGTGGCACGAATATTTGCTGCTCTCAATTGGGCTTGGTATCATTTGCGGAATTGAACCTCCCACACATATGGCTTTTCCTAATTTTTCCCACATCCATTTTCCCATCATCAAGAATTTCTGATTCAATCGATCGCCTTTCTGGTTCAGGTCTATCTTCTACACTTTTGAGATCATGGAAGGTTACCTTTTCATTACCAACTCTGAAAGTCATCACACCTTCTTCCATGTCTATCAAAGTCTTGCTTGTGGCTAAGAACGGTCTTCCCAAAATTAATGGAACCTCAACATCTTCTTCCACATCTAGAACTACGAAATCAACTGGAAAGTAAAACTTTCCGACCTTTATCAACACATCTTCCACAATTCCATTCGGGTACTTCACTGATCTATCTTCAAGTTGGAGTGTCATGGTTGTTGGCTTCACTTCCCCCAAGCCAAGTTTCCTGAAAATGGATAAAGGTAATAAATTAATACTTGCTCCTAAGTCACATAACACTTTATTGAATGAACAATTCCCATTTTCATGGGTATAGAGAAACTCCCTGAATTTTGAAGCTTCCGAGGAAGCTTATTTTGAATGAATGCACTGCAATCCTCAGTAAGTGCAATTGTTGCATGATCTTCAATCTTCCTCTTCTTGGACAAGATATATTTCATGAACTTGAGATATGTTGACATTTGTGCAAGTGCCTCTGTAAATGGAATATTAATGTGTAACTTCTTGAAAATGTCAAGAAATTTCTTGAATTGTTCCATATCCTCGTGTGCCTTCAACCGATTCGGAAAAGGTAGTGGGGGCACATACGGGTTGACTATCAGCTTTGATGGAGGTGTTACATCTTTTTCCTTTGCCTTATTTAGATCAACAATATCAGTAGTTACCTCATCTTTCATCTCAACATCTTCAGCCTCTACTTCTTCAGTCACCACATGCTCTCGGGTAGGGTCATTTATCAATTCCATGTCACTCCTTAGATGAATGGCATTGCAATGTTCTCTCGATTTTCTTTCAGTCTGACCAGGCAAATGACCCTGAGTGCGGGATTGTAGGGCTTCAAGTATCTGTCCCACTTGCCTCTCTAGGAGCTGAATTGGAAATGTATTCTGATCAGTTGTCGCCTGCACAGTACTCACTGTGTTTGCTAGTGTGCTTACAGAAGATGTAATCCCCTCAATAGTGTTGTTCATCTTTGACATGAATTTCATCATCACTTATTCCAGTCCCGATTTCTTCTCTCCAAATTTTCCTTCGTCAAACTTTCTCTTATGGTAACCTGGAGGACAATAAAAATTATCAGATTGGGAAGATGATGAAAAGTTAGAATTGTTACCGTATTGCTGTTGTTACTGTACCATAGTCTCCTTAGGTGGATTTTGCTGTTGAATCCATGAAAAATTGGGATGCCTCTTCCATCCTTCATTGTAAGTATTTAAGAAGGGGTCATTCCTGGAACGATTGTCCCGGTTTCGTAAAAATTGAACATGTTCAGGTTCTTAAGAAGCTGGGAACAAGTGTGGAATGCCTCCCTCATTGAGGGGTGGAGGTTGGATAGAAGTTCCCTTCAACTTATTGGTGATGGCGGCTAGTTGTGCTTTAATTATCTTTAGTTCTTCAGACTCATGAGCACTTGCTACCCGCCTAATAGAAGACCTTGGAATGGCATAGTTATGTTCAACCAGATTCTCTATCAGTTCAACTGCTTCTTCATACGTTTTGTTCATTAGAGCCCCATCTGATGCAACCATGATATCATTCTTGTATTGCAGGTGAAGTCCACTAAATAAGGTCTGGATGATGACCCAACCATGTAACAATGATGAGGACATTTTTTCAGCATGTCCTTATATCTCTCCCATGCGTCGTAGAGTGTCTCCTAGTCCTATTGAGCAAAATGGGTAATTTCAGCCATTAGTTGGGCAAGCCTACCCGATGGAAAGAACTTTTGAAGGAAAGCTGCAGCCATGTCTGCCCATGTACGGATCTGACCGGTGGGTAAGCTCTCTTCCCATATTTGTGCCCTTCCCTTCAGTGAGAAGTTGAACAACCTCAGTTTGATTGCATCTTCTGACACTCCGTCAATCTTAAATGTGTTATAGATTTTTTTCGAATGTACGGAGATGTCCTTGAGGGTCTTCTGTTGGTGCTCCACCAAACTGGTTTTGCTGTAACATCTAGATCGTGCCATACCTTATCTGAAAGTTGTTTGCTCCTATTGTAGGGGCATGAACACCTCTGTTGAGGGCAGCCACGTTAGGATTGGCAAAGGACCTCATCGGTACTCTTGTTGGTGCTTCCTCTCCCACGATATGATCATTGAATTAATCTGAAACAGGAAAAGAAAGGATCACGAAATGTGCGAAAAATAGAATAAACCAAAATGAAATGTCCAATGTAATAGCACTTATAGTTGGTAGTGCTATCAGTGCAAACTAGTTCCCCGGCAATGGCGCCAAAAACTTGATAGGTGGGTTTACACCCCCTAATCTAACCGCAAGTGTACGGGTCGAATCAAGTAATAAGTACTTGGAAGTACGAGTATCGAACCAAGGGAACTAGGAACTGAGTATCACAATTACTATATTCACTATTAACTGAACGGTTCGAAAGATTGAATTTTTGGAATTAAATTATCAACTACTAATTAAATAAACCAAGAACGGAGCAATAAATGACTTAAGAAGCTTTTTACGGAGAAAATAGTTGAAGGATAGAAATCCTATGGTTTTCACTAATGAACAATTTTCTTGAAGACAAATATCAGTTAAACCCTTTAATGAAAATCTAATATATAAAATCATCGTTGTTCTTTCTCAAGCAATAACGGATTTTATTTTGAAAACACAAGTCTCATCTTTTGATCTTAAGACATAAGTTCAAAACACATTAAGTTCCAGATTATGGCGATACTAAGGTTTAGTTGGTATATCTCTATCCAATTTCTCACCTTAGGCATATAATTCTAGTTTGTAACACCCGTAATTTTCGGTAAGTATAGGCCACCCAGACGTTTTTATAATTTATAGATGGCGGGATTCTTGGTGGGAGATCATTATTTATAGTCCTTTAGAGTATCGAGGGTATTGGCGCTGAAAAAGTCGAGTTTCGGGGCATGGTACGGGCACGACTACAATGCCCGGAGACTATGACACGAGCATGTCATTGTCGCAGCAAAATTCAGAAACCATGGGGAGGTTGTCGCTGGTCAATGTCGCACCAGGGGGCTGAAGGGCTGATAAATTCGGGATTTTGCTCATTCTTCATTTCTCACTTCTCCTTTTCACTCCCAACTCTCTCTAAACTCTCCCAAGAACACCTACCTTCATCTATGGTGGTTTTGGAGCATCTTTAGCTCAAATCCTTTGGTATTGTGGGGGTAAACCATCATCATGTGGTAGATTGAAAGCCTAGACCAAGAACTCTCCATCTCCATCTTCATCTTCATCTTCAACCTCAAGCTTCATTTTAGGGTTTTCTAGGTTTTCACCAAAACCTAAGTGGTAAGTTTATCCTCTCCATTTCTAGACCTTAATATAAGTTATAAATGCCTTGTTGATGATTTCCTAGCATTTAGTTTCTCAAATTTCGGATTTGATGGTTTTGGAGAAATTAGGTCAAAATTAGGGTTTTGACCAAAATAGAGATTTTAATGTAATGTGTTTGGGGATCGATTCTAAATGGTTGAATGTGATTATTTATGGGTTGAATTTGTACATCTAGGTTTATGGAGGTTTTGACCTTGAAGATGTGAGTGTTCTTCAAAGGAGCTCAAGTTGGGGTAAAATCTAGATTTAGCCTAAATCTAGCGAGGTGAGTTCAAGTTGATTTGTGAAAATGGTGTGCATGCCAAAATGTTTATTTTAAAGTGTTTGTGTTTACATTAAAATGTTAATTGTTGATAAGTTTGGTTATTTGGAAGTGTTTAACTTTGTAAACTTATAAAACACCCATCTTGGGGATTTTTGAGTAGATTGTTAAATGCATCGAAATGAAAATGATTTGATGACTTATTTATCTAAATGGAAAGTATTGGGTAATAATGCATTTTTATGATTGTTGGTATTACATGCAATTTGTATCGGGAAATGTTTTAAAAATACCACCGTGTGAGTCATGGGCGCTTGGTCATTCCCAACCTTGCAAACGTTTATGAACTTATGAACCTTTAGTTTTGGGAAAAGAAGCAACTCAAGTATTTTATTGAGTAAACCGGTGATATTGGTATTTAAATGATTTATCGTATGGGTATAAATCTCTTGAGTAATTGTCATTTAAATGTGTGTCATGGGACGTCTTGGAAAGAGTAAATGAGATTATAAACTTGTTTGGAAAATGATTTATGTTGGAGTTTATTCATGTAGTTGAAGCATGTGTTTGAATAAATGTGGTCATTGCATTTTATTACATTTTGTGGATTTTAGCATATGGTCGTTTGGTTGGTTGAGCTTAAGGCTCAGTTTTCGGCTTTGTCGGGTATTGGGGACTTTTGTCCGGTTTTAATAACTTAAAGTGGAGCTTTGGGTGCGAGTTGCATTTATTGCACTTTATTTTGGAGAATACATGTTTTGAATGCGTGTGTCATTCATTTGGAGTCATGTATTTTAGACTGTAATGCATTGGATCTATAGGCATGTAAGTCGGTCGTGTTTAATGGTGAGGACTCTTGAGAATCTCACTTCGGGAAATAATGTCGTGTTGGAATTGGTGTCGTCCCGGTTGTTTGGCGAAGAGGAACCTTTATAGGTTGTACTTCGGGACCATGGGTCTTGTGTTTGGATGTCTAATTCTTGTGCACGAGGTTAGACATCGAGAGTTATCAAGTAAGGAGCTGAGGCTCCTATCTAGAATGCTAGGGAGTAGGCACTAGGGGTCGAGTAGGTACCCAGAGGATGAAACTCCGCTAGAGACCGAACAGGCAATAAGATCGCGTATCCCTAAGGTGTAGCTCGACAGAGCAGGCTATAAGGGATACGGATTTTGGGACTTGAAATAAAGTCCGACTGGAGGTGTAGCTCGACGGAGCAGGCAATACAGTCACGACTGGAGGTGTAGCTCGGTAGAGCAGGTAATACAGTCACGATCTGAGGTGTAGTTCGACAACATGGTTATGTGGCCTAACTTTGTGTTCCTCCACGTACAATGGAATCGGGTCTCCCCCGTCACCGGAATGTGTTATTTGGGTATTAAAGGATATTATTTTATTATCCATATTTTCAATGACGTGTTACATATATGGGTTGTTTACTCAAGATCTAGGGGTTGTGTATTATGCCCCATCCACGTTTGGGGTGTTTCATGAAGTAAATTATAGTTCGAATTATTAAATTGGGAGTTTGCTTACTATTCACGTTTTGGGTGAGTTTGGGATAAAATGGTTTTACGAAAGAAGGTTCAAGTTGGGTCCCTTGTTTTAAAGGTGTATTTGGAAAATGTTGTCGTTTGATATTTAAAGTAAATCTTTTGATTGTCTACGATTTAAATTGCATTCCTCCCTTTAACAAATATACTTATTCCATGTTTTAAACTCTTGAACTCAATAGGCGTTAGCCTAACCTTTTTATTCGTCGGCATGTGCATCAGGTTCCGGATGGGGGAAATGGTTCTAGCGTTTTGGTGAAGTGTCGAGTGCTAAGAGTATGTGCAAGAATAAGTGGCTTGGTGAAGTCTTCCGCACTAGTATTGAGAAGAGCAGTTTGTATTTGGCTTTAGTAACACCCGACCTTGAGTTAGTCTCTATGTAAGATTTCATTTGTTATGTTGATGGAAAAGTCTAGAACCGTATTTTAAGTATGGACTTGTCGCATGAAGTTTTATCGATTCCTTGAGGCATATTTATAAATTTTAAATTAGTTGCTCTTTCCAAATTGAGGGTGTTACATAGTTCTTGTTAACAATTAATTCTTTCCAATTTAATTTATAACGAACAAATCAGATGAAAGTTGGCCAAACTCACAAAAGCATTAAAACCCAAATCATATGCTTCATTAGTTAAGGAAAACTGATAAAAATCCCAAATCACATGTTCATATGCTTAAACCAAAGTCAAACCAACCCCCAACATCTAAAGATTAGTTCATGTTGGGGGTATTAACAAAGAAAGTCATAGAAGAGTTCATAGATCTGAGAAAAAGTCTCTCTAGAAATCAAAGATTGTAAAAACTCCTTTGATTGCGTAATACCCACGAAGATTGGCAAGAATTCGGTATAGAAATCACTTCCTAAATGTTTCCTTGCTTCAATTTGATGTTTTCTTCCTCCAAAAATTGCTTCCCCACAGTCTCTTGTCGCCCCCTTCAAAGATAGATCGGATAATCTCATCAAACCCTAAGAAAAAGTCTTTTAAAAAACGTCCAGCACCTTTACGTGAGTTTGAAGTGAGTTAAAGTTAGTTTAAACTAACTTGTAACTAACCCGAAAATTTGTTCTAAGGTGAGTTGCTCAACTAACTTCAGCTTCAGCAACTAACTTCAAAGTCGATTTGGCTACTGTTTTGGCAAAACTTTATTTCCTTCAAAGATTAACCCACTTGATTAAATGGCCACTTTTCACCCTTAAATCTTGAGGATTTTCATGATCGAGTTTTACTCGGAAAGCCTTACTTCTCGTACACTTTCTTGTCTATCTCATTACAAGATGCAAATCCTGAAACACTTGATTTAAAGATGAAAATTCCACTATATTTACTTGGAGTTAAGCGAAATTACTCGGAAAGTGATATGCAAATAACACCAAAAATTGGTGTTATCACTGGCTAGGTGCAATTATGAACGTACCGTACATGATTATCCTTGCAATCCTCGTCATGATTCCTGATTCTAGTGACTCTATCGACCTCAAAGTATCCTATCTTAAAGTATCTAATAGTACAATCTCACTTTCACTTACCTAGAAGAATCTAGTTTGTGTCTAGGTATCAAAAATCAACACCTAAATCTCTCAAACTTAAACTCTGATACCAACTTGTAACACCCTCAAATTTGGAAAGAGCAACTAATTAAAAATTCCGATATTACATCAAGTAAAGGGTAAAAATCCCTTTCTACAAATCCATACTTGGAAATACCTCAAATTTAATCATACATTTAACCCCAACAATCATTGACTCGAGGCTTATACCAAGACTAAATAAAGTCAGGTGTTACTAAACCCAATCCAAGTTGTTATTCCCAAAGTGCGGAAGACTTCACTCAAGCTACTCTCTTGTGCATATAACTAGAACTCATCCCTTCACAGTGTTGCTAGTACCATTCCCCAACCGGAACTTGATGCACATGCTGACAAATAAAAAAAAGGTTAAGGTAACGCCTAGTGAGTTCAAGAGTTTTCATCATAATCATATAAAAACGGTAAGTCGAGAGGATGCTATATAAGTCATAATTTCTAAAATGAAATGCATTAAACATGAAGGTCACCTCTTTCCAAAAACTCACCATGTTTGTGATGAAAACACCAAATCAAAATACTCACTCAAAATGAAGTCCAAACCCAACACTCACTCCAAAATGTAAACGAAATTAAATACAAATATTGAAAATATGGATAAAACTCTATTATCCAAAACATTAAAAAAGATGGATACAACTCAATACACGAAGCCATAATTTATGGATAACAACCCATACTCAAAATGTCATCGAAAACATGGATAACCTCTATATCCAAAATTAACACCTTTTCGTGACGAGGGAGACCCAATTCCATCGAATGAGGTGGGACACAAAGTTAAGCTACATATTTGTGTTATAAGCATGTCTCGAGGATGGAAAAACCTATGACATCAACCCAATCCAGGTCTTTAGTCATTATAAACATAAACCCTATTCTAGGTCTTTAGTTTCTCACAGACATCAACCCAAACCAGGTCTTTAGTCATTATTTGACATCAACTCAAACCGAGTGTTTAGTCATGTTAGGCATCAACTCAAACCGAGTTTTTAGTCATTTAAGACATCAACTCAAACCGAGTCTTTAGTCATGTTAAACATCAACTCAAACCAAGTCTTTAGTTGTATCGGGCATCAACTCAAACCGAGTCTTTTGTCAAAGAATCACCAAGTTGAACCTTATCCAGGTCTTTACCTTGGGATCTCACCAATCAAGACAAACTTGTTTATTTAGAAATTACATCATATAATCAATGCCTATTTCCAAATTAAAAATTGGGGATCTTATCTCACATATACACAATAAACCGACTTATATGACTATGGATCCATTACATTATAGTCTAAAATACACGACTCCAAAAGAATGACCAACGCACTCAAATCATGTAATCTTTCAAATCAATTTGCCATAACTGCATATAACCCCAAAAAGCTCGACATAGAGCAAATCCGTTGAACAAATGTCCCCAGGACTCATCTGAGTTAAAATTGAGCCAAAAGCTCAACAATTCATTTGACTATTCAACACAAGTCAACATATGCAAATAAAATGTATTTGACCCACATTATGCAAATACATGCTCCAAAGGTAAGATTAACTCAAACCCTTTCATTGACATTTTCCAAATGAAATCAAACTACTTATATACCCAAATACTTTATAACACGACAATGTATATTTTTAAATGGGTCATAAAACCAAAAGCACCAAGAGTGCATTAATGTTAAATAATCCTCATTTATGATATGGTTCGATAAATACTCCTCTAAAGGAAGAGAAGAGGAAGGTACAACCATTTATCATTAATACATAAAACCTCTCATGAGACTGTCTCTAAATATAACTATGTCCATAAATCATGATTGGAGGATGCCCTGAAGTTAATATTGATTCTTGAGAAAAAAATCTCAATTGAACTATGAGAGGACATATGATTCGATGGAAAGATCATAAATACTCATTGAGGATATATTCACATATATTGTTGCTCATAAGATGATAGAGCACGATGACATCGAACCACACCCAGTTGAAGAATGTCAACAAATAGCATATTAGCCTAAATGGAAAAAAAACAATGCATAAAGAATTATATTCTTGACAAAGGATCGGGTATTTGGTACAGTAATGCTAACCTACCAAGTGTAAACCTTGTAGGACATAGATGAGTCTTTGTCAGAATGCATAATGAGAATAATGAAGTCCTAATATATAAGGTTCGCCTTTGGTGCAAGGTTTCTCACAACAACCTGGATTGAGTAGGATGAGACTTACTCTGTCATGATGGATGTTATAACGTCCCACTATTAAATTATCATAATAGTTTCCAAAGGACTAGAATTGCAACTCATTTGGTTATTACATATCTCTATGGGGGGTTTATGTTTAAAGATATACATGAAAGTGCATGATAGCCTTACATTACTCAATTCAAGTAACTCTAATCCATGAAGTGCATCCGCAATAAAATTGAAGCACTTACTTTATAGATTAAATGAATCTAGGTAGATATAGTATGTCCACCTAAGTGAATACTTGATTGGGAAGAGATAAAAGAATGATGAACTGTGCTTTCCACATTTTCAATTGTAGCTCTAGATGTCAATGGTATGAATATAATAAGCACTCTTGATGAAATATGAGAAACCATGTGTTACTTGAAATCTGAATTTGAGATGAAGATCTTGGGAAAACTCGATTTTGTCTACTAGTTATTTGATGTAGGACACCGAGCTTGTGGAATATTGATTCACTTATCTGCATATGTCCAGAAAATGATCAGGCAACCTAAAATGAACATATAGATTCGGCTAGCACTCCCATGATCGGTTGAAGTGTTAGATATAAGAAAATCCCTATATAAGTACAATAGGCGCATTATTGTATTTAGCACAATGTACTCGACCACATATTGTATTCTCAATGTATTTGTTAGCTAGATTTAGTTGGGTGACAACGCAATGTCATTGGAAAAGTATCAAGAATATCTTTAGATACCTAAAAGGAACCATTGACACGGGCTTATTCTTTTCCTACAGAGAGAAAAATGGAATTGATAATGGGATTTCAATACCTACAAATAATGTAAACTACAAAGTATCAACTCTTATACAAAAACACCCAAAAAAAATGTCTTGGTAGGTTTTGCTGATATTGGCTATCTCTTTGACCCATACAAATGTCATTCCCAAACTGGATAACGACTTACCATAGGAAAAACAACAATTGTTTTAATTTAACCAAGCAAACCCTTGTAGCTATTTCCTCGAACCATTATGAGATATATTGTTACACGTGAGGCAATTCAATAACATATATGGTTAAGGACTATCATTACACATGATAGATGAGTGAGTGTTTAAGTTCTACCACTAAAAATCCTACATTCATACATGAAAATAACTAGTATCGAACAAATGAAAGTAGGATACATCAAGGGTGATAATGCAAATCATATTTCACCAGAGTTCTCTACAGTCAGCAACAACAAATTATCCTCAAGATTCAAGTGAATCAAGTAAGGTCTTAGGAGAATGTGGCAGATTTGTTTACCAGATCATTGATTAAGGCTACATTGGATAAACATGTGGAATACATTGAAATGAAAAGACTTTCTAAACTCCTTGATTAATGTACGAATTAGGGGGAGTAATAGACAAAATGAGGTGTCTATTAAACATGTAGTATTGATGTGTTGTGCTCTTTCCTTTGTCCAAGATTTTAATTTTCCAACGAGGTTTTGTTTCTTAGTGCAAGGTTTTAGTAAGGCAACAGTTTATATATCATCTTGCTTTCTAAACCTCTTGATTGATGTACGAATCAAGAAAGATGGTAAACTAATGGAATTGTTTACTGGTGCCTTGTACTCTTTCTTTCGTTTAAAGTTTTTATTTTCCCCGTTGGATTTTGTTTCTTTTGGCGTAAGGTTTTAACGAGACAAGAATTATGCATCATCACCCATTTGACTCCACACAAAGGGGAGTGTTGAAGGATTATGTGTCATCATCAAATGGAATTGATTAAAAGAATATTTCCAAATATTAGGATTTACCATACTGATGAATATTTCATTTTTCATTATAAATTCATCCTTATTTAAAATGGTTTATCATTAATGAGAATATACAAACTTTTCTTCTCTCTACTTTTGTCACCTTTTACAGTATGCAAATTATTTTAATGGAAAATCCATAAAAATAGAGTCAGCTTTGCTTTCATTCATATTTTAGGAAAACTATTTTTCAAAACTCGGACCCGATAGCTGAATAGAAATGAAATTAATTCTGTTTTTTTGTAATAAAAAATAAAAAGTTTTGAAAGTTAGATTTACTTAAATAAAATGTTTTGAAAATTGATTCCTTAGAAACTAAAATAGAGAAAAGTTAATTTGTTTTGATATAATTTACCCTTATAAATCACATTTAACCTCATCAATTTCTTATAATCGGGCAAATGATAAATACAATTCAGTCAAGTCATGAAAAAATGGTACGAAAATGGAATCACTTTATTCATGGTTGTATATTTTCATTGGACCCGCTCACGACTTCTTTTCCTTTTCCTTATTCTTTATTTTCATTTTCTTTCTGAATATCGGATATTATAACTTTCACTACTATTTTAATCATTATATTTGATTTATATATTGGGAAAATCATTGCTTCTATTAGAAGCAAAACGATGTAACCACTACTGATTATTTGGGTAATAAGTTGATAAACGACAATCCTAACCGGTCCCACACAGAACCTGCCTTCAAGGACACCAATGTGTGTGGGCATTTTTTGTCTCACATGGTGGATGAGGCTAGCAGAGGCCCGAGATTGAACTCATGACATGTCTTGTATTTTGGCAAAATCGTCTCACCCTTTTGTTAACTGTCTGAGCTACACGTCGAAGGCGACGACTAATGATTATTTGATACCCATTTATTTTTGCATATTGTTGTTAACTATAATGCTTTTTCTTTTAAGCTTTTAAAAGCTACGATCGTTAAAAAGTACAATATATTCTTTTTCTTTTTCAGATACTGCCAACTTACCAATTTGTTCTTTGAGATAATCCTACTTGGCTTTCTTTTCATATTTTCTTTTTAATACTTACATAATTCTTATAGAGTTATAGACAAGTTTCGCTTGAGTAACTAAATTCATACAAACTATAAGCACATTAATAAAACTCAACCTTATTTGATTAAACATCGTTGTTAAATCATCAAAACTCGAGAGATGTAAAAGTGTAAATTGTCATTTTGACGACACTTATACCGACAAATATTATACTAGTAATCAGCGTCTCGAGAGGGCTCAGGAAGTGAGTTAGTCAAGTTTATTAAAGGCTCTAAATGGACGCATTTGAATCTCTCTCTCTCTCTCTCTCCTCCTTTCATTTTTGCACATTTGGTTTGATGAAATGATTTTGAGTGACTTAGAATTCGTGAAAAGATTTGGAATTAAAGGGATTTGGAATATTTGAAATGATTTAGAATCTTTTAGCGTTTGATTTGTAGGATTTGGATTGAAATCGAAATCCATTCTTTATAAATAATTTATAAAAATTATAAATAATTATAAAAATAATTAAATTATCTTTTTTATTAATTGATTATTATAAAGCAAATGTTTTTAACATATTTTAAAACATTATTGCCTACGAAATCCCATGAAATACCAACCACCTTGTGAGATTTCAAAATCCTATATTTTTTAATCCAAACATGGGATTGGAATGGAATTCAAATCCAAATCCCTCAAATTCAATCCAATCCTACAAACCAAATGAAACCTTATACTTTTCGATCCTTTGTGGATAGATGTAGTTTATGGAATGAAAAAAAATTACTTTTGTACTTTAATGAACTATATTATGGTTTTACATGTCACAAGGGTCCGTTTGGTTTGTATCAATGGAAAGGATTCGAGGGGATTTGGAATTTAAATCCATTCCAATTTCAATCCCGTATTTGGTTTGCAAGATTGTTTGGAATTGAAATCCTAGGATTGTTTTGAAATCCATCAAACATAGGATTTTGAAATCCCACGGAGGAGGTTGGGATTTCACCGGATTTGTATATAATAATGTTTAAAACATTTGTTTTCTAGTAATTAATTAATAAAAAGGCAATTTAATTATTTCTTTAATAATTTTTTTTATAAATAATGGAATTCAATTCCATTCTGAATCTTACAAACCAAATACACCAAAGATTTCAAATCTAAATCCCTCCAATTCCAAATCATTCCACGAAATCCAAATCCCTCAAAATCATTCTATCAAACCAAACGCCCCCTAGATCTTTTGAGAAACATGATTAGTGTTGAAAGTTACTTGATGGAATTTGCGATGCGTTAGGTTTAAATATTGGAGACCCAAAATCCTTCTGTTAATGCTACAACGGCTTTCCAAGATGCAGTTAAGGAATTATTTATACATTACGAAGAAATTTATGGAAATAGAAGAAACACTAATGTAGAAGGAAACCAGTTCTTCATCTAGTGGAAGACAAGGTGATGCTTGACGGTTCTTCATTTAGACAACAAAACAAATAAAAGTCTATGCACAAGTTCAAATTCATATAAATTATGTGTGTATGCACAATCAAAAAAATTAGTGTGTATATGTGTGGAGCAATTTCGAGATTTTGATATTTTACGATGGAGGGAGGAAATTCAATTGCAATTCCCCATCATGGTCGTGCTTTTTTAATGGTCCAAGCTAGTACAATAAGTTCAAAATCAATTTTTTTTCTTTGAACGGCCGGACTCCAAACAATCGGAGTCACGGCTTTTAGAGGAATCAATAGAGCTTTGTGTATGCTTGAAGGATTACTATGACAACAATGAGAGAATTCTATACAAAAAGTCCTTAGAAAATGAAATTGTTGAAATAGAAGAAGAAATCTTTGAAGAAGAACAAAACCAATACACAACTCCAAACACCACGCTAATGAGAGGAATTAGCAGATATTCTAGAGGATGACGAAGATGAAACAGGAGAATGGTAAATAAACCAAGAATTACCTAATAAAAAATATGAAGAGAAAACCGAAAATTGAATCATAGAAGATTTAATACGAAATGAAGAATTTAATTTATTAGATTTAAACTTGTAAAGTTAAAGTAACATAATTTATGGAGGTTTCATTTAACTATATTTAAATAAATATTTTAATGAAGAAAAAAACATTTCGAACCAGTCATTTTAATGTGATATAACATTTCGGACAGGTTAGAACCGCTTAAGGCCCGACCCAAGTCAAAAGGACCCAATCAGGCTCAACTTTTATCCCAAGGACCGTCGTGGGATTTTCAATGAACAGGTTACGATGTTTTTTTATGGTTGCGACTTCAATGGAACGGTTAGGACTTGTCCTTGCTCATCTCTTATCTTAATTCTTAAAATAGAGGATATTGGAGATTTTGGGACGTTGTGACGGGTGTCGAGTCCGGCAAATAATAATTAGTTATATATATAGCCTATTACCGCTAAACCACAAAGAATTGCGATAGTGATAAGTAGGGTCGTCTCCTCAGGGACTCGGTGTTAACCATAAATCCAAGACGAATTCAAGCACAAATTCATTAAAACACCGTAATTATAAAGGGGGGGGTGGTTTGGAAGTTTTATAATTAAACTAAACATGCAAAAATAATTTAGAACTTTGAACAATAATAAGGGAAACTAGCAATGAGCATCAATTAACTAATCGTTTAGATTATGTATCATCGACTCATTCAAAACATTTTCTCATAAGATTTCAAATTGGCTTGAACACCAACACGCGTCAATGTCCCGTTTGTTACGAAAGAACGACTAATGTGAAACGCTTCAACAATTAGTTTCTAATTAGCTAATCTAATCCAGTCACGGACTTGGATTTCAATTGCCAATCGCATTATGATTAATCAAACACCAAAAAGAACCAACAATCGGACGCCATTTGTTTGAGTTATAATATACAACCTTACAACACTTGCAACTAACATGTCTATCAATTGAGTGTTGCTCGCTACCAAGAGGAATCCGAGAACAATTACGGATTCTAAAATTCCTCTAGCAAATCGAAACTAAGCTAGACAAAGTAAGGGATCCAACTCACAATTTCTAACTTGAAAACGATAAATATTGAAACATAAAGATTGCATAAATGAAATCAAGTGATTATAGCACCAAATTGAGTCTCAACTCATCCAAACTCAAAGTTAATTATCTACCCATTGCTAGAAATAAAGAAATTAGCTACTCATCTCTAGAAATTGAAAAACCAAATGTACTCACAATTTACTTGAACTGCTGATAAGAAATTATGAAGAACCCTAGAAAAATGCTCCAAAATCGACCAACCAATCTCACAATTCGTCTCCTTTCCTTGCTCTCTCTCTCTGTCTTGGTCGATTTCAGTCCCCCCCACCCCCCACCCCACCCCCCCCCCCCGAAAATACTATCGAACCGCCCTTATACCCCTTAGAATCCGCTCCCCAAGAACGTGAGAAAAACCACGATTTCTTTTCTTTTGGTCGCTCGTGACTTGGGCGTGGGTTGAACCCACGTGAAACTCACGCGGAATTGGAAAGAGAACGTGAAAAGAGCAGTGGCTAACGCAGGTTTGGCCGTGGGTTGCTGCCGGAGAAACTCACAACAAAGGGACGCTCGTCACTCGATTAGGCAGCGACAACAGATGAACTGCTTCTTCTTTTCTTTCTTCTAGAAATGGGTTGCAAATGACAATTGGACTTATCTTTTCTTTTCTTGGGCTGCCACGTTTGGGCTTGCTGCCAACAAAGCCACAAAGCAAAAACACAACATAATTAAATGACTTTTTTTTTCCTATGATCTACTCCAGCACACACAAAATCACATGCATGGCTTTTTATTTTTATTAAAATTTAATTAAATGGGGCATTTTAACTTTTAAGTATCTAATAAATACTAAATTTAGGGTAAATTAGACACAAGAATGTGTATAAAAATGACACTTATCAAATTCCCCCATATTTAGATTATTGTCCGTCCCGGCAATGACTTAAGTTAGCATGCATCTGGAAAAAAAATTGAATCAAACGAGAACATCAACGCATATAGCATATCATGAACTTGAGATTTGCAACTTAGCATCAAAAAGTGAGTACACACGTAATCAAGTAGACGCAAGCTAATTTCAAGAACTCTCACAAATGGGATAATTATAACAACACTCAATTCACTCCTTTGGGTTAAAGTGTATCGCTCAACCCGTCGATACGCTAGAATGTATCTACTATAGGCTTGAAAAGTCTCTCACTCTCCATTACTTTGATAAAATACATGCTTATAAATCAAAAGGTCTTTTATGGGTGAAATGTAAAATAAGGTTTTGGGTAAGGTAGGGATACATTTGGGAAATAGTGGTTAAAGACCTTACACCAATAGAGGACCTGGTTACTAACTTGATCATTTTAGCAAATGGGATCTTGATATACATTCTTTAAACACATTCCCATTGGATAATAAGAAGTAGAAATGAAACACAAATAATTGAACTTATTATCGATCTTTGTCGTCTTACTTTTTTTCTTTTTGATTTTTTTTTTCTTTTCTTTTCTTGACGACTTATTTTCTCATAGATTTTTTTTTTCTCATTCACTTTTTTTTCATATTTTTCTCATTTTGAATTTTTCTCCATTTTTTGTTCTTTTCCTTCTTCCTTTTCATTTTTTTTTCATTTATTTTTCTTTCCCAACGTATATGTTTTACTTTCAAGCACATAGGGATACCTGGACCATTCCATTGGTGATCGGTCGGGTGAGTTGTGTTTGGATTGGTTTATGATGTGGGTGACAAAAGAAATAGGCTAGGGCTCAAAGTGGTATGCAAAAAGGATAATCATGACATAAGGGTAGGCTTAAGGCTAATAGGTTAACATAAAAATGATCAAATGATGGCCTTTATCATATTTATTAGCATGTAAATATCATGTAATCTTAAGGAGAGACAAAACAAGTTCTAGAGATACATAACTAGGCATGACGAAATCACACAAGAAATGAAATAGAGACTAATGTAAAATGTTTAGTCTAATAGGCTCAAAGTCTCACCGTGTTAACGTTAGTTCAAGAGATTAGCAATAGTCTAACTTTGACCGGTATACTACCACTAATCTACTCTAAGTGCTATCAATCAAACCCAATCATGCTATACATACATCCAAACTCATTGTCATCAACAATTTAACCCATAAAAACATGCTAACACATTTTCAGAACGGGCAACAATCCACATTTAAGCACAAAGTTTGGAAAAAATTACCCCCCAAAAAGCATTTAGATGCCCAAACAACCCCAAATCATGCAAATGACCCACACCCCCACACTTAATTCCTACATTGTCCTCAATGTATTCAATATGTAGAGGACACTCTAAGCATGCAAAGAATAGGGAAAACAGAAAAAACCCCTGATTTTGTGAGTGACCTCCCAATGTAAGAATCCATGAAGGTAGGTACGTCCCTTTTTAGCCTCTAATATCCGGGGTGGAACCTGAGAGCACGAAGAACACAAGTAAAACTTGGAGTGAAATTGGAGATTCTAACAAAACAAACTAACCAACATAAAGCAATAAATTGAAATCCGTAGGTTGCCTCCCACGCAGCGCCTTTCTTTTCGGTCTTTGGCTAGACCATACTCATTTCAATCTGCGTAGCTTGGCGTGTCCAAGGCTACTCTCTCTAAATCCCCTCCGTCAAATCCTTCATAGAACGGCTTCAATCTATGGCCATTAACTTTGAAAATCTGCCCTATAGATAGACTTTGGATCTCAACTGCACCATGCTCAAAAACAGTTAGAACAACAAAAGGTCCTATCCATCTGGACCTTAATTTACCGGGAAATAACTTTAATCTAGAGTGATAGAGAAGAACCTTTTGACCTTTTGTGAAAGACTTACGTGATATGCGCGAGTCATGGAACGCCTTAGCCTTTGCTTTATAGATGCGAGCGTTCTCGTAGGCATCGTTCCGGATCTCCTCTAACTCTTGTAATTGTAGCTTTCTATGCGATCCCGCCTCATCCAAGTCCATGTTGCACGTCTTAACCGCCCAATAAGCCGTATGTTCCAACTCCACTGGAAGATGGCAAGGCTTACCGTAAACTAACCGGAAGGGTGACATTCCTATGGGCGTCTTGTAGGCTTACCGATAGGCCCACAAGGCTTCATTGAGCCTTAAACTCCAGTCCTTTCGGTTAGGACTCACCGTCTTCTCTAGAATGGACTTTATATTTCGGTTAGACACTTCCGCTTGTCTATTCGACTGTGGGTGATAGGCGGTAGAGATGCGGTGGATAACCCCGTACTTCTTGAAAAGAGCGCCAATGACCTTGTTGCAAAAATGGGTGCCTCGATCACTGATGATGGCCTTCGGTGTCCCGAACCTGGAAAATATGTGAGATTTGACAAAATCTGCAACTACACGAGAATCATCAGTCCGGGTGGCCTTTGCCTCAACCCATTTTGAGACATAGTCAACGGCCAAAATAATATAGAGATTACCACAAGATGCGGGAAAGGGGCCCATGAAATCCATGCCCCATACATCAAAAATCTCACAAATAAGCATAGGGGTTTGGGGCATTTGATTCCGGGAACTAATGTTTCCCGTCATCTGACATCTTTGACAACTTTTACAAAATAAATAACTATCCCGCATAAGGGATGGACAGAATAAACCACACTCTAGGACCTTCCGATATGTCCGTTTGTGGCCGAAGTGGCCCCCACAAGCATGAGAATGGCAAAAACGTAAAACGGATTGAAACTCATCTTGGGGCACACAACGCCTAATCACTTGGTCCGGACAATGTTTCCACAAATATGGTTCGTCCCAAATATAGAAACGAGCATCTCTCTTTATTTTCTCTCTCTCTGATTTAGACAACTCACCTGGAAAGGTCTTAGAGGCCAAATAGTTCACGATGTCGGCATACCAGGGGTGTTCTCCCGAGATAGAGAAAAGATGCTCGTCAGGAAATTCATCAGTGAGTGGGCTCGGTTCTCCATCCAAAACAAGTCGGCTAAGGTGATCCGCTACTAAATTCTCAGCTCCGCTTTTGTCCCGTATCTCCAAATTGAACTCTTGGAGCAAGAGAATCCATCGGATAAGTCGCGTCTTAGCATCCTTCTTTTTGAGCAAGTACTTCAATGCAGCATGATCTGAAAAGACAATCACTTTAGTGCCTAGCAAATAGGATCTAAACTTCTCTAAAGCAAAAACAACCGCTAACAACTCTTTTTCCGTAGTCGAGTAGTTGCATTGTGCACTATCAAGTGATCGTGATGCATAGTAAATAACATGAGAGTTCTTACCGTCTTTCTGTCCCAGTACCGCCCCAACCGCGTGATTGCTAGCATCACACATGATCTCAAATGGCAATTGCCAATTGGGCGGTTGGATGATAGGGGCAGAAGTAAGCATATCTTTCAACAAATCAAATGAACTCTTACATACCTCATTGAAGTCAAAGTCTACCTCTTTTTGTAGGAGCTCACATAGGGGTCGAGTGATCTTGGAAAAGTCTTTGATGAAACGCCGGTAGAAACCTGCGTGACCAAGAAAAGAACGGACCTCTCTAACACTCGAGGGGTAAGGCAAGGATTTTATGACATCGACCTTTGCCTTGTCAACCTCTATACCCCTTTTCGAGATAACATGACCCAATACAATGCCTTGATTTACCATAAAGTGACATTTCTCATAATTTAAAACCAAATTAGTTTCAATGCACCTTTTCAAGATTTTAGTCAAGTTATCTAGGCATGAGGTAAACGAATCACCATAGACTGTGAAGTCATCCATAAAGACTTCAATGATGTTCTCAACATAATCAGAAAATATACTCACCATACATCGTTGGAATGTCGTCGGTGCGTTACAAAGACCAAAAGGCATCCTTCGGTAGGCGAATGTACCGAAGGGGCAAGTAAATGTATTCTTCTCTTGGTCTTCTCTTGCCACCGGAATCTGATGGAAACCTGAATAACCATCCAGAAAACAATAGTGAGTACGACCGGTTAATCTTTCTAACATTTGGTCTATAAAGGGTAAAGGAAAATGATCTTTCCTAGTTGATGCATTAAGTTTATGATAATCAACACAAACTCTCCACCCATTTTGAACACGGGTGGGCACCAACTCACCTTCAGCATTCTCTACCACAGTAATGCCAGTTTTCTTAGGGACTACCTGGATCGGGCTTACCCACTTGCTGTCAGAGATCGGGTAGATCATATCGGCATCTAAAAGTTTCAAAATCTCCTTCTTGACAACTTCCATCATCGGTGGGTTCAACCTCCGCTGCGCCTCTCGGAATGGCTTGTACTCATCCTCAAGTAGGATCTTGTGTTGGTATAACGAGGGACTAAGACCCTTGATGTCGGCGATGGTCCATCCTATTGCCCTCTTGTGCTCTTTCAGAACTCCAACAAGCTCCCCTTCTTCCTTGGGTGATAAGGTAGAGGATATGATCACGGGAAGGGTCTCCTTATTTCCCAAGTAGACGTACTTTAAATGATCCGGCAACGTCTTCAACTCTAACTCGAGTGTCTGTTCAACAGAAGGTAGAAGTCTAGTGTGAGATAAAGGCAATTCAATTTTAGAAACTTCATACCTTGGCTTTGGTGCTCGCCCTTTTCCATCCAAGACACCAATTCTTCAAAATCATCATCAAGCTTGTACTCTTGGGCAAGCTTTTTCAAGCTCCCGTTGGTTAAGTCCCTGTCTAAGATTACTTCTAAAACATCATCATTAGATAGATCATACATAGTATCAGATAATGACTCAATAATATCAACAAAGCATAAAGAAGATACATCACTAGGATATCGCATGGCTTCATATATATTAAACTTAATTATCTCCCCATCGAATTCCATAGTCAAATTACCGTCATGAACATCTATCTTGGTTTTAGAGGTTTTCAAGAATGGTCTACCTAGCAAAATCATACCGGCCTTGGAGGTATTATTCTCCTCCATGTCTATAACATAAAAATCTGCCGGAAAGACCAACTCGTTCACTTGAACAAGTACATCCTCTAAAACCCCTTTAGGATAGACGGTGGACCTATCCGCTAGTTGGATTACCACAACGGTTGGCTTTAGGGGGCCTACATCCAAAGATGAGTAAATGGCATATGGCATAACATTAATTGATGCCCCCAAGTCCAACATGGCTTGATTGACCGAGACATTGCCTACCTTACATGGTATGGTAAACATGCCCGGGTCATTGCATTTTGGTGGTAACCGCTTTTGCAAAACGGCGGATACATTTTGGCTCATGCTTATCTTTTCATTCCCTTTTAACTTCCTTTTATTAGTGCAAAGCTCTTTAAGAAATTTAGCATATTTAGGCACTTGCTTAATAGCATCTAATAAAGGGATGTTTACCTGAACCTTGCGAAATGTCTCTAGTATCTCCTTCTCTTCATTCTCTCGCTTTGTCTTCTCGAATCGGCTCGGGAATGGCGGTGCTTGAACTATCACTTCGGGTGTCTTCTTCTTTGTGTCCTCATCTTTGACATCACTTTCACCCGAACTAGATGCCTTAACTTCTAACTCCTCCTCATCATCATGAACCTTCATCTTCTTCTTGTTGTTGACGTTATCTTTGAGCTCTTTTCCACTCCTCAAAGTGATGGCATTCACGTTGGCCTTCGGATTAATCTCCGTTTGGGAAGGCAGTTTTCCTTTGTTCACCAATTGGCCAACGGTGGCCTGAAGGTCTTGTATGCTCGCTTGTGTATTTTGTGACTCCTGTTGAAGTTTAGCCATGTTAGTAGCTAAAGACTTCACTATATCCTCTAATGACATACCTGATCTACTAGGAGCTTGAGGTGGCACTTGATGCTGCTGTTGGGCACCCGGTTGAAATGGTGCCTTCGGTTGGAATTGTTGCTGAGATGGTTGTTGGAAACCAGGTGGTGCTTGGAACTGTTGAGCTTGCTGAAATGGAGCTTTTTGCTGAAAATGTTGACCTTGACCTTGTGGTTGCCTTGGGGCATAGCTTAGATTCGGATGTTGCCTCCAACCGGGGTTGTATGTGCTCGAGAAGGGATCAAGAGCCCGGTTGTGTGAGTGTTGGAAATTGCCACCACCTATGGCATTAACTTGCTCTTCTTCATCATGGAGGGTCGGGCATGCATCGGTTGGATGTGCTACCAATGAGCAAAATCCACATGCCTTCACTTGAGACACATTCCCCATAGCAAGCTGTTTCACAAGGTTAGTTAAATCAGTTATCTTAGTTTTTAGGGATTTAACATGTACCTCACTAGCTCCTCGACCGATGTCACTCCGAGCTCCAAATTGCTTGGAGTTTTCCGCCATAGTGTCTATCAGATTCCTCGCTTCAGTTGGCGTCTTGTTCACAATAGCTCCACCGCTCGCGGCATCCATCATCTTTCTCTCCATCGGTAGCAAACCTTCATAAAAATATTGTATTAGTAATTGTTCAGATATACCGTGTTGAGGGCAACTTACATAAAGGCGCTTAAAACGCTCCTAATACTCGTAAAGTGACTCTGTGTCCTTTTGCTTGATCCCGCAAATCTCTCTCCTAAGCCCGGCGGCTTTGGATGCGGGAAAGAACTTATCTAGGAAAGCTCTCGCCATTTGTGGCCATGTTGTGATGGAACCCGGCGGTAAGTAGAATAGCCACTCCCTAGCCGCGTCAACTAGAGAGAACGGGAATGCCTTTAGCTTGAGGTTCTCAACGGTCGTGCCGTTCGGCTTCATTCCCAAGCATACCATGTGAAACTCGGTCATATGCTTGAACGGGTCTTCATTAGCTAAACCATGGAAACGAGGAAGTAAGTGAATTAAACCAGTCTTAAGTTCAGCACTTACCTCTTCGTCCGGATATGTTATGCAAAGGGGTTGCTCGTCGACATTGGGTGCTGCCCATTCCCTTAAAGTACGCTCAGCCATATCCTCCTCTTCTCCTTCGGTCTCGGTGACCGGTTCCTCCTTTTCCGGATGAGGTTTCTCTTCTTCAAAATGCACTTCCTTCTTATCGCTTTCTGAATCGGTAGACAATTCAATATCCCTCCAGATGTTAACCACCGGTGAAGAAGTCGACTCGCCTTGCTTCTTTCGAAGCTTAGTTTTTTTCCTTAACTTCTTAGCGGTTTTCTCGATCTCGAGATCTATAGGTAGAGGTGAACCTGCACGAAAAGATCTTGGCATAAACAGTCATTTAATTATGTTGTGTTTTTGCTTTGTGGCTTTGTTGGCAGCAAGCCCAAACGTGGCAGCCCAAGAAAAGAAAAGATAAGTCCAATTGTCATTTGCAGCCCATTTCTAGAAGAAAGAAAAGAAGAAGCAGTTCATCTGTTGTCGCTGCCTAATCCAGTGACGAGCGTCCCTTTGTTGTGAGTTTCTCCGGCAGCAACCCACGGCCACACATGCGTTAGCCACTGCTCTTTTCACGTTCTCTTTCCAATTCCGCGTGAGTTTCACGTGGGTTCAACCCACGCCCAAGTCACGAGCGACCAAAAGAAAAGAAATCGTGGTTTTTCCCACGTTCTTGGGGAGCGGATTCTAAGGGGTATAAGGAAGGTTCGATAGCATTTTCGGGGGGGGGGGGGGAACTGAAATCGATCGAGACAGAGAGAGAGCAAGGAAAGGAGACGAATTGTGAGATTGGTTGGTCGATTTTGGAGCATTTTTCTAGGGTTCTTCATAATTTTTTATCAGCAGTTCAAGTAAATTGTGAGTACATTTGGTTTTTCAATTTCTAGAGATGAGTAGCTAATTTCTTTATTTCTAGCAATGGGTAGATAATTAACTTTGAGTTTGGATGAGTTGAGACTCAATTTGGTGCTATAATCACTTGATTTCATTTATGCAATCTTTATGTTTCAATATTTATCGTTTTCAAGTTAGAAATTGTGAGTTGGATCCCTTACTTTGTCCAGCTTAATTTCGATTTGCTAGAGGAATTTTAGAATCCGTAATTGTTCTCGGATTCCTCTTGGTAGCGAGCAACACTCAATTGATAGACATGTTAGTTGCAAGTGTTGTAAGGTTGTATATTATAACTCAAACAATCGGCGTCCGATTGTTGGTTCTTTTTGGTGTTTGATTAATCGTAATGCGATTGACAATTGAAATCCAAGTCCGTGACTTGATTAGATTAGCTAATTAGAAACTAATTGTTGAAGCGTTTCACATTAGTCGTTCTTTCGTAACAAACGGGACATTGACGCGTGTTGGTGTTCAAGCCAATTTGAAATCTTATGAGAAAATGTTTTGAATGAGTCGATGATACATAATCTAAACGATTAGTTAATTGATGCTCATTGCTAGTTTCCCTTATTATTGTTCAAAGTTCTAAATTATTTTTGCATGTTTAGTTTAATTATAAAACTTCCAACCCCCCCCCCTTTTATAATTACGGTGTTTTAATGAATTTGCGCGTGAATTCGTCTTGGATTTATGGTTAACACGGAGTCCCTGAGGACACGACCCTACTTATCATTATCGCAATTCTTTGTGGTTTAGCGGTAATAGGCTATATATATAACTAATTCTTATTTGCCGGACTCGACACCCGTCAAATTTTTGGCGCCGTTGCCGGGGAAACTCACAACAAAGGGACGCTCGTCACTGGATTAGGCAACGACAACAGATGAACTGCTTCTTCTTTTCTTTCTTCTAGAAATGGGCTGCAAATGACAATTGGACTTATCTTTTCTTTTCTTGGGCTGCCACGTTTGGGCTTGCTGCCAACAAAGCCACAAAGCAAAAACACAACATAATTAAATGACTTTTTTTTTCTTTTCCTATGATCTACTCCAGCACACACGAAATCACATGCATGGCTTTTTATTTTTATTTTTATTAAACTTTAATTAAATGGGGCATTTTAATTTTTAAGTATCCAATAAATACTAAATTTAGGGTAAATTAGACACAAGAATGTGTATAAAAATGACACTTATCACGTTGTGTAGGGGTTAACGGTATCTTAGAAAAATCAAAATGAACCAAGTACGCAAATATTATTTGAAGGGAAAATTGCATTAAGATGAAACCAACTTAAACTTTGTTCTTATTTTATTGAACCAACTTTCAAAACCTTCTATTTTAAATAAAATGATGACAAAACGGTTCTTAATTTTCCTTGTAACTTTGATCGAGATCATTGTACAAGTCATCATGTCATACATATGTGCTGAGGCACGATTTGTTGAATGCAAGAGTGGAAAAATGGTTTGCGCTACCTTTTAGAGCAACTTGTCATACCAGTCCCACAACCATCATTATTCATATGGAGGTAAATCGAAATGTTCAAGGACAGGGTGACCAGGCAGTGCCAGATTGGATCTCGAGACCTTGTAGTGGAAACGCCACCCTTTATTTTAAGTATGTGCAATTATTAACTAACTAAATAACATTTTTATCTTTAACTAGAAGCGTACTCGCGCAATGCAGCGAGATAATCACGATTTTAATGTTTCATTTTTTTTTTGTCGATTTACAGTACGATTTTGGATGGTTTGAAAAAAGTGATAATGTTTTTTTTTTATAAATTTGTTTAACTTAGGCTTAATAATATAACATTTTTTATATAAAAAAACTAAGTATTTTGTTAAAATTCAATGATTATCTTATATATTTTAATGACATATAGAAAAAATAACCAATTACATATTTAATAATATAATTAAAACAAATTTATAGTAATATAAAATATTAATTAATATGATTTATGGAAAGGTTTGCATAAAAGGAAGACCCTACACATACCAAATTGGTGGGTGTTAGAAGTCTGCAGTAATAATATGTATCTTGTGCTTTGATACTTGTAAATTTAGAGATTTTTAAAATATTGCATAAAATGATGGTATCTTGTGCCTAATAATTTGTATTTAAGAGTTTTTTATCCGTACTTTATAATATAGTATAGATAACAGTTGGAGTAATGTAGTTCTCTATCTCATAAATAAGGGTTGAATTGGAAAATAGGCCCTTACTTTTAAAAGTGAGTACCTAGTTTGGGACAAATAAAAATAAATATATGAACAATTATTTTAACAAAAACTATTTATATCTATACTATATTATTATACTATATTATAAAGCAGAGATAAAAAAAACTCTTAAATACAAATTATTAGGCACAATGTTCCATCATTTTATGCAAGATTTTAAAATTTTCTTAATTTACAAGTATCAAAGCACAATATACATATTACTACTGCAGGCTTCTAACACTCACCAATTTGGTATGTGCATAGCCTTATTTTTATGCAGACTTTTCCATGTATCACTATTAATTAATATATTATATTACTATAAATTTGTTTTAATTATATTATTAAATATGTAATTGGTTATTTTTTCTAGATGTCATTAAAATATATAAGATAATCATTGAATTATAACAAAATACTTAATTTTTTTAATATAAAAACATTATATTATTAAGCCTAAATTAAACAAATTTATAAAAAAAACATTATCACTTTTTCAAAACCATCCAAAATCGTTATGTAAATCGACAAAAAAACAAAAAGTAAAATGAAACATTAAAATCGTGATGTATCTCACTGCATTGCACGAGTATGCTTCTAGTTTTTCAAAAAAGAAAAATATCAATCTCATTTTATTGAACATCACAAAATAATATTTACAAGTACATTGAACCGCTCTAAAAATTCTACTAGCCAAAGCAATCCATCCACCTATCAGTTTTTCTACATGAATGCCAATTCGAAAAAACCTAACAGGGGAGTAGTGAAATTACCAAAATGCCCCTTCCATCAAACTGTTTTTCTGATCTACCTTCTCACTTCCAGAATAAGAACAAACACATCAACTGCATTCAAATATGACTTCTTCTAAAACTTCATCAAGAATCAAATCCTCCAATTCAAGTGCAACACACTCACAATCCAACTGCAAATTCATCCAACCATCATCACTTCCCAAATCTCGAGACACGATATCGTCTAAAGACTCACTCATATCCGGCTTCAACTCGAGCCATCGGCTAACACGCTTCCAGACTTGATCAAGAACACGCGGACCAGTTGGGGCAGGCCGAATGTGGCAGGAAGAGGACAACGCTTTCGGGTAGTATGCCGATGATTTTTCATACAAATTAAGCAAGACCTCATCCACCAAATCGAAGATGAGTAAATGATGAGATAGCTCGTTGAATTCCTTTTCGAAGAGTTCTGGATCGTGGAAATATTGAGACTCGATTTCTTGAAACACGAAAGGGTCTAGAGGCTGGTTGGAGGAATACCACGTTTGATGGAATCCGTTCTTGATGAAACCTGACCGCTCTAGAATCTGCTTCACGTAAGTGAAATCATCGTCATCCTGATAGTGTCTCATTGATGATTCCATGTGTTTATTGATTTCCTTCTCAATTTTATCTTGCGAGTTGTTTAATGAATCCAAACCTGAAATTCATTACTGAATTAATACGAATGACTTAACTCCTTTATCAAACCAAACAGACACAGTAAATCCCACACAGAATAAAAATTGCATAAAGAGATACATATATACATATACATACATACATACATACATACATAGCATATGAATAAATAGTGTGTTAAGATTTGGCCTCAAAAAGTCGTACTCTTTTTATGAAGGAACTTAGTATAAAGCAAGTTTTGAACCAACTCATATGCAGCTTGTAAGCATGATAGCATATGCATAAATACATACATACATATAAATATAGAGGGAGGTTCAAACTAAGGAACACCTGGTAGTCCTTTATTTGGATGGTATGCACTTGTGCATACAAGTATATTAAGTTTTTTTTGGTTTTTATGCACATGTGCATTATGCATTTGTGCATATGCACGTGTGCATGTTACAAATTACTTGTAAGCACAAGTGCATACGGTCCAGATGAAGGGCTAACAGGGTGTTCCTCAGTTTTCCGTTTTTTTGAGGTTTTCCCGTGAACCCGACCCTATAAATATATATATATATATATATATATATATATATATATATATATATATATATTGGAAGGATATTTTGCAACTATATATATATATAATAGTTAGTTAGTTACCTTCTAAGGTTTGAAACTCTGACTGGACCTTTTCTTCTTGTGGGCAGCATTCAGGAACTAGAACAGAGCTTAAATGAGTGATATCCTCTGTTGAATGTTCATTTTCTGAAATATTGTCACTTTTATCGACCACTACATTCAAACACTCGCAATCTTCAGTAGCATTCATCCCTTCGCATTTATCTGTACGTAAAAACCAAGAAACTGGATTTCTCTCATTTTGGCTAGCACTTTGAAGGAAATAAGTCTCACGAGACTCCTGATTGGGATTGTTAATATGAGGCAAAGAGTGATTCCTTCTAAAGAAACTCGGTTCTTGGGCACTTAGAATGTTCTCACTTCCGTTTGCCAACTTCAAGCTTCTAGAAGGCCGGAGAGCGGCCTCCTTACTATAATCAAACAACTGGGAATATCTGTTTGAAGATTCATTGAGGGAAGATATCCTTCTGTGGCGCATAACATTGTTATTGTTGAGATCATCGTGCGAGTTAATTCCACCTTGTTTATCTAATTCAGTCATCAGAGACCCCAAATTTGATAAAGAAACCAATTTCTTTTCGGTTTTTGTAGTGGTGTACGACTCATTCAACTTGTCCTTGAGCTTGGTTGGCCTCAAGAATCGTCTGCCAGTAGGAAAAGAACCCGATTTGGTCAATTTTGCTTTTGTGTTAGAAACTTGGGAACCATCTTGTAAGATATTCACGAATCGCTCTTTGTTCACTTTGAACATTTCCAAAATATCCCCATAATTCTTACTCTTAGGATCCGTAACATTTTTAGAGCTCACTGGACTTTCTGTTTCATTCTCATGCAACAACTCATCAGTATTGACATTTTCTGGAAAGAAAATGATTGGATGAACCCATTCATTGCTTTCTAAATGATGAATTGAATAAGTCCTATGCAATCTTGGACTTGGTACAAACTCGGGATCTCGTTCTTTATCATTGTCCTTAAAAGTATCTTCAGAAACTAATGCCTTTATACGAGCTTTTAGCGACCTTTTCTGGGTAGAGCTGGTTTTTCTATTGCTCCGATCCACCTGATAAATATCAAGAAGTTAGAAATCTGTCATTTTGGTTATGGTTGTAACAAGAAACGGGCTTTTTTGTTCAAGAACATACCAGTATATGACTTGTTTCCTCCTCTAAAAGTTGCAACACTTCAAAAGGATCTTGATCATCCGATATCCTCTTGTGCCTTCTGTTGCCTAAAGAAAACAAGAAATTAAGTGCTTTCAACGCCAAATATCGAAAATTTAAGTACTTTCAAAATATCTTTCAACGTCAAATGATGCAACAAATATCTGATAATTGGCAAGAAATCTCCAAGATGGATCGAAAGATATGTTTGTGAATCTAAAGAAACTAATTATTTATATCCTTAACACAGTTGAAATTATGTTTCTTGAGCATAGTTCATTTAAGATACCAATACCATAACCAATAGAAGATAGAATCTTGAAATAACTTCTAAACTTGATTCACAGAAAGATCAAAACATATATATGCAGGGGAATACCTAAAAAACAGAAAACTATAGCCATTCATCTGGACGGTATGCACTTGTGCATACAAGTAATTTTTAACATACACACGTGCATAAAAACCAAAAAACAACTTAAATTTTTAGTTGTATGCACAAGTGTATACTGTCCGGATCAAAAGATATAGACGGAGGTTCAAGGAAAAACCTCAAATAAATGAAAAACTAAAAAACACTTTATCAACCGTTAGATTAGATGATCTGATGGATATGATTAAAAGGGCGGTTACATCAATATTTTTTTAATTAAAAAAACCTCCACCCCCTATTTTTTATTCGAAAAAATACGAAAAATGAACAAAATTCGAGCGAAATAAATTACACCAAATAAACAATCATATTTTTCTCGTTAATTTGACATCCATATTCATATACTTTTTCATTCGTTTTTTCGTGGTTTTTCGGTTTTCCATTTATTTAGAGTTTTCCCTTGAACCTATATATATATATATATATATATATATAAGATAGTATGCTTACGTTTGGCATGTTTGAGGAGGGTTTGATGCTTTTTGTGTGGAAGTATCTTCTTGACATTAGAGTGCCAGTATTGGTAATCAAGAGCATGAAATATTCCAGAGATGCATCCTGAATGAATCTTATCAAACTCATCTCCATCTTCTGTCCACAACACCTTTCCCATTTGATCCTTCGAAATTATCGAATTCCACTGCTATTATTATTCCCAAACCTGATAAAATTTCAAGCAAGAACCCGTATGAATCATCAATTATTTAGATACCCAACTCATTTAAAACCAAACTTAATCTCAGCAACTTCCAATACCCACCTCGCAGAAGCTAAAAAACATGAATTTATACAAAATATTGCTTAATAAAGATGTAAAACTTGGAAATAATTTATACCCAGAAGATCAAACACCCTTTATTGTGCCAAAAGAAGCAGAGGATGAAACCAAGATGGAGGAGGAAATTAGAAAGAAAAGTAAAGGAATGGTTGGAAAAGAGGAGAGAAACAAAAAACAATAACTATAGCCACGAAAACCATATTATTGGGTCAGTCAGGAATTTATTCAAACACTTACTGCGCAACCAAATTATAATAGGACATAAAAAGAATAACTGACCTTTCTGTTGTGTGTGGTCTTGCTATGACCATCTAGAAACCATGGCAATGGCGATGTTTTACATATTCAAGGTGGGAAATTAAAATAAAAGTTGATTAATTAATGGGAGAGAAGATAGGTTAGCATAATAGCATGTGTGAACTGGGTAGAAATAGAAAAGGAGAGTCGTAGGTTTACTATGTCAAAAGGAATACGATACAAGAAGTAGCCGCCAAATTGGGGTTTACCCGTCAACCACTCTCCTCTCCCCCGCCTCCACGCCACCATAGTGCTCACGGGAAACGGGGAATCTTGACCAGGGCCACAAGTCTCATTTTTTATATTTATTTTTCATAAATTTAATAATTTAAATTCTTTTTTGTTGAATATTACAAGTCTCCAAATCCCAAATTAGAAAAACCGAAATCACCTATGTGATTTTTTTAATCATGTCATAATGCTACGTATATAGATATTATTATAATACTATATTTAATACATCTTTTTCGAAAAGAAAACGAACATAATGGTTTACGTGTCTGTATTTATACATTTGGGTAAAAAAGTTGATTACTGACAACCTTAACGGGTCCTGTATAGAACCATCTCTAAGAACATCAATGTGAGAGAGCATTTTTTTGTCTCATTTAGCGGTTGAGGCTAGTTGGGGGATCGAACTTGGGACCTGTCTTGTATTTTGATAAAGTCGTATCGTCTATTTACTAACTGAGCTACAAGGCCGAAACTTTTGTATTTAAATATTTGTATCGTATATATGTGGGTATTTTATGGTTTTTTTTTTTTGTTCACGAGCTCGCAGGACTATATTCGTATGGTTATAGTTGTTGGACAACAACTAAAATGGTTATCACATTAATGTCCCATTTAATCTATTTTAATAGGGTTGTTCATCAAATCTAAATAATAAAATGGATTGAAACCAATACAATTCAATGAACTCTAAGGATGCGTTTGGTATGTGAAACAGGACAGAACAAAACAGGCTTGTCTCATGTTTGGCGTGATCATATGTGAGACATGCTAGAACTAAGTGGAACAAGTATAGGACTCACTCCAACCCCCTGGAATTAAGTAGAAAAGCAATATTTTGACTAATATACCCTTTGTTAAAAACCAAAACCTTAAACGTGTTTTCTCATCATCCAAGCCTCCAAGTTAGGGATGTGTAAAACCGAATAGTCCGAAACCCGAACCGAAAATAAGGTGTTTTTGCAAAACCCGACTACCCCAAAATCCGATAATCCGAAACCCGACATTTGAGAGGATATCTGGGTTCGGATTGGGTTTGATCGTTGGCCACATGACCTGTTCGAAAACCCGAAATAACATACATCAATATTTTAAATATTATATATATATATAATTATCTTTTGAAAATCGTAAATTATAGTCTGTTGAAATATTTTCTAAATTTTAAACTTACTATCTATTTCATCAATCTTTCAATCGATTGTAATCATCCTAAAAAAACGATTGAATTTATATATAACTTTTGCATTATATAATACCCGAACCCGACCAACATCAATCCAAAACCCGACCAACCCAAACCCGAAACAACTTTGAATCCGAAACTTAAAATTTGGATTTTGATTTCCATATCCAAAATCCAATCGTGATAAATTAGTTTTATGTTTTTGATAATCTATTGCACTATGTATTAGTAATGTAAATTAGTTTTATGTGATGTAATCTATTATTTTTTATCAGGGGTAAATTCGTCATTTAACTAGTCTAGTCTTGTTCTTTCCAATTCTGTCATGTCTTGTCAAACGTTGGACAGCTGTTCTGTTATGTTCTGTCCTGTCCTGTTCTGTTTCATCTTGTCATGTCCTGCCTGCGTACCAAACGCACCCTAAAAGACTGAAGATGAGACTGACTTGAACTGGTTTAGTAGTGGCCTGCTCTTAAGCTAGACCATAAACTACGGTTGTTAACGAGTCGAGTTGAGTAGCAGGTTGTTTGAGCTCGTTTCAAGAAAAATAATATTGGGTTTGAGCTCAAATAACTTGCTTATATTAGGGCTCAAGTTCTGACATGAATATTTTTCAATGTTTGACCTCGATACTCATTTAACAAATCTGAATCATTACTATATTGTACCTAAAATTCAAATTTTAAGAGCTCGTTTATGGGATCAACCTCGAGATCGATTAACTCATCTATTAGCTCGACCACGATAATTTTTGTATTTTGTTTTTGTAATTTAGAACATATGAATATTTTTTATCCAAAAAAGTATATGCTCAAATTACTCAAAAAGTTTAATTGAGCTTCAAATGAGATGAGTAGAACATGTGTTGTAGAGCTTGACTCGTTGAGTTAAACGAGTTCTATTTTTTCTTTAAGATCGACCGGAACTTGAAAGTTATTAAGCTCAAACTTGAGATAAACGAATTCTAGCTCATGATTAAAACAAAAGACAAACTCTAAGTTTTTTATCTCAAAAAGAGTAAACTACAATTTTGGTCCTTGCGGTTTACACTCAACTATGAACAAAGTCCTTAAACTTCTTTTAAGTATAATAATGGTAATTGTGGTTTCTATTTTGCTGTGAAGCACTACCTTTAATTAACTCGATTAAAAATTCTCCATTAAGTAAGGGCATTCTCGTCTTTTTGCTTTATTTTCTTGTTTTATCTTTTACCACCCACCCCCATGTAACCATTTTGTTCCTCAATCACCGTGACTCCCTCTTTCCTATTCTCTGATCAATTTCATCACCATATTTCATCTTTCAAATCTAACACATTATTTTACCTCTGTGTCATATTTCATATGCCAAAAATTCTCGAGAAGAAGAAGCGAACTAGGTCAATGTTTATGCCAAAAATTACACAAAGATAATTTAAGATTTGGATTTTGGAGTTAATCAACTACAGATTGAACCTTCAATACAAATGAACAAAAATAAAGAAAATGACAGATATATTTTGGTGACGCAGAAAACCCAGTCGAGGGTAAAAACCGTGAACGATTGAATATATTGTCAATGCACTATGGACGTCAAACATGTACGTCGTCTTTAATAACAGTGATTGCTATTACAAAATGTGGATAACTTAGAATGTTGTAAATAAATTTAGAACAAGATCGTCAGGAGGGAATTCTTTAAGAGCGACTAAGAGAAGAATGCTTGATGTAGCTCAGTGTGATTCAATGTGTCTCTTCATTTGCCTGGATCTTCTTATATGGGAATTGCTTGTAACCGTTGCCTTTAATCTTCATAATGATGATAATGGTCATGTCTATATGGTATCATTAGATGTTGGCCATCGGTTATTTTTAATGCATTTAATGAAAATGAATCTTGGTCATAAGTCTTCAGTTATAAGCATAAGCCGATCCTATAATAAATAAGAAAAGAAAATAACGGTTGTCAAGGTTAATAAATATAATTGATGGTCGGGAATATCAACTTTCATGTGTCGAAGATATCATCTTTGTTAAGGATATCGTTGATATAATGTCTTATCCTAGACGGTCATAGTTATGAATTTTTCACCCAAACAGCCAACACAACCATTGATGCCCTTAAACAAAACCTATAAACATATTTGATCATAGGGAAAAGTCCCAAAAAAACCCAACGGAATTTAGTGTTTGGAGTGATTAAGTCATTGGACAATTTTTTGGAACAAATAAGTCCTTAGACATTTCAAAACACACTAAATAAATCCTTTTACTTTTCGAAACCTGTTAAATACATCCTTATTACTTAAAAATGTAACTTGCAACCTACATAACATAACAGATAAAACTACAAACTAAAAAAAATAAAAAAGATGTCACTTACTTTATTCCCCTACGTATTAAAAAATGGAAAAATTAACAAAAATAGTTAATCTTATCAACCAAAGTCATTTTTAAGCACTTTTCAAAATCTTTTTTTGTCCAAGTTTACGCAATTTTTTTTTGCCTTAAGAATTATTTTTGGCAAAAAAAAAATTAGAAGACATAAAAAAGAATATTTTTTTTTAAAAATTAAAAAATTAATTATTTAATTTACTTTATATCTTCTGTTTTTTTTTTTATTTCAGTTAACACTTTATTATATTAACACATATAATTGAATATTAACTAAAATACATCAAAAATAATATTTTTTTTCTTTCAAATTACACCATTATAATTGTCTCGTCAATGATTATCTTAAATATTTTAAATTCTTTATATTTAAATTGAGATGTTTATCATGTTTTGATTATGTTTATCAGTTAGTTATGAATTCAAACATATAACTTTAGAAATTTGTACTCATGCATCATGACTTGTAATCTTGATTTTAAGTAATATGTATCAATAAACAGTATTTAATACATAAAAGTTTGTTTTTAAGAGTTTTTTCGATAGTTTAATAATGATGTAATTTATTGTAGGTTTAATAATATAATGGTTTTTTTATAAAATAAAAATTAAATATTCTGTTAAATTTTCATAATTGTATTTTAGATTTTTTATATTTAAAATTTGATTTTTATCATGTATTTAGTTACTAGTGATTTTAGGAGAATTGAAGTGGGGAGTGATTTTAGGGGGTTAAAGTTAATAAATAACGTTAAGGTGTTGTTTGTTTTTTAAGATGTTTAAAGTCTGAAGTCTCATTTTAGTTATAATTAATAAGAAGTTGTGTGTAAAAAGGTTTAAACGATTCAGACTTAAGAGTCATTAAGATGTTTTTTTTTTAAAACAAACAACCCCTAAATGTAGTACATAAAGTCTTAATAGTTGTTTTTAAGACATTTTAAGTAATTAGCATTAAATAGCGATACATTAAGCCTTAACAATTGTTTTTAAGAGTTTTTTATACATGTTTTATAATATAGTATAGATATACGATTATGTGTGTTAATATAATAAATATATAAAATGAAAAAGTAATGAACATAAAATAAATTAAATAACTAATTATAACTTTATAAGGATGCAAAGTGTAATTTTTTTCTAAAACTATAAGCAGAAATTGAATCTTTATACATAAAATTTTCTATGTACGGATGTTTTTTTATTTTATTTTCTGGAAAAAAAATCCTTATGTAGAAAAAAAAACATTATGTGCAAACTTTAACTATTTTATTAAAAAAAACTTTGAAAAGTGGTTAAAAATGAACATGGTTGATGAAATTGACTTATTTCAGTTAATTTCCTCATTTTTAGTTTGTAGGCGGATAATGTAGGTGACATTTTTTTTCATTTGTAGTTTTACCTGCTATGTAGATTGCATGTTACATTTTTTAAGTAATAAGAATATATTCAACAGGTTACCTAAAGTCCAAGAATTTATTTAACGGGTTTTGAAATGTCTAATGATTTATTTGTTCTAAAAAATTGTCCAATGACTTAATCACTCCAAACCCTAAAGTCCGTTGGGTTTTTTTGAACTTTTTCCTTGATCATAACATAACAATTGCATCCAAATTAGAGATAAACCCTACTGAATCAAACCCAAATCAAATCAACCCAGATAAAGAAGAAGGATTAAAGCCAAAATAATTATTCACCAGATAAGTTGACGTACAAGGCTTACCAAAGGCTTACCAAACGTTTATCCGGATAAGTGTTTACCAATAAAATTTAACACTATCACTTACTTAGTGGGTAAGATTTTAGTCCACCAAAACGGTATTGTATGTAACAATTTTCCCGATAAACGCTTACCGGTAAAATTTAATACTATCACTTACTTACCGGGTAAGCTTTTAGTCCACCAAAACGGTATCGTATGCAATAATTTTCCCGGTAAGCGCTAGCCGTGGTAAGAGTCTTCGCCATCACTTATTAGGGTAAAACTCTTGGTCCTTGCCTTAGAACTTACCGGTAAGATTCTTGGTCATTGTCATCTTCATCCATAAGGTAATATGACTTGGTAAGCGCTTATCCAGGTAAACATTTAGTAAACGGGCCCTAAGTTGAGTTACAGTGATGAAGATAAAAGTAAAGATGGTTGGTTGTGGTGAGGGGAAGGGGCAGTAATCTTGGGGGAGAAGAAATATACAATATAATATATATATATATATATATATATATATATATATATTTAGATTTTAATTTAAACTAACTAATAATATACATTTTTTTATTTTTCCAAAGAAAATTAAGAAAAATAAATAAAATGTCAAAATTGCCCCACACTTAACGATATTTTGATTAACAATACCAGTATCATACTATCATGGAACACTTTCATAGCAAAAATGTAAATTATAATGACGATTAAAATACTTAATGAAGTTTAAGGACTTTGTTCATAATTGAGGGTAAACTATAGGAACCAAAATTGTGGAATTATTTCTTAAATTCAAAATGTGGTGTTTTAAGTTTTAAAAAAAAAGAATATCTAACATTTTTTCTACACCTTTGTCTTAATTGTTGTCTTTATGACCTTTCTCTAATTAAATAGGTGGTCTTGTGGTTTGTTTAAAATTTGGATTTGGTCTCTAAAACGAGCTATCTATATTGATGGTCTATAACTTTTCAATTTTATAACAATTATTGTCCTTGGAATTAAAATCGTTTGTTAGCAACCGTTATAAAGGATAAATCTGTCTTTGGGGAAACATCAGGACCGAAAGTGTAACTCATTCCCAAGTTAATTTTGATTCACATTTTCTTTAAATTTCTTTATTAAAGTTCCTTAAATTTCGAAAACTCGGGTTCAATCTCTCACATTTGTCATTTCATAACGGTTTTGGTCCCTCCTCCTAATAATCATTAACTTTTTCCATTAAGTCGGATTAAATGAGGGGTAGTTTAGTCATTTTAAACATTTTTCTGTTTAAACAAGGAATATTTTAGTCATTAGAAAAATGTTTAAAATGACTAAAACACCCCTCATTTAATTTGACTAAATGGAAAAAAATTAACGGTCATTAGGAGGAGAGACCAAAACCATTGTGAAATGACAAACGTGGGGGACCAAATCCGAGTTTTCAAAAGTTTAGAGACGATATCCGTTGAAATTGACAAACGTTAGGGATCAAAAGTGAAATTTACTCAATATTTTATATATCGAATAACAAATCAAATTTGTTAAGTTAAAGTACATATTAAATAAAAATAAATAAAAAAAACTATTAAATTGATAAAAATGAATTTTGTGTAATAAAATCCTAAGTTTAGATAAATAAAGGAAATCAAGAGAAGTTTACATATATTTTGGGGGTGGGCATTAAGATATGCAAGCAAAATATTGTAAGTTAAGTATGATTAATGTATGATAGTTATACATTAAAATTTGTTCGTTAGGATAAACATTTTTTTTATATGAAAAAGATAATCATGTTTTAAAAGTTAAAATATTGTGAGACATTATTAAATTGAATTATCAAATAATGGTGCATAAGTTATAAGAACTAAATTGATGTAATAATCAAAATATTATTATTGACATAATAACTTGAAGGATTTCATATGGTTCTTGAAAAAAAATTAATATATTACAACTTTTTGTATTTTTGAATAGAACGCTCACATTTTTTCTATATTTGCTCATATAATTATCCGTTATTCTTGTAGGATTTGGCAATAGTTTTTTTTAATTGTTTGAATAATCAGTGTTTTTTTAATCATTAGAACAACTTATATGTCCAAAAAGTTATGGTTTGTTGAATTTTTATTTTGTTATTATTTTATTTATTTGTATCTAAGTATATATTGTAACAACCCTGATCCAAACAACTAAAATGTAAAAGAAAACATTACAACCCAAAAGGGCAAAATATGCCTACAACAGAGAAAATGTAGGTTTCTCGAACTTCGAGCTTTCCTCCAAGTCCCTATCATGACACCGACTCTCGACCAGATCCCTCGAACGAACTTCTAACTGAACCGCTTACCTGAAAGTGGTTTTAGTTTTGAAAGAGCGAGGGTTAGACCATAAAGTTTAGTGAGTTCCCTCTAGTAAAAACATTCACATCAACAAGAATGTTTAAAACAGTTTGATGGCGTTTACAAACAATTCTCCACTTTAAAACATTTAAACTTTTACTCGCAAACCACATACGTAATCGGCACACTGAAGTCACGCCACTCGTGACCACGTGTCAGTCTCACACTGCCTTAACTGGAACACACCCTCCATGACATAAACGGGACACACACCCCGACATAAGCACTGGCAGAACACACCCTCCATGGCATAGACGGGACACCCCCCCCCCCCCGACGTGAGAACTGGCGGAACACACCCTCCGACTTAGTCGTTACACACCCACACCGAAGTGTATGCATACAACCATTCAACTTTTACACATAGTAAAACATGCGGTTCATATATCTGATAAGTATACGGTCTCATAACATTTCATGCGTTTAATATTAAAACACAAGTTACCACACTTTAAGTTAGAAAGACTCACGTTTAATTAAATCTCGCATGCATAAAAGTAGTAGAAAATACCAATGGTAATTTAATAAACTTCACATGCGTACAGTGGCATAAACAAGAGGAAGTCTCTGGTTAGAAAAACTCACCTAGATCTCCTGCGAAGTCTCCCTTACTATCGACTTTCACTTAAGGACAAAACCTATCAATAAAAGTAACAGCTCGGTAAGACACCCGAACTCAAAATACATGCCAAACAACCCGCCCTCACCAAAGGTTGGGTTCGACCGTGGGGTCTCCCCCTCTCTAGGCTCGACTAATCCACCTCCCGGGTACTATCTTGGATACCGTCCCCCGGCTGCTTCTGGGGTCACCCGACTCCTGGGTCTCCCCCGGCCCTGCCTCCCGTCTCCTGGGACTTCCCCTTACCCAGGCGCCCGACTCCCAGGCCACGCCCGGGTCTCCACCTCCCGGTACCCCCGGCACCCCATTTCCCACACCGGTCTCCCCGGTTTTCAACATACCGGGACCCCGACTCCTGGGGATCCACTCCCGGGTTTAAGTCACCCCGGTTCTCCCCGGGTCTTCCCGGTTCGGGACCTCGACTCCCGAGTCATCCATTCCCGGGTGCTCCCGACTAGGTTTACAGCTCTAGAAAACATTTGGACGCCGATAGGGGAGTTTTTGGAACGAACGAAGGAAACCCTTCATCAGTCCAAAACTCCGATACCTCTTAACTGAGATGAGTTAAGGGGTTGATTTCCTCCAACCTCTACCCAAGAAGTCCTCAAAATCAACAGAAATAAAGATTGGGAGATGATGATCATTTATCAAAATATAAAACTTCCCTAACATCAATCTTACCAAGCTTTAAAGAATAGAAAGGATGATTGATTACCTTCAAGAACACAATGGCAAGAACTTCAAGGCTCACCTCCTTCCTCAAAATCTCCTAATTGATTTCTCCTTCACCAAAGCTCCCTGATGTTCAGCCGCCTCAAATCCACAAAATGATTTTAGGGTAAGAGGCTATTAGGGCTTAACCCCTTTCTAGTAACTTTTACAACTAGCCCCCTCCCACTAAAGGCTAAAGACATTGTCTCCCCCCGAACTTCCGTTGATTATGATTATTACATATACTAATAATCTCACGATAACCGTACTTAACTTTCAATACTTTGTTTGCATATTTCAATGTCTAACCCAAAAGATAAGTGAAGCCCTCTCCCGATAGTACATTTATGCTCCTAAATCGAATCTCTTGATTTCCTTTGTTTTTATAAACTTAAGATTTTATAACACAAAAGTCATTTTTTCAATTTAATAATTTTTTAGATAAATATAAAGATTTTCATTTAATATGTACTTTAATTTAATAAATTTGATTTGTAATTGGATATATAAAATATTTTTAATAAATGAATTTTAAAAAAATGTGAACCACAATTAATTTTAGAGTGAATTACACTTTTGGTCATTGTAGTTTTGTCCAAATACTAATTTATTCTTCATAACGGTCGCTAACTAACGATGCTAATTATAGGGACTATGAATGTTATAAAATTGAAAAGTTAAGGACTATCATTATAAATAGTTAGTTTTAGGGACCAACCCTAAATTTTGAGCAAACTATAAGGACCACCAATGTAATTCGCTCTTAAATATAAACATAATATTAGCTTTGTTAATTTTTTTATTTGGTGTAAATTATTTTGTTCAAAATTAAGATTGTTATTTTTTTGTGAGGAATAAATAGTTCTTTATATATGATATTGATATGAAAATCGATTTTCGGTTGTGAATCAAGTGACAAAGGAGAGTGTGGTACTAGTTCCCGGATGTCCATATTCAGCATTAATAACAAAGATGAATGTTCATTCACTATTCATGATTAATAATTCAGCATTTATGGTGAATAATAAACCATTAATGGTGAATAATACACGAATTCATAATCCATGTATTATTGATCATGAATCGTGTATTATTCATGATGAATAATACATGAATGACCCGTGAATGTGTGAACACATGATGTACTCTTCTTTGTCCTTGGTTCACAATCAAAAATGGGTTTTCATTTGAACTCGTCCATGTATTCGTATATGTTAAAATTTATTTAAAAATTAAAAAAAATACAATAATTCCTTAATCTATTAATTAAAAAAGTTTATTAAAATATAATTAACTTGGTCATTACGTTTCCTTGTTTTCATCAATATTTACGACCATAACATCCAAGTTAAAAATCAATATTTTATATTGTGTCTTATTATTATAAAGAACCAGTAACATATGGACATGTTTTCATTTAATTTTTATTTTAAACAATATATTTTCAAAACGTAGATTTAAAGGTCTATTATTTAAAAAAAATGTTTATTTAAGGGTTGATAATTTAAACAAATTTCAATTTTAGTGAACGTATTTTTAAAAATATATCAACTTTTATCTACTCACGAGCATTGAAATATATGTGATTTTGTTGAACTCTATCGAATCAAAGACCACCTTAAATGTATCTTAAACAGGATCGGATACATGAAGGTTTGAGCGGAGTCCCATACACCTGCTCAACTTATTTTTTGTAAGTATAATTTTTTTAAGTATGATAGGTACATACTTTAAACTTTGAGGGGTGCTCCTGAATAATAGAAAATACAAGACATGTCACCAAATAACTGGAATTTTTTTTTCGAAATCAACCAAAAAACTTAAAAACCCCTTGAAATCAATAAAAAAATCTTTAAAAAAACCCTTAAAACGGTGGAATTCGACTAAAAGACAGCGTTTACTTTGTGCCTTCGGCAAAAATCCTAGGTATACCACTGATCTTAAATGATATTTGATAGAATATTAAATAACCTATTTATAAAAATTTAAACATTAAAATGAATTGCTCAAATATATTTTAGAAGAACCTTAAGATGATCTATAATTATTATTAATTATATGGGATCACTTGATAGGATGGGTCAGATTACCAACCCATATGGATCATTCGTCATTAAAATTAAATTTATGAATTGCTTTTAGATTATAAGTTTATGAGAATTTTTTTATTTTTTACTGTGTTAAGAATAAATATTTTCCGCTATAAAGTCAGTTTATATAATTATAATTTAAGGGTGTATAATTCTAGCGGTATATTGGATGTATGCATGATGAGAAAAAAGATGTTCGAGTTGTAATGGTGATGACAAATGATTTTGATGGTGATGGAAATATAACCTTGTGGAAAAAAGAGAAGTCACAACATTTTCATTTTTCTTTATGATTCAGCCGTTTATATGAATTAAAATTAGTTTACTTAAGTTGTTGTATTTATCGTTTGCAATGCTTAATGTGTTTACTCTACAGAAAGATAACCTTCGTATCATTCAGTTTACAATACATTGTCACTTTTACTCTGTTTCCATCTTCTCTCTCATTTTTTACCCTCTTTCTCTATCTCAATAGCTTCTCCCACATCCCAAACCCATTGGCAGTCACCCAAAAGTAAGAAGATGAGACCCTTTCTTTATAAATATAGTAAACTTAGACCAAAGGAAAGATGGTCAGTGATGTGCGACGCCCTTTGGACTTGCATCGAGCAACATCAAGGAGAATCAATTGGATTGTTGTTTGATATGGTAGTTCAATTGAGCTCGATAGGAACTCGATTAACTATGATTTTGAGTTTTTCAAGTTTTAGTTTTCCCCTTATTTTGTTGCATCCATGTTCAAATATCAATGTATGTGTTTCTCACAACGGTTTTGTTAAAATTGATGACGACTATTTGATTTCCAAGAATGTCGACAGTTCACCGATTTCGATTGAGATAGATGGAACTTGCAACCAACTGACCGTTTGTTCGAAGATCTCAAACTCAATAAACTATAGTATGATCTCAAACTGTAGGTATCCTATGTTGATAAAGTTGTTTCATTTATGTGTAACCCTAGTTAAAAGAATGCATATATTGATCCATCATAGTTTTTTTAGATTGAAGATGACTTGCGATAGATTAAAAATTTAACCAATGAACAACTTAATTTTGTTTATTTTGAATTATATGATTGACCAAATAAGAGTTTTCGGTGGAACCGGTGAACCGCACGAGCCAGTAAATGTGTGGGACAGACGACATGTAGCACCTACACTATACTATATAAAAAAATAGATTAAACGTGATTTAGATAGAAATAATGAAACAGTTGTATGGTTTTGTATTTGATGAAAGTTTCTTACCCTTTTCTCATTTCAAACAAATAGTATTAGTAATCAAACAACTGTAGAATCGACACTTCACTAACTTTTTTCAAATATTGATGCTATTACTACAACTTTATATCTTGTTTTTAGTACCATTTCGAGAGTAAGTATTGTTTCCAAAATAATATATATAAAAAAGTCTAATATCGTTTTTTCATTTATAATGGAAAGTACTTTTCTTAGAGTAGTCACGTAAAGCTATAACAATTTTTTTACCTCTTTTTTTTTTGTGTCATTCGATGATTGAAATTGACATTATCGTATGCTTCTTGATGTATTTAATGCTCTTTTTTGTCTATTTTTTAAAAGAATTATTTATATCTTTTACATTAAAATTCATGTTTAAATTACATGTGTGAAACATGGCTTCATTGATGAGACTAAATTAACATAAACCATTTCACTTTTATAACAACATATCTAACATAACTTAAGTCAATTGTAATACGTATTTAAATCATGAAAAATCTTCTTCTCAATATAACCTTCGGTCCATATTTATAATTGTATGAGAGGATAATTTTGAGTTATTATAGAAATAATTTTGAATTATTGAATTTATACATTAATTAATACGAAAAAATATTTGAATAATTTATGATTAGAGTCTGGAAATAGTAAATGAAAAGAGGGTGGTCCAAACTCCAAAGCCTAGATATGTGGGTGGCTTAAACTAACTAACAACTTTATGATTTATTATTATAAATTATATTAAAGTGATTGGTGTACAAACCAACCACCATCACATATGACAATCGCTTTTTATTATAAGTTACACGATTAGATTTTTTGAACGTATATAATATTTATATATCATATAAATAAACTAATATAAAGACACAACGGGGAAATTGTGGAACAAATTGACATGCGTCAAATCCAAAGGATAAACGAGTCTACAAGTGTAGAACTCGGAAAATAAGAGAAAGAAACACTAAAACACTTAATTTTATTGATCAATAATCTCTGATTAACAAAAAAAAAACAATAAAACCTATTTATAGTATAAACTAATCAAGAGATAACTATTCAAATCTAATCCTAAACCAACTATGAAAGTAATTAAATAATTAATAAAAAAGAAAATCAAATAATAATCCTAATAATAATTAAAGCTAATAATAATTATCCTAAGTTTAATTAATTAAAATAAGGAAATATGATTTCGAGAGTTGTCCCGAGACTTAACTCTCGGTGAAACTCTTGGTAGCTTCTGCCTTGATTACCGAGACTTGTCCCGAGAGTTAAGTCTTGGTGAAACTCTCGGTAGACTCTGGAACTCAGTGGGCACCGAGACTTGTACCGGGACTTAGGTCTTGGTGTAACTACCGATAGGGCTGTTTGCTCCTTTTTCGATGTCAAATTCCGAGCCTTCTTTGAACTCGTTTTCTTCTTTTCCAAAGATAGAAAAAACACCTTGATAGCTCTCGAATTCTCCCTGTATCATATATTTTTTCTTATCTTTAATGAGGTTAATTTAAGGATGGATCCATTGTATTAGATGCAATAATATGGGCCATCGCTTTATTCTTTCGTTATAATGTAAAAAATTATAGGGTCGTGAAAAGTGTCACCGTATCAGTTTGTTGTGTGTCATCGTATATATTTTGAAGATTAAACTACAATTTTGGTCCCTGTGGTTTACCAAAAAATACGAAAGTGGTCCTATTCTTATCTCTCTCTCTCTTTCTTGTACAAAATCACACACACACACATAATTATATATATATCGCCTTTCATGGGAGACCCTAGTATTTTGTGGTAACTATGAGATCCAATCTCATCCACCCATTTAATTAATCAAGGATCTAAAATAACTAATATAAATAATACTTAAAAAAAGGATTTTATGCCACTAATTTAGGAAAAAGGGGTAAATTTGTCAAACAACAATATAATTCATTGTGATCTAATTTTGGGCGCTCCGATAATTATGACATGGAATCAAATACGATAAACTCTCAATATTGAAACGAATCACATTCTGTATCACCGGAGGAACTCGATTGAAACAGGCCACTAATCACATTGTTTATCACCGAATTTTTGGAATCAAATGCCACAAATCACATCTGTTGTGATACACTGTGATTACTTGCCTCTGTTGTAAATTAATGTGATCACTTGCCTCTGTTGTGATTACTTGCCTTTGTTGTGATACACTGTGGTCACTTGCCTCTGTTGTTGATCACTTGCCTCTGTTTATTATTACTTGTCTCTGTTGTGATACATTGTGATCATAACCCACTGTGGTTACCTAAGAACTTTTATACAGTAAAACACAAACTGATTGTGATACATATCGTGATATCACTATGATACCCATCGTGATAAAATGTGATCCACTATCTAAAACCCATAAATACACTCTGATATGATCCATTGTGATCTACCTAAATCTAAACAAAAAAAAAATGAAAACCATAGAAATCTTCGACGAGATGGTTTTGGGGTGCACCATCGAGGTCTCCGGCGAGATCTGGGCTTCAGTGCATCATCGAGATCTTCGACGAGATCATGTTGTGGTGCATTGTTCACATCTTTGCGACGTTATGGTGCTACATCGATGGGTGTAGGGGAGGTCGTTGAAGTCGGTATCGGTAAGGGAACCATAGACGGTAGAGAAGATGGAGGAGGCCATCAAAGACGGTAAAGAGGGTGGAGAAGGCCATTGAAACCACTGGAAAGGGGTTGGGGGAAGGTCGTCGGAGTTAATGGTGCTGCATCAAAGTAGGGATATGGATGAGAAATTTAAAGAAATTATCATGGAATGAGAAAAATTAAGGAAATTATCATGGAATGAGAAAATTAAGGAAATCATCATGGCATCGGTTAAGGATATGGATCAAATAAAATAAATGATTTGCTGAGTTGTTAAATATATAAAATTACTATTTTACCCTTTATTTATTAATTAAAAAAGACATTAATTACATAAAATGAGTGGCTCACATTAGATCTCATAGTTACCACAAATTACTAGGGTCTCATATGATTAGGACCCTATATATATATATATCACACACACACACACACATATATATATATATATATATATATATATATTACACACATACACATATATATACACAAATATATATATACACACATGTAACACCCGTAATTTTCGGTAAGTAAATGTCACCCGGACATTTCTGCGACTTGTAAACAGTGGGGTTTTGTTGGGAAATGTATTGTTTAAAGTCCCTTGGAGTATCGGGAGTCTTGGCAATGAAAAAGTCGAGTTTCGGGGCTCCAGAAAGGTCCCGCGACAATGCCCGGCGACTATGACGAGTCACAGTCGCATGGGGTGTACCGTGAGCTGGTACATACCAGCGACATTGCCCAGGGCGACACAATGTCGCATGGTCAATGTCGCACAAAGGGTGCAGGTGGCTGTTAAATGCGGGATTTCAGCCTAAATTTTCATTTCTCTTCTCCAAAACTTCTCCACTCTCTCCCAAACCGTCTCTTCTTCATTCTCCTCAAACCCTAACTCATTTTGGGTTAATTTCTTGAGTTCTTAAAGTGTTCATTCATCAAGTGGTAGATTGGGAGCTTTGGCAAAGTGTCCACCATTGTCATCTTCAACCTCAAGCTCCATGGTAGAGTTTTCTAGGTTTTCACCAAAACCTAAGTGGTAAGTGTATCTCTTCCATTTATAAGATATAAATGCTCCATTGATGATTTCCTAAGTATTATGTTCTCCATTTTCGGTTTGGAAGATTTTAGAGGAGTTAGGTCAAAATTAGGGTTTTGGGTATAAGTTGAGGTTTGATGTAAAATGTTTGGGGAATGTTTCTATATGGTTGAAATTTATGGATCTAGGTCTTTGGAGGTTTTGGCTTAAGGATCCAAGTTTCTTCAAGAAAGCTCAAAGTGGGTAAAATCTAGATTTAGCCTAAATCTAGCAAGGTGAGTTCAAGTTGATTTGTGAAAACGGTGTACATGCCAAAATGTTTATTTTAAAGTGTTTCGTGTTTTACATGAAATTGTTAAGTGTTGATAAGTTTTGTGTATTTTGAAGTAAAAATATATTTTACTTGGTAATTGTCAAAGTGTGAGTATTTTAATAAGTTTTCATATTTGGTAAACTTGGGTTGTATTAATCTCATGAAATGCTCATATACAGGTTGAATATTTCAACAAGTAAATAGCATGACTTATGTATTCTTGGTGATCTTGTACAAATAAAGTCCATTTTATGATTTATGTATCTTCGGTGATTTTGTACAAATGAAGTCTAATTCATGTTGTTCGGCATTTTGATGTATTTGAGTTCATAAACCATTTGGGAAAATCCTTGGTGCCAATACGTGACAAAATTTGGGTTAATCACATCTTTGGGTTATGTGTATGCATAAACGTCGTTTTAAGGCACTTCATTATTTGGGGGTCCATTGTTTATTGATCAAATGGATTTTTGAGCATTTTAGCTCGGCGTTGACTTAAAAGAGTCTTGAGGACATTTGTCCGGTTTTAATGGCTCGATGTAGAGTCCAATCTATGATTTATATACTAATGCATTTTATTGCATATTTATGATAATTACATGCTCGAGTACGTTAGTCATTCATGGGTAGTCATGTAATGTTAGACTGTGTTGCATTGGATCTATAGGCACGTAAGTCAGTCTTATTTGATGGTCAAGTGGGTGGTACGGGGTTGGACTCCGGGACTCATGTTTTATGACCTTGTCCTTTCAAGTGTACACTAGGAGGGCTGAGTCCGGCTGTGCTATTGTGACGATGGGTAGTTCATTGTAACACCCTAAAAATAGGGATAACAAAAATCCGAAAAACGGACATGAGGTATATAGAATTTTCATAGCAAGAGCCTCCCAAAAATGGGGAAATATACAATCCTGTTTAATTACAGTTGTAATTTAACGGACAATAAATGACAACCAACTAATCTAATTTCTACAACCAGAAAAGAGATTACAAAAGGGGTGTCATCTATAGACCCAAACATCTTCTCTAAAAATATAAATGTCCACGTACAAATCCCCAAGCTCTCACCCAAAGCAACTATTCCTGTTTAGGACCGGTGCCGCTAGAACCTGAGATACACATCGACACCAAACAAGTGTTAGGCCAAAAAGCCTAGTGAGTTGAACAATAGAAAGCATGCATGAACAGTTATAATTCTTATCAGCAGTTAACCAAAGTTCAACAAATGTGGAGTCAATAGGGGAGACCCATAACACCAATCAAGTTCCACCCAAAGAGACAATGTACCTTGATGCCAACTACCAAGGGGCACCCGAAAGGCCCGACACATCCGAGGACTACAACTAAGGAAATTCCCCGAATAGCGGAGGTCTAGGCACATACCATTACAGTGGCGCCCAAGACTACATCCTCCTAGCGTCTACTGACTTGGTTCGTCCAACATAATACATATAGGAGGTATTGAGGTATATTTCAACCAAGCATATTTCGATACCAACCATGGGTACAATATTACCATCCCAAAACATGTAAATCCAACATATGACCCAAATAATATCCTTACACATCATCAAGGCATAATATCACCAAAATGTATTCCAAGTGTAAATCGTCATAGCCCCAACATATGCATACATTAAATCATGGTAGGTTACCCAAAAACATATATTCCTAAATAAACCCTAAATACTTGAACATTTCAAGAATAACATTTGAGTAATAAGAACAATGATAACAAGAAAGAGATTATGATGTGTATCTAGTTTTACAAAGGATTAGTAAACTCACAATCTAGGTTTTTGATTAAAACCTAGAAAAGATGAAAACCCTAGAAGATGAAGGTGAGACTTGGAGATGAGAAGTTGAGCTTTAAAACTCTAGAAAATCTTCTTTGAGGAAAGTTATTGCAAGCAATCAAGACCCAACCACCAAGAGGGTTTGCATTTAAGAGAGTTAGGGTTTGATGAGGGAAGAAATCAGTTTAGAGAGTTCAAAATCGCCAAAATGAAGAGAGGGATGAGAGAAATGAAGTTAAAATCGGATAGAGGCTCATTTAAACACCCTGCACCCCGACGGCAATAGTGCCATGGGCACTATCGCGAGTCACAATCGCGAGAACACCCCCTCACTCTCGGTACACTTACCGCGAGAGTGACCTGCGATAGTGACATTGTCACTATCGCGCCGGCATAATCGCGTCGAGTCCCCAAGTCTCGATACAACTCCCGCGAGAGTGACCGGCGATAGTGACAATGTCACTATTACGTGGCACTCTCGCGCCACTCTTCCCACAACCCAAAAATGCAGTCTAAGACGATTACGAGCGTGAGGTTTGAACGATTAATACGGTAAATCATCTTATATAACATTTCAATATAATAATGATCAGTATACGCATATAAAAGGCTCATATTCTCAAGTAGACATAATTTATGAAATAAAGGAACCATTACTTACCTTATAAATTTCCGGGTGTTACATTCATGATGGGCGTTTGGGGCCTCCGCCATGTTGGGGCAATGCCATGGTTGTATCCCCTTTGTGCCGAGCCTTTGGTGGTATTCTTGATAATATTCGCTAAGGTCAGTTGTCTCTTTTGGTGTAGCTTGAAGGGAGTCGTAGGGACACTTGGGCTTGCGTGTCGTGAAGTGTCATACGATTAACGTTGTATGAGTGACATACTTTTGTGTTCCTCCACTCTCAACGGATGCGGGTATCCCCCGCTATCGGCCCGTAGTATTTTGGGATATTTAATTGTCCTTACTTAAATGTTTGGATTTCATTTCATTTTATGGTCGCGTGAGTATTAAGTTTCAATTCCATGCTTTCGATGACGTATCATATCTATATGGATTGTTTTCCGTTATTTAAGGATCGAGTATTATGCCCCGCCCGGGTTTTGGGTGTTTTGGGGTATGAAGTGTCATTCACGTCTTTACAAATTGGATGTCGAATTATAATCCCGTTTTGGGTGAGTTATGGGCTGCATCATTTTATAAAGAATGTTTGTTTTGAAGCGTTGTCTTTAAAGATGCATATTATGGGGAAACGAGTCATTTCCATTTCTAAAGTAAACCATTTTGAAGATCTAGATTTGAACTGAATTCCATTCTTTAAAGTTATATTCATTCATGTTAAAACTCTTGAGCTCACTAGGCGTTAAGCCTAACCTTTTTATTTGTCGGCATGTGCATCAGGTTCCAGTTGGGGGTTTGGATTCTAGCAGCTCTATGAAGAGTTGAGCCTTAGCTTTACACAAGAGTAAGTAGTTGGTGAAGCCTGTCGCGGCTTGGAGATAGTAACTATTATTGGGTTTTAGTGACACCCGTCCTTATTATAGATTGTATGTATAGAATGATACGTGTGTATCGAGGTTAAATCTTAAATTGTGATTGTAGATGAAGCAATTATTTATGTATTTAGAAAATTTTAAAATTAGTTGTTATTTTCAGAATTGAGGGTGTTACAACACAGATGTACATAATCACACACACACACACACACACACACACACACACACATATATATATATATATAATCACACACATATATATAATCACGAGATTGACGCAAGAAAAGGGGAGAGGGTGGGTGACGCCGACGAAGAAAAGGGGAGAGGTTGGGGGTCGCCGGTCACCATCTCCGATGACCTCACCTGTATATATATTTAAAAAAAGCTTCCATTTCCACCTCCTTTCAACCTCTATCTTCTTCCCCAACCTCTATCTTTTTCCCTAAAATTAATAACTCCGGTAAACCTCAATGCTCCGGTCACCATCTCCGGCGATCTCAATGCATACACACACAGTCATATATATATATATAGAGAGAGAGTGTATGTATATATATATATATATATATATATATGTATATACACGCAGGCAATTTCGATGATTCCACCTACAAAAATTAAATTGATTAGAAATTAACCCACCATTTTTTAAGTTGAGATTGAAAAATTAACCCACTACTTTTTTTGAAAAAATTAAAACACACATATATATATATGTCTGTATATATGATTATACATATATGTGTGTGTATGGTTATATATATATGTGTGTGTCTGTGTGTATGACTATATATATGTGTATGATTATATATATATATATATATATGTCTCTGTGTGTGTGTGTATGATTAATTTTGATGAAGAAGATAAAAGTTGGTCAAGAAGATAGAGGTTGGTCAAGAAGATGAGAGGTTGATGCATTAATGAGTTGTACACATGCTTCAAGCATGTGTACTCTAAAAAAAATTTAATAAAAAATGCCCTTCATGTTGTAGCCCAGTGGTAAGGTAACATCCTGGGGGGGTCAGTGGATGGTATCCCTGACTACCCAGGTTCGAACCCCGTTGTGAGCATCTTGTGACATCCATGATCATGGGTCTGCCACATAGTGGTACCCATAATTGGGCTGGGTCGTGGTCGACGGGGATTAGTCGGGTGGCACCCTTAAGTGGGAGTCTGGATACCCCGGGAACGTGTGCGTGTGTAAACTTGTCGTTCAAAAAAATTTAATAAAAAATGAAAAAAACCTTAAAAAACGGATTTACCCCTGAACTTAACGGACGATTTAACCGAACTAACGCCAGAGGGACCACTTTCATAGCAAAATCGAAACCTCGGGGATGAAATCTGCACTTATTGAAGTCCAGGGACCACTTTCGTATTTTTTGGTAAACCACAGGGACCAAAATTGTAGTTTACTCTATTTTGAAACTACAATGAGGATACAAGTTTCATTTGGTAGAATTGGTTTGCAAAACTTTTCTTCCACCCCATATTGGAGTTTGAATCCCATTAGTCTTCTTTTCTTAGTTTTTAGTTTTTAGTTTTTAAATTTATATTTATTGTGTTTCTGAAAAAAAAAATTGCAATAAAAAATTTGAACACAAGATCTCATTTATGAAAAACAATGAACTAACCAACATAACAATAATGATTTTATAAAAAATATACATATATTTGTTTATTATAGTCAAATGGTATCACCACTTAAAAAAAAATTAAGTCCGTCTCTGAGTTAATTTCTAATTTTCAATGAAGTTAGGCTCTAACGCCAAGACGGATACCACTATGATATTAAATCTACTTACGGTATTAAATTTGAATTGTTAAAAATAATGTCTATATTCTATATGGTTTTTTATTACGTTATAATTAGTTATAAAAGATTATTTTCTGAATATTGGTTAATTTTTTTTTAACAGTGAAATTTTATAAAACTAGCAAGAAGCTAGCAAAAGACACAATTTTTTTGAACAGCAGCTTAAACGCACACACCCGCCCCAACTGAAGTCGACAAGGTATCCGGGATCCATACGGGCACCCGACTAATCCTCGCGACCATGGACCGTTACCGATCCATAGCCTCGCCCATGCCCGACCCGAAGGCCGACCCATGGAATGGGGTATCGCCACCCGTTCCCCCTAGGAATCGAACCCGGGTAGACAAGGATGCCATCCACTGTCCCCCCCCCCCCCCCCCCAAGGATGTTACCGACCGTTGAGCTACAAAGAAATAATTGCAAGGGAAGGATTTGTAAGTCAACCAACCCAATTAATAGACAAATTTCTACTTCTATGATTTACCCAAAAGTAAGCACGAGTTATAATATTCTCAAAAATCGCCGCCTTATTTGGTTTCGGGTTGCCAAAGAGAGTACCATTCCGAAACACCCATATAGACCACAAAGTGGTAAGCATAACGGCCTCGAAACTTAAAAGGACTTCCTTCTTCAACTTAATTGAGTCAAACCAAGAGACCCAATCCGAATAAGAATGGAGATTCGGAATATCCATTTGCCACCAACGATCAATAAGAACCCATAAATCTTTAGAGACAGGACATGAAAAGAAAAGATGACTGCATTCCTCCACCACCAAATCACAATTAGGACAAAAAAGAGACGAAACATCGATACCTCTTTTATCCAAATTTATCCGAGTAGGGAGCCTATTGAGATACAACCGCCACGCGAACACATTATCTTTGATAGGAACAAGTCTATTCCATCTAGTAGGATGAGAATCCACCTCCAAATGACTAGAATCAATTAAATGCCTAGCCGAAGCCACTGTATAATCACACGACCCGTCTAACAACCACACCCATATATCCTTTTGACGGGAGGGCACAAAGGTAGACAAAGTTCGTTGTAGATCACAAAATTGGGCAGCCTCTACCCCACCTCTCGACGCCCTTCGTAGACACACATCCCAACACCCTAACTCCAAACGAGACTGAAAGTCTTTGGCAATCACTTGCTTGCCTTAGACGAGAGAAATGCATTCCATATATAGGGCATAACCCCAATTAATACACCAGATTACAAAAGATAATATGCTACAATTATGGGATACATTGATTTACACTAAAATTATATATGGAGGTAATAAAGGATATACAATCCTTTCCAATTTTATGTGTTGTCACGCCCTCACAGTCGGAGCGGGAGGTTTTTGGACGGTCAGACTGGATCGAAAAGCTGTAAAGATCGATCGAGGGAGCCCTTTCGTGAAGACGTCAGCATACTGAAGAGAAGAAGGGACATGCAACACTCGAACCTGCCCTAAGGCGACCTTTTCCCGCACGAAGTGAATGTCTAATTCAATGTGCTTGGTCTGTTGGTGCTGTACAGGGTTGGAGGACATGTAGACATCACTTATGTTATCACAATACACAATGGTCGCCTTTTGAAGTGGACAATAGAGCTCAAGTAACAGGTTCTGAAGCCAAGCGGCTTCTGCAACAGTGTTCGCAACTCCTCTATATTCGGCTTCGGCACTGGATCGTGATATAGTGGCTTGGCGTTTTGATGACCAAGAGATGAGACTGTCGTTAAGAAAAACGCAATACCCGGAAGTAGAACGATGAGTGTTCGGGCACCCACCCCAATCGGCGTCACTATAACAAATAAGGATGGTAGTATTAGAGGGAGAAATCGTGATGCCGTGGTCAAGAGTCCCTTTAATATACCTGATGATCCTCTTAAGAGCCTGAAAATGTGATTCCCGTGGGTCGTGCATGAAAAGGCATACTTGTTGGACCGCATAAGATATGTCGTGTCTTGTGAACGTTAAGTACTGGAGTGCACCCGCAAGTTGGTGGTAGAGAGTAGGGTTGGAAACCGGTGGTCCGTCATTGGCAGATAGTTTACATTTGGTGTCCACATGTGTGGTGGAAGGATTACAAGCTGTGATATTTGCACGAGCGAGAATCTCCTGAGCATATTTATTTTGGTTGAGAAAGAGGCCGTCATTTTGGTGGATGACAGAGATTCCAAGGAAAAAAAATAGTCTGCCAAGGTTAGTGATGGAAAATTCACTTCGTAGGAGCGAGATGATACGATTTTGTAGTATGGTGGTAGAGGCGGTCAAGACGGTGTCATCAACATAGAGAAGAAGATATGCCATAGATGTGCCTTGCTTAAATATGAATAGATACGGATCACATTTGCTGCTTTTGAAACCGATTGAGAGAATATAAGTGGTGAACCGGTGGTACCATGCTCTAGGCGCCTGTTTGAGCCCGTAAAGTGATTTACGAAGGAGACATACGTGTTTAGGTATCGAAGGATTAATGAATCAGGGTGACTGGTGCATGTAGACTGTTTCGTCAAGATTGCCACACAAGAATGCATTCTTGACATCGAGTTGATGAATATTCCATCCCCGTGAGACGGCAAGAGTGAGGATGATGCGAATTATGGCTGGTTCAACAACCGGACTGAATGTCTCATCGCAATCGATCCCGACCTGCTGTGACCTGCCATTCACAAGCAACCGAGCTTTGTGTCGCTCTAAAGAACCGTCAGAACGAAATTTATGTTTAAACAACCACATGCACCGAATTACATGAGCATCCGGGGGTCGCGGTACCAAATCCCATGTCTTATTTTTAATTAAAGCACGAAATTCGTCATCCATGTCGGATTTCCAGTTCAGGTCTTTGATGGCATATAGATGTGATTTTGGTAAAGGAGAGATATGGGTGGGCTTGTTTATATTGAGGTTGAATGGTATTTTTGGTTTGAAAATTCCATCCTTTGACCGAGTTTGCATGGGATGTGTTGCATGGGGTGTGGGATGGTGAGGTGGGGAATTCATGGCAGGTGATTGGGGTGGATGTGTTGCATGGGGTGAGGGATGGTGAGGTAGGGAGTTCATGGATTGGGGTGGTGTTGGGGACGGTGAATCATGAGGTGATGGTGGTGAGGGTTCAAATGATGTGGAGTCGTGTGAAGCTGTATTGGGGGTTGTATGGGTGGGTGATGAAGGTTGCGATGTGGGGGTTCGTGGATGGTTTGGAGCTTGGGGGGATGAGTTATTAGACTGATTTACAGAGGAGGAATAGGATGGAAAAAGAAGGGGTGAGTCATCGACGGTTGATAGAAAGTCGTATGAAGAGGGCAAGTTCGTATTGATTTCACGTCGAAGGTGACGTGACGAGAGATTATGACTTTGTTAGTGGAAAGGTCGAGACATCGGTAGCCACGGTGGTTAGGGGGAAACCGAGAAAAATACACGCAGTGGATCGTGGGCTTAGTTTGTGTTTAGCAATGGTGGAAAGGTTAGGGTAGCATAGGCAGCCGAACACACGGATGTGGGAGTAGAGTGGACTTCGATTATAAAGACGATAAGTTGGAGATTCATTTGCAAGGAGTTTGGACGGGAGTTTGTTTTGGAGGTAAGTAGCCATGAGGAGGGCTTCAACCCAAAACATTGGTGGGAGAGAGGCATGGAGAAGGAGGGTGCGAACGATGTTGTTGGTGGATTGAATTTTACGTTCGGCCTTACCGTTTGAGATGAAGTGTAGAGACATGCGTACCGAAAAATCATTCCATGGGTTTGAGCGAAAGTTTGCATGGGCGAGTTAACATATTCGGTTCCGTTATCACATTGTATTGCTTTGATTTTTATGCCAAATTGAGTGTGGACATATGTATGAAATTTGCAAAAAATATCAAAGACCTGACTCTTTTGTTTGAGAGGAAAGACCCAAAGATACTTTGTATAATCATCCAAGAGTAAAAGGTAATACTGTATACCCGTGGGACTAATAACGGGTGATGTCCATAAGTCGGTATGTATAATATCAAATGGAAAATACGTTTTATTAGTAGACGGGAAAAAGGGGAGGCGAGAATATTTTCCAATTTGACAAGCATGACAAATGGAAGAACTCAACACTTTATTATATGAGATAAGATTTTACGGCTAAGACTATTGATAATGTTCGGTCCAGGATGGCCCAAACGATTATGCCATAAAGAGGTTGGTTCAGTAAGAAGAGCTTGTGGATGATGGCGATGTCTTGAAGATGATAGAGGGTAGAGCTCTCCCGTGCTATTGCACCGAATGATAACCGTCCCCGTCCGCATATCCTTCATAGAGAAACCATAGGGGTCAAATTCGACGGATACGTTGTTATCACGAGTGAATTGACGAACAGAAATAAGGTTCTTTATAATTTTAGGTGCGAAAAGAATGTTATGAAGAGTGAGAGGGTGAGGGGAGTTGGGGAGTGATAGGCTACCAGATGCACAGACAGAAACCTATTTTCCATCGCCAACAATGATATTAGAGTTTAAAGTGCACCAATTAAAAATAGAGGGGGAGATACCTGACTGATTCATGAGATGAGAAGAAGCCGTGGTGTCCATATACCAAGTTGGATCAGGTTGTTGTAGCGAGAGAGTATTGAAGAGAGACGGGAGATCGGTAGGTTGTTGCACAGGGCCTTTTGGGAACATGGTATGGGGGAGTTGTTTGGTTGTCGAGGTGGTGGCCCAAGGATACCCGCTGAAGTCGGTCGATTAGGTATGGATGGGTAAGGGCAGAGGGGATACCCCCATTGACCGTACCATGGCCAAGGGGTCCATGCTCGGTGCTGGTCACGATATTTTCCACGAGGGTTCGTGTTTCGTCCCCGATTACGACCTCGGTTACGGCTGTCACGACCACCACCACGACCTCGAACAGACAGTTGTTGGGAAAAAGGCTGTTGTGGGGTGGAGGGTCGGTAGTGGTAAGAAGTACCGTGGAAAGAGAGGGTGATTGGTCAGTTTGTTTGTTGCGGCGGGATTCTTCGAGGACAAGCATTGAGTGGGCTTTAGGGAAAGGAGGAAGTGGATCAGTTTGCTGAATGAAATTAGCGACGTTGTCAAACTCCTTGGAGAGACCGCTAATAAGTTGGATCACAAGGCGTTCTTCGGATACGGGATTTCCGATGCTCGCGAGTTGATCCGCGATTGTTTTGAGTTGTTGACAGTAGGCATAGATGGATGAGAAGGATTCTTGACGGATGGTAGAGAATTGGTTCTCGAGATGTACAGCTCGGGTACTTTTGTTGTCTTGAAAAATCTGTTGAAGTTGAGTCCAAACGATCATGGTGGTGGCATTGTCGTCAAGAATTGTGTGTAGAAGGTCGACGGATATTGTACTATATATCCATTGTAACACGATAGCGTCAAGACGACCCCATAATGCATCATCAACTTCAACAGGGCGAGGGATTTTGGCGTCGATGTGGTCAAGAACATCATGTGCCTTGGCGGTTTTGTGGAACAACGATGCCCATGAGGTGTATTGAACCTTTTCGAGGTCCAATACAAGGGGAACGAAATTGCGTATGTTAGTTATAGTGAGGGCAAAGTGGTAGGTGGTTTTTGGTACGGCGGTTTCAGCGGTTTCAACCATTTAGTTAATCGAAAAAAATGGAGGAGGTTGAGAGAGGTTCAGAAGATATGCTCTGATACCATGAAAGTCTTTGACAATCACTTACTTGCCTTAGACGAGAGAAATGCATTCCATATATATAGGGCATAACCCCAATTAATACACCAGATTACAAAAGATAATATGCTACAATTATGGGATACATTGATCTATACTAAAATTATATATAGAGGTAATAAAGGATATACAATCCTTTCCGATTTTATGCGCTGTCAGAGACTTGACATTCGCCGACTTATCCAATTCTAAAGCGTAAACTCTAGGAAATTGAATTTTAAAAGGAGAATCTCCAAGCCAAACATCATCCCAAAACGCGGTCAAAACACCATCGGCCACCTTTTTCTTACAGAGAGAAAAAAGATCGATGCCTTTGTTCTTTAGAGAGTTGATCGTTTTTATGATAGAGACCCATGTGGAGTTTGAAAAATGCGTAGGCAAATTCGAACCAATTAGACCCTACTCCCCATAGATGGATTTAATAATTTTAACCCATAGTGCCTCATCCTCCAATCAAAACCGCCAAATCCACTTGAAAAGCAAAGCATGGTTAAACGACATAATGCTGCCAATACCAAGTCCTCCGAATTTGAGACTAGCCATAGTTTTTACCACTTGATCCAAGACATTTTTTTTACTCCACATCACCACCATTAAAGTATCTATTCCTGATAGATTCCAATCCTGATCAACCAACCTTGGGATTTTGTAAATAGACATGAAGTAAGTAGGAAGGCTCCCCAAAACGGACTTTAAAAGGGTGACTCGACCACCAACCGAAAGAGTGTTAACTTTGCATTTGGAAAGTTTGGCCAAGAATTTATCGGACACCACCTTCCAACCCTCTATTTTAGACATATTACCCCCAACAGTTAAACCCAAGTACGAAAAAGGAAGCTTTGATCCACCACATCCAACACAAGAGGCCATGCACTCAATTTCTTGTGATTCCACACTCACACCAAAAAGTTTGCTTTTATGAAGATTAATTTTGAGACCCGAGATAAGGAAAAAAAAACATCTAAAGAATGGGAACAATATTCCTAGCATTCGTTAAAGACCATTCACCCAGAAATATCGCATCGTCCGCATAAAAAAGGAGGGAAAGTGGGTACCGTTCTTTACCAATAGCAGCACCCGGGAAGAGATTTTTTGAAGCCGCATCTTGAATAATTACATGTAATCCTTCCATGGCTAAGATGAAGAGGAAAGGGGAGAGGGGATATCCTTGTCTTAATCCTCTATGAATGCAAAATTCCTTTGTTGGAGAACCATTAACGAGAACCAACCCCACCGAATCTTCGATACATCCATGAATCCACCCACGCCAAACTATACCAAATCCCATTTTCACTAGAGTTAAGTCCAAGTAATCCCACCTTAAACAATCGTACGCTTTCTCAAAATCTACTTTAAGAATCAAAAGCATAGACCGGATTTTTTTATACCAATCCATAGCTTCATTCAAAATTAAAGGACCGTCGAGAATCTGGCGTCCTTTTATGAAAGCGGATTGTTTGCAACTAACGATATCCTCAATAACCATACTAAGACGATTAGCAAGAAGTTTACCAATAATTTTATATTGGCAACCCATAAGACTAATTGGCCTATAGTCTTTAACAAATTTAGCATCTTGGACTTTTAGAATGAGAGCAATGAAAGAAGGGTTACAACCTTTCGGGAATCGACTGGACTCAAAGAAATCACCCACTAGTTTCACCACGTCGTTTTCAATGAGGGACCAATATTTCTTGAAAAAGTGGAAAGTAAAACCATCCGGTCCTGGGGATTTATCCGCTCCACAATCCCAAACGGATTTTTTAATTTCATCTCGTGCAAAAGGCTCCTCAAGGAAGGAAGCTTGATCTGAAGACAAAACGTTCGGAAACTCCATCTCTAAATTTGACCGAACTCCCCCATTGGTGTTGAACCGATCTTGGAAATGGGAATAAAACTCATCTTTAACCTTGGTTGGCTCCGTAACCCAATCGCCATCAATCATAACACCACGAATGGCTAATTGTCGTCTTTTCTTTTTAAGCATTCCATGGAAAAACTTGGAATTCTCATCTCCTTCAACCCTCCAACGGATCTTAACTTTTTGCACCATATCCAAATTTTCTACCCTTTCCAAGTCGCCCAATGTCTTCATAAATTGGATACGAGAGTCCATATCCAATCTAGAAACATTACCCGAATCAATCCGAGCATCAATGTCCCTAATACTTGTTTTTATACCACTTTTCACCTCCATATCTCGCTTTCTTTTATTAGCAATCCACATGCGAAGATTTTTCTTTAATAATTGAAGCTTCTTTTTAAAAGCAATCATGCCATTAGAATCACGAACACTATCATCGTACCATGAATTTTTCACAATTTGGTCGAATTCGGGCATTTCGAACCAAGAATGAAAAAGACGGAACAACGTAGGCCCATAATCAAAGGATAACTCCTTGAACAGAATAGGCCTATGGTCGAAAAGTTTACAATCAAGCACCAAGCCCGTAATGTTGGGCATTATATCCATAAGGCCATCGGACAAAAGGAACCGGTCAAGCTTACTCATTTTAGAAGCCCATTTGTTTGTCCACGTAAAAGAATACCCACCAAGAGGAAGGTCATGAATGTCGGCGTCACGAATGAAGCCATTGAATCTATCTGCAACGTTAGCTTGAAAAGTCGAACCAAATCTTTCAGAAGGGACACATACCTCATTAAAATCGCCCATCACAATGACCTCCCCATGCCATCTATTAATCATATCCGAAAGCATAGACCATAAACTAACTTTAAGAACCGTCTCCTGGGGCGCGTACACCGAGATAACCAACAAAGATAGGCCATTAGACAACCAAATTCCTTCTATAGCCACAAAATACTCCAAAGAAAAAACACGGTACTTTTTAAATAAAGTGTTGTCCCAAATGCATAGAATGCCACCATATCTACCCCTAGCCGAACTAGATGCAAAGTCAAAGAAAGAATTACCCCAAAGGAATTTCACCACAAATAAATCAAGCCTAGTCAATTTCGTCTCTTGGAGAGACAAGAAATTTACCCTATGGAAAACACATAAATCTTTTACCCATTTTTTCTTCTCTACACCACTAATCCTTGAACATTGATAAGTAAATTATTGGTTAATTGATAAGTAAATTACTTTTTAAGCTATGAACTTATCATTTTTCAATATTTTACAAATTGTTTTTAGTAAAACTTTATTAAATTTTAAAACTGGCGTCTGATCCCAAATATTTGTAAATTATGTTTAACAAAAGTTTGGTTAAAGTTCATTCTGGTATTTTAAAAGTTGGATCAATATAAATATTTTTATTATACATGTTAAATTTTATGTATATCAACAAATAATAATAAAAAGATCTTATAGTTTAAAAGAAAATATAAGAAATATATAAATATAAAATCAACATACAAAAAAAATTCACTATATAAATTGTGTGAAGTTACATTTTTTTCATGTTTTAATCTACGTAATTAAAAAACCATAAGAAAAGAAAAATGATTGCTGTTGACATCAGATACGGACCTATATTTTTTTTTTCAAGTGGTAGTACCATTTAACTATAAAAACGAAGCTATATAATTTTCCAAAAAAAAATCATTGGTCTGTTTATTAGTTTTTTACTTTCCACATATGATGACACCCAACATTACAATCAGGTTACACATTTCACGAGCATAATTTTTTTTTAGCTTATGATGAAGGAATGTAGCTTTGGCCTATGCCACCATACCCAATGAACTGGGTCCACCCCTGATTGACACGACGCCATATTACAAAATACAAATCTAGTTAGATAAAGACGTTTAATCGCTTAACTTTTACCACAATCGGTCATTTTTTTTGTTAAATGAAAACATATAATTGTTTTTTTTTTCGTATTTAATTAATTATATTATCAAGTTATTCCTTTTTAAATTATTGTATTTATTATTTTTATTTGCAAATAAACCTCGATATGAAAAATGTAAAATGCAAAAAAAAAAAAAACCAATTCTAAACAAAGACGAACTAATTGTTGGGCTTTGTGCACAAAGATTATTGGCCCAACGTACATCTTCTTGTTGTCCATGTCCCAAACCCATGGGTTTATTTGGAGCATCATTTGGACCTTTGATACACGTTATGAAGGGTAAACTACAATTTTAGGGGTTGTTTACTAACTGCTGACCCAACTGACTTGGTCAGCACATCTGACTCGGTCAGCAGTTAAAGCGTTTACCAAATACCAAAACTGACCGAGATCTGATCCGGGTGCTGACCGATCTCTTACCGAGCCAATCTAAAATCATGCTTACTCGGTCATTTTTTGGACAGATCCACGTTTCCCAAGCATACCCTTCTCAAATGTGCGACCCTTCTCAAATGTGCGACTAGGGTTTTCACAGATCGACGTCTCCTCTGTGCTGAAATACAACTCACAATAATATTTATGAATACGATTAACCAACGAACCCATAACTTTGGGGGAAATCAGATGAATTAAACGTGAAGAAGTTGCTTCGATTAAACCCAAATAAGAACGCAAAAGAAAATTAAATTCAAATCGAAGGGTTACCTGTCAAAATCAAGAAACGATAGAGAAAATGATTGGAGAAATTGGGTGTAATCCAACTATTTATGGTTTATTTTAAAAGGAGAGATAGAAATTGAATAGGAAATACGCAGGTTTTGGGAAAGGAAATACGCAGGTTTTGGGATTTCCCAATCCTACAAGAAAGCTATTTTTGATATTATTATATTATAAGGAACAAAAACGTGTATGATATATATATATATATATATATATATATATATATATATATATATATATATATATATATATATATAGGGTTAGGTTTAGGAGAAAACTCTAAATAAATGGAGAACCGAAAAACCACGAAAAAACGAATGAAAAAATATATGAATATGGATGTCAAATTAACGAGAAAAATATGATCGTTTATCTGATGTAATTTATTTCTCTCGAATTTCGTTCCTTTTTCATATTTTTTCGATTAAAAAATAGGGGTCAAATGTTTTTTTAATTTAAAAAATATTATTGTAACCGCCCGTTTAACTATATCCATCAGATCATCTAATCTAACGGTTGATAAGATGTTTTTTAGTTTTTCATTTATTTGAGGTTTTCCCTTGAACCTTCGTCTCTCTCTCTCTCTCTCTCTCACTATATATATATATATATATATATATATATATATATGGTCTTAATCAAATGAGAACTAGATAGTTTGTGGTAACTGTGAGATCCAATATGAGCCACACCTTTAGAATAATTAATATTAATTTTAAATAAATAGAAAATGATATTTTAGTAAATTTGTTTAATTCCTAAAATATAACCTAATTCCTATATTTTCTTATTTTCTTATACAAAAGGGTATCACAGTGTGATATCACATATTTTTTTTTTACAAAAGGGTGTCTAATTTGGCAGGTAATTATATAAAAAAAGATTATAATGTTGATAAGCAGTTGTTGAAGTATGAAATTTGTTTTTTTTCTTCCATTAGATGATTGATAATAGAAATAATTACATTTTATTTAGCATATAACTATAAAAAATGTTAAAATGGTCATTTTGTTGTTGGTAAGCGCTTATCACAAAACACTTGGTAAACGCACTTACCCGGACAACACTTATCAGCTTCTTACCCTGGACAGCACTTACCCGGGTCAACACTCTTACCCGGACAGCACTTACCCAGTAAGAGTTAGTAAACAGCCCCTTAGTCTCTATGGTTTACATTCAATTATAGATGGCCAAAATGGGTCTGATTTGGTCTGGGACCGGCCGAGGACCAGGACGAGGATTGGAAGGGACACGACAGTATCGGCCCGGTTACACATTTCAGGAAAAAACACGACCCGACCCGAGACCGATTTATGGATCCGGGACCGGTTATGGGGGCCGGGACCAGTTATGAGGAAGACCCGATTTTCAAAAAAACTAGTCGTTTTTAACGACGTTTGACCGGGTTTTTTTTCTTCATTTTTTGACCAATTTTTTTTGTCCTTTTTAGCCCATCTACACTATATATAAGTCCTATGGTATATGGGTAAAGATACCAACTCACAAACGCAAAAAACGTTCATAATTTTCCCTATAATTCGTGATTATGGTTCATAATCGATTTTGGATTTTTAATAATTCCTACTTGAGTTCTCTTTCTCTCTTTTTTGTTATTATTTACTTATAAAATGGCCTCCCATGCTACCGGAAATCTGCTATGGTCTGAAACCATAAAAATTGTGAACAAGAACTATAAAAGAAATCAACATTTTCAAACATTTATGTAAAATATATAAATATTGAAGATTCGTATAAGCTGCGATGGAAAATATTTAGTTTTCTGTTCACCATTAGTGGCCAAAACCTTAACCATTATTTAGTTTCCTACATACATGTTTGTTATATGATTCAAAATGCCAATCCTTCCCAAGTTTAATTTGTAGAATGGTTATGTCTCAAGTCCAAGTCTTTTATATGGCCTCTTTTAATGATAGTTCACGCCTAATGAAAATTATTTAATTTGATAAAGAAAAAAAATTCATTTCGGCTATGTTTGGTAAACTAGCTGATAAGCTAACTGGTAGCTGATAAGCTAGCTGATGAAAAAGTCACGTTTGGCAAAAAGTAGTTTATAAGATATAAATTACCAAAAATGACATCTAGCAAAAATAATCAATTACAATATTTAATAATATAATTAAAATAAATTTATAGTAATATAATATATTAATTAATATAAATAAGGTAGTAAATAATATAATATGTTAATTAAAAATTTTGAAATTTATTATTATCTATACTCTATTATAAAGCACGGATAAAAAAAACACATAATTACTACTTAAAAAACATAAGGTACTACCATTTTATGCATACATTTCAAAAATCTCTTAATCACAACTTGGTATGCATAAGATACAACTCCTTAATGCACCACCGTTAAATCCACCAAAATTGAAAAGATTCAAACTTTACTTTTTCACTTCCTTCCATATTCAAGTTTTTTCCCTCCCATTTAGCATTTCTCCCAAAGAAGACAAGTTCTATAGTTGCTCAAATTAACACTCATTTCCTTTTATAAATTGCTTTTTTGAGTCCAGGTTTCCAAATCAGTTTTGTCTTCCTAAAATGCTATCAAATTCAAAATTCAAATTAACAGAATCTCTCGTATATAATGAAATCCCTTCCACATCCCAAATTCAAATTCAAACTGAAATTCTCTTCTCGTAGAATCACTGATATAGGGTTTTGTAAACCAACACCAGAGTTTTCATATTCTAAGTCATCTTCTGCCTTCATCGTCCCCTCTCTGTTCCATTCGAACAATTTTTATTTGTGTGACCAATGTTGTCTTTTGTTTTTTTTTTTGTTTTTTTTTTACAGAAAACGTTGCTTGATTCAGATGGGGTAATCAATTTCATTTTTCGATTTCTATCTGGTTAACATAAATTTCAGCTTTTTATAGTTAATATTTTTTTTGTTTTCCGAGAATCCATTTAGGTTTTTTAACATGTTTTTATATCTAGAACATCCAGGGCCGATAATCGATTAAAAAAGATGCTGGTGGTGTTGCTTAACTTGCTTCGGGTTTGTTTCCTCCAATGATAGTCGTTTGCCATGATTACCAATATTTTGATTTGTTTCCTCCAATGGGTTTGATGATGGGAGTTTTACAGCATCTGTTGATATAATTTTGGTTCTTAGTTTTTGATTTTGATTTTGTTTTTGTTTTTGTTTTTTATTTCGATTTTGTTTTTGATTTTGTTTTTTCGGTTTTGTTTTGTTTTTCATTTGGATTTTTTAGGGGTGAAATCACCGGGAAAATATGGTTGGTCATCGGAAGAAGATGGTGGTTCACCGATAGATGACCTTGTTCACCGCCCAAAGTTTTTATACATCTTAAATTTATTATGGCATAGCTCTTGTTTTTATACATCTTAAATTTTGTTGTTACTGGTGTGACCTTGTTCACCGCCCAAAGTTTGATCTCCATGGCTGTATATATTCGTTGTTTAGTTGGCTCATGTTCTTTTCTAAGCATAGGTGCATGATATTGAGAGGGATTTGACTTCATATTTTTGCTGGAAAATCCTAAGGGTTGTGGTTGTTTCTTTTTATTTTCTTCTTTTTTTTACAGAAGGTTTTTTTTTTGTATATTTTGGTTGATGGTGGACAACATCTTCAATTACTAAATTTGATTGAAAATAGTCAAGTTTTACAAAATTTGGAGTATGGATTATCCAAATTTACTAATGGTTGGAGCTCTATTTATGCTATTTGGAAGGTCACAGATTTTGAAGGCAATAAAGGGAAAAAATAAGTATGATGTGTGGTTTTCAATGGCCCATTAGTAGAATTTTATGTGATGTGCAGTAGATATAAATTTTTGGGTTTACAGTAATACTGTAAATTTTGTGTCATTAGAGTTGTATGTGACCTACAGATTCTTATAAGGATGACTTTAGTCTTTTAATCATCAAACAATAAAAGATTTGAAAATCTAAAACAATTCATAACCGTAAGCAAACCTTAGACCGACCAACATATATATTTTTATTAGTTAAATAATCTATACTATATTATAAAACATTTTGTTTAAAGTCTATAAAAGAACCATTTAAGCCTCAAATGTTGTTGATTAATGCATATTTCTTTAATTATGATGGTACATGTATTTTCTTCATGTGTACAAGTTTTTAAAGCCTTTTGAATTCTATAAAACTAACTAATAGTGAACCTATACATACATATATATATATATATATATATATATGTTTTTAGATACAAAATAATATTATCCAACATTATCTTTGTTATTTTTACCAATTCTATATTACAATATTTTGAAAAATATTATCATTCGTTAGATATAGCCGATTAATACATGTTTTTAAAATTCAAATATACATTTAACGATTACTTTAATATAATTTCTTAATGCTTTATGATTGAAAAAACTCAAGTTATGCGTTTATCACTATTAATGCTCCATAAATATATGATTTACTCCATATATATCTTTTTTTCTGACAAGCTATTACATTAATTTTTTATTTCATTTACAATTGCTCACCCCCGATGCATTGCACGGGTACACTGATAGTATATATTATAAATTTTGAATTTTAAACCAAATTTAAAAATGAATATACATTAACTTATGATTTTTAAAAAAACCGTTACATATAATATGAAAAAAATAATCAAATAATAAGAATTGATAACTAAAATATATTGATCAATATTAAAAAAATTGATATAATTATCAATAATTCTAAATAATTAAAATTTTATACCAACGTGTAATTAAAATTTATGTTATAATTTTCAGATAATATTAATTAATAATAAATTTAAATAATTATTATTTATTTATAATTAATAGTTAATATATAATAATGGATATTAATGAGAGTATAATTGGAATAATCACAAAAAGTTCCTCATAATCTACTCCAAGTAGCTTATCAAAAAACTAGCTAATAAGCTAGCTTATGTCCATCTAAACATGTACTCAGAAAATAAGTTAGCTTATTTTTGCCAAACAATGCCTTAGTGGATCAAATATTTAACCATGATTTGCATCTCTTGTGTCTTTTGCCACTTATGACTCTACTCCATTTACAATAAAGAATCAATTAATACCAATAAAGAACCACACCTACTCGTTTGCCAATGTGTAATCGAATACGAACCAGAAAATTAAAGGAACAAGGAGAATCTATAAAATTTGACCTCAAATCGTCAGAGAAAAGCTATGAAACCCGAAATTGTAACTCCTTGCAATGAAAGTAGTACCTTACCTAATCGATCAACTTCCTCTATCTGCTATGCATCAATATTATGAGTGTGTGGTTCCACTAAGATCAAATCACCCATCGAACTCAACCATCAACTCTGTATTCCTTCTCGTCCAACAAATCTCCAATCAATGCTTTGCGCCAATCTACCAGGAGTGTAGATATAATCCAAGTGAGAAAACCGGGTAGGTCTATATATTTGGGTTATTGAAGGCGGATCAAAACCCATATAGGATTCGCGTATGTATTTTTGTAAGGTTGTAGACTTGGCGATCCCAACCCTACCTTTTTTTATTAATTTTATATTTTAGCCCTAATAGTAAATTTATGTCTAAACACAACCTTAGTGACCATTATTTTTTGGTCACTAACACTTTCAATTTAGTGACTACTATGTTTTGGTCATTAACCCATATATCTCACAATAATCCTACAATCAATTAATATCATAGTCACAAACCCTTCTAACTCTACACCTAAGAAATATCAATTGACCACTATTTTTTGGTCATTAACATTTATAATTTAGTGATCACTATTTTTTGGTCCCTAACCCTTACAACTCTACGATTAACGAATATCACTGAATGGCTACCTTTTGTTGATCACTAACACTTTCAATTTAGTAACTACCTATTTTTTGTCACTAACCCTTCCAACTCAATACAATCCTACAACTAATAATGACCATTATTTTTTAGTCACTAACACATTCAATTTAGTAACCACTTTCTCTGGTCGTTAACCCATTCAACTCAATATAATCTTACAACGAATGAATCTTACTTAGTGACCACTATTTTTTGTTACTACCACATTTAGGTGCCGTTTGTTTTTTAAGAGGTCTAAAGTCTGAAGTTTTATTTTAGTTATGATTAATAAGAGGTGATGTGTAAAAAAGTCTGAACGATTCAGACTTAAGAGGCATTAAGAGGTTTTTAAAAAAAACAAACAACCCCTTAATTTAGTGACCACCACTTTTTGGTCACTAACCCTTCAAACTCTACAATTAATGAATAACACTTATTGACTATCTTTTTCTAGTCACTAACACTATAAATTTAGTGACCATCTTTTTTTGTTCACTAATTAACCCACCCAACTCAATACAATCTTACAACTAATGAATCTTAATTAGTGGCCATTATTTTTTGTCACTAACACATTAAATTTAGTGATCACCATTTTTTGGTCGCTAATCTTTTCAATCTAATGACCACTACTTTTGTGACGAAACACAAGGTCGTAAAAAAGAATTCCTTGAGAATTAGTGACCACTTAGTGACCAAATTTATTTTTAGTCACTAAAATTCATATTAGTGACCAACAGTTAATGAAGACATTTCTCATCGTCACTAGCATCACAATTAGTGACCAACACTAAAATTTTGGTCACTAACTAAACTTTTTCTTGTAGTGTCTTCTTCCAAATTTGGAGATTTCTCCTTTCTCTCTCTCTTATTTTTCTCTATCTTATAAGAGAGTTTAGCATAACTGTTGGAGCATGTTCTAAGAACTTACATAAAAATCCACAATGATAATTCTTATAAGAATCTCTTTTTGTGGGTCTCATGTATTTTTTTAACATTAATAATTATTGAGCGTTGCTATATAAACATCTCTTTAGGTCAAACCGTACATTGAAAATATAAAAAGAAATATTTTATGGTGATGTGTGTGAGGGAGAAACAAGTAGATAGGTGTCTATTAAGAATCACCCTAGTTATTATATTTTTATACATTTTGATACTTATAAAGTCAATGAAAATATATGAAAAATAACAAAATGTCACTTAACGTCAAGTTCAAGGTAAGAACCATTTGTACAAGAACAACCTCCAATTGGAGATTAGTAAAAAAAAAAGTAAAATTACTCCAAATGGCCATAGTAAGGGGAGGGATTGACCTCCTAGCCATCCCTCTCCCTTTTTTACAGAAATGTCACTACCTGCACAAAATGGGGGTGGGTGTGCAATTGCGTACCCCTGCGCAATTGTGCACCCACCTTTTTTTGCGCAAAAAAGGCAGCAGATGTGCAAAAGAGGTGCAAATGTATTTTCTATAAAGGTAAAGAGGGGTGCGCAAAAAAAGGGGGTACGCAATTGCGCACCCCTTTTTTTGTGCAGGTAGTGACATTTCTGTAAAAAATGGAGAGGGATGGCTAGGAGGCCAATCCCTTTCCATATTATGGCCATTTGAGCCAATCTCCATTTGGAGATGTTCTTTTGAGTAGGGCCTAGTGAGATACTTAACCTAAGATCTTCTTTTCCTTCAAAAGCACTCTTACGAATGTTACCTATCTTTCTTTTGTTTTATTTAACTAAAACGGTTGTGCATATCTAATCAATACGGTGACACCTTTAAAAATCTTAAAATAAAAAATTACTATGTTAGGACAAGGAAGTGGTGGCCCGTGGCTCAATATACTCCTTACTAGGTCTGCCTACAGACTTGTATGCCATCATTCTGATTCTTGAACATTGTAATGGAAGCTTTGTTGCATCAAACAAATTCATTACTTTACTGGTGTGAAATCAAATAAAATGGTCTTTTATTAAAATGACTAAAATTCAGTTATTGTGGTGAAAATCATTATCACATGGTTTTTAAACTTAAAGAAAAAAAGATGGCATGAAAACAGCCGACTCCCCCTCATGATTCTTTTGCTTCCCGACAATAACTCTCACTCTATGCATTTGTTTATAAGTTATGATTTAGAATGATTAATGGAAAAGATGAATTTCTTTCGTTTTATTAGTTCATTGTAATTTATTTCTGGTCTATTGATACATTTAAAGATAAATGATATATTCCTTTCGATTCGTTTTAACTGTAAAATTTTATTCATTCAAAATAATGTCCAAGGACTTGACTCAAAATATGAAACTCCGCTGGGTTGTTTCGGATTTCCGATCATTTTACCAAAATATCGATTTTATAGGTCAGAAAGATCAATTTGTTCGGTTTCAATAATTGTAAAGATTTATATGTTCAAAAAAATATTTAGAGATTTAATCGCTCAAAATATGAAAGTCCGCTGGATTTTTTTTTCAAAACTTTCCCTTAAATTAATGATGTAATACGACGTGATATATGGTTTCAAGTCGATTGTTCAAAGAATCAAGGTTATCATCATTATATAGAAGTGATTAATAATCACCATCGTTGTTCGTTGGTGGCCCGTTATTTAACAGTTTAAAACCACACAAAGAGGCCCGTTCGTGACTAATTAAGTACGAATAATGATAAAACATCCCATGATATGTTCATGTTTGATTAATTTTGTTTGGAATTTGATCAAAATCGACACTTTGATGGTGATGTTTTTGGCCGTTTTGGAGTCAAGAAGATGACCAATTTTTCTTTTATTATTTAAAGATTTTTTTAAAGTTTCACTAATTACATATTGACCATTGTGAAAGCTAAATAAAGTTCAATAAATTTTGTTTTGGCCCTAAGTTGCTTTGGCCATTCCAAAAGTGGTCCAAAATGGGATTTTCATTATATTTGGTATTTCATGATTAGGGCTTCATATTGATATTACTACATTTGAAGATTAAGAAGTGTTAGTAACTTTTGCAAAATCGTGGGTATTTAGGTCAGTTTTCACACATATTGATTAATCTCATGGGGTCTTGAAGTTAACAACTAAACAAACCTCTGGTCGCTTAAGGGGCTCGACCTTGTGACAACTCGGTAACAAACCCAAAGTCTTACCGGTCAAACTACTGAAAAAGTTAGATCAAGAAGTGTTTGGAATAACAATAATTGGTTTTCTATTATTTGTCTCTGATTTTTTTAAGGACAATAATAAGTTGGATTAAAAAAAATTATGCTCTAATAAAACCGTTATTAGAGGGGAAATATAAATTGTTACATGTGTCTAATGGGACAATTTGAAAGACCAATTTTGGAGTTGTACTATGAAAGGGTATTATTGCTATGGTAGATATATTAATTTAGAATCATATATATTTATGATCAATACGTTTATATAGAATCATGTCACTATATATATATATATATTCATATGGAGTGTTTATATAAAATCCTATCACTATAAACACTCTGATGGAATTATATCATTACTCAATTAGACACGTACAAACATACACTGAAAATCTAACATGCATGTACTTGATCTATATTTTGACACTCAACATGCAATTTGAACTAAATCTGCCTCAATGGCTTTTTAAAAACATGATACTCGATCGGTCTACCACCATGACAACAATGGTGAATGGTGGTTGAAATCCGTTGACTTAAAAACAATAGTTTGCTTACTATACCTATGCCAATCGATTAAGTATTCAAAAATTACCTACACTAGATAGATGACAAAATTTTATTAATTTTTACCATTTAATATATATATATATATATATATATATATATATATATACACTAGTGGTGTACCCGTGCGATGTAGCGCGGGTGAATCACAATTCCGAAACATTAGTTTAATCCTGGATCATGTTTCTTTATCACTTTCAATTTTATTTCATGAGTTTGCGTGATTATTTTGCAAGTCAACTAATATATAAAGTTGAAGGTTAATATGGTATATTAGCAAGATCGAATGGAAAAATAATTGCACACGTATTGGGTTTCTAAACCCATTTACTCAGACATCATTGCAAAACTTGAAATTTTTGACTGAACAAACAGATACAATCATTTGTAAATAATGTTCATCCATATATCTAGAATGTTATTTAGTTTTCGTGATACACTCATCCGTAAATATTTCCTGCAAAAAACGGCGCAATGTTTTTAATAGATACATATGGTACCAAATGTGTAATAATATAATTGTTGATGATACCTTATTCATCACATAAAACTTCTTGATAGACGACGTTTGAGGTGTAGACTCCGGCATGATTGAATTTTTTCACAGGCTTCACTAACACCTTCGTATTGCCCTGTGATATCCCTCTAGACAGCGCCACATAAAGTTGTCCATGTGAGAATACTGATTCCGGTAGATAAACACCTACATTTGGAATTGTCTGGCCTTGAGCTTTATTGATTGTCATAGAAAAGCTAAGCCGAATGGAAAAATGTTCTCTTTAGCTTAAATGAGAACATGTTATCTTCAAACGGACGTAAGGGAATTCTCGGCAATAATACTCTTTCCATCATGTTGACCAACATGAATGTATCTGGCTAAAATGAATGAATTCTTAAAAGCCAAAACTCGAAATGCATCTTGTTGTTAACATAGAATATGCTTCCCTCATCACACTTGAAAGACTCCTGGTACGGATATGGATTATGGGAACCAGCACAAATAGAATCTGGAAATGAATCCTAAAGTATTCTTCCATGTGACCACTTACTTTATAAACTTGAATGCTTACCCGTAAACCTTGCAATACATTCTGCATATTGCCCAGTTGTGCCCCTTACACAAGTACATGCATATTGCCCAGTTGAGTCCCTTACATAGTTACACATGTACTGATATATTCCTCCATGGGTTTTACGATGTGACATGTAGCATATTTACAATTCCTTTGAAAGCATATGATTCCATATGCTAGAGTAAGGTATATGATTCAATACCTCGTGGAAGCCAACTCTTTTTCGTTCAAGTTATAGTTTGATTACACATTCAACCCAAATCAAAAGAAGGGAAAAGAAGCACATAATTTGTAGCCTGATAAAATCATAGTTGGAAATCGGACGTTAGGATATGTGCAGATCAGCCTCTTTAACGGTGCGTAACTCTCAAACCGTGAGTCCGAATGAGCTCAAAAGTTTCAGGTAGAACGATCTAAATGTATACTACAACTCTTATGAAGGACCTCAAACCCAGTTGAGATTCTAAATGGCTCAAAATTGTGTGTTTTTGGGACTGATCATAGTTTACTCGGGATCTGTCCCCGTGTTTTTGTAAAATTTGTATAAAATCGATCGATGATCCAAATGGGGTGATTCCAATTCGAGTAGAACCATAAGAGGTCGTAGAACAACTTTCATTTAGACATTATAATTTTTTTTGGCTTCTAAGTAGGAGAAAAATGCTTGAAAATAAGAGGTACAGAAGCTGTCATTTCATGTTTTTCAGGTGTGCCTAACTTAGGTTGATAATGGATACACTTGGGTATGTTCCTTGTTCAAATTCAGTTTATACTGTGTATTTCTTCCCAATTTGGATGTCGTATATTGAGAGGTGTATCTTTTGAATTTTTGAATAAATGAAAATGTGAAAGAGGCACGGACTGCAGCTTTAAGCATAGTTTGCAAGAAGAAGGTGATGTGGGAGTTGGATCAAGGAGAACAAACTCGAGCAGGTTGGTATTCATCTAATGTATAAAAACTGAAATGAATATACAAATATAATCCATAGGCAAATCCAGTATGCAACTGCTACATCTCTTAACACGTGATAAGTAAATTGGGATTTAAGGACTAAACCTTAATTGCATTGTGAAACTAATCTTTTGTTTTTGCTGTAATTTTAGAAATCATTCACTAACACAAAATCTAATAATCAAATAAACATAATATTATAAATTCAGATACTAAGAGGTGTCAAGGGCACAAAAAGAAATCACCTGTAGAGTTCTAAGAGCTCTTGAACTTGACCGATGAACCAAATCAGATGATGAGAAATTGTGCTGCAAAAACAAAATCGAAAGAAAAATCAAGCACATCAGATTGTTCAACAATTTGTTAAACACAATGGAGTACAAAAATTTGCAAGTGATGAAGGCAACAGATGAAGTTAGGAAGAAGAAGAAGACCAACAGAAGCAGCAGAAGATCACTGATCGTCAACAAATTCAGTTTGGAACATATATGCACAGATTTACCCTTTTGTATAGGAAAACCTTGCAAGAAGCAAGTGAAATTCAAGCCGATATGGGTAAGGATGGGTCTAAAAATGAGGTGTTGCAGATTATGAGGATGAATGATGATGGATTTTTATTTAACACTCTTGGAGAAATGGTATCAATTCAGACTTAATATCAAATTATGGTTGCAAGGGACTGTTGATATATATCTGGTCTATGATTTTATTGAGCCTGCTGTTATTGGGAATATATTTTGGTTGTTTCTGTTTTCTTGGATTGCTTCTGGTCTGCTAATATACTTGAATAGTGATCTAATTATGCTAATCTATCTTTTATATTCTTCTGTAAAAATAGGCTATCAAGGAATGGTCTTAAAAAATCCAATTGGTATGGTATAGATGGTCTGTATTTTGGGCTGGAAAATGGAGATTGATCACTAATTTCTCTGTTTTGTTTTCCCCTGCCCTTGTTATTTTGGTTTCACATGAGCTGTTGATCATTGATCCAGCTGATGTGTCTACCTTTTTAGGGTTCTTCTTTGGTCTCTTTATTGTTTTAATAGTATTAGCTGATCCAAAATTATGGATTTAGAAGATTCATGTGTGGAAAGTTCTTGTTTCTTTAGGATTTGGTTTATATGGAAGCTGCTATAAATAAGGACTGCCTTGAAAGAACTCAATACTTTTTGTTTATTTGGTATCCAATTTAGGTTGTCTATTATTGGTTTAATTATGTGGTTCGACTTCGGAATTGAGATATATCCCACGCATCAACCTGACCAACCCGACTAACCCTTACCGTTTGGGTTGGGTTGCACTTTCGTTTGGGTTGAGTTGGGTTGAGATTTTTCAAACCGCAAGCATTGGGTTGGGTTGTTCAAATGTTATCAACCCGATCAACCCAACCCGTGAGTACCCCTTGCTAGTGAATTAAACTTCTGTGATCCCTACGAGTTCAATTCATGTTATAACTACTCTCAGTTATATCACAAAAAAATGATTACCTGGAAACTTTTCATGCAGGGACAACTCTAACAAAGTTGGAAGATGAGAAGGGGATAACCATTAGATTTGTTATAGGAAGAAGGTATTTCTAGTAATCAACACCACACAGAAGATGATTTAGAGCAGAATTTTAGAATCATATCTAATTTGAACTATGTATCGTAGCTTGAATCATGGAGACAATTCAGACAGGGACATCATCAATGAGAACATAAAGGACAACGATTTCCTTATTCTTGTATGTTCTTCAATTCTTAATATCATAAACTAATGCTAATGTTATGTTTAAGAATAAAAAGAATTGATGCTTGGAATTCATAGTTTCAATGAAGGTTTATGCTAAATTCATATAATATGAACCTTTTTCCTTATACATCACTATTTTTAACATAATCATCATGTGGAAACTATAATAAAAAAATGATATCTAGGCTGTGAAATCTAACTGCAATGTTGAGTTGCAGAGCCAGGTGTGATGGAGAAGGAAAGAAATGAACCTGTCAAGAATGATTCGTTTTTGGATGAAGCCAGTGAACCCAAATCAACAGATGTTGAGATGTTAAGCTGCAAATCGTGAACCAAATCACAAGATGCAGAGATGTTGAGCTGCAAATCATGTAACACAAATCAAAACAAAATCAAAAGCAAAACAAATCACGTAAAATCGAAAGCACCAGGGCACATTTAATAAATGGATGAAATCAAGAGTTAGGGTTTTCATACACTACTTGAAATCAAAATCGGAGAAGAGAAGTCGTGTAGGTTTCTTTCAAATCAAAATCAAAGCATGTGATATGATGTGTTTGAGAGAGAGAGATGAGATTTCACGGATTGAACTCTCAAGTAGCAGGTAGAAGGATTTATATGGTTGCACTTTGTACTGAAATCATGGGAGCCATCATGTAGCATGTAGAAAGAAAATGAAGAAATCTTCCATTTGAGTATAGTTGCAGTTTGTATCAGTATGGTGTGAGACGTGAAATAGAAGAAGGAAGCGTGTGGTATTCATGGTATGGGCTGAGCTGGTCCTTTGATGGTTGCGTAAAAAAGGGATTTCCACTTTGATGGTTGTGTAAAAAAAAAGGTTTCCACTTGTACATTAGGCTTTAAAAGTTGTCTTTAAGAGATTTTTGAATTTCATGCTTAAATTGGTAGTACTTTGTGCATTAAGATTTGTGTTTAAGACATTTGGTGTAAATGTATATTAAGGTAGTATATATATATATATATATATATATATATATATATATATATATAGGGGTGAGTTCAAATGAAAATTCATCTTTCATTGTGCACATGAGGACAAATCTCAACCATTGATCAAAACTTAGAAAACTAATCAATGGTTATTACATAATAAGGTTAATTGGGAAGTGATTAAGGACAAAATTGTAATTTTGAATCAACGCCTACCTTATTTGACTTTTTATTTTTATTTTTAATTAAAAAAATTTTACCCCCTTAAACTTTAAAATAATTTATCTTAAAAATTAATAATATTTTAATCAAACAAATTACATCAAAAAAACGAGAATTTCGTGCTCTTCGATATGACATCCATCTCGATATAGTTTTTTTCTCGATTTAACCGTTTTTACGTGAAATTCTATATACGTGTTATATTCATTATGAATATGCATGCACGTCCCCGAATGTCCATATTCAGTCTGAATAATAAAGGTGAACGTTCATTCACTATTCATGATGAATAATACATTATTCAGGATGAATAATACAGTATTCAGGATTAATAATACAACATTCAGGATGAATAATACACGAATTCATGATTCATGTATTATTTATCACAAATTGTATAGAATTTTACGTGAAATTCTATATATGTGTTATATTCATTATGAATATTCATGCATGTCCTCGGGTGTCCACATTCGGTATGAATAACAAATGTGAACGTTCATTCACTATTCATGATGAATAATACAATATTCAGGATGAATAATACACGAATCCATGTTTCATGTATTATTTATCATGAATCGTGTATTGTAACACTCGTAAATCTCTACTCGTGAAGTTAACCCTTTGAGAAATTATTGTTTCTTATCGTAGAATTTCATCCCTTACGCCTTACCTTTTAAGCCTTATCGCGTCGTGGGTGCTCCGGATGAAAATGGAAGAAATCGGGGCTCGGGACACTCTGGGCGATAGTGCCCTGGGGACAATCGCCGGGCACAATCGCCAACAGGGTGGTGCCCGCGGTACAGTTTGGGCGATAGTGCCCTGGCGAAAGTGCCTTGGGCACAATCGCCGGGCACAATCGCCGACGACCCCTGGTCGTTTTTAATCAGCCTTGAGCAACCCCTCTTCATTTATCTCAACCCCCTTTCACCCTTTTTCTCTCTAGAAACCGAACCCCAAACCCTAAAATCAGTTTTATGCATCAAGGGCACCAAATCTTTTATGTTCCAAGTGTTCCTCCTTCCACCCATCAAAGATTGAAAGTTATGGTCAAGAAGCTTCATCTTCACCTTCAACCTCAAGTTCATTTCGGGTTTTCTAGGTTTTCGTCAAAACCTAAGTGGTAAGTATATTCTTTCCATTTCCAAACCTTGTAATAAGTTATGAACGCTCCATTGATGTTTCCCTAGTATTTGGCTTATCAAATCTCGGACTTGATAGTTTTGGGAGAAACTAGGGTTTTGATCTCGTTGGGGATTTTGGTGTATTATGTTTGGGGAATGTTTCTATATGGTTGGATGTGGTTATTTACGGTTGAAGTTGTGTGGATCTAGGTTTTTGGAAGATTTCGGCTTGAGGATTCAAGTGGTCTTCAAGAGAGCTCGTTGGGTGAAATCTAGATTTAGCCTAAATCTAGCAAGGTGAGTTCAAGTTGATTTGTGAAAACGGTGTACATGCCAAAATGTGTATTTTAAAGTGTTTTACATGAAATGGTTAACTGCTGATAAGTTTTGAGTATTTAGAAGTAAAATATGTTTTACTTAGTTATTCGTCAAAGTGTGAGTATTTTGATAAGTTTTCATACTTGGTAAACTTGGGTTGTGTTAACCTCTTAAAATGCTTCTATTGGGTTTTGAACGTTTCCCACGACTAAATAACATGGATTACGTATTCTTGGTGATTTTGTACAAGTAAGGTCTATTTATGAGTTATACGTCTTTGACGATTTTGTACAAATGAAGTCTAATTCATGTTATATGCATTTGGTGTATTTGCATTCATAAACACTTTGGAAATCTTGAGTCCCATCTCGTATGGAGTTTTGGGTAAATCTAGTCTTTGAGGAATGTGTCTTCATAAACGTTATTTAAAGACATTTCACTATTTTGGAGACCGGTAATTATTGGTCAAACGGATTTTAAGCTCTTTAGCTCGGTATTGGCTTAAACGAGTCGTGTGGACATTTGTCCGGATTTTTAAACCGTTGTGGGTTTTGGATATGAGGACACTTAATTTGTGTCATTGGTGAGTTACATGTTTTGGGAGCTTTGGTCTTTCAATTGGAGTCATGTAATGTTAGACAGTGTGTAATAGATCCATAGGCACGTGAGTCAGTCTGTCTTGGATGGTCAATTGGGTATTGCGGGGTTGAACTTCGGTACCTATGTTTTATGACCGGAAACTTTACAAGTGATCACTAGGAGGGTTGAGTCGGCTAGTGCTACCGGAATAGTAGGCGCTAGGACCTCCGCCGCTTGAAGTAATGCCTGGGAGGTAGTCTTTAAGTGTGCCGGGCCTTCAGGATGGAGTTCTTCGAAATGATCCATCAAGGTCAACTGACTTGGGGTGACACTTGTAAAGAAGTCGTAGGGACACCGGGCTGGGATGTCGGGAGGTGTCATGCGATTAACGTTGTTTGGGTGGTATACTTTTGAGTTCCCTCCACCCTCAACGGATACGGGTTTCCCCGTTGTTGGCTATCAGTATGTTAAATATAAGAACGTCTTATTTTATTGTCATTGCTTCCTTACGGTCGCGTGAGTATTGGACCAAGTGTCCATGTTTTCGGACGTACGGTATATGTGGTTTCGATAGCGATTTATGGGTCGAGCACTCTGTCCCGCCCGCGTTTTGGGTACTTTGGGTTATAAATGGTTATTCATGTTTTTACCAAATAAGTGTCGAACTATGATCCCGTTTGGGTGAGTTATGCGTTGCACCATTTTATAAGAAACGTGTGTTTTGGGAGCATTGTCTTTAAAAGTGTATATTATGGGAAAATGTGTCGTTTCCATTTTGAAGTATAATATTTCGAAGGATCTTGATTTAAACGGATTTCCTTTCTTTTAAAGATATATTCGTTCATGTTAACACTCTTGAGCTCACTATACGTTAAGCCTAACCCTTTTTATTTGTCGGCATGTGCATCAGGTTCCTAGCGGGGGGTTCAGTTCTAGCGGTGCTATGAAGAGTTGAGCCTTAGCCTTACAAAAGTAAGTAATTGGTGAAGTCTTCCGCGAGTTGGAGATAGTGACATGTTTTGGGTTTTAGTAGCACCCGTCCTTATTGTTTACTGTATGTATAGATTGAAGGTGTGTATTGTAGCTAAAACTGAATTCGTGGTTGTAGATGATTCATTTATTGATGTATTTAGAAAATTTAAAATAAGTTGCTATTTCCTGATTAGAGAGTGTTACAAGTTGGTATCAGAGCTTAAGTTTGAGAGAATTAGGTATTGATTGTAGGATGCCTAGGCTCAAACTAGCGTTTTTATAAGCGATTGTAAGTGAAGTTGCACATTAGGAACCTTAAGATAATATATTTTTGAGTTGACATGGTCGCTAGAAACGGGAAGTTTGTCGAGGGTCGCAAGGATGAGCATGTACGGTACGTTCATAATAGCACCTGGCCAGTGTTATGGTGAACCTACATGCTACATGTGTATACTTGAACTACCTTGGTATGATTACCGTTGGGGTAGTGAGAAAGTTCTAAGCGAGTGATCTAAGGAAGGGTTGATGTCTATAGCAATGTCACGTTGAAGTGATAGTTAAGTGCGTTGAATGCATTAAGTTGATTGTCGTGAGTATGAATAATTGGTTGGAGTAGAACCGTAAGCTTATGGAATTGACGTTATACGAGGAGAGATTGTAAGGTGAACCGATGAAATATCCGAGTGTTGCTTTAAGATGTGGAGTATCCGGATGACAATAGTAGGAAATTGAGATTGTTGTCCTAAGATGCTTGATACACCCGGACGATATTAGTATGTCGGGTGTAGTCCAGAGGGGTGAATGTCGACCAAATTCATGCACTAAAGTTATTTCTAAAATGAGTTTGCATAAATTGTTTCTCATGTTCGCCAAACTTAAAGTGTTTTGGATTATAAAGTTTTAGTAAAACATTTAGCCCTCATCGAATTTTAAACTGTGAGCTTAATCTTGCATGAAATAGTTTTGTTGCACGTGGTTACAATCTATATTGAAAATCTCTCCGTCCCTGTTTTGTGTTTAACGCTATCTTTGGACATCTTAAGGTCCGTATTTTAATACCGCATGTGGTATTGGGCAAGCGACTGTAGAATTTTTAACCTTGACATTGGATCTCCTCCACGTATGTTAAGGTTTTAAAGGAAGAGTTGTCCTGCTGTTCTTGAGTCGGGGCTTTCTATGTAATTTTAGTCTTTATGAGTCGTGTTTAATTTTACGGGGTATAGTTTTGCGATCTTTTTGGGTTCGTAAGTGTATTTTGAGATGTGTGAGTTTTAACTTTATGTCGTATAATTTACGAGCTTTTGAGTGTCGTATCTCATGAGAGTTTTGTTGAAAAAGGGTCACTTTATCTTACGTGGTGGTTTTTAAATTTTCTTTTTTAACCTTTTTAGACTTATAGTCGTTTTACGCTTTTGTGTTGGGAAACAGAGATTTTGTCACCGCTTGTTTTTACCGTCATTGAGTTTATGAAAGTCTAGTTGGGTTAATGGCATTTCATTTTATGATCATTCGAACCGCGTAATAAAAAGGAAATTTTGAGAACGTGTAGACTTGCATTATTGTGTGCGTTAATTTACGAGTTTTGTTTAATACTTTGTTTCATGCGAGTCTTGCATCGACACTTTTGCAACCGTAAGAGGCACCTTGAAAAATCTAAATGTCGCATGATTGCATCTTGAGTTTCACACGAGTATATGTGCATACTTTTGGGTTTAATCCGACTTTCACTCGCGTGAGTAAATATGCGAAATATTTATATTGTCTTAAATTAAATTTTAATTTAAGCGTGCTTCGCTTGTTGACCTTACTGTTATAAACTTTCCGCAATAACATGAAATGAATTTTCGAATTGCATATCGTTGTAGTTACCATCTTGGTCAAATGTGTATTATCGAGGCGACTTAAAGTTTTAAACTCGATTTGAGAATTATTTGCATTCTTATCATTTCATCGAACTTTGGGGAATAAACTGTTGCATATGGAGTTGTTAATAATTTTATGTCGCAACGACTTTTGGGTTGGGAAGTCAGAACTTTAAAATTAATTTGTGAATGTCTCTTTTGGGAATTGTACAAACTTTTATTGCACATGTTATAGTGCGGAATGTTATCTTTCATATGCATAGTATAAATTGATGCATTACTAGGACCATGGTAGTCCGTTTGAAAATTTTGTTGTGCATCTCTTGTTACCGTTTTTATTAACGTAATTACTGATCAAACGAGTTTTGGAAATGGTTCTATATGCGTTGTGTTGGTAACCAGTTTTGAAACCTATCGGATGGGCGATAGTGTGTTGTCACTGTACGGTTAATCGTTATAAAACTTGTGTATTTGAAAGTTTTATAAAAGTTTAAATTGACATATTATTTGAAAAACCTTGATCTCATTAGGCCTATAGGTTTAACCCCTGTCGTGGAAAGGAGTTGCAATTAAGGGGCTAAGGGAGTCCTTAGGAGTTGAAGCGTCGGATGATCTGACTTGCGGTCAGTTTTGGATTTTGGACTTGGGTTTTCGAATCTGCGCGCGTTTGTATTATTGGAAATAATAGATTTAAGTCTTCCCAGTTAATTATGTAGTGATTTTATACTTTGGTAATCATGCGGGATAAGGTCTTATGTGACTATCTGCGCTTCTTTTGGGATTCGTTGTGATGGATTGCTAGTCGGTGTCACATCATGGGATGTGTTGTCGGTATACCGTATTAGTGGGTTCCGCGATTAAAAAGGAAATTTTGGGTGATCTGTTTGTTAGAAATGTAAGATTTGGGATTTTTAGCACTCCGTTTGGTGTCATCCTTAGTGCGACCATCCGTTTGGATTGGGATGCCCACATTTTCAAGGTCACCGTTTGGTCCTAGGCGTCGACTTGTTTCCTTGAGGTCAATGGATCTTGGAATGTTTGGGATGTATCCCAGTTGGATCATGGAAATTATTGACCTTTCGGTGATGGAACTTAATAGAAGGTTAGATGTTGATGATTAAGTACCGATGTGTATAAGCTTTTCTATGGTGATAAAGATTGTATTGGAGGACTGTTGTGAGGTTAGGGTTGGAACGGAGTTGAGTGTTAACCGAATCTGGGTTGACCAATTGCCTGAGGGACGTATTGGTGCGCTTTAGGAGGTCAACTTTATCAACATTAGGAATGGGTCAGTGGAAATATGAGGATTTTAGAGGTTTGGTTATGATCTTTAATATTGGGTTCGGAACCGGGATGATCCGAAGGAGTTTTATGGGTGAAATGTTGAGGTCACAAACTACCCTATAGGTAGTAATTGTCATTCTAAGGTTGGGAGACGATCGTAATCTTGGGGGTAAAGGTTACTTTGGCGAGTTAAGTGTTCGCTCAGTCATGAGGGTAATGTGCCCAGGAGGGGCGGTTGGCGTGGATCAGTGCAAGGGGCATCATAGTGGTATTGGAAGAGAGGATTGGAGGAAGTCCTTCTGCGAGCAAGGTTTCATGGGAATCTGGATTTCGAGGACGAAATCATTCTAAGGTTAGGAGGATTGTAACACTCGTAAATCTCTACTCGTGAAGTTAACCCTTTGAGAAATTATTGTTTCTTATCGTAGAATTTCATCCCTTACGCCTTACCTTTTAAGCCTTATCGCGTCGTGGGTGCTCCGGATGAAAATGGAAGAAATCGGGGCCCGGGACACTCTAGGCGACAGTGCCCTGGCGATAGTGCCCTGGGCACAATCGCCGGGCACAATCGCCAACAGGGTGGTACCCGCGGTACAGTTTGGGCGATAGTGCCCTGGCGAAAGTGCCTTGGGCACAATCGCCGACGGCCCCTGGTTGTTTTTAATCAGCCTTGAGCAGCCCCTCTTCATTTATCTCAACCCCCTTTCACCCTTTTTCTCTCTAGAAACCGAACCCCAAACTCTAAAATCAGTTTTATGCATCAAGGGCACCAAATCTTTTATGTTCCAAGTGTTCCTCCTTCCACCCATCAAAGATTGAAAGTTATGGTCAAGAAGCTTCATCTTCACCTTCAACCTCAAGTTCATTTCGGGTTTTCTAGGTTTTCGTCAAAATCTAAGTGGTAAGTATATTCTTTCCATTTCCAAACCTTGTAATAAGTTATAAACCCTCCATTGATGTTTCCCTAGTATTTGGCTTATCAAATCTCGGACTTAATAGTTTTGGGAGAAACTAGGATTTTGATCTCGTTGGGGATTTTGGTGTATTATGTTTGGGGAATGTTTATATATGGTTGGATGTGGTTATTTACGGTTGAAGTTGTGTGGATCTAGGTTTTTGGAAGATTTCGGCTTGAGGATTCAAGTGGTCTTCAAGAGAGCTCGTTGGGTGAAATCTAGATTTAGCCTAAATCTAGCAAGGTGAGTTCAAGTTGATTTGTGAAAACGGTGTACATGCCAAAATGTGTATTTTAAAGTGTTTTACATGAAATGGTTAACTGCTGATAAGTTTTGAGTATATTTAGAAGTAAAATATGTTTTACTTAGTTATTCGTCAAAGTGTGAGTATTTTGATAAGTTTTCATACTTGGTAAACTTGGGTTGTGTTAACCTCTTAAAATGCTTCTATTGGGTTTTGAACGTTTCCCACGACTAAATAACATGGATTACGTATTCTTGGTGATTTTGTACAAGTAAGGTCTATTTATGAGTTATACGTCTTTGACGATTTTGTACAAATGAAGTCTAATTCATGTTATATGCATTTGGTGTATTTGCATTCATAAACACTTTGGAAATCTTGAGTCCCATCTCGTATGGAGTTTTGGGTAAATCTAGTCTTTGAGGAATGTGTCTTCATAAACGTTATTTAAAGACATTTCACTATTTTGGAGACCGGTAATTATTGGTCAAACGGATTTTAAGCTCTTTAGCTCGGTATTGGCTTAAACGAGTCGTGTGGACATTTGTCCGGATTTTTAAACCGTTGTGGGTTTTGGATATGAGGACACTTAATTTGTGTCATTGGTGAGTTACATGTTTTGGGAGCTTTGGTCTTTCAATTGGAGTCATGTAACGTTAGACAGTGTGTAATAGATCCATAGGCACGTGAGTCAGTCTGTCTTGGATGGTCAATTGGGTATTGCGGGTTTGAACTTCGGTACCTATGTTTTATGACCGGAAACTTTACAAGTGATCGCTAGGAGGGTTGAGTCGGCTAGTGCTACCGGAATAGTAGGGGCTAGGACCTCCGCCGCTTGAAGTAATGCCTGGGAGGTAGTCTTTAAGTGTGCCGGGCCTTCGGGATGGAGTTCTTCGGAATGATCCATCAAGGTCAACTGACTTGGGGTGACACTTGTAAAGAAGTCGTAGGGACACCGGGCTGGGATGTCGGGAGGTGTCATGCGATTAACGTTGTTTGGGTGGTATACTTTTGAGTTCCCTCTACCCTCAACGGATACGGGTTTCCCCCGTTGTTGGCTATCAGTATGTTAAATATAAGAACGTCTTATTTTATTGTCATTGCTTCCTTACGGTCGCGTGAGTATTAGACCAAGTGTCTATGTTTTCGGACGTACGGTATATGTGGTTTCGATAGCGATTTATGGGTCGAGCACTCTGTCCCGCCCGCGTTTTGGGTACTTTGGGTTATAAATGGTTATTCATGTTTTTACCAAATAAGTGTCGAACTATGATCCCGTTTGGGTGAGTTATGCGTTGCACCATTTTATAAGAAACGTGTGTTTTGGGAGCATTGTCTTTAAAAGTGTATATTATGGGAAAATGTGTCGTTTCCATTTTGAAGTATAATATTTCGAAGGATCTTGATTTAAACTGATTTCCTTTCTTTTAAAGATATATTCGTTCATGTTAACACTCTTGAGCTCACTAGCCGTTAAGCCTAACCCTTTTTATTTGTCGGCATGTGCATCAGGTTCATAGCGGGGGGTTCAGTTCTAGCGGTGCTATGAAGAGTTGAGCCTTAGTCTTACAAAAGTAAGTAATTGGTGAAGTCTTCCGCGAGTTGGAGATAGTGACATGTTTTGGGTTTTAGTAGCACCCGTCCTTATTGTTTACTGTATGTATAGATTGAAGGTGTGTATTGTAGCTAAATCTGAATTCGTGGTTGTAGATGATTCATTTATTGATGTATTTAGAAAATTTAAAATAAGTTGCTATTTCCATATTTGAGGGTGTTACATGTATTATTCACCCTGAATGTTCTATTATTCATCCTGAATGATACATTATTCATGATGAATAATATATGAATGACCCGTGAATGTGTAGACACATGGCACACTCTCTTTTGTTTCCCAATTGACAACCGAAATTTGGTTTAATTCATTATGAATATGTATGCGCATCCCCAGATGTCCCACATTCAGTATGAATAACAATTGTGAACGTTCATTCATTATTCATGATGAATAATATAGTGTTCAAGATGAATTACACAACATTCATGACGAATAATATACGAATTCATGAATCGTGAATTATTCACCCTGATTGTTGTATTATTCATCCTGAATGATACATTATTCATGATGAATAACACATGAATGGCCTATGAAGATTTGGAGACGTGACACGCTCTCTTTTGTTCCCCGATTCACAACAGAATTAGTCGATAGGTTCTCGATTCATCTTGATGGGTGTTGGGTTACGGTGCTGAAGAAACGTGATGCCTTACGACGTTGAAGAAAGTGTTGAAGAAGGTGATGTCGAGTTACATACTTACGGTGTCGAGGCATTGTACAAATTTGAACGCACATAAATATTCATAATGAATATAACACATATATAGCATTTCACGTAAAAAACGGTTAAAACGACAAAAAAAAATATCGAGATGGATGTCATATCGAAGAGCACGAAATTCTCGTTTTTTTGATGTAATTTGTTTGATTAAAATATTAGTAATTTTTAAGATAATTTATTTCAAACTTTAATTGGGTAAAAAGTTTTTAATTAAAAAAGAAAATAAAAGGTCAAATTTGGTAGGCGTATGTTTAAATTTTTCTTCCATTTTTACCCCTAAACATTTTATAATTAAAAACTCTATTTAATATGAGTTGTTGGATCAAAAGAGATCGAGTGACTGAGATTTGTCCTCACGTACAAAATGAAAAATGAGTTTTCATTTGAACTTTCCTCTCTATATATATCATATAGAAATTGTCTAAAAGTTAGAAACCATGAAAACAATTTTGTATGTGTTGTTTCATAGATGATATGAAACATCACATGGGAAAATGCAATGTTTTCATACAGTGTTGTTCCATTTCATAAATGAAACATCAAATATTGTTTTATGTGTGAAAAAAAATACAAACATATGTTTATACATGAAACACATGCTCGTAATCACAAACAATAATAGAACAGGTGAAACAATGAATAATACTTTAAGAGCAAACACATTGGATGGTTGTGGTTGATTTTCACGAGTTTGTTTTCACATGTGTTGTTATATCTATGAAACTGGTTTTCACGATTTTTTAACTTTTAGACGGGTTCTATATGATTTGTTGTAGGGCTTAATCATTTGAGAACTCCAAAATTTTATGAGGTCCGTGTTCATTCGAAGCCACCAATTTAAAACAATAAATGTTATTAATGAGATAAATAAAGAGATGATTATCATTGTTTATTAAATAAAAATTTAACGCATTTAAAAAAAATCATATATATATATATATCTTTCTTTCTCTCTCTCTCTCTTCTCTCTTTGTAACGTACAAAGGTGTACAATTAAATGTGCACATAAAGTGAACACAATATAAATAATCTTAAGAAATTTTTTACTACTATGTTCTTAATGTATTTACAAGGTTCACATGGTGCTCACAAGTGATATATTTAGTTGTATTGATGTTCACAATATGTTCACAAGCTATATCAAATCTAGATTTATAATGTGTTCGTTCACAAACTGTAATAATAATTTTAAGAAAAATGTTTACCATGTGTTCACTAATTGTGTATATTCAATTATGTGTTTATGTATTTGTTATGGAAAGGAGAGAGAAAAATAGGTAAGGGGAGTGGAGAGGGAGAGAAAGAGAGAGAGAGAGATTTTTAGTTTTTATTATATTTTATTTTTCAACTAATTTTGTTGTGGCTTAAATTGGATCTCATGGATCTCACAAATTGTATGGATCTCAAAAAAAATACCCATTTGCAGTATATATGTATATATATACATATATACTACAAATCATTGAAAAATCTCATCTAATGGTACATATTGCTTCTCTCATTCTCAATTTTTTGTGTTTCTCATTTGAACCTAACACTATACATGTATGTATATATATGGGCGTAATCAAATGAAACTCTATATATTGTGAGAATTGTGAGAACGTTTACCTTGAGTTATTGTTTCACATTATATTTTTTTCATCTAAACTTAGTATTTAATGTTATTGATTAACATATATTTGCTTCACAATGTGTTTGTTTCATATGTATTTGGTTTACAATGTGAAACTCTTTTACGTGTACTTTTTGTTTCACAAACACACCAATAAGTTTTACATTGTGAAACAATTATATGTTAATCAATATCGTAAATCCTAGATTTAAATGAAAATAAAATCGTATAAAATAGCACACAATGCATGGGTTCTCAGGGTTCTCACAACTTTGTGGGTTCTCAAATGATTAGCCCTTATACACATTGCCATTTACATTTTGAAACAAATACATGTTAATCAACACATATATGTGTAACAGCCATATTCTTATGAATTTTATTAATTGGAAATTCGGGAGTCATCGTTGGTTTCAATATTTATTTTTGATAAAATATTGTTCGATTGTTCGATTGCGATGTATTGCTATACTTAAGTTGTGGGTGGATTAAGGATCAAAAATTGGTGAATTAATGGCTTTGAGGTGTTCGGGACAAACCACTAGAATGTGGTCCGACATTGTGTAACTTGATAAAAGGAAAACAGTGGTCGGAGTGGCTTACCAGACGACTTATGTAAGGTCAAAAATCATTTGCATGCGGGTAAAGGGCCGAGCGACTTTGCCCTCGCCAAAACTCGCGTGTGCACGCCTGTGGTCTTTACCAGCTCAACCCCACATTCATTCTCATTTCGTCCTCACCTTTCTCACTTCTTCTTTCATTTACTCTTTACTCTCTCTCTCTCTCTCTCTCTCTCTCTCTCTCTCTCTCTTCATTGATTTCGATTTAGAGGCCATTAGATGCTGGAATCTTGGTTTCTTCAAGCATTTAAGAGGATCTAAAGTGAAGCTTGAAGTATGGGTCAAAGCTTCAACGATTTCTCTACATTTTCTAGGGTTTGCTTGGATCTAGGTTTTAGCTAAAACCTAGCATTATGAGTTCATTTTACTATTTACTAAACTATATATATGCCTAAATGCCACATTTTTAGTCTTCAAAATGCTCTTTGTGATTTTTGTTATATTTTGCATATTAGGGTTTATTTTGAGTAATTTCGAGACATTTGTAGTTTTGTACGCTTTGACAAACTAAATGTGGGAATCTGTTTTATATATTATGAAAGTGGGTGGTTTGAAATTATAAAACTGTATGAATCCTAAAGTCAAGGATTTTAGTATACATTGGTTTTGGAAATAAAATGGAATATTACCTACTTGATCACTTGTTGCACATGAAAGCATATGTTGTTAGTGTCTATGCCCAAAAGCCAATCATCGAATGATTCTGTTTAGACATTGTGTCATGATATTAATTAATGAAAGACATTTCCCAATTATTATGTTTATGTATTATTCTGTGTTATATCTAAATGTAATAATAACCTTAGAATAATGCATTTTAAAATGTCCTTAGTCAAGTATTAATTTGGGTTTAGGTTGAATTAATATGGCATGACTAGTATATGCAGGGATTCAAATGGAGATATAGAATTATAACACTTGTAAAATCTTGAAAGTCTTTTATTTTGGAAATTCAAAAATCTTCTAAGTTTTCACCTTTAAAATGAGTAATTAGATCCCTAATAATGTTTGCAATAACCTCTGGTTGGTTCGGGAGAGTTCGGGAGGCTAGTAGTCGAGAAAAGACCATATGAGTGGTCAGGGGCGCCTTTCTGGGAGACTAAACCAGGGACAAAAGGCGCTTTAGCCTCTTTTGTTTCAATCCTTGGCGTGAGGAGACAATAAGTAATGCCACTTGTGGTCCAACTTTAGTCGCATGAAACTCGCCCAGGGGCTGATTGAGTCATGTGCATAGTGGTGCCGTGAGGTGTGTGTGCGAGCCTCTTAGAGGCGGGTGACTTATACCTGGGAGACTTAAGTCGCACCAGGGTTGCACGGTTCAGCTGACGGCTTAATGCCCAATGCCTTGCCCCCTTTTCCCTCATTTACACCATTTTCCCCTTTTCACCTTCCTCCTAAACCCTTATCTCACTTTATTGATTTTTTTGGGATACTTACTAGGGCAGATTTTGGGAGAGTTTCAAGCATCCATTGTCATCTTGATTGAAGGAGCACATAGTGGGTCAAAGCCTCAAAGTCGTATCACCATTTCTAGAGCTAGGTTATCTCCAAAAACCTACCTAGTGAGTTTTTAATTGTTTTGTAAAAACTAGATACATGCCTTAATGATTATTTTCAATATATTTCCATGTCTTATCTTAAATACTTCCTTACTATTTGGAAACTTGACTATATGCTTTAATTTATTGATTTAGATGCTTATTTGAGTATGATTCATCATATGGAGTATGAGAACTTTATCTTGGGTATTGTATGCATATTGAAATGGATTATATAGATTTGACCCAAAATATTGGGTTAGTATGCTATTCATTGTTTTGTTGGGTTTGGTGACCTAATTTGGATAATTTCCACATGGAAACTAACTTTATTGTTATCGATCATCTTCTGAGTTATGATTAATATTTTAAGTATGATGGATGAGTATTACATCATTTATGAAATAAATGGACACTCACATGTGAGTTCATGGTTGGAGGAATTTTTCAAGTAGGCACTAGGAGGGTTGAGTCTTGAGGTGCTATCTAGAAGGGTAGGCACTAAGAACCACTATGCTTGAGGTGCTACTTTGGAGGTAGGCACAAAGTATGTCATCCTTGAGGTGTTGTTCCTGGGAATATACACAAAGGTCAACCGACTCTTGTGGTTAAACTTGTTAGAAGTCGTTGGGCATATGAAACTATGTTTAGAAGATCTACACGACAACATCGATGAGAGACATACTTTTGTGTTCCCGCCACTCTCAATGGATACGAGTCTCCCCGTTGTTTCCAAAGAATAGGTATTTGTGGGCTTATGATCAACAATGTTCCATTTGATTTATAAATTGTTGTTATTTCTCCAATTATGATTATTTATGTTTGTTCAAGCTCACTAGGATTTTTGGCCCAACATTTGTTTTCTTGTCGGTGTGTATCTCATGTTCTAGTGGCGGGGTTACTAGGGAAGTTCGACCATCCATTTTAGAGAGCTTTTAGGAAGCATTTTGGGACGCCAAGTAATGGTTACTCTTTTGGTGGTTTAGATGACACCCAAATGTTATCTAGTTCTTTTGATGGATTAGATTAGGAGGTTGTCATCCTCAATCCCATTAATTTACAAATGTATTTAACTAGCGAATTATAACTTTCTTTTTTGGGTAAAGCTAATATTGTGATATTTTACACCATATTTGTTTGGGTCAAAAAATCCACGACCTCGACGAAGATACATTTAATGAATATTTCGCGCGACTTGTCTTGGATTAAGATAAGGTCCTGTCGACCAAGCGTAACTACGACACTCGTCGAAACTATCTCGAAGGTCGGTCGAGCGTCGTACGACCGTCGCAAGGATTTACTCTCGACCACGATCATACTAACGTACGACTCAACGTTCTTCTCTTGTTCATTTAATGCAAGTTTAATACTCATAAATGCCAACAGCTATAACCGATTAGAGTCATCAAAGCCATTATGAAGAATCGACCGTTACAAAGACACATTTATGAAGATCCAAGACTATAAATATCGAAGATATACACACTTCATAGGGACATCTGATATCTGAATTCCAGAATTCATAAGGGATACGAAGAACAATCACAATCTTTCTTTCGAAATACACGACAACAATACTATACACACGACATAAGTGTTTTCATACCCGATCCATATTTGTTTTTAGTTTATACACTTATTTTTAGTATTCATCGTGTAAAACATTGTAATACATAAGGACGTCACCCCTGCTTGGTGATCATAGTGCACGACGATATCTCCCTGTCGTCCGCGGTTTTTTCCTCATTGAGTTTTTCCGCCTCACCAAATCTCTTGTCTCTTTATTTTGTTTATTATTGCACATATTGTCGTCTGGTTACTTTCTTTAGTTGGATAAAGCTCCACACCGATCTTAAATTATCCTTTGGATGATTTTTGGCATTAACAGTTTGATGCCCACCGTGGGGCCCCATCTAAAGAAAATCCTCGACAATCGTGCGCTGTACTAACAGTTTCCTCGAGTATTTTTGTTTTTACAGAACAATGTCATCTTTTTAGGGAACCCAAGAACAAATTATGGCTCAAACGAATATGGATTTGAACGTTGCCCGTGCTCGTATCGATGCTTTGACAAGTCAACATAGGCAAGCAGTGGAAGAGATCGCATCTCTAAAAAATCAGAATGCTAGCAACGCGGCAGGGCCTTCGCATGGTCAAGGTGGATTTAGCATGCCCTGGTCGGAACCTCCGCTTCCCAATTATCCAAGACCTCTTTTTCCTGGCACCTCCAATCATCCTACACCAACGATACCACCTCCACCTCCATCGTTCTTTCCCTCGACAATACCAACCCCTTCGATGTCTTCCATGGCGTCGGTCCCACCATTCTTCGATTCGATGATGCCAATTCCCTCGATGCCTCCTACAACGTCGATTCCTGCAATGACGATACCCACTTTCCAGTACAATGGATATGCTTCTGACTCGTTGCAACGGAATGGTTTCCAAAATTCAGGACACATTCCAACGGCTACTCAAGGGAATACTCAAGATGATCCCATCGCACAACGACTGAAGATGTTAGAAGAACAGAACGAGCGCGTCCTGTCGTTACTTGCCAAGCTTCCAGGAGCAGCAGTACCTGTAACACCACAAATTTTTAGAATAGATGCTCATTTATTTTCTATGCGTTCCCCTCCTACTAAACCTTAAGAATTATGTTAGAAAGAGGGTATTTACGTCATTTTTCATTTTGTTAAATTTACTATCTAGTTTGGGTGCGTTATCGTCGAATTCCAGAATTTTCGTACCTGAACTGGAAGGGCACTGTCGCCTGTCACAACCACGTGGGCCAAGCACCTTGCGGTACAATCTGGGCGAGTATGCTCGGCGATTGTGCCGTTGGCATACTCGCGGAAGGCATTATCGTGGCCAGGGACCGAGCCACAATACACTCTCAGCGAGAGTGCCCTGGGCATTCTCGCGTGGCAAGGTCGCCGTCGGCCTAAGAGGCTTTAAAACCCAGGCGAAAATTAGATGCCTCATTTGCAACATTTGGAGCTCTTGTCTAAATCATTTTTCCTCTCATCCCCAAGGTATAAGTTCCAACTTTTAGCTCCTTCTTTCCTCATTTAATGCAAACCCAACCACAAACCCTTCACATTTATGATCATTGATGGTTCTAGGGTTCTTGTGAAATAACTAGCTACCTTTGGAACCTCATGATTCAACCTCTACTTCTAAGGGTTTTGTAATTTTAGGGTTTTTACATCACAAACCCATTTGGTGAGGCTCCTAACCTTTATCTTCCTTATACATGTGTTATTAAATCCTTATGTGAAGATTATGAGAAAATGTGAAGTTCACCTAAAACTAGGGTTTTGTATATTTTACAAATGTATGGATGATTATTCTAGTAAAAGTTATTACATGCTTAGGGGGTTCATATATGCATATAAAAGGAAAAAATAAGTTACACCTTAGCAAAGAATCATCGTTCATAATAATGGGTTTTGGTTATAAGTGATTATATTGATAGCTAGTTTATCATATTATTGTAATGGTATATTTGTGACAAATAAAGTATGTATATGAATATGATCATGAAATGTGTATTCTCATGCTTTAGAATGAAATGTATTATACTTGGGATATAATATCTTTACTTGGTCACAACTTAAATGTGAAGATAATTGTCTATTTCCTTGTGCACGAGGTGTAACACCCTCATTTTCGCCATGAATTGTGTCATGTCAATCTCGTTAAATAACAATAAATAACACAAAACATAACAGCTAATAAAGCCATTTCGCAGTGGAAGTCTTACAAAATTTTAAATACAATTAATAACCCAATGCTCACCTGTCCCATACCGGGTTACGTTACAAAATGAGTTTATACATAAACTCTAAACCTCCAAAATTTATCAGTATCTAAGTGAGAACCTTGCCCCCTGTGCATCCTTGAACCTCTTGCTCCTGAGATGCATGCTAATAGTCAGCTTTACAAAGCACAGTGAGTTCATGGTTTTCGTGTACAAATTATACATGCCCATCATGAATAATAACAAATAAACACCGAAATAGAAATTATATGCATATTTGTTTCAAAAACCCTTTAAATAATAATGAGATCTCTTTAATCGAACCGTCGGGTTAAGGTTTTATCGTCGTCGGCATTTTCCCGGGTTACATGGCTCTTCCTTGTTCGATCACCCATCCCTTGGAAGTGCCATTCCTTACGACGTATCGACCCATTCCCATACCCGTTTGAAAATATTAACCCATTTATAACATGTCAATTGATGTTTAAAACACGTAAACAAATAGCATGCAACCCATAATAATAATCCGCATACATGTATCAATCCCATAAACATGTACACCAAATATAGCATAATGCTCATAACATATGTGTCCCAAATAATTATCATGCTCAAATAGTTTGTACATGAGCATGCATCCTAGTTTAAAGTCTCATGAAGACTCACTTGTGAGTGTAGGTCGATTATAGTCAACACCCGATCGATAACCTACAATTCCATACCATAATATTTAATTAATGGTTTAACCTCCAAAAAGTCAACTTACAGTCAACCTCAAAGTACTAAACCCATCACATCTAATTGATCTTTATAATTAGACAAGTTCGTCCTTCCAACTTAAAATGTCCCCCATAAATCATAAATCCCGTATTATGTCACTAAAAATGATTATTAAATCATTTAATTATCCCCTCTCTAGAAAATAATTAATTAATTAACTTTAATTATCTAAAATAACAATATATTAACTCAATAAAATTTAAATTAATATATCAATTAAATTAGACATTTAAATAAATTAACTAATTATAACCTATTTAATAATTACTTCCCTAATTAATAAAAACCCAATTAATTTAATTAAAGCCCAATATGGAGCACGAAACACAACCCTCAAGTGGGTCCAGCCCAGATCGATCGCCAGTCGCCGGTCATCGAAAAACATAAATTTCACCTTTTCACGGTTTCCTTCCGTTTTTCCTCATTTCTTAACATTTTTCTATGATTCTTTTTGCAAAATAACACCACCATAATCTTCCTCAACTCCATAACAATAATCATGAATTTTCATGAATCAAAACCTCCCAATTTCGAGTTTAAATTCCTGGTTTTTAATTGTTGTCGAGACTAAAATTTACCCGGCTAAATCAACTTGGTTTAACATCGTTTTCCATCATTTCTTTTGCATATATCATGGTGCTAATTACAATTAATTTATAACATGATTTCCATCCCTTATACACTAAATAAATAACTCGAATTTCGAGTTCTACACAACCTGACCGTCGAGATCGTCGCCACAATGACGTTTACTCGATATACACGACGTACAACCATCATTAGCCGTCAAAACTTGTATCACTCTAAGGATAATCAAAAGAACGAATCCAACCATATAAAGAACATTGAATTTGGTTAAGAAATGTACCTCCAATAACGATTTTCGTTCAAAGAAACCGTAACCCGTTCGACCGTCGATTTCTAATTCATCTAGCTCTCCATGGTTTCTCAAAATTCCCAAGACGTTTGTTCCCTCTTATATACTAAATCATTTTCTTTTTAAAAAGGAATATAATTAATAGCCATTAAGAGCCCCATAAATATTACGTTTCCCTTTTTTTTACTTCAAAGATTTGCCAAAATGGCAAAACAGGCCCATCTACATTTGGATAGATACATTTCAACCCCTAGTTTCCCACTTTCTTGACTTGTCAACTATTTCCCTTTACTTTCTCTCTCTCTCTCTCTCTCTCTCTCTCTCTCTCTCTTTTCCATTTTTGGCCCATCGAAAATTCATTATCTTTTTCATTATTTTCCATTTCCGTTTATTTTCACCAATGTTTACTTACCCCATTTTTGGGGTGTCACACGAGGATTTAGATGACATATTTATCTGTGGTGTTAATTGTTAAACGTTTGGGCACTAGCGAGTAGGCAATAGGGGACGTAAGTTCTTGAGTTGTAACTCGTCTAGATTGGATAGGCACACATGTATGTAAACCCTTGAGATGTAACTCGACGGAGTAAGCACTAGAGGCATAAACGGTTTGAGGATTGTGATGTTTGGTATGGCATGGGAACTAGAACCGGAATATGTGGTGAAATCCAATAACATCACGGGTAACCCCATTCACGTGTTCTCGTCACCCAAGATGGTAACAGGTCTCCCCCGTCTTTCAAGAGTTATCTCTTGTGTATTTGTACATGAAATGGAATATTTATTCCAAATGGAATGTTGGCATTAGTTCAATCTATGGATATCCCGGTAACACTTAATTACATTGATGATGCTTACTTTTTAAACTGTTAAGTCTTTGTTATATCTTTAGACTTTGGCTTAATACTCGTTTTAGTGTTTAATGGCTCACATGTTCTTCTAGTGGTGTACATAGGGCACCTTGATTCTCCGGGCGCGCACCTAGGATCATTTAAGGACCAGGCATTTTTGAGAGAAGAGCGTTTTGAAGTCATAGCGACACCCATCTTAATCTAGTTGTTAAATGTTCTAGATTAAATAGGTTGTCGTGTATTATGTCTTATTTAATCCTCTACTTTATTGTTGCAACTACCCCAACTTTACTGGGTTTTAGTCAGTCATGTTATACAGGTTTATAAACCCTCATATTTTAGACGTTATATTGCCAAAACTTTTAGTTTTAAATTTACCCAATTTTTAGGGTGTTACAGTACCTGTCGACGTCGAGCCCCACACAGGATTTCAAGTGTCGCCCTTTGTCGACGAGATCGCGATGGTCGACGTCCCGAAAAAATACAACATCCCGACATTCACACCACAATATTCTGGCATCTCGGATCCAACTGAACACGTCGCTCAGTACAAACAGTTGATGTGTACAGTGTCGATCCCACACCAGTATCAAGAGGTGTGTATGTGCAAGAGTTTTGGGGCGACCCTCACAGGAGCAACCCTTCAATGGTTGATTAGCCTTAAACCAAAGTCCATTGGTTCATTTGCCGAATTGGTGAATCAATTCTCCCAACAATTCGCCAGTAGTCGCAAGATGGAGAAGCAAATTAGTGATTTGTACTATATCGTGCAAAAGGTGGGAGAGTCCATCCGAAGTTATTTCAACCGCTTCAATGCATAAATGATTAGTGTCCAAAACTGCAATATCAAGACCGCAATCGAGGCATACAAACCTGGTCTAGACGAAAGTTTAGTTCTATACACCGATCTGACAAAATACCCCAAGAGAACTTCGAAGACGTATGAACAAAGACTCTGGCCTATATGAGGGTCAAAGACGACGCTGTCTTTCAAAGTAAACACTATAGCGACAAAAAGTCGTTAAGTGTGAAGAAACCTGAGTTCAAGGCCAAAACAGCAGTTAAAGCAGAGCCGTCGTGACCAATACAGAATGTTAGGTTCGACAAGAAGAAGATCTCGACCACGACCAAGTTTCCTCAATACCCTAAGATTTCCTCCTATGGATTCAGAGGGACTTCTAAAGAATTGGTCGAAACATTGAGATCTGCACAAGCGACTATTCGATGGCCAAAGAAAAGTGACAAAGCTGACGACAAGAAGTGCGACTTCCATGACGACCATGGTCATACAACGGACGGCTGCATAGCCCTTAAGAAAGAGCTTGCCTGGATTGTTCCGAAGGGCAACCTCAAGGATATTTTCGATGAACCAGCAAAACCCGATTACAACGTTCGACCACCGTCTCCTGTCCATGAGAAAGTCGTGAACTGTGTTACGGGAGGGTCCGACGTCTGTGGTTTGGCATACTCTGCAGCGAAAAGGCATGCCAGTTAGGGGGCAAATAACCAACCAATCCCTCGATCCTCACAACCGAAGGAAGAGTTGGATCTAGAGTCGATGAAGATAACGTTCGATCAAGACGACCTGGGTGACATGCACACAAACACCACGACGGGTTAATCATTCAGCTCAAAATTGGCAACTGTTTGACCCGAAGAGTGTTGGTCGATGGAGGAAGCTCAGTGAATATAATCTTTTTCGACACCAACAAGGTTGTGGGACTCGACAAGTCAGAGATCATTCGGCGTTCGACGACCCCGGTTGGTTTCAATAAGGACACAACGAGTACCTTTGGAGAGATCACTTTAGCAGTCTACGCCAAAGGAATCAACAAGCAAACTAGATTCAACGTCATTGATTGTTCATCAACATACAATGTTATCCTTGGTCGACCCTGGATCCACGACATGAAGGCAGTTCCTTTGACGTATCATCAGACAATGAAGTTTCAATCACCATGGGGGGTCCAGGAGATCAAAAGTGAACCAAAAGTTGCTAGAGACTGTTACAAGACCACGATAAAACCTCGAAAGTAGTCCATCTAGCAATTACAGAACCAGGATGCTCCCGATACTGTCAATGACTATCGTTTGGAGGAAGTTATCCTAGACCAAAGCAAACCGGACCAAGTCATCTTCGTTGGTTCATCTCTCGATCCATTCATTAAAAAAGAGCTAATCTCTTTTTTGCAAGAACATGCTGACTGTTTTGCTTGGACGCACGAAGACATGGTCGGCATTGACCCTAATGTTATTTCACAAAAATTGAATGTGGATACATCATTCAAACCAATAAAGCAAAAATGTCGAAAGTTCGCTCCAGAACGAAACAAGGTGATCAACGATGAAGTCGACAACCTCCTCAAAACCGGGAAGATCCGAGAAGTAAAGTACCCCTATTGGTTAGCCAATGTCATGGTCGTACAAAAGAAAAACGAAAAATGGAGGGTGTGTATAGATTTTACAGATCTGAATAAGGCATGTCCAAAGGATCCATTTCCTTTACCACATATTGACGCTCTAGTCGACACGACTGCTGGACATGAACTCTTGACGCGTACTCAGGCTACAATCAAATAATTATGCACGTCGATGACAAAGAAAAGACAACCTTCATGACAGATCGAGGTATTTATTGCTATAAGGTTATGCCTTTTGGTTTAAAAAATACAGGTTCCATATACCAGCGATTGGTCAACAAAATGTTCAAGGATCGACTGGGCGATACCATGGAAGTGTATATCGACGACATGCTTGTGAAGTCACGACAATCTATCGACCACGTCTAACATCTGCGACAATCGTTCGACTTTCTCAGGAAATACCACATGAAACTTAACCCAACAAAATGTTCCTTCGGAGTAAGCACCAGGAAATTTCTAGGGTACATGGTGACTCGACGAGGCATTGAAGCTAATCCTGATCAGATTAAATCCATAATCGAGATCAAATCGCCAAGGAATTTCAAAGAGGTGCAACGTTTGACTGGTCGAGTGGCAGCCTTAAATAGGTTCATATCTTAATCGTCTAATAAATGTCACCTATTCTACAACGTCTTACGAAAAAATAAAGGCTTCTAGTGGACAGACGACCATGAACATGCATTACAAAAACTAAAAGAATATATGGCGTCTCCTCCACTGTTATCAAAACCTAAGGACAACGAAGTGTTGCAACTATATTTCGCCGTCGGCCGTAACGCGGTAAGTGCAGTCCTGGTAAGAGAATACGACAAACACCAATTGCCTATCTACTATGTAAGTAAGTCTCTACTCAATGCTGAAACCAGGTACTCGTCGATGGAAAAATTACTATTATCATTAGTAACTGCTGCTAAAAAGTTGCGACATTATTTCGAATCACATCTTATAACTGTCGTTACTAACTTTCCACTTAAGTCTGACTTGAGAAAACCAGAATTGACAGGTCGACTGGCGAAATGGAGTATATATCTCAGCAGTTACGACATTGATTTCGAACCCAGAACCGCGATCAAATCGCAAGTCCTAGCAGACTTTGTCACCGACTTTAGTCCTGAACTAGAGAAAGAAGCACAAGACGAAGTTTGTTCTATGGCGACTCACGAAGACAAACCCTGGACTCTACATGTCGATGGATCGTCCAAGGATAGAGGTACAGGACTGGGCGTCGTATTAAAGTCGCCACAGGGGGGCAAGATGGTGTACTCCATACGATGCGATTTTAAGGCAACTAACAAGGAAGCAAAGTATGAAGCCCTGATCGTATGGATGAACATGGCACACAATTTGGAGGCAAAAGGGTTGCACGTCAAGAGCGACTCCCTCCTTGTCGTGAACCAAATGAATGGCGAGTTCGCGGCTAAAGACTCAAAGATGACATCATATCTCAGAATAGCCAAGGCAAAATCAGAAAATTTTAAGCCTTTCTTGATCGAACAAATCCTAAGAGATTTGAATACTCAAGCTGACGCCTTAGCCAATATTGGATCGACACTTAGCAAACCATTGTTTGACACGATACCCATGGTACATCTCACGAGGTCATCTATTGATCATGATGACATTATCCAAATCGACAGTAAAGAAGAAGATTGGTCGAGAGATATAATGAACTATCTAACACATGAGCAACTTCCTGAATACAAAATGGAAGCTCGAAAGATTAGATTCAAAGAATCTAGATATGTCGTGATACAAGATAGACTCTATCAATGATCGTCCACCGGACATAATCAACGATGCATTACTAGTAAAACCCATGTCCAGAACATCCTACAAGAAATGCACGGCGACGAGTGTGGTAATCACTCAGGCGGTCGTAGTCTAGCCAATCAAATATCACGACAAGGATACTATTGGCCAACACTACAACAGGACGCCATTAGGTATGTACAAAACTGCGACGCATGCCAACGACACTCAGGTACGACGCATAAACCTTCTGAACCTTTACACTCGACTTTAGTTCCCTGGCCTTTCATGAGGCGGGGAATGGATATTGTTGGTAAATTACCACCTTCCCCTGGGCAAAAGGTATTTCTACTTGTCCTTACGGATTATTTCTCTAAGTGGATAGAGGCAGCCGCTTTTTCCCAAGTTCGGGAGAAAGAGGTCATATCCTTTATCCATACTAACATTATATGCAGGTTTGGAATACCATCCAAAATTGTTTGCGACAATGGATCCCAGTTTACTAGTGAAAGAACTTAACAATTTTGTGAGGATCGTGGAATAAAACTCACGACCTCGACACCACGATATCCTCAGTCAAATGGACTTGCAGAATCAAGCAACAAGACTATTATAAACTCGGTCAAGAAACGTTTGAAAGCAGCAAAAGGAAGATGGGTCGAAGAACTTCCTGCGGTCCTGTGGGCAAATCATACGACTCCACGAACGCCTACGGGACAAACCCCCTTCTCCTTAGTCTATGGTTGTGAGGCGGTCCTACCCGTCGAAATCCATTTATTAACGTCGTGACATAATTCTGTCGACCATAACTTAGTCGACCTAAGTTACGATCTTGACGCCCTTGAGGAAATGAGAGAATCATCTTTGATTCTAATGGCATCCCAAAAGCAATTAGTCGAGCGTTACTTCAACAAAAACGCAAGGACCAAAGTCTTCCAAGAAGGCGACCACGTCTTACATCGAGTATTCCAAAACACCCAAGAGCCGAAAGCATGTGAGTTTTCCATCAAATGGGAAGGTCCATATCGTATATCTAGAGTCGTGGGAAAAGGTGGCTATAGGCTCCAAACTCTCGACAACCAAGATATCCCACGTAGTTGGAATGCAATACATCTCAAGAGGTATTTTTTCTAAGTCCCTTGATTTTTTCGTTAGACAATTATTTGTTTCGACCAATACTGACTTAAGCATCGAAGGTTCGTTGGACCAACCTCTGACGTTGTTTTCTCGCAGGATCGCATGACATAAGACAGTAAGTCTTTCACACGACTTGGCCTTATGAAAAAAAGTGATCTAAGTTCTTAACTTAGAGAAATTTTCGCTGTGAATGGGTGCCTTGGTCGCAAGAGTGTTTGAATTGCCTTAGTCGCAAATATGCTTAAAATGTATTACAAGTTTCTTTGAATTGAATGACTTGAATTGTGCTTCGATTGCTTGGTAGTACGATTCTAAGTATTCTATTTGACCTATGATGTCGTGTATGTTTACTTATAAGTAGCATGATATGTAAAACACTCGACAGACGTGACGTGAAACAAAAACCATTTGTATTAAAAACAAAAAATGGTTACAATAGAAGGCTCGACCACCAACGGTCGATCGTGGAAATACAAAAAATTGCAAATAAAAAATATAGGAACAAAAGACTTTAGGCCGAAGGAGCATCTTCAGTAGGCTGCGACATAGAAACCTCCCCAACTTGGGTCTCGTCCACCTTAGCTTCCTCCGCATCGACCTCGACCACCTCGACTTCTTTCTCGTCCTCAGAATTCAAGTCGTCTTCATTCCCGACGTCTGCAAGGTAGGACTTAAGGTCTTAAGGTCTTCAGCAACATTTGCCAGAGGGTTCTTCCCCGCTAGATGGCGTCTCATGATCGTCGACTTCATCGTCCACCGAGTGAAAGCCTCGACGACCTTCAGCTCTTCCTTCAACTCCTCGATCCTGGCCTTCTGTTCGGCTTCCTTCTCCTTCATAGCGCTGGTCTCATTTTGTTAGCACATAAATCTGTTGGATACAAGATCAAGTATTCTGAAGATCAAAGTTGAGAAAGTCAAAGCTGCTAAAGTCTAATCTCATTAAAAAGTCAAAATCTTTTTATAAAAGTCAATGTCTTTGTATTTGTTGTTTCCTTGTTTTAGATGGTAGTATAAAAATAGTTTTTTCTATTTTGTATTTGAGGTGTGACAAGGAATGTACGTATTGTAGTATCAAAGGGTTGGAAGTTGAAAAATTGTAATATCAGATTTGAGAGAATACGGTTGAGAGAGATAGGGAGTTCTAGAGAGAGAAAGTGTAAATTGAGAATTAAAGAGTAATCAAACAGGCAATCTTTGATTTGAATCTTGTTTGTTTGATTGTTTTGTTTTAGAAACTAGAATCTGGAACACACAATTGGTATCAGAGCAGATCCAAAGGTGAAATCAGTTCAAGAAATTCAAGATTTTGGTGGTTCGTTACTGTTCTTGAAAGGAAAATCGAAGTTTGAGTTTGAGTGAGATTTTGGAGCAGATTTTGTTTAGGATTTGTTCTAAAAGTGTATTAGATCGAGTCTTTGTAATTCAATTTCTGTATTGCACTGTTAATCACACGAATTTTTTGATTTTTGTTGAGTTTTGTTCACGAGTCGACTTTCACTGTTACATCGATTTTGTTGGATTGTAAGTGTTTGTTTGTAAAAATTGTGTATTGGAATATGTTCTTGGGTTGATTACAAAGATTCGTTCAAAGTTTCAGACCAGTTGGACAAGTTTAGATCGAATTCAGATGGAAAACTCAGTATTTGGGTCGTTTTTCGGAAGAACGCGCTAGATCTCCCAAACGCGCAAGTTCTTCGTCCGAACGCGCAAGTTCTTCATGAAACGCGCAAGTTCGTCGTCAAACGCGCAAGGTTCATCAGCTAGAACGCGCAAGTCGAAGGGTTATTTTTGGTCTCAAACACGCAAGGCTATCTGCGAGTTCTAGAAACTCGCTAATCGAAGCTAGCGAGTTTGAAAGGAACAGTTGTTTGCGAGTTCTTCGATGTGCGAGTTTGGAAAACGCGCACACCTCTGTTAGCGAGTTTCAGCGTGAACAGTTTTTAGCGAGTTTAGGCACTTGCGAGTTTCATCATCTGCGAGTTTGATCTGCGAGTTTACTTGAGAGTTTATCAAACGCGCAAGTTTCACTTTGAATAGTGCCCCTCGACCCCGCAAGGGCGTTTCCCCTTGACCCCACCCGCTAACCGGGTAGCGGGACCCCCGTGCTAAGTCTGCGAAGGGGGACAAAATTCTGATTGTGATTAAAATTTCTGAACTTTATTTTTTTCAGTGTTATTTCTATATTCTTGTGATTTCACATTTTGGACTAACGATCAGTTCTAGTTTCTTATTTGATATATTTTTCAAACAGGTTTAAAGAAGATGACTTCCAAAGATGCACTTTCAATCGGCACTGATGTCAAACCTCCAGTTCTATTCAAAGGAGAGTATGAGCAATGGAATGATCGATTTCTGGATTTTATAGACCGACATGCAAATGGAGAAAATATTCTGGAATCAATCAAAGACGGTCCTATGAAACCAATCATGGTTAATGTACCTGATGATGATGATGATTCTTCTGATAGTGCACATGGTGATGTGGAAAAGGAAGAAAAGACAAAACAAGTTAAGGTTGATTTCTCTCAGTATTCTGAAGAACAGAAGAGTCGATATAAAGCTGACAAGCAAGCGATATCTCTTCTACTCCAAAGCATTCCCAATGACATCTACATCAAGATTGATAGCTACAAGCATGATGCTAAACAGATGTGGAATCAATTGAAAAAGATGATGATGGGATCAAAGATCGGGAATCAGATAAAGGTGGCTAACTGCATCAATAATTATGAGGAATTCAAGGCTAAAGAGAATGAGAGTCTAGAAGACACATATGAAAGATTCACTTTGCTTCTGAATGAGCTGACAAAGAACAAAGTCAAAAAGAAGCAGTTGGAAAATAATGTCAAATTCCTGAGCATCCTACGACCAGAGTGGAAGAAACATACTCGTAGGATGAAGCAGATGAAAGACTTAAGTGAAATACCTCTTCACGAAGTTTATGAGACCTTACGTCAGAATGAGGAAGAGGTAGAGGAGAAAAGAGCTAAAAAGAAGAAGGCTGAGAAGGTTCCTGATCCGATTGCTTTGGTTGTTGGTGAGAAAAAGAAAGAAAATAAAGAGAAGATAGAAAAGAAGAAGAAGAAGAAAGTGAGTTCAAGTTCTGAGTCTGATTCTGAAGAAGATAGTGATGATGGAGAGAATCTAAAACAAGCTATGTTGTTGCTGACCCGTGCATTTCAGAAGAAATTTTATAAGAAGCCGGGATCAAATTCTCAACGCTATTCTTCATCCAGTTCAAAGAACCACGAGCATCGACAGAGAGTGGAAGGAAAGAGGTATGAAGAGGATAGATATGTGGAGAAGAAACCGGATGAGAAGAAGAAGTTCGTGAATGACTACACTGTTACTGCAAAGCCAGCAACTGACTCAATCAAATGCTACAACTGTGGCAAGATTGGTCATTTTGCAAAAGACTGTAGAAAGCCAAAAGTTCGGAATTCTCAATACTATCAGAACAAACTTCTCTTGGCCAAACAACAAGAAGCAGGAATCGCTCTAATGGCCGAGGATGAATTTTGGCTTGATCATTCCGAAGATGAAAGTGAAGAGAAAGAAGAAACAGCTCATATCTGTCTCATGGGCAAAGAAGTAAAGGATGTCGAGTCAGATGATGAGGCAGTTGATGAGGTATTAAATTTAACTGAAAAAGATTTTATTACCAAAATGGAAACCATAATGGTTGAGCTTCAAAATTTACAAAATAATCTGAAAAAGGAAAAAGAAAGAGTTGCTAAAAAGAACAAGAAGATCTTTGAGCTTAATACGTCTGTTATTTCAAACAAAAATCTGATTGATTCTTTACGCAAGTCTGATTTTGATTCTAAATCTCAAGTAGATTGTTTTGAAAAGAAGATTTCTGAGTTTGAAGGTAAAGTGTCTAAATATGAGTTTGAGAAGAATGAATCTGCACTAACTGTTTATAAATTGCAGGTTGAAAACAAGAATTTGAATAAGAAGGTAAATGGTCTGGAAGCAAAACTTTATGCGAGAGGTCAAACAGATCAAACCATTTTTCTAAATGCACCTAATGAAGAGGCTGATGTTAAAGAGAAATGGGGACTTGGTTTTGAAAACCCCCATTATCTTAAGAAAGCCATCAGAAAACAGCCGGCACTTTATAACTATGATTTTCTTGCTTGTGCTGGTAAACATACTCATTTAAAACCCAAATTTGTTACCAAATTGTCAGACGAAGTTGAGGCCAAAGAAACTGAAAATAGAAAGAATAAAAAGAAAATGCAACTACCGTTTAACTATGTAAAGTTAAATGATAGTTATCTTTCAGAAACACCAAAAGTTCTTTCAAACGATTATTTTGTTAGTTATTCCGCTTCTGAGATGAAGGAAAAACCTGCAATTGCAAAGGTTTATGTTCCTACATCTATTCTTGAAAGCAAAATAGTCGAGCTTGAAAATGTTTTATCTGATGAAAAATTTTTGGTTGATATAGAACAAAATGTATTTTCTACAGTTTTAAAGAACACTGTTTTTCAAATTAAATCAACAAAGTGTTTTACAGTTTCAAAGGCACCTCAAACTTTCTCTGATAATTCTGATGACTTATTTGAGTCTGCAAATGATTCTTTTAATTCTGATGATGGGTGCATGGAAGAATCTGATATGTTTGATGTCCATTCTAAACTTCCTTATCATTCTACTTGTCTTAAAAATGAAAGAGTGTTACCAAGTGATGTTCATATTGGTGAAACATCAACTAAGATTGGTGATTCAGTTTCTGTAACTGCGGATTACTATGTTCACGGTAAGAAACATAAGCAACCGCGATTACAGAAACAGAAATACACTGGTACACAAAAGAAAACTCAATCCCGGAAATCTACTTTTCCTAATAAATCTATATCTTATGTTTCAGATTTAAGGAAGAAAAAGTTGAAAGCTCAATCCGAATGGAGACCAAAACGGAAGAAGGATGAGATAGTCGAATCAGTTTCTGATAATACTTGTATTAGATCAGTGAGTAGTGATACTGATGTGATTGATCAAATTGCTTCTAATAATCAAAACCTTGTAACTTCTTACAATAGATATTCGATAAAGCAATTGATTCAATTGTCTCCTATTACTACTACATCTTATCCTTATCAGAGAAATGATTTTGCTTATTCTCATAATTCTTCTGATTGGTATGGATCTTATCATGTTAATTCTTCGAGATCAAATTTTTTCAAAGTTTTCAAAAGAACAGAGGATCCATTTTCAAGTGGATACCAAAATCTTGTGCTAAAATGTTAGGACCCGTTTTTACATGGGTACCTAAATCTATTATCTCCTGATTTCTCTTGTAGACCCGACATATGTGGTACTTGGATAGTGGATGTTCCAAGCATATGACTGGGCAAAAAGCTTTATTGTCTAACTATACAGAGAAATTCAGTGGAAATGTCAGATTCGGAAACGATCAGCTTTCACCTATCTTAGGATATGGTGACATTATTCAAGACAACATAACGATAAGTAAGGTGAGTTATGTCGAAGGCTTGGGGCACAACTTATTCAGCATTGGTCAATTCTGCGATAAAGGGTTAGAGGTCAACTTCAAGTCTAAGAGTTGCTCAGTTCGTACTGAAGACGGAACAGAACTCTTAGGTGGACATCGAAAGACAAACCTCTATACCATCAATCTTTTCAAAGTACAGATTGACAATCAAGTATGCTTGATGACAAAAGCTTCAACGCAACAAAGTTGGCTCTGGCACAAACGTTTATGTCATTTGAACTTTCGTTATATCAACAAGCTGGTTCATGGGAAATTGGTCAAAGGACTTCCTGAGCTGAAATATGAACGAGAACACTTATGCGCAGCATGTGAAAAAGGTAAGATGAAGAGAGCCGCTCATAAACCGAAGCCTGAACCAAGCACTAGTTCTCCGTTAGAATTGTTACATATGGATTTGTGTGGTCTGATGAGAACTCAGAGTTTGGGAGGAAAGAAATACGTATTGGTTATTGTGGACGATTACTCAAGATACACATGGGTCAAATTTCTTCGATCAAAAGATGAGACGCCCGAAGTTCTCATTACTTTCTTAAAGACGACCCAGGTGAAAATGCAGCGACAAGTCAAGTTTCTTCGGACTGACAATGGCTCAGAATTCAAGAACAAGGTTGTTGATGAATATCTCGAATCAGTCGGGATTTCACATCAGTATTCTGCTGCTCGTACGCCTGAACAAAATGGAGTAGTCGAAAGGCGAAATCGGACGCTAGTCGAGGCCGCTCGGACTATGCTTAGCCAATCGGACTTACCTCTATTCTTGTGGGCAGAAGCTGTGTCGACTGCATGCCATACTCAAAATCGTTCCATGATACACCGCCGTTTTCTAAAGACTCCATATGAGCTGATCAACAACAGAACACCAACTATCAAATATTTTCACATATTTGGGTGTAAATGTTTTGTGCTTAACGACAGAGAGATTCTGAATAAATTCAGTGCTAAGGCGGACGAAGGTATCTTTATCGGTTATTCTTCAACATCTGCTGCATATCGTGTTTATCTAAAGAAGTCAAAGACAGTTATCGAGAGCGTTAATGTCACATTTAATGAAGAAATGGCTTCTGATCAAATCAGTTCAGAACCCGTTATCACTGGAGTATTAGCTTCTGGGCAGATCAGTCCAGAACCTGCTTCTACAGCGACAAATTCGGATAACGCATCTACATCTACTTCTCATTTAACTGATTTAGATTTGTTATTTGAATTCTTTTATGATGAGTTTCTTGGAACTAATGTATCTAAATCTGTTGTGACTGACAGGTCTGAAGATACAAGTTGTCATCATTCAGTCACTTCAGAAGTTATAACTGAACAAGCATCCCCCGTTCAATCTGAAACTCACATTCCTATTGTTACTCCTACAGTTGAAGATGCACAAGCAAATGCTGAGCCAGAAGTAACTGTTTCAGTTGGTTGTGATATATTGTCTACTCAACAGCCAGAATCTGTTGTTCCAGCTGATACTTCTGCACCTGAGTCTTCAACTGCAAAACCCCCTCTTGTTATTCAAGCTGAAGAATCTGAAAGTGGATTTCTAGATGATGATCATATTCAAATTTCATCTACTCCACTCCCTCATGAGCATCGCTGGACCAAAGAGCATCCATTACATCAAGTAATTGGAGATCTCAACAAGCCTGTACAGACTAGGTCAGCGACTCTTAACCAATGTATGCATGACTCGTTTCTCAGCAAGATTGAGCCAACACGAGTATCTGAGGCTCTTGCTGATTCGGATTGGGTATCTGCAATGCAAGAAGAGATCAATCAGTTTGAAGCCCTAAAGGTTTGGAGACTTGTTCCTAAGCCGGAAGGTAAAACCGTGATCGGCACTAAATGGGTATTCAAGAATAAAAAGGATGAAGATGGTATCGTCATAAGAAACAAAGCTAGACTTGTTGCCAAAGGCTACCGGCAAGAGGAAGGCATTGATTATGATGAGACGTATGCTCCAGTAGCGCGTATAGAGGCAATCAGAATGTTTCTAGCCTATGCAGCTCATAAAAATTTCACAGTCTTTCAGATGGATGTGAAAACAGCTTTTCTGAACGGCATTCTTAAGGAGGAAGTGTACGTGTCTCAACCAGAAGGGTTCGTCAATCCAGATAAGCCAGATCATGTTTACATCTTGGACAAAGCCCTTTATGGATTAAAACAAGCCCCTCGAGCATGGTATGACGTCTTATCCGAATTCTTGGTCAAGTCTGGTTTCTCAAAAGGTAAGATTGATACCACTTTATTCATCAAGAAAGAAAAAGTTGATATTATTCTTATTCAGATTTATGTTGATGATATAATATTTGGTTCTACTAATCCAAAATATTGCAAAAACTTTTCTAACCTTATGGTGTCACGTTTTCAAATGAGTATGATGGGAGAGATGAATTTCTTTCTCGGATTACAAGTTAAACAATTATCCACGGGGATTTTTATAAATCAATCAAAGTACATTTTGGACATTCTTCGGAAGTACAAAATGGAAAATTGTAAACCAATTGGAACCCCGATATCACAGGTACTAAGATCCACACTGATCCTTCGGGTAAAAGTGTTGATGTTAGAACATATAGAGGTATGATAGGATCGTTAATGTATCTTACATCAAGTAGACCAGATATTATGTTTTCAACATGTTTATGTTATAGATATCAAGCTGCTCCCAAAGAATCCCATTTGGCCGCTGTCAAACGGATTTTTAGATATCTGAAGGGCACTACAAACCTTGGTTTGTGGTATCCTAAAGATACTGGGTTTCAACTGACTGCATATTCAGATGCAGATCATGCAGGTTGTATGTTGGATAGAAAGAGTACTTCTGGTCACGTTCAATTTCTTGGAGACAAGCTTGTTAGTTGGGCATCAAAGAAACAGTTATGCGTCTTCACATCGACTGCTGAAGCGGAGTATGTAGCTGCTGCAAGTTGCTGCTCTCAAGTCTTGTGGATGCGAACACAGCTACGAGACTATGGATTCAAATTTGATAAAATTCCAATATACTGTGACTCGAAGAGTGCGATTGCCATATCTGCTAATCCTGTCCAGCATACGAAAACCAAACACATTGATGTCAGGTATCATTTTATAAAAGATAATGTAGAAAAAGGAACAATTGAACTTTATTTTGTAAAAACAGATTTTCAACTTGCAGATTTATTTACCAAACCCTTAGATGAAAAGAGATTTAATTTTCTTGTCTCTAAGCTTGGTATGTTAAATCTTAAGATGTAATCGGTTGTTACCTACTAAAGTTACAAATTGTTATTTTCATCATTTTCTTTATCTTTATTTTCTGAAAGATATCTGCACTTTAATTGTTTGCTCATGATCTCAGGGGGAGTTAGAGAAGATTTTAGATGATCTACATTCATTTGAGGGGGAGCAAAACTAATTTTTGCATTATACTTAACTGACAAAATTTTTGTGATACATGATTTTAGGGGGAGCTTATAAGTCAAAAGGAGTAAGACTATGATTTCTGATTACTTCAAATCAGAACTCGTACATTAATCGTGTTATTGCTTTATGTCATTCTATTTTTAGAATAAATTTTGTGAATAAATTTTTGACTAGACTTTGAGACTTATGCAGGATGAGAGAAGCTGATACGATCATATCTAAATGACTACAGCTTGACTTTCTGAGAATTAAGATTGCTCGAAAAGGTAAATTTCTTATTTTAATCTCAAATGTATCTGAAAGAAGGACAACTTTCAGGTATAGAAAACATGTTCTTAAATGTTCAAACCACTTCCCGATTTTTAAACAGATTTTATAATTTGGAAGTGTGATTTTAAATGTTTTCATTGTTATTTTGTGCTTACATGTTTACAAACCGTGTGTTTCCAAAGATAAATACTTGCGTATTGTCTTTTCTATATACTTTCAAGTATTCACACACACCGGTTTGAATTTTTATTCAACTTGTTCTTACCATGTCTCTAAATTGAAACAATTTTTCTTCGATGGTAAGACACTCCGCTTGTACTTTAAAGAATTTTGAGCGATATTTCATTTCGAAACGTTATTTCAAGAATGTCTATATTTTTGTCTCGTATAGAAAATATCCATTTTTCTTGACCTTAAGCCTTGATTGTTATATCATTCATTTCTGATCATTTTCATACAATGTCAGATTTTCAAACAAGTCTCTTGCATTCATGTTCATTCAATTAACTTGTTTGAAAATACTTCCATGTTTTAAAATGCTCATATCTTCATGATTATATTCCGAGCATACATTCATCTGACATTTATATATGAGCTTTAACTGATAAAGTTAAATCATTTGAGCAACACATGATTTATAGGAACTATGGGTTCTTTGTGCTAGGACATAATTAAACTTCTATGGAATCACGTTAACCAGTGATTTCTACCCAAGAAGTTAATCCATAGAGATTGAGTGTGAGGAGTCAAAAAGAAATGAGTGTGGGTTGTGTGATGAGGTAAAATGGAAATGAGAGATTGGTTAGTAGTGAGCTTAATGATTAAAAAGAAAGAGGGTGTGAGATCAGAGTAAAAGAATATCAAACTCTGCACCAAATACTTTCTGAGTCGGGCAGCCACATTACTAATGTTTCACAATTCTTTTGTGAACATTATTGAAACAGGCAAATAGCCCATGCCAACTCTTGCTTAATACCCCACCAACCACTCATTTTCTTCTCAAAAAGAAGATGTTTCACATTTTCAATGGGACGCAGCATATTATCTATCTGGTTTTCATTTGGAAAATCTGGATATTGAAACAGAAGGAAGTCTGCCCCACCTTCGCACTTCAATCATGCACAATTGAGTCTGTGTTTATCTACTGTTGTCTCAGTGGTTTACACAACTTTGGGCCTTATTAAAAAGCAATCATCGTGCTTAATTCTTTTTACACTTGCACGAACACACAAGGAATTCGTTTCTTTGTCATAACGTTCATAGAAATTGCCTTTGTGGTATTTCGATGATTGGATGGAAGCCCTGGGGGAGTGAACATCAAAAAGCTCCTTTATATTGTGTATTTGTTACACACAGTGACTTCGTGTTACTGACAGGCATTTTAACTGATTCATTTGTTGATTCAGGAGTTACATGTTCTTATTTTGTCTGGATTTGTAAAGATCTAGATGAATACTTGGTTATGGATCACAGAATCAGAGGCTCAGTTTGACATATCAGATTGGTCAATGATATTTCTTGGAGAAAAGTTTTGATGATATAGATGCTCAAATCATCAAAAAGGGGGAGATGATATCAAGAAATGTTAAAATTTTGAAGTTTGGGGGAGATGGTATCAAGAAATAGTAAAGATTTGAGAGATGATTTTCTGAAATGTCCAAGTCAGAAGATTTAAAGTAAAGATTTGAAGACAATCAAAGAATTTCTGAAGTTTTGAGGAAATTTTCTTTGAAGATTATTTGTTAAAGCAAGGTGAGCTGAATCTGAAGATAATTTTCTTTCCAAAGTCTGAAAGTATTATGTGAAAGATTTGGGGAGATTGTTCATCGTTGAAGATATTTTTTGGAAAGAAGACAGTCAAAAGAAAAAGGGGAGAATATTTTGACAGAGCTTAAAGTGAAGACTGATTTGCTAAATCTTTCAACAATGATCTTGAATCCAAAGGGGGAGATTGTTAGCGCATAAATCTGTTGGATACAAGATCAAGTATTCTGAAGATCAAAGTTGAGAAAGTCAAAGCTGCTAAAGTCTAATCTCATTAAAAAGTCAAAGTCTTTTTATAAAAGTCAATGTCTTTGTATTTGTTGTTTCCTTGTTTTAGATGGTAGTATAAAAATAGTTTTTTCTATTTTGTATTTGAGGTGTGACAAGGAATGTACGTATTGTAGTATCAAAGGGTTGGAAGTTGAAAAATTGTAATATCAGATTTGAGAGAATACGGTTGAGAGAGAGAGAGAGTTCTAGAGAGAGAAAGTGTAAATTGAGAATTAAAGAGTAATCAAACAGGTAATCTTTGATTTGAATCTTGTTTGTTTGATTGTTTTGTTTTAGAAACTAGAATCTGGAACACACAAATTTTCATTCGCGACCAGGGACACTTGGGCCCGCTCCAGCTCCTCTCAGGTCCCCTTCAGGATTTCGCACGACACGTGAAGACGTGTCTGCAGATCAGCCGTCTGGCGATTGGGGACCTCCATAATCGTGTGAGTCTCCTTGAGCCTCACGGTCAAAGATTCCACTTGCGACATAGCCTCCTTCTCCCTGGCTAGAGCAACCTTCTCTCTATCCAGTGCCGCTTTCTCTTTGTCGAAAGCAGTGGGCAACAGACGCCGAATCCTGTCCATCTCTCCATAGAGACTGAGTGAGGCTTGAAACGTCTACAAAAGTGACATACAACGATTAGTACACAAAAAAACAGGTAAAACAAAAAATATATACAAAGCAGGTAAGTGTCGACCCTTACCATGAAGGCAAGACCGGAGATGTGGGATCTGACGTCATCAACGGTCATCCCCTTGAACTTCCCCTTGAAGTGAGGAAGCAGATACTTCCCGACGTGGTGAAATATCCTCTCCCGGTCGAGGACGTCATCTGTCGTAAAGTCCGACGACAATGTAAAATTGACTGTCTGGACTTCTGCAGGTCCCTTCCCGTTGTCGGACGTAGGGGCAGACGCAGAGGCCTCAGTCGCCTGAACTCCCTCTGGAGAAGGTCGCTCGACGCCAGTTTCCTCCGGAGACTCCACCACCGGAGGCGCAACGCTTATGGCGACCGCCAGTATGGCATCGCCCATCTTCGCCTTCTCAGGGCTAGCGACGCTCGACGCGTCAACTCCCCTCGATGACGGTTCCATCGTAACTGTCATCCATGTACGCTTGGGCAGGCCCGACCCAGTAGTCGCGACCACCTTCCTCTTCTCTTTACCCTTGCGGGCCAACTCCAGTTGGGCCCTCCTTTGGTCGGCCGTATTGGTCGTCTTTGCAGGAGAACCTCCTCAAAACACAAGAAACGCACGACCAAGTTAAAAACGAAGAGGTAAACGAAGAAAGTTAAGGGAAAAGATAAGATCGAGCACATTAGCTGCCATCTCTTATTCTTCTTCCTCCTTCTCTTCTTCTTCTTCTTCCTTCTCCTCCTCGTCCTCCTCAACCTCAGAAGGCTCAACGATGGTCACGTCGTCGTCGTTGCCTGTCGACAAAAGAGGAGCGTACGATCGTCCGACCACACTGTAACCCAAAAATCGGATTATCATGTACACCGAATTTTTTTTCGGTTTTACCTCGTTGAATCTGATTGTTGAAATCAACAAAGAGGAAACATTAGTAAACAAATCAAATAAAATACAAGCGACAAAGACAAAAACTAAAGTAAAACTCACTCGACGTGTTCCAGTCAGGCTCGAGCCAGTCACTGTCTGGACCTAGTGAGGTCGTACGCACGAAGGCGTACCAAGTCTTCCACCCACGATTGTTGACCGCAATGTTAAGTACCAGGGTGCAGTCATGCTTGTACTTGGAGAATAGGTTGTAACGGTGAAAGCCATCCACCTTCACCTGATACGCCGTAAGGAGGTCGTTTACATCAAACGACGATCCCCACTCTACAGTTAGTCGCTCAATAACTGAGACGAATCTCCAAAATTGAGTCATGAGTTGCCCCGGTGCAAGATTGAACGTGAGCATGGACAACCTTGACAGTGGTGAGTAAGGCCACTAAAACCCAATTTTGAAAGGATATTCGTAGATCACGAAAAACCCCTCCGGGCACATGTCAGGACAGACCTGACCCGGAGAGTTTATGGTGATATCTGCAGGTATTTGCACTAAGTGCCTAAGGTCATCCAAGTCGTCTTGACTTTGGATTGTGCTAGCTGGTTCACTCGACATCGCTAATCCGCTAAGGTTGATTTTTAATTTCGATCAGACCTAGTATATCCCAATTACGCCTACGCTTCCTATCCTGGGTCTTAAAACACATATAAGAGTTTGAGAAACGATCGTACCTTAAATAGCCGCTCTAAACCTCGATCGAAACTTAAAACTGGAAAGGATCGTACAGATTTTTGGTAAGGATTCGATAAGTTTGGAAGGGATTCGCTAAAATTCTCTCTCTAAAAAAACTCTGAAAACGTAAAGGGAAATCTTCCCTGATTATCCCTATTTATATGTGAAATCCATATCGAGTACAGTCGCTCGATAGTCGACACGTGTCGATCGACTCTTCGTGAGCGTCGTCAGATTCTCGACACATATCACTCATAGTTGTCACGAGTGTTCCCCACGCCACCATGACATCACGTGTGTCAGTTAGAACATTATGGGTCCAGTTGAAACCGAACCGATTCGGTTCCATCGCAACGAAAGCCTCTCTCCAGTTGACACGTGGCGACCGCCAAAAATTTCGTTAAACTTAAAATTTAAAATTTAATTTTGCCGCTTAATTTTAAATTTTGGGGACAAACTGTTTGGGTCAAAAAAATCCACGACCTCGACGAAGATACATTTAATGCATATTTCGCGCGACTTGTCTTGGATTAAGATAAGGTCCTGACGACCAAGCATAACTACGATAGTCGTCGACACTATCTCGAAGGTCGGTCGAGCATCGTACAACCGTCGCAAGGATTTACTCTCGACCACGATCATACTAACGTACGACTCAACGTTCTTCTCTTGGTCATTTAATGCAGGTTTAATACTCATAAATGTCAACGGCTATAACCGATTAGAGCCATCAAAGCCATTATGAAGAATCGACCGTTACAAAGACACATTTATGAAAATCCAAGACTATAAATACCGAAGATATACACACTTCATAGGGACATCTAATATCTGAATTCCAGAATTCATAAGGGATACGAAGAACAATCACAATCTTTCTTTCGCAATACACGACAACAATACTATACATACGACAGAAGTGTTTTCATACACGATCCATATTTGTTCTTAGTTTATACCCTTATTTTTAGTATTCATCGTGTAAAACATTGTAATACATAAGGACGTTACCCCTGCTTGGTGATCATAGTGCACGACGACATCGCCCTGTCGTCCGCGGTTTTTTCCTCGTTGAGGTTTTTCCGCCTCACCAAATCTCTTATCTCTTTATTTTGTTTATTATTACGCATATTGTCGTCTAGTTACTTTCTTTAGTTGGATAAATCTCCACACCGACCTTAAATTATCCTTTGGGTGATTTTTGGCATTAACAATATTCCTAACTTTTGTTTGGAATTTTGTTACCCTATTTTTGGGGTGTTACAAGAATCCATATATGGGTACAAGATGGGATCTTGTGTACCGGACGTGACTTGCTATGAGGAAGTTTCATTGGATATCATATGAGTGTCATAAACGTTTCTCATGTGGTCGTTGTACATATATTCCTTTTACTTGAGATCGTGGAGTTTGCTTTGTGTGAGTGATGTACTTCGATAACTAATTCTAATCATTTCGTAAATGGGTGACATAATGGTTGTTGGGTATATCATATATCACTTAGTAGTACTAGCATGGATCATGATAGGATTTGTTCATCTTAGATGACAAGAGTGATATCCGTAGGCCTCTCGATTGAATAGTACTGAGGAAATGCATGCATGCTCAGATGATTAGTATATGATACTGATAATCAATATATGATACTGATATTTGTCTTATCAATATATTATGGAATCAAGAAACTAAAGATCGGACACAACAAAGATGACACATCTATGCCTCGTTTCAATCTGGTTATCGAAAACAAAGGGACATAATTGTGTACACTGATAATGATCACACAGTTTGCTGATTAGCTGAATCACCATACTTTATCATTTGTGTAACGATGATGTATTACTAGATGTCGCTATTCATTTATACTTATAAATATGATTTATAATTATTGCCAACGTGATAAAGTCTCAATTTGTCACACGCATAAAATGTATATCTGAATAAGGAGGATAAATAATTAAAGTGTTTAATTATGGGGACAAATCAAATGAGAACTATGTAGTTTGTGGTAACTGTGAGATCCAATGTGAGCCACACATTTAGAATAATTAATATTAATTTTAAATAAATAAAAAAGGTATTTTAATTCCTAAAATATCTCATTTTCTCTTATATGTATCATCTCTTTCTCTCTCTACCATATAACTTAATTCCTAAAATTTCTCATTTCCTTTTACAAAAGGGTATCACAATGTGCTATCACATATTTTTGATGTTATTTCGAAGTTTACAAAAGGGTATCATAGTATACTATCATGTATTTTCGATGTATTTTCGATCTTTACAAAGTGTATCACGGTGTGCATCACGTATTTTTGATGTTTTTTCGATCTTTACAAAGTGTATCACGGTGTGCTATCACGTATTTTCGATGTTTACAAAAAGGTATCATGGTGTGCTATCATGTATTTTCGATCTTTACAAAGTGTATCACAGTGTGCATCACGTATTTTCGATGTTTATAAAGTGTATCACGGTGTGCATCATGTATTCACCGGAATAATATTTACTAGAGAGAGGAGAGGAAAGAAGAGAGAGAAGATTTCTAAAATACCTAAAATACCCTTCAATTAAAATTTTAATTAAAATTACCAAAATTATTAATTTCCTAATTTATCCCTTGATTTGTGGTTAAGATTGGATCTCACGGTTACCACAGATAACCGAGTTCTTCCTTGAATGTCCCCCGTTTAATTATATATATATATATATATATGTATATATATTAACTCTGATTCTATTGATAATTCTCAAATCTTGAAGTTATTTCCTCACTTTTCTTATTTATTTTTGCCACTTTCTTGCCCATTTTGCCATCTCCCTCCTTCATTTGGTCTAATATGTTAAAACATTGTGATGAAGTTTCAAGAATGCAAAAATTCGGTTTTTCTAACCTTTTGTGCAGCAAAGTGGCCACTTTGTCACCTCAGTGGCGACACTGGCTGGAAGTTTTTAGATAAGCCTTGGACATTTATGGAAAGGTGCTTTTTGAAATAGAAGAAAGAGGAACCTGAGCTTTCACATGAATAATCAAGGAAAATGACAAAATTTGGAAGTCAAATGAAGCTTCAACACTCTTCCATAAAGTGCCTTTTTGGGTTTCGTCAAATCACACATTTTTCTTCAAGAGCACTATAAAGAGAGGCTTTGGGGCAACTTTGGAGATCATCACTTCCAGGAACAATCTCTCAAACCTGGAGCTTTACATTTACTTCTCATTCTCTCATTTAAGTCCTTAGTTGTAGTTGCATTTAATTTTCTTGTAATTTTCATTTCTTGTAACAACATCATCACTGTGGCGACAAAGTGGTGACAACTTTCTACTTTTATTTATACAAGTTATGTATATGTATTCTTCTTCTTCTCCCATGTCTTTTATTTTTATTATGAACTAAACATCCCTTTGGGTGTGGGTATGAGCCAAGGCTAAGACTAGTAGGCAACACTTGGGTGTTGCCATCGTTGCTAACTCTTAGACTTGGTCACTTGAGTCAGGACTTCAACTCAACGCTGACAAGCCGATCACTTATAAGTGTTAATATTAGATCTTAGACCCAGAGATGGGCGGATCCGGAAATACGGCTTGAGTGATGCAAAGAATATTTGAGAAAGTCTTTTATAACCACGTAGAGATACGGGTTTTTGCATGATTCTAAGTAAGGTTCAAAATGTTGGTCGATATAGGTGTCACAAAGAGATTTGGGCTTCTATATCCATACTGGTGGAACTAAAATCCTTAGAGGTTTACTTAATTAAATCGACAAGTCTTGAGTAGGGAATAGTGGCAACTTTGTGGGTGTAAGTGGCCACTTTCTGTGGAAATTCACTTTCGAGAGAAAGGGTTTTTTTATAGATATTTTATGTCACTTGTTTCTGACCATATTGTTACTACATCTGTCTTAGTTAATGCTTGTATCCACATCCTGTCTTTTAACTTGTTGATTACCTTAATCGTTGTTTAGATTACTTAAAACTCACAAATATTGATATTGTTCTCAAAACTCAAACAAGCACTAGAAGTTCATGAATGTCTCTGATTCTTAGTTGACTAGTCCTTGTGGAAACGATCTTGGTACTCTACCACTTTATTACTTAATAGCGATCATAGTGTCCGGTGTGCACTTGCACCGCCACTGTGGCAACATAGGTGGCCACTTTGTGGACCCAAAAAATAACACCCTAAAAATAAGGATAACAAAAATCCGAAGAACGGACATGAGGTATACGAACATTGCCATAGCAAGAGCCTCCCAAGAATGGGGAAATATTTAAACCTGTTTAATTACAATTGTAATTTAACGGAAATAGACAACAACCAACTAATCTAATTCATATAATAGAAAAGAGATTACAAAAATGGTGTCGTCTATAAACCCAATCAATGCCTTCACCAAAAAGTGAGCCCAATGCACCTTCCCCAAGCTCTCACCAAGGACCAACTAAGTCTGCTTAGAAGCGGTGCCACTAGAACCTGAGATACACATCGACACCAAACAAGTTTTAGGCCAAAAGAGCCTAGTGAGTTTGTACAAGAAATAACATATTAATCAAAACACAATTCTTATCAACAGTTAACAATATGTTCCTTAAATGCGGAGTCAATGGGGGAGACCCATAACACCAATCAAGTTCCACTCAAAGAGTCGATATACCTTGATACCAACTACCATGAGTGACACCCAAAAGGCCCGACACATCCGAGGAATACAACCATGGCATTACCCCGAATGGCGGAGGTCTAGGTACATACCATTATGGTGGCACCCAAGACTATATCCTCCTAGTGTCTACTGACTTGGTTCGTCCAACATTATTATTAGTAGGTCTCAAGGCATATAATGCACCTGAATCATCACAATACCAACCATGGGTACCATATTAGACCATACCATCCATAAATCCTCCCCACCTTGATTAGGATTTCGTCCTCGAAATCCCATTCTAGGAAAACTAGTGAGGGTATTGGCTACTCATATCCTCTTCCAATTCCCAGGTAATGTTGGCACCTCGGTGGTGCTTCCATTGAACTTTAACCATGACCACGTCTTTATGCCGCAACTTATTTACTTTTGACTCCAATATTGCTTCTGGTTCCTCCACACAACGATTTCCATTATCTACTCGGATTTCCGTCAAGGGAATCACACTCTCTTCTTCGTCTAGGCACTTCTGAAGGTAACACACGTGGAATGTAGGATGTATTACATTCATTTCCGGTGGTAGATCCAACCGGTAAGCTTGCAACCCAATTCTCTCCAAAATGACGAAGGGTTCGAGGAAACGGGAGCTAAGCTTCCCATGCTTCGCAAACCAGATAATCCCTTTCCATGGAGATACTTTCAACATGACTCGATCGGCCTTCTTTTCTTGTCTGTGTAACTCTTTTGTCGGTCTTGAGCCGCCTTCAATCTCTCTCGAATTACTTTCACTTTATCCGCCGTCTCTTGAACGATCTCCGGTCCGACGAATTTCTTCTCGCCCGCTACAAGCCAACAAACCGGAGTTCTACACTTCCGCCCATATAACGCCTAGAATGGTGCCATTCCAATACTAGAATGGTAACTGTTATTATAAGCAAACTCCACCAAGGGTAGGTGTGAGTCCCAACTTCCACCAAAGTCAATGACGCACGACCTCAGCATGTCCTCGAGTGTCTGAATTGTCCTCTCGCTTTGACCATCCGTTTGAGGATGGTAAGCCATGCTCAGATTTAATCTCGTGCCCAACTCTTTCTGTAGACTAGCCCAAAAGTTTGATGTGAACCGACTGTCTCTATCCGACACAATGGATTGCGGAACTGCATGTCTCGACACCACCTCATCAATATATAGCTTGGCCAATTTCTCCATTGGCAAAGTTTCCCGCATAGCAAGGAAGTGCGTGCTCTTGGTTAGATGGTCAACAATCACCCAAATAGTGTCATGGCCTCACACGGTCTTCGGTAGCTTTGTCACGAAATCCATGGTGATGTCGTCCCACCTCCACTCAGGAATGGACAATGGTTGCAAACTCCCGTACGACCTTTGATGCTCCGCTTTGACTTGAAGGCACGTGACACACCTCTCCACATAGTTGGCCACGTCAAGTTTCATCACCGGCCACCAATAGATTAACTTTAAATCTCTATACATCTTGGTGCTACCGGGATGTATAGAATACTTTGACTTATGTGCCTCTTCTAGGAGTAGTTCTCTATTTCCACCTAGCTTTGGCACCCAGATTCGCCCTTGAAAGAGTTTAAGCCCACGGCCATCTTCCGTCAAAATTTCCCTTTGCTTCATCATAATTTTAGATTTGAGGTATTCTTCCTTAAGCGCTTCCGCTGGACACGTCATGATGTTTTCCAACAAACTCGATACCACGTCGATTCTTGTGAGGGATAACTTAACACCGCCTTCATAACTCCTCCGACTCAACGCATCCGCCACCACGTTGGCCTTACCGGGATGGTAGAACAATTCACAATCATAGTCCTTTAGTAACTCAAGCCACCTTCTTTGCCGCATGTTGAGCTCTTTTTGATCGAAAATGTACTTAAGGCTCTTATGATCGGTGAATAGAGTACACTTCGTCCCATACAGATAATGTCGCCATAACTTTAACGCAAAAACCACCACCGCCAACACCAAGTCATGAGTCGGGTAGTTCTTCTCATGGTCCTTTAGCTGTCGCGACACATAAGCTATCACTTTTCCTCATTGCATTAATACACACCCGAGACCCGTCTTGGAGGCATCACTATACACCACAAAATCATCTGATCCCTTGGGTAGGGATAGAATGGGAGCTTCACACAATTTCTTCTTGAGCGTTTGAAAGGCATGATCTTGCGTTTCGGTCCAAAGGAACTTGACATTCTTTCTCGTGAGGGAGGTGAGCGGCGAAGCTATCTTGGAGAAGTTTTGAATAAAACGTCTGTAGTAACCCGCCAATCCCAAGAAACTTCAGATCTCCGTCGAACTTGTTGGCGGTTCCCAACTCATCATCGCCTCGATCTTTGTCGGGTCTACCTTCACTCCGTCTCTAGACACCACGTGGCCCAAGAATTGCACTTCTTAGAGCCAAAATTCACACTTTGAGAACTTTGCGAACAACTTTTCTCTTCGGAGAACTTCCAATACTTCCCGCAAATGTTTCTCATTCTCGGCCTCGTCTGTTGAATAGATCAAGATGTCGTCGATGAAAACAATCACGGATTTGTCTAAGAAAGGGCGACACACGCGATTCATCAAATCCATGAATACGGCCGGAGCGTTGATCAAACCAAAGGGAATCACCAAAAACTCGTAGTGACCGTATCTCGTTCGGAAAGCCGTCTTCGGAATGTCCTCCATCTTCACTCTGACTTGATGGTATCCGGACCGAAGGTCAATCTTTGAAAAGCATCTCGTGCCTTGGAGTTGATCAAAGAGGTCATAAATGCGAGGTAAGGGATACTTTTTCTTCACCGTAACCTTATTCAATTCTCGGTAGTCGATTCACATCCGCATAGACCCGTCCTTCTTCTTCACAAATAACACCGGGGCTCCCCATGGTGACGAGCTCAGTCGGATAAATCCTTGGTGACGAGCTCGGTCGGATAAATTCTTTCTCTAAGAGATCTTGAAGTTGCGTCATCATCTCTTGCATTTCCGTCGGAGCCAAACGGTAGAGAGCACGGGCTATCGGAGCCGCTCCCGGAGTAAGGTCGATTTGAAACCCCAATTGACGTTCCGGTGGGAGTCTAGGTAGGTCCTCCGGAAAGACGTCCGAGTAGTCTTGCACGATCTTCACGTCCTCCACCGACTTCTTCTCTTTCTTCGCGTCCACCACATAAGCCAAATACGAGGGGTAACCTTTCGCTAGAAATTTACGGGCCTTAAGAGAGGAGATGATAGGATTGCATCTCTTCCTTTTCTCTCCATAGATGGTGACTACACCATTTCCCGACAAAGGCACTTGAATCATCTTCTTGGAACAAAGGATGTCGGCCTTATTCCTAGACAACTAGTCCATGCCTATGACTACATCAAACCCACCTATAGTCATAGGTAGCAAATCTACCCTAAAGTAGTTCCCATCAATCTCTAGAGTGCAATCAACGAAACACTCACGAATAATCACTTGGTTTCCATTAGCCACCTCTACTACCAAAGCATCGGGAAGAATACTACTAGGAATGACGAATTGCTTACAGAAAGTATTCGACACAAAAGAAAACGTAGCACCTGAATAAAACAACACACGAGCGAGCAAGGAGTTTACTAGGAACGTACCCGAAACGACATCGACGATCTCCTTTGCCTCTTCGGTGGTCATCCGGAATTCTCGGCTTAGCGCTCTCGACGGTTGCTCGACTATTACTGTCGACCCGAAAGAACTTCCACGGTTGCCACTCACAAGCTTCGGGCAATCCTTCCTCATGTGACCCGGTTCCCGACATTCAAAACACACCGGTCCCCAGATAGGGCAATCTCGGAGGGCATGACCCTTCTTCCCGCACTTGGCACACTCGGTGGAACTTCAGTACGGCTTTGGATTGCATGGGCCAGGGTGCTTGGTCTTGCATTTGTGGCACCATCTTGCCTCTCGGCGATTGTCCCCAAATCTTCCGCCCACAAATGGTTTATTCTGATGAACGGGCCCCGATGGCCCTTCCCACTTTCTTTTCTCTACAGTTTGACCCTTCTCTTCCTTCTCCGCAACCAAATCGTCTTCCACAAGCAAGGACTCTTCGATTACATCATGAAGTGTCAACCCTCTGGCATTCCTCACTGTCGTCCTCATCTCGGTCGTTCACCCATGCTGGTAAGCCTTGATCTTTGGTCTTTCATCAGGGACCAGATGTCCCACCAAGTTTAGCTTTTCCAAGAAAAGTTTGGAGTAGTCGGTGACAGACAGAGCCCCTTTCTTCAAGCCTCGAAACTCTTCCTTCAGTTTGCCCAACGATCTCTCGCTACAATATTTTGTCCATGATTTTCTTCTTGAAAATCGACCAAGTTAACTTACCCAAAACTTCGGGAGTGAGGGCAGAACGGGTGAGATTCCACCAAATCAAGGCCTCGCCTCGAAGTAGTTGGGAATCGAACTTAACTCGTTGCGAGTCATCACACTCACTAGATTCGAAGGCCATTTCCACCTCTTTGAGCCAATACATGCAAGCTACTGGATTGGTAGAACCTGAAAACTCTTTTGGATTGCACCCTAGAAAAGCTTTGTAGGTGCATCCCTTGACCTTTTCCTTGCTCCCGGTCACTATTTGCACTTCGATTACTACAACGACCGGTCCACCACCCGACCCATTCACAATATTGTCGGTGACTAGCATCTCGATCATCTAGTAGTTTCATAAATAATTCTTGTTGCTGGGCCATGCCCGTGTTCATGGATTGCATCATGCTATCTCTTATCCTTGTTTCCATAGTCATTTCCTCCATGATTTGGTTAACAGGTTCAAGATTGTGTCGTGGTATGTGTTCGGGTCCCCCGACCAGGACATTGTCCGCGGGTGGCCCTTCAATAGCCACGACCAAAGCAGGTTGGTCGGCGGTAGATTCGTCTTCAACACGACCATCCGGCGGGTTTTGCAGTCTGTTTCGTGTGTTTACCATGGTTATCTGCCACATACGTACGAGAAAGGAGGTTGAGAAAAGACTAAGTGAGTTGAACTCATGGTACGTATTAATGCATTTATCAATTATCATAACAATAGCAATTCAAGCATGCTCACGTAAAGCACATTCATAATAGCATTAACTACGTGATATTATGATTGTGTTTTACACAAGGGTCCATCGTCACTGTCATCACAATTCTTAATTAATGTAATTTCGTAGGTCCTAACGCTCTCCCCACCTAAGACTTTTACCCTAAGGTGGACAACTTAACGCGACGCTTAAAGCTTAAGTCTAGGTATACTAAGGTCAATACCTAGTTCACTTAAACTAAGACTCTGATACCGACTTGTAACACCCTAAAAATAGAGATAACAAAAATCCGAAGAACAGACATGAGGTATACAAACATTGCCATAGCAAGAGCCTCCCAAGAATGGGGAAATATTTAAATCTGTTTAATTACGATTGTAATTTAACGGAAATAGATAACAACCAACTAATCTAATTCCTATAATAGAAAAGAGATTACAAAAAGGGTGTTGTCTATAAAACCAATCAATGCTTTCACCAAAAAGTGAGCCCCAATGCATCTTCCCCAAGCTCTCACGAAGGACCAACTAAGCCTGCTTAGAAGCGGCGCCACTAGAACCTGAGATACACATCGACACCAAACAAGTGTTAGGCCAAAAGAGCCTAGTGAGTTTGTAAAAGAAATAACATATTAATCAAAACACAATTCTTATCAACAGTTAACAATATGTTCCCTAAATGTGGAGTCAATGGGGGAGACCCATAGCACCAATCAAGTTCCACCCAAAGAGTCGATATACCTTGATGCCAACTACCATGAGTGACACCCAAAAGGCCCGACACATACGAGGACTACAACCGTGGCATTACCCCGAATGGCGGAGGTCTAGGTACATACCATTATGGTGGCACCCAAGACTATATCCTCCTAGTGTCTACTGACTTGGTTCGTCCAACATTATTATTAGTAGGTCTCAAGGCATATAATGCACCTGAATAATCACAATACCAACCATGGGTACCATATTAGACCATACCATCCATAAATTACACATAGTCTATAGGGGTGTTCGCGGTCCGGTTTGGCCGACCACAAATCAAACCGAAAGTGGCGGTTTATTGATTTTTCAAACCGAGCGGTTTGACATCAAGTGCCGTCAAGTCGGACCACGGTTTAGGCGGTTTGGACCTTTTAGTGCGCTTTAAAGTTTAAACATATAAAACTTTGAATTTTAAAGGCTAATTGGCTTGAGTCCACTTGAAATAAATAACAAAGTTCACAACAAAATAACAAAGTCCACAAAAGTTAACAAAATATCCCAATATAAAACACTAAAATAAGTAATATGCAAAGTGGAAATAAAATACACAGCTTCACTTCTTCATTTTTCCGTTCTTTTTATTCCACAATCCATAAAGATTTCAATTTGTTAAAATACCTTAGGCCTTTTTGTATATACTTGGACATTTGGGTTTTATATAATCTATTCTTTATAATAAAGGTATATATAAAAAAATAAAAAATATATATTTATATATTTGGCGGTCGGTTTGGTTCAAACCGCCCAAAAAAACCTCCAAACCGCAGACCGGACCGGACCGCCCGGTCTGGCAGACCGGACAGCCAGACCGCTCAAACCGCCAAAAACGGTCCGATTTAACTTGGTTCGACCGGTTTGAGCAGTCCAACGGTTTTTTTGAACACCCCTAATAGTCTACATCAAGGATAGTATAAAATGATTGTTAACATTGTAGTTATAACTCCACCTCATGGTGATTCAAGTAATAGATCATCCCAATACCAAGTTATGGAAGTTCACTCGTGTAGATAATGAGGTCATAGACTTACACACAAGGAGACCCATAAGAAATCAAATTTTATGTATGAATAGTTCAAATAAAGATGAATGACAATAACATGTAAAAGAGGATGATGTGTATCTAGTTTTAACAAAGTTTAGGAACTCACAAACCTAGGTTTTTAGCCAAAAACCTAGAAAAGATGAAAACCCTAGAAGTTGGATGAGAGTGGCTTGAACTTGGATATTGTGAATCTACTCCAATAAATGATCTCCAATGTAGGTTTGGTGCCCAAAGGTTGTTGTCTAACCACCCAAGGTTTGCAATAAATGCTTTGAGGTGAGTAGAGGATGAAAATCGCCCAAAAACCCTAAAAATCGCAGCTGAAAATCGAGTGATGAAGTGGTGTGGCTTAAAATCAAGTAAAGAGGGGTTTTGGAGACCTGCAGGTAGTCCCGCGGCTTGGGCCGCGACTTGAAGGCCGCACTGTAAGTCGCGCGTGTGCCCGCAGGCCTTCCCTCCAGTGAGTTACGCGACTTGGGTCGCGGCTTGGAACCCGTGCAACTCTCTGTTTCAAGGTGTTGATTAAGGCTTTGAACGATATGAGACTATCCACACCTACACACGTATAGACATGAATATGTACATATATAAAAATATATAGGCAAGTTCTAAGCGAAAATACGGGCGTTACATATACGATTTTCCAATATCATCTATCCTATTGAATTAGATTTTGGTGGGACATGATTGACAAGTGGTGAGTTGTCAACATGATGTTTGTGTAAAGTAAATGCAATACTTTAGAAGATATGGGATCTTCTAAAAGGTTGTGCCACTCTTCCTGTAATAGTACCTATAGGATACGTACCATCATTATACTTTTATATATATATATATAGGCCATTGTGAGACAATGTGATATAAAGATGGAAGAGGAAGGATTATAAAACTGTTTATCAGATCATCTTTCTCTCTCTATATATATATATATATATATTCCACAAGATGCTCCTCCTTTCCTCCAAAGAGTTGGAGACCGTACCTAACATTCAGGAAGGAAAATGATCTCCTCTATTGGTGTTGGACGTCATCTGGATTCAGTATACTTGCGTAGATACTGTGGAAGCAACAACTGTGTTCGTTGCTAAAAGTCGAATGCAACATCAAAGGTTGCTGCTCGTTCTGGTAATTTTTGAAACGCCCATCCTACTTCGTTTCATATGGATTCTTGGAGGAATACGGTCATATTCCGCTGAGTGTATGGCTCCCGTATTCCAACATATGTGTTGGGTATGGTTTAGGATTTCTAAATGTCATTAAATATTAGACTGTAATCCAATGGATCCATAGGCATTGAAGTCAGACTTTGTTGGTTTAAAATGGGATATATATTCTCGTATTGTAGCTAGAAATAGGCAACCGATCATCGGTGCATTGTGGTGCAAGCTCTTGGAGTCGAACGTCGACCATTGACTTTATTGTGTATTATCTATTGAATAAGCACATCTAGGATCATCGAGGGTCTCAATCTATAGACCGTGTAAGATTGAACTAGATGGACCTTGATCGTAACGAGACTCATCAACATAGATATGTGGCTTACTTTTATATTCCTTCAATATCAATGAAAAATCGGATCTATCTCGTCATTGTATGATGCATTTTTGACTTCATAGCAATGAAAATGGAATATTCGAAATGGTTGCCTTTGATAAAGATTATATTTCTCGTTTAATGTTTTATATCATGTACTTAAATTGTCTGAACTCACTAGGTGTTAAGCCTAACATTTTTCTTAAATGACATGTATATCAAAATCTTTTGGTGGCAAGGCTTCGAATGCTTGAGTGGTGCATTTAATGCCGGTAGAGGCATTCTTGGGGTAGTAGCTTTTGGATTACTTAGTGTATTAAAGTGAAAGAATTTTTTGGTGATTGTAGCGACACCCGATTATAATCTATGTCTAGAATTCTATTAATTTTTCTGCACCTCCTCTGAAACCTAAGAAGAATTCTAGAAATCAATCTAAACGTACTCGAGTCACTTCATCACATTTAGGTACAAACTTGTACCGCAACGCAACGCATTTTGTGGTTTAACATATTATTATTTTACCATCTACTTTGTATTAATTAACATATTATATTATTATTGATTTGTAATATATATATATATATATATATATATATTATGAAATGTTAAATTGTCTACTTTTTAACATAAATAATCCTATATGTACACATATAGATGAAAATGCATACCAAAGTACTTCAGAGTCGATGTGTGATTCACATATATGTACACCAAGTGACTCAAACACCATGTCTTCATAGACTAAGTATCGATAAGGACGAATATTACAAATTTAACATGAAACATGGTTATCATTTTGATTTCGAGATGTTTCGCGAACGGATACATACCTTTGTCTATTGTTTTTTCGATTTCACGATGTTTCGCGCCGCATCGCGCACGGGTACGTAACTAGTATATTATGAAATATTAAATTGTTTACTTTTTAACATATCATTTTTGGTGATTTTGCATTTTTCAATTAGTTTATCAGTTAGTTTTTGACAAACGTGATTAGTCCATCAGTCACTAGTTAGATTATCAACTAACAGCTAATTTATCCGTTATCAGTTAGTTTGTCAAATGAAACAAAAGACAATATATATAAATTTTTTTCTTCTTACAATTAAAATCATATAAATTTGAGTTTGTAGTTTTTACTCTAAATTAAATTGTAGAGTGAATTGCAAATTTGGTCCCTGTAGTTTGTTATTTTTCTCACAATTGGTCCCTATAAAATTTTTATTGCAAGAAACTCCCTGTGGTATGCAAAAGTGCTCGGATTTGGTCCTTCAGACTAACTCCGTCAGACTCTCTCCTGTTAAATCCCTACATGTGCCTTGCACATGAGGGCATTTTAGTCATTTAATATTTCTTTTTTGTTTTTCATTAAAATAATAGACCAGAGGGACCGAACTTGCAATTCACCCTTTTCATCTTCTTACTCATCAGATCTCAAACCCATATCACTGAGTTTTCTGTCTCCTTGAACATTCGTCTTTCCCTACACCGAGTTATTTGTCGCCACCTGCACCAAGTCGTCATCCCCCCTGCACCAAGTTGTTTGTCGTCCCCTGCACCGAGTCGTCCGTCCTCCCTGAACCGAGCTATATGTCACCCCCTGCACTGAGCCATCCGTCCCCCCTGCACCGAGCCGTCCATCCCCCCTTCACCTGCAACCCTCTGCGATTATAGGGTTTTTATGTTTAGGGTTTAAGGTCATGAAGGGCCGATGGTGGCTCTATGTTTTTTTTTCACTTACTGTCGTCTCTTTTCTAGGTTTTGTTAGTAATTAAGTTTTTAAGGTATGAATCTGTTTTATTTGGGATTGGGTTTGATTTTGAGGTATGAGTTTGGAATTGAGTTTGATTTTTGAGGTCTAAGTTTGGGTTTGACTTTGTTTTTGGTTTTGAGGTTTGGATTTAATTCAAATTTTAGGGCGACAGTTGGAGTTAGGTAACAACGGTGGTATGGTCGGAGGTGCAAATGGGGGAGGGTGGGGTAAGAGGTGCGATTAGGCATGGGAATTTGACCCGACCCGGTGGGGAACCGGTTCACCCGGCCCGACCGGGGCCGGGGATTCCCCGCTAAAACGGGTACCGGTTCCGGGGTCGGGGATCTCTGTTTAGAGTAAATCGGGGTCGGGTATCACACCCCCGACCCGCCCCGTACCCGGTATATATATATAATTTATTAATTCAATAAAATATTTATAAATTATATGTGTTAATTTCAAGAATGTTTAATAGTTTTATGTTTTTTAAGTTTGAGTTTTTTTAGTTGTTTTTTAGTAAAAAACGCAGAAAATTGCTTTAAAACTGCAGAATAATGCTTAAAAACTGCAGAAAAATGCTTAAAAACAACAGAAAAATGATATAAAATACTGCAGAAAAATGATATTTTAAAAAGTGCAGAAAAATAGTATTTTAATAAGTGCAGAAAAATGGTCCGGGTCGGGGACGGGTCTTGACCGAGGTTTGACCACCCATTGACCGGGGATGGGGGATTGATCCTCGCACCCGCCCGGAACCGGGGTCGGGGCTCTCTACTACAAACCGGGGCCGGGGCGGGGGATTGTGAACCCCGCCCCGTTCCCATGCCTAGGTGCGATCATTGATAAAAAGACAAAAAAAGATCAAAAAAAAAGTAAATTTGAGTTTTGGATTTAATTATATGAGGATGCTAGGGAAAGATTTAAGCATCAAACCCTTCTTCAAGATTTCTTGAAATTACAACAAGTATTTTGTTTCTCTTTTGATATCTTTTAGGGTTCTTGTTAATTTTTGATCTTTATGCCTTTGCAGCTTAGAGGTGTTGGAGGTGTGGGGGAGGCGAGGGGTTATGGGGACTAGTAGGAGTTTAACGCCGGCAGAGGAAGCTTGGAGCGAGGTGAAAAGAAAATCGAGAGGGACTGGTAGAGGTTTAACTCCGATGAACCACAGTTTCCGGTGATGGAGGAGGTGGTCGACAGGTTTTCAGGGGAGGGGGGGAGCGGGATAGGTGGTCGGCGGTAGTTCGCCGGAGACCAATATTACATTGGAAACTTTGGAAACCGAAATCAACCAATCAGTGAATTTCTTTTTTTTATTTTTATTTTTATTTTTAATTGAAAAGGTTATTTTTGTCTTTTACATTATTTCATAATATATATGGTAACTTTTATTATTAAATTAATAATTATTTAATTTTAATTTAGCTTATATATGGTAATAATGATCATTGATAATTTAAAAATGAGATATTTAATTTAGGTAAATTATTTAATTTTAATTTAGCTTATATATGGTAATAATGAAACAATAATGTTAACACGATGAACCTGATGAATCTATTTTCATTATGAAACAATAATGCTAACAGGTAATGAAACAAAAATGGGAAGTTAATAAAAATGACACAAATTCATCATGTTTCATTATGAAACAATAATGCTAACACGATGAACCTGATTAATCTATTTTCATATACGGATTTGCAACTGAACAGGTAATGAAACAAAAATGAGAAGTTAACAAAAATGGCACAAATTCATCCTGTTTCATCACAAAAATGTAATCCAATGAAATCTGTAATCCACAAATTCATTCTGTTTCATCACAATATTAGATTGCGTGGGAAATTTTATAATAAAATGAAATTAAAAAAAATATTTTCTTACATTTTAAAAGAAAAATAAAAAATTTCTTATCGATGTGGAAATTCATGGGCGTGGGAAATTTTATTTTTGTTTTGCGTGGTAAATTTTTTTTTACTTGAAACCAAAATATAATCTAATTTTATATTTTCTTATTTTGCGTGGGAAATTTTATTTTGGTTTCAAGTAATATAAATAAAATAAACCTTTCTTGCCATATTTAAGACACAAAATCAAAAGACATATTTACCCTTTTCATCTATTATTTTTATTTATTATTAATAAATTAATTAATTTACTACCATATATAATTCAAATGAATCTTAACCATTGATTATAAAGATCAATGGCTGAAATTTGGTTTCCAAAGTTTCCAATGAAACTTGGTTTCCAATTGATACCACCCCTATATATATAAAGAGAGATATTATAGATATAATATTAGATATAGTAAATTGTAAATTCGGTCATGTGGTATATTATTTTAATGAAAAACAAAAAAATAAGTCAAATGACTAAAATACCCTCATGTGCAAGGCACATGTAGGGATTTAACGAAAGAGAGTCTGACGGCGTTAGACACAGGGATCAAATCCGAGCACTTTTGCATATCACAGGGAGTTTCTTGCAATAAAAATTTTGTAGGGACCAAATATGAGAAAAACAACAAATCACAGGGACCAAATTTGCAATTCACTCTAAATTGTATCATATTATACACCGCTTGACCGCAATGGAGCAGTATTTTGAAAAGAAAAACAACTTTAAATCATAGTTTCTTTTTAAAGGACTAGGCATATGTCCTCGCGATGCAGCGGAATGTAAGTAAAGAACGAACAATTAATGATATTTCCTTATATACATGTCATCAACAATTAACCATGACCTAAGAATCACAACTTATGAAACATAAACCCATAAAGATATTCAATAATTAGTTTATATTACAATTATTGATGAAAAAAAATTATAATGATATAATTTATAATAAGAATGAAACGTATTTTACGATTATGTATTTTTAATGTGCTAATGGTGGAAAAAAACGTATGGATAGAAAACAAATTATTTCGTAGATATTCATGATATTTAATAGTATGATTAAATTAAAAATATTCAATATTGGGCTCGTTTTGAAGGTATTGACGAGACGATTATAATGGTATAATTTGTAGAAAAATGAACGTATTTTTTCATTGCATTTTTGTTAATATATGATTATTTGTGTTAATATGATAATGGAGTAAAATGAAAAATGAAAAAATAAGGATATAAAATAAATTAAATAAGTAATTATAAAGGTGATAAATGTAATATTGTAAGGGTGATAAATGTAATTGTACAAAAATTTATACAATAACCGTTTTAATTTTTTCATTATATAGTATAGATAAATCAATATAGATAAGGAATTTGACGAATCTACCCCTTCTACCCCACAGTTTCCCATACCGGTACTTCAGGTTAACTATTCAAGTAAACATTTGTCTTCTTGTCAGCAACTTACTATTATTTTATAAATGTACAACTCATCAATGCATGTTTGAGTACACGTACAATCAAACAATACACAAAAGCAAATCATAGTGATTGGTTCTTTCCAGATATTTTCCAAAGGAGAAGCTCTGGGCCTGCAAACCTTTTTTCAACAGTCCCCAATAATGGGTTTTCGAATGTTCCTTTCTCTTTTATTTTTCACTAATAAAATTAAAACTTAAATATTTAACTAAAAAATAAAATTATTCGCTTTTTTGTCTTCCCAAAATAATATTGTTCTAAATAGAATATTATTTAGAAAAACGAGAGAATCTTTTTTTCTTCTCCTTTTAAGAGCATCTCCAATACAATATTTTTATAAGCAAAAACTAGAGAGAATTACAGTTTTGGTCCCTGAAGTTTCGTATTTTCTTTGAAAGGAGGACCTATACTTCTGTATCTCAAATAGTGGTTCCAGAGGTTTGGTATTTGCTCTGAAAGAAGGACCTCCTCACTAACCCCGTTAAAACACTCAGTTAGTATGAGGGGTATTTTGGTCAGATCACTTTTTTTCCCTATCAAATCAACCAAACAAGGATGTTTGACCAAATAAAGTCAAAATTAGAATTTGCTATGAACAGAGGCAACCACCATTATCATCCCCTTTGAAATTGCCTCATGTTCTATGAGTGGAGTTGATTACATTACAAAATCCAAATAAACTAAAATATTTCCCATTTGGTTTCATCTTTCTGCCTATTCTTCAAGGGGTGTGTGGAGGGGGAAAAATAGGGGAGAGTGGGGAGGGAGGCCTCACCGGTCATCTTCTCCGGTAGACTTCCGGTCACCTTCTCCGACGACCTCACCGGAGAGAAGGTTTGGATATATATATATATATATATATATATATATATATATATATATATATATATATATATATATATTGATTTCTAACGTCAACCCTTCCAATGCAAACTTGGCATGGACTTTGCTGCAAAATCTCTTCAAGGATTCTATCCATACTAAGCGTTTAAAGTAAATCACAATCTCTTCTAGAAACGTTTACAGACCATAACAATTTCGAACTTGAAACAAAAAACATTTCACATCCAAAGAAGAAAGTATGTTATTCGTTTCTGCCACATACGATTTCAATCATCCAATATACGGCATCTACGAAAAAGGTAGTCATTTCTTACAGTTAGATTCCCTATGCAGTAGAAACTTGAGAATTCTATATATATATATATATAACAGTACACACATGACCTATATATATACACACACAACACACACAAACCTATATATATATATATATATATATATATATATATACAACACACAGACCTGTATATATATATATATTGTGTGTATATATATATACATGTAGGGGTGAGTTCAAATGAAAACTCATTTTTCATTGTGCACATGAGGACAAATCTTAACCATTGATCAAAACTTAGAAAAATAATCAATGGTTAATACATAATAAGATTAATTGGTAAGTGATTAAGGACAAAATTGTAATTTTGAATCAATGTCTATTTTCTTTGACTTTTTATTTTTATTTTTAATTAAAAAAAAATTACCTCCTTAAACTTTAAAATAATTTATCTTAAACATTACTAATATTTTAATCAAACAAATTACATCAAAAAAACAAGAATTTTGTGCTCTTCGATATGACATTCATCTCGATATATATATTTTTTTCTTTCGTTTTAACCGTTTTTACGTGAAATTATATATACGTGTTATATTCATTATGAATATGCATGCACGTCTTCGGGTGTTCACATTCAGTATGAATAACAAAGTTGAATGTTCATTCACTATTAATGATGAATAATACTGTATGCAGGATGAATAATACAATATTCAAGATTTTTTCGTTTTAACCGTTTTTTACGTGAAATTCTATATATGTGTTATATTCATTATGCATATACATGCACGTCCTCGGGTGTCCACATTCAGTATGAATAACAAAGGTGAATATTCATTCACTATTCATGATGAATAATACAATATTCAGGATGAATAATACACGAATCCATGATTCATGCATTATTTATCATGAATCGTGTATTATTCACCCTGAATGTTCTATTATTCATCCTGAATGATATATTATTCATGATGAATAATATATTAATGACCCGTGAAGGTGTACACAAATGGTGCACTCTCTTTTGTTTCCCAATTCACAACCGAAATTTGGTTTAATTCATTATGAATATGTATGCGCATCCCCGGATATCCCACATTCAGTATGAATAACAAATGTGAACGTTCATTCATTATTCATGATGAATAATATAGTATTCAGGATAAATTACACAACATTCATGACGAATAATACACGAATTCATAAATCGTGAATTATTCACCCTGAATGTTGTATTATTCATGATGAATAACACATAAATGACCTGTGAAGATGTGGAGACGTGACACACTCTCTTTTGTTCCCCGATTCACAACAGAATTACTCGATAGGTTCTCGATTCGTCTTGATGGGTGTTGGGTTACGGTGCTGAAGAAACGTGATGCCTTACGACATTGAAGAAGGTGATGTCGAGTTACATACTTACGGTGTCGAGACGTTGTACAAACTTGAACGTTCATAAATATTTATAATGAATATAACACATATATAACATTTCACGTAAAAAAACGGTTAAAACGACAAAAAAACTATATCGAGATGGATGTTATATCGAAGAGCACGAAATTATCGTTTTTTTGATGTAATTTGTTTGATTAAAATATTAGTAATTTTTAAGATAATTTATTTTAAACTTTAATTGGGTAAAAAAATTTAATTAAAAAAGAAAATAAAAAGTCAAATATGGTAGACGTGTGTTTAAATTTTCTTCCATTTTTATCCCTAAGTATTTTAAAATTAAAAACTCTATTTAATATGAGTTGTTGGATCAAAAGAGATCGATTGACTGAGATTTGTCCTCACGTGCACAATAAAAAGTGAGTTTTTATTTGAACTTTCCTCTACACATGTATACACACAACTCACGAGACCTTTTACCCATATACAGGGATGGGAACGAAAGTTTGGCCCAACGATCACCACATCGTCCCTATAAAATTGAGAACTCAAATAATTCCATCAAACTTCTTGATCAAGAACCAACAACGACACCCTTTTAATGCATCACCATCGTGATCGACCATCTTCCTTATGGCATCGTCCCTGTCCTATCGTCCGCATGGTTTTGATGATACATCCTTGTGACGATTCATTAGATGAGTTGGGGTTGTTTGTGACAAAGAGATCGACATTCGACACCACCCTTCATCTCTGGTGGTGGGTTACTATGGTTACGAGATTCTCCGATGGTGGGTTATGATGGTGGTGGGGGAAGGGTGTTGCCGGAGATGAGTTGTGGAGTTGTGGAGGGAACTATGGATGGTAGAAAACCCCGAACCCGATGGGGAAACCCGAAACCCGACTAAGTTCGGGTCAGGTCGGGTAACGGGAAAATTTTCGGGGATTTTATCGGGTCCGGGTTCGGGGCAAGGTATCCCCGCCCCGCCCCGCCCCGATATATATATATATTATTAAAAATAAAATTATATATATATATATATTATATAAAATATATATATATATATATATTATATATGAAATTATATATATATATATATATATATTTATATAAATAAAATATTAAATTATCGGGTCGGGTTCGGGGATCGGGGATTCCCCATCGGGTCGGGTTCGGAAACGGGGCATAAAAAATCCCCGACGGGGCGCCCCGAATAAAAACCCGACGGGGAACGGGGCGGGGACGCATTTCGGTTTCGGGGACGGGGAAGGGGGACGACAAACCCGCCCCGAACCCGCCCCGTTGCCATTCCTAGAGGGAACGATGGTCATGGTCGGAGATTAAAGTGTGGAGGGGACGATGGTCGGCCGGAGATAGAAGTGTGTAGGGGACGGTGGTCATGGTCCCTGTGACATGTATATACATTTATTTGTACAAAGAAAAAACAAAAATAATTACAAAATTAGATAAAAACTTGATTGGACAAAATTGCCCCTGACTCTAACTGAATTTTTTAACAAAGTTAGTGGTTAGGTCCCATTTTCATAGCAAAATCCAAACCTTAGGTACCACTATTTGAGATATTGAAGTATAGGTCCTCCTTTCAAAGAAAATACGAAACCTCAGGGACCAAAACTGTAATTCACTCCAAAAACTATAATGATTTATAGGAATTAGCATCGTAGAGAGTTCTTAAGAACCCAAACATTTTTAGGTTTTATTTAAGAACCTTAGGTCTTAACATGAAATTTGTGAGATGTGACATTTTTCTTATTTTTTTATCTTATTTTCTTGACTTTATAAAAATTATTAATGACAAATAGTGGTTTTTATAAGACTATCGTTATAAACATTTACATGAGTTCTTATTTTAATGAGGTGAAATTCAGGTCACAATAAAAAGTGCAAAATTGAAGATGCTCTAAATTATCGGTCAAAATTATATTTAATTTAATAATAGATAAGTAAAATTAAATTATATTAATAATAGATACAATAATCCTGTATATAGATACAAACCCAAATTCACGTTCTGTACTGTCGCCGTTGAATGCATTTCCTCTCGGAGCCCAGGCGACGACGACGACGACGGCCCATACGATTCCGGCGAATAATTCAACGGCGGAGGTGACATCACCGGTGAGTCAGCATTCTCCACTATATATTTCTTCAAAAACATTTCTTTGGGTAATAAAACCTTCGAAATCCCAAAAATCGCTATAGGGTTTTCATCATATACAGTTTGGGTGACGGAAGCTTGAACGATACCCGAACTAATTGCAACCGACCCGTTAACCCGAGAAATGTTCAATGTAAAAGTTCCAGCTCCTTTATCTTCAGTCGCTAATGTCGGTTGAAACGGATTCACAATCGATTGCAGCGATCCAAGCGGGTAATACGAAAGCAACACATGAAAACGCAACACATCCGCCTTTTGATCGGCGGGTAACGATTGGAATTTCGCCGTCGCCCGCATGTTCGTGAAAGCATCGTCTGTGGGGACGAACAGGGTAATCCCTGCACCACCTTTCTCCGATTCGAATTCCTCCATGACTCCCGATGCCGAAAGCAACGACGCGACGACATTGAAGTTCTGCCCGTCGAGTAACGCCTTCGTGATGTTGATCGCTATCGATGGCCGGCTTTCGGAAGCCGTCAGATCGAATCCGTACGGGATGATGAGCGAATTGACGGTGAAGATGGTGAGGTTGTACGGTAAGGTTACGATGGGGGCGATTATGGTAACGTTGTTGGTTGATTGTGGTGATGATTGGATTGTGGTTGTATCGGTGTTGGGGTCGTGTGTGATGTTGACGGAACCGAAGGTGTGAGGTGCTCGGCCGGTGGTTTGGAAGAGGGTGGTGATGAGTTTTCCGGCGGGTGGGTAGCGGCGGAGGTCGTTGACGGAGAGGTATTGGAGGAGGATGTGGTAGCGGATGACGTCAGCGAGGTTGGTGGAGGAGAGACGGGTGAGGTGGGAAGATCGGAGGATGGAATTTGGGACGGCGAGGATGGTGATGGAGGTACGGTGGAGGAGGTCGGCGGCGACGGCGGTGGTGGAGAGGAGGTCGGAGAAGTCGGAGAGATCGGGGTAAGGGGATAAGAGATGGGTGATGTTGACGGCGGAGATGAGGGTAGGGAGGAAAATTAAGTAAATGAGAGGGGTAAAATGGTAATTATACAGGGAGATTGCCATTGTTCTGTGAAAAAGGTGATTGGGGGAGTGAAGGAGTTTGGGTTGAAAAGAGGGGGGATTGTGAAGGGGGTATGATCTGGTGATGATGGTGTATGATTGTATGGTGGTGATGAGGTATGATTGTTTATGATGAATCATAATGACGATAATGTTTTTTTGTTTTGAAGGAAAAGTTTTGTTGGTTTGTACTCTTTTAGTCCCTATACTTTAAGGAAACAACTTTTGAACCCTTTATGTTTTTTACATTATTAATATAAAGCTACTAAACAAAACTTTTCATTTGGAAACTTGATGTGAATCAATCATACCAAAGGATTACTCTTCTAAGGTGATATTTTGATGTGCACAAGATTAAAAACATAGCAGTTCATAGATAAATGGAAAAATATATAATGGGTTAGAATAAAACATAACTTTAAAAAGTCATAACTTTTGACTTGTTGTGAGTTATAGGGCGCACAAGACTTGCATGGAAAACTCGTCATGGAGTTGGACTTCATGACATATAGCCTACAACAGTTTGGGGCCAAAATCGTACATTTGGAACCCTAAATCAAGCTTCGAAGATCTTTTCGTGATTTTTAGTTTTTAATTCAGTTAAATAATCGGATCTTGTGAAATTAGTATTTTTGGATTTTCATTTGTCCATTTAGGCAAGAATCAACTACGTTTAATTTTCATTTTCGAATTTCGTGATTTTTGTTTACGTACCAAAAATAGACAGTCTTTAAATGACATAATTTTGTTACTTTGAACATGTTGAATAATAAATATTTTGTCTCATAGTGTTTGTAAAGAGTATGGGGTCAAACTAGTATTTACTAGTAAAGTGAGTTTCAGCGACGGGCCTTTAGCGACAAAGTGTTTCAGCAAGAGGCTATTGTGACAACATGTCATCTCTATAAGTTGTTTCTGACGACAAATTGACTTTTAGCGACGACAAAAGTCGTTGCTAAAACACCTATTTCTTGTGATTACATTATGTTTGGTTCGTAAAATTTCGTTTGGGTGGTTTTTCGATGGAATATAGATAATTTTTTTTTGTCAAGATAACGACTGTTCTAGGATCATATTATCAGTGATTGTCAATCCTTTTATACGTAAAAATTCATCATTTTTGTTAATAAAATATATAAATTAATCAATTTAATCAAAACTGTTTGAAAAATATTTAAAATTGGACTAAATTACAATTATCATTATGCACATAATGAAGTGAAAACATGACGGTTTTGATAATTATTAGCATTTACATTTCCGGTTTTTTAAACGCATCCACAAAAGGAATATAAAAATTGAATAGCAATTTTATTTTCATTTGAATTTGAAACGAATATTCTTTAAAGAGTAAATTACATTTTCGGTGCTTGTGGTTGTTACCCCTAATGGTCCATATTTTAAATTAATTTACAGTTTTAGTCATTATGGTTAGGGTGTGTAAAACTCGAATGGTCTGAAATTCGAATACGAACCAAAAATAAGGTGTTTGTGCAAACCCCAAATGCTCCGAAATTTGAAAATCCGATTTGGTTCGGGTTGGGTTTGATTTTTGGTCACCATACCCATCCGAAAACCCGAAATACATATACGTATATATTTATTTATATAATTATATTTAGAAGATCCTAATCTTTTTTAATTTCTAATTTTTATATCGATTTTGTCAATCCTCTCAATCAATTGAATTTATATCATTTTTGCATTATAACTATACCTGAACCCGACCGACCTCAACCCGATCAAACGAACCTGAAGCAATCCGAAACCCAAAATTCGGGGCTAGGTTTCCAAATCCGAAATCCGGTCGATTTTTGGTTTGCCCACTCGAACCCGTCCGTCCCGCCCGATGCATTGTGGTTGCCATTTTGTTTCACTTTTGGTCCGTCCGACAAACTTTAGTTTAAAAAAATCAATTAACGTAAGGGTATTTTGGTCCTTTTATAAGTTTATTCCTTTTTGTCTTTTTTTTGTTCTATTAGATTGTATAATAAGTATATATTAGATTTTATGTAATATTTATATAGTATATTTAATCCTTAAAAAATAAAACATTTGTGCTTTTTAGTTCTACCATAAAAATGTCTAAAATTAATCCAAATGGCCATAGTAAGGGGAGGGATTGGGCTCGTTGCCATCCCTCTCCCTTTTTTACAGAAATGTCCCTACCTGCGCAAAATTTAGGGGGGGGGGGGTACGCAATTGCGCACCCCTCTTTTTTTGCGTAAAAATGGTAGCAGATGCGCAAAAGAGGTGCAAATGTACTTTCTATAAAGGTAAAAGGGGTGCACAAAAAAGGGGGTGCGCAATTGCATACCCCTCCTTTTTGCGCAGGTAGTGACATTTCTATAAAAAAGGTAGAGGGATGGCTAGGAGGCCAATCTCTCTCCCTATTATGGTCATTTGAGCCAATCTCTTTAAAAATGTAACATTTGTTAATATTTTTTGAGTAAATTACAAATTTCGTCCATGTGGTTATTGAAATTTTTGGATTGGGTCCCTCAAATGAAATAATTACATGTACAGTCACCATGGTTTCACTTTTGTTATGGATTGGGTCCCTAGCCCTAACTCCACTAACCTTTGCTCTGTTAAATCAAGGGTAATACTGTCCTTTTACTTTTTTTCTTCAAAAAATATAAAAAAAACATTTACACATCAAGAAGAATTTGAACGATTACAAAGACAAGCTTCCTAGTGAAGTGGCCAATGAGATTCAGGCGAAGATTGATGCAACAAACAGTCTAGGATCAGAAAGCATATGAAGGGTGGTTCAAGTGGGTCTTCTGATTCTGGGTATGGAGGATCGCAAGGTGGTGCACAAGCTCCGAAGGCGGAATACGATGATGTAAAGAAGTAGAGAGTGTTTGGTTTTCTGTTACTCCTTTCCATGACTTCACTTCTTTAACAATTTTGGTTGTAGTAGAAATAATCACCCATTTCTTTTGTTATATGACTCTGTTATTGCCATTTGGAATCAAATACATTTTTCAACCAAAATTTTCAATGAGATTCTACTAGTTGACCGACTTGATTCATTTAGTGTTCTTCCAATTCGGTCATTGATAAGCAAGGACTATTCCGTTTCCAAGGATCACATGTGAATTAAACGTCTTCAGGATGACGATTAAGGACCAATTAGAAGCCATCTCAAGCTGTCAAACATGAGCATTAGACTTCGGTTTCACCCGAAGGATATGGTGACTGGAAGTTAAATCCACAAACTGAATCGGTAAATCCCGAACACACAAAACGATATAGAATCGGTTCTAAATTGAGCTCTGAATCAGTTCTAAATCCAGCGATCGAGCTCTAAATCGATTCTAAATGGAGCTATGATTCTAACTAGTCTCATCATAGTCCAGATCAATCATTGAAATAATTACAACAGGGAATGGTGTTGCTAGGCGGTGGCAAAGGCGATAGTCCATTGGCTTTGGAATACTTCTGAATCCTATCGGGTCTACAACAAAGAGTCTCTGTTTACTACCAACCAATTGAGATAACACCACTTCAGTTCGAAGAAAAGAAGATGAGAGAAACCCATGTCCACATATCACATTTTCTGACTCGATGAACCCGGTTTTCATGTTCTCTGTGAGTTCACTCAAAAGTTTCAATGACGCTCAAAATTGACCTGACTTTGATATGGGTTCGATGGAGGGGGTAAAAGTTGAATCTGAGTTCGATCTGGGTTTAGTGGAGGGGATTTGTGTAACACCCTCAAATTTGGAAAAAGCGACTAATTTAAAATTTTCAACAATACCTCAAAGTAGAATCTCTTATGACAAGTCCATTCTTGAAATACAATTCTAGGTTTAACCATCAACAAAATAAATAAAGTCTTACACATAGACTAATTAAAGGGTCGGTGTTACTAAAACCCAAAGACAGTTGCTATCTCCAAAGTGTGGAAGACTTCATCTAAGCAACTCTCTCTTGTGCATACAACTAGCACTCGTCTTTTCACAGTGTCACTAAGACTATTCCCAACCGAAACCTGTTGCACACGTCGACAAATAAAAAGGGTAGGCTAACACCTAGTGAGTTCAAGAGTTTCAACGTGAGTAAATATATTTTTAAAAAGAAAGAGTGCAACTTAAATTATGATCTTTCAAAATGGTCTACTTTAAATATGAAGACGACCCATTTCCGATAGCACACATTTTTTAAAATGAACACCCCCATACAAAACCTTCTTTCATGAAGTGATGCAATCCAAAACTTACTCAAAACGTAAATAGAAATCGAACTCAAAATTTATGAAAACACGGATAAAACTTTATATCTCGAAGCACTCAAAACACGAGTGGGGCATAATACTCAACCCATAAAATCATGGATAAAATCCATGATATATATATATATATATATATATAACATCACCGAAAACGTGGATACTAAAACCTATACCCAAAACAACACCTTTCGATGACAGGGGAAACCTGATTCCATAGAATGTGGCGAAACACAAAGTAGATCACATATAATGTTATGGAGCTTCTATTATAGCACCAAGGTTATCGAGTTCAACCACCCACGATCTATACCTCGAGCTCCCAATGGTCTAAGAAGGACTCACTTGCTATAATGTAAGTATCATGGGGCACAAGGTTATTGCATTCAACCACCCACGATATATAGCTCGAGTTACCTATAATTAAGGCCCCATGTCTAGCCATAATGAACAGACACCGAGTTCAACCACCCACGATCTATACCCCGAGTCATTCGCTAAAGGTTACACGGTTATCGAATTCAACCACCCACGATCTATACCCCGAGTCCCCGTTAACCATAAATATCTCCAGTACCAAAGCAGGGATAAAGTTCCCAATTAAGCCAACTAACTGACTCTTATGCCTATGGATTCAATGCATTACGGTCTAAAACATTACATGACTCAAAATGAATGACTAACGCACTCAAAACATGTAAATCTCGAATAAGATGCAATAAATGCAATTCATAACTCAAAGCTCTACATCAAGCTCATCAAAATCGTACAAATGTCCCCAAGACCCAACAGAGTCAATGTAACACCCGTAATTTTCGGTAAGTAAAGGCCACCCGGGCGTTTTTGCATCTTTAAATGGTGGGATTTTTATCGAGAAAACATTACTTAACATCCCTAAGAGTATCGAGGGCCTTGGTGTTGAAAGAGTCGAGTTTCGGGGCTCGGTACAAACCCGACGACTATGCCAAGCGACTATGACAGTGTCACTGTCGCCTGGCAAAGTCGCCGAGGGGAGAGTACCTTCGGTACAGTCCAAGCGACTATGCCCTGCGACTTTGACACTGTCATTGTTGCATGGGCAATGTCGCCTACGGGGGCTGAGAGGCTGATTTAAAGTAGATTTTCACCCATTCTTCTCATTCCTCACTTCTAACCTTTCCCATACTCTCCCAAATCGGTTCCCCTCTCTTCCCCGTGAACCCTAGCCAATTTTAGAGCTTTTCCATGAAGATCAAGGTATTCCCTCTCCATATTATGTTAATGGCTTCATCCCTTGATACAAGATTATGTTCCCACCTCCAACACTAGAGATTTTGGGGTTTTCTAGGTTTTCATCAACCCTAGGTTTTCATCAAAACCTAAGTGGTAAGTGTATCCCTTCCATTTCTAAACCTTAATATAAGTTATAAATGCCTTCTTGGTGGTTCCCTAGTGTTTGGTTTCTCTAATTTCAGTTTCGAAGATTTTGTGAGGTTTAGGTCAAAATTAGGGTTTTGGCCAAAATGGAGATTTTGATGTAAAAGGATTGGGGAACTATTCTAAATGGTTGAATGTGTTTATTAATGGGTGGAAACTTGTGAATCTAGGTTTTTGGGAAGATTTGGCTTGAAGTTCAGATTTCTTCAAGGAAGCTCACGTTTGGGGTAAAATCTAGATTTAGCCTAAATCTAGCAAGGTGAGTTTAGGTTGATTTGTGAAAACGATGTGCATGCCAAAATGTTTATTTTAAAGTATTTTTGTTGTACATTAAAATGTTAACTGCTGATAAGTTGGATTATTTGGAAGTATTTAACTCTGTAAACTTATAAAACACCCATCTTGGGGATTTTTGAGTATGTTGTTAAATGCATCAAAATGAAAATGATTTGATGACTTATTTACCTAAATGGAAAGTATTGGGTAAGAATGCATTTTTATGATTATTGGTATTACGTGCATTTTGTATCGTGAAATATTTTAAAAATACCACCGTGTGAGTCATGGACGTTTGGTCATTCCCAACCTTGCAAACGTTTCTGAATTTATGAACCTTTGGTTTTGGGAAAAGATGTAACTCAAGTATTTTATTGAGTAAACCGGTGATATTGGTATTTAAATGATTTATCGTATGGGTATAAATCTCTTGAGTAATTGTCATTTAAATGTGTGTCATGGGACATTTTAGAAAGAGTAAATGAGATTATAAACTTGTTTGGAAAATGATTTATGTTGGAGTTTATTCATGTAGTTGAAGCATGTGTTTGCATAATTGTGGTTGCTGTATTTTATTGCATTTTGTGGATTTTAGCATATGGTCGTTCGATTGGTTGAGCTTAAGGCTCAGTTTTCGGCTTTGTCGAGTATTGGAGACTTTTGTCCGGTTTTAATAACTTAAAGTGGAGCTTTGGGTGTGAGTTGCATTTATTGCACTTGATTTTGGAGAATACATGTTTTGAGTGCATGTGTCATTCATTGGGAGTCATGTATTTTAGACTGTAATGCATTTGGATGCATAGGCATGTGAGTCAGTCATATTTAAGAATGATGAGTCTTGATATTCTCACCTTGGGAATTTATGCCGTGTTGGCATTATTGTTGTCCCGGTTGTTTGGCGAAGAGGAACCTTTATGGGTTGTACTTCGTGACCATGGGTCTTATGGTTGAATGTCTAATTCTTGTGCACGAGGTTAGACATCGAGAGTTATTAAGTAAGGAGCTGAGGCTCCTATCTTGAATGCTAGGGAGTAGGCACTAGGGGTCGAATGAGTACCCTGAGGATGAAACTCCACTGGAGACCGAACATGCAATAAGATCGTGTATCCTTGAGGTGTAGCTCGGCAGAGCAGGCAATAGGGGATACGGTGTTTGGGGCTTGAAATAAAGTCCGACTGGAGGTGTAGCTCGACGGAGCAGGCAATACAATCACGACTGGAGGTGTATCTCGATAGAGCAGGCAATACAGTCACGATCTGAGGTGTAGTTCGACAACATGGTTATGTGGCTTAACTTTGTGTTCCGCCACGTACAATGGAATCGGGTCTCCCCCGTCACCGGAAGGTGTTATTTGGGTATTAAAGGGAATTATTTTATTATCCACATTTTCGGTGAGGTGTTGCATATATGGGTTTGTTTACTCAAGATCTATGGGTTGTGTATTATGCCCCGCCCACGTTTGGGGTGTTTCGCGAAGTAAAATTTTATTTCGAATTATTATAAATTGGGAGTTTGCTTACTATTCACGTTTTGGGTGAGTTTGGGATAAAATGGTTTTACGAAAGAAGGTTCAAGTTGGGTCCCTTGTTTTAAAGGCGTTTTTGGAAAAATGTTGTCGTTTGATATTTAAAGTAAATCTTTTGATTGTCTACTATTTAAATTGCATTCTTTCCCTTTAACAAATATATTTATTCCATGTTGTAAACTCTTGAACTCACTAGGCGTTAGCCTAACCTTTTTATTTGTCGGCATGTGTATCAAGTTCTGGATGGGGGAAATGGATCTAGCATTTTTTGTGAAGTGTCGAGTGCTAAGAGTATGTACAAGAGTGAGTGGTTTGATGAAGTCTTCCGCGCTAGTGTTGAGAAGAACAACTTGTATTTGGGTTTAGTAACACCCGACCTTGAGTTAGTTTCTATGTAAGATTTTATTTGTCTTGTTGATGGATAATTCTAGAATCGTATTTTAAGTATGGACTTGACGGATGAAGTTTCATCCATCTTTGAGGTATATTTGAAAATTTTAAATTAGTTGCTCTTTCCGAATTGAGGGTGTTACAGTAAAAAACCAAGCCATAAGATTAACCAATCATCTGACCATTTGTAAAACTCATAAAATACAATAAAACGTAAATGACCCACGTTTATGCAAAAACATGCTCCACAGACATGGATAACTCAAACAAAACATCATGAGTTGGGATGAATCGTTTTCCAAATGAAAGTATACCATTTAAAATTCCAAAATGTTTTATAACTCGTTAATATACATTTTTCACACGGTTTATAAAACCAAATACACTAAAAATACATTTTCATCAATTGACTTCCATTTATATAATAAATCATCAAACGAACATATAAATATGATTTTCTTATCAAAACGTCCCAAAAACCCAAATGTGCCCTTTTTTCAATATTTATAAAATCAGATGTATCCAAAGATGTAAATTTCATCAAATAAACAATATATTTGATAACACCCAAATAAAACATTTTTATACTTCAAAACGGACATTTTGGCATGTACAACGTTTTCATAAATCAACTTGAACTCATTTTGCTAGGTTAGTTTTCATCCAACTTGCGCAATCTTCTTGCTACCTAGATAAATCATGTGTAATCACCAAATTAATGAAAGGACACTAAACAAAATACTTAAACAACCCTATGACCTTTCCAACTCATCAAGAATCACCCCCAACGGATTTGAAACCAATTTTATACGATATTTGAAGATTGACTATTTAATCTCGTCATGAAATAGAGTTGTGCTATTAAACTCAATCTTTGACCTACTTACAGTCTAAATCAACTTATCCTCAAAACATACAGTTTGTAGAGGACATCTCTACAGTTCCAGGGACGTATGGCACACCTCAAACCAATCTATGAGCAATGTATTACGATTTTTACAAGATCCAGATAACAACCAAAAATACCACAAAATCCCCAAAAACATGGATATTTCTTTTCAATGGAGAAAATGTTTTCTTTAAACTTAAATCTACTCAAAATACATACAACACAACCTACGTAGTTCCAACATAAAACCAACTTATATAACCTTCCTAAAGGTTCTAAAACGCAATAAACATCTAATCATAATCAAATTTCAATATCCTCAATCCAAAACTCAAAATCAAACCTCCACACATGAAAATCCTCAAGTTCATGGATATTGAACAAAACTTCCATTAATCAACAACGTAAAACGATTTATTCCACAAGAGGTAACTAGATTCAAACCCAAAAATGGTTTTTCACTATAAAACTCATCATTTTTTCAACCATGAACCTTTCACATCATAAAAAAAATCCCAAAACACAAAAACCCTAAAAAAAAAGGATAACTCTTAAAAATGGAGAAATTAGAGATATAAGAATAGAAGAATCATATACCTCAAGTTGGAGAATTAACCATCTAATTTTCTTCTTCAACTCTTCCATCAATTTCCTCCCATTTGAGAGCCTTTTTCTCCAAGAAAAGCTCTCTCTCACACCCACTACGTGAGCTCACGATTTGGTAGCAAGATGAAGAAGTAAAAGATAAAAATATTCACCTTTTCTTTTTACCTTTTTGGTACCAATTTACCTCTTTGGTCCTCCAAGAAACATTACATAAACCATGCCATCCCTACACTACTATTAAATTGCTAAATTTAAGTTTTTGGGATATTACAATTTGGATTCGATATGGAGGGGATCTGAGTTCGAGCTGGGTTCGATGGAGAGGATCTGAGTTCGATCGGAGTTTGATCTGGGTTCAATAGTTATCGGAGAAACTCGAATATGCTAGCGATGGAGGGGATCTACAGGGGATGAGGGAGACGGAGATCGGAGAGGATGGAGGAGACCAGAGGCGGCGACGAGTCTGGAAGTTTTGTGTTTATATGTGTGTGCTATATATATTTTATATATAAATGATACAAGTTATATATATATTTTTTATTATTTTAAAATTAAATTAAATTAATTAGTAAAAAGACAAAAGTGTCCCTTACTTAACTAGAGTAAAGCTAGCAGAGTTAAAAACATGGACCTAATCCGTAACAAAACAAAAACCACAATGATGATACATGTAATTATTCTGTTTGGGGTCCTGATCCATAATTTTATATAACCACGGGGACAAAATTTTTAACTTACTCATTTTTTTGGGCAAATTTTCAAGTTGAATTTTTTAATCAATTTGCACTAGTTGGATTTTGAGTTTAAGTAATAAGTTTAATTATTATTTTGTTTATCTTAAAATAATATTTTAAATATCTCATTAATATATGTCAACCATTTAAAAATTGACATGTCTACTAAAAATAGATAAATTCATATATTTCTTTTGTGAATAACAAGTGAAAAATATGAAATTAATAAATACACCTAAAATGAAATATGAGTCATATAAATCGTACATATATGTCACCTCCCTATGTAACATCCCAAAAACTGGAAAAAAAACGACTAATTTAAAATTTCTATTTAACACTAAGTTTATTCCAAATTAATCTCCAAAGAGGATTAATGAGTTACTTACAAGGTAAGACCATATTAAAATTCAAGTAAATTCCAAACCAAACCTCATATAAGGACTAGGTTCAGAACGGGTGTTACTAAAATCCATTAACTGTTGCTATCTCCAAAAGTACAGAAGACGCCCGTAAATAGCTAAATCTTTCACGTATATCTAACTAGCTCTCAACTTATCACAGTGTCGTTAGTATCATTCCTCTACGAGGACCTGATGCACACGCCAACAAGAAAAAAGGTTATGTTTAACGCCTATAGTTCAAGTTGTTTTCATCTTTAATATAAAACAGTAAAATTAAAATAGTGTTATTTAAACCCTGACTTTTCCAAATGAAATGTATTTATCGTAAAAGAAAAATCTTTCCAAAACCCATCATTTTCATTATGAAAACTAGTTAATCAGAACACTCATTTGAATATGAAAACAAAACACAATACTCACGCAAATGTAAATACCTCTTAATATTTAAATACTAAAACATGGATGAAACCCCATTATCCACAACACCAAAATAGGGATACGACTCAATATACAAAACGGCAACTCATAGACAACACTCAATATCCAAAAAACATCTTTCGGTGACGGGGATGTCCGTTTTCATCGACTATGGCGAAACACAAAGTAAATCACACATCAACGTTATCAAGTAGCACCACAATATTCAATTGACCATAGTGCCTACTGCCTAGTCTTCCGAGCTTCCCCTTAAGGGTCATGTCCTTAGTATCTACCCTACCGTGTAGCACCTCAAAGCCCATGATTCTTAGTGCCTACCCATCCAAATAGCACTTCTAGACTCAATAATAATAGTGTCTACTCTTTAAAGTTTCTCAATTCCAGAAACTCACTCTATTTGTCTTTTGGCTATTCACAACCCTCTTCACCTAGGGTAAGTATCAACAAACATATGAAACTCCTAATGTACAACTTGAATATGCTAAATAACTTCATGAGTATTCACCTCCCATATACATAACATCACTTGTATAAAACGTCTAACATAAGTACCTTACTATTTAACAAACATATACCAATATAGATTAATAAGATCAAATGAAGCTAAGACTCCACATAAGCCAAGTACTAGGGGTGTTTGTAACACCCGAAAAATCAAGGTAAGTGTCTATTAATCATAAATTATTCTTGCAATAAATTTAACTTTGACACCTTTAGAGTTTTAGAATTTGTGATTTAATCTTGTTTATAGCAAACCTTGTGGGAGACCGAGACCAAGTGACCAGTTGCGAAATCGATTGAAAAGTTCGGGCCTAGGGAGTATGGGGCGACTGTGACTCGCGATAGTGCCATTGGGCACAGTCGCTTGTCACAATCGCCAGGGGTGTACCGTAACCCATACGACACGTGCGACTATAACACCGCGATAGTGACACGGGGCACTATCGCCCGTCACTATCGCTTGGGATGTACCGTGTGGTAGGGGAGGGCCACGACTGTTCCTTGTGACTATGCCACATGGCAATGTCGCCAATCAAGGTCGCCCGCAGGTGCAGACCATTTAAATATCCCCTTTGGCCGATTTTCTGCTCACTTCTCTCAATCACCTCTTAACCTAAACGATTTTCCTTGTGTAGAAGCAACTCCTTCTTCACCAAACCCTCTTCCCTCATTAAATCCACTCTAGGGTTTCCTCTAGGATCATTTATTTCATTTGGGAGATCATTTATTGAAGCTTGGCAACTAGGATTCAAGACTTCTCCTCACTTCCTTCCCATCTCAAGAACTTTGCAAGTTTTCTAGGGTTTCCCAAGTTTTCTAGGGTTTTTTATAAAAACCTAGATTGTGAGTTTTCCTAACCATTTTAAAATGAGATACATATCTTTACATGCTTTCTATCATTATTTCATGTTTTCTTCCATTGTGGGAATTATTTGTTAAATTTGACATAAACTTACTATGTTTGGAAATGTTGAGATATTGTGTACTAATTCCTCATGAAAACCTTGGTGAGTATATATTGTTGGGGGTTTATGGGAGATGATCTTGTTATATGTACATATATGGGTAATTATGTCATATGTAGAGTTATGTGAAATGGGGTTTGGCCTACTTTGGGTTAGATTTTTGGGATCATATGCATCTGTTTTACTCGATGTGAAATGTGTATAATGATGGATTATGTATTGGATGAACCACGAGTAGGCACTAGGAGGATGTAGTCTTGGGGTGTCACCTTAAAGGTATGTGCCTAGATCTCCGTCATTTGGAGTAATGCCTTGGAGGTAGTCTTCAAATGTGTCGAGCCTTCGAGATGTTGCTCATGAGAGTGAACATCAAGGTACATCGACTCTTGAGGTGAAACTCGTTGGTGTTTTGGGTTTCCCCCATTGATTCCTCTATGGATTATTATGTTTACAAGCTCTTAAATGATTATGCATGCTTTTGTTCAACTCACTAGGCTCGTTTGCCCTAACACTTGATTGGTTTGATGTGTATCTCAGGTTCTAGCGGTGCGACCGCTAAGAAGGTTTAGCAAGCCTTAGATGAGAGTTTGGGGAGAATTTTGGGACACCAATAAAAGATGTTCTTTTTGGGACTTAGATAACAACTTCTCATAATCAATTTTCTAGATAGGAATTAGATTAAAGGGTTGTTATCACTCATTTCTTTATCATTACAAACTTGTAATTATAACAGGCTTATATTGTCCCCTTTTTGGGAGAAGCTCGTGTTTTGGTATTACTTTATATACCACATTTCCTTTTCCGGAAATTTTTGTTTGTCCCAGTTTTTGGGGTGTTACAAGTTGGTATCAGAGATTTAGTGTAAGTGAACTAGGTGTTGACTCTATTATACCTAGACTTAAGTTGTTTGTGCCTACAGTATTACTGTCCATACGGGCAGGACATTTCTAGGTGGGGAGAGTATTAGGACTACAGAATTGCATTGATTAAGAAATTGTGATGATGGTAACAAGAATTCTTATGTAATGTACGTTCACGATTTCACTTGGCCTGTGCTATTATGAATTTATAAATACGTGAGCGTACTTGAAATTGTTATTATGATGATTGATCATTGTAGTAGTACGTACCAAACCGAGTATCTTCTAAAGAATTAACCGGCATGATCCTTATTGTGTGTGGCATTTCACAATGGTGAACACGAGGAGTCGAGTTGGGGCTCCCGAAGATGCTAACGTGGCGAGTGTAACCGCCCCGGAAACTGGGAGGCGAGCAAATCTGACGGTAAATCAGATTATTCCGCCGATTCCCACTATGTTGGAGGGAATTGTTGATGAGGTTCCTCGAGTGAACCTAGAGACCGAAAACCCAGTGATTCAAGAAGTGGATCCCCAATCGGTCCTATTGGCCTGTATCATGCAAATGATGAATTCTGCGATGGACAAGTGGGATGAGAAGCTCATGAAGGTGTTAGAGGACCGGGATGAAAACAATCGAAGGCACGAGACAGTAGCGGAAAATGCAGTGATCAGATTGGGGGGTACAGGTAACGCGATTGGAACTGAAGAGCAAGCAGTAAGGGCTGAGAGACGAAAAGAAGGGTGTTGCTCCTACAAGACCTTTCTATGTAGCAAGCCCCCAGAATTTGCAGGGACGACCAATCCAGTGGCATGCATGAACTGGATACAAGAGGTGGAGATGGATTTTGAATCAAGCGAGTGTGACGATTCTCAGAGAGTCAAGTTCGCATCCCAACTGTTTAGAGGGGAGGCTTTGAGCTGGTGGAACATCACTCGGACTGTGCTTACTCCGGGGTTTTGGCCAAGCTCACTTGGCCAACCTTCAAAAAGAAAGTGATGGACAAATACTGCAAAGAAAGGGCTCTTGACAAGATAGAAGAGGAGTTCCGGAATATGAAGAAGGGCAGTCTGTCTATTGCCAACTATTCAAAACAATTCATGGAGAAGCTAAGTCTGGTTGAGCATTTGGCAGCCAGTGAGAGGTCGAAGATAAAAGCTTATTTAAGGTGGCTGCCTGTGGAGATGAAAATGGGTGTGAGGAACGCCCGGGTGACTATAGTACAAGAAGTCATTGCGGAGTCCCAACTGGTAGAGGACGACATCATTCAAGAAAGAGAATAGAGGAGTCAACAAGGTGAGAAGCGAAAGTGGGAAGGGCCAACCGGGCCCGCACGACCATTCAAGCTGTTTAATGGGGGGAGGAACATAGAACCGCAACGTGAGATGAGGTGGTGCCTCATTTGTAAGAGTAAGCATTTCGGGCCTTGTAATCCGAGACCTTTCTCCAACACTACCGAGTGCTTCAAGTGTGGACGAAAGGACCATGTGAGTAGAGATTGCCCCTCCCGGGGCCGGTTTGTTTTGAATGTCGGGAGTCGGGGCACATCAAGAGAGATTGTCCCAAGCTGGAGAAGACACCAAGGGACTCCAAGTGGGAGCGTGCCGAAGAAGGAGATTCCACCGAAGGCGCCAAGTCGGGCCATCCAAATGACGGCGGAGGAGGCGAGAGAAACGACTGATGTTGTGTCGGGTACGTTCCTTGTAAACTCTCTACCTGCACGTGTTTTGTTTGATTCCGGTACGAATCGTTCGTTTGTGTCTACCACTTTCTGCAAGAATTTCACTACTCCTATTAGTTTGTTGAGTGATACACTAGTAGTAGAGGTAGCCAATGGGGATCATATGTTAGTCCAGGAACATTTTGACAGGTGTACCATAGATTTAGATGGAGATTCGTTTGCACTAGACTTACTACCGGCGGACATTAGGGGATTCGACGTAGTCATAGGCATGGATTGGCTAGCAAAGCACGACGCGTGTATATTTTGCTCCAAGAAGATAATTAAGGTACCCTCGTCGAAGGGTGGGGAAGTGATAGTCTACTTGGAGAAGAATCGAAAGGCCAACACGATCATCTCGTCCCTCAAAGCGCGAAAGAGCCTAGCCAAGGGGTGTACTTCATACTTGGCCTACGTTATCGACGCAAAACTCGAAAAAAAGATGTTGGGTGATGTGGAGGTGGTGTGTGACTACTCGAACGTATTTTCGGAAGATTTACCGGGGTTACCGCCGGAGCGCCAAGTGGAGTTCCATATCGACCTCACTCCGGGTGTCGCCCCGATTGCCCGTGCTCCTTATCGTCTAGCCCCGACGGAGATGCAAGAGATGATAACCCAACTACAAGAACTCCTAGAGAAAGGATTCATACGACCGAGCTCATCACCGTGGGGAGCTCCAGTTTTGTTTGTGAAGAAGAAGGACGGGTCCATGCGGATGAGTATCGACTACTGTGAGCTCAACAAGGTCACCGTGAAGAACAAATATCCACTTCCTCGAATCGACTACCTCTTCGACCAATTGCAAGGAGCGGGGTGTTTTTCCAAGATAGACTTGCGGTCCAGTTACCACAAAGTGTGAGTGAAGGAGAGCGACATTCCGAAGACGGCGTTTCGGATAAGGTATGGCCATTATGAGTTTCTAGTCATGTCATTCGGGTTGATTAACGGTCCGGCCATATTCATGGATTTAATGAATCGAGTGTGTCGACCTTTCTTGGACAAGTCTGTTATAGTCTTCATCGATGACATTCTGATCTACTCGCGAGACGAGGCCGAGCAAGGTCAACACCTACAGGAAGTATTGGAGATTCTTTGGAAATAGAGGTTCGCAAAATTTTCAAAATGCGAATTTTGGTTGCAAGAGGTCCAATTCTTAGGCTGTGCGGTATCAAAGGACGGAGTAAAGGTATCGACGAAGATTGAAACGACGATGAATTGGGAACCGCCGATGAGTCCGACAGAGACAAGAAGCTTCTTGGGTTTGACCGGCTACTACCGACGATTTATTCAAGACTTTTCGAAGATCGCCTCTTCGCTCACATCGTTGACAAGGAAGAACGTCAAGTTCTTATGGACTGAGACTCAAGAGAAATCCTTTCGGACTCTCCAAAAGAAGCTATGTGAGGCACCAATTCTATCCCTACCCAAAGGATCCGATGACTTTGTGGTTTTGTAACACCTGGAATTTTGTACGTATAATCTATCCCTAATAATCGCGTTTATAGTACTTCGGTATGCGGTCATTTTATAGATAAATGTGTCCCCAATCGAGATTAGTGGAATTGTTAAAAATAAAACGAAAATCAAGTTTTGGGCCTTCAGGGCGAGTTCCAAGTGAGTTGCGCAGACCTCAAACTCACATTAATCTAGCTTTGGGGGTTGTTTTGATTTTAAACCCAAATACCTTTCAAGCGAGTTCCAAGTGAGTTTCTTGACCCCAAACTAACTTCAAACTCACGTCGGTCGTTGTTTTGATGCCAAACCCAAATACCTTTCAGGCAAGTTTGAAGTGAGTTTCTTGACCTCGAACTAACTTCAAACTTATGTTAGCCATTGTTTTGACACTAAATCCAAATATCTTCCAGGCGACTTTCAAATGAGTTTCTTGACCCCGAACTAACTTCAAACTCACCCGAACCAAAAAAATGGGTTTAAAACCCCTTAGACGTTTTTTTTCTCATTCACTCCCTTTCTCATCACCTACCCATTCTCCTCTCTCTCATTTTTGCCCAAACATTAATTAATCTTCCAAAATCAAAATCTTCAAGAGTTTTTAAGAGATTGGAAGCTAGAGATTCAATCCTTGTGGATGGAAACTCAAGATCTTCATCTTCTTCATCTTCTCCAACTATCTCTCACCATTGTTGACCTAGTTTTTGGGGCTTTTTCCTAAAAACAAATTGTAAGTCCATCTTAAACTTCTAAACCATTATTCTTGTTAAAACCTTTCATTTTAACCTCCTAGAGCATTTATTTTGATGTATCATCCTTGTTTTGATGTTTTGACTAATTTTGGGTATTTTGGATGATTAGAGGATTGGACTAAGATTTGTTATGAATCTGAGTTTGTGATTACTTTTGGTACATCCTTAGGCTTTGGTTGTGACCCATATAAAGTTTCTAGTGATGGACGTTTGTGGATCTAAAGCCTTCACCAAAGGAAGCTCAAGATTGGGGTAAAACCTAGATTTAGCCTAAATCTAGCAAGGTGAGTTCAAATTGATTTGTGAAAACGTTGTACATGCCAAAAATGTCCATTTTAAAGTGATTATGTGTTTGCAATATTTTTATTCAAAAATTGGAATATTTGAAGAGGTTTACTCGTTTGGGTTATTTGGTTTATAAGTCTTGTGAAACACCCACATTTGGGATTTCTAGGCATTTTGATAAATAAATCATGTTGATACGTTTCATTGATTGTTTAATATATAAATGGAGGTCTTTCGATGTAAATGTCCTTTTAGTGTCTTATAAACCATTTTGGAAAACGCATATCCTTGTGTTACGAGGCATTTTGGAAAAATAAAGGTATGAGTTTATTTGGAAAATAGTTTGTCTTAACCCATGATGAGTTTTGGGTTAATCGTGCTTTTGGTCGTTAGGTTATCATAACCGTTGGTTAAAGGTGTTTTATTGTTTACACTGATATTTATTGTACGATAAAGTAATTTTGTTTAGCTTTGGCTCGGTTTGTCTAAAATGAGTCTTGGGGACATTTGTCCGGTTTAATAGCCCCCTTTTGTGGAATTTTGAGTATGATTGCGTTTATTACATATCATTTGTTAATTGCATGTTTTGAGTGCTTTGGTCATTCAATTGGAGTCATGTAATGTTATAGATTGTAATGCAGTGGATCCATAGGCATATGAGTCGGTCTTTATTATTTTAAAAGAAAAGGGGTGGTTGTTTTCATGTTGGGACTAGGATTAGTCATGGGGTCATCGAGAGGGCCTTATGGTGCGGGCTCGTGGAGTCATGCATCTGCCATTGGCCCCGTGATGTAATTTCTGAGTCTGTTTTTATGGGATGGTCATTTCCCATTTGTAGCTAGTTGAGACATTGGACCATAGGGTGGCAACTTGGTACGATTATGTGGGACCGAATACTAGCCATGGGTCGTAAATGTAATCCTAGTGAATGAGCCTAACTAGGAATCATTGGGTGCCCTCCCCCACATCTGAGTACGAGCCGGCGAGTTCGTGGCCTTGATCCTAGTATGGTGAGCTCAATAACTTGGAAAGTGGCCTACTTCTGTGTTCCGCCACAAGCCATGGAATTCGGGTCTCCCCCGTCACCGAAAGGTGTTGTTTTGGGTATTTAATTTTATCCATGTTTTTCTGTGACGTTTTGAGTTTGGAGTGTTCTCCATATGTTATAATTTCGGAGGCTTGAGTTTACTCATATTTCGGTCGTTTAGTTTATAGTGGTTTATTCGAAATTCAATATTTGAGTATTTACCATTATTAACGTTTTGAGTAAGTGTTGGGTTGCATTACTTCATGAAAGAATATTTTGGCGATGAGGTGTTCATCTATAAAATGCGTATTATTGGAAAACGGGTTGTTCACATATTTAAAGTAATTCATTTTGAAGGATCATGATTTAAGTTGCATTATTTATGTTTAATGCTTTTTATAATCATAATGAAAACTCTTGAACTCACTAGGCGTTAGCCTATCCTTTTTATTTATTGGCATGTGCATCAGGTTCCAATTCGGGATTAGTTCTAGCGACACTGTGAATATATGAGTGCTAGTTGTGTGCTCCAAGAAGTAAATAGCTTGGTGTAGTCTTCCGCACTTTGGATATAGCGACTGTCATTGGGTTTTAGTAACACCCGACTTTAAATAGTCCTTATGTAAGACTTTAATTATTTTGTTGACGGTTAAATCTATAATCGTATTTCAAGTGTGAACTTATCGTAAGAGATTTTATCCTTATTTAAGGTATTATTGAAAATTTTAAATTATTCGCTCTTTTCAAATATGAGGGTGTTACAAGTTTATAGCGACGCCTCCAAATTGGGTCTTGAGTGTGTCTTGATGCAAAGGAGGAAGGTTATAGCGTATGTGTCGCGACAACTTAAAGACCATGAGAAGAACTACCCCACTCACAACTTGGAACTTGTGGCGGTGGTATTTGCTTTGAAGCTATGGCGACACTACCTCTACGGGACGAAGTGTACACTCTTCACCTACCATAAGAGCTTGAAGTACATATTTGATCAAAAGGACCTGAACATGCGACAAATGAGGTGGTTGGAGCTTTTGAAAGATTATGATTGCGAGTTGCTTTACCACCCCGGTAGAGCCAACGTGTTGGCGGATGCATTGAGCCGAAAGAACTGTGGGGGTTAAGTTAAAGCAACCTTTTCTAGGATCGATGTTGTATCAATCCTTGTGGAAGACATCAAAGTAAATCAAGTCGAAGCACCTCGTGAAGAGAACCTCAAAGCCGAGATAATGGTGAAACAATGGGAACTATTAACGGAAGATAGCTGCGGCCTCAAGCTATTTCAAGGAAGGATATGGGTACCGAAGGTTGGAGGAGCCTGTGAGTTACTCTTGGAGGAAGCTCACAAATCCAAGTACTCTATACATCCTCGTAGTACCAAGATGTATAGAGATTTGAAGTTACATTATTGGTGGCCAGTAATGAAGCTCGATGTGGCCAACTATGTGAAAAGATGCATCACTTGCCTACAAGTCAAAGTGGAACATCAAAATCCTTATGGGAGTTTGCAACCATTAGCCATCCCGGAATGGAAGTGGGAACACATCACGATGGACTTCGTCACCAAGCTACCATGGACCTTAAGGGGTCATGATACTATTTGGGTGGTGGTGGATCGACTCACGAAGAGCGCACACTTTTTGGCGATGCGAGAGACGTTACCGACGGAAAAGTTAGCCAAGCTTTATATTGATGAAGTTGTATCACGTCACGGTGTTCCACTATCTATCGTTTCGGATCGGGATAGTCGGTTTACTTCCAAGTTTTGGGATGGCCTACAAAAAGAGTTACGCATGAGAGTCAAATTGAGCACGACCTACCATCCTCAAACAGACGGTCAAAGTGAGAGGACGATCCAGACTCTCGAGGACATGCTCCAATCGTATGTTATAGACTTTGGTGGTAATTGGGATTCACATCTACCTTTAGTAGAGTTCACGTACAGTAATAGCTATCACTCGAGCATTGGGATGGCACCGTTCGAGGTGCTATACGGACGGAAATGTAGAACAACGGTGTGTTGGGTCGAGGCGGGAGAAAAACAATTTGCCGGACCGGTAATCGTGCAACAAATTGCGGATAAAGTAAAAGGTATCTGGGAGCGTTTGAAGGTGGATCAAGATCAACAGAAGAGTTAAGCGGACAAGAAGAGAAGACTGGTCGAGTTCCAAGTAGGAGAGCGAGTTATGTTGAAAGTATCTCCATGGAAGGGAATCATCCGTTTTAGAAAGCATGGGAAACTTAGTCCCTGTTTTAGAAAGCGTGGGAAACTTAGTCCCCGTTTCCTCGGACCCTTTACGATATTGGAGAAGATTGGACTTCAAGCCTACAGATTGGACTTACCACCGGAAATGGATGGGATTCACCCTATATTTCATGTATGCTACCTTCGCAAATGCTTAGCCGAAGATGAAAGCGTTATCCTGTTAATGGAGCCGGAAACCATCTTGGAGTAAAAAACGGAGAAGCTTCGACATAAAGAAGTAACAATGGTCAAGGTTCAATGGAAGCACCATCGGGGAGCCAATGTGACGTGGGAATCTGAGGAGGACATGAAAAAAAGATACCCTCACTTGTTTTAATCTGTTGTGATTTCAGGGACGAAATCCTCTTTTAGGAGGGGAGGATTGTAACACCCGGAAAATCAAGGCAAGTGTCTATTAGTCATAAATTATTCTTGCACTAAATTTAACTTTTAGACCTTTAGCGTTTTAGAATTTGTGATTTAATCTTGTTTATAAGAAACCTTGTGGGAGACCGAGACCAAGCAAACAGTTGTGAAATCGATTGAAAAGTTCGGGCCTCGGGAGTGTGGGGCGACTGTGACTCGCGATAGTGCCCTTGGGAATAGTCGCTTGCCACAATCGTCGGGGGTGTACCGTAACCCATACGGCCCGTGCGATAGTGACACGGGGAACTGTCGCCCGTCACTATGGCTTGGGACGTACCGTGTGGTAGGGGAGGGCCGCGACTGTGCCTTGCGACTATGCCACATGGCAATGTCACCGGGCAAGGTCTCCTGCGGGTGCAGACCATTTAAATACTCCTTTTGGCCGATTTCTTCTCACTTCTCTCAATCACCTCTTAACCTAAACGATTTTCCTTGTGTAGAAGCAACTCCTTCTTCACCAAACCCTCTTCCCTCATTAAATCCACTCTAGGGTTTCCTCTAGGATCATTTATTTCATTTGGAAGACCATTTATTGAAGCTTGGCAACTAGGATTCAAGACTTCTCCTCACTTCCTTCCCATCTCAAGAACTTTGCAAGTTTTCTAAGGTTTCCCAAGTTTTCTAGGGTTTTTATAAAAACCTAGATTGTGAGTTTTCCTAACCATTTTAAAATGAGATACATATCTTCACATGCTTTCTATCATTATTTCATGTTTTCTTCCATTGTGGGAATCATTTGTTAAATTTGACCTAAACTTACTATATTTGGAAATGTTGAGATATTGTGTACTAATTCCTCATGAAAACCTTGGTGAGTATATATTGTTGGGGGTTTATGGGAGATGATCTTGTGATATGTATATATATGGGTGATTATGCTATATGTAGAGTTATGTGAAATGGGGTTTGGCCTACTTTGGATTGGATTTTTGGGATCATATGTATATGTTTTACTCGATGTGAAATGTGTATAATGATGGATTATGTATTGGATGAACCATGAGCAAACACTAAGAAGATGTAGTCTTGGGGTGCCACCTTAACGGTATGTGCCTAGATCTTTGACATTTGGAGTAATGCCTTGGAGGTAGTCTTCAAATGTGTCGGGCCTTCGGGATGTTGTTCATGAGAGTAAACATCAAGGTACATCGACTCTTGAGGTGAAACTCGTTGGTGTTTTAGGTCTCACCCATTGATTCCTCTATGGATTATTATGTTTACAAGCTCTTAAATGATTATGCATGCTTTTGTTCAACTCACTAGGCTCGTTTGCCCTAACACTTGACTAGTTTGATGTGTATCTCAGGTTCTAGCGGCGCGACCACTAAGAAGGTTTAGCAAGCCTTAGATGAGAGCTTGGGGAGCGTTTTCGGACGCCAATAGAAGATGTTCATTTTGGGACTTAGATAACAACTTGTCATAATCTCTTTTCTAGATAGGAATTAGATTAAATGGTTGTTATCCCTCATTTCTTTATCATTACAAAATTGAAATTATAACAGACGTATATTGTCCCCTTTTTGGGAGAAGCTCGTGCTTTAGCATTAATTTATATACCACATTTCATTTTCCGGAAATTTTTGTTTGTCCCAATTTTTTGGGTGTTACAGTGTTGCGGTCCAGTTTGCGCAGTTTAAACCCCTTAACCATAAACCAAACCGCAAATGGCGGTTTAGGAAATTTCCAAACCATCGGTTTGGTAGCAAATGACCAAACCGATCAAACCGAACCAAAAAAAGGCAGTCTGGTCCGACTTGCTTAGGTGGTTCGGGCCTTTTGTGTGTTTTGAACCAAAATGAACCAATAACATCTATATCCAAAATGAATTTTCTACCGATATAACATTATTAAAATATAATATACCGAACTGTGAAAAAAATGTCTATCTCTAAAATTAAAAAAAAAATTATTGAGCGAGTTGAAAAAAAGTTAAACAACTCCACCATGAAATAGTTGAATTTTGGACAAATATTGAGCAACTCGAAAGACGATTTGGAATTTTGGATTTGATCTTTGGCGAATTTCAAAATTTTGCCAATTTAGATAACATGGTCAATTGAGAAATGAAAACTAAAAACATATTGTTTTAGACGAATTTATTTTAATTGGGCCATAATGATTGAATCTACAACATAAAAACTAAATATAACTAATACATGCATTTTTTTAGCGGTTGGTTTGGTCCATACCGCTCAAAAAATGTTGAAACCGCAGACCAGATCGGTCCGAGCGGTTTGGCTACTTTTTATAACGGAACGTACCACCAGATCGCTCAAACCACCAAAAAACGGCCCGATTTGACTTGGTTTGATAGGTTTGAGCGATCCAATGGTTTTTTTAACATCCCAACCATATACGACCGACCCATATGCCTATGGATCAATTACATTAGAATTCATGCATAAACCGTGTGGTTATATAATTCGCATGTTAACCCACATAGTTTATGTTGGTCTCAACCATCAGATTTGTACGTAATACCAAGAGTATCTGACCAAAACACTTAGAAAAATAATATCTGTCAAAATCACTCTATTAATTGAATCCGATGATAGGAAACCTACAAATAGTTTCTCACTTAATCATCATCGAATTTGTCCTCATCTACAATCCGATCCTATGAAGATCGGATGAAACATCAGATAAGCAAACTTATAGATAGTATGTTCAGACTTCAGAAACCCTCATTCGATAAAATCAAGTTCTATGAGTTGGTCAAATCCAAAATATAACTTATATTCATATATAGAGAGAGATAAGATTTTTATGTAAAAGTCTTATAACTATCTGCGCTGATTCAAATACAAAAAGCCTTCAGCAAAATTGAAGATTAGTTGAAGTGAGACCATGATCATCACCAAAAGCGGATTGGTTTATCATCTAGCCAAAAGAAGATCAGTACAAGGTAAAAATCAAATAGTAGTCTGACAAATACTACTACTACTAGCAATTCGAATCTTGAAGTACAAACGTGGCCAGCAAGTTTGGCTCACCAACTGGTTTACCTCTCATTTTTTATCTAAGAAAATGTATAACATGTCAACATAAGCTAAAGAGCACCATTCACTTGGTACTTTGTTTGCTTTACTGTTCCCTCGGCATATGGAAGATGATGTAAGACAAAATGGTGTTTACATCAAGGACTAAAGGTTGAAGTGAAAGAGTACTAGGTTACATGGATCAACCACTCAGAAGAAGACATGCATAGAAGTTGGACATGATGCATGCTTTGGTGGCTATAAAAAGACACATTTGTTATTCAATGCAAATTACCCGATTTTAAGCAAAGAACATCCTTGGAGTGTTTCTGAAGTAAATTCAACATCATCATCAAAAGAACTTCTTTAGTTCTTCGGATCTGGAAGAGAACCCTTCTCCCTCCCTCCCTTTCAGTTAGCAAATTTATCACCTGTCAGATTGTTTACGATCATAGGTGTCTTACCTTCCTAACTTCCGCAACAAATATGTAATTCTTGTTTTATACAAAAATATAGAAGAAGAATTAAAAGTGATAATCTGTTGTGTTTGTATTCAACCCCCTTTCTACAAACATTTCCAGTGGAAGTCATCCCTTCCAGGACCAACAGTTTCTACATGGTAAACCCATTATGTTTACTTGGTAAACCCGTACGATTTTACCAACTTGCATATAAACTAGTGCAGTTTAACTTGGTATCCCACACGGTTCTTCCAAATCACTTATCATTCAAATTCATACATTTTAGGGTGTTACACCCTGCTTCTCCACTAAAAAACCCTCTTTCTTCATCTAGGAGATCCTCACCTACAACTTTGTTCTTCTCCCCTTCCTAATTGACCATTGTCCCTCATTTGCTCTGATGTGCTTTCACCACACGATCGTCGTTATTCTGTCGGTAGCCACATCCACCACTCCACTCCATCACTCCACTTTCCTCATGACTTTCAATTTATATGACCCATATTTCATTTTAGGTATATTTATTAATTTTATCTTTTTAATTTATTATTCATCAAATGCTATTTTTAAATGATTGACACATATTGATTTAACATTTACAATGTTATTTTAAAATAAACAAAATAATAACTAAATTATTAATTAAACTCAAAATACCAACTATTGCAAATTGATTAAAAATATTAACTTGAAAATTTACCAAATAAAATATCAAATATTAAAATTTTATGGTAAAAAACAATGTTTATTTCTTAAAGAATATAAACTATATAAATAATTAAATATAATCTATTATATATATAGAGGGTCATTCAAGGGAGAACTAAGTAATTTGTGGTAACCGTGAGATTCAATATTAACCACAAATCAGAAGATAAATTAGGAAATCAATAATTTTGGTAATTTTAATTAAAATTTTTAATTAAAGGTATTTTAGGTATTTTTTAGATCTCCTCTCTCTTCTCTTCTCTCTCCTCTATCCAGCAAATATTATTCCGGTGAATACATGATCCCCACTGTGATACACTTTATAAACATCGAAAATACGTGATGCACATTGTGATACACTTTGTAACGATCGAAAATACATGATAGCACACTATGATACCCTTTTGTAAACATCGAAAATACGTGATAGCGCACCGTGATACACTTTGTGAAGATCGAAAAAACATCGAAAATAAGTGATGCACACTGTGATACACCTTGTAAAGATCGAAAATACAGGATAGGGGGGCCATTCAAGGGAGAACTAAGTAATTTGTGGTAACCGTGAGATCCAATATTAACCACACTGTGTTAGGCCCCTATATAGAGGGCCACACTGTGTTAGGCCCCTATATAGGGGGCCACACTGTGATACACCTTGTAAAGATCGAAAATACAGGATAACACACTATGATATCCTTTTGTAAACATCAAAAATACGTGATAGCACACTGTGGTACCTTTTTGTAAAAGAAAATAAGAAAATTTAGGAATTAGGTTATATTTTAGGAATTAAACAAATTTACTAAAATATCATTTTCTATTTATTTAAAATTAATTTTAATTATTCTAAATGTGTGGCTCATATTGGATCTCACAGTTACCACAAACTACCTAGTTCTTATTTGATTAGGCCCCTATATATATATATATAGTTATTATATAATCTAATAAAACAAAAAACAAAAAAAAAGACAAAAAAGAGTAAAAAACCAAAAACATCCTCAAGTTAATTGACATTTTTAACTAGAGTTAATAAAAGGAACCAAAAGTGAAACAATATGACAACCCCAATAACCAAAACTGTATTTATTTTAAAATAAAAACGAAACTTTAATAGTGAGTGACAAACCATAACAAGGATGAAAGGTTTTTTTATCCAAGAATGGGTAAAAGCATGATTTGAATGTAAAAACAAAACAAACTGAAAAGGGTAAATTTGTCATTTATATCATACAGACTGTGTATTCAGCACAACAAACAAACAACAATTTATCTAAATCCATATAGACAACTTAATTCATACATGACTTAGGGACTGTTTGTTTACCTCTTAATGGTTCCATTAAGAGGGAACCTCTGAACCGCTAAGAGGTTTGACAAAAAAAAATCTGCCTTTTAATGGTTCCAAAACCCTCTGAATGATTTTGTATCCTGGACCTCCCTTAACCATTAAGCATCCTGATTTCATTCTAAACAATTACAAAACAACCATATTTCACTTTGAACTATATCATAAGTGTCTCTTAATCATTCTGACCACTTAATCATTCTGCACCAAACCATTCAGCAATTGCTAAACAACCCCTTAGAGGCTATTTGTTTACCTCTTAATGGTTCCATTAAGAGACAACCTCTGAATCGTTAAAAGGTGAATCTTGTTTGGCAAAAAATAGTCTGTCTCTTAATGGTTCCAAAACCCTCTGAATGATTTTGTATCCTAGGCCTCCCTTAACCATTCAGCATCCTGATTTCATTCTAAATAATTTCTCAAACAACCATATTTCATTTTCCACTATATCATAATAACCTTTTAATCATTATGTACCAAACCATTCAACAACTATCAAACAACCTCTTAATGAAAAAACAACTAAACCGACATAGTACGGATTAATGGGCTTGTAAAGATGATGGTAGTTGTCAATCCAGGCCGGCCCAGGCCCATTCGTAAATTTTAGATGTTTCAATTTAAATAATTTTTCATTTTTAAGTTTCGTTTCCAGATTTGCATTTAATAGAATTTCAAAACATAATGTCTACATTTTTCATATATGATTAAATGATACCCATTCTTGTTTATTTTAATACTCATAGAATTTTATCCCGACACTAAACCATATAATCATCATTGATCATACTTCATGTATTTGACAGTAGGGGTGTTTATATAAATCGTTAAACCGTACAAACGGCCCACACTCTATCCATCTACCGTAACATATGGTTTATAACTTTTACGGTGCGATATACGGTTTTCAATCATCAAACCGTTGTTTAAACCGCACCGCACCACATACTTTTATATATTTTATATACATAATCAATGAAAATACTGAAAAATTATTGATTATTGATTATTTATTAATTTTTCAGTTTTCTTTTTAACTTTATGTTACAACTTCATTAGTTATTTTCGTTTGTCTTTTGTTAAACATCATGGTCAAATTTATTTTGATGTTAAATTTTAAGATATATTTGGATAATGGAACTCTTTTATTTGCATTCCAATATTTTTAATTACGCATTTCGTACATATTGGAACTTTTTGTTATATGGAATATAGAAACGTCATGATTGAATTTATTGAAATTGTGATTTTATAATCATTGGATTAATTACATTAGGTACAAACTGCATAAACTACACTGCATCGCATTTTGTGGTGTTGTTTTTTATGATTTGAGGTATATGCGGTGCAGTTTAGAAAAATCTTCAAACTATATATACGATGCGGTTTACAGTTTGACCCTAAACCATACCGTAAACATTCCTAATTTACATTTGTACATCCTGCATTAAATATTGTACACAAGTTTATAAAAATTATTAATTGTTGAGAAATTGGAATAATTATGAGGATGGTGGTGGCTAAGGTCAAAGTCAAATCGTGTTTGCTGTATGGTTAGCTAGCAATAGCATTGATGGTGCATGCCCTTCCATTTTGACCTTTATATTATCATCATTGCAACTATAAAAATATGTTTAGTTCATCATACCAAATAATGCTTTAATTTGAGGTGGATTAAAAGGTAAGATATATACAGATCTGGCTATTATTTTAAAGAGTAGAATGGTTAATTTCATAATACCTCTAGCTTCTGAAAAGTATGAAAGAGAGAAGATATGTATGTATGAAATTTGAAAAGCTGAATATACGTAAGCAATAACAATACAAATAAAAGCAAGTATAGGAAAAACATAATTAAGGTGCTGAAACTATACAACTCTATTCTAACTTAGGGATTCAGTGACCTAATTAAGTATTGGGACACCAACCCTAACGCCTACTCTCTACATCTACAACTCCCTTCCTCCCGTCTAACTCTTTCCCCCTGAATCCGCTACTTTAGCCTTGCATCACTTAGAACTTTAATCACAGGTCATTTCCTAGGAAATGCCTAAAGTCGTCATGTCATCGGAAATGCTTAAAGCTGTATGTCCAACCTCAGTTATTCATCTTACGTCTTCCTCGGCCTACTCCTTCTCATTGTCCCCTCGACTGTCACACTTTATACCCACCTCATTGAAGCTGCCAATTGTCTCCTAGAAACGTGGCCAAACCAACACAAAAATTTTCTCCCTCAACTTAACCATGATGTGCGTAACTCCCAACATTGCCAAGAAGACCTCGTTTGGGTGTGTATCCCATTGTTCAAAGATCCATTTTATTTGAATTTTGAAACATTATATAACGTTTGGAAATGCTGAACCAATTTGGTGCATTGCAACAATAATACAAATACGCCACTTTCTCATTTCAAACTTTTAGTTTCAATAATCTAGACCAAAACCTTGGTTAATTAGTGCTTTATCTGAGACGTTATAGCGTGTGATCCTTTCGATTATTGTCACGTTGACAGTAACAATAAATCTCCTTCATTATTATAATAAACAATTTTTAGCCACAAATAATTACTACCAAGTGACAAATTAACTTTAGCTAATTCAACCCATTAATAATTTGTGTGGCCATGATCATTTATATATAAACATGTCCATTTGTCTTAGATGTCCATATCGAACACGATACATGGTTCATGTCATTTTTGCTAGGTTCAATCTATAGTTTACTGATTCTGTCGCTAAAGGCTTTGGCTTTACTCAAAGAAAAGACTTGATCCAAGGAACTATACAAGTATGGTGGGAGGCCTAAAGTCTTTCACGTTGACCCGGCCCGACATGACGTTTGCTGTGAATCAAGTCTTTCAGTTTATGCATGCTCCTCGACAAGCACATCTACAAGCTGTCAAAAGAAGACTCCGATACTAAGAGAACCAACGGGTCTAAATGCATCACTTATATCATACAAGAAGGACTCAATCCTATCTTTGATCATGCGAGTCTCACCATATAATATTATTATATTATCACTCGGTTACAGTGTGATTAGATTTAATGTCATAGTGTATGATTCAATCATGATAGCCTTCATGGTCAAAGGATGTTATTATATATACTTTGAGTACATAAGATACACTTATGACACTTATATGGCATCACATGTAATGTTCTTATGTCGGGTCTGTCTAGTTCACAAATTCGCCAACTTGTTCATGCATGTAGACTCCATATCAATATATCGTTTGGCGGATCCATAATTTTTTCTTGGTGGGAGCACCTTTTAAGGTAGATTAAATGTCCGCAAAGTTGTCCGGTGCATTTTTAGTCTAAATCCACCATTTCGAGAGATTTTAAAAGTTTTTTAGTTGATTTCAAGGGTTTTTAAAGTTTTTTTAGAGAGACTTTTTCGGTTTTTTAGTTGATTTCGAGAGTGTTTTTTTGGTTGGTTTCGTTTACTGGGGGAACTTAAGGTATAAAGTTAAAAAAATATGTTTTTCCCCAAGAAAATCTCCTTAATTAACAATAAATGAGACATTTTTTTAATAAAAATTGACTATTAATCTCAACCATCCAATATCAAGATGGATGGCTTGGATGAGTTCACAAAGTTAACAAGAATATCAATGTTAACAAAAGAACTCAACCCTATATATATACTAGTGTTGGGCCCGGGCATTGCACGGGAGGAATAAATTTTTTGTTGGAATATTGAACCGAGTTAAAATGAAATGTAATTTCTCTGTTAACAGTTAATGAAATACAATGTTAAAAACGAATGTATTTTCATAAGTGGTTAACTTGCATATATTCTTAATCGTTTGTTGTTATGACTTTGTGCAATATTATTGGTAATAGTTTTGTATTATATTATTTAAAACTCAAACGACATGTCTCACAACATATTTATCTGACTATTGACTTCAAGACCTCATAGTATTAGTCGATAAAAATAAAGATATGTATATATATCTTATTCCCCTACTTCGAAAAATATGATTGTGGGTTTTGAAAAATATAAACAAATCCCAGTAAATAAAATAAAATATAAAAAAGTAGTTTTTCAAAGAAACAAAAATATAGTGGAATACCTTTTGTTCAGTTGCAGGTTCCGCCATTGACACCCGACCGTTCGTCTTCTTCTTGTACTCGGATGATACATAGAGAAACTATATATATTTATAGTGAATGTAGAGAATATTAAAAAATACGTATAGATTTTATATTATGCTAATATAAAATACGTGTAGATTTTATAAAATAAAATAGATTTTATATTAGCAAAAAAATACGGAAGAAAAAAGAGTTTATATTACATCTCATTATGTAAAAAGATTTTATAAAATAAAATATGGAAAAAGATTTTATAAAATAAAACATGGAAAAATCAGTATGAGATGTAATATAAAAAAATACGGAAGAAAAAAGATTTTATATTACATCTCATTAATATATATTTAAATGTAAAATCTACATTTAAAATAGATTATGCTAATATAAAATCTATTTTATAAAATCCTCCACCAAAAAAACAGATAGTTATATTAATAAATGAGTATCCATTCCACAAATAGATGATTATGTGAGATACTGTGCTTGGAAAAATTGTACCAAAGCATTAAGAAACTGTAAATTAAGTAATTGGCTTTAATTAGTTGTAACTTACGCTTAAAATGTTGTAATTAAGAGTTTTTTATATCGTTTTTATAATATAGTATAGATATAGGGGAGAGATCAAATGGAAACCACTCTAATTTTGCAAACCGTGGAAACCGTCGATTTAATCGATTAAGTTAATGAAATTGTTTAATTTGATGAAATTGTGTCATATAATTATTTTGGTAATGAATATATTTATGTTTTTTTATGTAAAAATAAAATTGTTTCATGTATTTTCTCATTCTGATTAAATAGTTTCATGCATTTTTTAATTCTGATGAAACTTTTTCATTTTTACATAAAAAACACAAATATATGAAACAATTTCTTCGAGAAAAGAATTATATAAAACAATTTTACAAATTCATGAAAAAATTTCATTGAAATCGACGGTTTCCATTATTTTCAAAATTAAGGTGGTTTCCAAATAATATATATATATATATATATATATATATATATATAGGGAGGATCAAACGAGAACAGTAACTATTTAAAAGAACACAAAAACTAACAAAATCATTAGTATTTTACATTAACGGGCAAAAAAGTCATGCGGACTTGAAGTCGCGGCCAAAGTCTCTTTTTCGTGTGCTAATGTAAAATCACTAATGGTTTTGTTAGTTCTCGTGTTCTTTTAAATATGTATTATTCTCGTTTGAACCCGACTATATATATATATATATATATATAAAGATTTAACTGATAATTTTAAAATCTATTAAAATAAGTTTTTAACTTATTACTTCATATGTACAACTTACTAAGTTATGTGATTAAACTTCAACTTTATTGATAAAGAATACACGTTTAAATATATGATAAGTATTGAGTCCTATTAATACATCATAATACACCATAAATTTTACATGTTTTTTAATATAAGGATTTGTATTACTTTTTCGTTCTCTTCTTACAATAATATTTTGACAATCCACTGCCAAAGCTCTTGTGGCAATGAAGGTTCACCTGCGATAACTCCAGGTCATTCATGATTGCCCAAAGATTAATCGGTGCACGTAAGCTGACCCAAAATCCACGATTACCCAAAAAAGAATATTTTGACATTCCACTTTTTTTTGGAAGGGTGTCCTAGGCTATGCCTAGACTAATCCCTTGGCAAATTATTGACTATAAGACATCAGCCTTGATTAAATCTCAGTGACCACAATTGTTGTGTACACATGGATTCGAACCCTGGGTAGATGGGATATTCCACCACATCCCCTAGAGCCTTAACCAATACGCAACAACCCTTGTGGTTGACATTCCACTTTATTGGAGAGGGATATAACTAATACATATACATATACAATATAAAAGTTTAAATTTATTTATTGAAATTGATGAGGAGTGGTTCAGTAGATTATTAGTAGAAGACATAAGCTAAAATTTAATATTAGGGTTTGTTAAAAGATTCTAAATCTTACCAAATACATTATTGTTTCTATAGAGTAAAAAAGAGTACATGAATTAAACAAGGGTGATTGAAGAAAAGAGTAAATATCATTTTTCAATTGTAAACAGAACAATTATTGAAAAATTTGGTTTTTTAAATATATAATATTTATAGAAGGCAACTACTCAAACATATTTTTCACTTTTGGTGATGTTTGAGCTTTTAACCTCTTGAAAGGCATATTAATGTTCTAAAAGACTCGCCATGACAGCCGTCGTGACTCGTCATGACTCAAAACTTGTATTCGCCACCATGTTAAGTCTATGGCATGCCATGATTCACAGTGTGGTTTTTAGTGTTATTTTTTCTATTCATCCTCTTACTTTTTAGTTTTTAACATATACAACCTAATTTAAATTGTTCAATATCCTTAAAAAAATTGTGGTAATGTTGTGACTCCTAAGAGCATCTTCAACAAATTCTTAAAATTGAAAATTTTTGGGATTTTTGTTCCAATAGATTCTCTAGATATCCTTCTCTAAAATGAAAAAATAGGAGAGATAAAAAAAATTCTCCAAATTTGAAAAAAAAAACTCTCCAAAACAATTAGTTACGAAAGATAAACAATTTTTTATTTAACCTACCAATGAGAATCCTTGAAATTAAATGTTTAGGAGAGATATAATATTTTAATAATATAATTTCTATTTTTTTTTTGAAAATCAAATATATTAAACCAACAACACACCATTGAACCATAGGAAGGATTGCAAGAAGCAAACCACCGAACACAAAACATAGAATAAAGATCACATGACCCATGCAGCAAAAACAAGAAAACAGGAACGAAAACCAGTAGCATCTACACAAGACCGAACCAGCCTCGAACAGAAACATGGAAGAGAAACGGCTGTTGAAGCCAGACCCAAAGAGCGTCGGACAGACTCACCGCGACCACTTGTAGACTGGATCAATGATCAGCCGATCCTCATACACTTCTCGGATCTGTTATCCACAGGTTCCAATCAATCTTTTTCTTCCGAGTTCTCCTAGAAACCCATTCAAAACTTCTCCGTTGAAATTCAAAAAATAGATTGTCCAATTTCGTTTAATTTTGATCAAAGACAATACGATTACGATGGGACCATAATAGATATATAAACGCCCAGATCACTTCCAACCAAAGTTTTGGGCTCGACCCATTGAAGCCGAGTCCAGCAGTCCCTGATTGATCCAACGTTTCTGAAATCCATCCTCCACCAACGAGCCACATCTTATTGACCTCTTCGCAATGCATTAACGCGTGCTCCACTATTTCAACGAAATTGTCACACCGCGGACAAAGTGTGGAATTTATATCCACTCCCATTTTGTCAAGTATTGCTCTACATGGAATCCTCTCCATCCTTACTCTCCAAATTAGGATATCGATCTTCTTTGGAAGAATTTTAGTCCATCTTCTCTCCTCCCCGCAGTCCACTCTATTCTCCACCTTGTCGTCGATTGAAGACTTTAACTCAATTAGCGAGAACTTCTCGTCCGTCCCGAGCATCCACTTCACTTTATCAAGGCTATTCTCCTTTAGTCTCACGACCTGCATCAAAGAAAGAAGATCATGTAGCTCACCCTTTTCCCTCCCCCTCGGCTCCCTCCTCCAACCCCAACTCCACGACCACTCCTCCCCTACCCAACTCCCTCTCTCGAAAATTTTAGTATCCTTCTTAGATTCAAGTTGCCAAAGTCGGTTAAACCTACACTTCAACAACTCATTTCCTAACCATCTATCCGACCAAAAACTAGTTTCTTTTCCATTCTCTACTTCTTTCCCGAATGAAGAAGGAAAGTCTACCCCCAATTTCCCCAAGTCGTTACCAATCTTTACAATACCTTTCCATACCGATCTACTCCCCCCCCCCCCATAATCCGATTGTCCCTACCCAAAAGACCGCCCTCACACCGTGTATGCTTTTTATGACCTTCACCCATAAAGCCTCCTTCTTACTAAGAAACCTCCACCACCACTTACCCAACAAGCCCCAATTGGTTGATTGTAAGTTCCCCACGTTAAGATTGCCTCTTTTAAAATCTATTAACACTCTTTCCGAATTCACCCATGCCACCCCGCTCTTCGCGTTAGACCCATTGACCCCCCCCCAAAACCGACTCCTCACCCTCTCCAACTAACTAATCACTCCTCTCGGGGCCCGAAACAGCGAGAAATAGTACAATAAGATACTACCTATATAAGACCGATTTAGTCAACATCAACCTACCTCCGAACGACATAACCTTAGCCTTCCACGAAGCCAATTTGTTTTTCAATTTTTCCACCACAATATTCCAATTTTCTATTCGATTCATCGCCGCTCCCACCGGAAGACCAAGATATATAAACGGGAGAGTGCCACTTTCGCATCCCAAACCCTTAGCCAACTCTTGAGTTTCATCCACTCCAACCCCTACCCTGTAAAGTTTACTCTTTCCAATATTGATCTATAGATCCGACATCAAGTGGAAGCACTTTAAAATTTTCACATTTAAGGCTCTCCACGTACCGAAGAAGATTACATCATCGACATATTGGAGATGTGATAGCACCACTCTGTCTCTTCCAACCGTGAGACCTTAGAATATTCCTTTCTCCTTTGCTTCCAACATAAGTACGTTCAAACTTTCCGCCACCACTAGGAAGAGAAATGGTGCTAGGGGGTCTCCTTGTCTAAGACCTTTCTCCATCTTGAACTCCTTCGTTGGCGAACCGTTTACCAACACCAAAATCATAGAGGATGCTAAACAAGCTTTTATCCATTTCCGCCATTTAAGTCTGAACCCCATGTCTTCAAGTGTATCCAGAAGGAAGTACCATTCCACACTATCATATGCCTTCTCGAAATCTACTTTGAAAACCAAGCCTTTGTTCTTTGACCTCCGGAGATCCTCGACCACATCATTTGCAACTAGCACCCCATCAAGTATATACCTCCCTTTTAAAAATGTCGATTGTGTTTCCCTATTAGTTTCCCCATTACTTTTTTCATCCGTTCCGTCAAAATCTTCGAAATAATCTTATAAAGTACACCAATTAGGCTAATCGCCCTAAACTCGTTGAGTTCAATAGGATTCGGATTCTTTGGAATAATGGTTATGAACGACGCGTTACATCCTTCACTAAGCTCCATCACTTCCCAAAATCTGGAAATAGCCTTCAAGATGTCGCTCTTTATTATAGACCAAAACTTTTTTATAAAAGTGAATGTTATTCGATCCGGACCCGGAGATTTGTTACTCCCACAACCTTTGATCGCATCCCATATCTCGTCTTCTAAAAAAGGTCTCTCCAAATTCTCCGCTTCACCCACCGAGAGCTTTTTAAACTTCCCGGTCGACAATCTAGGTCCGGGTTGACATTGAGACTTGAATTTTCCCTTAAAATGCTCTAACACTGACCCTTTAATCGTGTTTGGGTCTTTAGTACACACTGCATGACGTTTAATCCTTGGATTCCATTCACTCTTATTTTCTTCCTAATCGTCGCATGAAACAATTTCGAGTTTTCATCCCCATCCTCTACCCATTTTAACTTTGCTTTTTGACGAGCCATTCGGGATTTCTTTTCCTCCGCTTCAAACCATTTCTTCCGTGGTACCAACCATCTACCCTTTTCCTCTTCATTGAGGCTTCTACTTTCGGATAACCCTTCCAACGTTCTAGCCATCTTCTTGTTCCTATCCAACTCTTCATCTAAAACTCGAAAATTGCCACTACACGAAGTCTTCAAGGCTACTTTCACATTCTTTATTTTTTCAATAACCATCCGATCCGGATATTTTGCAACCACCTCCTTGCTCCACACCTCCCTAACCACGTTTTCAATATTATTTCCTTCTAAACAAATGTCGAAAAGATTGAACGGCTTGGGCCCAAAGTTTAGATCACTGTCACATAACATAATCGGATAATGATCTGACCACTATCTTTCCAATGCCTTGACCACCAAAATTTTCCATTCTGAGCAAAAGCCATTTGAGACAAGAAACCTATCCAATTTTCTATACTTCCTCCCGTCATCACTCACCCTTGTAAACTTTTGTCCGCCCATTGGAATGTCCACCAATTGACAATTCCGGATGAATTCGTTAAAGTCCTCCGTCTCTTTATTACTAGTTACCGAGTTAAGCCTTTCGTAATCACCTCTCACCTCATTAAAGTCTCTAAACACACACCAATTAACCTCCTCTTTTTTGCACAACAATTCTATCATTTTCCACACTTCCGCTAGCTCTTTAGGATCTCTTGGACCGTACACTTTCACAAATCCCAAAAGCTCCTTCACTCCCACCTAATTACTTACTACCGCCACAAAACTTTTTTCCACAATAAAAAACTCACATGTTAACACTTTTTTTTATCCCAAATCAACATTATTCCTCCCGAGCTTCCCACTGCTTGAGATTGAACAAAGTCCCCATCATCACACCCCCATAAATTTGTGATTTAAGAATCATTCTACATTTTTTGTTTTGTCTCTTGAATGTTAATCATTCTAATTTTCTCCTTTAAACAGATCTATTTTGCCCACCTTTTTTTCTACTCCTCCCAACCCCCTAATATTCATTGAAACAACTTTCATAGGCAAAAATAACGATGATCACTTACCTTACCTTCTTTACTTTTTACCTCCTTTCTTGGACTGACCACCTTTGTTGACCGCATCCCAAGAAAACCCTAACTTTACCCTAAATTCTTCTAAGGATTCAGAAAATTCCGAAATCTGCACCCCATTGGATTGTGAAATTTGACGCACCACCCAAACGGGTCCTTTTCTTGATTCTTACCAATCTCACCCGCTCCGAAGTTTTAGATGCAACCGGCCCGTTTTTTTGAGCGGTTGCTCGTGCCATCTGGTTAATCGTATGGAAACTCATTTTTCCTCTCCCGGATCCGCTTCCTTCGCCTCTTTTAAAATTTGAATTCTCGCCAAACCCTCTTTTCTCCCTCCCCTTCTCTACGCACTTTGCCGAAAAACCTTTCATGTTTTCATCTACTTCGTTTTCCTTTTTATCCTTCATCGAAAAAATTTCATAATCCCTCAGAGGAGACACAGGTTCTACCAATGATGTTCTTACAATTTATGGGTTATCATTATTGGGTAACTGAGGATTAGATTCTATTGGTTTATTGTCTTTAATTGGACTCAGCAACACCTCCTTACTTTTGATTGGGCTTATCAGGCCCGAATTTGGTTCATTATAAACCTTAACCTCCTTCTCATTTGGGCCCACCATGTTTAATGGCCCATTTAGCTTAGCCACCCCACCTCCCACGAGATAGGAGACTCCCCCTTGATCTGCCCTGCCTGATACCCCATGGAGGGACGACGCCTATTTTGTATTCACGTAAGCTGTCGTGCAATTAAGATGGGACTGTTGGTCTCCCCCTCTAAACTCCTGCTGCGGTTCCAACACCGGCGGCGACTGTTTCGACTCCAACGCATCCTTCTCCGTTTTATATTTCCCATCGACCACCTTTATCCATTCTCTTTTCGAACCCTAATTTCCGACGCCTCCTATGTTGCCTTCAAAGAGACTTTCCTCGCGTACCAATCGTCTTCCCTGACTCCTTCCTCTGACCATTCAGACGGGATGGCCGAATCTTCTCCCCCACCCCCATCACTAAACCTGTATTCTTCCTCCCACGATTTATGAATAACCCTTCCCGCTTCCACTGTCCAGACTCTGTAGAAAAGGTCGTCTATTTTGATGCTTCTTAATTCGTCAATAATCGAACAGATTGATGTTTCAATAAGGACCATGCCATATTCCAATGACTGGCTCTCTTCCTATTCACAATTAGCTACTTCAATAACGGTGCCCCACTTGGCTGCGATTTTTTCGAATACGTCTTGCTTCATGCGTGTAACGGGACTCCTGAGATGTTCAACCACACTAGCCTCTCGGCTGAACAAAAGCCTACAGACCATCTTCAAAGGTTTCTAATCCAATGGTGTATCCATGATTTCTGTTATTCAACACATTTAACATTGTTTCTTCATGTACAAAAGATAATAACATATTTCTACCTCCTAAAGTTTTGATCGAACATTTCGGTAGATTCCCGGAGCTGCAAAGTGCTTGAACCGCTACCATGTTATCCATCATCGATAAGTTTCCTACCAAGCATCTTCTTAAATTTCTCCTAAACTCCTCGTGCGATGACCACCTCCCTACCACTTCCTCTACTTTTCGGTTACCTGTCTCCTCTACATCATCCCTGTTCCGTCCCTCCTCCGTCACCACATCCCGGTACGACCTCGAGGAGGTTCTAACCATTGGCTGCTGATTTTGGTTTGCTCTTAATGTGTTTGGCCATCCTCTTCCTCTACTTAGGATTTCTCTCTTCCCATTGTTGTCCACGAATACCCTCAACCGATCCATATTCCGTTAAGCTTCCTTTCTAACTCATCGATGCCCCTTACGTTTTTGAATCTCACGAACCTGAACCTCTTCCCATTTTTCATCCTCCTTGGAGCCATGTATATGTCGCCCACATCCCCAAATCTCTTGAATGTTATCCACAAGCTCGGAACGTCCCAATTTTCCGGAAAATTGAAGAATAGGAATGAGGTCATGTTCCGATCGAAAGCATTTCGACGTTGATATTGGATTCCAATTGCATCCCTGTACTGTTTCACGCCATCTCAACCCCTACTCTCACTCTGTCTCCTACCCTCACTCTCACTCTCACTCTCTCTCCTCTCTCATTTTTTTAATATAATTTCTATTGCAATATCTAGAATGGAGAAAATGTTGGAAATGAACATAATTTTTTATATATATTTCAACTTTTGATTCTTCATTTTAGAGTTGACCTCATCGTCGTATCACACATCATTTAATTTGGAAATTTCCCTTGACACATAAATGTTATAGATAATTAAATGTCTTTAATAAATATAAAAAAGATTTAAAAGCACAAATGATTAATGTTTCGGTTTTAGGAACTTGCTTATGTACATTAAATATCCAAATAAAACAAAATTAATAAAAAAATATTAAAAATCAATTAAGGAGCATAATCATTGGATGGGATAAATCTCATACTCTTTGAATTAAAAGATTTATTAATCTAAATTTCTGAATCTTGGTTTTCAAGATTGATTATTACGTGATTAGAAAGTCGAACTAATTAATGAATTGGGATGGTAAACACAAATTATGGGTATGCTTTGTTTTTCAAAACAAATCTACCTAATACACATGCATATGAAAGAGATTCAATTATTTAAATCAAATTTATCTATGTTAATTCTTCGTATTTAGAGATTAATATAGGATGTGATGTATCGATATGAGATGCATCAGATCAATACCCGTATCAAGCGCGATTCATGATTGATTTTGAGGTTAAAAGTGATCAATGGTCGAGATCTTTTATTACCTTCTCACCTTAACTCTTTTTCCCATACGATCTTTCATCTCTCTCTCTCTCTATATATATATATATATATATGTGTGTGTGGGGGGGGGGGGGGATAGTGTAGGAACTTTTTTTCGCGGGAACAGTAGAAACACCTGTATGGCATTTGGATGAAACGTGCCCAAAGATCCAACACTATGATGGCAATTGTAATAACCTTAAATCACCTTTGAAAATTTTTAGGCATATGGTGGTCAAATTGAAAATGGAAGAGTTAGAGTTCTTGTGGGTAATTTTGGAAAGTATATAAAGAAGAGAAAACCCTAAAATACATTTCCCTGATTTTATTCTTGTGGAGTGCGGCGACTCTAGAGAGAATAGGGAGAAAGTAGGAGAGTAATCTTGGAATTGAAGTTTTGTAAGAAATCAAGAAGGATTCAAAGCAAGAATAGAAGGTTTTCCATTGGAGGTAATCATTCTTACATACTTGCCCTTTTTGTAGAAGAAATTTTGTCTCAATATGAAATATCTCAAATCAATAATGAATCTCTGGAAGAACCTTTTTAAAGTTTTAGTGTGCTGTGAAAATCAAGGAATTTAAGATTATCATCGATTGGATTTGAGGGTGATGTTGGGGTTAAATTGTGTTATTTGATAAAGTAAAAGGGGAAGGAGGTAAACCTGTGTCGGCGATTTTATCTGGTAAATGGGAATTGTCGATAATCGCCACCCACAACGCGTTCGATGAACATCAGGGACCGATGAACCGGAAACCACTCCAACCGAGAATCCCCCGGGAGCAGGTACCATGAAGCCGAAGACTCCACCCGGGAATCCCTCGGGAGCCGCTACAATCGGGAATCCCCCGAGAGACCACAACCGGGAGTCGACACGGGAGCTGGCACCAGGACTGGACCGAGAGTTGGAGCCAGGCTTAGACCCGGGAGTCTTGGGGAACCCCGATGATTTAGATCGGGAGGGCGATAACCCAACCGAGAACCGGGTTTGGATCCGGGATGCACCCGATGGTCACTAAAAGGCAGGGGGATGGACAGTTCGACCACTTAGTTGTTTCCTTCATTTGTCGAGCAAGTAGATTGAACTAAGCTAGAACCCGGATAGGTTAATCATGTTCCATCTTTTAATGTGTAGGGTTTGTGTCGGTTGGTGAAACATACTTGTGTTGAGCTCTGTGAAAATCAGGTGAGTTCCTTTCTTTTAAATTTTAAGTAAATGAAACTGATGGCATGTTTTTAACTCCTTCTCAGACTTGAAAGCATGTTTGTATGTAACTGAAATGGTTGATAAACGTTTACTTCTTTACACCTGTATGTTAATGCATATTTCGTTATTAATATCGGACTGTTGTCAGTTTATGTACCCTTGGCTGTGGGAAAGTCATATGAACTGAAGTATGAACCGTGTGCCTTGAATTTGTTTCTCGAGCACACGGTCATGACATCTACTAGGGGGCGGATAAGGATCTACTGGGGCCCCCAACATCCGTAATTTCGATGTTATGTATAAAATAAATCTAGAGAAAACGGTCGAGGAACGGCCGGGAAAAATGGTCGGTGAAAGGTCGAGAAAACGATCGAGGAACAGCCAGGAAACCGGTCGGTGAACGGCCAGGGAAACCGATCGGTGAATGGCCGAGAAAACGGCCGAGGAACGACCGGGAAAACGGTCGGTACAAGTATGGCTAAAGTGCCTAGCGAAAGTGACATATGTCTCCTTCACCATAACTCCATTTGAGATGATTCATTTTGCTATGGTTTCGCATTTGAGAGCTTTTCAAGGATAGATTTATAATTTTGGGAAGATTCAATAGTATTTGGTGGTAGATTGGAAGCAAATGTCAAGAGCTTGTCATCATCACCTCCACCTTCAAGAAATTTGAGGTTTTTTAGGTTTTCACCAAAACCTAAGTGCTGAGTTCATCCTTCTAGTTTCTAAACTTTATTATAAGTTATAAATGCTCCATTGATGATTTCCTAGTGATTATGTTTCTCAAATTTCGGAATTGATGATTTTGGAGAATTTAGGTCAAAATTAGGGTTTTGGCCAAAATTGGGCCTTTGACATAAAATGTTTGGAGAACGATTCTAAATGGTTGAATATGAATATTTATGGTTTTTAACTTGTGGATCTAGGTTTTAGGAAGGATTATCTTATGGATTCAAGTTTCTTCAAAGGAACTCAAGTTGGGGGAAAATCTAGATTTAGCCTAAATCTAGCAATGTGAGTTCAAGTTGATTTGTGAAAACGGTGTACATGCCAAAATCTCAATATTTAAACGTTTATATGTTTTACATGAAATTATTAACTATTGAGTTATTTGATGAGTTTAGATTATTTAAAGTGTCTAACTTTATAAACTTGTAAAACACCCACATTTGGGATTTTGGGCATTTTGATATATAAATCATAAACATTGGTATTTTAATGATTTGTTTTAGGGAAGTGGATTTTTGAGTGTCAATGTATTTTCATTGTGTGTTTTGGAGAAATGCTTGATTTTGTGTTATGGGACATTTTTGAAAGAATAAATGGTATAAACTCACTTGGAAAAGGGTTTGTCCCAATCTAAACTATGTTGGAGTTATTTACATATTTTAGAGCATGGGGTTTGTATAAATGCGGGTTGTTTACGTTTGATTTTAATTTATGATTTTTAACAATTGGTCTTTTGATTTGTTGAGCCTATAGCTCGGGTTGGACTTTATTGGGCCTCGAGGACAATTGTCTGGTTTTAATAGCTCAATGTAGAGCATTTGATTATAATTTGCAATTACTGCATATTATTTGAGAATTACATGTTTTGAATGCACTAGTTCATTCGTTTGGAGTCATGTAATGTTTTTTACTGTAATCCAATGGATCCATAGGCACTTGAGTCTTTACGTTCAATGTCGGGACGATTATTTTTCCTCATTGTAGCATGGATAGGCATCGGGATTTATGGTAAGTAAGTTGTGGACCCGTGGAGTCGGGCATTGTCCCATGAGCAGTAAGGTGTAATCCAAATGTGCTTGTATGTTTGGTATGGATTTGGATACCTCGAAGTATAGACCTAGATGGGTTGAATTTGAATCTCCACGGGCAAAAGATCTATAGGGGTTGAGCTCGATATGTCTTATGAGTATAATCCATGCGTTTTTGGTTTTACTACATAGTTATGTGACCTACTTTTGTGTTCCGTCACGTGCAATGTAATCGGGTCCCCCCGTCACCGAAAGGTGTTGCTTTGGGTATGGAGTTTTATAATCCATGTTTTCGGTGACGTTTTGAGTATGGGTTGTTACCCATGTTCTGTGGTTTTGAATGTTGAACCTTATCCATGTTTTGGATATTTTGGATGATAGAGTTTATCCACGTTTTTAGTATTTGATTATTAAAGTATCAGTTATGTCTTACGTGAGATTTGGGTTTTGGATTTATATTCGTAGGAACGTTTTGTATTGTGGTTTTAATCACGAAGATGATGAATGTTGAAAAAGAGGTTGTTTTCTGACTTAATGTATTTCATTTTGGAAATCACGATTTAAATAACATTCTTAAAGTTTATTGTTTTATATGTCTATAATGAAAACTCTTGAGCTTACTAGGCGTTAAGCCTAACCCTTTTTATTTGTCGGCATGTGCATCAGGTTCTGGTTGGGAATAGTCCTAGTAACGTTATGAAGAGAGGAGAGCTAGTAGTGTGCTCGAGAAGCAAGTAGCATTGGCGATGTCTTCCGCTTTGGTTTTGTGAAGAGCAGCTTGTATTGTATTAAGTAGCACCCGACTTCGGTTTAGTCCTTGTTTAATGTTAGAGTTTATAATATTTGAGGTTAATTATAGAATTTTATATTTGAGGTATGATGACTTTTGATTTGTAGGAGGAAGTGTTGTCCTCCATTTGATATTATATCGAGATTTTTAATTAGTTGCTTTCACCAAATTTGAGGGTGTTACATGTCAGTTTATGTACCCTTGGTTGTGGGACAGTCATATGAATTGAAGTATGAACCGTGTGCCCTGAATTTATTTCTCGAGCACACGGTGACAACATCTACTAGGGGGCCAGATGGAGATCTACTCGGGGGCCCCGAGTGTGTTGTTGTGCAAGTTGACGGGAGTCAACAACGAATTTGGAATGGTTCACGAACTCTTTATTATGCGTTGGGTGGTAATTATTAAATTTATCGGTTGTGAATTATATTTCTTAAATTGTTTTAAATTGCCCGGGGGTGGGAATTCACTATGCCTTATGGTCTAACCCTCGCTTTCAAACTTTCCTTAAAACCCATTTTCAGGTATGGGAGCCATTGGTGCTGCATCTAAGAGAAGGAGAAATGTTAAAGTATTAGCAGGATCGAAGGAAATCGGTTTATAGGCGGTGCTTGACGTGAAGTTTTAGTATCTTGGCTGTGATAGAACCCTATATTTTTCTAAAGTGATGTTTTCATATTTATGTTTGTTTTGTGTATGGGACCCATTCTGGGATTTGACTTTATATTCTGTAATGTTTGTTTGGGCCTTTACAGCAATAAAACCCAAATTTTGATGGCAACTTTGTAGGTGGAAATGGAGCTTAACATAGTTTAATCTCTCATACACCTGAACATACCTTAGTATGTCAACCTTAACATAAGTTACCATGAAAATACTAACTGTTTGGGTAGAAATTCCAACAGTCCATCGTCGTACGACCAGAGAGATAATCGACGCCCTTCCTTTGATCTACCTTGATTAAAGCGACTAAGTATCCGTCCGACAAACGCTGTCGTACGACTTGATTTCAGTTACTAACCTACAACATACGTTATATCATGTTTAATGCAGGATTCAAAGACATTTATGATTAAAGATTATAACGGAAGACTATCATCAGTAGCAACGGACATAACTGACGAAATCATCAATATTAAACGGTCATTTTATTAAAGATACGCATTCAAGACTTATCAACGGAAAATTAGAGTATAAATATGAAGATGGAACCTCACATTCGGACATCTGATTCTCAGACCTTACAAGCTCACAAGTTACGCTCTCCAGTTAATTCAGTTTATCTCGAAATTCATAAAGCCTACTACTGTTTGTCACGCGACGCACGACTGAAGTCTAAGAACACACGACGCACGACCGACTTTACTTTATTGTATTGTTTTACATTACATTTCATTTGTAACACTTGTTAACAAGGACGACGTCCCTGATTAACGTCCATAGTGCACGACGACTCATACTTGTCCGCGGTTTTTACCCATTTTAGGGGTTTTCCGCGTCACCAATTCCCTTGTCTCATTTATTTCATTTTTATTATTGTCGTACGATTATTAAAGCTACTTTCTTTGGTTGGATCAAGCTCCACACTTACCTTAAATTTTCCTTGGGAGATTTTTGGCATAAACAGTTTGGCGCCCACCGTGGGGCCCCATCCAAAGAAAATCTTCGATAATCTTACGACGTATTAACGTTTTCCTTCGAGTGTCCTCTTTTTTGTAATTACTCAGGATAATGGCATTCCAAGGAACCCAAGATCATGTTGTGGCCCAGATGAAGAACCCAAGATCATGTTGTAGCCCAGATGAACATGGAGCTGACTGTTGCTCGTGCTCGAATTGACGCCCTAACAGCCCAGGCTCGACAAACGGCTGAAACCATCGAGCATCTAAGAAACCAGAATGGAAACAATGTGATGAGGACTACGAATGCTTATGCCGGTGCTTGGAACGTGCCCCCTCCATTGCCTAATTATCCTCCCTGAAAGAAATAAAGTTGTCAACGACGAAGTTGATAATTTGCTTAAAATAGGAAAGATACGAGAAGTCAAATATCCAGATTGGCTCGCCAACGTTGTTGTCGTCCAAAAGAAAAATGGCAAATGGAGAGTATGAATTGATTTCACAGACCTTAACAAGGCCTGTCCAAAAGATCCATTTCCGTTGCCACACATCGATTCTATGGTCGACGCTACAGCTGGACACGAATTGCTCACCTTCATGGATGCATATTCTGGATATAACCAGATATTTATGCATTCCGATGATCAGGAAAAAACGGCCTTCATGACAGATAAAGGTATTTATTGTTATAAAGTAAACCCTTTTGGTCTTAAGAATGCAGGTTCGACGTATCAACGATTGGTGAATATGATGTTCAAAGAACATTTGGGCGACACTATGGAGGTATACATCGACGACATGCTCGTCAAATCAAAACATACGGACGATCATATAGGACATTTGAAGCAGTCGTTCGATATTTTGCGTGAATACAAAATGAAGTTAAATCCGACAAAGTGTTCTTTTGGAGTTCGAGCTGGCAAATTCCTCGGTTACATGGTCACACGACGAGGAATCGAAGCCAATCCAGATCAAATCAAGGCGATTATCGAGATAAAATCGACCATAAATTTTAAAGAAGTCCAACGTCTAACAGGTCGTGTAGCAGCATTAAACAGATTCATCTCTCGGTCGTCCGACAAATGCCACCTATTCTACAACGTCCTGCGAAAAAATAAAGGATTCTAGTGGACTGATAAGCACGAGGAGGCATTGCAACAACTCAAGAAATACATGACATCACCTCCCTTCCTCTCTAAACCTGAGAAAGGTGAAGCTCTTCAACTCTACCTGGCCGTCAGCATTAATTCGGTAAGTGCAGTCCTTATACGAGAAACCGACAGACAACAACTGCCAATCTACTATATAAGTAAAACTCTACTAGACGTTGAAATCAGGTACTCGTCTATAGAAAAACTTTTGCTTTCGTTAGTCATGGCCGCTAAGAAGCTACGACATTATTTTGAATCGCATCCTATAACTGTGGTAACTAACTTACCATTAAAATCTGTGTTAAGAAAACCTGAACTGACAGGACGACTAGCTAAATGGAGCATCTACCTCGGCAATTATGATATAGATTTCAAGCCTAAGACGGCGATCAAATCACAGGTCTTGGCAGATTTGGTTACAGATTTCAGTCCGGAACTAGAAGAAGCGACGACGTCCAACGAGTTAATTGTGGCGACTTTGCACGACACCACTTGGATGCTCGACGTCGATGGTTCGTCGAACATACGAGGAACAGGCCTGGGTGTCGTCCTACAGTCCCCACAAGGGGGAAAATAGTGTACTCCATACGGTGCGACTTCAAGGCAACAAATAATGAGGTAGAATATGAAGCACTGATTGCAGGAATGAAAATTGCTCATGACTTGGGGGCAACATGTCTACATGTCCGGAGCGACTCGTCCCTAGTTGTTAACCAAGTTAATGGAGAATTTACAGCAAAAGATTCAAGGATGATTGCTTATTATAAAATAGTAAAGGAAGAAGCAAAGAAGTTCAGTCGCTTCATAGTCGAACAGGTACCAAGAGATTAGAACACTCAAGCTGACGCATTAGCCAATTTGGGATCAACACTTAATCAAACGACATTCGACAATATCCCAATAGTTCACCTTGCAACACCATCCATCAAAGACGATGGTAATATTTTGGTTGCACCAATTGAGGAAGAAAACTCTTGGTCGGACGACATTAAAAATTATCTGGAGAACGATCAACTGCCTGATGACAGAATGGAAGCAAGAAAGGTTAGATTTAAAGCATCAAGGTATGTTATGATCAGAGGACAATTATATCGAAGATCTTCGACTGGTCTAAATCTGCGATGTATCACCAACAAGACGCAAGTCCAGAAAATCCTACAAGATATGCACGACGGTGAATGTGGAAACCACTCAGGAAGTCGCAGTCTAGCCAACCGGATATCAAGACAAGGTTACTATTGGCCGACATTAAGGCAAGATGAGATCAGGTTTGGAATTCCATCTGAAATAACGTGCGACAACGGGACACAATTCATCAGTGATCGAACGCGAAGATTTTGTGAAGAAAGGAACATCAAGTTGGTAACATCGACGCCTCGATATCCACAGTCGAATGGTCTAGCCGAGTCGAGTAATAAAACTATCATCAATTCAATCAAGAAAAGACTCAAAGCTGCCAAAGGGAAGTGGGTGGAAGAATTGCCTTCCGTTCTATGGGATAAGCGTATGACACCTCGTACGTCCACAGGACAAACTCCCTTTTCCTTAGTCTATGGATGCGAAGCTGTGTTACCTATTGAGGTACGACTACCCACTTCAAGACATACATCCGTTGAGCATAACTTGGTCGACCTAAGCTACGACCTCGACGCCTTAGAGGAACTTAGAGAGGTAGCACACATCTGCATGGCGTCACAGAAACAGGCGGTCGAGCGACATTTCAACAAAAATGTCCAAATCAAAATTATCCAAAAAGGCGACTATGTCCTACGTCGAGTGTTTCAAAACACTCAAAAGCTCAATGCATGTAAACTTTCCACTAAGTGGGAAGGCCCTTACCAAATCTATGACGTCGTGGGAAATGGAGCTTATAAAATCCGAACCCTCGACGGTCGAGATATCCCACGAAGTTGGAACGCAGTTCATTTAAAGAGGTATTTCTTTTAAATTCCGAATTTATTTCCTTGGATTATTTTTTAAGAAAGATTACTGACTTAAGCATCGGAGGGTCGTTGGTCAAGCCAACGACCACCCCACTAATGTTGTTTTTCACAGGGACGCACGACTTAGTTAAAACCTTTATGTCGAGTAATACTCACACGATCGCAAGTATACGGTCAGTCGTAATCATTGATAAAAGTTAAATTTTGCATTTGACGTTCGATATTTAGATTGCATTTGGTCGATCGTGGATCTCAATTGATTTCATTATAACATGTTAATGAATGATGGTTTGGTCGAACGTATGATATACTGTGTTTATATTTTAAAATTACTCGACGTGTGATAAGAGATAGGTTTGACAAAGAAAAGCAAGTAACAAACATCGATGTACAAAAGAGACTTTGTCATTAGAAGAGAAAATTACATAGTTAAGGGACGACCACAGACGGCCGACCCCTAGATAATAGATCCAAAAAGCTAAGAAGGAGGAACGTCAGACTGTTCCTGCACGACATCAGTCTCTGCTGATGCCGCCTCTTCTCCATCGTCACTTCCCTCTAACTCATCATCTTCGTCAAGGTCCCTTTCAGTCCCCACGGTGTCAAGGTAGGTCTTGAGCTCCTCAGCGGTCGACGCCATAGGATTTTTCCCAGTCAGATGACGCCTCATCAAGGCAGCCCGTGTCGTGAAGCGAGAGAAGGCTTCGATTTGCCTATTCTCAGTCTCCAGGTCCTTGACGTCGCCTTCTAGGTCCTCGACCCTCTTCTTGAGGGACGCGACTTCATCAGCAGAAGTAGCAGCAACAGTGACGACCCTGATCTTCTCGACCTCCAATGCGGTCGACGACGCCTCAAGCTCAAGGATATGATCCCTAAGCTTAACCTTCTCACGATCCGAAATCTCTAGTAGACTTCGGGTATCGGAGAGCTCAGACTTAAGGCCCTCGACCTTTGCCTTCTCGGACTCGACCGCCTTCAGGGCAATCATCTCCCTCTCATTTCAAATTTTGCTACTTAAGTATGCTACTTTCTCATTTCAAATTTTGCTTCAATAATCTAGACCAACACCTTGGTCAATTAGTTCTTTATCTGAGACGTTATAGAATGTGACCATTTGGGTTCTTGTCACATTGACAATAACAATAAATCTCCTTCATTAATATAATAAACAATATTTAGTCACATATAATTACAACCAAGTGACGAATTTAGCTGATTCAACCCATTAATAATTTGTGTGGCCATGATCACTTATATATATAAACATGTCAATTTGTCTTAGATGTCCAAATCGAACATGAGACATGGTTCATGTCATTTTTGCTAGGTTCAATCTATAGTTTACTGATTCTGAATTGATTGAATAAATTATATATTTTGATATCACATATTAATTATCTGAGCATGGGTAACGTGTAACACCCTAACCTTTGGCCGAAAAGAAGATTATTGAAAACAGTGCTCCGCACGGATGACCGTCGGGTGGATCCGCGCCACGAGTCACGCGAGGCTCTGCCCGCTCACACCTCCATAGGTCGACGTGTCTCTCCGCGCAGGTTAGACCGTGCCAAGACCCGCGTGCGATCTCTGTGTAGGTAAAAAGGGGAAAATCAGCCCCCATCTCATTTACTCTTCCATCTACTTCTTTTAAAAACTCTCTCTCCCTATTTACTCCTCAAGATCGATCCAAGAAACATCCAAACCATCATCCACCACATTTGTTGCAATAATCAAGCCTCACCCAACCAAGGATCTTACCCAAGGGTTTCAAGCCTCAAGATCATCTTCCTTCTCCATCCTCATTTCTAGGGTTTTGCAAGTTTCTAGGGCTTTGCTATAAAACCTAGATTGTGAGTTTTCTATCAACCATTTTCAAATGAGATACATATCTTAACATGCTACTTGTCATTATTTCATGTTTATGTATATATCTTGATCACCTGATAAGTTTGACCTAATTTCTACTTTTGGTATTCAATGGAGTTTTGGTTAATATTCTTTATGTGGGGTTTGATGAAATTATTGTTGGCAAGATTTTGGTCATGGTTATGTGTTAACATGGGGTTGATGGATATTGTTGGGGAACTCATATGTTTTAGGATTTTGAACCTAAAATGGGATTGGTACTATTTGAGGTCTTATACATGTATTTGACCTGATGTAAATTATGTATAATGATGGATGTTGTATATATATTGGATGAACCTTGAGTAAGCACTAGGAAGATGTAGTCTTAGGGCGATTTTGGTTTGCGGGATTGGAATGGAATGGATTGGATTTCAAGGAGGGATTTGGATTTGGGGGGATTTGAAATCCCTTCATGTGTTTGGTTTGTACGATTTAGAATCGATTTCAAATCCATTCCTTTACAAGTCTTGTTTGATTTGTAGGATTTGGATTTGGATTTGGATCGAGTTTTTTTTAATTATTTTTTTGTTTTATAAATAATTTATTTTTATTGGTAAACGTCATATTTGGATCGATACAATTTGACGTCTGGATCAATGTTTTAAAAACCGGGTCGACCCGGCCGGTCGAACCGGTGAAGAGACCGGGTTTATGCCATTTTATGACCCGGATTGAACCGGCCGGTTCTATTAAAAAACCGGTTGAACCGGTCATAACGAACCGATATCGAACCGGTTGACCCGGTAACAAAAGTTAAAAACGAATAGTCCAATAGGCAATACGTATTAGCGTTAAAAACCAATGCTCCAATGTCTCAAGATCCATGATTAGGTTTGATCGTTATATTTCGTTTGGATGTATTTGAATTGATGAAAAACTTATGCTTATGTGTGTTTATTTAATGTTTTTGGATTGATGTAAAACTTGTTATGTGTTTTTTTAATGTTTTAACTTGTGGACATCAATATTTTGGTTATATATATATATATATATATATATATATATATGCATGAAAATGAAAAATACAAATAAATTCTTGAAACCGGGTTGAACCAGTTGAACCGTGACCCGGTTACCACACCGAGTCAATCAAAAAACCGATTTTTAAAACATTGGTCTGGATCACGCTTTAGAATCCGTCAGATTTGGATTTCAAATCCATGCCCAAAGCCAAGGATTTCCAAATCCATCATATGAGGGATTTTAAGATGGTCAACGGATTTGAAATCCGGTCAACGAAATCCTTTCCTGCAAACCAAACGCAGGATTGGAATGGATTTGAAATACAAATCCCTCCAAATCCATTCCAATCCCGCAAACCAAACACGCCCTTAGGGTGTCACCATGACGGTATGCACCTAGAGTAATGCCTGGGAGGCAGTTTTCAAATGTGTCGGGCCTTCGGGATGTTGCTCACACGAGTGAACATCAAGGTACATTGACTTGAGGTGAAACTCTTTGGTGTGATGGGTCTCCCCCATTGATTCCTTTATGGCTCTTGTTGTCTATAATTGTACAAATGTTTATGCCATGTTATTGTTCAACTCACTAAGCTCGTTTGGCCTAACACTTGATTGGTTTTCTAGCGACGCGACCGCTAAGAAGGTTTAGTGACCAAAATTGTGAGCTTGGGGAGTATTTTTGGGACGCCAACTATAGAAGACAGTTGTTTTGGAATTTAGATGACAACTTGATGTAATCTCTTTTTTAGTTAGAAATTAGATTAAAGGGGTTGTTATCCCTTATCGCATATTTATTACAAACTTTTAGTTAACAAGCGTGTATTGTTCCCTTTTTGGGAAAGCTCGTGCTTTGGCATCATTTTTATATACCACGTTTCCAATTCTGGAAATTTTTGTTTGTCCCAATTTTTGGGGCGTTACAAGTTGGTATCAGAGCTTTAGTTTAAGTGAACTAGATAATGACTATAGCATATCTAGACTTAAGCTGGTTGTGCCTATAGTATCATTGTCCACATGGGTAAAGCATTCCTAGGTGGGGAGAATAGTGGGATTACGGAAATGCATTGATTGAGGAATTGTGGTGATGATGACAAAAATTCTTATGTAATGTATATTCACATCTTCACTTGGCTAGTGCTATTGTGAATTTATGAATATGTGAAAATGCTTGAATTTGTTATTATGATGACTGGTCATTGTAGTAGTATGTATTGAACCGCTAATCTTTTAAAGAATTAACCGGTATGATCTTTATCATGTGTGACAGTTCACAATGGTAAACACAAGGAATCGGGTGGTGGTGCCCGATGAGGGTAATGAGGCAAGTGTGACGGCTCCGGAGACTTTGAGAAGGGAAAATCCAACGGGTGTTCCTATTGTTCCTCAAAGGACCACCTTGTTGGAGGGATTGGTGGATCAAGTTCCCCAAGTGCACCTAGAGACCGAGAATTCAGTCGTCCAAGAAGTTGATCCCCAATCAGTCCTATTGGCTAGCATTATACAGATGATGAACTCTGCGATGGACAAGCGGGACGAAAAGTTCATGAAGATGCTAGAGGATCGTGATACAAGCAACCGGAGGCATGAAACAGTGGGAGAAAATACGGTGATTGGATCGGGGGGGTACCAATAATGCAGTATGGACGGAAGAGCAAGCGATAAGAACTGAGAAGAAAAAGGAAGGGGTTTGTTCCTACAAATATTTCTTGTGTAGCCGACCCCCAGAATTTTCCAGGACAACCAATCCAGTGGCATGTATGAACTGGATAAAAGAAGTAGAGATGGCTTTCGAGTCAAGTGAATGCAGTGATTCTCAAATAGTCAAATTTGTGTCCCAACTGCTTAGAGGAGAGGCATTAAGTTGGTGGAACATCACCCGATTGGCGCTCACTCCCGAGGTTTTGGCCAAGCTCACTTGGCCAACCTTCAAGAAAAAGATAATGGATAAGTACTGCAACTAAAGGGCTCTCGACAAGATAGAGGAGGAGTTTCGAAATCTGAAAAAGGGCAGTCTGTCTATTGCTGACTATTCAAAACAATTCATGGAGAAGCTCAGTCTGGTTGAGCATTTGGCTACCGATGAGGGGTCAAAGATAAAAGCCTATTTGAGAGGTTTGCCGGCGGAGATGAAGACGGGCGTAAGGAACGCTCGGGTGAATACTTTGCAAGAACTCATCAAGGAGTCCCAATTGGTGGAGGACGACATCATCCAAGAGAGAGAAGAAAATGGTCAACAAGGGGAGAAACGGAAATGGGAAGGGCCAACCGGGCCCGCACGATCATCCAAACCCTTCAAAGGGGGAGGAACAGAAGCCACGACGAGAGGCGAGATGGTGCCTCAAATGCAAAAGTAAGCATTTCGGACCTTGTAATCTGAAACCTTTCTCTAACTCTACCGAGTGCTTCAAATGTGGACGGAAGGTCCACATGAGTAGAGATTGCCCCTCCCGGGGGGTTTGTTATGAATGTCGAGAGCTGGGGTACATCAAGAGGGATTGTCCTACGCTTGCAAGGGGTCATCAAGGGGTTTCGGGCGTAGTTGCACTGAAGAAAGAGATCCCACCGAAGGCACCAAGTCGGGCCTTCCAAATGACGGTGGATGAAGCGAGAGCAACGGCGGATGTTGTGTCGGATACGTTTCTAGTGAACTCTCTACCTACCCACATCTTGTTTGATTCTGGTGCGAACCGTTCCTTTGTGTCAACCTCATTTTGCAAGAATTTCACTACTCCTGTTAGCTTGTTGACTGATGCTCTAGTGGTAGAGGTAGCCAATAGGGAGCATATGTTAGTCCGGGAATGCTTCGTTGGGTGCACCTTAAACTTAGATGGGGAATCCTTTGTAGTAGACTTGCTACCGGCGGATATCGGGGGATTTGATGTGATAATAGGAATGGATTGGCTAGCTAAGCACGATGCCGGTATATTTTGTTCCAAGAAGATGGTTAGAGTACCCTTGCCGAAGGGTGGGGAAGTAATAATCTACGGAGAGAATAATCGAAAGTCCAACACGATCATCTCGTTACTCAAAGCATGAAAGAGCCTAGCCAAGGGGTGTGCTTCATATTTAGCCTACGTGATCGACGTGAAACTAGAAAAGAAGAAGGTGGAAGAGGTAGACATGGTGCGCGACTACCCGGATGTCTTTTCGAAAGATCCACCCAGGCTACCGCCGAAACGTCAAGTGGAATTCCATATCGACCTCACTCCGGGTGCCGCTCCAATTGCTCGTGCTCCTTATCGTCTAGCCCCGACGGAGATGCAAGAAATGTTGATGCAACTACAAGAACTTCTCGAGAAGGGATTCATACGACTAAGCTCGTCGCCTTGGGGAGCTCCAGTTTTATCCGTGAAGAAGAAGGACGGGTCCATGCGGATGTGTATCGACAACCGTGAACTCAACAAGGTCACCGTGAAGAAAAAGTATTCATTTCCTTGAATCGACGACCTCTTCGATCAATTGCAAGGGGCGGGATGTTTCTCCAAATAGATTTGCGGTTCGGTTACCATCAAGTGCGGGTGAAGGAAAGCGACATTCCGAAGACGGCGTTTCGGATGAGGTACGGTCATTATGAGTTTCTAGTCATGCCATTCGGATTGACTAACGCTCCGGCCGTATTTATGGACATGATGAATCGGGTGTGTCGTCCTCTCTTGGACAAATCTGTTATAGTCTTCATCGATGATATTCTGATCTACTCGCGGGATGAACTCGAACACCATCAACATTTGCGGGAGGTGTTGGAGATTCTTTAGAAAGAGAATTTGTTTGCGAAGTTTTGAAAGTGTGAGTTTTGGTTACAAGAAGTCCAATTCTTGGGTCACGTGGTATCTAAGGATGGGATGAAGGTAGATCCGACGAATATTGAAGCGATGATGAATTGGGAGCCACCGACGAGTCCAACTGAGTTAAGGAGTTTCTTGGGTTTGGCCAACTACTACCGACGGTTTATACATGACTTTTCAAAGATTGTCTCTCCGCTCACATCGTTGACAAGGAAGAACGTTAAATTCTTATGGACCGAGACTCAAGAGGAAGCTTTCCGGACCCTTCAAAAGAAACTGTGTGAGGCACCAACTTTGTCCTTACCCGAAGGATCCGAGGATTTCGTAGTTTACAGCGACACTTCCAAATTGGGTCTTGGGTGTGTCTTAATGCAAAAGGGAAAGGTGATAGCGTATGCGTCGCGACAACTCAAAGACCACGAGAAGAATTATCATACGCATGACTTGGAACTAGCGGCGGTGGTATTTGCCTTGAAGCTATGGCGGCACTACCTCTATGGGACGAAGTGTACACTATTCACCGACCACAAAATCTTGAAGTACATATTTGACCAAAAGGACCTCAACATGCGACAAAGAAGGTGGTTGGAGCTTTTGAAGGATTATGATTGTCAATTGCTTTACCACCCCGGTAAATCCAATGTAGTGGCAGATGCTTTGAGCCGGAAGAGTTATGGGAGCGAAATCAAAGTAACTCTTTCTAGGATCGACGTAATATCAAGCCTAGTGGAGGACATCAAGGTGAGTCAAGTCGAAGTACTTTGTGAGGAGAACCTTATAGCCGAGATTATGGTGAAGCAACGGGAGCTACTGACGGAGGATAGTCGCGGCCTCAAGTTATTTCAATGCAGAATTTGGGTACCGAAGATTGGAGGGATTCGTGAGTTGCTCTTGACAGAAGCTCACAAGTCCAAGTAATCTATACATCCCGGTAGCACTAAGATGTATAGAGATTTGAAGTTACATTATTGGTGGCCGATAATGAAGCTCGATGTGGCCAACTACGTGGAAAGGTGTGTCACCTGCCTTTAAGTCAAAGTGGAACATCAAAGACCTTTTGGAAGCTTGCAACCATTGGCCATTCCGGAATGGAAGTGGGAGCATATTGTAACACCCCGAATTTTTGACCTCTTTGTAAAATAATTACGTTAAGTTTTTTTGTTTAAGAGTTCTCATTCATGGTATTTGAATCTGGGTGAAAACGGGTCGAATCGTCGGATTTCAGAGTTGGAAGGGGTCTCGGCGACTGTGTTGTCACTATCGCATGGGCATTATCGCGAGGGAGTTTGAGGCTACGGTACATATGACGCGATTGTGACCGGCGATAGTGCCATGGTCACAATCGCGATGTCAAGGTCACGAGAGGGGGGCAGGTCTCGGTACAGTTGTCGCGACTGTGCCCGCGATAGTGCCAAGGGCACTATCGCCCGTGGTGTCCAGACGACCAAACTCTCATTTAATGCCATTTTTAGGGTTTAGTTCATTAGTTGAAGTTGCAGCTCCTTGAAGACGTTTTCACACACTAAAGGTGCGATTTTCACACACTCTTCCCTTCCTCTCTCTTCATTAATTGTTACGTGGGTAAATCATTAATGGTTAATGATCCTTAGGATTTTGAGTTCATAGGAGTTACTCTTTCAAGATCAAAGGGTGGAAGTCTCAATCCCATTCATTCCTCACTTCTAGAATTTGTTCATTTAACTTCTAAGTAAGTTTTCTTAACTTATGTACATGCATACTTGCACTATTACTTGTTTATATGAAATATATGAAATGCATGATGTTGACCTAAAAACTAGGGTTTTGCTTATTTTCAATAAATAAGATTTTTGGGGTTGGTGGAAGTGTTTAAACATGTAGAAGAGTGCTATTTACAAGTATTATAGAAAAGGGACAATTAATGGTGTAGGTCTACATCTCTACATAATGAAATGTCAAATGCCTAAATTCTTATCAGCAGTTGGGGTCACTATACTAGTTGGAGATTTGTATGTGGTTAAATGAGTTGTAGTTTCTTATGGTGAATATGTATCAAGCATGATCATACTATTTGGGCCAATAATATCTTTGCATGAAGATTGTCATCTATAATTGTTCATAACTCCTGTTGGGAGTCTTATATCTATTTCCTTGTGCACGAGGATTTAGATGGTATGCATGAGTATTGCATGGTTATTGTCGTTGGGCATTTTGAGTAGACAATAGGGGGTGCAAGTCCCTTAGTTGTACACTCGGCTAGATTGGATAGGCACCCTTGCCTGTAAGACCTTGAGGTGTAACCCGACGGGGTAAGCACTAGAGGCAGAGAGGGTTTGAGGATTGTGATGTCCGGCGTGGCATGGGAACTAGAACCGGGCTGGACGGTGAAATCCAATCTAGATCGCGGGTTACCTCGCTTTATATGGAAGATATTTGTGTATTAATTGTACAGGAAATTATAATGTCCCGATTTGGGAGGTTTGGCATTGACTTCAATGCATTGGGAACCGGTAACATCTAATTATTGTTCTTGTTTACATTATAATTGGTATCGGCATAACAACCAATAGACTTCGTTCTAACACTTGTGTTCATGTATAAATGGTTCACAGGTTCCATTAGCGGTGCGAGTAGGATGTCTTGATCTGTCGGGATCGCACCTAGGATTCCTCCTTGGACCGGGCATTTTTGGGAAAAAGAGAAAGAGCGTTTTGAAGTCATAGTGACACCCACTTTAATCTAGTTGCTAATTATTCTAGATTGAATAGGTTGTCATGTATATGCCTTATTTATTCCGCTACTTCATTTTAGAACTACCCCGACTCTGTTGGGTTTTAGTCAATATGTTTACAGGTTTTGGATTCGCCTTATTTTAGGCGTTATATTGCAGAAATTTTAAGTTTTATTTTACCCAAATTTTTAGCGTGTTACAAGTTGGTATCAGAACTTTAGTTTAAGTGAACTAGGTATGTAGACACGAGGCCTAGACTTAAGCTGAGACTATTAAGCTATGAACTGTGAGCTTTGGGTAGAATTTCTAAGATGGGATGACCCTAGAGTCGACAGAAACTACGTCGTTGAGAATTGTAAAAGTGGTAGCGAGAATTTTTATGTAGTGTATGTTCATAATTTCAATTAGCTACTGTTGTTATGAATATATGATTACGTGAACGTACTTGAATTACTATGATTATGATGATCAATGGACCGTACGAGTATGTTTCTTGTGTATTTTAGTGTTGCTTATTTTCATTTCCTTACTTCTCGTGTGGCAGATCCGAAATGGTAAATACTCGGAGTCGCCCACTGAACGAGGGAGAGATGCCTGAGGATATTTCATCTAACCCGAACCCCGTGGTTCGAGTGGCAAATGTGGTTCCTCCCGGCATGCCGCCGATATTTACCGGACCAGAGGAAATCATACCTAGAGTGGAAATAGCATCCACAAATCCGGTCATTCAGGATGCAAACCTGCAAGCTGACATGGTGGCCAGTGTTATGCAAATGGTAACATCGGCCATGGAAAAACAACAAGAAGCATTCCTGAAAATGTTAGAAGACAGAGATGCTAGTCTTCGGAGGCCAGAGGTGGTGGCAGAGAACGCGGTAGCTGGCTCAGGTGGTACCGGGGGCGAGAACCGTACTGAGGGAGTGGTGGTCTTAGAGACAGGACAAACTGGAAAGGGTTGCTCATATAAGTCCTTCATGGGGTGTAAACCGCCAGAGTTCGTCGGGGCCGATGATCCCGTAGCTTGCATGAAATGGTTGAGGGAAATTGAGCAGGCCTTTAGGGCTTGTGGATGTGATGAGAATCAGAAGGTGAATTTTGGTTCCCAAATGCTTCGGGGTGCGGCTTTAATATGGTGGGACGTCCACACCGTAACCATAGGGGAAGCCGTGTTAGCAAAGATGTCATGGGCCACCTTCAAGAAGAAGGTTATGGAAGAATACTGTAATGAAAACGAGATGGATCTGATCGAGGAAGAGTTCTGAAAAGAAAGGGGATCTGACGGTGAGGGAATATACCCGTCTTTTCATGGAGAAGCTGAATCTTGTGGGGCATGTGGCCCTGACCGAGAAGGAACAGATAAAGGCCTATCTGAAGGGCCTACCCGCGGACATGGGAAACCGAGTCCAAAACTCGAAAGCTACAAATCTACGAGAGATCATCGAGGAAGCCAAAGTAATGGAAAGAGTCTACGCTAGAGACAAGGAAGAGAAGTCGAAGGCCGCAGAAAAGAGGAAAAGTGAAGTGCCGCCGAGTTCATTCAAGCGACCGAAGTTCCAACCGAACGTTAGAAACTTTGATGATCGCCGGGAGGCGAATTTGTGTCCCAAGTGCAAGAGCAAGCATTTTGGTCCTTGCAACTCCAACCCCCGACAAGTCACGTGCTACAAGTGTAATATGCCGGGTCACACAAGTCTGCGTTGTCCCATGTCGGGGACACTTTGTTTCGAATGTATGGAGCCAGGGCACATTAGGAGGGATTGCCCCAAGCTAAGGGGTGGAGTTAGAGGAGGAAACCCACCAATTCAACCAAAGAGGGAAGCCGTCCCTAAAGCTCAAGTGAGGACCTTCCAAATGACAAGAGAGGAAGCAAAGGAAACCACTGACGTGGTGTCGGGTACGTTCTTAATCAACTCACTTGCTGCTAAGGTGCTATTTGATTCTGGTGCGAATTTCTCTTTTGTGTCCCTTGACTTTTGCAAAGAATTGAACGTGCCCACTAGTACTCTTATCGATACCTTAGTAGTAGAGATAGCAAATGGGGAACAAGTGATCTTACGGGAAGTGTTGGAAAAATGCCAGCTAGAGATTAGTGGGGAGTTGTTCGTTGTGGACCTACTCCCTATGGCAATCGGGAGTTTCGATGTAGTGATCGGAATGGACTGTTTGTCTCATCACAAGGCGGAGATCTTTTGTTCAAAGAAGATGATCAGATTACCGACTTCAAGCGGGAGGTTTGTCTTTGTCTACGGGGAGAAGCGTAAGGGTGAAGTGGCTCTTATTTCTTCCATCAAGGCAAGTAAGTGTCTTGCGAAGAATTGTCCTTCATTCATTGCCTACGTGTTGGATGCCAAAGCAGAGAAGAAAAAGATTGAAGATGTTCGAGTCGTTAGTGAGTACCCAGACGTCTTTCCTGACGATCTTCCGGGTTTGCCACCCGACCGCCAGGTGGAGTTCCGAATCGATTTAATCCCTGGGGCAGCGCCGATTGCCCGTGCACCGTACCGTCTTGCTCCGACCGAAATGCAAGAAATGATGTCACAACTTCAAGAGTTGTTGGAGAAGGGATTCGTGAGGCCGAGTTCCTCGCCTTGGGGAGCTCCGGTACTCTTCGTCAAGAAGAAGGATGGATCGATGCGGATGTGCATCGACTATCGGGAGTTGAACAAGGTAACCGTAAAGAACAAGTATCCATTACCCCGAATCGACGATCTCTTCAATCAACTGCAAGGATCCGGATGTTTCTCAAAGATAGACCTTCGATTGAGTTATCATCAAGTTAGAGTTAGAGGAGAAGACATTTCCAAGACCGCCTTTAGAACCCGTTATGGTCACTACGAGTTCTTGGTTATGCCCTTCGGGCTAACCAACGCGCCGGCGGTATTCATGGATTTGATGAACCGTGTTTGTCGGCCTTTCCTAGACAAGTCGGTCATTGTATTCATCGATGATATCTTGGTGTACTTGAAGAATGATGAAGAACATGAGCGACATCTCCGAGAAGTGTTAGAGGTGTTAAGGGACGAGAAGCTCTACGCCAAATTCTCCAAGTGTGAATTTTGGCTAAGAGAGGTTCAGTTTTTGGGTCATGTGGTGTCAAGTGAAGAAGTAAAGGTAGACCCATCAAAGATTGAGGCTATGATGAATTGGGAACCGCCAAAAAGTCCTACGGAAATCTGGAGTTTCTTGGGTCTAGCCGGTTACTATAGAAGATTTATCCAAGATTTTTCCAAGGAAGAACGTGAAGTTCCTTTGGACCGAGAAGCAAGAGCAAGCCTTTCGGGCCCTCCAAAGGAAATTGTGTGAAGCGCCAATCTTATCTCTACCCGAGGGGACAGAAGACTTTGTAGTTTACAGCGATGCGTCTAAGATGGGTTTAGGGTGTGTCTTGATGCAAAGGGGCAAGGTAATAGCTTATGCATCCAGGCAATTGAAGGAGAATGAAAAGAACTACCCAACTCACGATCTCGAGCTAGCGGCAGTGGTGTTCGCCTTGAAGTTATGGCGACACTACCTTTACGGGACGAGGTGTACCCTTTTTACCGACCATAAAAGCCTGAAGTACGTCTTCGATCAGAAAGAGTTGAATATGCGACAAAGGAGATGGCTCGAACTACTCAAGGATTATGACTGTGAACTTCAATACCATCCCGGAAAAGCAAATGTAGTCGCGGATGCCTTGAGCCGGAAGGAGTACAGTCGTGGAGTTCAAGCCACCTTTGCAAGGGTAGATGTAGTCTCAAGCCTAATCGATAAAATCAAAGCATCACAGTCGGAAGCCCTTCTTGAATTCAACCTCAAAGGTGAAATTATGGTGAAACAACATCTCCAATTGACCGAGGATGGAAGAGGTTTGAAGTTATATCAAGGTCGAATTTGGGTGCCAAAGATTGGAGGATGCCGGGAGCTACTATTGGAGGACGCGCACAAGTACCCGATACATCCGGGAAGCACTAAGATGTATCGTGATTTAAAGCTCAATTATTGGTGTCCAGTGATGAAACTAGACGTGGCTAGTTATGTGGAGAAATGCATAACTTGCCTACAAGTGAAGGCGGAGCACCAACGACCATACGGTAGTCTGTAATCCTTGGAAATACCGGAGTGGAAATGGGAGCACATCACCATGGACTTTGTAACCAAGCTACCGAGAACTTTAAAGAACCACGATACCATTTGGGTAATAGTGGATCGTTTGACCAAGAGCGCGCATTTCTTGTCCATGCGAGAGACCCTACCGATGGACAAGCTGGCCAAACTGTACATTGATGAGGTAGTCTCAAGGCATGGAGTGCCACTTTCTATTGTGTCCGACCGTGATAGCCGCTTTACATCACACTTTTGGGATAGTTTACAGAAGGAGTTGGGCACAAGAGTTAAGTTGAGTACCGCCTATAACCCGCAGACAGACGGTCAGAGCGAGAGGACCATCCAGACCCTCGAAGACATGTTGAGGTCGTGTGTTATCGATTTCGGGGGAAATTGGGATGCACACCTTCCACTAGTGGGAACGAGTTATGTTGAAGGTGTCGCCCTGGAAGGGAATCATCCGTTTCGGGAAGCGCGGGAAGCTTAGTCCTCGTTTCCTTGGACCCTTTACCATATTGGAGAAGATCGGGCTTCAAGCCTATAAATTGGACGGGATTCACCCTACATTTCATGTATGCTACCTTCGTAAGTCTTAGCCGAAGAATAAAACGTTATTCCTTTGATGGAGATTTGAGTGGACAAAAGAAACTGATGCGTGGGGGAGCCGGAAGCCATCTTAGAGTCGAAGACAAAACAGTTGCGACAAAAGTAGGTGACAATGGTAAAAGTTCAATGGAAGCTCCACCGAGTTGCAAACGTGATGTGGGAATCGGAAGAAGATATGAAGAAGCAATACCCTCAACAAGTGTCTGATTTTGAGAAAGTGCTGATTTTGGAAAGAGAGAAATTTGATAAAGAAAAAAAGGCCATAGAACAGAAGAATGTGGGATTATTCAAGGAATTATCTGGCCAGATAAATGATTCAGAAAAAGGATTTGAAGAAGAAAGATCCATCTTTGAGTCTGAAATCAAAAGGCTAACTTCCAAGTTATCTGAACTATCTACTTCTGCGCTGAAAGAGCAAAAGACGAAGTCTGGATTCTCAAAGAAGATTGACCAACTTGTGAAAGAAAGAGATAACTTTGCTTCAAAGATCAAAGAACTTGAAAAGTCTGCTTTAAGTTCAAATCAGAAATCTGTCTCTTCACAAAGGTCAGTTAAATACTTTAATCAGATTCGTCGATCTAACATTTTCTTTGATGAATATTTAGATGGTTCAGATACATATCCAAGGAGAAGAAGTTACAAGAAAGAGAAACTGGTCTGGATGAAGAAATCAGACAAAGATGACAAGAAAGATGAGCTGAAAAAGAAGACATCATGTGTACATTCTGACAAAGCAAAGAAGAACAAAGAGCATAAAGGTAAACCTGACCTCATATACTCAAAAGATCAATTACTCAGGTTTTCAGGTACTAAATTTTATTGTTCTTACTGCTGTACACATGATTATATCCACAAGACCAGTGATCATTTCTGGTATGGTTCTTACACTATAACCCCCACACGAACTGCAACTAACATTTCTGGACCCATATACCAGTGGGTACCAAAGAAGAAAATTGATTCTGTGTTGCAGGCACCATACGTCAAGGGGGAGTAAGAAAGATGATGGCTCTTGAATAACACAGTTCAAGACCCGCACCTCAATGTCCAAATTATGGCTTCTAAGCACATCAGCTTAGAACCCGTATTTCAAAGGAATTTGACTTCTAAACACAACAGTTTAGGACTCGGACCTCAGCGATCAAAAGACCTTAATCCGGTTTTTGCATCCGATAGATATGATGGTCTACATCCCAAGAGAATTGATCTGATCTCTATCCTGTACTTTTTCACTGATAGATTTTACTGATATGATGGTCTACAATTCAAAAGGGAGTGTCTGATCTCTATCCTATTTTAACTGACATATTTCAGATGCCTAATTTATAGGAGGAGTAAAGGTGATGGCTTCTGATCACATGACAGATCAGGACCCGTTTTTCTATGATCAGAGAAGGATATTCTGCTAATATCCAGGGGGAGCTCAAAAGACCTAAATCATTATATCATGGTTTGAGGGGGAGCTGAAAAGGTAAATATCTTCTGTCCTAGATCTCTGATTGTTTGAAAGATGAACAACTTTTGAACATGAAAATACATTTCTTAAATGTTCAAACCACTTCTTATTCTCAAAAGATTTCATGAATTTAGAAGTGTGACTTTTAAATGTTTTTCAAATTCTGAGCTTAATGTTTAACTGACCGTGTGTTTCCAAAGATCAATACTTGTGTATTATCATTGTCCATATACTGTCAAGTATTCACACACACATCGGTTCAGTATTTCATTTGATTTGTTATTACCATGTCTCAAATTCAACCAATTTTTCGATGGTAATACCCCCGTTTACGTTCAAAGTTGTTTGCAAAATTGTTTATATTCGTTCATATAAACAAAATATCCAATTCTTTGATACCCTAACCATTTGATTTGATCTGTTTGATACATTGTCAGATTCTCAAAATGTTGGGTCTGAATGAGCTAAGTATGGTTTATGCTGCTGATTAATGTTGCTAAGTGATTAATACTGCTAGGCTATTCAAGATTACTACTGCTAGTAGAATTAATACTGCTTAAAGAGTTAGTGTTGCTACTTGAATAGTTAGTACTGCTTGGAGAGTTAGTACTGCTAGTAGTTAGTACTGGTGAAGATTAATCCTGCTGAAGAGAATTAGTGCTGCTTATAAAGATAAAGATGCCTTGGAGATAAAGACAAGCTGGAGATAAGACTGAAGATAATTATGGGATTGATATTGAAGATAAATTGTATTTTTGATAATTATCTTGTATTTAGTCTTGTATATATAGTATAGAAGTATTTGATAGATTTAAAGTATTCATAATTTTTTTTGTTTAGAGAGAGAATTAACCTCAAGGTTTACAACCCTAGTTCTAGAGAAGTAGAATTCGTCTTGGTGAGCCTGTTCATCAAGATTGAGGTTTTGTGTGAAAGCTTGTAACTTTAATCATTCAATAAAGTTTACAAGTTGTGATTTATACTTTACTGTTACATTGATATTTGAATATCAAAGTGTTTTTCCGCAACTTCTTTAATATTGTTTCTGAGTTTCATTATTCTTGTTAAGAATCAGATCCTGACACAAAACAATTCTCTTGATTTCATTTCATTCATTCAATATCTTTGTTTTGAGAAATCTTCAACGTTCAAATGCTCAAATTTCATTCATAATTTTAAATGAGCATACATTCTGACATTGTTATCGTAATTATTTGTGCTTAACTGCTCAGTTAAATTGTTGAGCAACCATATTTTTTAGGACTTACATGGGATTCGTGTGTGAGCTTAAACAGAACTTCCATGGATTCACGTCAACTAGTGCTTTCTACCCAGGAAGTTATCCTTGAGTGATTGAGGGGTGAGGGGTCAATATCAAAGAGTGGGGGAGATAACTCATCCGGTTGAGTTATTCTCATTGTGTGGAGCGGTAAAATGGAAATGAGAGTTTGGTTAGAAGTGAGCATAAAGATAAAAAGAAAGAGGGTGTGAGATCAGAGTTAAAAGAATATCAGAACTCAGCACCAACCACTTTCTGAGCCGGGCAGCCACATCTACTAATTGGTTCACATTCTTTGGTGACCATCATTGAAAAAGGCAGTGAGCCCATGCCAACTCTTGCTATTACCCCACCAACCACTCGTTTCTTTCTTAACAAAGAAATGTTTCATTTTCTTTAATCTTCAATCGGAAGATTTAGATATTGAAAAAGAAGGAAAGTTGCCCCACCTTCGCACCTCTTTCATGCACATTGAGTCCGTGTATTATTTGTTGCTGTCTCAACAGTTTACACAATTTAAGACTTATGAAACACAATCATTATGCTAAAATTCTTTCATACACAAGCACGAGCACACAGAAAATCTGTTTTTCTGTCAGAACATTCATAGTTAAACCTTGTGTTTTTCAATGATTGAATGGAAGTCCTGGGGAGTCATCATCAAACCAACTCCTTACATTGTACATTCGTTGTACACAGTAACTTTATGTTACTGACAGGCATTCCTAACTGTTTCATTTGTTGAATCAGGGCTACACGTTCATTATGTCTGAATTTGAAAAGATTCGGATATATACAGTTCATGATTCGGCTCTTTAGATCAAAGTGCGGCAACTGTAAAAGGGGAGATTGTTAGTTGATCAAAAGGGGGGAAATCAAAGTCTGTGCCGAAATTGACGAAGTTTTGATGATTATGATGCTCACATCATCAAAAAGGGGGAGAATTATACAAAGATCAATTTCAAAGTTACGAAGAGTTGTCAAAGTTCGAAGAGACAAGTCAGAAATTCGATTTGCTTCCGCTGATTTAAAGTTTAAGTCTGATAAAGAATGTTCAAAGATGATTCAAGATGATTCGTGAAAGTTAGTTTCTTCCAAAGATGTTTCAGAGATCACAAGTGATGAAGATACAAGTTGTTCAAAGATAGTTTTCAAAGATGTTTCAAAGAATGAAGTTTCAAGTTCATAAGATATTGCAAGAATTCAGTTTTGCGTTCAAGGCATGTTGACTTTCCAAAGCTTCAAAGTCTAAAAAGACTTTTCAAGATTCTTCAAAAGGCTGAAAGAGTAAAGATTGTGAAAGCTTCAAAGAGACAAGAGCTGAAGAATCAAGAGCTGAATTTCAGTATCAAATTTTTATTAAATCTTGAATACAAAGGGGGAGATTGTTAAGTCTAAATATTGTATCCAAGATTTAATAGGAAAGTCAAAGATGTAAAAGTCAACATTGTCTTTGTAATAGTTAGTCTTTGTATGTTTTGCTTTCCTTAGTGGTTAAGTCTTGGTTAGTTAGTTGGTTTATATAGGTTTGGCTTTCATAATCTTGTAACGAGGTTAGAGAACTATTCACGTATTGTATGTGTGAGATTTGTGACTAATGCAAGATCTACTTTCTCTCTCTAAGTTTCTCTCTCTAATTCTTGATCTTAATTGATATATTTTGAGTAATTGCTTGATATGTTTGGGATTTTATGATTAACACAAATGTTTATGTCATGTTATTGTTCAACTCACTAGGCTCGTTTGGCCTAACACTTGATTGGTTGATGTGTATCTCAGGTTCTAGCGGCGCGAACGCCAAGAAGGTTTAGTGACCAAAATTGTGAGCTTGGGGAGTATTTTTGGGACGCCAACTATAGAAGACAATTGTTTTGGAATTTAGATGACAACTTGATGTAATCTCTTTTCTAGTTAGAAATTAGATTAAAAGGGTTGTTATCCCTTATCGCATATTTATTACAAACTTGTAATTAACAGACGTGTATTGTTCCCTTTTTGGGAAAGCTCGTGCTTTGGCATCATTTTTATATACCACGTTTCCAATTCCGGAAATTTTTGTTTGTCCCAATTTTTGGGGCGTTACATAACGAATTATCGAAAACAACACCTTTTGGTGATGGGGGAGACCTAATTCCATCGAATGTGGTGGGAACACAAAGCTAAGCCACTTATCAACGTTCTCGAGTTTCACTTCAGGTCATGGATCCCCGTATACGACTTCATTGTGCACCACCACAAGATTCCCAAAGACCATAGTGTTTACTCAACCTCTAGATGAGTCTCACCATAAAAGTCATCGGTCTTCGTATAGGGCTCCAATGAGCACCACCAAGACCTAGCCCCGTATCCGACTCGACCGAGTACCATTGCGGACTAATAGATCTGTATACGACCCAAAAGGGTATCACCGCAAGCTCACTACCCATGACTTGAGGATCACTCACTAGACTTAAGTGTGGACATCAATACTTCACACTTAACAACAAGACATACTTCTATGTTTATGGATCCAATGCATTACAGTCTAAAATTACATGACATCAATTGAATGACCAACGCACCAAAACATGTCCAACAAATATGCAATAGATGCATTATACGTCTAAAGCTCCACATTGAGCTATTAAAATTGGACAAATATCCCCAAAACTCATTTGAGTTAAAATCAAGCCAATAGGCCCCCATAAAACAGTTGACCATTTCAAATAAGTTAGTATAAACCATATAAACCGAAAAGGTACAATTCCAACATTTAATAAACTCATGAGACCTACTATGTGAATAGATCCATATACCATCACTTTGTTGAAGCATAATAGCCAAAAGGTCTAAAACCGTATGGTTTATACTTTCAAAATTCTCACAAAGCCAATGAAAGGCATTTATCAAAGATTTATGCATTTATGACCAAAAAGGCTCAAATACCACCATTAAAGTTCATAAGTTGAGTTAAATCCCAAAATAACACTTTCCAAAAATTACAATAATACAATGCTCTCAAATTATCCGAATACTTAAGAAATCTCATTTAACACAATAAATATCATTTGGAGCAATAATTGAAGGTCTATGTCTCAAAACAACCAACAAATCCCTTGTAAGCATTTCTCAAGTTTGAAACCCAAAACACACCCAAGTTCACAAAAACCACAAAGTCGTCAAACATATGACAAACCATCAATATGCATTTAAAACCCAAAATAGGGGCATTTTGACATGTATATAGTTTTGCAAAACAGTTAGAGCTCACTTTGCTAGATTTAAGCTAAATCTAGATTTTACCCAAAAACTTGAGTTTCCTTTGAAGGAGAGTTGATATCTTTAAGCAAATCTCCCAACCTAATGTATGCAGCTCCCAAGAATGATTCCTCTTCCACTTCTTGAAACTTTAAATCACCTAGCAAAACATCAAGCTAAGCCTTCAAAAAGCCTTAAAAATCGGACCCCAAAGTCCCAAGAATATTTAAGGTAGAGAGAAGGATGAAAAATGGAGTGAAGAAGAAGTAGATGGGGAAAAATGAAGAAGTCCACGTCTGGAGTGGTTTTAGACCCACGGTGGTTCATCCCACATTTGGGGCGACATAGGGCGCCTGGCACAAGGTCGTACGGCCTAATTTCCACACATACACACATACACACCGCTTACGAGTGACTCTTCCCCCACACCTCATGCGCCTTCGGGCGGCATTTCAGGCGACTAAGGTCACACTAAAAGGCGTCCGACCTTTTGATGGAATTTCACGCCTGCACCCTCGGCCTTGAACACTTTCCAGTAGCTTAGGCTACTTCCATGCCACTTGGGCAGCCCAGGATGTGCGCGGATCATTAAAACTCCAAGTTTTCGCCCGATCTCGATCCTAGTTCAACCCAGAAACGACCAAGACTAAATAATTGAAACCGAACCTCGATTTCCCAAAAGTAAATATGGGATTAAATGTAAATTCCCGAATTTCTAAAATATAAAATAGTTCATAAAAATACGGGTTTACAATATATTCTACCTTTTTTCAACTACAAGTATCTACAACATTAAAAAGCTTGTGGGGTTAGTTCAACCGTTAATACAGTTTGGGCCTTTGAGAATTCTTCTTAGAGGTCATCGCCTCATCGGTTCGATTCCTGGAAGGTTACCGAGGATTTTCCTAATTGTTCTGTAGGACTTTTAAAATTAATCGAGATACATACAAACTGACTTAAACACCTACTATTTAAAAGAAACAAAAATTAAGGAGTTGTAATGATAATGAAGTTTTATAACATACTTTATAGTAGTTCTAAAAATAAGTGAATAAAATATTTTGGGTTGACAAAAAGAAAATGATTTTATCGGAGAAAAGGAGGTGTGATGTGGGGTAGGGTTTGTGGAGAAGGTGGCTTTGGAGGGTCTCCACTTGCAAATATTCAATCATATTACCTTTGACATCTCTTCCAATACCTTATTATTAGATAACTCCAATATTTATTTATTTTTATTTATCAACTTGCATTTTATTTTAATAAATATAATTTGGTAATAATATACTATAATAAAATTGATCTGAATAGAATCTTTATAGTGATACTTGTAAATTTGTAATAAGAAATGATTGATTTTATATGAATATGTTATAATAACTTCTTAAAATTGAACAATTTAACAAGATTAAATAAGTAAATTATCATACTATATGTAAAGAAAAGGAAAAGTTTAAAAAATCCAACGAATTTTCTCATTTTAAATGTTTAAGGTTATGTTTGACAAAAAAAGTTAGCTTATAAGCTAGCTTTTTTTCTTGGTACATGTTTGGATAATCATAAGCTAGCTTATTGAAAAGCTACTCATAGTAGCGTTTTGAAAAACTAGCTTATCAGCTACCAACTAGCTTATAAGCTAGTTTGCCAAACAATGCCTAAGTCTTTCAACTACTCTTTTGAATGAATAAACCATTAAATTTTCTCATTTTAAATGGTTAAATCTTTAAACTCTTTTTCTGAATGTAAAAAATTTATTTATCTTTCTCATTTTGAATGATCAAGTCTATGATTTTTTATTGAAAAAATAAACCATCAAAATTTTAAAAATTCGTTAATTACATTCTTTTTAACCCAAAAAGAACTACCTAATTAAACCGATTGGTAATATTTAAAAGTAAAAAAAAATTAAATCAATTTTACCGTTCCCAAGCCCTACGTTATTCAAACCCCTCGCCACCCCTCATCGTCCGCTCTCTATCACCGTCATTGGTCCCTGCCATCGATCTCCCTCTTTTTGATCATTTTTTGTTTTTCAATTACCCATTTTTTATATGTCTATATGTGCTCCATTATTGAGAACAGACAATGATGGGCCTATGAGAGTGGTGAGGGGAGCGATGTTGTTGTATGTGTGAGGCTTGAATGGCATAGCGTTTGGAATAGATAAAACTTATTTAGGTTTTCTTTTTTTACTTTAAAACCTTCCTAGCTAGTCACTTGTACTTTTTTTTTGTTAAATGAATGTAGTTAACCAGTTTTTAAATGTTTAATGGTTTGTTTATTAAAAAAAATTTGGGACTTGATCATTCAAAATGATTAAAGTTCAATAGTTTTATTTCATTCAAAAAAATAGTTCAAGGATTTAAACCATTCAAAATGAAAAAGTTCGTTCGATTTTTTGAATTTTCCCTAAAAAATCATATATTTTCATAAAACATAACAGTTTTCTTTGTTTTGGAAATTATATCTAAATTAAACCCAAAAAACTTTAATTAGTTGTGGATTTAAAATACCATTAAATACAAATTATCAAAATTTGAGGTTTTATTTTTATCCTAAGAGATAAAAGAAGCTGGTAAAAACATTATATTGTATTTTAATATTAAATTTTAAATTTTCGATTGCTTATCTTCTAAGAAAACGAAAATTATGAAATGGATTTAGGCTATGTTTAACAAACTAACTGAAAAGTTAGCTTATCAGCTGGTGACTGATAAGCTAGCTGGTGGCTGATAAGCTAGCTGATGAAAAAGTTACGTTTAGTAAAAACTAACTTATAAACATTTAAATTACCAAAAAGGACATTAATTATTTATTTATAATTAAAAATTAATATATAATTATGAATATTAATGAGGGGCATAATTGGAATAATCACAAAAAGCTTCTCATAAGCTACTCCAAGTAGCTTATCAAAAAGCTAGCGTATAAGCTAGTTTATGGTCATCCAAACATGTACCAAGAAAATAAACTAGCTTATAAGCTAGCTTATTTTTGCCAAACAATGCCTTAGATTTGTATTGTATGATCAAATAATGGGTTTCATTATTCGAGTTAAAACACGTAATTAGACATTAAACGTCTTGGTTTTTATGATGAACAATCTGTAATTTTTGTTATGATTTCTTATAAAACGTTTAAAATAATAAAGTAAAAACTTCTCGCATGTTATTGAGCGTAAAAAATGATTCGTTAAAAATAGATTGAAAAGTATCATTTCTTTGACTTATATGATTCCATAAATTCTCTTAGTCACAAATGACTATATACAGACATGTCAGCTATGACCTTAAAGTATCAGCCACCCCTTTTGACTCGGAGAATAGGGGTGTTCATTTAAACTGCCAAACCGCACAGACCGCTCACACCACACCGTAACAAACGGTTTTGAACTTTCGTTTGGCGATTTGCGGTTTGCATTTTCATCAAACCACACTTTTGCAATGCACTTTACGGTTTTGAATAATCAAACTGCGGTTCAAACCGCACTGCCACTACTAGAAAATGTCTTATCACCGACCATCCATTTCCGACGGACCACATCCGTCGGTAATTACTGACAGAAAAATAAAATTTGCGACGGATAGGTCATCCGTCGGTGATCCGTCGGTAAATATATATATTTCCGACGGATCACCAACGGATATTAAATTATTTTAATTTTTTTAATACTTAAATCCGTCGGAAATCTGTCGGTAATTTTAATAATTTAATAAAAAATATTTTTTTCCCGGTGTCCGTTGGTGATCTCCGGATTCGAGCCCCACTCGCAGCATTGTGGCCACGGGATGAATGCCCGCGGGCCATAGGCCTGTTTTCCAGGAGATTAGTTCGGGCCCAAAGTGGTATGGGATACTCCTTTACCAAAAAAGGATTACGTTTTTGTAATACGTTTATGCATTTATAGATATTAAACGACGGTTTTGTACAGTTTAAAACTTAGTATTAATTATAAATTGGCTGTAACAACCCAACCAGAAGAAACAAGATAGCAAATTAAATCTTAATAATATACTACAAAATTCATGTCGAAACGGCCCCAAGCTTACAATCGATAAACTCAAAGTTCTCAAAGTCAACCTACACAACTGAGATAATAACAAGGAATATCTAAGATAACATTCTTCTAACTCTTCCCGCTACATCTTCTCTTTGCCCTTATCTGATCTCATTAATTCACGCTTGCCTGAAAAGATTTTTAGTTTTGAAAGAGCGAGGGTTAGACCATAGGTCTAGTGAGTCCCCTCAAACAATTAAGCAACAAAATAGCTTTCCAGAATTAAATCAACAAATTTATAAACACACAAGGATAAGCACGCTACTGACCACACGGCCATCGAAGACGATGTGTCTAACTCGCGTTGCCTTAATGTTGGGACACACCCCCAACGGCATAAACGGGTCACACTCCCCGGCACGAGTAGGCGGGCCACACTCCCCGACTTAGGTCAAAATCTCCACATAGAATGTATGCATACATTTAAACAACAACGATTTATAACACACTTGAAAATATTTCATAGATATCATGCCATCATAAATAAATCAAAGTTTAAAAATTAAACTTCACATGCTTTTGTTACCAAAGAGGTTTAGTTCAGAAAAACTCACCTGTCGTCCTTAGCTCGAATCTCGCGTCTACTCCTACAATTCGGTCCAATACCTATCAAGGAAACATTGACCGCTGAACTCCCAATTCAATCTATTTTATAACAACCTTAACCCATGATCCAAACGATATCTATCCTCTATACTCAACGTGGTCCACCGAAACCTCAACTTGAACATGATACTTGAGTCTTTAAATAAATCGAAATGGGCCCACTTCAAAAACTAAGGCCCAGCAGATTGATTGAATCCAATAAAATAAAAAAAAGGAACTGGTCTTCAGCCCATTAGTTGAAACCGGGCCAAGCCGCGACCAGGGTCCAAACCCCCCCCCCCCCCGATGACCGGAGTCCCTTCTCGACCGGCCTCGAGTTCTTGACCGGTGTCCAAACCAACGACCGGTGTGCACTAAATCGACCGGAGTCTCACTTTCCAACCAACAACCGGTGCCAAATTCGTGACCGGTGCCAACTTCACCGACCGGGGCCTGACCAAAGGGTCACCCGGTGTCTCAATTCTCGACCGGCGTCGACGAAATCCGGTGACCGGAGTCTCTCGGTGAATTTTCGAACGAACCCCAAAGACCCAACTACAGATACCATGAATTTCAGATGAAACCCAGAAAACGATGACCATCTAACCCAAAACTCCAAAATCAGATGCATAACTTAATTTCAATAACAAATCCATTATCCATAAAGAGATTCGATAATAATTTTATAAAATTTCAACCCAGAAAACTCAACTTCAGGGAACACTCAAAAGATACATAACTCAACCAAAATAATTATGAAATCACTCGCAAACTATTCCTATTAGAGAAAATAGGATTGGACTTTTTACCTTATCAGATTACAGAACATCGACTCCTTGTTTCTTTAGCTTCCTTCCGATCGCACCACTGCACTCTCTCTTCCTTCCCAAAATAGCCAGCCGCCAACCCAAAAGAACTGAGAATCTAGGGTTAAACCCTCATTTCCCCCTTTTCACTCTAGACCCCTTTATTAAAGTTATTCCCACTTTCTTACCCGAACTTTTATTTCCGCTACTTTTAAACCGGTTGTTACAATATCCCCCCCTCAAGAGAATTTCGTCCCTGGAATTTCTTCGTCGAACAAAATGGGATATTGGTCCCTCGTAATCGACTCTAACTCCCAAGTTGCTTCTTGACCCTTCACCTTCACCAAAATGGAATTGCCACTGCACCTTCACCAAGTGTATTTCCTTGTTTCTCAACTTCTTCACTTTACGATCCAAAATAGCTACTGGTTCCTCTACGTAGCCTATCTTCTCATCTATTTGGACATCCTCTAAAGGTATAACGACATCGCTCTATGCTAAACATTTCTTCATATTAGATACATGGAAAACGGGGTGCACTCCTCGCATATCCACGGTAATTCCAATTTATAAGCTACCTCCCCAACACGCTTCATGATAGCAACGACCCGACAAGTCTAGGTCTTAACTTCCATTTCTTTCTGAATCAGTTCACCCCCTTCCAATGCGAGACTGGTAACTTTACATTTGTCACCGCTTGAGACTAATGACTCATAATTCTCAATCTAACCAAAATAGTATCATTCGATTATCCAAGCCACTCTGATCAATACATATCCGTACGCAACCATCAAATTTACCCCTCGATTACATCAACTTCCTAAACTGATAGAATTTTGCTTGAGTCACTCCACGACAACATGCATCACTGACTAAGTACTCACCCAACTTTCCAACATAACACATCGGCAACTTTAGACATCACCAACAACTCACAATCACGAGTTTCTTCATCATGCAACTTGCCCTCGCAAGCAACCCCTCTTGGCACAGCATAAGACAAACGCAGAAGCACTTTATTTTTCGAACCACATTGATCTCAACTCCTCGGCATTATCCAAATTTTTACACGCTGAATATACATTACCCCAACGTCATCTCTTCTACTCCTCACATATTGGCAGAGACTTCCACAATTCAAAACCCTCGTAATCCACCAGTTCCAACTGGCCAAATAATACGGCGCATACCTCCTTGTCTAATTGCATCCACAATCACTCAACCATAAGCGCAATAAAACCCAACTTCACCCGCTCAACACTGAGCAACCAAGCTCATACAAACTATTCCAAAAATTTTAATACCGGACAACTTACTCACTCGGAATGCCCCTTTTTAAGCATTACCATAACTGACGTTATGGTCCTTCGTTCCAAGCACTATATTCCACCACCTTTAACTTCCTCCTTGAAGACTTCAAACCCACTTCTAACGACCAACTCACTGATTAAAGGCGTGAACTTTTGGGCCAGCCTTATGATTTTTATTTATCAACACTCCTACCACACTGAAAGGCCATATTCTCTCTCTCATACCCACGCTGGGGATTTATAAACTTGCTAACAGCAGAATATGAAAACGTACCTCCACATTTTGTGTCACTTGCCGAACTTCTTACTCTCAGATTTCCCACCTTTCCGACATGATATCTTCATACGCTCCTCGCTGCAAGATATACTGCTCACCCATCATTGCTTCCTCTATTCCTTGATGATTCCCAAACGTATCAACTCACATTTACATTACTTGCTTGATCAATCGACTATCCCCAATTCTCACGCGAGATAGTCAACCCAACTCTTCCAAAACATTACCCACTATTCGAAAGCGTCGCACAATTCTCGCTCGGCAAACAGGATTGCCCAAAACTTGACGTAATCCAGAACACACGGTTCCTCTCTTAGATACCCGCCAACCATTATCTGACAAAATTATTCTCCACTTAGCATCCCAACCACATTTTTACCACATACGACTCATTCCCCATAGATTTTCGGACGAATACACTCCTCCTATAACAATAACGCCAACCTTATACATATCATCAAGGAAGCTCCTTACCCCTTTAATGATTTGCACTCCCCAATATGTTATAAATACATCACCAACACATTGTTACAACCATCACTCTATTACCTCATCCCAAAGCAACTGCAAATCTCCACGACCACTTGTCACACATAAAAATACCGTCATTTTCTCACTGGTCATAATATTAAAATTGGACTTCAAGGCATTTCACGACCTTGTCTTTCCCGAACCTGAATAAATCGCAAAACTATGATCCTCAAACCCCCCAACAAGATATCGCTCCTTGTCGGCTCATCGCGACCTGCAGGAATCAAACTCCAGTAGCCTGAAAGATTAAGCATACTACCTTCAAGACTTAAATGCTCAAAGCACAACCCCTCCCAGTTGTGCTATATATTAACTTCGCTCCCACATAACCATCAAAACCTCATCGAGAAAGAACCACTGACCGAACTAAAGATCTTCCACTTTTTTTTTTAAATCCACACAATGTTGTCCAACATCGCATTAGGTACACACTTTTTTTTAATAACTCTTCGCTTCCTCGCAAGACTCCTCAAAACTAACCATAACTACTCCTTCATTTCCAACGCTCCGCCATTCACCACAAAAATGGTTTCTGACTTCCTCGACAACAGTCGGCATTGAGATACTTCCACTATGTCTCCAACCAACAAGGATCCCCAATGAAATCTACCTCTTCCACTGTGGCAGTTAACTGCTAATAATATCTTTACAACTTCAAATTCCACTCCCGACACAACCATTTGCCGACATTCACATCTCAAGTCTCGGGACCAACGGTAAGCCACTATAGTACCATCATCCTGAATGTCATAGGTCAGTGCCTCCATTAACCACCTCCGCTATTCACCACCCTTACTTAGAAGGATACCAATATCAAGTACCTTCTACCCTCTGATCGAGCAACACACTTTCACTCTCAAAACTTTCATCATCCTTAATTGCAACCTTTCCCTACGACCTATAGAGTTCATAGCCTTCATGCATGACGCACAAACATTTAAACTTTTGACACGTTTGAAAATTTAGAAGATACTTCATTATGACGCAAACTTGAATGGACACGGCCCAACACCGACTTAGCCATGCACAACGATTTCAAGAATCGTTCAACCTCTACTTCATGAAAAATTTCTCTTCACCACACCCCAACATCGGTGTTGGCACAATTGAAATCATTTCCGATGAACTTTACCCACACGGTTTATAAAATACTACAGAAGAATTGCTTACACTGAGTGTGTCAAACGACTCTCATCTTCATTGATATGACAACACAAGTCCGCACCAATCTCACTTACAAAATCACACGATCAAATGTTGTTTTGGTTTTCATAACAAAAGTTAACTCATTTACAAAAGACATATAATAATTCGCCCACACTAAAATCGAAATTTATCACTCAACGCCATAAACTTGTCTTTTCAATCCAAACACACATTTGCACGCGTCGACACGTTTTCAAAGCAAATACCTCGTAAGGCACACACTCACCAAAACGTCTGATATGAATTATATGAAAAACTCCAACAATTTGTTTGACACTCAATGCATGTGACTCAATGACATTGAAGGCTATTTACTCTAACAAGGTCAACTGCTTGCACTCACCACAACTCATCTCAGACTTTCTACTTCCGACCAACCCATCATGATCCTCACATTTGCCACTACTTCTAGCACCAACGCTTCCCAACATCCTTGAATGACCAGGTACCAGTTACCATCGCAACTACAAATTCGCAAAACGCGCATCCTCACTTTTACCCTCAACAAACTTACCAACCATATCTTGATTCTATTGATCCTCACTACACTTTATCCGCCAGCACTGATTTCGTCTCTCAACCAACCTTCGGTTAGCTACAGCTCCAAAAACCTCATTTTTATCCTTCGATTCTAGGATTAACACTCTCTTGTTTCTCACTAATCGACATAACACTCTACCAGACCGAAGACTCCCTTGGAGCGAAAAGATCACCTCCTACCATCATTCTCTGCCTTATGGACTCAGGAGGTACTCTCTCAACGAAATATCCACATCACGCACGATATGCATCCTAAATGGTATTAATCTTACTACCAAAAACTAACTTCCATCACACTCTAAACTAACTTTATCAATCTATGGATAGAACTCTCTACCCTGAATCACACTCAACAATAGCAATCGAGTATGCCCATGTACCTGTGAATTCATAATGACATTGGCCAAATGTGATTTTGAATTTACCTTACATGAGGGTACTCACTATTGTTATCACGCCTCTCGATAAACAAGGTCTTCCTTAAATACTTCCTATATCTCAGTTGTGTCCATCTACTCCACAGTTTAAGTTTAGGCCCATCCGGTCACCTAAATCCCTTAAACTATGGCTCTGATACCAATTGTAACAACCCAACCAGAAGAAACAAAATAGCAAATTAAATCTTAATAATATACTACAAAATTCATGTCGAAACGGCCCCAAGCTTACAATTGATAAACTCAAAGTTCTCAAAGTCAATAAAATAAATCAAAAATTTCATAGATATCATGCCATCATAAATAAATCAAAGTTTAAAAATTAAACTTCACATGCTTTTGTTACCAAAGAGGTTTAGTTCAGAAAAACTCACCTATCGTCCTTAGCTCGAATCTCGCGTCTACTCCTACAATTCGGTCCGATACCTATCAAGGAAACATTGACCGCTGAACTCCCAATTCAATCTATTTTATAACAACCTTAACCCATGATCCAAACGATATCTATCCTCTATACTCAACGTGGTCCACCGAAACCTCTACTTGAACATGATACTTGAGTCTTTAAATAAATCGAAATGGGACCACTTCAAAAACTAAGGCCCAGCAGATTGATTGAATCCAATAAAATAAAAAAAGGAACTGGTCTTCAGCCCATTAGTTGAAACCGGGCCAAGCCGCGACCAAGGTCCAACCCCCCCCCCCCCCCCCCGATGACCGGAGTCCCTTCTCGACCGGCCTCGAGTTCTTGAGCGATGTCCAAACCAACGACCGGTGTGCATTGTTGGATCCCAGATTTAACCTTATAACAATAATGATATAAACAACAAGAGTATAAACAGCGGAAGCAATATAGTTTAATATCAAAAGCAGATTCAAATATCACAGTTCATATACAAAGCAAGTAGAAAGAACAAGATCTTCGTGAGATATATTCAGTTGATTCTTCTTATACAAGATATCAAAAAGCACACTCTTGTCAAAGGAGTGATGGTCCTATTTATAGGACCATAAAGTAAACAGTGTACTATTCTGACAAATAGAAGCATGCTTGAACAATGTCTTACCTAATAGGTAAGCTCAAAGACATGCTTGAACAGTAACCTACTCTATAAAGTAAATCTTATCATTAAGTGATTGGTTATCTGTTCTGATACTTCAGGAGTCTTCAGCGTCATCTTCAGAGAGAATGTCTTCAGAGCTCTGATGTTGTCTTCAGAGCCTCTGAGGAAGCCATCTCTGATGCCTTCTGCTGAAAGTTGCAATCTCTGATAGATACTTCAGAGGCAGGTTTGTCCTCTGAAGTCTTCGTCCTCTGAAGTCTATCTTTGGAAGTCCTTTGAAAAAGGAAGGGTATTTTCAACACTTTAACATAAGATTTGGAGCTAACAATCTCCCCCTAAGTGTTGAAAATAAAAGATACAATAATAGCAGAGAATATAAGATTTAAACTAGAAAGTGTAGAGGAGAAAAACATCCTCTTAAATATTACTTAAACATTTGGAAGTTTAATACAGAGAAATTAATATTCAAAAATAAAGAAACAAACTAAAATTTGTCACTTGAACAGATTCCATGGAATTTCATGATCAGAGCTCTGAAGTTGATCATCGAGTCAATCTCTAAGTCAAGCTTTGCAAGTAAATCTGCTCTGTGCCTTTCTTCCTTCACATGGATCATTTTCTTTATACGTCTCAAGGTTTCATCAGAGTACTTCGAAACTTCTGAAGCTAGAAAGATCTTCTTTACTTGATTTACTCTGTAGACGAAACCCAGAGGTTCTGCAACGATTGATCCAGTCTTCTGTTCCTCAAGTTTATCGAACGACTCCACAGGTTCAGTTACCTCCAGCTTTTCTTCCCCTAGATTCAGAGCAATTTGAAAGTCACATTTTGCTCTGTGTTTGACATAGGCCTCCATTGCCCGTCTGACTTCAACCATGCCCATCCTGATTTCCCTTCTTCCATGATCATATCTGGCAGAGCAATAAGCATATAAATGTGGTAAATCATATGGATTTAGATTTACGAGATCATTATCATTGAACTCGTAAATCTTCTGATCAGATTGAGTTACCACATAGTGCCTATAGATGATCTTGTTGTAAGCAAAGGTCTTCTCTGAGATTTTGTTGATTTTGATGATTGGATCATCAAAGAGGACCTGTGCTCTTGGTCTGGTTTTATCTCTGACAAATCTTCGCTCATAGTCCGGCATGTCCTCTCTGATCCTTGGATTCAGAGAAATGACTAGAGTGTCTGCCATATTGAACTCACAGTAGATGTATCTGAAGTGGTCTTCTATGGAAGCTTCGGGATTTGATTCAAAGAATGTAGGAGGTTTAGTGAACACTTTGGCTGGTAGACCGATGCTTGCCTTCTGAACAGGATTCTCTGAATGAGCCTGTTCATCAGCAACCATGGTTTCTGGTTCCTTCGTCTGTGGAGGATCTTCTGTTGTGGGTTCAGAGATGTAGCCATCTATCTCTGGTGATTCTCTCAGCTCTATTGCTGTTGAAGTATGATGTGGTTGAGCATTCTTGAATACATACTTTTCAACATCAATTACTTTAATCTGTTCTTCAACAACTTCTTTTCCAGAATCTGATTTTTCTTCTTTTTCAGATTCTGGTTCTGCTCTTTCAGCCTCTGATTCGTAAGCATCTCTCATCATATAAGTTGGTCTTTCTGGTGATGAGAATGCATCTTCTGATGTAGAGAAGTCTACTAGCTGCTCGTCTTCATCTTCTTCCAGAGCTCCAATAGTTTCTGGAGTTGCAGCTATTATTGGAACTATTGGAGCACTCGAAGTGGATGGTGCTAGAAAGATGACAGGTACTGGCGACTTTAGAGTGTCCTGGTTATCTTCAGCAGAGGTTGAGGTTGAACGTCTCTCTGTTCCTTTTTCCTTTCTTTGGTTTGATTCAGAGGGAGTGGACTCCTTTTATGTTTCAACAGTTTTTGGTGTAGGAGTCTTCTCCCCCTTATGAAGATCGGATGACCCCTGAGGTTGGTCATCATGGTCATCAGAATCTTCATACCGGGCTTTCTTCCGGGCCTCCTCAGAGCATGCGACCTCTGGTTCCTTTCTCTTCAATGCTCCCTCTGAAGATTTGACATTCTGCAGAAGGTCTTCAATCTTTTTGTTCTGCTGAGTGGTCTTGGAGACGAACTTGCTAGAGATATTAATTACATTGCTGGTGATCTTCTTGGAGAGGTTGGTGAGGTCAGCCTTTGTAATGAATTCAGAGGTAGCAGGAGCAGCAATAGAGGAGGTAGGGATCTTTGCAAGCACCTCTGCCAAAGAACGCAAGACTTCCTCTTTGAATTAAGAAAAGTCTGCATGTGTTGGAGTGGGGGCAGAGGTAGTTGGAATCGCCTTGAGGAGCTCTGTGGTGGAGTTCTGAATTTCTCTGGATAGAACCGAGTCATTTTTTATGACCAGGCTTTCCAGAACATCCAGTTTATCGTTCTGAGAGATTATGGTCGTGCGCAGCTCAGAGACCTCTGAAGTGAGCTTTGCAACTTCAGAGTGAGAGGCAGAGGCCTCTGAGGTCTTCTCTATTTGAAGTTTAATCTCCTTCAGAGATTCTCTGATTTCATCACCAAAGATTCTGAACTCCTCTTTGGTAACGTAATCAGAGGGGGTGATCTTAGGATCAACACATCATTCTAAGTTTCCCCCGAGTTCAAAGGGGCCTTCTTTCGGAGATGGCTTGATATTGTCTCTAGAAGGACTTCCCATTAATCCTTGGGGACCCTTTTTCAAGGATTTCCTTATAATGGTTCCGATTGGTCTCTGATCATTAGAGTCAGAATCTGATGATGAGAAACGAATGTGGGTGGAAACCTTGTTGTCCAGGCTAAGGAGTCCATGTGCAAGAAGGTCATGCCATTCTTTTTCTGACAGGCAATCTTTACGAGAGATCGTAGGTCTCTTCTGATCTAAGGGACGGTCCAACTTTTTATGAGCCACAAAGGCATCATGTGTGTGTGGAGGTGACATACTCTGGGGTGAATGAGTATTTTTATCTTCGTCTAAGTCCTGTTGGGAGGACTTAACCGTATCAGAGGTTTCCCCTTTGGTGCGTGCTTCAGAGGCAGAAGTAGATGCCTCTGAGCGGTTAGGATGGGAAGGGTTCGAGGTGTGCACCTCTGTTTCAATGTCCATTGATGCTGGACCACCTTGGACAGTAAATGTGTTTGCACGGGGATTTGGGCTTTGGAATCTCTCATGTGTTCCAACAAGGACATCTTTTTCTACCTTACCGCCCTCAGATTCTAAGCTTAGAAACTCACCCTCTGGAATTCTCTCTTCCTCACCTTCCTCTGCTCTGACAGAGTTATTCTCTTCGTCAAAGGGAGTGTTCTCTTGTTTTCTCTTCCTTACTCTCTCAGAGCCACCCTCTGGTTGCGCTCTGTTAACGTTTTGAGCAGTATCAGAGATATCACTCTCTGATTCAGGCTCAGGCTCAGAACCTAAGTGTGTTGGGGATCCCATCATCGGTTTTGATGATTGGGCAACACGACTAAGTAGGAGGTGGGTAGTAGAGTCAGCAGGAATTATCTCAATCATGGTGTGTGGGAAACGTCGGTCATTTGGATAAGGAGGAACCTCTGTAGCTTTGAACGAGTTCATTATAAACAGAGGTGTCCTTGGGCCCTCCTCCGTGATAGAGAATTTCTCCATTGCTCGTTGAATGACCACAGAGATGAATCTGGGAAATAATACCGAAATTGGTTGTTTTCCTTTGGCCAAGTCTTTGTTCTTCTTGTCCATTGCCGTCAGCATCTCACAGAAGAGAATGTGAGCCATATTTATGCTCCTGTTGAAGAAGAGAGCATACATTATGGCTAGAATTGCTGGATGGGTCTGATCCTGGATTCCAATCTTGCAGGTAATTGTTCGGTTGAGAACACTAAACATAAAGTTCCACTTTGGAGGCAGGTACTGACGTCTGAATTGACTTAGGCATGTGATCTCCCTGTTGTAGCCTAAGTGGTGGAGGAACTGAAGAAGAACTTCTTGAGTTGGTGGTTTCTCAAAGGTTTCTATTTGAAGATCAGTTTTCGTGAGCAGGTTGAATCGGCGAGTTAGGGTTTGTGGGGTGATTCTTATGTTCATGCTTTGTTCACCTAGGTCAATGTACCCAACCAGTCCTTCCTTTTCATCATCGTATTCACTTGAATACCACCATTGTTGGACAAAGCGTAGAGGAATATCTGAGGCATGTTTGGTGAGGACATCGTTGAGTTCACAGTTGGTCAAAAAGTCGAGGATTGGGCGAAACTGCTCATCGTATTTGGTTGGGGTGACGTCCAGAAAGTAGTTGTTACCTTTTACTAGAACATCGAACTGCGCCATATTCAAGCTTGGAACAAGTTTGCTCGATTTATCTGAGGTTTGGGAATGAGCCGCCATTGTTGCAGGTTTTGTTGAGAAAGATGAGAGCTTAGAAAGAGAGATTTGGGATTTTGGAATCTGAGAGCGTAAAGAAGAATAAGAAGAGAAAAAAAAATTATGGACAGAAAAAGAAAGGTAGAGGGAGAGGTTATGGAAAAGGCGTTTGAGAGTTTCAATGTCAGAAAGGACGTTCCATCATCCCCTAATTAATAGGTGACACGTTGAGGTGTGTAGGGGAGAGCCGCTTGGTGTCAGAAAACCGCCAGTTGGATTTTTGAAAAGAAACGAATGGTTATCCAAAAAATTTATTATTATTAAAAGAATTTTCTGGAATATTCGTTTTAATGAGAAAAGATCAGAGGTTCTCATATAAATATCAGAGACAAGATCAGTCTCTGATATGAGTATCAGAGAAGCTCACTTTCTCCCCCTTGAAAGATGAAAGGTTCTTTGTCTCCCCCTTGACCAAAGAATGAAGTATTTATCTTCTCCCCCTTGACACATGCTTGGAGATACAAAAGAATGATTTTTACCATTTTGTGAAAAAGTCCAGAGGCTCTGAAATTAGTTTCAGAAGTTCTGGTTGAACATGCTACGCATGTCAGAGGCTCTGATGAATGGATCAGAGACTCTGATGATTTCCTGTGTTAGGCAGACATGTTCAACATACCCAACTTGCTAATTAAAAAATTGAACCTTCGTTCATCTAAAGCTTTTATGAATATATCAGCAAGTTGAAGTTCAGTTGGTACAAAATACATCTCTATTGTTCCCTTTTCAACATGATCTTTCAGAAAGTGGTACCTTACATCAATGTGCTTTGTCTTGGAGTGCTGTACTGGATTGGCAGAGATGGCTATGGCACTTTTTGAATCACACAGAATTGGAATTTTGTCATATTGTAAGCCATAGTCTCTGAGCTGAGTTTGCATCCATATGACTTGAGAGCAACAACTAGCAGCAGCAACATATTATGCCTCTGCTGTGGAAGTTGAAACACAGTTTTGCTTCTTGGATGTCCAACTTACCAGCTTATTTCCCAATAACTGACAGCACCCAGAGGTACTTTTTCTGTCAAGCTTGCATCCTGCATGATCTGCATCAGTGTAAGCTGTTAAATCAAAACTAGAAAGTTTTGGATACAAGAGGCCTAATGAGGGTGACCCTCTCAGGTATCTGAAAATTCTTTTGACAGCAGATAAATGAGATTCTTTTGGATTTGCTTGATATCTGGCACAAAGACATGTTGCAAACATTATGTCAGGCCTACTTGCAGTTAAGTATAATAGTGAACCTATCATGCCTCTGTAGGTTTTGACATCTACAGATTTTCCCGAAAGATCAGAGTCAAGCTTGACTCCTGTAGCAATAGGGGTTTTCATAGAGGTTGAATCATTGAGTCTGTATTTTTTCAAAATATCAGAGACATACTTAGATTGAGTTATAAAAGTACCCTCTGATGTTTGCTTTACTTTTAAGCCTAGAAAGAATGTTAATTCTCCCATAAGACTCATCTCAAATTTACTCTTCATCAACTCTGAAAACTTATCACAATACTTTTGATTTGTAGAGTCAAATATAATGTCATCAACATATATTTGTACTAAGAGCATCTCATTTTTGTACCTTTTTATGAACAAGGTTGTATCTATTGTACCTTTTTCAAAACCATTATTTATTAGAAATGTGGATAGAGTAGCATACCATGCTCTTGGAGCTTGTTTAAGTCCATATAGAGCTTTATCAAGATAATAAACATGGTTTGGAAACTCTGTATTCTCAAAACCAGGTGGTTGCTGGACATAAACCTCTTCATTTAATTTACCATTCAGAAAGGCAGATTTAACATCCATCTGATATACTTTGAACCCTTTGTGTGCAGCATAGGCTAAGAAGATTCTAATTGCTTCTAGCCTAGCCACAGGTGCAAAGGTTTCATCATAATCAATGCCCTCTTCTTGGCAATATCCCTTAGCAACCAACCTAGCTTTGTTTCTGATTATAATGTCATCCTCATCCTTTTTATTTCTGAAGACCCATTTAGTTCCAATTGCAAATTTTCCTTTAGGAAGGGGAACTAAGGTCCATATTTTGTTTCTTTCAAACTCTTGAAGCTCATTCTGCATTGCAGAGATCCAATGAGGATCTTCAAGAGCTTCATTTACCTTCTTTGGTTCAATGATGCTTAAAAAATTTACAAAAAAACATTCATTGATTGTGGCTGATCTGGTTTTGACACCCTCTGAAAGTGATCCAATGATCTGATCATTGGGATGATCCTTTGTCCATCTTGTGAGCGGAGCATGAACATGAGGTGGAGTTTGAGCTTCAGATATGACAGTTGGAGACATCTCTGTTGTGCTGAGCAGAGGCTCTGATGTTGATACCAGAGGCTCTGAAGTTGATACCAGAGGCTCTGAAGTTGATACATTTCTTGGACCTGCATTCAAGGAAGCAGAAGTTGTAACTTCAGAGGGACCAGAGAGATTTGTACCTGACGTTTGTGGTTCCTCTGAAGTTGCTCTTTGAATATCTCTGAAAAGAAACTCTGAGTTTTAATCATCAAAGAAGTCTTCGAAAATTTTGTTGAGTTCGGATTCTCTTATCTTTGATGATTCAGAGATATTTTTGGCAATTTGATTGATATCTTTGCTGGCCAGACTTTTTTCCTCATCAAAAGACACATTGATACTCTCTTGGATTGTTCTGGTTCTTTGATTGAACACTCTGAAAGCTTTTGAGACTAATGAATAGCCAATGAATTTGCCTTCATCTGCTTTCTTGTCAAACTTTCCAAGAGACTCTCTATCATTCAGAACATAACATCTGCATCCAAAAACATGGAAATATTTAACATTAGGTTTCCTGTTGTTAATGAGTTCATAAGATGTTTTCTTGAATCTTTTGACAATTGTAGCTCTGTTTTGCGTGAAACAGGCTGTTGCCACTGCCTCTGCCCAAAAGTTTATGGGAAGTTCTAATCCTGCAAGCATGGTTCTTGCATCTTCAACCAGTGTTCTGTTTTTCCTCTCAACAACACCATTTTGTTGAGGTGTTCTAGCTGCAGAGAAGTTCGGAGTTATGCCTTCCTCTGAAAGATATGAGTTGATTTTTGCATTTCTGAACTCTGTTCCATTATCACTTCTCAGTTTCTGAACTTTGGTATCAAACAGAACCTGCAATCTTTTTAACAATCTTATTAAAATATCAGGGACATCAGACTTGGCTCTGATGAATTCTATCCAAGTATATCTAGAGTATTCGTCAATCAAAACGAGAATATACTTTTTACCTGACAAGCTCTGTACAGAAATAGGACCACAGAGGTCCACATGAAGCATATGCAGAGGTTTTGGACAATTATTATCACTTTTGGTTTTGTGGGAAGATATTTTCATTTTTCCCATTTCACAAGCAGAACAAAGATGATCTTTGTTAAACTTCAGAGATGGCAATCCCTTAACCAGATTTAGTTTGACCAATTTATCAAGTGAAGAAAAGTTCAGATGTGAGAACTTTTTATGCCAGATCCAAACATCTTCACTGTTCAGAGATACTAGACAAAGTTTCTCTGAGTCAGTTTTTATGTGTTTGGAAAAATTCATTCTGTATAAATTTCCCTTTCTGTCAGCTCTGAGCATTTCTTGACCTGTTTTTGAGTGAAGTAGTGAACAATGTTTTTCTTGAAATTTCACATCAAAACCATGGTCACAAAGTTGACTTATGCTGATCAAGTTATGCTTTAACCCATCAACATAAGCAATCTTTGATACTGAAACATTACCTCTTGTAAGCTCACCATAACCCTTAATTTGTCCTTGCATATTGTCTCCAAAAGTTACTGCTCCTCCAGATTTAGCTTTGAAGGAGGATAGTAACTTTTTATCTCCAGTCATATGCCTTGAACACCTATAATCTAAGTACCAGATCGGCATTGACTGTTTTTGCAAGACAGATTAGATTTTCTTAGGTACCCATTTCATTATGGGTCCTACTTTGTTAGACTTCTGATTATCGTTTTGAAATTTTGCCTTCTTATCTTTTGATGTTTTGGCAGAATTGTTCTTTTTCTTTTGAGGCGTTGTCTCTGAATTTTTATTCAGAGAATGATTAAGAAAACAGTGAGAACTTTTGAAGTGATTTTTTAGTTTCATCAAGAGTTGGATGCAATTGCACTTTACAGAACAAGAAGAAGTAGAAGCAAAGGATTTCATTTCATTAAATGCATTCGGTACATTATGAATCCTTTTTGAATTAGTACTAGGAATATTACAAGTAATCCTAACTACTGTTTTTCTTTTAGCTTGAGAGACAGTCTTCTTTTCAAGTTGCCTTCTCTTGTTCAGAAACATCCTCTTCTCTTTGTTGCTCACTGCACAAACAGGATCAGAATGGTTAATTTCTTTCCATTTTCCTTTTTGTCCAGGAGTAAACTTGATTGGTTTATAAGTGTAGAGTTGAGAAGTGATAGTTTTATTCTTTGCCTTTTCTTGTAATTCTTTTTCAAGTTCCAGAGAAGTTTTTGCTTGAAGACACATTTCTGCAAAGTCAGGACATATTGGTATTCTGGGTTTAATTTTTAAAACAGAAATAAGAATGTTCAAAATTCCAGAACCAACGGTATCTATCTTTTTATGAATTACTTTCTCTGGTTTGTAGAAAATCTGTTCATCTACCTCTAGATCAGATTCAGAATCAGAGTCAAGAAAGTCTCGTTCAGTCTTACCAGAGACAACTACCTCTGATGGTTTCTCAATTTTCTTAGGTCTGGAGACTTTGATGATTCTTTTCATGCTTTCTTTCTTCTCTAAATCAGCTATGATGTTTTCTTGATTTATTTTCTTGATGTCATCCGCAAATGTAGTTCTGATGCATTCATCAGAGAATGGTGAATACAGAGGGGCATCTGGATTAAGTGAACTCTGAGGTTCATCTTCAGAAGTACTTGCTTCAGAGGTACTTTGTTCAGATGTCTCTGACTTATCTTTGACAAATGCATTGAACTTGAAAATCTCTTTAGGATCATTGCTCTGAGGTTTTGTGAAAAGTACCTCTGAAGTTTCTTTTTCTATTTTTAAGTTAGAATTTGGAAGGTTTTGAACTTCAGAGTATGCAACATTTTTAAAGTTCAGAGCCCTCGTTTTTTATCTCTCTGAGGTTTTTATTCTCTTGAAATTGTTCAGAGATGGACAGTCAGAGCTCTAGACCTTTCCTTTACAGAAAGTGGAAGAAAGTGAAGTTTTCTTCAATTCAGTGAATGGATCCAATTCATTGAATCCAAGCCCTTGAGTATCCATTTGAGAGTTTATCTTTATATGAACATCCTGAGCATCAAGATAACTTTTGATTTGAAGTTCTTTCCTTTCCAGAGATTGATGTAAGATTTCTCTCTCTTTTTGGAAAAAATTGGTTAAGGCAACAGAATTGAGTCTTTCATACTCAGATTTTTTTACTTCTTCTTCTTTAACTTTTAAAACTTTCTCAAGTTCTTTGAATTTTTCTGAAAATGATTTTTCCTTTTGTTTCTGAGCTTTTTCAAGATCAGATTTTTCAACAAAAATATCTCTCTTTTCTGATTCAAGAAGATCTTTTTCCCTTTTGTAAAAATTAAGATCTTTTGTCATTTGTTTTGCTTTTTCTTTTTCCTCAACAAGTTTTTGTTTTAGGATTTGAAATTCATCTGTTAGTTTAATAACATCCAATTCAAGATCACTTTCAGAGGTGGAAGGAGAGTTTACCTTTACAGAGTAGTCCTCTGATGATCCGTCACTTTGATCATTTGTGAACGTCATACCACAGAGATTGGTGGGTTCTTCCTCTCCATCGCTTGTTGAGTCTGACAGCCAGTCTTCCATCTCTGCTACAAGTACTCTTTCTTTGACATTGTATTTGTACTTGTTTTTGTAGTAGTCTTCATCCTTGATGAGTCTACCTCTGCAGTTGGCGGAGTAATGGCCTGGCTTTCCACATCTAAAACATCTTCCATCGTTTTGGTTTGATGGAAGAGCAGTGTCTGATTCTGTCTTCTGTGTTTGTACTTGTGGTTGTGGCTTGAAGTACCTCTGAGGTTGAGGATACCTTGGCTGAAATGATTGTTGAGATCTTGATTGTTGAGTAGAATCATGATTGGTGAAATGAGCACCCTTTTGATCACTATGCAGAGTGGATCTGGGCTCTTGTTGATATTCAGTTTTCTGAAATCTTCTTTCTGGATTTCCTCTTCTTTCTTCATCATCTCTTCTTCCTTCAAAGACTTTCTTGCCAAATTTCTTGTTAAATTGATGGGTGATTAATGCAAGAGATTTGGCAAAGGCATTGATGTAATCATCTGAGTCAGAATCTGAGTGTTCAACTTCTTCAGATATCAGAACCTTTTTGGATTTTCTTTTAGATTCCCTTTTTGAACAATTGTCTTTTTCTGCATTTCTGCATTCTTGTGATACACCCTTCTGTTTTGACATGAGTGCAAGTGGACCACCTAAAGAGGTTTTTGATTTTTGTTTAACAACTTCTTTTTCCTGTGCTACCAAGGTACCATAAATGTCAGTTAATGACCATGATTCAAGATTTTGATTGGCTTGTATTGACATTGGCAGTTGTGACCATTCTTCATTTAGACTTTTAAGAAAGAGAACATTGTTTTCTTCTTTTGTTCTCATGACCCCAAATTTTCTGCATTTGTTGATGAGGATGTTAAACCTTGAGTATGTTTGATGTAAGGTTTCTTCGGGTAATGCATGAAAATCATGATATTCATTGATACAAAGATTTCTCCTGTTCTTTTGAGTTTGTAGGCCTCCTTCAAGTTGATTTAACAACTGATCCCATATCTCTTTTGCAGTTACACAAGAATCGAGTTCTTGGAAGATATCATTGGGAATGGCCATTATAAGTAATCTAACAGCTTTTGAATCATTATCCATCATGTTAGTTTCTTCATCCGTAAAGTTTGAAGTTTTCTTTTCATAGTAAGCAAGGATTTTAGCAGTATCTGTTGTTGCTGGAACTCTTGGTACCAACACCATTGGTTGGTGAGGTCCATCGTTCACTGATCTTAACAGATCCCTGTCCATGCCTTCTAAGAAATTTACCATCCTTATCTTTCACTGAGGATATTCATCCCTTAGAAGTGTAGGAGGTTTGGTTAATGATCCGGCTGTATAAATGGCACTTATGCTTGAGTTTGCCATTTTTGTGAAGAAAAGACGAAGATTTGAAGAACTGATGCTTTTCTATGAAGATCTTTCTATTAAATGATGTAACTGTGATTTACTTTTAAATCTGGAGCATATGAAGTTTAATAAACAAGAGTTTACACAAACATGCACAGATAATAAAAGCTTGAATCAGTAAGAATTAAATCTATCCGAGTATGCAGATATGATCTTTCTTTGTTTTAGAAAACAAAGGAGGCTCTGATACCAATTGTTGGATCCCAGATTTAACCTTATAACAATAATGATATAAACAACAAGAGTATAAACAGCGGAAGCAATATAGTTTAATATCAAAAGTAGATTCAAATATCACAGTTCATATATAAAGCAAGTAGAAAGAACAAGATCTTCGTGAGATATATTCAGTTGATTCTTCTTATACAATATATCAAAAAGCACACTTTTGTCAAAGGAGTGATGGTCCTATTTATAGGACCATAAAGTAAACAATGTACTATTCTGACAAATAGAAGCATGCTTGAACAGTGTCTTACCTAATAGGTAAGCTCAAAGACATGCTTGAACAGTAACCTACTCTATAAAGTAAATCTTATCACTAAGTGATTGGTTATCTGTTCTGATACTTCAGGAATCTTCAGCGTCAGCTTCAGAGAGAATGTCTTCAGAGTTCTGATGTTGTCTTCAGAGCCTCTGATGAAGCCATCTCTGATGCCTTTTGCTGAAAGTTGCAATCTCTGATAGGTACTTCAGAGGCAGGTTTGTCCTCTGAAGTATATCTTTGGAAGTCCTCTGAAAAAGGACGGGTATTTTCAACACTTTAACATAAGATTTGGAGCTAACAACTAAATCGACCGGAGTCTCACTTTCCAACCAACGACCGGTGCCAAATTTGTGACTGGTGCCTGACCAAAGGGTCGCCCGGTGTCTCAATTCTCGACCGGGGTCGACGAAATCCGGTGACCGGAGTCTCTCGGTGAATTTTCGAACGAACCCCAAAGACCCAACTACAGATACCATGAATTTCAGATGAAACCCAGAAAACGATGACCATCTAACCCAAAACTCCAAAATCAGATGCATAACTTAATTTCAACAACAAATCCATTATCCATAAAGAGATTCTATAATAATTTAAAAAAAATTAAAATTACCGACGGATTATCCGTCGGTAAATGTTTTTTTAATTTAATAAATATCCGTCGGAAATCCGTCGCTAAATCCGTCGGAAATAATCCGTCGGTGAATATCCGTCGGTAATCCGTCGGTAAATGGAGAACGTCGGTGATATGTCGGAAATAACCCACGCCGTCGGTGGCCGTCGGTGATCCGTCGGAAAAGTGAGCCGTCGGTGATCCGTCGGTAATCTGAACGTCGACCACATCTATACCGACATCCATTTACCGACGGATCACCGACGGATTTCACTTTTACTGACGGATCACAAACGGATTTGTCCGTTGATGATAAGCATTTGTTTTGTAGTGCGCACACCACATATTTTTATATATTTTTAAATATATATTATATATACAAAATGATTTATCAAATGAAAATATTTATTACATTACTAATTATTTATTCATTTTTCAAATTTCATTTTGATGAGTTTTTTTTTTGTCAAATATCATGGTTGAAATTATTTTGAATTTCAAATGTATTTGGATTAGTTACCGAACTCTTTGATTTGCGTTACACTATTTTGAATAACACATTTCTTACGTATTAGAACTTTTTTCTTGTATGGAATTTACAAACATCATCGTCGAATTTACTTTTAAGTTGTGATTTATAATTATTGCATTGAAGTGCGTTAGATGCAAACCGCGTAAACCGCATCGCATTTCGCGGTATGATTTTTTGCGGTTTGAGGTATATGCAGTGGTGTTTGTGGTTTGGAAAAATCTTCAAGCCACAAATGCAGTGCAGTTTGTGGTTAACCATAAACCGCACCGCGAACACCCATACTGGACAACATATGCAACCAAGGTGAGATTTAGTCATTCTCTTAGAGCCCTATTATCCATTTTTTAACGAAACACACTCATAAATCTTTCTTGAAAATTGTAGGAAAGTATGTACATATTAGAATCAACAAAGGAGCAGAATCCAGATTAAGGTGTGGGATGATCTATGTACTTAAGTGTGCGTTTGATACACATGACAAGACATAACATAAACTTATTGTCTCATCACGATATATGACTGGTATAGGTCATGCCTGAGTGGGATAAAAATGTTTTTTTTTTGTTTCGGCCAAATTAAATGGAACAAAAATAAGAAATATGAGACAAGATTGTAAAATGAAAACCCTAGCACCTTCTACAATCTTTTACCTACCGATCTCAATCTCGCTCATCCAATCCTATCCAGTTTCACATCCTATGAGTATAACAACACTTCTTAATGATCATCATTATCCTACATAAGCATCCTCTTAATGATCATCATTAATTCTTGTTGGTTTCCTAGGTTACAACCTTTTGGGCATTCCACAATTATGATAATGATTTCAAAAGGTTATATCATAATCTCTTGTTTAAACCAACTATGGTTGACAAGAAGGAAGTCTTAATTATAATGCCCTCACTATACCTCCACCATACCATAAACATTAAATCAAAATATATAAAACAAATATATCATGTTTTATAAACCATTAGAAATTTAAATTATTGTAGAACAAGTTGCTTAATTTCAAATATTTGTATTTATATTTATTAATCAAGAGTTCAAATTTAATTTTTGATTATTCCATCCTGAAACTTGTGAAGGTCAATGTTGAATTTTCTATTTACGAAAAATACAGAAAGTTGTATTGTTGACTTTTTGTAAGTTTGTTATATGTAAGATAATCAAATTAAAAACAAATTCTTATTAAAATAAATTTATTAAGATAACCAACTATGAGAATTAATGAGATTTTTAAGATTATAAGACCAACAACTATATAGTTTATATGAATATGTGACAATAATTTTTTATATCGTAGTTAGACGGTTTAACAAGTTCTATTCTTAATTCTTAGGACACAGTTAGAAGAAATAAATCGTTTTACCAATCATCTTACCGTATGGTTTGTGAAAAAGGTTTTATGAAACTTTTTTTTTCCTTCCGAAATTGTCATATAAAACACTTTTCAAAAAGTTTCATGTAAAAATACTAATAGACTGATTTATTCTTGAGTCCTATTTTACTGTCGTTTATCGTTCTAACATACCCATTTATTGTATTATATCATGACCATTAGACGTTCTAGTAGACCCATTTATCGTATTATATTATGATAGTTGGACGTCCTAAACGTCCCATTTATCATAGCGAAATAACTATGGATTTCTTCACAACCAAACAAAGTTCGAAAACATTATAATGAGCTTCAATTAAACACAAACTACAAAACGATAGATAAAAACAACACCTATCTTGAAGTTACAAAATCGAATATCATTAAACACAAAACCTATGACTCGATCAATATTCTAAGCTTTTTTCGTGGAAATAATTTTTTTGGTATTTTGTGTGTCATGAAGTTAGTATTTAACGTCTTTGGTCCAAATGCATGCATCGAACTTGTAATACTATTAATTGTATCTTTTTATATTAGTTAATTATATATTTACTTGTCACTATTAGAGAACGTTTGCTTAAATAAGTGTATGTTTGTCATCTGACATATAAATTGTCAAAACATGATTCTAGAAGTTGCAATTTTTTAATATTATATTCTAATCTTTAATTAAACGTTTATAATAGAACAAACAGTTTTAGACATGCATGCATAATTATTATAACATATTAATCAGAATCACCCAAATGAAAAAATAAAGATATTGGACAAGTTTCTTTTTTTTTCTTTTTTTTTTTGGAAAAGGTGTCCTAACTAATCCTTTGGCAATGAAACCAACTGCTAAAGCATGCAACCCTGAGATTATACCCAGTGGCTACAAAGTTGCGAATGCAGGGAATCGAACTCGGATTGAGCGCTATGAACTCTCCAAGTGATTACCGCTACACCACAAGCCTTGTGGTTTATTGGACAAGTTTCTTGCTCCAAGAAATTCTCCAAAACTTTTCTCAAAATGAAGAAAATATGAAAGAGGGTGTGAAAATTTTAAAATTTTGACTAATGTTTTAAAAACCGGTTTTTTGGTTGATCCGGTGTGGTGACCGGGTCACGGTTCAACCGGGTGGTTGACCCGGTTTCAAGAAATTTTATGTATATTTTTCATTTTCCTGCATATATATATATATATAAGAATTTGATGTGGAATCGAGCGTGGACTGATGGAATCAAGCGTGGAGTCGATGATTTGTCAATTTAATTTTTTAAACTTAGCCGCTACCTTACAGTAATACGATATTGATTTTTTAACCGGATCAACCCGGGTTTTTACCGGTTCAATAAGACCGGTTCAACCGGTTCTATCAAAAAACCGGCGGTTCGATCCGGGCCGTAATTTCCCAAAAAAACGGTCGTAATTGACCCGGTCTCTTCACCGGTTCCCGGTTCAACCGGTCGGGTCAACTCGAGTTTTAAAACATTGATTTTGACGGTTCAACCGGTTCTATCAAAAAACCGGCGGTTCGATCTGGGCCGTAATTTCCCAAAAAAACGGTCGTAATTGACCCGGTCTTTTCACCGGTTCCCGGTTCAACCGGTTGAACCGGTCGGGTCAACCCAGGTTTTAAAAAATTGATTTTGACTCTCATACATGATTATCATGAGAAAAAGATATTTTTATTATATTCATCCGACAATAAAACTTGAAATTAAATGTTTAGAAGAGAAAAATAATATTATATTATATGTATGAAATGTTTTAACAATATAATTAAATGTTTAGAAGAGAAAAATTACGTTAAAAAGTAACGTACTTTCATCAAATTCCTATTTTGGGTAACGTACTTTTAAAACCTTTATTTTAGTACTTCAATTGTAAAATATCAAACTTTTAAGTACCTGAGTTACCTACATATCAGGTAACCGGTCAACTTAAATAATATATATATTTTTTAATAATGACATGGAAATAAAAAGGATGACATGGCTTAATGACATGGAATCTAATTAATTTATTTGTAAATACTTTCTCCTCCCCCAAATTGAAACGTCTTCTTCTCCCCCAAATTGAAACGTTCGATCTAATCTGATCAATCTTCCAAATCAATCAACCATTCTAAACCCTGTTCTATCAATCGTCAAAATCGATCGTCCGTGTGTTGTTCCCGTCGTCGACAGAGGTTGTTCCCGTCGTGAGCTTGTTCATTGTGAGCTTGTTCCCGTCGCATTTCGAGTTCCAGATGAGTACAAGGTTAGTCCGTTATATTGAGATTTCTAGGTGTTTATGATTTCTGGAGAGGCTATTCATCGTGAGGTGTTTATGATTTTTGGTGTTTCTTGATTTTTAGGGTTATTTTGTCCATTATATTGAGATTTCTAGGGTTTTATGATTTTTGGTGTTTCTTGATTGAACTTGCTTCTTGATTAAACTTTGTCTATGGTGTTTCTTGATTTCTAGGGTTGTTGTTTTATATTGACTTCTTCATAAATGTTTCTTGATTGAACTTGCTTATTGTTTTATTGCATCAATGTTGTTGGTGGTTTTTTTTTACATTATATGAAGTTATGAACTAATGGTCTTGTATCGAACTCAAAGATAACATCTGCACACAATTTATTAAAATTCTTGTCTGAAAACCTCAAGGGGTTAGCCTAGGATAAGGCTTGAAACCTTGATTTAAGAGGTATCAAGTTCTAATCCCATGGGTGATATCAATTGATTAGCCTAGAGTTCTAAGACGCCTGGTGCAGTAACTGATGTAAGAGTTCATAGAGCCACTACAATTTTTACCTCTCTTGATTGTGGAATTTTAGTCAGTGTTTACATGTGGGTCTTGAGGAAAAAGAAGTAGCTGACATGAATCATTGATACAAATGGTGTTGAAAACCATCCTATGGGGTTTCCATTGCCATGTTTCAAGGAAATTAGTGAGAGAAGTTAGTCACTTAGTAGCTGGAATGTCGATTCCCAATGGTGAATGTATCAGAGTTTTTTTTTTTTTTGAACGGCAGTTAACACATACGTTTCCGCGGTATCCGAACATCTGAGGGCAGCACCGACTAATCCGCGGCGACCCGGCCCAGCCCTTTGGACTGGACTCGTCCAGGATCCGACTAAGCCCAGCCCAATGACCGAACCCGCAACCCATAGACTGGTTGCCCGGATACCTGGACCCGAAGGCCGACCCAGAGTCTGGGATGCTCCTCATGTGCCCAAAGCTTCCCCCTAGATTCGAACCTGGGTAGACTGGGATACCATCCACAGTCCCCCCCCCCCGGGTGTTACCGAATTTCGGGTTGCCACTCAGGCAAGCCATGATTTGCAAATGTATCAGAGTTTTTGCTTAAGTGGGATACCAAATATCACATGCATTGAAAAAACTAAGCGGGTCTTGAGGTGCACTAGGAATAAAGGAGTATAATTTATTATATATAAACAGTGTGTGGGTGTGTAATTGAGATAAGAAAAAAAAGAATCTAATGGCTCTAATCAAGTAGTTGATGGCCAAACTGCTGAACAAAGAAAGAAGTTCCTAGAAGATGGTGTTCATTAACGACAAGCGGTTATATCTCAAGGTTTATCTATGTCTATTAGTATTTAGAACTGTTCATTCAGATATTTAGCGTTCATGTATTGTTGATGTTATCAGTATTTTGGCATACTTGTGATTTTTGTGGATGTTTATTCTCAGGCATCTTGGCTTTATCTTTTATATTCTTGGGAACCAATCACCAATGACGTACACATTCATCTGCCGTGTTTCAACCCGCACCATCTTTAAGATGGAAATCGTAAGGCAAGCACGCCATGATAAAAGAGGTGGTGGTTCAAGTAGGGGTTCAAGACACAATAGGCATGACTTTAAAGAGAAGGGGTTGGTCAATCGGCAAGTAAACTTGTGATTCTATATGTTTTTTATATTTAAATTTGTCCGAGTTGTTAGGTAATTAACGTGATTTTTTTCTTATTTGAAGTTGAAGCAAGAGAAAAGGAAGAAACTCTATCTAAAAGGACTAAGTGAAGCGGGGCTTGATTGAACATCAACAACGTATCAGAACATTTTGGTTTATAATTGATCTTATGGCATTTTTGTAAAAAATATTTAACCATTGACAATATTTCGTTTATTAACTTATCAAAGTTTTTTTATTATTTTGGTCTTGTTGAGTTAATAAAAATTTCAACAAACAGTAGGCCTAAAAATGTTACTGAAATGACAATCATTTGAAAATAATTACAATCGTTTTTCTAAGCAAAATTACAAGTTTTATAGATTGAAAACATATTTCAAAAAATATAAACAGTTGGTTTGATTTTCTAATAATTGAAAATACGGATTTTATGGAAAAAAAATGGCATGACTTTATAATAGCTGGAAAATATAGATTTAAAAAAAATAAAAATAGAGGTGGAAATTGTTTTCTTAGTTGGCAGCTATAAAATAAATAAATAATGTCACATCAATAAAACATGATCCTAGTCAGCTTTTGCAAGTCATTAGGTAACCTATGTACTTAAAAGTTTGATATTTTACAATTGAGGTATCAAAATAAAGGTTTTAAAAGTACGTTACCCAAAATAGGAATCTAATGAAAGTACGTTACTTTTTTACGCAATTTGGCCTTTTCAAAATAAAAAAAGTTGTTGGAGTTAAATGCATTTTCTTAAAGATTTTAATATATGATTTTCCATTCTAAAGAAATCTTGAAAAATCTTTTAAATACACTCTTAGGGGGCGTTTGGTTCGCAGAATGTTTTTGGATGGAATGGAATCTGTCAAAGGAATTTGACTTTGAAGGAATTGAAATGAAATGTTGTCAGGTTTGATCACTTGTTTGGTTGACAGAATTGGAATGGAATATGTTAAAGGAATTGGAATATGTCTGTTTGGTTCACAGATTGTAGCTTCGAAATTGGAATGGAATTTTGGTAAATGACCAAAATACCCCTTTTCATTATTTCAATTTTTTAAAATACTTTATGGGTTCTGAACAATATCAAACACATTCAATCGGCTGTATGGGTTCTGAAGAAACAGAAACACTATCAAACACTATGAACATACATACAGTTGAGAAATCAGGAACACTATCAAACACTATGAACACATTCAATCGACCGTATGGGTTCTGAACAAAAAGGAACACTATCAACAAACATACAGGAACTCCATACAGTTGAGAAATCTATCCATTAATCCATGAACACTATCAACTGTATGAACTGTAAATCGATTTTGAGAAATCAAAATAGAGAAATCGACTACCAAGAAAGCGAAATGGAGAAGAGATACATCGATTAATCCATTAATCCATGAACATTAATCAACTGTATGTACTGTAAATCGATTTTGAGAAATTTTGAGAAATCAAAATAGAGAAATCGACTACCAAGAAAGCGAAATGGAGAAGAGATACATCGATTAATCCATTAATCCATGAACATTAATCGACTGTAAATCGATTTTGAGAAATCGTAATAGAGAAATTGACTACCAAAAAAGTGAAATGGAGAAGAGATACATCGAGAGAGCTAACCTGTTGCAATGGTGAAGACGATGGTGTTCGATTATGCCTGATGGAGAAGACAAGAGAGAGTCAATGGTGCCTGATGAAGAAGACGAGAAGACGATCGAGTTCAATTTCTTATGTCTGATGTTTTGATGTCTGTGATAAAAAAAAAGGTAGGTTTATTTGGGTTAAAGGGTAGTTTTGGAATTATGGAAATATCAAATTCCATTCCTTTAAAATACTTGGATTTTGGGATGGAATGTCTAAATCCTTTGTCCATGGAATTTGTTGGAATTGGAAGATTCCATCCATTAAAAAGATTGAACCAAACAAGGGAATGAAATCTGGTCAAAGTAATTCAACATTCCAATTCCACCAGATTTCATCAGATTCTGCGAACCAAACGCCCCCTTATACTTTTATTCAAAAACATGTTATTCAAAGGTCACCGTTTCTAGTCTTGCAGTAAGATTCGGGTCTTTAGGAATTCTCATTAAATATTATCACTTCGAGTTCTGCAAAATCATTGGGAATTTTCTTGATTGTTTGTCAGAACACACGAGATTAATCGAGTAAGATTAAATTAAAAAAAAAAAACATGTTATTCAAAATAATTATTAGGATTAAAAGAAATTATTAGAACAATGGTGAGCATGAGGAATGTTGTATATATGGTCCTACAAAATCCGTGGTGGAAATAGTTCAGATTTTATCAAATTCAAAAAAAATAAAAATAAAAAAGTCAAATAAAAAAAGTCAAACATAAAGACATGCATATAATGGTGAAGCTACCTAAAACACTCAACCTCTATTTAATGGTCCTTTTTATTATTTTACAACCACCCCACCTCACCCTATTTATTCATCCATTTAATTTTATACTACCATTTTTACCCAATCTATTAAAATAATTTAATAGTTTATTTATTATTCAAAAATACGTTAAAAACGGAGAATACGTGGGTATTTATTGGTTTTTAATTTTTAAAAGTCAAATTTATTTAATTTGGAAAATGATCTGGAAGTGGAAAATTTTGAAACAATGTTCTTGAACAACATAAGTCTTAATTAAATTAAAAAGGATAAACACGTGTCAGTTGACTAATGGATTTTTATGACTATTATGGCACGTATTTCTTACGCTAATCAAACTAAATGTAATTATTTATTGTAGTTAATGATTTTTATCATTCATATTTGAGTAAACTACAAATTTGGTCCCTGAGGTTTACAAAAAACTATGAAAGTGGTCCCTGAACTTCAATAAGTGCAGATTTCATCCCTAAGGTTTCGATTTTGCTATGAAAGTAGTCCCTCGTGGTGTTAGTCCGTTAAAGTGTCCGTTAAGTCAAGGGTAATTTCGTCATTTTATACGTTTTTTTGTCTATACTTCTTTTTGTCTTATTCTCTCTCTCTTGTACATGACACCTACATACATACATATATATATATATAGGTGGTTTCATTTGCAAACCACCCTTATGTAGCAAACTATGAAACCCATCTTTTTACCATAGATTAAATTCATCAACGGTTAAGATGCAATTGTTGTAATTATGGTAATAATTAAATTATTTTGATTTTTTTAATGGAAAAGGAATTAATGAAAGGGTAAACTTGTCAATTGACATTCCATCTCAAATTAGAAATTCGGATGAAAGACTATTTTTATATGGAAGCATTTTTATTTCAGGTAATTTTTTATTTCAAATTTAAGATAATACTAAATTATAACCCTTTTACATGGAAATATATTTTTTGTTTTTTTTCAATAATAAACGCATATATTATTGTTTATTATGGTAATTTTTTTTTTGATATATACTAAATCTTAACCGTTTTTATATGTAGGATCAATTTTCAAAAAAAAATTCAAAATTAAAGGGCGCTTTCATTGTTCTCGATCGAATAAAATCCATACCGATTGACATTTGACACAAAACAGGTCGTAAACGAAATGAAAGACCGATGAAAACGGAGATGAAACTGAGATGAACGAAGATGAAATAAAGATGAACGACGATGAATGGAGATGAACGAAGATGAAATAAAGTTGAACGACGATGAATGGAGATGAAAACAGATATGAAATTGAGATAAAACGGAGATGAATGACGATGAACGAAGATGAAACCGAGATGACACGAAAATGAACGGAGATGAAACTGAGATGACACGGAGAACGACGATGAAACCGAGATCAAAAACGTTGAAGAACAAAAAAATTGCAACACTAAAAAATTGAAACAAAATTAAAAAACGTTGAGGAACAAAAAAAAGATGCAACATTAAAAAATTGCAACAAAATTAAAAAATGTTGAAGAACAAAGAAAAAATTGCAACATTATAATTAAGGCTCATTAATGAGAGTATATAATTCCAAAATTAAAATAAAAGGATAAATACCTAAAATAAAATATTCTACTTCAAAATGACATATAAGCCCTTCATAATAAATAAAAAAAGAAAAAACTAGAAATTCAATGATTGGCTTAAAACAGTTTGCAAAGTTTGTTACGTAAGGTTGGTTTTCATATGATCGCTCCCCTATATATATATACACACACACACTCCGGTCACCGTCTCCGGTCACCATCTCCGGCGACCTCATTCACACACATATAAATATATATATTACACACACACACACACACACACATATATATATATATACACACACAGTACATAATCACACACACATACACATATATATAATCACGAGATCGACGCGACGAAGAAAAGGGGAGAGGTTGGGGGTCGTCGGTCACCATCTTCGGCGACCTCACCTATATAATTAACACACACACATATATACATATATATATATATCACACATACACACACACACACATATATATATATATATATATATATATATATATCACACACACAAAAAAGGGGAGAGGTTGGGGTCGCCGGTCACCATCTCTGGCGACCTCACCTATATAATTAACACACACACACACATATATATACATATATATATATCACACACACATATATATACATATATATATATCACACACACAAAAGGGGAGAGGTTGGGGTCGCCGGTCACCATCTCCGGCGACCTCACCAATATAATTAACACACACACACATACATATATATACATGTATATATGACACACACATATATATACATATATATATATATCACACACACGCAAAAGGGGAGAGGTTGGGATCGCCGGTCACCATCTCTGACGACCTCACCTATATAATTAACACACACACATATATATATACATATATATATCACACACACACAAAGGGGAGAGGTTGGGGGTCGCCGGAGGAGGGTGTGGAGTGCCCTGTATGTGTTCGTGTATATATGTATACCATATATATAATATATATAAATATAATATTAATATAATTAGACTAAATTACAATTTGATCCCTCAAGTTCAAGCAAAATTGAAAAACTTATCCTTGTGTAATAAAAAGACGAAAATGCCCTTGACTTAACAGAGAAATCTAACGGAGCTAACGGACGAGGGACCATTTTCATAGCAAAATCGAAACCTCAAGGATGCAATCTGCACTTATTGAAGTTCAGGGACCACTTTCATAGTTTTTTGCAAACCTGAGAGACGAAATTTGTAGTTTACTTTTCATATTTTAATTTTAAATACCCGAACCCACAAACTCTTCAAATTTGTCTTCACGCGCCTCTCCAACAATATTACAACTAACACCCTTGAAAAATAGCAAAATTGCAACTTTTCTTTCAATTTTGATTTAACCTTTGGATTAGTTTGTATGCACCTTGATTAATATTATGAGACTTTGAAAATAATAGCCAGAGGTATTCTTAGTGGTCTTGAAAAACTCAAAACTGATGATTTATGAAGAGGAGCCTTAAAGCATAACAATTATTTACCGGTTAAGGCGACCCTAAAGGTTATCTTGATCAATTATGTTAGTTTATTTAAGTGTGTCTTTAGCAATTCTAGTAACATACATATAACAGTTGTGAGAAGGCGACAATCTTTAAGCACTAGCCATTTTTGATCTGCTTCAAGAATCCGGACAATCATAAGCATCAAGTATCACAAGAGATTAGTAGTAATGAAAGAGTGGAAGTTTAAATACCAATTGGCTAAGAGATTAAAAAAAGTGTTCCATTTTTCATCGTGTCTATAGGTTTCTTGGTATTCTTGATTGATTAAGATGACAAGGCTTTTTATTTACTAATGGTTTGTGTCACAAATTCAATACGTTGTAGCTTCTTGATCTCATGTCCCACATCACGTGGGAGTCTTGTGAGTCAGGATTCACCCAAAAAGCATGAGATTCAACCCAACCTTCTTTTTGATGGTCCTATACTCCTATCTACTTATAAACGAGTAATGGATCTTTATAGCTTTCAGACCGACATTATATCCTAAAATTTCAAAGTGCTTCTTCGTACAAAGGATCTTTGGACCGAATCCCCACTGAGGTATGCTACACTAGCACAAAACATCTAGACCAACGAAGAATATATATACATATATATATATATATATATAAGACAAGTCCAAAAATATTAACAAGAACAAAAGGACAGTTAGAATGTAATCAAGTCATAGTCAAGGCATCAAAGCGATATTTTCTAAGAAAGAAAAGAAAGATTCCATCGTCACTATCAAGAGATGACTTTCACACAGGTGTCCATTAAACCAAAATGAAGCTTGTGGTTTTAGGTGTTTGGACTTTTTGTTTCAGGTTTTAGTCAATGTATTGGAATGGTTGTATGTTGACTTCTCTGTTCCAATTCGAACGTTTATACATCTTGAATAGTACAAACATTTCCCATAAAACATACGTGTTTTCAGTGCGAATAAAAATCTTCAACCATTTTCAAAAAAAAAACAATCAAGAGTGAGGTACACGCTCCATGATTGCGAGTGGGATTAGAAAACCATAGTTAAAAGTTTAACCTACTTTGAGTTTACTCAAACTCAAACCCATACACATATCCTTCTATTAGTCAACGCTCTCTGATACAATACATACATACATATACATACAATAGTGAAATGAATGAAAAGTTGAGCAGACAGAATTTAATTTTGTTTTTATGATTTCAAAATATCAAAAAGTCAACGCCTTCTCTATCATCCATCCACCATCTTTCCCTCTTTAACCAAGAATCTCTCTTCTCCACCTTTTTGACTATCACAACAATAAAAACAAACAAAAGTAGATGAATTAGTTGTTGTTTAAAAGAAGCTAAAAAAATTTGCAATTCTTGCCGGAAAAATTCAGTTCATGGGAAACGGGGTAGGGAAGTTGACGGTGTGTTTCACCGGAAACGACGTCGTCCACCGCCGGAAATGCAAAGACATGGGTGTGGTCATTTCCGATCCATTAGATGATTTGGGTCATTCGTTTTGCTATGTCCGACCCGACCCGTCTCGTGTATCATCCTCCAAGGTTCACTGCTCCGAGGAAACGACGACGTTCCGATCAATCTCCGGCGCTTCCGTTTCCGCCAATACCTCCACCCCACTTTCCACATCTTTAATCGATCTATACTCTTATAACTCCATTGATAAAGCTTCAGCTTTCGAGAGCTCCACTTCATTTGCATCGATTCCTCTGCAGCCTCTGCCCCGAAACTCGATCAATTCGGGTCCGTTGCCGTCGGGTTCGGTTCCTTATTCGGGTCCGATCGAAAGAGGGTTTCTTTCTGGTCCGATTGAGCGTGGGTTTCAATCGGGTCCGATTTATTCGGGTCCTCTCGAAAAGGGTACTCATGATCAGTTCCAAAGAAGCTATTCCCATGTGGGTTTCGCGTTTAAACGTAGATCAAGAAAAAATTCGTTGATTCGGGTCATCCAAAGAGCGATTTCGAGAACGTTTGTGACCCGTGGGAGTTTGCAGAACTCGATTGTTGCCCCGATTAATAAAAACGTGGGTTCTCTGAAGGTACCAGATTGGGTTGTCGGATCATCGGAGAAAAACAACGAATTGACGATTAGCAGTGTTAATTTGAGCAGTGAAGGTAGTTTTCTTGACGATGATGATTGTTTGAATCAAAGCCAGAATCTTCAATGGGCGCAAGGGAAAGCTGGGGAAGATCGAGTACACGTCATCGTTTCGGAGGAACACGGGTGGGTTTTTGTTGGTATTTATGATGGATTTAATGGACCTGATGCACCTGATTATTTGTTATCGAATTTGTACCCAGCTGTTCATAAGGAACTCAAAGGTTTGTTATGGGATGATGAGCTCGATTCCACGAATTCGAATACGAATTCGAATTCGAATTCTTCGGGGCAAGCGTTAGATGTTACCGAATCTGATCACGTCGATGATGATCGATCTCGAGAAAACGAGCATCGGAGATATGTTGATCAGCAGGAAAGTTATCCGAGTGTGACCGATGATTTCGAGACGAATTTGCAGAAAAAGAGAAGCAAGAACTCGAGAGTTCGGAGCCGAGGGGCTTCGAAGAAATGGGAGGATAATCACCGGAGATGGAAGTGTGAATTCGATCGAGAGAGGCTGGAATTGGATCGGAGATTAAAACAACAGTTGAATTCGAACGGGTCTAATTCAATCAATCATTCTGATGTTTTGAAAGCTCTATCTCAAGGGTTGAAGAAGACAGAAGAGGCTTATTTGGATATTGCAGACCAGATGCTTGTTGAAAATCCTGAACTAGCTTTAATGGGTTCATGCGTTCTTGTTATGTTGATGAAAGAAGAAGATGTTTATGTGATGAATGTAGGTGACAGCAGGGCGGTTTTAGCTCAAAAACCAGAACCCGATCTATGGAGACAAGATCTCGAGAGAATTAATGAAGAAACATTGTACGATCTCGAGGTTTCTGATGCCGATATTGCTAGTACAATCCCAACCCTAACCGCCTGTCAGCTTACTATGGATCATAGTACCTCAATTGATGAGGTAAAAACCAACAACTTTTGTTTCGGTTTCGTGTTCTTATAACCTTAAAAATCATCATTTTCGTTCACACTTTTATGTTTGATAATAATCTGCAGGAAGTTCAAAGAATAAAGAGCGAACACCCTGATGATTCTTGCGCGGTGATGAATGATCGTGTTAAAGGGTCACTCAAAGTCACTCGAGCTTTCGGTGCTGGTTTTCTCAAACAGGTAATTGACCGTTCACCACTATAAATGATCGGCTTGATCTAGTTTCGTATAAAGAAATCTTAACTCGATTCTTTATGGGTGCCCGATAAAAGTAGATTCCCAAAATCGATTCTTTTTTAGATCAAGTAACCAAATTCACGAGATTGGATATTCCTTCAAGATTGAATCTTGCATAACTTTTTAGCTTTCGAATTGTCTTTGGATCAAAGAAATGCAAGTTAGCATTCTATTTTTGGAAGCATATATCGTATTGACTTTTAAGGGCACATAAAGATCGCGATTTTTCTTCTTTATTATCATAAGAAAAGAGTCGAATTTATGACACTTGTGTTTCTTGACTTGTTGTAGCCTAAATGGAACGATGCCCTTTTAGAGATGTTTAGGATCGACTATGTGGGCAGTTCTCCGTACATAAACTGCATCCCGAATCTTTACCATCACAAATTAGGACCAAGAGACAGATTCTTGATATTATCTTCGGACGGGCTTTATCAGTATTTCACAAACGAAGAGGCGGTTTCTGAAGTCGAGCTCTTCATACAATGGTCGCCAGAAGGCGATCCGGCCCAACATCTAATCGAAGAAGTTCTGTTTCGTGCAGCAAAGAAAGCTGGTAAGCATCTGAATCGTTATAGGATGTTGTTTTTCTAACCGTGGGTGTCGTGACCAACTCGACCAATCCCATAAGCCCCTGAAAATAACAGCCAGAAAAATCCCCCGGAACATGGGTTGTGGCGTACTGGTTAATACGGTGAAATACCCCATCTGCCCAGGGTTCGAATCCAGGCGTACACAACAATTGTGGCCACTTTGTGGCGTACTGGTTAAGGCCCTGGGGGATGTGGTGGAATATCTCATCTGCCCAGGGTTCGAATCCAGACGTACACAACAATTGTGGCCACTGAGGTTTAATCAGGGTTGATATCTTACAATCATAATTTGTCAAGGGATTAGTCGAGACATAGCTTAAGACACCTTCCAAAACAAAATCCCCATGGGACAGTGTCCATGAGCCTTGAGGAGACTCGAACCGGCAACATAGGTCGAAAAATTCCGAGGCCTAACTTTTATTTGTCAGTTGCACTGACCTTCAAGGTTTATAACTTGATCCAAAGTTTTTACAAGATGGTAATGATCTAAAATTTATTTGTTATTAGGTATGGATTTTCATGAGTTGCTTGAAATACCACAAGGGGATCGAAGGCGTTACCATGATGATGTTTCGATTATTGTCATTTCACTTGAAGGAAGGATATGGAGATCGTGCGTGTGAGTAATCGAGGCACCGAAAACATAACGACCATTTACGCAAGAAGAAAAACCGAATGGGCGATCGATTTTTTGATTTTTTTCTCTCTTTTATTTTGGTGTTTTTATCCTGGTCACCTTGTTTAACATGGCAATGAAGGTCAAGAACTAAAAAGAGACTTGGTTGTGGAATGTAAGTTGGGTGATTAGGGTTTGTAAAAAGGTGTGAGAACTTTACTCCATGTTTATTAATATAAATTTGTCATATAAAATTCTAATAAATGACAAAAACTTTTTGTTCATTGCGAGAATGGTATATCTCGGGTTTTGTGTTTATGAGATCCCCTCGAAAATAACGGAGTTGGTTTGTGGTGATATACTTGTATAAATGGATAAGAGTTCGAATCTAATAACCGCAGTATATGAGCCTCTAAGGTGCAATTCATTTTAGGATTGAGTGTGCTGCGGGCTTTGGGATTTTAAGCCAACCAGCTAGCGGACCGTAATATATCTGATTTGATTCTCAAATGATGTTTTATAGGGCAAGATGGTATGAACCGTTCAAGAATTATTTGTACAAATGTTTTCAACGACAAAAGACTGATTTTGATAGAATTATATTAGTATATAAATTCATCGTACATAACGATAAAAATTAAAAAAATAATAATAATAATAATTGGGGAAAAGGAAAATCCTAAGTCAAGATTGGACCACTTGCTTCAGATTGATTACTACGATTTAGGTGAAAATATTTCTTTGAAAGGGGAAGAAGCCTTAAAAGCAGAGGTAATTTATAGGCACATGTTAATTAGCTTCACATCTAATTATTCGGATGTGATAGCTTTATGAATATTTTAGATTTAAAAGGGTTATATTTAGGGTATCTCTTTTAATTTCAGAATTATATTAAATCATGCATTATTAATTAAAAAAGTAGGTATTGATGTTGACATTTATGAGGAGAAAGTTAATACATAGAGATGACCAAATGGGCCTGGCTTGGAATCGACAAAGAACCGCTACCGACTTGGGACTGGGATTGGCCCGGCCCAGTAGGGACCGGTTATGGCTCGGTGGTCTTTAATCGGTTACGTTTTTCATCCAAAAACAAGGTCTGGCCCAGGACTGATTATGGGACCGACCCTGGACCGGCCAGATTTTTTATTTAAAATTTATTTTTAAATGTATTTTTTGGCTAATTATATTTACTTCTATGCTAATTATATTAGACTTCTTGTATTATAAATAAAAAGGTTAACCTATAGGCCTGTCTAGTGCCTTTCCAAAGTAAACCTAAAAAAATATTTGCTTTAGGAAGTAAGGACCGAGTGAAGGAGCTGTTATTCAAAATACATGTTAGAGTCATCAATCCGAAATCGCATTCATCCTTGGTTTTCAAATAAAGGAAACTTCAAAGATTCACATAAGAGAAAGGTAAGATAATTCTTTCTAAAAGTATATTTTTCAATAAAAACGTATTTATTAGTATATTTGATTGACCCAATTATAATAAAACGTATTTTTAAAACGTCATTTTTAGTGTATTTAATTGACCCAATTATTATAAAAACATGTTTGTTAGTGTATTTGATTGACCAAAATTTTCAAAAAATATTTTTTATATGTTAAAATCAATTTAAAAAAAATAACTGGAACCGGTTTGGGCCCGGCCCGAGACCAGTTACCGGGCCTACCAATTTGGATTGGGACCGGGCCGGTTACACCATGATTTTTTGAGACTGGGACCGATTTTTAGCCATCTCTAGCAATACATGGTGGTGCATTTAGCCCACCCCTATATTTAAGGGAAGTTCAAAAAGATAAAAAAAAAAAAAACAACAAAGTATCCCATTTTGAATGATGAAGTATCTAACTATTTTTTTGAAATTAAATAACCATTAAACTTTCTCATTTTAAATAATTAAGTCCCTAAACTATTTTGTTGTATGAAAAATCATTAAACTTTCTCATTTTGAATAATTAAAGACTTAAACATTTTTTTGAATAAAAAACCATCGAACTTTTAGAAATTGGTTACCTACATTTTTTTAACCAAAAAACTACTTGTAACCGACTAAGAAGGTCTTAAAGTAAAAGAAACATAAATCAATTTTACCGTTCTCGAACCCTATGCCATTCAAACCGCTCGCGACCAACGGTATCACTCCCCTTGGCTCTATTGTTGGTCGTTCTCCATATCACCTATCACGCTGTTGGCCTTGCTATTGATCTTCCTATTTTTGTTATGTTTTTATCTATCAAAAGAGGGAGAATTAAAAGATCAAAAAGAGGAAGATTGATGGCAAATGCCAACAACGTGATAAGCGATATGGAAAAGAGACAACAATGAGGCAACGAAGAGTGGAGAGGGGGAGTGATACCTATACTTGCGTGAGGTTTGAATGACATGTTTTGGGAACGATAAAGCCGATTTAGGTTTTCTTTTTACTTTAAAACATTCTTATTCAGTTACATGTAATTTTTTTTTGGTTAAAATGATGTAAATAACTAGTTTCTAAAAGTTCAATAGTTTATTTTATTGAAAAGAAATGTTCAATGACTTAATTATTCAAAATGAGAAAGTTTAATGAGTCTGTATTTTCCACCCAACCTGCCCACGATTTATTATATATAGATAAAGTCTTGTTTTCATCCCTAACGTTTGTCCATTTTAACAATTACTTTAGTTTATCAATTTTCATCCCATATGTTTGTCAATTTCCAACATATTTTGTACATCTATTTATAGATTGTTAACTTTTTTTATTATATCCAGTTAAATGAGATATTTTGGTCATTCTTTGTATTTTCTTGTTTATGAAAAAAAAATATAAAAACATATTACATATTATAGATAGAGTAAATTACGAATTTCATCCTTGTGGATTTTAGTGTGGGTGTGGTCCCCAAAGTTTGTATTTATGATATCATTAACGTCTATTAACTCTCATATGTTAAGTTAGAGGTAACTAATTTGTCCTTTGCCAACTTTCTTTTGTAATAAATTAGATATATAGAGAGAGAGAGGGAGTGAGTGAGTCAGTTCAAATGAAGACTCATCTTTCATTGTATACATGAGGACAAATATTAACCATTGATCAAAACTTATAAAACTAATCAATGATTAATATATAATAAGGTTAATTGAGAAGTGATTAAGAACAAAATTGGATATTTGAATCAGCGTCTACCTTGTTTTACTTTTTATTTTATTTTTTAATTAAAATTTTTTTACCCTCTTAAACTTTAAAATAAATTATCTTAAAAATTACTAATATTTTAATCAAACAAATTACACAAAAAAAACAAGAATTTCGTGCTATTCGATATGACATCCATCTCGATATATATATATAGGGGGTCATTCAAGGGATAACTAAGTTGTTTGTGATAACTGTGATATCCAATATGAGCAACATATTAAAGGATAAATTAGAAAATTATTAACTTTGGTAATTTTGACTAAAATTTAATTTAAAGGGCATTTTAGGTATTTAATTTTTTTATCTCTCCTCTCTCCTGTCTCCCCTCTCCGGCAGTCGGCTTCCGGTGAATCTTATTCCGACGGATACACAGTGTGATACATAAAAAAAGGGACACTGTTAAAGAAAGATACATACAACGATCATGATTGCGATACCCAAAAACATTGTGTAACACTGTGATTACCATTGAGATACGCTTTATGAACCATTATGATACACTCAAAATACATTATGTTACATTGTGATGGCACATGTGATACCATTGTGATACCACATGTGCTACCACTGTTATACCACATGTAATTACCATTGTGATACACTCAAAATACATTGTGTTACACTGTGATACCATTTGATTATTGAAGTTAGAATCGGAAACTCACAAGATAAATATACAGGTTTTTGAACGACGATGGACATGGCTACCATTATTCCATTACCATAAGATAAATATGCATGTTTTTGTCAATATTGAGATTCTTTAAAAGGATGTAAATTGTCTCCATGATTTTAGGAATGATTTTAGGGATTGAGTTGTAATTTTTTAAATTACCAATATAACCTTTTATATTAATTATTAAATAAAATCAATAAAATTAAATGATTGGTCAATATTGGATCTCGCGGTTATCACAAACTACTTAGTTCTCATTTGATTAGGCCCCTATATATATATTTAGTTTTAACCGTTTTTTACATTAAATTATATATATGTGTTATATTCATTATAAATATGCATGCACGTCTTCGGGTGTCCACATTCAGTATGAATAACAAAGGTGAACGCTCATTCACTATTCATGATGAATAATACAGTATTCAGGATAAATAATACAACATTCAAGATGAATAATACACGAATTCATGATTCATGTATTATTTATCATGAATCGTGTATTATTCACCCTGAATGTTGTATTATTCATCCTGAATGATACATTATTCATGATGAATAATATATGAATGACCCGTGAAGGTGTAGACATATGGCGCACTCTCTTTTGTTTTCCAATTCACAACTGAAATTTGGTTTAATTCATTATGAGTATGTATGCGCATCCCCGGATGTCCCACATTTAGTATGAATAACAAATGTGAGCGTTCATTCATTATTCATGATGAATAATACATTACTCAGAATGAATTACACAACATTCATGATGAATAATATAAGAATTCATGAATCATGAATTATTCACCCTAAATGTTGTATTATTCATTCTAAATGATATATCATTCATGATGAATAATAAATGAATGACATGTGAAGATGTGGAGACGTGACGCGTTCTCTTTTGTTCCTCGGTTCACAACATAATTACTCGATAGGTTCTCGATTTGTCTTGATGGGTTACAGTTCTGAAGAAACGTGATGCCTTACGACGTTGAAGAAGGTGATGTCGAGTTACATACTTATGGTGTCGAGGTGTTGTACAGACTTGAACATACATAAATATTCATAATGAATATAACACATATATAACATTTCACGTAAAAACCGGTTAAAACAAAAAAAAACTATATCGAGGTGGATGTCATATCAAAGAGCACGAAATTCTTTTTTTTTTAATGTAATTTGTTTGATTAAAATATTAGTAATTTTTAAGATAATTTATTGAGTGAATTGTGGATTTGGTCCCTGTGGTTTAGTGATTTCTTTGACCATGATCATCATTCTATGTTTATTGTGGATTTGGTCCTTGTGGTATTCAATTTATTTTGGTCATGTTCCTTCTGACTAACACTTCCATTAACTTTGTTAAATCAAGGACCATTTTAGTCATTTTGCCTATTTTTTGTCCTTTTTTGATAAGAAAAATATAAACAATATTTTTATACACACAAACACACATGCATACACACATGTATATATATATATATATATATATATATATATATATATAACGATATTAAAATAAATAAAATAAGACATTATTGTATGATTTAATTGTATAATTTTTTTAAAATTAATTATATTAAATACGATTTAATTTTATTATTTTATTGTAATTGTGAAAAAAGATATAGTTTTATTGTTTTAATTTAATTAAAATTTCAATTTAAACAAATCAGATCATAAAACTATATCTTATTTATTTAGATCGAATAAAATAAAATATGGTTTTATGATTTGATTTATTGAATTAAAATTTTAATTAAGTTAGAGACGATTTAATTATATTGTTCTTTTACTATTATTGCAACAAACAAGCTTATTGTTGATATTTTAACACCAAAAATCATTGAAAACCGTTGAGAAATGAACTATAATTTTATCATCTTAAAATTAGAAACTCCAATTTTCATATTGTGTTTAGTATGATAAAATTAAAGTTCCTTTCTCAACGGGTTTTAATGATTTTTTTGTGTTAAAATATCAACAATAAACTTGTTTGTTGCAATGATAATACAAGAACAATATAATTAAATCGTTTTTATCTAAATTAAAATTTTAATTCAATAAATCAAATCATAAAACCATATTTTATTTTATTCGCTCTAAATAAAATAAGATATAGTTTTATGATATGATTTGTTTAAATTGAAATTTTAATTACATTAAAACAATAAAACTATATATATTTTTCCACAATTACAATAAAATAATAAAATTAAATCGTATTTAATATAATTAATTTAAAAAAATTATACAATTAAATCATACAATAATGTCTTATTTTATTTATTTTAATATCGTTATATATATATATATTTATATTTATATACATGTGTGTATGCATGTGTGTTTGTGTGTATAAAAATATTGTTTATATTTTTCTTATAAAAAAAGGACAAAAAATAGGCAAAATGGCTAAAATGGTCCTTGATTTAACAAAGTTAATGGAAGTGTTAGTCAGAAGGACCATGACCAAAATAAATTGAATACCACAAGGACCAAATCCACAATAAACATAGAATGAGGATCATGGTCAAAGAAATCACTAAACCACAGGGACCAAATCCACAATTCACTCTAATTTATTTTAAACTTTAATTGGGTAAAAGTTTTTAATTGAAAAAGAAAATAAAAGGTCAAATATGGTAGGCAAATTATCTTCCATTTTTACCCCTAAGCATCTTAAAATTAAAATTTCTATTTAATATGAGTTGTTGGATCAATAGAGATTGAGTAGTTGAGATTTATCCTCACGTGCACAATGAAAATTGAGTTTTCATTTGAACTTCTCTATCTCTCTCTCTCTCTATATATATATATATATGTATGTATATATATATATATAGTCTTAGGTTCATTTGAGAAATGGTAAATATATAAGAAATAGAGAAGTAATCCTAGCCATTCACACGATCAAGATCGGATTTGACTGGTCAAAAGTTGCGGCTTTGACTGGTCAAAAATTGCGGCTACTTCAAAAATAGAAGGACACTTTCGTAATTTTTACAAAATACACGGGCTGTGTTCATATATGAACCTGTATAATTCACATATGAACTATATGTTCATATATGAACCAGTGCAATTCACATCTGAACTCTTTTAACTGATTCATATATGAACCTTTGTGATTCATATATGAATCAGTTGAACTAACTAACAGATTCATATATGAACCTTTGTGATTCATATATGAATCAATTAACTGATTCATATATGAATCTGTATGAATCACAAAGATTCATATATGAATCAGTTGAACTAATTAGCAGATTCATATATGAATCTTTGTGATTCATACAGATTCATATATGAACTCATCCCGTGTATTTTACGAAATTACCCCTCTACCTTCTATAAACCACGCAAGGAATTATCCGGTGTTTTGCGATCAAAGCCGCAAATGTTGATCAGATGAATGGCTAAGATTACTTCTCTATTTCTCATATATTTACCATTTCTCAAATGAACCTCTCCCTATATATATAGGGCTAGGTTCAAATGAAAACTTATTTTTCATTGTGCACGTGAGGACCAATCTTAGCCATTGATCAAAACTTAGAAAACTAATCAATAGTTAAAACATAATAAGATTAAATGAGAAGTGATTTGGGACAAAACTAGAAATTTGAATCGGCGCCTACCTTATTTGATTTTTGATTTTGTTTTTTAATTAAAAAAAACTTTAACTCCTTAAAGTTTAAAATAAATTATCTTAAATATTACTAATATTTTAATCAAACAAATTACATCAAAAAAACTAAAATTCCGTGCTCTTCGATATGACATCCATCTCGATATAGTTTTTTTTCTTCATTATAACCGTTTTTTACGTGAAATGTTATATATGTGTTATATTCATTATGAATATGTATTCACGTCCCCGGGTGTCAACATTCAGTATGAATAACAAAGGTGAAAGTTTATTCACTATTCATGATGAATAATAAAGTATTCAGGTTGAATAATACAATATTCAGGATGAATAATATACGAATTCATTATTCATGTATTATTCTTCATGAATCGTGTATTATTCACCATGAATGTTGTATTATTCATTCTTAATGATATATATGAATGACCCGTGAAGGTGTGGACACTTGGCACACTCTCTTTTGTTTCCCGATTCACAACCGAAATTTCGTTTAATTCATTATGAATATGTATCCGCATCTCTGGATGTCCCACATTTAGGAATGGCAACGGGCCGGTTTCGGGCCGGGGATTGGTATCCCCGTCCCCGAAACCGATAAGCAAAATGGTCCCCGAAACCGTCCCGATCCCCGTCGGGGATCTTATCGGAGATCCCCATCGGGTCCCCGCGGTTTCCCCGATCCCCATTGGGGAACCCGTTAAGGCTAAAAAATCACCGTTACCCCGTTGGTAATATGTTGGGAACTGAAGAATTTACCAAGTATGGTTAATGCTGACAGTTGAAGTTAATGCTGCTAGAAGAACTTAGTTAATACTTCTGAAGTTAATGCTGCTAGAAGAACTTAGTTAATACTTCTGAAGTTAATGCTGCTGGAACAAAGTTAGTGCTGCTCTTCAAAATTAATACTGTTGGAGTTACTACTGCTCAGAGTATTAATGCTGCTTATGATTAATACTGCTTATAAGATGGAGATCTGTATGGAAAGGATGACAGCTGGATAAACTGAAGATATTCATGGAAGCTTAGAGATATTCATGGAAGATATACTGAAGATATTCTATTTATTGTAATTATCTTTTTGTTCAGTATATATATAGTTTTGACAGTATAGTTTTAACATAGATTTAAAAATATATGTTTATGTTCTAGAGAGAATCAACCTCAAGGTATAGATCCTAATTCTAGAGAAGTAGAATTCGTCTTGAAAGAGTCTGTTCTTCAAGATTGAGGTTGAGTGTGTAATCTTGTGATTTGATCATTGAATACAAGTTTACAAGTTGTTAATCATATACTGTTTGTTTACTGTTATATTGAATATCAAAGTGTTATTCCGCAACTTCTTTGATATTGTTTCTGAGACTTTATTCTTGTTAAGAATTCGATCCTGACAAGTGGTATCAGAGCTAGTATTCTCAGAAACATTCATTCAACATCAATCATCATGGCTAAAGAATCAGAATCGACAAACACTGCCATTCCCACTGAGGTAACATCTAATCTTTGCTCTAAATCCTGTATTGAAACTGTTCAAAGGTACAGGGATCACAATCAGGGTATGTGTGATGATCTTAAAAGATTAGAGAGAGATATAAAAGACTATGTAAGAATAGTTGAGAGCTTTGAGGAACAGATTAAAGTTTTCCAAGCCAATGAACTTCAACATTCTTATGATACAAATTACTGGAAGTGGGAGAAGAATGACCTAGAACTTCAGCTGAAAAAGTCTAAAGAGGAGAATGAAAAGATAAAGAGTGAGTTTCAGAAAGCCAAGTTGGATATTGAGAAATTTTTCAATGCTTCTAAAGCAATGGACTCTTTGCTCCAAACTCAAATCCATGACAAACTTAGAAGAGGAATAGGCTATAACACCACACCACCACCATATAACAACAATTACATTCCTCCTATATCAGACTTGCTAGAGACCAAGGATAGGAAGGAATTATCTGATGGAGCCACTAAGGTAGATCCATTAGAAAAAGTGGTGGTTGAAACAGACTCTGAAGAAGAGAACTCTAGTGAAAGAAATAAGGAGAACACTGTATGTGGTGAGATTCCTCTAGAAAATCACATTATCACCAATAAGGGATGTGGAAAGACTTGGGTCAAATCTAAGGACATAGAGAAGACTGAGAGAAAGTCTGAGAATGTCCATTATAAGCAGACCACAGTTGTGAATCCTGTCCCTTGCAAACAGTGTGCTTGCAATAAATCTGAGTCCCAAAAACATGATAAACCAAGGGGAAATCAGAGAAATTGGAATAACCAGTGGGCACAAAAACAAGGGGTTGATCTGAGTAAAATCAATAGACCAAAACCTTGTTTTATCTGTGGAAAGCTTAATCATGTTGCCAAATACTGTTATTTCAATCCTATCAACCAAAGAGTTAATTTTCAAAGACAAACTCAAAACTTCTTTGGTTATAGGAAGCAAGGAAGGAATCAAATGGCTGAGAACAGAGCACCTAAAAAGTCTCATGTTCAAAACAAGTTTGCTAAAACTAAGAAAAATACTTCAAATAAACAAAGGAGTAACTTAAAGACAAAGAAAGCAAACAACTTTGCTCAAGTTTGGGTTCCAATTGCAAAGAAACCTGTTAGTACTACTATCCCAGATAGTACTGCTAACAAGAATAGTGCTGCTAACTTGATTAGTACTGCTAACCAAGTTAGTACTGCTAACAAGGCTAGTGCTTCTTCTAGTAGTAATGCAGCCAAGCCTATAATCTTGACAAAGTACTCCAGTCATGAGATTCCTAAACAACTCATCCAGACCAAACTGACAGATTATATAAATGAGAAAGGACAACCCAAGACCACTTTGGCTTGGGTTCCCTCAAAGACTAACTGATTTATCAAGTGTGCAGGGCAATCAAAAGCTCAAGAGGAAGAGCATTTGGAATGAAGATAATGGTTGCTCTTGGCACATAACAAGGAGCATGGACTGCCTTCAAATTCTTTAAAAGATTTGATGGAGGACATGTTACTTCTGATCCAGCAGAAGGTAAGAAAAGTGAAAAAGGTATAGTTTCAAAAGATAAAGTAACTTTTGAAAATTTTATGGTATGTGGTACTACTAACCTTGTGTCTATAAGTGTTTCAGGTTGCTAATACTGAAAGGTAGTTAGTACTTCTAGTTCAGTGAATACTGTCAAACTGTGTTAATGCTGCTGGTATGTGTTACTACTGCCAGTCTGTGTTAATGCTGCTGATAAGTGTTACTACTGCTAATGTAAGTTTTCTATACCTAAAAATGATCTTCAATGATTTAATGTCAAACCTGGATATCAATCAAAAAGCTTTTATCTGTATCCAAGGTTTGTACAAGAAGTACTTAATAATGAATTGACGGACATACCTCACTTTGATGAGGTATATGTACCTAAACCCCCTAAAGGCAAGGTTTTCTCAAACATGAGAAGATCTTCTAGGGACTCTGAAGGAGTTGACACCCCATTGTTCTCAACAATGATGGTGGTGTCCCAACCACAAGAAGGTATGGCAGCAGGATCAAGGCCCTCATTAGACATTCCCACTGCTAGCCAATCCCAACCTTCCCACTCTATATCAATTCCCCAATCTCTACTTCATAAGCCAACTTCACCAATAAAACAGGTAAAAAAAACAGGTAAAGAAGGCTCCTTCCCTTCTTGTACCTTCACCCACTAAGCCTTTAAGCCCTCTAAGGGAGGATTCTCCTTTAGAGAATATTCATAGGGAAACCACAGGGGTGTCTCCCAACCTCAAGAAGGTGCTCAATAAGGAGATGCAAGAGCATATGGGTTGTAAGGCTCACACTACTGACTTTGCACAAAGTGCAGGACAGGACAGTGTGCACATTACTAAGACCTTCCCCATGGCAACTTTAGATGAGTAATTATCTAAAGGTCCCAGGTGCCAAGAACCCAAGGGGGTGGATAGTGCTTCTGCTAGGCAGAAGGCTTCCACTACTAAAAGATCCAATGATCATTCAAAAGGGGGTAACACTCCTGGAGAAGGTGAGGACAGATATAACTACAATGAATTGATGGAAAATGATTCCAATGATCCTTCAAGGGTGGGTAAAACACCTAAAGGAGGTGAGGACAGTTTAACTACAAAGAATTGATGGATACACTTGGTACAATTAGTCTGAAAGTTCATAATCAAATTATGGAGATAAAAGAGATGAAAAGGTGATCACTTCTTATCACTAGCAGATAGATCATATCAAGAAGCTGGTACTGAAAAAAGAAGAAAAATAAAGTTTGTATGAAATCTTATTTTGAGGGGGAGATAAGTGAAGAAGCTGAAACAAAGCAGTAACTACATCAGAAACAGAAAAGAAGATAACAGTAGAAACAGAAAAGAAGATAACAGCAGAAACTGAATCAAGAAGAACTAGAAATTACATAAAGTTTTGAAATTATCATAAAGACCTTATGCTGAAGAACTTAACTTCTCAGTTTTGAAAAGTTAAGTTAGGGGGATATTGTTGGGAACTGAAGAATTTACCAAGTATGGTTAATGCTGACAGTTGAAGTTAATGCTGCTAGAAGAACTTAGTTAATACTTCTGAAGTTAATGCTGCTAGAAGAACTTAGTTAATACTTCTGAAGTTAATGCTGCTGGAACAAAGTTAGTGTTGCTCTTCAAAATTAATACTGTTGGAGTTACTACTGCTCAGAGTATTAATGCTGCTTATGATTAATACTGCTTATAAGATGGAGATCTGTATGGAAAGGATGACAGCTGGATAAACTGAAGATATTCATGGAAGCTTAGAGATATTCATGGAAGATATACTGAAGATATTCTATTTATTGTAATTATCTTTTTGTTCAGTATATATATAGTTTTGACAGTATAGTTTTAACATAGATTTAAAAATATATGTTTATGTTCTAGAGAGAATCAACCTCAAGGTATAGATCCTAATTCTAGAGAAGTAGAATTCGTCTTGAAAGAGTCTGTTCTTCAAGATTGAGGTTGAGTGTGTAATCTTGTGATTTGATCATTGAATACAAGTTTACAAGTTGTTAATCATATACTGTTTGTTTACTGTTATATTGAATATCAAAGTGTTATTCCGCAACTTCTTTGATATTGTTTCTGAGACTTTATTCTTGTTAAGAATTCGATCCTGACATAATACCCGAAACCCGAACCCAAAACCGAAACCGAAATCAATAAATGGTAAGAATCTCAGATTTCAAATATCACAAAGTTACAAATGAAAGAGAAAGACTTGGGCAGACTAGTTAATTGAGGACTTATTGATGCTACAGTAACAGTAAACAAAGTTACAAATGAAGGAGAAAGACTTGGACTCACTGGAAAGGGAAAAGAAAGGGAAACACCGAAACATACCTTAGTGTGGCAGCACCGGCGAGACGGCGACTGGAGAGGCGAGGCAATAGCAGACTAGCAGCACCGGCGACTAGTTCGGCGTGGTCCACAACACGACCGGCGATACGGCGACTAGTGAGGACCGAGAAGCGACTAGCGAGATTTGAAATTGAAAAGAAAACTGAGAAGTTGGTTGAAAGTGAGAGAATAGAGATACTGAGATTTGAGATTGAGGGATTTGAGAATTGAGGGTAATCTAATCGATGTAATGTAATCAGTAGATTTTTTTTTCTCTTTTAGGAATTTGATTAGGTTTGGATGGATTTGGGCTTTAATTGGTATTTACTATCTAGTTATTGTTAGCCCAATGTTTGAAATATATATATATATATATATATATATATAATACTATCGGGTCGGGCCGGTGACCACCATCCCCATCCTCGTCCCCGTTAAAATACCCGATAACATCCCCGATCCCCGAACCCGACCCAAAATGTTCGGTTTTCCCCGTCAGGTTCGGTTTTTTTTGCCATCCCTACCCACATCAATATGAATAACAAATGTGAACATTCATCCATTATTTGTGATGAATAGTACATTATTCAGGATGAATTGTACAACATTCAGGATGAATAATACACGAATTCATGAAGAATAATACATGAATCATGAATTCGTATATTATTCATCCTAAATGTTGTATTATTCATCCTGAATATTGTATTATTCATCATGAATAGTGAATAAACGTTCACCTTTGTTATTCATACTGAATGTTGTATTATTCATCTTGAATGATATATTATTAATGATGAATAATACATGAGTGACCCGTGAAGGTGTGGAGACGTGACGCGATCTCTTTTGTTCTCAGGTTCACAACCGAAACTCGATAGGTTCTCGATTCGTCTCGAAGGGTGTTAGGTTACGGTGATGAAGAACGTGATGCCTTACGACGTTGAAGAAAGTGTTGAAGAAGGTGATGTCGAGTTACGGACTTACGGTGTCGAGGTACACATTTGAACGTACATAAATATTCATAATGAATATAACACATATATAGCATTTCACGTTAAAAAAATGGTTAAAAAAACTATATCGAGATATACGTCATATCGAAGATCACGAAATTATCTCTTTTTTGTTATGTAATTTGTTTGATTAAAATATTAGTAATTTTTAAGATAATTTATTTTAAACTTTAAGTAGGTAAAAGTTTTTAATTAAAAATAAAATAAAAAGTCAAATATGGTAGACATGAGTTTAAATTATCTTCCATTTTTACCCATAATCTAATTTTAATTGAAAACTCTATTTAATATGAGTTGTTGGATCAATAGAGATGGAAGGGTCGTGATTCGTCCTCACGTGAACAATGAAAATCGAGTTTTCATTTGAACTTTCATCTATATACATATATATATATATGTGTGTGTGTGTGTATATATATATATACAGGTCACGATTATTTTGCAACCCAATAAAAGGTTACAACCCCGTGCAACCCTCATCTAAATGTCCATTGCATTTGGATTCTCATTTATTCTCTAAATGAATTTATCTAATTTTGTTGAATTTATGCAGCAGATGTCGATGCACATAACGGTTTATGCGATGTATCGGATGAAAGTGGTACTTTCATGAAATAGTATGCATTTCATGTTAGTGTATTCATTTAATGAAATATATGCATTACATGTAAGATTATTGCATGAAACCAGTAATCAATCAAGTTTCTACATAATGCATGAGCTAAATGAATGGTTTAGATGAGGATTTCACGGGGTTATAACCTTTTACTGGGTTGCAAAATACACCACCTCTTGGAAACAAAATAAGAGAACATATACATCAAATCAGGTCATCCTTTTTCGACCACTATATAAAATTACACAAACATACACATCAAAAACTCAAAATCAAATCCAAATCTAAACCCATACTTAGAATTAAAACAAACCAAAAAACTAAACCCTCCCCTCCTCATCCCCTCCCCCTTCCTATTGAACCCCCAGTGAATATGGTTACGCCCCCCCTCTGGTTGCACCCCCATCTCCGATGACCTCCACTGCACCCGAGGTTTCAACTACCTTCTTCTACATCTTCTCTAGTGAAGAATTAAGAACCCAAATCTTATGGTGAATAGAGATCCCCAATGTATGTGTGTGTATATATATATATACTTGGATTTTTTTGAGGTTGTCCATTTTTTGTGACACTTGGTAGACCTTCTTAGAGTCTTGGATTAGTTTATTTTGATCACACGATCATACTTCATGCAACGAACCTTCACATACATTCACATGAAAATGGAACTTTCAAAACACCGAACCTTCACATGAGAATTCGTCCCTATAATTTACAATTCATTGCAATTTTCGTCCCTGAGGCTAACTCCTACCTTAAAATATGAGAGACTAAGGTGTCGTTTGTTTTTTAAGACGTCTAAAGTCTTAAGTCTTATTTTAGTTATGATTAATAAGAGGTGGTGTGTAAAAAGATCTGAATGATTCAGACTTAAGAGTTATTAATAGTTTTTTTTTAAAAACAAACAACCCCTAAAACATCAATAAATTGAATATTACAGGGACAAAAACAACATAAAATTGTAAATCATAAGGATGGATTAAAACAACAATCAAATATAAATTATAGGAATGAAAATCATAATTTTAAAAATAGAGGAATGAAAATAGCAATTTTAAACAAACCATGCATGGGAACTAAAACGTGAATTACTCTTTTTAATTTAGGGTTTTCTTATATAAAATTTTAATTATTTCTTTATTTTTTCCAATTCTTTTTTAGGGGTGATTTACTTATATAGTTTTTAATTGTTTTTTTTGTTTCCTAATTTTTTATTACTCCAATAATAAAATTATATAATTGTTTTTAATAAGTTCTTTCCATCATTTATTTTTCAAACCCAAACCCAAAATCTCTAATTTATTATTTTTATTTTGTTCTTTAATATGCACACTTCAACATGCAATGACTAACCACTAGGTCTTTGGCCTAGTGGCCACCTTCCTTCCGTAAACGCTCCTACCTGGGGTTTCCTTACCAGGGTTCGAATCCGGAGGGAGACATGATGTCTTTTCCGGTGCAAGTCTATGAGGTAGGGCTTGTAAGGTCCACAAAAGTGGACCACGGGACCTTGGGTCCCGCCAATAAACCTTAACATGCAATGACTCTTTTTTTGGCTCTTCCACTTAAAGACTTCTAAGTATAACATTGAAATCAACAACTTTGGTTATTATTTATTTTTTTAATGATTTTTTTGAGTATTTAATGGAATTTAGAATTTTTGTAATATTTATTGATTTTTCCTAAAATGTTTTTTTTGGAACTTTTAAAATTTTATTGTGTATTTTTTTAATGACGATAAATTGATAAAACATTATTGTTTCTATGTCCTTTTGTAATTACCAATAAAGATATGAAGTATGGTGTCTACAACTAGAAAATATGAATAAGATATTTTAAACATAAAAGAAGAATAAAAGATGAACAGTTTGTTCAAGTCAAATTAGAAGAGTTATGGGTTGATTTATAATCAAACAAACATTGGAATATAGTAATTTTTTAAAGAATAATAATATAATACCATTTTAAAAAGTTAAATGTCACATTTAATTTTTCGCACGAGGCCTCCAAAATATCAGGTTCAACCTTGAATTTGTTTCATAATGTGTTTGTTTTATATGTATTTGTTTCATAACGTGTAACTTTTGTTTGTACTTTTTGTTTCACAAACATGTAAAAAGTTCACATTGTGAAACAAACATATGTTAATAATACCCTAAATCAAAATTGTAGATGGAAAAAAACATGTGAAATAACCACAAGGTTGTGGCGTGGTGGTAAGAGCCTGGGGACTTCATAGCGGTTGCCCGGGTTCGAGCCCCACTCGCAGCATTGTGGCCACGGGATGAATGCCCGCGGGCCATAAGCCTGTTTTCCAGGAGATTAATCCGGGCCCAAAGTGGTCTGGGATACTCCTTTACCAAAAAAAAACATGTGAAATAGCACATGACGCAATGGTTTTTAAGGTTCTCACAATCTTCTAGACTCTAAATCATTAGCCCTATGTATATATATATATATATATATGTGTGTGTGTGTGTATGTATGTATGAAGAACACATTTTGCTATAGTCAATCACATGTGACAGTGATACTAAATCAGAGACACATGTAACCTTTAGCACAACCTATATATGTTGTGTACCAAGTCACTCGCACACCACCAGATCCCCACATGTGTATTATCACATGTGATAAGATATTATCTCGTTTTCATAAAATTAATGTGCTCTCGTTTGAACCTCCACCTATGACCTATATACATCATCTACATGATATAAATTTTGAACAATTGTTGTTGAAGTTACGTGTTTTTTTTTCATCTATGATAACAAAAGAAGACAATCTCTAGAACAATTTTAAATTTTAAGAGATGTATTCATAAGTTGTTTAAAAACTGTTAGGTATAGAAATGTCAAATTATATTCATTTACAAAAATAAAACTAAGGCAACTTAGATTATATTTCGAAAGAAAATTTGGCAAACAACCCCTTGGGTGGGCCACTTGTTATCAGATCTGGGGCATCGTAACAACTTAGTTTCCAGGAAAAAGTCGTCATCGATCGAAATTATGTTCACCGAGATTCAAGTTCGCGTTTTCGATTGGGTTTGGAGAAGATTACGGAAAGGAACCATCTTGTGGGGTCTTTGGATTGCCAAACCAAATCTTTTGTCTTCCTCCTTGTAACTTTCAGTGTCTTTAGCCTTTGAGTCCGGACTGCGTCTTTTGGGTTTGTTGCTTGCTGCCTCTTATTTGTAGCTTTTGATTTTTTTTTTCGTGGTTCTTGTTTTTGAGTGGTTTTTCCCTTTTGTGCTCTTCTCCTGGTTTTGCACCTCACAACTTTGTTTGGAAGGGAGTTATTTTTGTACCATGTTATTTCTGCTTCAATAAATTGTTGCCTTAAAAAAAACTTAGATTATATTTTATTGCAACAAATCAATTGGATATATGAAACGTTTTCAAGTGTTTAGAAGTCGTAAATAACATGTTTAAGTCATCGTCTATAATCTTCAAAATCTTTCATTCCGAAGAATCTGTGGAAATCTTCTAACATATGAGTAATCGTTAGAGCAAAAAACTCGTTATTAATATCTTTTTAATTAAATAAAATTTTAATAAATTAAATCGTGAATCAGAATGTGACAACTGTCTTAAGTAGAATTCTAGAAATTTAATATTTGTGACCAACTCAGAAAACAATATATGCATATTTTTTTTTTATTTTTTAATATATATTATATTAAAATACTAACAAACTTTCTTTTGTTGGTTTTAATTCGCCTTATGCTTATAGAGTTGTTGGCTAGGGGCCGTGCTCAAGCCTCAATCATATAAATATAAATTCTTCATTAATGTTTTTATGTATTTGTTTTCAATTTTCTCCCTCAAACACGTTTGTTTGAATAAATGAAGCTCAACATAATTGTCATATTTATGGTCAAAATAATTTTACGACTATCAAAATATTAATTTTTTCAAAGTTTATTATCTAAAAAAGCGTATGTATAAATGAAAACATTTTTCAAATTGACAAATTAAAATTACTTTTTTTTTTAATCAATAATCTTGGTTTTAACTTTTTTTTCCATCGTCAACTTTAATGGTTTTCCCAATCATCGCATATGGGATTTCGTCAAGCAAATTTAGTGGTTCTAATGATAATTATGTAAATTTGTTGTAAAATGAGTTGAATTTCCCTTCGATAGATAAGAATTATCGTTGAATTGAAGTTTGTTATACTACACGTTTATCTATACTATATTATAAAGTAGGGATAAAAAATTCTTAAATAGAAATTATTAGACACAAGGTACCATTATTTTATGCAAGATTTTAAAAATCTCTTAATTTACAAGTATCAAAGCACAAGATACATATTACTACTGCAGACTTTTAACACCCACCAATTTGGTATGTGCAGGGTCTTCATTTTATACAAACTTTTCCATGTATCACTATTAATTAATATATTATATTACTATAATTTTATTTTACTTATATTATTAAATATGTAATTAGTTATTTTTTCTAGATTTCATTAAAATATATAAGATAATTATTGAATTATAACAAAATACTTAATTTTTTTATATAAAAAACATTATATTATTAAGGCTAAATTAAACAAATTTATAACATTATCACTTTCTCAAAACCATCCAAAATCGTACCGTAAATCGACAAAAAAATAAAATGAAACATTAAAATCGTGATGTATCTCGCTGCATTGCACGAGTACGTTTCTAGTTCTATATAAATAAAAAAATATCCATGTACTCGATTCAAGATTTTCTTGATATTATGTTTGGACGGCTCATCTTTGTATAGCAGGTTGAAGTATTATGATGAATTAATAATTATTATTTTTTTTCCCTAAATCTGCTACAATTAATCAACCTTCTTAATTACACATGGTAAATTCTCCAATAGTCATCCAGGTGATTCGTATCTTGATCGGTGTCTCACTGAGCTTTTCTTATTTTCGTTTGTCTTTTTGCCGACAAATTAACACTTAATTATACTATTCAACAAATGTGTCCCATTTGGTCCCCCCAATTGCCTCGGCGGCATGTGCTCTATGTTTCTATCCGACAATTACAAACGCAAACCTTCTTTTAAATAAATAAATTACCTCCATCAAACAGTCTAAAAAACATTCCTTATCTTTAACGATAATCTTTGTTTTGGCTTGAAAGAGTTAAATTTTGATAGTTTGAAACTGTCTTTTTCTTTATATTTATTGTACAAGATAATGTAAGTAGGAAATAACAAGATTATAATTTTGCATTAAAAACAATACAAATTTATGTAACGGCTTATTTTTTTTCACTTTATTATATCAATAGCTATAGAAGTAAAACAATATCAAACCAACAGAACGCGGCCAAATAGTGAAAGAAAATAGAGAGATTTATCATCTACCTTGGTTTTAAACCTAACATGCAATACAATTTGAGTACAGACTTTTTTTAATGGGGTAATCAAATCTTATACTAAATACTAAATTTGACACCAAACCACTCCAATGGGGACGTCAAATCTTACATCAAATTTGGTACAACACTATTCAACTGTACCATATTTTAGACCAATGGAAAAACTTAAAAAAGAATATACCTATAATCTTACATTTTGGTGTTACTCATTAGAGTTGATTTATTGTTTGTGTCAAGTTTTACACCAATTTTTATGAATTTGGTGTTTCCCATTGAAGATGCGCTTGTTAGAAGGAATATCAGATGTTTTAGATCTAACACTAGTCAAACTAATCACTTCAAGAAGGCTAAAAGCGATTTTAATGAAACCTTAAGATATATATATAGCCTTAGGTTCATTTGAGAAATGGTAAATATATGAGAAATATAGAAGTAATCCTAGCCTTTCATATGGTCAAGATCGGATTTGACTGGTCAAATATTGCATCTTTGACTGGTCAACAATTGCGGCTTTGACTGGTCAAAAGTTGGGCCTATTCCAAAAATAGAATGACAGTTTCGTAACTTTTACAAATACACGAGACGAGTTCATATATGAACATGTATGATTCACATATGAATTATATGTTCATATGTAAACTAATGCAATTCACATATGAAATCTTTTAACTGATTTATATATGAACCTTTGTGATTCATATATAAACTAATTAACTAATTCTCATATGAAATCATTAACTGATTCACATATGAACGTATAGTTCATATATGAATCATGTAGGTTCACATATGAACTCGTTTCGCATATTTTACGAAACTACCCCTCTATCTTCTACAGACCACACAAGGAATTATCCGGTGCTTCACGGTCAAAGCCGCAAATATTGATCAGATAAAGGGCTAGAATCATTTATCTATTTCTCATACATTTAGCATTTCTCAAATGAACATCTCCACATATATATATATATATATATATATATATATATATATATATATATATATATATATATATATAGGGTTGGGTTCACGTGAGACCAACATGTTTTCGTAAGACCCGTGAGACCAAGTTTTTATACTTGAAACTTCACAACAAAATACTGTGAAGGTAAAAAAAATCCGAACCTTCACAGCAAAAACACTATGAAGGTTACCTTCACAGCATTTTGCTGTGAAGTTTCAAGTGTAAAAACTTGGTCTCACGGGTCTCACGAAAACATGTTGGTCTCACATGATCCCAAGTCTATATATATATATATATATATATATAGCAACCGTGTAGAATGCAAAGATACGTTAGTTCTTCATCGGCCGCCATGTGAAATGAAATCTCATCAAAATCAACGTTTGAATTTTTTTGCCTAACAAACTAGTATACAATCACAAGTAGTTTTGGTTTAGTTGATTTTTAGACATTTATGACAAACTAATTTTGTATGACAAGAAGAATTATAGAACTTTGAAATTTTAAATAGGTGGAATACTAGAGAAAGTCAATACCCAATCCTATGCTATGACTAGGATTTGCTGAATGTCCAAGCTAGTACTGTAACTTTGAAATCTACATTCTTGTTGATTGGCAGGATAATAGACGAACGAAAATCAAGGCTTAGTGGTTAATCAATGCAAGTATTTGTTTGCTTGAAGGATAATTATGATAGTAATGAGTAGATTCAAGAGAAAGTTTCAAATGAATTGGCTCTCAATGAATTTGAAGATGATTTAGTAGAGGATGAAGATGCTCGAAGTAAATATACAACCCCTACCAACACAGATGTGGATGATGAATTACCAAGCATGTAAAGAAGAATTGATGACTATTGAGAAGATAAAGACCAAAAAATACCGGTCAAGAAGACATAGTAAATATATTCAAGAAGATATGAAGAGAAAAAAGGAAAAACGAAGATAGAAAATCATTTTATAATCTATCGTACGAGTTGTTTTACAAATTACGATTACTTACCTTACAATTTACAATTAAACCAATGTGTATCTTTTACGATTGATTAGTTTATAATTAAATAAATGTTCAAGATATTATTTAAACGAGTTGATTATTACATTAATTTAGCCATATTACTTTTAGAGTGACCATCAATCTTTTAACAATTTGAAGCACTACTTTAAATTTGAAATGTGTATTGCTTTCCTTAACAACAATCGGCTATTTGTAAAATACTGTCCCTATTCCCATATGACATCAATAATTTTTTTTGGAAGGCATAGCGGCATCGAACCAACGAACGCACACCTCCCCGGCGGTATCGGGCATCCACGGGCAGCCCACTAATCCGCCGCTGTCCCGGCCCAGCTTACGCTGAACCTAGAGCCCAACCACAGTCTTAAGACTGGGCTGGGGGGCAGCCCAGTCAACGACTGGACCAGCCCAAGGACTGGGTACTCCTCATGCCCTCAGAATGACTCCCCTTGGATTCGAACCCGAGTAAATTGGGATACCATCCACAACCCCTCCCAAGATGTTACCGCCCTTGGAGAAATCAACTGAGCTAGACATGATTTGTCATATGACATCAATATTAGTATCACAGGACCTCCCAAATGATTAGAACGACCCTATTTAGGCCAAGAACCGGTTAAAGGAAGCACCACACTCTTTTTCCGGCTAAAAACCGATCTTTTTAGACCCAATTAAGACCCAATCCTTATGCATTTTTAGTTTACCCTAATTATAAACTTATAATTTGGTATGTTCAGCAATTATAAAACTTTGAAAAACACAAGTCAGTATCCCTGCTTTTATTTTATTTTTTCTAAATACATCAATTTTAGAAAATTATATTAATGTTTGTTAAAATAAGATTATGTTTTCATATAACTTTTTAAATGAAAAAGTAGGAATGGAAACCCAATAAATATTACTATACAAGGATCGAACCCGGTCCATAGAAATGGAACTCAATCAATCCGGATTGTTGATTTGTTGCAAGTACTGGGGGCCCAGCCCATTAACTTTATATGTAATTGAAAAAAACATTTGCAAGTTACCGTTTATAGTAAATTACGTTTTTCGTCCTTGTGGCTTCTTAAAAATTGCGGATTTCATCCCTGTGGTTTTGAAATTTCAGTTTTCATTCCTGTGGTTTGTAATTCATTTTTATTTCGGTCTCTGAGGCCAAAACACTATTTTTAAAGTATGAAGAACTAAAATAGAAATGAATTGTAAACCATAAGGATTAAAAAAACAATAAAATTTATATCATAAGAATGAAAAAGGTAATAAAATATACACCATAGGGATGAAAATCGTACTTTCAAAACCATAAGAATGAAAATAGAAATTTTCAACAAACCATAGGGACTAAAAACATACTTTACTCTAAAGAATTTCTTTGTTGAAAGCATGTTCAAGAGTGTAAAAATTAGAGTTTTGAATCCAATGGGGATGATTTTTTTTTTGAATCAGCAACACAAACCTTTATTACCAACACCAACCAAAAAAATACAACAGTAGCAAAATAAAAAGAAAACCAGGAACTCCCCCACAAACCACTAGACGATGCAGTACACCCCACACCAATTACAACTATAAGAACTAAAAAGAAAACTCAGAGATTAGTTTGCGAAAAGCAAACTTAAGCACCCCTCTTGTCCAACCGAGACTCGCTCCTACAATAGTCCGGATATCATCTCGCCAACTCTAGCTCTAAAGATAAAAATTGCAGCCTCCTTACTTACACAACCCCGATATTCACGTACCAAATGGGTTCGACAACCACGACCCCCAGTCCAAAGCTAATTTGCCGTCTCTCCTAGACACCCATTCGAACGTTTTTAGTTGAAACTCGAAAAATAGGTCTACTACTTCACTATTACCTTTTTCGAATATGACTTTGTTCCGATTATCCCAAATAAGATACAGAAAGCTCCAAATCATCGCTGCCCACCTTATCGAACCGTTTGATGCAGCATCCACTTGACTCCCGGCCCCAAGTAGCTCGTTCAAGGTGTTTGCCGAATCCAAATTGATGTTCCACCATCTCCCCACTAGTTTCCAAAGTCTTTTCACCATTTCGCAATTGACAAGAGCATGATTTACCATTTCTATCTCCTTACCACACCTCGGACACAACATTGAATCCAAATCAATCCCCATCTTATCCAACACTGATCGGACCGGTAATCTCCCAAGTTTTGCTCTCCACAAAAAAATGCAAATCTTCTTTGGTATAGATTTTAACCATGTAGTAGCCTCCACCCACCCACTCCCAATTGCCCGTTTTCCTCTATTAATTCTCGTAATCTATTAACCGAGAATTCCCCATTTGAATCTAGTGACCAAGAAGCTCGATCCTCTAGACCTTCCTTTGGGTTATGTTCCATAATCAAATTCCTAATCTCCTCCAACTCACCAAGTTCCCTCCCCCTTGGTTCCCTTCTCCACCCCCATTTCCAATCCATGACTCACCTAGACGCTCCCCTCTATCCTGAACCGATACGTCCTTGTTTGTTTCGAGATGGTAGAGCCGATTATATCTCTCCTTGAGCCTAACATTTGCCACCCATCTATCTTCCCAAAACCGTGTACTCGATCCATCCCCCACAAGCTTCCCAAAGGACTCCGAAAAAAGAACACCTTCCTTGTCAATATCCCTCCCTACTTTAATTATATTCGTCCAAATCGAGTTCCCCTCGGTCCCCTAGTCACCCCCTCATATAAACCCCACCCCATCCATACACACTTTTTATTACTTTAACCCATAAAGCTCCTTTTTCATTGTGGAACCTCCACCACCATTTACCAAGTAGCCCCCAATTTGCCTCCTTAAGCCCCCCAATATTTAGCCCACCCCTACCAAAGGAATCCAACGCCCTTTCCCAGTTAACCCATGCACACCCTTTTCCCCAATTATCGGACTCACCACACCCCCTCCCCCCACCCAAAAAAAAATGACATCTCACATTCTCCAACATTTTTAACACTTCAATCGGGGTACGAAACAACGAAAAGAAGTATAAGGAAACACTACCTAGAACCGATTTCACTAACGTCCAACATCCACCAAACGAGATTGTTTTTGCTTTCCAAGCCGCTAGCTTTTTCTTCGTTTTTTCAATCACCGGTTTCCAAAGGGAGATTTTCCTCATTGACGATCCCACCGGAAGACCAAGGTATGTGAACGGCAAGGAGTCATTTCCACATCCCAATTCACCCGCCCACCATTGAACATCTTCTACCGGAACACCCACACCATATATTTTACTTTTGCTCACGTTTAACTTGAGACCCGAGACCGCATGAAAACACTTCAAGATGTTCATAAGATTTTTTATGTTCAAAGAATTCCAGTCCCCAAAGAAAATAACATCGTCCGCGTACTGTAAGTGAGAAATTTTTATACCTTCTTTACCCACTTTTAAAGGTTGGAATAACCCTTTTGCCACGACTTCCTTCATCATGACGTGCAAATCTTCGGCAATTACCAGAAACAGAAACGGGGTGATAGGATCTCCTTGTCTTAGACCCCTCTCCATTGGGAATTCATTCGTTGGCGACCCATTAACTAAGATTGAGATCTTAGCCGATTTTAGACAAGCCTCTATCCATTTTCACCATTTTATACCAAACCCCATATCTTTCAACCCATCCAACAAAAATGTCCACTCCACCGAATCGTAATCCTTTTCGAAATCTACTTTGAAAATTAATCCCTTCTTCTTTTTTTTCCTCACATAATCTACCGTCTCATTTGCTATTAGGACCCCGTCAAGAATGGATCTACCTTTTAAGAAAGCACTTTGTTCCTCACAAATTAATTTCCCCATTACCGACTTCATTCTTTCCGCCAAAATCTTAGAGATCACTTTGTATAACACCCCAATGAGACTAATAGGTCTAAATTCATTTACTCCAATTGGATTTGGGTTTTTTTGGGATCAAAGTTAGAAACGAGGCATTACATCCTTCATATATTTCCTCTTTTTCCCAAAACCAATCAACCGCCGCCATTAGCTCGCCCTTTACAACTTCCCAAAATCTTTTTATAAATCCCATCGTGAATCCATCCGGCCCCGGTGACTTATTGCTTCCACAATCTTTCACCGTACTCCACACCTCCTCTTCCGAAAACCTCCTCTCTAGATTGTCGGCTTCTTCTACCGTAAGTTTTTTTTCATGGTCTAAAGTCAACTTTGGAGATCTATTCCTTTGTCTAGCATACTTGCTTTTAAAAAATTCAAACACAAAATCTTTTATCTTTTTTGGCTCCTCCGTCCAAACCGCGTCTATGTTTAGCCCTCGAATCAAATTTTTTCTTTCTCTATTTTTTATTGCCGTGTGAAATAATTTGGAGTTTTCGTCCCCGTCCTTTATCCAATTGATCTTCGACTTTTGTTTGGTCATTGCCATACTTTTTTCTTTCAATTCTAGCCATTGTCTTTGTGCCTCTACCCACTGATTTCTCTCCTCATCCCCCAACGTTTTTTACTCGGCCTCAACTTCCCATTTTTTCACCTCTTCCTTCTTGACGGTCAAATTCCTATTTATCTCACTCCATTTCTCTTTACACCACCCCTTCAACGCCACTTTGACATTCTTTAGCCTATCACGGAATCTACAATCCGGTCTCCTAGATGTTATCTCCTTTGCCCACACCTCTTTTACCACTTCTTCTATGATAGCCTCTTTTAGCCATGCATCGAAAAACTTGAAGGGCTTCGGCCCAAAATCCACCCGTTTATCGCTAAGGATAATTGGTACGTGATCCGACCACTTCCTATCAAGAGTTTTAGCCCCTAAGTTTTTCCAAAGCTCCCCATACTCCTTAGTAACCAAGAATCTATCAAGTTTGCTAAATTTTCTTCCGTCATCGCTTACCCTTGTGAATTTTTGCCCACCCAAACTGATTTCTATTAGATTATTTCTCCGGATAAACTCGTTGAACTCTTCCGTACCTTTGATGTTAATTTCCGAATTGACTCTCTCATGCGCCCCTCTAACCTCTTTGAAATCTCCGAAGATGACCCAACTAACCTCTTCCTTTGCACAAATTTGATCCAATTTGCCCCATATATCCACCCTCTCTTTCTGTTCCCGTGGACCGTACACATTTACACACCCAACAAGACCCTCTTTCTGATCCCCTCTCCCTACCACAACCACAAAATTATCTTCTTCTATTACAAACTCGCATTTGAACGTATTCCTATTCATGACTAACATCAGCCCACCCGATCTACCCGAAGCTATAACTTGTGCAAAATCCCCATCGTTTTTACCCCACAAATTGGCAACAAAACCGCTATTTATTTTTTGAAGTTTCGTTTCCTGTATTCCAATCAAGCAAGGATTTTCTTTTCTACACAACTCTTTTACCCATTCTCACTTAATACTCGAACCTAGACCTCTCACATTTATCGATATAATTTTCATAAATTACAGTAATTTCGAATTTACCTGGTTCTTGTCTGCTAGCCTTATACCCTCTTCCCCTCCACCTTACTTCCATTTTCGGCTTCTGACTCCCACTGCACCCCAATTTTATTACCGAATTCCTCCAAACTTTCTGCCCTCTCCGCTTTCTTCAATTCATTCGATACAACGACTTGAATTGAACTCGAGGCTCCTCCTCCATTCGATTTTGTGCGATCTGTCTTAGTCGAATCATCGACTCTAGCTCCCTTCTTTTGAACTCCTTTGCCCTGGCTCCTGCATCTTGCCAATTGTTTAAAGTGATGAAAACTTACTCTCCCTCTACCAAAGACGCAATGATCCACTTTCCGAAATTTTGATTTTTCTCCACTAATTTTTTGAGAATTTATGCGCAGTTCTCCTTGAGCTTTATCGAAATTGAGAGATTGGGATTGATTCCCAGCCTCTACTTCGAAGGTCTGGCTCCTTTTTTTTTCTTTAAATGTTCATGGCCCATAATCCCATTATCTTTAGACCACCTACCAGGCCCACAGATGATAGGTCAATTATTACTTTCTTTTTCCATAGTTGGCCCACCCACCTGATTAACCCCCGACCCACTTTCTTGTCCCATGTTAAGTCTGATTTTATAGTAATCATTGTATTTATAGGCTTGGTCAAATACTGTGTTTAGAGTCTTATTCTGTGTTGTATTGGACCAGGGTATTTAAGTCCCTTTGGTCTTGTGTCCTTGTAACACTTTACACGTCTCATTCAATATACAGTTACTTTGCGCTTACTTTGCTCTCTCTCTACTTTCTCTCTCTAGAGATTCATTGATCTTGGACTAACAATTGGTATCAGAGCCATCTGAATCTTGAGAGGATTGAGAGAAATCTTTTTCGTTTCTGAATTTGTTGATTAAAATCAAAAATTTGATCGATTTTCTTGATTTTTTTCAAGAAAATCTCGTTTTCTTGATTTTTCATCAAATTCGGATGTGTTTTTGAACGAATTTCATTGAAAATCAGTTTGTTGGATTCAATTTTGATAGAAGAAAACTTTTAATTCACATCGTTTTTCAAGAAATTCAAGTTTTGAGTGTCAATTTTGAGATTTTTGAGGATTCTGGAAAAACCGTTTTCACGAACTGTTCCATTATCGAAATCGTGATTGTGTGTTTTCTGATCGAAAAGTTTGATTACAAAGTGTTACAAAGTTGTTTTCGATTATATCTGAGAAAGGATTTGTCATTTTTCTCTAATCTGTATTCGATTTTTGGTGATTTTTGAGTTTTTCAGCAGGTTTGCGCCAGATTTGAACTTTGCGCGAGTTCATCTTTGTTTGCGCGAGTTCATCAAGGAGTTCAAAGTTCTCTTCATCAACCTCTCACGCAAACTCAAGTTTGTGTATTCAGTCTATCACGCAAAGCTACTTTGCGTCTCCAAAAGCTCACGAGAAGTAAAGTTTTCGCATTCCTCGGCTCAAGAGAACTTCAGTTTGCGTGTCAAGTTACTAACGCAAAGTTCAATTTGCGTAACCTTCGCATCACACAAAGCTTGGTTTGCGTCTTGCTCTTCTCACGCAAAGTTGGTTTGCTTCTCTAGCTACTCACGAGAACTTCAGTTTGTGTCTCCTTCACATAACGCAAAGCTACTTTGTGTCTCTGCCTTATAACGCAAAGCTACTTTGCGCCACAGCCTGCTCACGCAAAGCTTCCTTTGCGTCACTCATTGTTCACGAAAAGTTCCAGTTTGGGCTACCTGACTCTCACGCGAACATCCACTTTACGCCAGTCTCAGACTTAGAATTTTTTTTTTGGATTATCTGAAACATGGATTCTGACAAGTTTGCTTATCAAGCTCAGTTTTACAAAAGTGATCATGATGTCTTCGGGTACAGAAAATCGTCCACCAGTACTGATTGATGAAAATGAGTTTACACAGTGGCAAGATCGGTTCCTGAACTTCATTGAACGTCAAAAGAATGGTAATGACATGTTGATCATTCTATCTGAAGGACCGTTTGAAAAATCCAAGTTGGCTTCTGGATTATATAAGCCTACTAAAGAATACACACATGATGAGTTGTCGGCATATCAAGCTTATCGTGATATTAAAGCAAATCTGATGCTAGCCTTGCCAAACTCTGTATACAACAGGATTGATTGTTTCAAAACTCATCCTAATATGATGTGGCAACAACTTGAGAAGATTATGCTTGGTTCTTCGGTCGCAACTCAACTCAGGCATACGCGATACATGAATAATTTTGAAGAATTCAAAGCCAAGAACGGGGAGCCACTGAAAACGGTGTATGACAGATTTTGTGCTATTATCAATGATCTGAGGAAGATTAAAGTAGAAAAGACTGAGCTTGAGACAAATCTAAAATTCCTCAATGCACTTCAACCAGAATGGAACAAGTCTTGCCATCGTATGAGGAATGATGTCAGAATATCTACAATGCAGATCCAATAAATGTTTGAGATTATGTTTACTGATGAATTCATTGTAAATGAGAAGAAGGCCAAACTAGAGAAAAAGAACAAGAAGTCAGTGGACCCGGTTGCTCTCATCACGAAACAACTGACAGAACAAGCATTGTTTGATAATGTTTATGACGGGTCAACTGATGATGATGGTGAGGCACTGCAGAAAGCGATGATCCTTCTCTCTCAGCATTACCAGAAAAATTTCCAACCAAGATCTGGTTCCAACTCTTCTCGCTTCACTTCTGGGTCTAAAGCCAAAGTACCCGAGCCAAAGACTGCTGCTTGCTACAACTGTGGAAAGCCGGGTCACATCTCAAAGGGGTGTAGAGCAAAGAAGGTTAATGACTCAACTTACTATAGAAGGAAATTGGAGCTGGCCGAGAAAAGAGAGAATGGAACTGCTCTTCTTGCAGAAGAAGAATTCTGGTTGGATCACTCTGACGATGAAGCTGCAAACATCGAGATCGCTCAGATGTGCTTGATCGGAGATGATCAGTCAGATGATTCAGATACTAATGAAGATGAGGTATATTCAAAGTTTGATCATAATTTCATTACCTCTCAGATGAATATCATGATAACTGCTTTATCTGATTTTCGCTCTAAGTTAATATCTGAAAAGAATTTAAATTCTGAAAAGTCAGATTTGATTGACAAACTGAAAATTTCTTTGAAAGATGAAAAATCTATTTTGGAAAACACTAAAGACATCTTTCAAAAGAAATGGGATGATTTGGAAAATTCAAATAAGACTTATCTTGAGTCTTTGACTAAAATGACTACTTTAAAAGATGAATTTTCAGATAAAATAAATAAATTAGAAGAAAAGCTTTATCGAAGGAACCAATCTGAACAAACAATTTTTATGAATAAACCAAGGAGTGAAGAAGCTTTAAAACAAAGGTTGGGACTTAGTTTTGAAAATCCTCATTATTTAAACAATGCGATTGAAAAATCCCCAACTTTATATAAATACGATTATCTGACTCTTGCTCATTATGCTCCTCAGTTTAAAATTGATTGGATGAATGAGAAGCAAGTGTTAGAAATCGAAAATAAGAAAAGGACAAATAACAAGAAAAAGAAAATTCCTTTTGTTTACACAAGCGAAAATGCAAAATATTTTCCTGAAAAATCAAGGAGAGGAAGAAGAGTTTTAAATGATCTATCTCCTGTCAAATCTTTAATATCTGATGATTTTATTGATCCTTATGCTTCTAATTCTGATAATGAAAATATTTCTCCAATCATTTATGATTCTAAGAAATATACTCCTCCATTAGTATTAGAGAGTACAATCATCGATCTTGAAGATAAGATAGAAGATCAAAATATTTTAAAGGAAATTGAATATGATATTATTCTTTCTTTCATGACTTATAGTCTTGAAGAAAATTTATTTTCTCAAAAACAAGATTCAGTTTCTATTTCTGACATTTCTTCTGATTCTAAGGAAAATAAAAAGGAAGTTTCTAATTTTAAAATCTTTTCTCAAAATTCTTCTGACTCCGAGGAAAATTCAGATTTATTAGTTGATCAGATTGGTTGCTTAGGTAAAATTATTTTCTTCTGATTTAAATATTTCGTCTAAAATTCTTGATCGTTCTTTTACGCTAAATGATTAGTATTATAAACCGAAGCGTAAAAGAAGACGGTCAAAGAAGTTAAAGAAATAAGATAAAGTTATTTCTGACAATTCTAATTCTTCTGATTCAATTCTTACAGATATGACTTTGAGAGTTCGATCAGAGAAGCAGATCTGGAGAGCGAAGCGGACATCTACTGATTCTATGATTGATGAGGATAAATGTGTAGACAGACTTTATAAAAGTGATTCATTTGCTACATATAATAAAATTTCAAAATATTCTATAAAGCAAATGATTTGAATTTCAAAACATGTCTCATGTTCTTCCTCGGATTCTAGTTCGGATGATTATGCTTTCTCTTCCTCTGATGATTCTATTCATTCGTGTGATTATATCTCTCGTGCTTTAATTGTTAAATCTAACAAATTTATCCCCATACGAACTGCAACTAACAAACACGGGCCCAAATTCAAGTGGGTACCCAAGTCTAAATCTGATTCTAAGTTGCAGGCACCTCATGTTAAAGGGGAGTAAGAGAAAGAATGGCTTTTGAACACAACAATTCAAAACCTGGTCTTAAATGTCAAGACTTTGGCTTCTGAGTAATTCAGCTCAGAACCCGTGCTTCAAAGAATATGACTTCTAGACATATCAGTCTAGGACTCGTTATTCAATGCTTTAAGCTTCTGACTAATGAGAAACTGTGAGTACATCTACTTAATTTCCGCTGCATTTTTCTCTAATAATGATGTTGTTCCAGTTTTCTCAAATGTTTTAAAAGAATCTGAGCTTTTCAATTCAACCCCTGAATTTTTTCAACCCATTTTTTACAAATGAGACACAATTTTTTTTTTTACATTTTGTGAAAGATGATATTATTGAATTATATTTTGTTTCAACTGAATATAAACTTGCCGATCAAATATTTCTATTTTTAAAAATTTTGGCATGTTGTTTTAAAAGTTTAAATCTTTACAAATTTTATTCTATAAAGTAAAAGTTTTACAATTTTTTTTCTTTTGAATAAAATGTGTGTCTAAGATAAAATTTCAAGTTGATTTGTTTATATTGAAGTTTTTATATGTTCAAATTTCAGTTCTAACAAAAGTCGAAAAGTCAGCAACATGTTTGTAGCTTTTGATATTACTTTAAAGTTGTGTGATTCGGAATATTTATAGTTTACAATGCTTAAAAAACCTAAAAAGTCGGAATTTCGGATCGTAATGAAAATATGGGCTAAGCACTTAGACGTAAAACCTTGTGTTTGAGATGATTATTAAATTCTTATAAATCAGAAATCTCTAAGTTTAAAAGTTTGTACCTGTGACCTTTTTGGTTTAGGAAAGTAAGTTCTGTGGGATGCTTGTCATCTGGTCCCCTAAGGTCATTTGTTCTGGGAGTGATTGAACCCAAATCCTTCTATAGAATCAGATCGAAAGTCATGTTCTACTGGTATGAATGGGTTTAGGATGTGTCGATGTAGCCTTTATGATCTGGGAAAGTAAGTTCCAAGGGGTGCTTGACACCTAGTCCCCTAAGGCCAACTGGTCTAGGAGTGGCTGACCCAAATCCTACAATAGGGTCAGATAGAAAGTTACGTTTACGACATGTTCTTTACTTAATAAACTTTTTGATTAAAAAGATGCCAAATGTGCACAAGCTTAAAAGATGCCAAAGAGCACACTCATGTACAGATGCCATAGTGCACAACGCTAAAAGATGTCAATGAGCACACATCTCATGATACTTGGTTATATATTTCTGAGTTGCAATAAACCTGTAAATTTGTGAAAGTCTGAATTTTTGATGGATTAGTGTGATTATTTGCAAAGTTCTCTATTATATTTTTAGAATTACATTTTCTTGCAGCTAATCAAAGTTCACATGAAAGCATACTGAATAGATTGATGAAAGTTTTTGAAACTGAACATGTCTTAACTTGATATGCAATCAAACTTGATTCTGTATCCAAACACAGACATTTGATTTCATCTGACGGATTCTATTGTGATATTTTACTCAGTAGATTTTTATTTATTTCTGTTTAAAGTGTTTATATATTTAGTCGTTTCAAAATACATATTCAGTATATTTTTCTTTCTACATTGATGTTTCAATCATTGTGTTCTCAAATATATCTTATTGGATTTGAGCATTATTCAAGGGGGAGTGAAAAATGAGTATTTTCTTAATGATCATATCTGTTTTTGAGGGGGAGTATCTGATTCTCTATATAAATGCTAACTTGAATTGTCAAATTTAGTGCATTTGTGTAGGGGAGTCAAAGAGCTCAACAGGTAAAATTTTTCAGACTTCAAGTCAAATTTGCGCCACCTTGGTATAACGCAAACCTCACTTTGCGCAACCTTGGTGTAACGCAAACCTCACTTTGCGCCACCTTGGTGTAACGCAAACTTCACTTTGTGCAACCTTGGTGTAACGCAAACCTTACTTTGCGCCACCTGCGTGTCGCGCAAACTTCTCCTGTTTTCTCCGTTTCTTTGATTTTGCAGATCTTAAGTTGTCTCGTCTTCAACATTTACATGACCAAGTTGATCCAGATCATCAAGGTCATGAGGGGGAGAAGTCAAGGAGAAGTTAAAAAGACAAAGAGCTCAAAACGTTTATCTGCTAATCAAGATTCGCTCAAAGATTCTATTCTCTCAGCCATTTTAATTCTTTTGCTGTTCCTGCTCCGACCACCACAGTTCATTCAAGATCTTTCAAAAGAGGTGTGTCGTTTAGAGCACAAGCTATTGGTCCAGACTTGTCAAAGGCAGCAAAGACAAATCAAACTGAAAGATGCTGAGAATAAATTTTCTTTTAAAAGTCAGATTGCTTCATAAAGTCGCTTTTATGGTCCGTGCTGATATAGAAGATGAATTTTGAAGACCAAAGCGCCAATGATTACTAAGGGGGAGATTGTTAAGTTTGATTTTATAGTAATCATTGTATTTATAGGCTTGGTCAAATACTGTGTTTAGAGTCTTATTCTGTGTTGTATTGGACCAGGGTATTTAAGTCCCTTTGGTCTTGTGTCCTTGTAACACTTTACACGCCTCATTCAATATACAATTACTTTGTGCTTACTTTGCTCTCTCTCTACTTTCTCTCTCTAGAGATTTATTGATCTTGGACTAACATCCCACCCTCTTTTCATCACTTTTATTTTTCTTTACTTTAATATGTCGATCTTCACATGCAGCCTCTTTAATAGCCTCATAGTTATTGGGAATATCCAATGGGATTTTGGGAATTAGCGTAATGATTATGTTTCTTCTTTCATCCATCCCTTCGGCTCCCATACCGGATTCTGACTCCTCCACCCAGCTTTCGGCCACCTGAACCGCCTTCTCCGATGTGGTCTTCCCTTGAATTCCCACCAACTTCTCACTTCTCCCGATCGTCTCTACCCAATCGCCTTTTTCTGTATCTTGATCATCTTCTCTACTCTTCTTCTGCTTATTTTCAAAATTGCTTTCCTCCACCATCCACTCTTCATCACTATCGTCACTCCTTTCCAACCACTCTGATGGATTGGACGATTCCTCGCCTTCCACCTCACTCTACCCTGTGTAACTAGACTCGATTTCACCTACTTGACGTTCCAGAAAACCATTGTCTTCTTCCTCCACTTTGACGGCGTAGCACATGTTACCCACTTTAATACTCGTAATCTTACTTATTTTTGAAACCAATCCCGTTGAGATAAGTGCTTTTCCCCAGATTAGATTCAAGCTGTTCTCCAACTTACAATTTCTCAGATTTAACACCTCCCCCCATTTGCTAGCAATTTCCCCGAAAACCTCCTCCTTCCAAACGTGAAACGGCACTCCTTCAATCCTTAACCAAGCTAGTCTGTTTGTGGGTCGATAACCAACCGACCATCTTCTCATATCTCTCACCCAATGATGCACCCCATATACCTTATTTTTTAGCAAAATTTTCCAATGACTCCTTTGATTTAAAACTGATCAGTATATTCCTACCACCAAGGAGTTTGATCCCCTCTCCTTTTATCATCTCTGAATTGAGTATGTTCTGAACTGCTTCAACATTTTCCATAGATCTCACTTGTCCAACTGCACATCTTTGAAGATATTCCATAGTGATCGTGTCTAACTCCCGACTTCTACCCGACTCCCGGGACGCTGCCGATTCTCGACCCATCCCCCGGGTCGCTGCCGACTCCTGACTTCACTCCACCCCGGGTGCCCGACGCCCGGGCCACGCCTTGGTCCCTCACTCCCGGACTCCCCGGGAAATAACATACCCCCGGACGCCCTCAACTCCTGGGTCCGCGCCCGGGTTCCCTCACCGGTCTCCCCGGTATTTCACTCGCCCGGGACCCCGCCTCCCGGGGATCCCTTTCCCGGTGCTCAACCCAGCAGTGGCTTTCGATCGAATGAGAAAACCCCAGGCGACTGGGATGATCTCGATCTATGGAGTTTGGACAAAAAAAAGGGGATCGAAATCCTTCCAAAGAAGGTATTCGAACAACATCCCCAAAATGAGGGTTAGGTGATAAAAACTCCATTGATTTCACCCTCTTAGATCCAAGGATTCTACCATTTGGGAAGAGTCCAGATATGGGTTTTTTTTCTCACCAAGAATCCACTCAAAACTAGATTAGAAGGTTGGATACTTCCCATCAACACAAGATTATAAGGTTGGATGATTACCTTGAAGAATCATAGATCAAAATCTTCTTCTTCAATTACTCTCAAAATCGTCTTCTTCCCAAAACCTCCTTGCTTTCTCTCAACCGCCTCCAACAACATGAGAATAGGGAATAGAGTGTTAGGGTTAAAACCCCTTTTCCAATCAAATTTACAAACCACCCTCTCACTTTAGACTTTGGCAACTTCTCACCCAACTTCCAACTTTTTTACCTTGAACCCGATTATTACAGTGTTGGTGAAGGAGGTAGAGAGAAAGGGGTTGTCGTCGGAAAATGGTTTTGCCTGAAAAATGTTTCTCGCCGAAAAATGGTTTCCATGGTCGGGACTGTAAGAGAAGAAAAAGAAGATGTTTCATTTTGGCCCTCTAACTTTTAAAGTGTACGCCCTCCAAGTTATATTGTTTACATATTGACCCCTAAATTAAAAGGTTAATTAAAAAATGGAAAAAGACCCTTATGCCCTCGACTTTAACAGATCTGGTAGACGGTCCTTAGGCCGAAGGACCAAATCCAACAAAAATTGCATACAACTGACACCAAATCCATAATAAATGAAGCCTAGTGACGAAATCCGTAAAAATTGACAAACCACGGGGGACCAAATCCGTAATTTACTCTTTATTAAATGATATTTCGATCATAAGAAAATACAAATAGTTTGATCATTAATTAATATTTCAATAATTTTTATTTATTAAATTATAAATTTAACACTACATTGGATCTACATAAATTTAACATTAATAAATTAACGAATATTAAATATTACTAGAAACGTACTCGCGCAATGCAGTGAGATACATCACGATTTTAATGTTTCATTTTATTTTTTGTATTTTTGTTGATTTACAGTACGATTTTGGATGATTTTGAGAAAGTGATAATGTTTTTTTTTATATATTTTTTTAATTTAGACTTATAATATAATGTTTTTTATATAAAAAAAAGTAAGTATTTTGTTAGAATTCAATAATTATCTTATATATTTTAATGACATCTAGAAAAATAACCAATTACATATTTAATAATATAATTAAAACAAATTTATAGTAATATAATATATTAATTAATAATGATACATGGAAATGTCTGCATAAAAGGAAGACCCTGTACATACCAAATTGGTGGGTGTTAGAAGTCTGCAGTAGTAATATGTATCTTGTGCTTTGATACTTGTAAATTAAGATATTTTTAAAATCTTGCATAAAATGATGGTACCTTGTATCTAATAATTTGTATTTAAGAGTTTTTTATCCGTGATTTATAATATAACTAGAAACGTACTCGCGCAATGCAGCGAGATACATCGCGATTTTAATGTTTCATTTTTTTTTGTTTTTTTTGACGATTTACAATACGATTTTGGATGATTTTGAAAAAGTGATAATATTTTTTTTATAAATTTTTTTAATTTAGGTTTAATAATATAATGTTTTTTATATAAAAAAATTAAGTATTTTGTTATAATTCAATGATTATCTTATATATTTTAATGACATATAGAAAAAATAACCAATTACATATTTAATAATATAATTAAAACAAGTTTATAGTAATATAATATATTAATTAATAGTGATACATGGAAAGATCTGCATAAAAGGAAGACCCTGCATATACCAAATTGGTGGGTGTTAGAAGCCTACAGTAGTAATATGTATCTTGTGCTTTGATACTTGTAAATTAAGAGATTTTTAAAATCTTGTATAAAATGATGGTACCTTGTGCCTAATAATTTATATTTAAAAGTTTTTTATTTCTGCTTTATAATATAGTATAGATATAGATGTGTTTAATATAGCTTTTCGTTTTTTTTAAATAAATTATATACGAAATAAATTAACGAATATTAGATGTTATGCGTTTAATATAATTTTTCATTTTCCATTAATAAATTAAATATACGAAAAATAGATTAACATTACATGAAACATAAAAAAAATAATTCTTTTTAATGTAAAATTATAAATGTTTACTTATTGAATCAAAAACATTTTTTAATTAAATAAAATAAAATATTTTATTTTATTTTATAATAATCATTTAATTAATAAATTACTTGGTATTAAGTTATATGGAAAAATATTTAATTGTAGTTTTTGTTATTTGATTAATTTTTTTAATGATGAAGTATCACTTAAGAAATTGGTTTGAAATCCTTATAGTGGAGAGTAATTTCTAAATAATTTCTGAAGCGGACATGATACTTAAGAAATTGTATTGTAATGGATGATCTAATAATTTTTTGCATAGTGATTTTTCTATCTGAAGCAAGGTTCTTAATGGCGTGAGATATGATGTGACTGCAAGGTCAAGCCTTACGAGTTACAGCGAGGCCATGGCGTTTTTCAAGACGCGGATTAAGGCCAGGAATATGTATATATAGTATATATACAGATGTCTATGTTAGTGTATTGAACAACAATAATTAAACAAATTAAACCACAAGGGTTGTGGCGTACTGGTTAAGTCCCTGGGGGATGTGGTGGAATATCCTATATGTCCAGGATTTGATACTAGGCGTACACAACAATTGTGGCCACTGAGGTTTAATTAGGGCTGATGTCTTACAGTTCAGTCATAATTTGCCAAGGGATTAGTTTAGGCATAACATATGACACCCTTCCAAAAAAATAAAATAATAATTAAACAAATTAAATTCATGTAAAATTATGAACAAAAGAAGAAGCATGCATTGATAACTTGGATATCAACTATACAAAGTTTACAAAAACGATATCAATATATCATGACAAAAAGAATGTTTTATTAATGGTTTCATAATCCACACATCTCAATCTAAAATTCTAATATCATAAGCCAAAAGCATGTTAGACTGGATTTGATTAGATGTATCTTATAAAGAAATTATCCTTCCATGTAATCTTCATCATTTATTTACGTCATCAAAATTGAACTTAAAATCTTCCTCGCCTTCAACTTGTGGTTAATGAATTCCCGTTTTAAGTGAATAATTAGAATTATTAATATTTGATTCAATAAGTAATAATTTATATATAAAAAAGTAATAAAAAAAACTATTCACGCCTTATAACCCGCCGTAACGCTCCGTAATGCGCCATAACCTGCCTTAGCGTGCCATAACGCGCCATACTGCAAACCACGCCTCAGAGTCACGCCAAGGCCTTTAACATGGAGGCAAGGCCGCGCCTCGACATTATGGTATTGCCATAATGCCGCCATAACGCGTTTTTTAAAACCTTGATCTAAAGGTACATGTTAAAAAAATCAATAAAAAGAAAACGTACTTAGTAATTTATGTAGATTTTAAATAACCATATATTATGGTAATTTTATTTCATTTAAATATAAAATTTAGATTGTTTTAATTAAAAATTATATTAATTGTCTGTTATTGTTTTACAGTGAAGTTTTTACATCTTGTTTTACAAATGAATCTACTAGAGTCCAATCAATTAATTAAATTTCTAGTTAGTAAAAAGATATGCGAAGAGTGATAAGCTTTAATAAATATATATAATATAGAAAAATACGCTAAGAAGTTGTTGAACAAGCATAAAGAATGTCACAAGAACATGAGGAATTACAACAATGAAATCACACAAGAAGTCGAACCTTCGCATTAGCACACAAATGTAATTAACGGAGGCCAAGGTGATGTGGGGTTTGATGAAGTTAAAACTGGATTTCCAATTGTATTACTGTTTTATACTAAGTATGATGGTAATAGTATTTTGTTCTAAGGTTTTAAAGACGAAGCGACAAAATTCTATTAAGAGGGGAAATTTGTAACACTAATGTTTCAAAATTTTATATTAAAGAATTTTTTTTTTTTTTATGAAATGAGGGATTGGAGCAATAAAGGATAAGAAAGAAAACCAATAATAGCTTCTGCCTTTAAGGGTGAGATTTCCCTATCTGACTATGCAACCGTACTTTATGAGCAGACAAACCATATCATCCTTTAACAAAGTGCCTCAGATGATTCCAATTTAAACCGCCTGATCCAATTTAAACTGAACAATCATAATCGGATATCTAATTTGTTAATCAATAAATCCCAAACAATTAAGCAATTACTCAATATATGATCAATTAAGAACAATAATTAGAGAGATAATCTAGAGAGAGAAACTAGATCTTGAAATCCAATCACAAGTCTGATATTTACAATACGATTCTTACAACTCTAGTTACAAGATTCATAAAGCAAACTAAACCTATTTATACCATCTATCTATTACAAGACTTAACCAAAAAGGAAACTAAAACAAGACAAACTTTGACTTTTACAATATTGACTTTGACAATGTTGACTTCTAACTTTGACTTTCCTAATTAAATCTTGGATACAATATTTGGACTTAACATAATTGTAATTGTAATTGGATCGGATCGGATCCAAAATTTCAACATCCAAATTGAATCGTTTGGTTCTTGGATTGCATTCCAGAATCCAATAAAACCGAACCGATCCAATCCAATTATCATCCAATTAAAACTGTATATAATTATTAACATTTTACGATATTGTTTTCTAGTTGATATTTATACATATGAAATGGTTATCAACCGTGCGATGAGAAATGGATGCACATTAGGATGAGATGCACCTAAATACACTAGATAAATTCTCTTCTAAGCCGCAATTCATGGGAGAGCAATTTGATTGAAAATGATCAACGGTTCAGATCCACTTCTCTCGCTTCTCACGTTAACCACAACTTCTCACACGATTCTTCGCCTATATATATATATATATATATTTTATCAACTGAACGTACATGAATTCATAATGAATATTACACATTTATAGCATTTAATGTAAAAAATAGTTAAAACTATATCGAGATGAATGTCATATCAAAGAGAATGAAATTCTCATTTTTTATGTAATTTGTTTGATTAAAAGATTAGTAATTTCTAAGATAATTTAAATTAAAAATTAAGGGGATAAAAGTTTTTAATTAAAAAAATAAAAAATAAAAATCATATAGCTAAACGTGACTATGATTGAAATGAATTTTTTTTACCCGTATTCACCTTAATTAACAAATTTAATTAAAAAATATATTTAATGTGAGTTGTTGAATCAAATAGAGATGAAGGTCAAAATTTGTCCGATGGTTTACAATGAAAAATTGGTTTTCATTTGAACTTTTCTATTTAGGGTTCAAATGAGAAGACCAAAAATGTTGAGAATATGTGAAGAGATCTCAATCATTATATGAGATTTTCAATGGCCAAGATCTCAAGAGCAAAATATGTAAATGTAGATAAAATTGTGATTAATTTAAAGAACCTAAAGAAGTTGAAGGATATTTAGAAACCTTTGTATAATTAAATCACTAATCTACTACTTTCCAAAAGAAAATCTCACTTTCTTTTTTAAATAAAAATTAGATTACCTATTCCTTTTAAATTAAATTATCTAAAATATAAGCCATATTTATTTAACTGAATTGCACCATAAAAACGAGAATTTCATTATCTTTAATTTTAATATCCATGATATATATATATATATATATATATATATATATTATATGGTTGGGTTTTGGTGAGAGGTTGAGTTAATGGTGAGAAGTGTGAGAAGTGGTTAGCGACCGTTAGATGAGAAATGGACACACATTAGGATGAGATGCATCTGATCAATTCCCTTCTAAGTCGCAATTCCTGGCAGTGCTTGAGATTAAAAGAGATCAACGGTTCAGATCCATTTCTCACGCTTCTCACCATTAACTTATATATATACACACACAGAGAGAGAGAGAGGGAGAGAGAGAGAAAGAGAGAGATAACAAATCAAATACAATCCATGTAATTGTTACACATCATGCAAACTAATCTCAACCCTTGATTTTGTATATTATGAAATTTTTAGACGGTTATCAAATCAGTTGCAGATAAGGTTGAGAGAAAATTTTGGAACAATTTAATCCACATCATTGACATTGATTTGTTAGTCTGCATGATGGTTGAGATTGGTTTGTAAGATGTACAACATTTACATGGTTTGTATTTGAAGTGACCTATATATACATATATTAATAAATGTTTGTTCAAATAAAAACCACATTTTTATTGTAAACCTAGGGACTAATCTAAGCCATTCATAAAAAAAAAAGATGAATAGATAAAAGGCTCAAAAACACGGTGGCATTTTTGTTAATAAAATGAAAAGTCTGACCGTGGCTTATCCAAAATTGAGCGTGTAAGGGTAAAAAATATATCGATTTTGAATAGTTAGGGTTTTTATTCAATTTTTAATGGTTAACATTGATGATTAATGATTGATAGAAGAGGAGGAGTGGACGAATAGCAATAAAATCTTCTTTTGGTAAATTTGTTAACACTTCGGAAAATCCTATAGAAATTGACAAAGAAGACACATATAAATCTGAGACTAACAAGCCTAATCGAATAAAATGAAGAAAACCGAAGATTCTATTGGTATACTTATATTTATGAACTTGTATATATTAAAAAATAAATTCTTCTTTTTACTTATATTTAACGAATTAATGTCGATTATGAATGATAATAACATGAATACCAACATGCATTCATCATCGAAAAGATTTTGTGTTGTTAATAATATACTTATAGTGGACAAATAAATTCGAAATGCTGATTGGAAACATTATTTATGATAAATCTAACTAAAAAATAAAATAGAGCACAAATTATTATATTAAACATGAACATCACTTCATATTCAGCAAGAACAAGACTTCATATTTAGCATCAACATCACTTCCATCATGAATATCACATTTTTAAATCAACATGAATGAAGCAGGATACATTTGATGGATGATATAACATCTATCATGCATGAATTTCATATATTATTCAACATGAATATCAATTCCCATTCAACCTGAATAGGAAAATGATGTTAATGTTGAAATATTACCTTTTATTAGCATGCATGAAGCAGGATATTTTTGATAGATGATATAACATCTATCATGAATTTCATATATTATTCTGCATCAATAAAAGGTGATATTCAACATGAATATCAGATGTTCACTTTGAATATCAACTTCTATTCAAAATGCATTTCTAACTTGATTACGGATATTGAATAATAAATATTTAGTTTCATTTTACTAATAATATGAATTTATTCACTTTTTCAATTTGTATTAAATAGGAAAAAAAGTGAAGAAGAAGATTCATCAAGCAAAAAGAAAATGAAGGGAGACTCAAAAGGTACAAATATGAAGCAAAATGTTTCATTCAACATGAATATCACTTTCCATTAAGGATGAACAAGAAAGTGATGTTCATGTTGAAATATCACATTTTTATCAGCATGAGTGAAGCACGATATATTTGATGGATGATATAACATCCATCATGAATTTCATATATTATTCAGCATGAATAAAACGTGATATTCAACATGAATATTACTTCCCATTTTGAAAATGATGTTCATGTTGAAATATGACCTTTTATTCACATGAATGGAACAACATATCTTTGATGGATGATATAACATCCTTCATAAATTTCATATATTATTCAACATGATTAAAATGTGATATTCAGCATGAATATCACTTCCCATTCAGTATGAACAAGAAAATGATGTTCATGTTGAATATCAACTTTTATTCAAAATGCATTTCTAACTTAATTATTAATAATCAATAATAAATTAGTTAGTTTCATTTTACTAATAATATAAATGTATTCACTCTTTCAATTTGTATCAAATAGGAAAAAAAAGAACCACAAAAAGAAGATGATAGAAGAATTAAAAGGTACAAATATGAAGCAAAATGTTTCATTCAACATGAATATCACTTCCTATTCAGCGTGAACTAGAAAGTGATATTCATGTTGAAATATCACCTCTTAATCAACATGAATGAAGCATGATATGTTTGATGGATGTTATCATCCATCATGCATCAATTTCATATATTATTCAACATGAAAAAAACGTAATATTCAACATAAATATCACTTCCCATTAAGCCTGAACAGGAAGTGATGTTCTTGTTGAAATATGACATTTTATTCAACATGAATGAAAAATGATATCTTTGATGCATCATCATGAATTTCACATATTATTTAGCGTGAATAAAAGGTCATATTAAACATGAATTCAGCCTGGATACGAAAGTGATGTTCATGTTGAAATATCCTATTTTATTCATAATGCATGTTTAATTTGATTACTGATAAAAGAAAATTGGTTATATTCATTTGAGATTAAACAAATAAATTATTTATTTTTATTTTACTAATAATGTATATTTATTCACTCTTTAAATATGAATTAGATAGGAAAAAGAAAAAGTGAAGAAGCATATTCATCAAGCAAGAAGAAGATGAAGGGGAAGCAAAATGCACAATTATGATTGATCATGTATGTACCGTTTAAATTAAACAAATGCATAATATAATTATTTTGTGGTGAATATAAAAAATATTTGTATAGGACTAAAGAAAAGGATGATGAAGATTTCAGGACCTGGTGAGAGCAGCAAAAAAGTAAAGAAGACCAAAAAGTAAGAAGAAAAAAGTGAAAAGAAAGAGAAGAAAAGAGAAAGAAACAGCCCACTAAAAGTGATGAGCTTCAGACACTTGTAAAGGGAAAGTCAATGTTGAGTATTGATTCAAAGAAGAAACATAAAATAAGAAGATGAAATACCTGCAAAACCACAATCTAATATCCAACTTAGGGCCCTATCCCTCATAACATCGTCAAAGAACTTGGTAATGGTAATTGAGAAACTGAGATTACCTCAAATAAACTGCATTAAAGAGATAGGCTTTGAAAGGATACTTGATATGCTAATTGATTCAATTCCTTCAAACTTGGCACATTATGTTATAGACAACTTTGACACAAAGAACATGGTGATTAGAACAAGAAGGGGTCAATTCAAGTTATAGTGAATCAAATTCTAGGTCTGACAAATGATGGAATTGACATAAACAACCTTTAGACATATATGGGATGGGAAATTAGAGGCACAGTTTGAAAAATCATTTGATTCGACCGAAGGACATTGTAAAAAAGATATTTGAATCAAAGACTGCATATTGGAACTTCAAATTAAACTTCATCATTCTGTTCGTAAATACATTGGCAGTTCCAATGAACATGGGTACATGCAACCTTACCATTCTCTCACACCTTGGAAAAAATATCCACTTCAAAGATATCAATTGGTGTAGTTATGTCATCGATTGTGCAAAGGAAAACAAGATTGGTTGGGATAATGAATCAAACTACAAGTTTCTATATGAGGCCAATCACATTTTTGACTGTATGTGCTAACCATTAATATATCTTTTTATTCATCATGCATATCTCTTAATCAACATGAATGTCAAAGCTACTTTTTATTAAATGCATTACATTGCTATATTCACCATGAATACTTTTATTATTCAACATGCATGAAACAACATATGTTCGATGAATGATATAACATGCAATGATGTCAAAGTTCAATCAGGAATTGACAATCATAATCTAACATTGTTTAAATTACATATTTGTATATTATAAATGCACATCCTTTACCTAGATTCAACAAAATGCAATGGAATTGACCATAAAAAAGGTGAGACTACAATGAAAGGATGGACAATTGAGAAGATAAAGATGAGTGGGAAAAAGAAATAAGTATTAGAGCATTTGGAAGAGGAGAAATGAATGAAGAATATGTTGAAAGAGAAGGAAATGATCAAATCTCAGGAAAAAAGACATTTAAGGTACTATAATAAGATTAAAACATATATTTATATGTTAATTATAGTACTTACTTTACTAATTAAACTTTATATTACAAATAATCGACAAGATTACTTGCATATGCTTGATGAAGGTTTGGAAGAGTTACATGCATACAAGGTAGAATTGGAATACAATTTCAAGAAAGTTATAACAATGTATCCACTTGATAAATCTTTGCAATATTGGTAAGTCGGTTATGAGCAATCATTTTATTCACATCTGGAATGAATGAAACAACTAGTGCCAATATACATTAAGAGGAGAATGTGATTATGGTTATTCAGAAGGATGATACTGTTGGTCAAGAAATAGAGATAGATGTTGATGTTGCAATGAATGCAACAGGAAGTAAGAATAAAGTTCAGTGAGAGAATCTTGTTACTGAAGAAATAGAGAAAGATGTAGATATTGCAATGAAAGCAACAAGAAATAAGAATATAATGAAGTGCAGGGAAAGAATCTTGTTACTGAATAAATAGAGAAAGATGATGTTGTTGCAACGAATGCAACAAGAAATGATAGTGAAGTGTTTAGAGATGAGGTTGTTGCGAGAGAAATGGAAAAAAGTTGATGATGTTGCAGTTGATGCAACAAGAGATGAGAATAAAGGGGGCAAAAATTGATTGTTCTTTGGAATGAAAACATTCAATTTTGGAATGACACAGGAACATCATTGGAAATTAACAATGCTTTTCTTATTGTTGGTGGGGAAAAATAAGGAAATTAGTAGAGAAGAAGATATTGATATTGCAAGTATGGAAATTATAGAGAATGTAATTGGGGATCTTCAACATGATGAAAGTATTTTGATGAGGAGAATGTTGGTATAAATGTAGAGGTGAATGATGAGGTGATTGAGGAGAAACATCAAGGAGATGAGGTGAATGAGATGAATGATGAGAAACTTGATGGAGGTGAAGTGAATGAAGTGAATGAGGAGAAAGATCATGGAGATGAGGTGAATGAGTAGTAACTTGAGAGAGGGGATGTGAATGAGGACAATGAGGAGAATTTTTCTGCATTGGTTAATTCCAAGTTTCAGTCTTGGGATATCACATGTAGCTACTCCAAAAAAAAGGTAAGATGTTAGCAATGGAGATGTGAAACAAAAAGGACTACTTATCATTCGATTAAAACCAAAGGATGTCAATGAGCCCGATAACAAAGAAAAAAAGAATTGAAAAGATAGGTGATCAACTGAAGTCACATTAGATTCAAAGAAAAGTAGATGCGAGCAGGAACACTACAACTATGGAGAACAAGATCGACAACTGGATATTTTCAATGGTGGGAGATATAATGTAAGTTTCAATTATTTTTCCGATATTTATTCATACCGAATAAAAGAAATATATATGTTTGCTAAATGATATCATATTCATCATGAATATCCTGTTTTATTCATCATGAATAACTATTTTTACTCATAATGAATATTGAATAAACAACTATTTTTACTCATAATGAATATTGAATAAACAAGGTCTGCATATGCATGCATATTAAGATAGTTTTATAATAATATTTATTCATACTAAATATGACCTACAATTATTATTCTGATATGTTGGATAGATGATATAACAACCATCATGAATTTCATATATTATTCAGCATGAATAAAAAATGATATTCACCATGAATATCACTTCCCATTTAACCTAAATAGGAAAGTGATTTTCATGTGAGATATGACCTTTTATTCAGCATGAATGAAAAAGGATATCTTTGATGGATGATATATCATCCATCATGAATTTCACATATTATTCAACATCATTAAGAGGTAATATTCAATATGAATATCACTTCTCATTCAACATGAATAGTAAAGTGATGTTCATGTTGAAATATCACATCTTATTCCTCATGAATAACTCTTTTTATTCATATTGAATTACTATTTTTATTCATAATGAATATTTAATAAAAAAAAAAGTTTGCAAACTACATATTAAGATGCAAATGAACAAAATGATTACATTATCTTAATAAAATTAGTTGTATTAGTTATTCAACTACCATCTATTAGTTAATTCATTTATTGTATGTTTAACAAGGATGATGTCTTTCAAACAAAGCAAGGACATCTTAGTTATAGGATTATGTTTGAGAGTCTCATTCCTAAATCAGAATCTTCTGCAAATGTCATAGGCATCTGGTCCATCTTGCTCAACCATAAGGAAAGGTTGAAGATCAAAGATTCATTATTAAGACTTTTTTGCAACATTGAATTCTGATAAGATCACTAAACTTTTAAACTCAATTACAAAAACACATAATTATATTAAAATATCGTTTCCTCTTTTCAACAGACAGATGAAATGTTAAGGGTAAAATTTCAATAGAGAAAAATCTGAAGTCTTTCACAAAGAACTTTAAAGAGGCTATGAAGAAGGATGCAGGCATTGATACATTGAAGATGAAATTGGTATGATACAAATATGATAAGTCAAATGAGTTCAATCATTTTATATCAGACAGAAATATATGCATGACATAAACTACTCATGCAGGTCTTTTTCCCAGTTGTAAGGCACGATCGTTATTATCTGTTGTGGTTTTATTTGAAGAATGGTGCATCACATATCATTGATGATAGTGCAAAAGATGTGCCAGATTCTGCAAAATATGGTGTTGTGCCTAAAACAGTGGTAAGTACAATATTATGTAAAATAAAATACATTGATAATGAATATATCTATGACACACTATGCATAATGAAGATCTCCTCTATTCATTATTAAATATATTACAATGAAAACTTCATAATAAAATATATCATGCAACAAAAAATGTTTCTGAAATATGTTGAAATCCTTGGGGATCGAAGATCAAAAAAGTTCAGTCTAATATCTCCTAAAAGAGAAGCAATGAAGTGGAGAACAAAAGAAAATCACAAAGATTGTCTCGTCTTTCTGATGAGACATATGGAAAGTTTCATAGGATGACCAAGGAAGAACTAGGATTCGAGTCTAGAAGATGAATTCCCGGTACAAAAAACACAACCCAGGAAGCAAAGATACAAGTACGTGACAAAGATGCTTTTGTCGAGACAAACGAGAAAAGAGATTGTGTGATGAAGGAGGTTGCTGCATTTGTTGAATTACCGCCACATGAAGTAAAGTTATACTTGACAATGCAGAAAATATCAAGGATGAACGACTCAACTCTATTGGGTAGGGCTAAAGAAGATGAACAGTTGGTTTTGGTTGTTTCATGGTTCTAAGATAAAAAAATATATCTTAGTAAGACATTGTTGATGTTGCATTAGGATAGATGAACTATTATTCCCAGATGTGTGCAAACCAATCAAGAACAACAATAGATCCAGTCACAAATTCCTTGTGTATTGATCTTGAATTCACATATTACAATCGTATGAAATGCTCTCTCTCAAACTTTCTCTCTCTAAGGATACTTCTCTCAAGGGGCTATATGATTACAAGGAAAACAAAAGCTATTTATATCTCCTACTTTTACAAAGACAAAACAACAATTAAACTAATTGACTTTTACAATTGAATTTGACTTTCTTCTTTAAGCTCTTTGACTTTGACTTTGCAATGAGAGGCTTTGACTTTCAATTCCAATGATCTTGGATCCAACATATTTGTGCACTAACATGAACATTGTTATGATGTTGATTTTTTGGTACATCATATGGTAAATGAACATGTAAGGTTTGCAATAGCAAATATCATAATATTGATTGAATTGTTATTTTGGTACATATGTGGTAAACAACATCTCGAAACACTTGAAAAATAGATTTGTTATTAATGATGAGTAAACATGTTCATAGTTAATCTTATGTTATAATTTATACGTTTTTCATAATAATGTTTCCGATTAATTAATTATTCATAACATATCTTTCATTCATTTTGAATAAGAGATAATATTCAACATGAATATCGCTTCTTGTTCAGGCTGAATATGCCATTTTATTCATGTTGCATGCATATATTTCATTCATTCTAGAGTGAATTGTGGATTTTGTCCCTATGGTTTTGTGTTTTCTTTGACCATGGTCCTCAATCTATGTTTATTGTGGATATAGTCCCTGTGGTATGCAATATATTGTGGCTAGGGTCCTTAAACACTACCATTGTTAACTTTGAAAGGTTAAATGCATCATGTGCCTTGCACACTATGGGCATAAATATCAATTTACTTTTTCCTTTCAATTTAACCTATACACCTTTAAAACAAAGAATACTAAATTATGGATTTGGTCCCTATGCATCACTCATCATCTTTAAAACCCATTTATCATCTCTTTTAATTTTTTTTATCCATTCTTCATTGTCAAAGTACAACAAAAACTAATTTGTTAAAGTGCAAAAAAAATTACTTGCATTTAAAAATAACAATGGTTTGGAACCAACACTACATCCCAATAAAGACAAGCCATCAAAATAACAAATGTTTGAAACCTACATTAAATCCCAAAAAATACTACCCATCAAAATGACAATTGTTTGATATCAACATAACATCCCAAAAAAGACAATCCATCAAAATAACAATTGTTTGATATCAACATAACATCCCGAAAAAAAACATCCAATTTAGCTCCTGCTTGGTCTGCCCTTACAAGTTCTTGAGTTGTGACGTTGTTTTTTTCATTTCGCAAATCTCACCGTCTTCCCAAGCCTTGATAGTTTACTTCCTTTCCCAATTGTTTGACTCGACTCTTCTGTTGTCTTTCTTCTTTTTTTCCTTGGTCTTCCTACTTGTGTGTGATGTTTCAGTGGAGTTAGTGTAGAGGGACAACCAGACTTTGGCCACATCAATCTACTAGTTATAGGACTTACTTTGAAACTATACATGGCCTTCCATGTATCTAGCCTATATACAAGATGAACCCATTTTCAGGTAACACGTCTCCACCATTTACTGCCATGTTCCATATTGTAGCCATTGCATGCTTACACGATATCCCGGTTAACTCTCAACACCTACAAGAACAAACTTTTTTTGTTGACATCAACCACACATTCGTCCATCCAAGGGCCACTTACCTGGTATTAATCTCCTTCATTCCAAATAAATGTGTATTTTGCAACCTCTGTCTTGATGGAATTTAGCATTTTTGTAGCTGTTGGTGTAAGTGGCCCAACTGCTTTTGTCAATCAATTTCTGGACATTGGCAATTCTTTTCATAATATATTCCCTTATATACTCCAAGGCAGTAATGATGGGTTTGTCTCTCGCATCCACAAGTTATTTATTGAAAACTTCCCACATATTGTTGAATAATACATCACTATGACTAATAGTTGTACAATTAAAAAGAAGGAAAAAAAGAGGCTATTGTACTATCAAAAATTGTTGTTTAATACATCACTATAACTGATGGGTTTATCCATCGCATCCACAAGTTGTTTAATGTTGGTTTCAAACAATTGTTATTTTGATGGGTTGTCTTTTTTGAGATGTAGTGTTGGTTTCAAACAATTGATATTTTTTAAATGCAAAGAAACTTTTTTTGCATTTTAACAAATTTGTTTTTCTTGTACTTTGACAATGAAGAATGGATGAAAAAAATTAAGAGAGATGATAGATGGGTTTTAAAGATGACGAGTGATGCATAGGGACCAAATCCACAATTTAGTATTCATTGTTTTAAAGGTGTATAAGTTAAATTGAAAGAGAAAAGTAAATTTATAATTATACCCATAGTGTGCAAGGCACGTGATGCCTTTAACCTTTCAAAGTTAACGGTGTTAGTGTTTAGGGACCCTAGCCACAATATATTACATACCACAAGGACTATATCCACAATAAATATAGAATGAGGGTCATGGTCAAAGAAAACACAAAACCACAGGACCAAATCCACAATTCACTCTTCATTCTATATAAAAGGTGATATCCAAAGTACATATGTTCCAAATGAATGCATATTCAACATGAATATCACTTCTTGTTCAGGCAGAATAAGAAGTGATATTCATGGTGAATATGACCTTTCATTCATGTTGAATACATATATTTCATTCATTCTGAATAAGAGGTGACATCTAAAGAATACATATGCTAAATACATATGTTCCAAAAGAATGCATATTCAGCATGAATATCACTTCTTATTCAGGCTGAATAGGAAGTGATATTCATCCTGAATATGGCCTTTTATTCATGTTGAGTACATATATTTCATTCATTCTGAATAATATGTGACATCCAAAGAATATGTATGCTGAATACATATGTTCCACATGATTATATACTTAGCATGAATATAACTTAGGCTGAATAGGAAGTGATATTCATCCTGAACATGGCCTTTTATTCATGTTGCATATGTTGAATACATATGTTTTATTCATGCAAAATACAACCTCTTGTTAATGTTATCCTTATTCATAATAAATATATATGGGCATCAACAATCATTATCATAAACATAAAAATGGAACTAAATAACAAATATATTATTTATATATTCAAAAGTTTACTGAAACCCAAAAATAGAATGAAAATATGCATATGTGTTTTTATTGTAAAATGAATAGTGAATATAGAAGTCATTCATTGTGAATATCACTATTAAAAAATAAAAAAAATCCTAGTCAGTAACATCTTTTTCCGGTGGGCAATTGTGTAGTCATGATTACAAATTTTATGACATGACTTACACATTCTTTTGTTCTTTTTACTCTCGGCAGTTATAACACCCAAAATTTCGTTAGCAGTATATTGATTTATATGGATGCATTGCCTTCTTGCAACCATAGTTTAAATAGTTGTATTTTAGATTATTAATGTAAGTCAAAGTCTTATGTAGGGGTCAATTATGTACAAATGAGACTTGGGTTTAGGACTTGAAATGTTAAGAAATATCCATATAGGGACCAATGTTGAATTAGGCTATGGATTAGGGGTCAATGTTAGACAAATGAGAATTTTGCTAAGTATTTAAACTCTTTATTTTCAGCCAAAAAGCTCATTTTAATCTCAACCTCTCTCTCTCTAGAACCAAAATCCTCTTAACATCTAAAGTTAGGGTTTAATCCAATTCTCATCATGCAACTATGAAGATGTTGATTTTATGAAAGATTGAAGTTTAACCATTGAAGAAAAAGTAATGAATCAAGGTATGAGTATATAAATTTCAAGGTATGTTGAAGTTTTAGTAAGTGATACAATAGATTGATCTTAAAATTTTGGTTTATGGTTGAAGGATTAAGATATTGAAGTATTGATGATTAAATTTTGAAGAAGTGCTAGTTGTAGAAGACAAACCAAGGTATGTACATCAAATTGTTGATTAAATAAGTTGGAAATTAAGTTGTAAACATTTGTTTGTGATATGGGAATGGTACCTAGTTGATTCATGATGATTTTGGTAGCAATCTTATGAAAAGGAAATGTGTTTTGAGCTGTCAAGTAGAGTCACAAAATTTGCAGGTTGTTTAAAAAATCATATAAAATCGCTAGTTGGTCCGATTGAGGTGTGTAATACACCGTTGGAAAGGTCTTTGTGTCTATTACAACTTTGTAGTTTATGTTAAGACCTGATTTTATTTAACTCTATAAGGCTCAAAACAGTGAGTTTCGTGAGTTGTCTTGTGCAAAACGGGATTTGTGCATTGTTTTTAGAAAATTCATATAAAATCGGTTATTGCTTCAAATGGAATGATTCAAGTCCGATTAGAACCCTAAGAAATAGAGTTACAACTTTTGTTTAGACATTAATACCTAAATGTACCTCTAAATATGATAAAAAGACTCAAAATCGAGTTGGTACAAAGCTGTCAGGTGCAGGGGATTAAGTGGTATTATTTGTTTGTACCTTGTGCTTTAAGGACTTGTAATGTATGTAATCCAATCCCAATTATGTTTAATCTTATTCAGGTCCAAACTTATGATAAGAAATGAGTCTTATCAATGGGATAGAATCTTCGTACATATGTAAAACTCTAAGGTAACTTGGAGTAGGGGCGGATTCACCACATAACTAGTGGGGGGATGGGCCCCCATTAGAAAATGAAAAAAAACAAAAATTTTAGGTAAAAATCAATTTTTTTCAACTTTCTACCATTAGTTCCCCCCAGTGATTTCTCGTTTGGGACCCCCTTAACCAAAAAATGTACCTCGAAATCAAGTAAAAAGCTCTTGAAATCAACCAAAAAACTGAAAAAGTCACTCGAAATCGACAAAAAAACATGCAAATCCCTTAAAATCAACCAAAAAAACTTCAAAAAATTTTCGAAACGGTGAAATTGAGCTAAAAACATATCGGACGACTTTGCGGGTCTTTAAATAATTTTAAAGGTGCCCCCACTAGGAAAAATTTCTGGATCCTCCACTGACTTGGAGTAACGTGGCTTAAAGTCGGAACATCTCGAACACGTAGCATTACTCCGATTACCATATAAGGTACGGATATCCGGTTCTTGCGAATCTCTTTAGACATTAGTCTATTATAGAGGTAATATCGTATCCCATTTACCATCTAGACATCTATTACTCTATTATGATTATAATTCTTCATATTCAATTCACGAAATCATATTGGAATATTGTGAGTTTGATAACTCATCTAATTGTCAGCATTCATAATGTTATGATCATGTTTATTATTTAGAGTTATCACCATGGCTTTTCTTTGATATATTCATTATTGGCTATCGGATTTTGAATTGAACTACCTTTGGATTTGATTATTTTTGATGACTGATCCGTTGTCGGATTTGAATTGTTTTTGGATTAGAACCGTTTTTGGAATTCTATTCTGATATGTAGTGATTGAAAGTAAGATATTTTATGAAATTACTCTTTACATATCAACTTGACATATTTTCAATGATTTGAATATTTCGTGTTTTAAGGCACGACATCGAGGGCAACGATGTCGTGACACCTCCATGGCAACTATAAATTGACATGGCGTCCTTGTTATTAGTACCCCCAATGTCAATAACTGGGTCTGGCCTTGTACCAACCAACTTGAGGGCGAATGGATCGATCCTAGGAGTCGTTTTCGGGAACCGATATTGGAAGCCGATTATCGGAAAGGAATTGAGTGTATTGCCCTATACTCATTTCTTATTGTTGGAGTGGTCCATACAACCCTCGAACCCAAATGATTTTCTTAATTCTTCTTGACTCTTGGTGTGATGATACGTTTTAGTTACCAGTTGAGATATTTTGTGTAAACTGGTGACATATCACTTTATGTTTCGGTTTTGAGTCATTATTGCTCTTGTACTCATATTCTTTTTATTAACTTGATTATGACTGTGATTTTTATTATATTAGTTATCCGCTCACAAAGTATTTGTCTCAGTCGAGGTTTGTTTTGTCCTCGGCAGGTGTAGGATCGCAGATGGGATCATCACGGGAATGAGAGCTATGGAGTGTAACCATTTTGAAGACGACCTTGATGAAATAACTTTTGATTATGTATATATATTGTAGTATAATTATCTCGTCTGAAATTCGGTCTCCCGCTTGATGAATTTTTGTAGTAACTTTTCTTCCCGTATATGTTAGCTAGTTATGTTATTATGTTTTCATTCGTAGCACACTGTCCTCCGATCATGTGAGACGTGGGTGTTACAAGTTTTGGTATGAGAGACATAGGTTATGATCCTATAGTACGACTAAGTTTGATCTGTGAGGAATGGGTAATATTAGGATCGGGTAGCTTAGGTTTCCCTCCTTAATTGCATTATTCTCGTTCCTTTAATTCAATTTCCGCTTTCCGTTGCATTACAAATGTGGCTCTTGTTTTTTTATACAATGTTGGTTTTAATGAAATTTATGTGGCGAATGTAGTAATTCTTGACGCCACCGAGATTGGAAGGACCCAGACGGGGACGGGGATGACCTAGAAGAAATCAAACTGGGCCAGAAAATGCATCTAATGCCCCGTCAAACCAGCCAATTGACCCTAACATTAGAGAAACGATCCATCAAATTATGTTTGAAATTCTACCAAGTTTTGTAGCACAAACGGTGGAAGCACTCCGTCAATCTAATGAGGGTCCAAATCCTAATGTGGTGAACCAACCACCAGAAAGAACCAACACTGGGGATAATTCTCAAGAGATCCATCTATGTCTTGAATGATTTCAGAAACAGAAACCTAGAGTATTTATTTATGCAGCTACTCCAGCCGATGCCGAAGACTGGATCATACATTTGGAAAAGATATTTTGCGTTATAGGTTGCCCAGATCATATATGTGTTGAATTGGCAGTATATAAATTGGAAGGTGACGCCTACCGTTGGTAGCACGCTTGGAAACAGGCTAATTCTAGGGCGGTTGATATCGGGTCTTTAACTTGGGAAGAATTTAAAGAGCTCTTTTATCAACAATATTTCTCTACTTCTGATAAAGATGTGTATGGTCGAGAATATTCTAATATTCGTCAGCGTGAGGACTAGTCAATCTCCGACTACATGGTCAGATTTCTACGTTTGGCTAATTACACATGTATTATGGCGGGAACTACATCACATCAATCCCAAAAATTCAAATGGTTACTCAATGGGAAGTACAGATCAAAGATGATCAATCAAACTTTTACCACAATTGCTCAAGTTGTTGACGCCGCACGAAATAGAGAGAGGGAACGACTTGACACCATTCAGTTCAAGAGTGACAAAGATAAAAAGAGAAATTGGGAAGGGTCATCGGGATTAATAAGTTCAAGTTAGACAGTTCAAATAAAAGGAGATTCAGTGGTAGCAGACTTTCAGGGTCATCTCAGAGTATTTCCAGTTCAACTCCTTCAGTCACGACTCCCCCAACTATTTGTAAAGAATGTAACATACCTCATCGACCGGGTCCGTGCCTTTGGATGACCGGTTCATGCTATAACTGTGGTCAGCAAGGTCATCTAGCCAGGGATTGTAAAGTGGGTCAAGCGGTTAAAGCTTCAGGGACGAGTCAGACTAAAGAGAAAGGAAAGCAGTCCACCACCACCACTGGAGGTCGAGTTTTCGCTTTATCAGCAGACAAACCTACTACTGGTATGGTCTCTGGTCACCTCTTTATTGATGATATGAGAATATATGTTTTACTTGATACAGGGGAAACTCACTCTATAGTTGCGGAACATCTTGAAAATAATCTTAAGTAATATGAGCAATCACTTGAATTTCCTTTGCTTATTTCTACCCCTATGGGGAGCTCTGTTTGTATTCTTGCGCAATTCAAAGATTGTCCCTTACTTATTGGAGATCGAATTCGGAAGATCACTATATTTTCGATGAAGATGAACCATTTTGATATAATTATTGGTATGGATTGGTTATCTGAGCATCGGGCTGTGATCGACTGCGATTTAAAGCAAGTGATATTCGGGGATAAAGTCAATCCAGAATGTGTATTCCAGGGCGTCTCGCCTAAACCGGGAACCCGAGTTATATCGTCTGTCCAAGCTAAAGCTTTGATTTGGCAAAGTAGTGAAGGCTTCTTAGTTGCACTTCAAGATCCAGGTGAGGTACAACTTAAACCTGAGGATATTCATATTGTTAATGAATTTCTAGATGTTTTTCCAGATGAACTCCCCAAAGTTTCCCTGGAACGCGAAGTTCAATTTTCTATTGATTTAATTCTGGGAGCTTCCCCAATTTCAAAGGCTCCATATCGTATGGCTCCTTCAGAAATGAAATAGCTTAAAGTACAAATTGAAGATTTGTTAAATAAAGGTTTTATCCGCCCCAGTGTATCTCCATGGGGTGCTCCTGTTCTATTTGTTAAAAAGAAAGACGGTTCCATGAGACTCTGTATTGATTACCAAGAGTTGAACCGCGTTACTATCCAAAATAAATATCCCCTACCTCGTATTGACGACTTATTTGGTCAGTTACAAAGTGCTAATTATTTCTCTAAGATCGATTTAAGTTTAGGATATCATCAATTGCAAATACGAGAACAAGACATTCCTAAGACTGTTTTTCGTACTCGATACGACCACTTTGAATTCGTTGTCATGTCGTTCGGATTGACAAATGCAACTACAGTCTTTATGGATCTAATGAATCGTATTTTCAAGGATTACCTCAATGAGTTCATTATCGTTTTTATCTATGACATCCTGGTATATTCTAAAACAAAAGAGGATCACGAAAATCATTTGCGGATAGCTCTGAGAACTCTTCGAGAACAAAGCTTATATACGAAGTTCTCTAAATGTGAGTTTTGGCTTGATCAGATGATCTTCTTGGGGCATATCATATCCACGGATGGAGTTCAAGTCGATCCTGCTAAAGTAGAGGTCGTCACTAAATGGCCACGACCAACCAATGTTTCAGAAGTTCGTGGTTTTCTGGGTCTAGCGGGATATTACCAACGATTTGTTGAAGGTTTCTCGAAAATCGCACTTCCTTTAACTCGACTACTTCGAAAAGGGGTTAAATTTGAATGGGGTAGTGATCAGGAATGCAGTTTTGAAGAACTGAAATACAGATTGGTATTAGCTCCAGTCTTATCTTTACCATCCGGGTCAGGAGGTTTTCAGGTCTATAGTGATGCCTCCCGAAATAGCCTTGGATGTGTTTTAATGCAACATGGAAAGGTTATTGTGTATGCCTCTCGCCAATTGAAACCTTATGAGGCTAACTACCCGACACACGATCTGGAGCTGGCAGCCGTTATCTTTGCCCTAAAAATATGGCGCCATTATTTTTATGGAGAGACTTGTGACATCTTTACAGATCACAAGAGCTTGAAGTACATATTTACCCAAAAAGAGTTGAACATGCGACAACGATGATGGCTTGAACTCTTAAAGGACTACGATGTTTGAATTCAATATCATCCAAGTAAAACCAGTGTTGTCGCCGATGCTTTAAGTTGCAAAAACTTTGGTAATGTGTCTTGTATAATGGCGCCACCTAAAATTTCTATAGATCTAGAAAGGTCGGACATTGAATTCTATCTTCACGGAGATTTTGGTTTGTTATCCACTTGTATGGTTGAACCAACTTTGATTTCTCGAATTAAAGAATCACGTGAAGATGGTGAATTATGGGAGGTTGTACAAAAGTTGAAAGATGATCCCAAATTTGAGTATGGAGTTGACGGTAATGGTATCATTAGGTTTCAAGATCAGCTTTGCGTGCCTGATGTTTCTGATCTCAAAAGTGCAGTCATGAACGAGGCCCACAACTCGTCATTCTCGATTCATCCTGGCTCTACCAAAATGTACAAAGACTTGAAACAATATTTTTGGTGGAGTGGAATGAAAAGGGATATCGCCAAATATGTAGCGAGTTGTTTAACTTGTCAACAAATCAAAATTGAACAACAGCGGGCCAGTGGTTTACTTCAGCCATAAGAAATCCCTGTCTGGAAGTGGGAACACATTTCCATGGGTTTCATAACTGGGCTACCGAAAACTCCAAGGAGACATAACGCGATTTGGGTTATGGTGGATCGATTGACGAAATCTGCTCACTTTCTTCTGATCCAAGAAACATATTCAGCCAGTAAACTTGTTGAAATCTTCCAACGGGAAATCGTGAGATTACACGATATGACGGTTTCTATTACTTCTGATAGAGACCCGCGATTCACTTCACGATTCTGGACCGGACTGAATTAATCTTGGGGTTCAAGATTGACTATGAGTTCTGCATTTCATCCTCAAACCGGCTGGCAAACTGAACGAACAATACAGACGCTCGAAGATATGTTGCGGGCATGTGTTTTGGAGTGGTCCGGTAGTTGGGATGAATTTCTTTATCTGGTGGAGTTCTCGTATAATAATAGTTGGCAATCTAGTATTGGGATGGCTCCGTACGAGGCTCTATACAGACGAAAATGTCGCGCACCAACTTGTTGGAACGAAGTCGGAGAAAAAGTCATCGAAGGACCAGAATTGGTTCGTATCACTACCGAAAAAGTCAATATTTCCCGCCAGAAAATGAAAGAGGCTCAATCGCGCCAGAAAAGCTATGCGGACAAACACCGCGGGCCTCTCGAATTTCATCTGGGTGAACATGTCTTTTTGAAAGTCTCTCCATTCAAAGGCATCCGGAGATTTGGAATTAAAGGCAAGCTTAGCCCTCGATATATCGGTCCGTTCGAACTGTTGGAGCGTGTTGGAGAAGTTGCGTATCGTCTAGCCCTACCGCCTCAATTATCGCACATATACAATGTTTTCCATGTATCGTCACTCCGCGGGTACAACTACCACCCTATTCACGTGGTAGATTATCTGTGTGATAAAATTGAAAGTGATTTCTCCTATATTGAAGAACCTGAAGCAATTATTGATCGGGAGGAGAGAGTGATGCGACGAAAAGTAATCCCGTTTGTCAAAGTATTATGGCGAAATCATTCAGAACGGGAAGCTACATGGGAAACAGAAGATTCGATGCGTAAAGAATATCCTCAACTATTCCAGGTACATAATTTCTATACCTTAACCCGATTTTGGGGACGAAATTTTTTCTTAGAGGGGGAATATAACACCCAAAATTTCGTTAGCGGTATATTGATTTATATGGATGCATTACCTTCTTGTAACCATAGTTTAAATAGTTGTATTTTAGATTATTAATGTAAGTCAAAGTCTTATGTAGGGGTCAATTATGTACAAATGAGACTTGGGCTTAGGACTTGAAATGTTAAGAAATATCCATATAGGGACCAATGTTGAATTAGGCTATGGATTCGGGGTCAATGTTAGACAAATGAAAATTTTGCTTAGTATTTAAACTCTTTATTTTCAGCCAAAAAAATCATTTTAATCTCAACCTCTCTCTCTCTCTAGAACCAAAATCCTCTCAACATCTAAAGCTAGGGTTTGATCCAATTCTCATCATGCAACAATGAAGATGTTGATTTTATGAAGGATTAAAGTTTAACCATTGAAGAAAAAGTAAAGAATCAAGGTATGAGTATATAAATTTCAAGGTATGTTGAAGTTTTAGAAAGTGATGCAATCTTTCATAAAATCAAGGTATGAGTCCGTTGATTTTGGTCATTCCCGATCTTGGGAACATTTCAGAAAAGGGTAATTTCTTAGTTTTGGGTCGAAGGCCAATTGTGATTTGTGAGACAAATATTTTGGGAAAAAGATGTATTTTGGTTTGTGTAACCCTATTGGCTCACGTATTTTAGTTAATCGTACATTATGCCTTTTGGGGCTGGATTTACACACAGATGGGTCTTTGGAACATTTGTTCAATTTTGGTAGCTCGTTAAGGAGCCTTGGACGTATGGTGTACTTAGTTGCATCTTATTTGAGAGTTACATGTTTTGAATGCGTTAGTTCATTCATTTGAGTCATGTAATGTTTTAGACTGTAATGCATTGGATCCATAGGCATAAGAGTTAGTTTTAGTGGGATCAATATCCCCGTATTGTAACTTGAAATAGGCATGGGGTCTTCTGATCACTGATTGCACTTTTCTTGTGAACGAGCTTAACTGGGATGTTTTGGGAATTCCAAGGTATAGACCCAGAGGGGTTAAACTTGATGAGTGCACGAAAATTCCAAGGTACAGACCTAGAGGGGTTGAACTTGTTGATTATCCAAGCAATAGACATGGAGTTGTTGAGCTTGTTGGTTTGTTAGTTATAGACCCGAAAAGGTTGATGTTAACGAGTGTTTTATCCCTAAGTGATGCTCATATAACATTGATAAGTGGCCTAACTTTGTGTGCCCGCCACATTCGATGGAATTCGGGTCTCCCCCATCACCGGAAGGTGTTGTTTTGGGTATTGAATTTTATTATCCAAGTTTTTGGTGACGTTTTGTATATATGGATCTTATTCATGATTTCTGGGTCGAGTATTATGCCCCACCCGTGTTTTTGGGTGTTTCGGGATATAAAGTTTTACCCGCATTTCATAAATTGGGAGTTCAATTTCTATTCACGTTTCGAGTAAGTTTTGGTTGAGATTAATTTACGAAAGAACGTTTATATTGGTGTTTCTTTGCCTAAAATGCATATTATTGGAAAACGAGTCATTTTCATATTTGAGACATATCAAATTGAAATATTATGATTTACATTGCATTACTTCTTTTCAACGATATCTTTATTCATGTGGAAAACTCTTGAATTCACTAGGCGTTAGTCTAACCTTTTTATTTGTCGGCATGTGCAACAGGTTCCGGTTGGGAATAGTCCTAGTGACACTATGAAGAGATGAGTGCTAGTGGTGTGTCGAAGAGGTGATTAACTTAGTGAAGTATTCCGCATTAGCATTGTGAAGAGAAACTTTTACTGGGGTTTAAGTAGCACCCGACTTCAGTTAGGTCCTTGTTTAATAATGAAGTTTGTTGTTGTTGAGGTTAATTATAGAATTTTATATTCGAGGAATTTTGTGCTTTGTTATGAAAAGTGGAAGTTTTCCCCTTTATTTGTTATTGAATTGAGATTTTTAATTAGTTGCTCTTACCAAATTTAAGGGTGTTACAATTCCCCACACTTGTTTTTATCAATATATGTAAAATCCCCAAAACTCCCAATTTTAACCTAGTTAGTCCAAAATCAACTCGATATGAAATACTTGAAAGGGAAACCAAGAGGAAGTAAAATACATCATTTAACATGTATATGGTCTTATAAAAGTGTAGTATGAACTCACAATGCTAGGATTTGGTGAAAACCTAGAAAATCAACAAAACCCTTAAGAGAGAAATCAGAGCTTGAGTCTTTGATCTAGCCTTGAATAACTAGCTTCGATGATGATTAAACTCTTTGAAAAGGTTGGGGAAGTGCCTTTAATGCTTCCTTGGTCGACTTTAATGAAGAGAGAAACAAGAAATTTGAAGTAGAAAAGGTGTAGGATGAGAAATGAGAATCTCCAAAAATCGGGACTTAATGTGTAGGTCAGACACACTAGCGACCTTGCCCACGGCCTCAAGTTGCGGAAGGTCGCTCGTGTGTCTGACCTACACATGCGGAAGGTCTCGTGCTACACGCAGCTCACCACAGTGAGTTAGGCGACTACCCACGTGACTTAAGGTTGTGAGGTAGGTCGTGCAGATTGTTTTTTTATCCAATTTTGCTTGCTTTGTCGACTTTTCTCGCAAGGTTTTCCACTGAAACTTTACCAAAACTAAACCTCGCTAAAATGTAGATTTAAGACCGAAATTTTACAATTTAAACATAAAAGGATGGATAAAAGTGTGGGTTTTATACACACAAACATGTGAAACCGAAACCCTTCCCTTCTTTTGATTTTCGGTGACCCTCACACTGACCCCTTACCATGGCTAAATATGTTAATGTATAGAACAATAGAAACCTAAATCTAAAGGAACGAAGTAAAAGGGAAGACAACTAGACAAGAGTACTTGACCCTATGTTGAATGTTTTTTGCCATGGTGGAAAGTTGAGATCAAACTAGACAAAGCTTCAACATAATTCATGCTCACATTGAACTGGTATGGAAGCATCCTGACTCTTTCATCACTCATGTTTGATAGTGTCTCTTTTGTCTTCTCCATAGCTTGAGATCTCAGGTACCAAAAGAACCACAAAGAAACAATTGTATCAAATGGGTTGAGTTCCCCAGTGACCCTACACATTTGTTCATGTTTCCGTTCTGCTGTCACGGACCCTCCTCATCCGACCCTTCCCCTTCCCATTTCCTGTTGATCCCCATCCCCATCTAAGGGGCAGTTTGCTATTGAATTAATTGGCTTAATGACCTATATAGCTTATTCGGTAATCCATATAAATGTGTTTGGTTGTGGCTTATTTGGAAACGAAAATGCTTATTCGCTAAGCTTATCCACTTTTCTTGTATCCATTAAGCTCTGAGCTTTACCATCCTACCCTTCTCTCTTCCCCTTCTCTCACAACTATAAACCTCATCAAACATTCCTTTCCTTCCCCTATCTTGACCCTCATCTTCTTCCCCCCCCCCTACACCACCACCAACAGCCCCCAATATCGTCGTCGATAGACCCCATCTCGTCGTCGAGAGCCCTTCTCTTTTCCCCATCTCTCAAAACCGTAACCACCAACAACAACCCTTATGTCATCGTCGACAGACCCTATCTCGCTGTCAATAGCCCCTTCTCTCTTCCCTATCTCTCAAAATTGTAACCACCAACAGCCCCCTATCTCGCCGTCGACAGACCCCATCTCGTCGTCAACAACCCCTTCTCTCTTCCTTATCTCTCAAAACTGTAACCCTCGTCAAGCATTCCCTTGTATTCTTTTTTTCTTTTTCAGTTCTAGCGATGGAAACCTCTTTAGGGTGGGAATCAAACCTCTTTATGTGATTTTAGTGTATAATTTGGTGGGGTTGATGAAATTACAAATGTTTATAAATGATGGGGATTTGATTTTGATGTTCCAGTTTTCTTTTGATGTTTTAATGGAAATGCGAATTTGATAGAAGTTGATTTGGTACCTAGAAACTTGTAAAAATTGGTTTTCATAATTGATTTTGTATATATGGCAGAAAGTTTGTTAAAGAAGATGAGGGGTAAAATAGTCATTTATGACATTTAGACAGTTTATTTAGCACAACAAACAAACAACAAGTTATAATAATCTATACAGACAAATTAATCCACACAGTCACCTTTATCCATACAGGACTTAATGGAAAACCAACCAAACAACCCCTAAGCCTTGCTAATGGTAAGCCCATGAGCCAATTCCAGAAAATTCAGTTATCCACATACCACAAGGATCAAATCCGTAATTTTCTTTTCTTTTTATCTATTTTTATGTTAAAGAACAATATATAAAACGGAGCAAAAGCTGAAAATAGAAACTCTATTTCTCTATTTTAAAAAAGAAGATAGGTTGTAGAGCATCTCCAACTACTTCTCTAAAATGGAGAAATAGAGATTTTGAGCAACTTTTTGCTTCAACAACTTTTTCAAAACTTTCTCCAAAATGGAGAAAATATGAGAGAGAGTGTAATTTTCTCCAAATTTGGAAGTATCCCTAAAAATGATTACCAAAAGTGAGAAATAATTTTTTATTATATCCCACCAAAGAGAAATTTTGAAATGAAATGTTTAGGTGAAAGAAATAATATTTTATTAAATATATAGAATATTTTAATAATATAATCAATGATTTATCTTCAAAATGGGGTATCTCTTAGAGCATCTCCAACCTTAGCACCAAAAAAACACCAAAAACACCAAATATGATGGGTCCATCAACAAAAAAAAAAAAAAACTCAACTCCAACCATCCTCTAAAAAAACACTAAATTTGTGGACCCCATATTAAAATAACATATTTTATTTATTATTATACTTTATTTTTAATAACCATAATTATAAATCGAAAATAATCAGTAATTAATTTATTTTAATTAAAGACTTATTAAAATAAAGACTTGTTAAATTAAAAATAATAAATTTTTAATTAATATTACACTAAAAAATTACATTAATTTAAATAATGTAAATTAAAAAAACAAAAAATAAAGAATTAGTTTATTTATAATTTATTATATATATATATATATATATAAATTTATATAATTATTAAATCAAATTCATATTAAATATCAATAAACAAATGAATAGTTGTGGTTCTATAGGGTTCCATAAAAATGCCGGTTGGAGTTTTGGCCGACAATTATGCCGTGTGAATTTCTTGACCGGCAAAAAAAAAAACTAAAATGCCGGCCGGTTGGACCTGCTGAGCCGGCAAAAACAGGAAATTAGCGTGAGGTTGGAGATGTTCTTAGGGATGGATTTAATTTTTTTGAAGATTTTGACTATTGTTTCTCCATTTTGGAGAAAATTTGAAAAATATTAGGGGTTGTTTGGTAGCTGCTAAATGGTTTGGTACAGAATGATATAGTGCAAAATGAAATAGGGTTGTTTGTTAATTGTTCAGAATGAAATTAAGACGTTGAATGGTCAAGAGAGAGCCAAGATACATAATCATTCAGAAGGTTTGGGAACCGATAAACCTTTTTTTTTACCATACAAGATTCACCTCTTAGTATTTCATATATCGGATATTTATGAAATCATTAAAAGGTTCTCTTAGTAGAGGTAAACAAACAAACTTTAGATCTTATTTGTGGAGAATGATCAAACATATTTCTATAAACAATGAGTCAAACTACACCATGTGTCACTTTTCTGGACTCAAATGTATTCATTGTTGACGCCATTTTGAATTTCAAAATTGATGCACAATTCCAACATTTTGACCAACTCCCAACAAATTTCCCCTTCACTCTCTTCCAAGATTTCAAGATTTTCTCCCCATGTCAATTTTAGGCAACAATGAAAATCTGGGTTCATCTTCTTCTTTCCATGAATTCAAAAAACATGCTTCTTTCTTCCTCAAGGAAAAGATCAAAACTGCTCGATTGGCTTTGACCGATGTCACCCCTGCACAACTGTACCCATCTTCACTCTTTCTTCATTTTGATTTCAATTTAGATTTAGGTGTTTTTTAGAGGTTCTGAAATCTTATTTTACTTGGTGCTGAAGTTTGAAATCTTATTTTACTTCTGATTAAGAGGTGGTGCTGAAGTCTGAAATCTGAATCAACAAGACTATATTTTTCTGTATCGTTTGGGTTTCAATTTATTGTTTTGTTTTATAAATCTTTGACTTTTAATGGGGTTTTTGAAGATTGGTTGAAGAGTCAACAAATGGGAATCCATGGGCACCAGATGCACGTACCTTGAAGATGATATCAAAAGCTGCTTTTGAAATTGATGATTATTGGAGAATTGTTAATGTTCTTCATAACAGGTTCTTTGATATATATATATATATATATATATATATATATATATATTTTGAATTTTCTTTTTTGTTCTTGAGTGTTGACTTTTTGAATCAAATATCAGATTGGTGAGATTTGATGACAAAAACTGGAGGATATCATATAAAGCTGTGGTGGTATTAGAACACTTGTTGACACATGGCCCAGAAAGTGTTGCAGAAGAATTTCGGACTCACAAAGATGTTATTCATCAGATGACCAATTTCCAATATATTGACGAAAAAGGGTACCTTTTTTTTAATAATAAAATTCTAATTTTTATTGTCAATTTAGCTTCTTTCTGATCTGGGTCTTATCATTTTACTATAAAGATTTGATTTTTAATGACTTTTTTCAATTTTATTGTGCAGATTCAATTGGGGGGTTAATGTAAGAATGAAATCAGAAAGAATCTTGAAATTTCTGAATGAATCAAGTGCCTTAAAAGAAGAGAGATCAAAAGCAAGGAAATTAAGCAGAGGAATTGAAGGGTTTGGGAGCTTTAACCACAGGGTTTCTTCAGATCATGGTGTTCTTCAGCAATCTTTTTTGGATAAATACAAAAGGTCAAATTCCCAATTCATTGACAATGGATTTCATGAAGAAAACCAGATCTCACCCATGATTCGAGGCGAGAACTCGGAATCAAGAAACCCCATCAAGAAACCCGCCCACGATTCGGGGTCTTCTGATGGATTTGGTGACGATATAACAGTCGAAAAGTTGGGAAGTAGATGGAATTCGAAAGAAAATATGGCTCCTAAAGAGGACCATGAACTTGTTTCAAAGGAAATGGAGGAGTTGAGTCCGTTAGGGGAATCGAATCCTTTGTTGGGTGATCGGAGAAACGATCCGTTGGTTATGGTAAATGTCGATAAAGAAGATCATCCGTTCAACGACGAGGAGAACGAAGCGAAAATGTCTCTGATTTGATTAAATGGAGCAAAGAGGAAATAGATTGCTGATTTGATTACTTGTTATAGGATTTGTCTTGCTATAAGAATGTGTTTTGATCAGGGGAGATTTATGCTTTCGAAGCTTTTGCAAGTATAATCTCATGTTGTTGTGTCGTAAAATAAAACAAAATTGGAATGAGATTTATAGTTGGATTGGATCTGAAATTGTAATATGAGATTTATAGTTGGATTGGATCTGAAATTGTAATATGTGAAAAAATAAATTAGGGTAATTGGTCCCGGCGGGGCTCGAACCCGCGACCTTCGGCTCATAAGACCAACGCTCTAACCAACTGAGCTACGGGACCATTTGTTTTTTAAATTTATTTTCACAAAATTTATTACATTTTTGTTAAGTTATTCACTACAGAAACTAATAAAAAGGTATCTCGATACTACGAAAAATAATTTGATATATTACAAATTAAATATAAAAAATTGATTTAATATATGACAAATTAAATATCTATATTTTAAAGTGATCTTGATAAGAACAAAACAAAGTTAGGTATGGATCAAAATTAATACAAATTTTTAACGATTACAAATTAAAAATTAAAATAGGATAGGAAAAATATATAAATGTCACATTGCTTTAAAATTGAAGGGTTGCAACGCCCACTCCGATGTCGAAGGAGAGAAAACCGAAGGAATTGGAAGAGCTAGTTCAATGTCGTCTTCATTATAGCATCTCAAGCCGCTCTGAAATAGGAGCAATTATCAAATTGATGGTAACAAAAAAAGTTTATTGGTGGGGACCCAAGGCCCCGTGGCCCACTATTGTGGACCCTACAGGCTCTACCTCTATAAACATGCACCGGAAAAGACATCCTGTCTCCCCTTGGATTCGAACCCTAGTACGGGAACCCCAGGTAGAAGCGTTTACGGAAGAGAGGTGACCACTAGGCCAAAGACCTAGTGGTTAAATTGATGGTAGTTCTAAAGACAAATATGAATGATCGTAGGCTGAAGATGACAAAAAACACAAAGCCCGTAAGCAATTAAACCCAAAGTATGGAATTGCACATGTTTTTCATGGAATGCCCTTTTACGACCGAGATGAAGCCATGCCCAATCAAGACCAAAGCCTAAGTTTGAGATCGTGTTGTAGACCTAACATGAAATGGATTGCAGATGTAAAAGATGCATCTTGACACGATGGATATCTTACACTAGTATATAAGAACAACAAAGGTCATTGATGTCTACGAATATGTTAAAATTTGAATATCTTTTGGAAAGATGTTAAAAATAGAATTGATCACCAAATAGAAGTTTTAGGGGATGAACAAAGAATTTTAAGGGCCGGTTTAGTTTGATGGAATGATTTAAAGGAATTTGAATTTCATGAAAGTATTTGAGATTGGAATAATTTGAAATCTATGGTGTGTTTGGTTTTTAGGATTTGAAATGAAAAATTAAATTCCATTCTTTTTTAAAAATAAGTTATAAATAATTATAAAATTATATTTTTAACTGGTTAATATTACAAAACAAATGTTTTTAACATATTTTAAAACATTATTACATACAAATCTTACGAAATCCAAAGAAATACTAATTACCCCTCAAGATTTTTAAAATCCTATGTTTGTGGAATTTCAATGCCATCCCAAGATTTCAAATTGAGAATATCTTTCAAACCAAACAAGGGATTAGAATGAAATCCAATTCCAAATTCTTTTAAATCGTTCAGGACCTAAGATTCCAATATTTCAAAAAGTAAATGACATTAATTTGGCCTCGTTCAAAATATATTTACACATGAAATATAACGCTACGAATGCAAATCTACTTCTTATGCTTTATACATTAATTAACAGCAACAATATCGACTAGATATTCAGAACTAAATTCATGTCTCCTTGTTACATAACAGAATAATAAACATTAGACTCATTCGACATGATCGGTAGCATTTTTCAAATGCTTCAAACCATGATATACATGGATGTATGTGGTCAAAACCATTTTTATGGCCACAACTACACTTTCGGTTAAAACTATAACTTTGGTAGAGTTCATTCTTATGGTAGTGATCATAAGAACTAATAATTACCATGTGCAACATACGAATAACCAGAGTCCAGAAAACAAGCTAAAAATGACAAAACATGATGTTGGAGCAAATAACTCTAGAAGCCCGAAATGTTCTTGCTATAGATGTGGCCGCAGAGACCACTAGACACAACATCAAGCAAATGTTGAAGATCTATGTATACCCGACAATGATACCACATCAAATACGTCATCTGCACAAAACATATATACCTTGATTAAGAAAACTAATCGGAAAATATTGAATTTGCTCTTTGTGACAAGCATATAATCTGCAATTTTCTTGAGACATCTTCAAGGGCGGACCTATTAAGAACCTAGCGGGGTCCTGTCTACCCGCTCAACCGATTTTTGCAAGTAGATTTTTTTTTCCAGTATGAAAGATGCATCCCCTAAACTTTGAGGGGTGCTCCGACATATTAGAAAATACAAGGAACAATAACCAAAAAACGGTAGAAGTCCACGAATTTATCATTGTTTGTCCCATCGTAGGATAGAATGGAAAGGCAAATAACTGAATAAGGGTACTTGACATCAACCAAGAAACCTAAAAAGTCTCTAAATCAACAAAAAAAAAATGTCTATCAAAATCAACCAAAAAAAACTTAAATATTCCTCAAAATCAACAAAAAAGACTAAAAATCTCTCGAAACTGTGGAAATTGGAATTACACATCAAACAACTTTGCGGGTCTTCGAACCACCCTAAAGGTGCACCCGCTCAACAAAAATTATGGGTCCGCCACTGGATATCTTGCTCTTGAAACCATAAATATTCAATTATTTTCAACACAATTCTCCATCTCCTATGCATTCTTTCTAATTTGGTACCCTTAAGCTTCTAAATCTAGTGTGCAATCCATTTGGAACCATTAACCTTCTACAAATTACTAGAATCATATGACAAATGAATCCTATCATTTTAACAAACCTATTGATGCACCAAATGAATCCAACACTTAAATGGGACTGTAGGTTTTGACATTAATTAAGCAGATGTTAACCAGTAAACCCATCAAGTAGTCAATAGAAACCATTCTTGAAATCTTTATTACACAAGAAATGCAACAAAAAAAACAAAAACACGAATCGAACAACATAACACGATCTTACTATGCTTACCGGCTAGAAATAGTAATCGTTCATCTTCACTGAACAACTTTGCATATGTCTTCATACTCGATCGCTTGGATAACTCTACCATCATATACACCCTTCTCAATCTGCACCTTTGCACAAAATTTCTCGGTGTTAACAGATAACAATCTAGCATTTGATCCACGATACGCACCATTCACAATCTTCACAAGTCCACCAATTTGGGGAATAACAGTCTCGAGCTCTTCTTGATCCACCCTCAACTTATGCTTGCTATCAAGCATCTCAATTTCACCAACGTACTTATCAATTACCTTACGAACAACACCCTTTTGCTTATAATAACCTTTATCGGCCAAAACTTTGCTCATTACCTTCACAATAATTCCGTCACATAACCAATAATCTTTCCGGTTACTCCTCTCTTTCGCCTTCTCTTCCTCTCGTATCAATTCATCCAACGCCGACCCTCCATTCGGTTTTCCTTTCTTCTCTTTCTCCACATTCTCACGTACGTTGTCTACCTCATCAAAAACGAACCTAGAGCTTCCTTCCCCTTTATTAGCAACGTTTTTTGTTAAAGAAGCGATACTGAGCTTAATCTTTTTCTCACCACCATTATCGGATCTTAACAACAACTTAGCGTCTTCATTTTCTAAAAATTTGTCTACCACATTACCCCCCGGCATCAATTGTTCGGCTCGCTCAATTTGCTTGTTGATATCTCTTAACTGTTTCTCTTCATCAACAATATCGGCTTTAATCCTCTTGTTTTTCATCTTTTCCTTGAAAAGGGACTCCGAATCTCTATCTATGTAAGTGATAAACCACCCTTTTGGTGTTTCGTCGACTTTACACTTTCCGGTTTTCCCTAAATACTTGACGAATTCGGTTAAAGTAGCCCATTGAGTCGAATTCATGTGAACATGGTGTCTATCTGCAATGTACTCGTTGTAAACAACTGTGGCTGCAATTCGACTAAACCTATGGCTACGTTTCATATGTTCAAGGAACATGGATTCGAATTCTTCGGAGTAACCGTCGACGATTCGATGAGGGTTTTGACCAAATACTTCCATTTGACGTTGGTGGCCTTCGCTCATACAATGGCATTTGAATCCGTTTTCATCTCGGCATTGTTTTTGGCACATCTGGCAATACCATCGGAGTTTTTGAAGACCTTTGGCTTTGATTCGATTCGCGATTGCTTTTGGAGTGAGGAATTCGTTCTTTCCCATTGAAGATTTAAGATTGAATTTGAGATTTTGATAGGTACAGGTACTTCTAGGGTTTTGATTTCAATTTCGAAAATGAAAAATTGGGGAAAGGTGTGATTTGAATGATTAAAGTGCGAGAGAAGAAGAAGATGTGCTTACTTGGACGTCGAGGAGTGTTGATTGTTGCGGCGTTAGATTGACGGGAAGGGCGGTAGATCAACTTTCGGAAATTGAGATCCGATCGATGATGGCGGTGGCGATTGGTGATGGACAAACGAGGGTTTGGATAAAGGAGGACTTTTTGAGGGTGAAGAAGATATTTGTTTTCCTTTTGTATTTGGGCTAAAAAATGGTTTAAAATTTTGAATCATATCATATGGCCCATCTTCAAGGCCCATTATACATGTTATAAGGCCCATTTAGATAATACAACAATGGTTGAGGTAAGGGTCAATTTATTGGTTTCTGGATTTGTTTTCATACAGCTTAATGGACTTAATAATTTGGATGGTTTATTTGTTAAGTTATATATGAGTATTTTTTTAAGGCTTAATTGTTAAGCCATTAAGTTAAAATGACTATATGAAATAAGTCAGGACCCCTCACTTGTCCCTAATAAAGCACCCAAATGAATTAATACCATAAATGCCCATAAATAACCCAACCCTCTCTCTTTGCCTCCCTCAAACCCATTGGTCTCCCATTTCTCAAACATACAAATTTATCTAGACAGACAACTTAATTCATATAGGGCTTAATGTAAAAAAAAAGGAAAAAAAGAAAAAGAAAGAAAAAAAAGTAAACAACCTCTATTGTATAGCAGTTTGTGTGGATTAGTCTGTCTATATAGATTGAGAAGGTTATTGTTTGGAAAAATATTCCTAGATGAAAGTAGCATGTTTTTTTAATTAGGAGGGACAAATTTGGAAAAAAAAAAGACTTTATGCATAAAGTTCTCCCTACAAGCTTACTGAATAAGCTACTTTCCATATCATTAAGTCATTACAAAATAGCAATGTATAACTTGCTGAATAAGTTGTAAGTCTCGTAAAGCTCATTAAGCTGCTAATAATCTGCCTGCAGACATGATAAGATATCTGACCCTATTCGCTTTGGGACTGGTTATAACTATTATCAATTAAGAGGTAAAGTGCAACACCCTTCTAAACCGGTCCCGATCCTAGTCCCTAACCGAAATACCTATAGTCAATAGTAACTAGTCCTATATTGAATCAGTAACAAGCCCTTTTTTTTTTAAATTCATTTCTTAAAGTTTTTCCAAACTATTTTCTATAGATTTTGCAATTTTATTTTTTGAATTGAACCATTGAAATACACTTTAAAATTCGTTTTATTAAAATTTATTGTTCACATTTTTTACTTTTTTTTACAATTGTATACACTTGTTTACAATACCTATTTTGATTTGAGGAATTGTTAGTTGTTGGAACAAAAAAAAAAAGTTCGTCTAGTTAAATTGGTTTTCAATCTTTTATGTGTTATTGACTTTGTCTCATTTTGTTTAATTGGTCTTCAATCTTCTAACCTTTATCTTATATTTAAAAATGTCTTCATTGTTTATTGGCCACGTTTTTAAAGTTCGTCTTTCTTCTCTTCTGGTCTTCATCCCAAACATAGGGCTTTCCAACGTTCTCAATGAGGACTTTGACAATGGGATCGGGGGCGGATGAAGCATCGGGATTGTTGGATGCTATTTGCAAAATAGGTGGAAACATAAATACGAGATTAATAGAGCGAAAATAGGTGAAAACGCAATTGAAAAGTAAGACACAAGGCAAAATCAAGAATTATAGTGAATACAGAGAACATTTTTTGCGTTTTAAAGTTTGGTAATGTTTCCAACACCCAATATAACATATATATATATATATATATATATATATATATATATATATGGTCTTAGAAAGAAGGCTAGAAACCCCTCCATATGCTAGTTTTTTTTTTTGTTCTGTCGATCCTTCCTTACCGGTCCTATCTGTCCTTTTTAAGTGCTCTTTTTTAATTAATTCGTTAAAAATTTCCCTTACCGGTCATAACTGTCTGATTTTTAATCAGTCCCAACTGGTTACTACCAATCTCATTTCCAGTCCCTAGGATCTCTAAGTTGACGTACATCAATTTATTTCATATTCTAGTGTTTATGTCATATCTGTATCACCTATTGTCTTATAAAATAGAAGTCTTTAAGTTTAATTTTATTAGATATTGTCAACTTTTATTGTGAGTAATATCAATCTTTCTACTGAAGAACTACACTTGATTCAAGTGTTAGCAAAGACAAACTCGATTTCACACACTCAGTTTGTCAAAAGTCAAATATCATGATTACAAAATAAATAATAATCATATTTTATTTACTTTCGGTTTTGTTGATATGTTCATCAATGTTTTAAGGCCAAGTTTGTTGAATTTACAGAAAAATGTCAATATTCATGTAAGCCGTTAAGATTAATAAAATATTAATACAACATAACAAATAAAGAATTTTCTACTCAGCGACAAGAAAAATATTCTACCAACATAGTAAATTTAGTTTGACAAAACTAAGCAAATAATTTGAAAAAGAAAAACAATCATTTACACACAAAAAAAAGAAAGAAAGAAAGAAGATCAAAGTAATAAGCGAAGAAAAAGTATTAAAAATAAGGTTTGAGAAATCATACTACAAGATTAAACTATAAATCGGATATAAATGCAGCTTATAAATGAATTCTTATTTTATATAGATTAAACTTTGGACTTGATCCTTAACATTTGTTATTTTCAACGAAAATCATCCACATTTTAATTTACTTTAAATTTGTTCTCCATGTTTGTAAAATCCAAGGCGCTAATATTTTCTGCTAAGTCTACTCAAATGAAACATTTTGGTGTTTCTCCTTTCTTTTTTTTCTTAAATAAATGAAAAATGTTATATATACAATATAATACATAAAAAATTATGTCAGTATAATAATTTTACCCCCCCCCCCCCCACACACACATAATCTCTCACTTCTTCAACACCAATCCTCGTCTACGGTTGTTGGGCCACCCCCATCTCTGCTCTGCTCCTCGTCGAAGAAGCTCCACCACCTACGGTAAGAATTAATGTCATCATCCCCAGATGGTTTTAATGTGTTTAATGTAGGCACGACGGTGACCCACCAGTTTATTAATCATAGGTACAAATATCCCCGTAGAATTCTAGTCTGGATGATCTTTAAGAATTCCAACAAAGGCATAATACAACTTAAGTGCGAAATGGGTGAAACTGTTAGAGCTAGGGAATCTGACCTCCATTGCCTATTCAACCTCGTTATTGATGTGATCTACTTTAGCACTAACTGTGTTGTGTGAAAGTTCACTTTGATTCTTGATGCAAATGGGCAACTCAGTGATTTATTGATGAAATTTGAAAGAAGCAAACGGACCATTGACGCCATAAAACATAGAATCGACATGGATTTGGTTGAAAACCCCTTGAGAGATAGAATTATATATGAAACCACCATAAATAGATATTGAAGTTGTTAACTTTGGTAAAGTTACAAAATGAGAAGGGAGTCGGGATTCACAAGAAAGAGAGTAGGGTTCACTGGGAATGGTGTGTATAGTTGGGTGTGGGGCGTCGAAGATTGGAGGGAGATGATGACTTTAATGGGGGGCTACAACGCCGGAGCATGGTGATTGAGACTCAGGATCGACATGAGAAATGATAGAAAGAGATGAAAGACATATATGAGATAGTAATCATGTTTTTTTTCTTTTCCTTGTATATATTTATAATCAAAATGTTCATAATGTCCCTCATTTAATTGGATTTAGTAAAAAAAAAAAACTTAATGCTCATTAGTGAGAGAGATGTAATCCATCAAATTTTGCAAACCTGAGGGACAAATTTGTAATAAATGAAGGTTAGGGACAAATTTCTTGAAAATGGCAAACATTAGCATCCAACCTTAGAGAGTCTTAAAATCATGTGAGATTTTTTGTGAGAAGCATGTGAACACCATCTGATCAGTCTTTTGTATACATATTTTATTTAATGTTAGTTATGGGCGCAATGAAATTTTCTTTAAAAAGTGGAACTTCGGTGGTGTGATTGTAAGTGAGACCACATCATACCTTACCATGAAAAATATAAAAAAGTTCACAATTTCACACAAATTTACATAAAAAAAACACTGAATTTGAAGATACATTCACTAAACTTCACACACAGGCCCGACCCTTATGCTGGGCGAGATGGGCGGTGGCCCAAGACAGTAGAGGCCCAAGGGACATCAAGCCCAACCCTTAAGTATGTTATAGTAGGGCTCTACGTCTCGACCCCACTCCGCTCGACTACGCTTGACTCTACTCCAGCATCGCTCTCCTCTCAGCCTACCATTTTACGACTCTGCCCCTCAGCCTCTCACGGTCTGAACCTTTGCCCCTTAACCTCTCCGTCTCTCACCTTATGCCCTAGTCTTCTTCAAAGCGAGGTATTTCTTATCTAATTATCTGATTATTGATTAGGTTAATAAGGTTATTAGGTTATTTACTAAAAAAAGGTTATTTTATTATTACTTGTGAAAATATTAGGTTATTTGTCTATTTGAGTTTGAGTATTTGATTATTTGCCAATTTGAGCACATAGAATTGTAGAAAGAAAATCTCCTGACGTTTAAAGCATCTAAAGTTTTCTCATTAAGGTCATTGCTAGCAATTCTGAAACAAAGAATTATTCAGTTATGTTATGCATATTGCAAGCTGTCCATTTGTGCATCCATTCCACCCACCTCTAGCATTATCAAAACAAATAATATTAACTAAAAAGAAATCAGAGTCCCAAAGTTTTATTGAAATTAAACCCTTATACTTTTGAAAATCAAAACCCTAGCTGTTGGAGAGGTTTTCCCTCTTCCACTATGCTCTGTTTTAAGATCAATAAGCAGAGCATCTTGTTGTACATCTGCATACCTTTCTATTTTAATCCTTTTAGCTTTTGTGTGTGTGGATCAAGAACATAGAGGTGATTGTTGATGGGAAGAAGTGTAAAATGATATGATTAAACTAGATTCATTAAAACCTTGCAACAAAATATTTAGATTTCATATTCTTTTAACATCAAAAAGAATATTCAAGTAATTTCATTTTTAACACTAATTTTGTTTTATTAAACTACTTCGATGACCAGTGAAAAGGGTGTACCCATGGTGGAGCAATTTAGTGGAAAAGTCAAAACAAATTAAATGGTTTGAATACATAAATTAAAACTATAATAGAACTTAATTTAAATGTCAGAATTCATTCTTAATCTTTTCATCATCAATCTATCAATATGAGTTCTTCCTTGAACTTTTGCTTACTTCTTACAAGGAGCATGGGGAGAAAAGGACCACATAATCAATTATGTAGTACAATCGGTAGTCATATGAAGATGTATAACTTTAGGCTCATAAGGAGCATGCTCAAGGTAGAGAGGCAAAACATATGTGTCCACAACCACAAGAGCCAGGAAATTGTCAAGATGAGCCGCCTAACTTTCTTTTTTACAATAAAAATCGGCGTAGGGATGAACCGCATAGCTTGACTAGGTTCAAAGCCGCCTTAAAAAATTGTGTTTTTTTTGTTTCTTGGATTAGGGGGATATTTTGACTCTCCGCCCAGGGCATCCAAAACCATAGGACCAGGCGTCACATATGCACATATCTTCACCAAACTCGACATTTATTCACTACTAGAAATTTATAAGAAAATATCGAAACTTCACATACTTTCACTAGAAAATGATTGAATCAATAACCACATGCAGCTATAGACAAAAATTGTCCATCCTTTACAAAATGTGTGCAATTAGCTTTCTTGGATTGAAAGAGATCAATGGCTCTAAATTAAAGATGCTTTTATCCAAACTCAACTATATTCCTCTATATATACATGTGTGTGTATATATACATATATATGTATTTAGGTTCAGGGGAAAATCTTAAAAAACGGAAAACTGAGGAACAACCTGGTAGTCATTCATCTGGACGGAATACACTTGTGCATACTAATAATTTGTAACATGCACACGTGCATATGCACAAATGCATAATGCACAAGTGCATAAAAACCAAAAAACTATTTAATTTACTTGTATGCACAAATACATACCGTCCAGATCAAGAGCTACCAGAGTGTTCTTCAGTTTTCCATTTTTTTGAGGTTTTCCCTTGAACTTTCCTTTATGTATGTATGTATGTATGTATGTATGTATGTATGTATGTATGTATATGTGTGTGTGTGTGTGTTTATATTCACAAAAATCAAAATGAGGCTTGCAAAATGTAATGGGGAAGCAGAAGAATGATTGTTGAAGAACATTATTATGAGAAGGTAACAAAATGATTTAAGACCATAACACAAGCAAAAGCATGGAAATATGCACTTGATTGATGCCCACCTCACTTTGTGTTCTCTTTAGTTTATCATTATATTACATGTCCCACACCACCCTTCACAATATTATTAAACCTTTAAATATTTTTTATGTATAATATATATGTCATAGTTAGTTACATGAAAATTGACAAACAACAAGGGTTGGATGCTTTAAAGCAGTCACAGTTAATCAGTTATTGACATGATGGTGATATCCAATTCCAAGGGAGGTTGGATGGGTCCTTTTGATTTACTAAAGTCAACTCCAAGCAGAAAATCACAAACCTTAAAGTTATCTGTGTCACAACCTTATTTACCATTCAACGTCTTTTATATATAGTTAAAAGATCAGGTTAAGGAGAAAATCTTAAAAAAAACAAAAAATTGAGGAATACTCTAATAGCTTTTCATCTGGACAATATGTACTTACGGATACAAGTAATTTGTAACATGCACACGTGCATATGAACAAATGCATAATGCACACGTGCATAAAAAAACAACTTAATTTACTTGTATATACAAGTGCATACCATCCAGATGAAGGACAACCAGGGTATTCCCTGGTTTTCCATTTTTTTTGAGGTTTTCCCTTGAACATCCCTCCACACACACACACACACACACATATATATATATGGTCAGATTTATGAAAAATCACAAAAAATGAAAAACTGAGGAACAATTTGGTAGTCGTTCATCTGGACGGCATGCATATGTGTATACAAGTAATTTGTAACATGCACATGTGCATAATGCAGACGTGTATAAAAACCTAAAAAACAGCTTCAATTACCTGTATACACAGATGCATATTGTCCAGATGAACGGTTACCGGGATGTTTCTTAGTTTTTCATTTTTTCGGATTTTTCCCTAAAACCCACCATATATATATATATATATATATAACCAACAATATTGATGGTTTGCTTGGATAGCAGGATTGGTTTGACTTAATGCATGACTCTATGCATGCTTCATTCATTGTAACGAAGCCATTAAATACTATCTTTAGGTTTTGTACATCTGGTTATTTAAACTTCAATACTATTGGAACATACCAAAAATTTAGAGTTATACCCTTTTTTTCCTTTGTATAATAAAACCAGAATTATAACTTATAACCTTTGAAAACCTCGAGATTTCTCAGCAAGTGTAGAATTAACTTATTATCTTGTTTGTCAACGTTTTAAAAATATAAGAGAGATGTATTTATAAATAAACATTTTAGCAACTTGGAACATGTGTTAAGAGCTTAATGGAACTCATAATTTATTCAGTCAACTATATAGAACGGTTTGTTATTAGTTTAATGATATAGATAGTGACTTTAGTAACTTTTAGAGGAGCTTTATGTCGAAAGTCAAATTTTTTTTTTTTTCCAATCTGCATCTCTTAATTTAAAAATATGTTTCTTCCACATACGAAAAATAATATTTTGAAACAAAAACCTAATTATTTAGACATATTAAGTTTTATCCATACAAAATTTAATAGAAAATCAACAAAACAGCATTTTATTTTTATTATCAAACATTTAAATCAATTAATGATATATAAAAATGTATTAAAAGCAAAATTTAATTTCTAATAACGGCCATATGGTATGTCGTGAAAGCACGTGCATAGATGCATTAAAGTTTGTATAGATCATGAAAAAGGCTAGCAAAAGATACAATACATGCACCAAAGTTATTAATATTCATAAATCCCCCCCTAATGTTTTGTCAAAATTAAAATACGATAACCTATATGTTTGTCGATGACAATGGCACCCCTCAAGATCAGATAGGTTCTATCCAATAGATATAACTATTGGTTATTTATTGGATTCATTCAATATTTTGATCCAATTTTCAACCAATTAATCCATCATTCAACCAATTATTCATATATTTTCGAATTAGAAAACACTATATACAAATACCAACTAAAAACAATATTGTAAAATGTTATTAGTTATATATCTTCATTAGTTAAATGATCATTGGATTGGATCGGTTCAAATTTATTGGATTGTGAACTACAATCCAAAAGTCAACCGATCTAATTTGAATGTTGAAATTTTAGATCTGATTTGATTCAATTACAATTGGATATCCAGTTATGGTTGAACCATTCAAATTTTAGCGGTCGGTTCAAATTCGATCGAATAACTTTTTATATAACTTTAAAGCCAGTTATAACTAGTTTGAGGATGATTAACATCATAAGGTCTCAATTTTTTAGCTGGGATCATCTAAAACATATTATATAAGAATCACGAATAAAAGTTAATCAATACCGTTAGGGCTATTTACATCCTCGTCTTTCTGAAAAAGCCGCTAGAGAATAATACCTAAAATGATGCAAAAGTCGAACTCACCCGTTTAAAAGGCGGCAAGACGATTTACATGGGGTGAATTTGTAATATGAAGAAACTATAGGGGTATATTTGTAAAATAAATTGTCTGACCGATGGATACATGTGTGTTTGTGTTTGTTTTTTGTTCAGTGTTTTGCATTGGATCCTTCGCCGAATTAGATGGTTTCTATGCCATGTGTATCTCTCTCTTTCTCCCTTTTATCTTTCTTTCTTTTTATTTCCTTTTTTAAACATATTAAAAATCCATTAAAATTAAAACTTTAATATCACAAAAAAGTTGGAAACAAAGTGTTATATAATATGGGTTGGTTTCCGGTGAAAAGTTGAATTAACGGTGAAAAGCGTGAGAAGTGGTTATCAACCGTTGGATGAGAAATCGACGCACATTAAGATGAGATGCACCAGATCAATTCCCTTCTAAGGTGTAATTCATAGGAGTGCTTGAGATTAAAAGAGATCAACGGTTCAGATCCACTTCTCACGTTTTTCACTGTTAACTCAACTTCTCACGATCCATCGCCTATAATATTATATATATATATATATATATATATATGATTATATTGCAAGTCACACTCCCATCCCACGCCGTTTCTATATCATATACGACACAAACCCCTCTCTCTTTCCATCTTTCACATCCATCCATCTTTTCCTTAATTCCCCTTGTTTTCAGAGCCATTTTTCCGATCACTTTCTCCGGTGATGAACTCCGATGATCAACAACAACACAATTCGCCGGATGCATTAGGGTTTCAAGAACAACAAGATGGAAATAATTCAGGTTTAACGATCAAAGTGCCATCATCATTATCATCTCTCCATAATTTCAAGAATTCTGATGAAGGTTTTCAAGAAGACGATGAGCCCAAGACTCCGACGTCCTCCGATCAAAAAATTCCGGTGGTTACCACCTGTCCACCGGCACCAAGAAAACCTAAAACCGTGGCGAGGGTTAATAATAAGAGAAAGACACCATCTTTCCAGAGAATTTCCGTTGATTTGATGGTGATGATTAATGCTGTGTTTTCTCCGGCGGCCGGTGGAATTGTGGCGGTTCCTGATCGTAATCTGGCGGGAGATCTTGCCGCCGGCGACCATGGCAAGAAAGTCAAGAAAGCCAATGTCACCACCGGCTCGTGATGAACTCAAACCTAATCACATGTTAATTACCGTCCTAATTAATTCTTAATTGATTTCATTTCATTTCATCTTTTTTTTTTTTTTTTTTTTTTTGTTGTGAATCAAATCATGTAAATCCTGTTAAGTATTTAACAAAGACAATTTCAAGATACATTGTTGATGGACTGCAATTAATTAGTTTTCTGTTAGTGTTCTAGCTAATCTTTAATTTTTTCTTTTAATTCGCATCTGGTTAATTCGTTTGCAACCGATTGTAAATTGAAAATATTTAATTACGATTAATTGAAAACTTTTGGTTTATTTTATTTAATCAATCACCAAGCTTATTTCATTAAGAATTATGCATTACCGACGCCATTTTCGAATAGATCCAAAAATGTATTTCAATAATTAATTTGCGAAAAACAAAGAGCAAATAAGGTTGGATAATCGTAAAAGATCTTATAAATGTGTGGTGGGTGGTAAAGTACAAGCATCTTCATGCTTGGATCGGTGCATGCATGTTTTCAAATATATATATATATATATATATATATATATATATATGTTTTCAAACAAATCCAATGTTGGGCCAAGCGTTGCCAGCCGGTAATATATATATGCGAAAATCGTGTGAAAAGTAGAGGTTAACGTGAAAAGCGTGAGAAGTGGATCTGAACCATGATCACTTTTAATCTTATGTCCTCTCATGAATTGCGCCTTATAAAAGGAATTGATCGGTGCATCACATTCTAATATGCATCTATTTCTCATCAAATGGTTGTAACCACTTCCCACGTTAACTTCTTACCGAAACCCAACCCTATATATATATATATATATATATGTAAAATATATAATGAGAAGGTAAGAATGAATCTAGACCCTAGATCACTTTGAATCTTTACACTACAAAACAGAGGCTTATCACCGACGGATGAATCCGTCGGTGATCCGTCGGTAAAATCGAAATCCATCGGTGATCCGTCGGTAAATGTCTGTCGGTAAAAAGGTGGTCGGCGTTCAGATCACCGACGGGTCACCGACGGATATTACCGACGGATCACCGACAGTTTAATTTTCCGACGGATCTCCGACGGTTACCGACGGCGTGGGTTATTTCCGACGGATCACCGACGGTCGACTTTTAGCGACGGATTACCGACGGCTATTCACTGACGGATTAATTCCGACGGATTTAGCGACGGATTTCCGACGGATTTTTATTAAATAAAAACTAAATTAAAAAATATTTTCCGACGGATAATCCGTCGGTAATTTAATTTTTTTTAAATAATTAAAAATTAAAATTTTCCATTTTTTATCCTGTACAAAACCTGCCAATTTTTAAATATTACTAAGTCTTAAACTGTTCAAAATATCTATAAATACATAAACGTAATCCTACGGAGGGGGAAAGGGGTGCTGATTGTTAAACTTGATCATGAACACGTCAAACTGTGCCATTCGTTCCTGCATCTGTCTCTTCTCTGCTTCATCTCTATCAATTCGCTCCTGCATCCGGATCCTCTCTGTTTCCTCTCTTTGTAGTCGCTCCTGCAACTGGATCCTCTCTGCTTCCTCTCTCTCTAACCTCTGCCTCAGCTCCTCCAACTGAAATTCAACATTTGACAAACATATATAGAACAATGTCAGACAACATTTAACAAACATATGATCAACAATGTTAAACAGCATTTGACAAGCATACTTCCTCATCGCGACGGTCGCGCGTGCTTCCGCTCGAACTGGCACCTGAATCACCGGTCATAGCATAATAGGGATCCTGACTGGTCCCCCATCCAAAAATACGGCCCTTACGCCGTCCTCCGACACTACGCTCCCACAACTCGGCGTCATTGGGATGTACAGTGCCGGGAGGTAAGTCCGGGTACTCCTCCTCCCTAATCCGATGGTAGGCATCCTACAGTTTACCAAATTAGACATTGTCAAGTCAACTAGCCTATAGAAAATTCGGCAGCATTTCAACTGTGATTTGAACATATATCCATGACCTGCTTTTATCAAAACAATCATATCGCCTGCCCAACAATGGCAGCCCAAACTAAGTTTGCTATAATTTCTATCTATCTTATAAAACAAACAAATATCTAGACATGCATAATTGAACTTACAATCGTATGAGCCGCCTTTGGGTAAACGTAGATCGGAGGATCCGTGGACGGACCAGTCGCACCCGGAACAAGCTTCCTGTTGGTGCAGTGTGTAGCCTCCCAAACCTCGTCGCTGGTAGGCTTACAGCCCCATGCATCTCTCTACGATACACAACTTAAATTGTTAGTAGGTAATAAAATCATGTATATAGTGCATATATTCATCAATTATATACATTTAGTCTAGTGTATGATAAATTAGCAAGCGGTCCCGATGCATAGCGGTACTAATAGATCCAGTACAGTGTCTGGATGTCATCCCCTCATACTCGGTGGCCGTATTGGCCGCACATACACGCCGGAACGCGTCGGTGTTCCATACCTGTTAAAAAGAAGACATAAATCAATATAAATCCTAGTACAACCAGATACAAGTATTCAAAACAAAACAAATCTGCTCAATTTCCGTTGGTGTTCTGTCGCAAAAGTTTTCATTTCCGTCGGAAATCTTGGTCGGAAATAAGCAATTTTCGAGTAGTGTTAAATCCACCCTATTAGTCGATTTTGATATGGAAATTAATTCCAGTACATTTCATTATAATCAGGGTCGTCCCTGAGGAGGGCGGGCTGGGAGCACGCCCGGGACCCAAAAGAAATAAGATTCCAAAATTTTGAAGTATATACTATATAGTAGTAGTTAAAAAATTGTAAATAAAAAAGACAAAAGATTTAGTATATAATAGGACCTAAAAAAATTTAGTATTATATTAAGAGCCCAAAAATGTATTAATTAATTACATTTAATTTGTAAAATGTTAATTGGTCTTTCATTTTATAGTATTGCTTATTGTTTTTCTAAGAGTTTTTTTTCTCTAGTACTAATATCTAAAAACTATTTTTGCCTAGAAACCTTGATATATACTCTATTACTCATCTTCCACATACTATTTTGATTATTCCATCTATATGAATTTTATTTTTGTGTTAGAATATAGTAGATTTCTTGTTATTAACTAAGAAAACTCCTACCTTTTAAAAACAATTACCAACTATATGAGACGACCCAACTTATATCTATATTTAGGATTTCAGAACTATCTTTCTACTTTTTTTTCAAAAATTATTGACTATTTATTACCTTATATAAAATGCATGAATCTTAAGTATCCTTAGTTTTCTTTTGAATCATAGTTATTTTTGCGTTTACCGTTAATCGTATGCATCGCGCGAAATAGCCAACCTTGAATGTCAAGATTTAGTTTTGGAAAGTAAAACTCAGTGACTTACGCGGGCTACGTCGCGGTCTCATGTCGCGGCCAAAGCCGGGTAACTCACTGTTTGTTCTACACCTCGTAGACACGCGCGGGCTACGCCGCGACTTCATGTCGCGGCCAAAGCCATGGGAAAACACCTGCAGGCCTTAATGACGGGTTTTCCCCTCTTTCTTCATTTATTTCTCATCTACCTCTTTTTTTTCTTCTCTCTCAAAACCCCTCCCTCTTCAAGAACCAAAATTAGGGTTTCACCAAACCCTATCTACCTCATTTATTGCTAAGAGTTAGGTGCATCATCCAAGGAGTCATGCTTGAAGCATAAAACCATCATCTCCATTGTCATCTTCTTCAAGAAATCAAACTAGGGTTTTGGGTTTTCATCAACAACCCACTTGGTGAGTTCATACCCCTTTCTTAAACTTTATACATGTCAAAACATAACATTTTGGAACTCCTAAACTTTTCCTTGTTTATATTTATGTTTGAATAACTTTGACCTAACTTTGTATTTTGGAGATTTAGGGATTTCTATCCCTTTTCAACTAAAATGAGGGGTTTCACTTTATGAAGTGTAAAATAATTTTTTGTTCATATTTACGAATGAGAATGCTTGGATTCTATTTGATATGGTTTATTCAAATAAATGCCATTGGAAAATAATTATTACTAAGAACTATATGTTTGATTATAGTTGGTCACAAATGAAATTGTGACAAGTCTAAACTATTACTAATAGATCCATAGCAATTGAGTCGACTTTGTTTGGGATATGTTTCCCCTTCGTAACTAGTTGAGACATTGGGTTCTCGGAGGCATTTTGGTACGGTTATGTGTGATAGGTTACTAGCCATGGGTCGTAAATGTAATCGTAGTGAACTAGTATGACTTGGATCCTCGGGTGCCCTCCCCCACATCTGAGTACGGACCGACGTTGTTCGTGGCTATGGTTCCAAGTATTGAGCTCACAACTCGGAAAGTGGCTTACTTTTGTGTTCCACCACGATCCTTGGAATTCGGGTCTCCCCCGTCATTGCAAGATGTATCCATTTGATCGAAAGGTCACTATGTGTTGTTATTTCATATGCAACTGATCTATATGAAAATGATTTATTATCCTTGAAAACTAAAATTATTTCCAAATTTTTATATACAAACTGTACGTTCTCAATAGGCTTTAAGCCTAACACTTTTTCTCAAATGATGTGTATAACAGGTTCCCTTAGCGGTGGGTTGCCGAAGGTTTGAGTGACGAGCGTGGACTTTTGAGTCACTTTTGAGATGATAGATATTTTGGGAGTATTGCGTTATAAGCAACTTTATTATTTTGGGATTTGGGTTGACAACCATTGTAATCTAGATATAAGTTATTTAGATTAGTTTGTTGTCAATTACTATATTCATCTGCAGTTTTTTGTAAACGCATTATTGTATTATCCCCTTTTGGGTGGTTTACTCTATTTATGAACGTCATATTGCCAAATTTCCAATTTTTAAATTTACTCTAAATTTTAGGGTATTACAATTTGGTGTTAGAGCTCTAGTTTAAGTGAACTAGACATTTTGAGGCCGCGGGGCAAGTCTGTTGTTGTAACTCTAGGGTGGTCGGCCGTAGATGTCGACGCCTCTTGGCCCTCCGGCCGATTTCGAGTATTTACCATTGTCTGCCATACATACACGAGAATATAGGTGAGAGATAGATTATATGAATTATAGACAAGGAAGCGTACTACTACATTCATCAATCATCATAACAATGGAAAAACAAGCATAATCACGTAAAACATCCTCATAATAACGTTAGCTAAGTGAAATTATGAACATGTGATACATAAAAATTTTCATCACCATTACCATAATTCTCAATTAGGGTAATTTCCATCGACTCTAAGACCATCCTATCTTAAGAGTTCTACCCATTCTCATACAATCATCACTTAAAGTCACAACTTAAGTCTAGGTATTCTACATCCATACCTATTTCGCTTAAACTACTGCTCTGATACCAACTTGTAACACCCTAAAATTTAGAGAAAATAAAAACGAAAATTTCGGCAAAATGACGGCTATAAACAGAGTAAACCTGGGTAAACCAAACCTGCCATAACAATCTCAAAGTATCATCCCGAGAACGGGGAAATATAATTGTAGCCTTTACAATTGAGTCAAATGAAGAATATTACTCAACAACCTAATAATTTAACTTAGACAAGAAAGATTAAGAATGGGTGTTGCTATTCTTCCAAAATGTGTATCCACTATCACCATCGTATTGATCAATTTATCAACCCAAAAATACCGCTCTCGACCCCTAGGTCGTCCGCTCATTCCCGACGAATCCCATCGCTAGATTGACCTGATATACATGTCATTTTAAGAAAAAGTGTTAGGCTAAAGCCTAGTGAGATCAACAGTTGTATTTAAAATAATCAACGATAAACGTAAATAAGGAAAGTGAAGTTATGATAGGAATGATAGTGCTTTTTACCATAAACAGTTACCTCTTGGGTTAACAGGGGAGACCCGCTTACTAACACAAGTGACAGAACACAAAAGTAGGCCACTTGACAAGTCAGTAAAACCAAAACACATAAAAGTACACGCAAGGGATGTTAGGCTCAGTGGCTTTAAACGTACACCCACGAAAAGTCAACTTCAACCACATAGGGTCCTTACGTTGAGATCCTCATCCAATATCGTAATACTTAGCACGTAGGGCTTATAACCCAATCCGATGACTAAACGTGCCTCGACGTGAGAAACTAATATCCCAACGTCGGACTAAATGCAACAACAATTATGGGGTCATGACTCCCAAGTGAAACCAAATATGTCACATAGAGTTAATCGACTAGCCGATAATTCAACGTTAAGATATAATATCCAAGACATGGACAAATGAAGGTTTTCACATAATATTTGCATAATTTTACCAAGAGGTACCAATTTGACATATGAATCACCTACCCATATTCCAACCATTTGGGTCACTTTAATATTTCAAATTCTAGTTTGGGATCCCAAGTACTTAGACCAATTTTATAGTAAAACAAGTTTCCCATGTACAAACTTATCAGCAGTTCAACATGAAATTTTATCAACCCATTATTAATTAATCTTTGAAGCTAGAGAATGGAAAAGCATAATGCCAAGTCTTATTCACATGTAAATCCAAGATACCCTTTTTCTTTTTTTGAAATCCTTACCAAACATATAAACCCTAGAATCTCCAAAATTAGGGTTTTGGGTGAAAATGCACTCCAAGTTACATAAGTAAAAATGGAGATGTCTAGTAGGTTAAAAGTATGATTTTAACATGTATAGAGTTTATAAAAAGGATGAACTCACCTTATAGGATTTTAGCTCAAAACCCTATAACCAAAGCTAAGTAAGAATGAGGTAGGGTTTGGAACTTGGAGTAGCTTCACTAGCACAATAATGGCTTACCACCACCTAGAACACATAAATGATTAAGGGTTTGAAGTAGATGAGACGCATTAATGACAAGGGAAGGAAGAAATCGAACTTACCAACCTTTCTAAAGAGAAATCGCTACTGCCCCGTAAAATAATCAGATAAAAGCTCAAAAATCGTGACCTTAAGTTTTATAACCTGGACCTCTCGGTGACAATGACATTGTCACTGTCGCGGGGCATAATCGCCCGACTCACACACCCCGCGGTACAAATGTGGCGATAGTGACCAGGGCACCATCGCCTGGCACTATCGCGTGGAATGTACCGAGAGTTCTCATTTCCCTGCGATTGTGCTTTCGCGATAGTGGCACCCTATCACTATCGCGGGCACTGTCGCGAGCTTCCTACAGGGCTCGAACTTGGAACTTTCGGCCAACGATGCATAACTAAGTAGAAATTTAATTACTTAATATGAAATTCCCAAGAGTACAGTAAACCCCACGCGAACTGAAAGCTAACTATGTTCCCAAATTTCGGGGTGTTACACTTACGCATCGAGGCAACTCAAGGTTTACGAGAAGAACTATCCTACTCATGATATGGAGTTAGCGGCGGTGGTGTTCGCCTTGAAGCTTTGGCGACATTCCCTCTACGACACGAAATGTACGCTCTACACGGATCATAAGAGTTTGAGATACGTCTTTGATCAAAAAGAGCTGAACATGAGGCAAAGAAGGTGGCTCAAATTACTTAGAGATTATGATTGAGAATTGCTTTACCACCCCGGTAAGGCAAATGTGGTGGTCGATGCGTTAAGTCGGAAGAACTATAGCGGAAGTATTCGAGCTACCCTTTCGAAAATCGAGCTAGTATCGAGCCTTATTGAGAGAATCAAGGCATCTCAAGTATAGGCCTTGTTGGAGGAGAATCTCAAGGAATAAGTCATGACGAAGCAACGTTTGCTCTTAACGAAAGATATCCGGGGAGTGAAATTGTTCAACTGTCGTATTTGGGTGCCTAAAGTTGGGGGTAATCAGGAACTACTTCTTGAGGATGCCCAAAAGTCCAAGTACTCCATCCATTAGGGGAGTACAAAGATATATCGGGACTTGAAGCTACATTATTGGTGGCCGGTAATGAAACTTGATGTGGCGCGTTATGTAGAGCGTTGTTTAACGTGTTTACAAGTGAAAGTCGAGCATCAACGACCGTATGGGAGCCTTCAATCCTTAGAGATTCCCGAATGGAAGTGGGAGCATATTACCATGGACTTCATGACCAAGTTGCCCAAAACTCTTCGAGGTCACGACACCATTTGGGTAATAGTTGACCGATTGACCAAGAGCGCTCATTTCTTGGCCATGCGCGAGACGCTACCGATGGACAAGTTGGCAAAGCTTTACATTGATGAGGTGGTTTCGAGGCATGGAGTACCCTTGTCTATCGTGTCGGAACGTGATAGTTGGTTCACTTCGAACTTTTGGGATGGATTGCAGAAAGATCTTGGAATGCAAGTGAAGTTGAGTACGACTTACCATCCTCAAACCGACGGCCAAAGAGAGAGAACGATCCAAACGCTTGAGGATATGTTGAGGTCTTGCGTTATCGACTTCGGGGGTAGTTGGGACTCTCACTTACCTTTGGTGGAGTTCTCCTATAATAATAGCTACCATTCGAGTATCGGAATGGCACCATTTGAGGCCTTATACGGGCGGAAGTGCAGAACTCCCGTGTGTTGGCTTGAGGCAGGAGAGAAGTAATTCATCGGACCCGAAATTGTGCAAGAGACACCCGACAAAGTTAAAGGCATTCGGGAAAGGTTGAAAGCAACCCAAGATCGGCAAAAGATCTATGCCGATAAGAAGAGGCGGCTGATGGAGTTCCAAGTGGGTGATCGTGTGATGCTTAAAGTGTCGCCATGGAAGGGCATCATCCGATCCGGAAAACGGGGGAAGTTGAGTCCCCGTTTCCTTGGACCTTTCAAAGTGCTCAAACGTGTGGGTTTGCAAGCTTACCAACTGAAACTTCCTCCGGAAATGAGCGGGATCCACAATATGTTCCATAATTGTTACCTTCAGAAGTGTTTGGCGTAAGAGGAAAGCCTCATTCCAATTTCCAAGATTAGAGTGGACGAAGGTAACCGTTGTGTTGAGGAGCCCGAAGCTATTTTGGAGAAAAAGTCAAAGAAGCTCCGCCATAAAGAAGTCACTATGGTTAAAGTGCAATGGAAGCATCATTGTGGTGCCAATGTAACGTGGGAAGCCAAGGAGGATATGAAACGAAGATATCCTCATCTTTTCGAATAGTTGGGATTTCGGGGACGAAATCATTCCCAAGTTGTAACACCCTAAAAATAGGGATAACAAAAACTTTCCCAAAGAGGAGAAATGGTATATAAATTGCCTTAGCAAGAGTCTCCCAAAAACGGGGAAATAAATAAACTTATTTAATCACAATTGTAATTGAACGGAAAATAAACAACAACCAACTAATATAATTTCTATATCTAGAAAAGAGATTACAAAAAGGGTGTCATCTATAAGCCTAAAAGACTTCTCCAAAATGTATGTCCAAGTGCATTTTCCCCAAGCTCTCACCCAAGCAACTACACCTGCTTAGAACCGGCGCCACTAGAACCTGAGATACACATCGACACCAAACAAGTGTTAGGCCAAAAAGCCTAGTGAGTTGAACAAGAAATAGCATGTTAAAACATTTACAATTCTTCTCAGCAGTTAACCAAATTTCATTAAATGTGGAGTCAACGGGGGATACCCATAGCACCAATCAAGTTCCACCCAAAGAGCCGATATACCTTGATGTCAACTACTACGAGTGACATCTGAAAGGCCCAGCACATCCGAGGACTACAACCATGGCATTACCCCGAATGGCGGAGGTCTAGGCACATACCCACACGGTGGCACCCAAGACTACATCCTCCTAGTGTCTACTGACTTGGTTCGTCAAACATAATTTATTAATAGCCTCAAGGCACAATATGACCAAGAATATTATCCATACCAAGCATGGGTACAATATTACAAGCCATTTAATATGAAGTCTATAATAAGACCAATATAACCACAATTTAAATCATGTAGTTTTAAACCCATCAAATGGTGTTCCAACAAGATATCATCTCCATAACAAGATACATATATGTATTTCCCAACACATAGAAGCATGTTAACATGTATCCATAAGGAAAACCCCAAATACTTGCATTTAATATGAACACTTCAAATATGAAGCAAGATAATAACAAGTAGTAGATTGTGATGTGTATCTAGTTTTAACAAAAGGATTAGTAAACTTAGAATCTAGGTTTTTTTGACGTTTTAACAAAACGTCTCTAAAAGTCGAATCATAAGTTTTAGAAACGCTTCTAAAACTGTCGCTAAAGAATAAATTATTTTTATTTTTATTTTTAAATTTAATAAAATGTTTTAGTTACATTTGTTTAATTCTTAAAAGCGTGTCTAATGGGTTTTTATTTTCAACAAATCAAAATTATATAATGAAAATAGCGTTTGATATCAACGGAGAGTTCTGTGCAATCTACGATTTCTACAATTTCCCGTCGATTTCTCTTTGAATTAGGGTGCCAGGCTTCTACGATTTCGTGATTTCTCTTTGATTCCTCTAGATTTTCATCTTCGATTTCATTTTTTTCCAGATTTCGAGTTCAATTTGTCTTCATCTTTTCGATTTAGGGCTTGAGGATTCATCGAGTTACGGTCTTCGATGGTACTTTATTGATAATGGCACTCTCTTCTTCTTTTCCTCTCAATCAAGTAGCATCATCTTCCCTCAATCTCTCTCGTTCGTCGCTCCTCGTCCTGTTGATTGCTTGTTTAATATCCGTAAGTATTTTTATTCTTATCTTGGTTTTGTGTTTGAAGATTGAAAGTTTTATGTTCTTTGATGCTTGCAAACGTCTTAGGTGTGAACAATATAAGCTGATGGATGGTAACAGGGTTGTTAACAGATGGAATTTCGCCTAATTCGACTGTGGTCTACCGCCATGAACATCGTCATCATCATCTAGGTATGTCAGATTATCTCTGTAAGAAATTTGATTTATTTTGGTATCCGTCGAGCTTTCAATTATCAGTTTTTTTCTTTTTCAGATTGTTTGCCTCTTCTCTCGTATAATTTTTATGTTTGTTAGAGATTGTTGACTAGTATATACGGATCTGAAGATTCTCTTATGAAAATTAGGTTGATGAGATTGAGAGTTAGTTGTGATTTTGTGTTCATTTGTGATGTATGGATGTAATTGTGTGTTTCCGTTTCCATGGTTCTAGTATCCAGAATCTGGGTTTGATGTGAAATCTACTCCATAGTATTACTATATGAATTATCTTGAATCAATTTCATCTTCCTAGGAGAAAAATTGTGACTATGCTAGACTATATAAAAACAGAGGCCGACACTTCTTTGTGGTAAGTTTTTCTTTTTAAAATTTTGGTATGTGGTTAAACTGGATTTATCGACTAATTCCATGTGTTTAGAAATGGGAATCCTTTAGCAAACTTTCTGATGATTAAGGACACATGCAGTTATGAGAGACCTCTTTAACACATTGTGTCACTAAACATGATACTTATTTTGGGAAGAAAATAAAAAATTCCAAGAAACAGATTCGTTGTTGTCTGATGAAGGTTAAGACTTTCCTATCTTAAATCTATTGTTGTGTATATTGTGTCTGTTTCGGATATTATGTATCCTTATGACTATATGTGTATCTCTATATTCATGGTGGACAACACTTGACTAGTTGCTATGTTTAGACTTTAGAGTTTGTTTTATCTCAAATTTCCGCACACTGCCAATAGGCAAAGAATATGTAACACCCTAAAAATAGGGATAACAAAAACTTTCCCAACAAGGAGAAATGGTATAATAATTGTCTTAGCAAGAGCCTCCCAAAAATGGGGAAAAATATAAACCTGTTTAATCACAGTTGTAATTGAACGGACAATAAACAACAACCAACTAATCTAATTTCTACCACTAGAAAAGAGATTACAAAAAGGGTGTCATCTATAAGCCCAAAAGACTTCTCCAAAATGTATGTCCAAATGCATTTCCCCAAGCTCTCACCCAAGCAACTACGCCTGCTTAGAAACGGCGCCACTAAAACCTGAGATACACATCGAAACCAAATAAGTGTTAGGCCAAAAAGCCTAGTGAGTTGAACAAGAAAATAACATGTTAAAGCATTTACAATTTTTATCAGTAGTTAACCAAATTTCATTTAACGTGGAGTCAACGGGGGATACCCATAGCACCAATCAAGTTCCACCCAAAGAGCCGATATACCTTGATGCCCACTACTACGAGTGATATCCGAAAGGCCCGACACATCCGAGGACTACAACCATGGCATTCCCCCGAATGGCAGAGGTCTAGGCACATACCCACACGGTGGCACCCAAGACTACATCCTCCTAGTGTCTACTGACTTGGTTCGTCCAACATAATTTATTAATAGCCTCAAGGCACAATATGACCAAGAATATTATCCATACCAAACATGGGTACAATATTACAAGCCATTTAATATGAAGTCCATAATAAGACCAATATAACCACAATTTAAATCATGTAGTTTTAAACCCATCAAATGGTGTTCCAACAAGATATCATCTCCATAACAAGATACATATATGTATTTCCCAACACATAGAAGCATGTTAACATGTATCCATAAGGAAAACCCCAAATACTTGCATTTAATATGAACACTTCAAATATGAAGCAAGATAATAACAAGTAGTAGATTGTGATGTGTATCTAGTTTTAACAAAAGGATTAGTAAACTCAGAATCTAGGTTTTTGACCAAAACCTAGAAAAGATGAAACCCTAGATGAAGATGAGACTTGAGGGTAAAAGGTAGCACTTGAGAACCCTAGAAGAGCTTCCTTGAGGATAATAAATGCAAGAAGCCAAGATCCAACCACCAATGGATGTTGTATTTATGAGGGTTAGGGTTTTGGTAAGGGAGAAAACTGATTTCTTGGGAGCAAAATCGCCAAAATGAGAGAGGGATATGAAAGTTATGAGAGAAAATCGGATGGAAAGGGGGTGTTGGGGAGTGCAGGTCTCCCCGCGACTTGTGCCGCGACTTGCACCCGTGGCATAAGTCGCCCACTTGCTCAACCAAGTGAACTCCAGTGGGTTACGCGGCTAGTACCGCGACTTGCACCCGCGGCTTAAGTCGCGTAACTCACTGCCAAACAAAGGCTGGTCTAAAACTTCCAAATCAACACCAAATAACCATTTTAAACAGAGCTAGCAATTAAGCATATAATTTCTATTGTGATAAACGCATAAACATAAGATTAACAAAACCTTATACTTACCTGAAATTCCGGATGTTACACAAGTTAGGGAGGATTGTAACACCTCGAATTTTCATTACATAATTTCCGAGATTAAGACTTCTAGCCTTCCTTAGTTTTCTTTTGAATCATAGTTATTTTTGCGTTTACCGTTAATCGTATGCATCGCGCGAAATAGCCAAACTTGAATGTTAAGATTTAGTTTTGGAAAGTAAAACTCAGTGACTTACGCGGGCTACGTCGCGGTCTCATGTCGCGGCCAAAGCCGGGTAACTCACTGTTTGTTCTACACCCCATAGACACGCGCGGGCTATGCCGCGATTTCATGTCGCGGCCAAGGCCGCGAGAAAACACCTTCAGGTCTTAATGACGGGTTTTCCCCTCTTTCTTCATTTATTTCTCATTTACCTCTTTTTTTCTTCTCTCTCAAAACCCCTCCCTCTTCAAGAACCAAAATTAGGGTTTCACCAAACCCTATCTACCTCATTTATTGCTAAGAGTTAGGTGCATCATCCAAGGAGTCAAGCTTGAAACATAAAACCATCATCTCCATTGTCATCTTCTTCAAGAAATCAAACTAGGGTTTTGGGTTTTCATCAACAACCCACTTGGTGAGTTCATACCCCTTTCTTAAACTTTATACATGTCAAAACATAACATTTTGGAACTCCTAAACTTCTCCTTGTTTATATTTATGTTTGAATAACTTTGACCTAACTTTGTATTTTGGAGATTTAGGGATTTCTCATCCTTTTTCAACTAAATTGTGGGGTTTCACTTTATGAAGTGTAAAATAATTTTATGTGCATATTTACGAATGAGAATGCTTGGATTCTATTTGATATGGTTTATTCAAATAAATGCCTTTGGAAAATAATTATTACTAAGAACTATATGTTTGATTATAGTTGGTCACAAATGAAATTGTGACAAGTCTAAACTATTACTAATAGATCCATAGGTATTCAATCGGCTTTGTTTGGGATATGTTTCCCCTTTGTAACTAGTTGAGACATTGGGTCGTCGGAGGCATTTTGGTACGGTTATGTGGGATCGGTTACTAGCCATGGGCCGTAAATGTAATCCTAGTTAATGAGTATGACTTGGATCCTCGGGTTCCCTCCCCCACATCTAAGTACAGACTGGCGTTGTTCATGGCCATGGTTCCAAGTATTGAGCTCACAACTCGGAAAACGGTTTACTTTTGTGTTCCGCTATGATCCTTGGAATTCGGGTCTCCCCCGTCATCGCAAGATCTATCCATTTGACCGAAAGGTCACTATGTGTTGTTATTTCATATGCAACTGATCTATATGAAAATGATTTATTATCCTTGCAAACTAAAATTATTTCCAAATCTTTATATACAAACTGTACGTTCTCACTTGGCTTTAAGCCTAACACTTTTTCTCAAATGATGTGTATAACATGTTCTTTAGCGGTGGGTTGCCGAAGGTTTAAGTGACGAGCGTGGGCTTTTGAGTTACTTTTGAGATGATAGATATTTTGGGAGTATTGGCGTTATAAGCAACTTTATTATTTTGGGATTTGGGTTGACAACTATTGTAATCTAGATATAAGTTATTTAGATTAGTTCGTTGTCAATTACTATATTCATCTGCAGGTTTTTGTAAATGCTTTATTGCATTATCCCCTTTTGGGTAGTTTACTCCATATATGAACATCATATTGCCAAATTTCCAATTTTTAAATTTACTCTAAATTTTAGGGTGTTACAAGATCTCAAACTATAGCCAACATGGACTTTTGATTCTAAGATTGATGGTTTCTTAAAAAATTTGTTTCAACTCTAAAAGTTTAAAATAGTGATGAAAACCATTAACATCAGGTAACATGTGGAAAATCAAATGATTTATGTTGATTTACTTAATGTGTTACTCCGAACAGTCAACATAGTGACCTCAAATGATTTCAATTTATATATTAAAGTTATATCATAAGATGCCTTTAATGGTGGAACGGATTGACGATGTTATGTAAAAATGATATGGTAGATAATATTAATTTAGAAATAATTATTGATTGATCGTGCACGTGGAATACCAGGGAAAACAGATTTACATAAATTACTAGTATTTCTTGAATTCAATGTTATTTTTTATAATATAAACAATATATAGAAAATAATTTTGTAGTTATCGAGGGCCCGTTTTTACATCTCGCCCAAAGCCTATAAAATGTCAGGAACGAGACTGATTATAATATGCATCTAAGGATTGAGATCTTTTTTTACCTTTCTTACCATAACTTTTATTTTTCTTAGAACCCAACCCTAATCTATATCTATACTATATTATAAAGATGACATAAAAAACTCTTAAAAACAAGTCTTAAAGCTTAATGTACCGTTATTTAATGTTAATTACTTAAAAAACAACCATAAAAGCTGTATGTACTACATTTAATGCTATTCATTAATTTTCAATCATTATCTCTTACCATTTTAACTCTCCTAAAATTATTTCCCACTTTAACTCCCCTAAAATAACTCTCACCATATTTTAGATATAAAAAATCTAAAATATAATTAAAAAATCTTACAGAATATTTTATAAAAAAAATTATATTATTAAACCAAAATAAATTACATTATATTATTAAGTCTAAATTAAACAAATTTATATAAAAAAATCATTATCACTCTCTCACAACCATCCAAAATCGTAATGTAAATCGACAAAAACAGAAAATAAAATGAAACATTAAAATCGTGATGTATCTAGCTGCATTGCGCGAGTACACTTCTAGTTATATTATAAAACAGTGATAAAAAACTCTTAAATACAAATTATTAGACACAAGGTACCATCATTTTATGCAAGATTTTAAAAATCTCTTAATTTACAAGTATCAAAGCACAAGATACATATTACTACTGCAAGCTTCTAATACCCATCAATTTGGTATGTGCATGACCTTCCTTTTATGCAGATCTTTCCATGTATCACTATTAATTAATATATTATATTACTATAAATTTGTTTGGTTATTTTTTTTTTGATGTCATTAAAATATATAAGATAATCATTGAATTATAACAAAATACTTAATTTTTTATATAAAAAAACATTATATTATTAAGCATAAATTAAACAAATTTATTATAAAAAAAAAACATTATCACTTTTTCAAAACCATCCAAAATCGTACTGTAAATCGACAAAAAAAAACAAAAAATAAATTGAAACATTAAAATCGTGATATATCTCGCTGAATTGCGTGAGTACGCTTCTAGTATATATATAAAGAGGGTTGAGTTTCAGTAAGAAGTTGAGGTTAACCTGAGAAACGTGAGAAGTGGTTATCAACCGTTGAAGAGAAATAGATGCACATTAGGATGAGATGCACCGAAATGCACCGGATCAATTCCCTTCTAAGCCATAATTCATGGGAGTGCATTTGATTAAAAGTGATCAACGGTTCATATCCACTTCTTACGCTTCTCATGTTAATCTCAACTTTTCACACGATATTTCGCCAATATAAACAAAGTCGTAGATTGGATAAAATGAGTAGCCAAATATTCACTCCCTTTTTCATGTAAATCCCAAGAGGGATGTTATTTTATATATTACTTTATTTGATTCATTTAAAAATGAATGTTTACATTTTTGTTCTAATTTGGAGTAAATTATGGATTTGGTCCCTGTCGTTTGTTAAAATTTTGGATTGGGCCCCCCTAAAGAATTAATTACAGATAACATCACTGTGGTTTCAAATTTGTTTTGGATTAGGCCCCTCCATGTAACTCTAGTTAACTTAGGTCTGTTAAACCCCTCACATGCCTCCCATGTGAGGGGCAAATCTGTCATTCTCTATATAACCCTTATTTTTAATACTTAAAAAAAACATACATGATCGTCCAATACGACTAACCCTACATGAGGCGTGATCTTCATCAGCAATATCGTATACTCAATCGGACAATCATCTTTCATCAAGCAACCTTCAATTCAATCGTTCATCTAAAGTTCATTCGATAAACTTTGAACAGTATTCAAGTCCATACCTTTGGTAGTATCCGTCAAATCTACAAAGTTTGAACCTTTTAAGATCTTTTGAGACCCACCATTAATCTTATTGTAGTTTCGTTAATCAAAACCAACCGAAGGCAAGCGAGCAGATAGTTCTTTCGACCCAGATGACGATCCATGGTAAAACCCGTTGCAGGAAGGTAGATCACTTCTTGAACCTGTATTCATTCCATAACCGCCATTTCTATGCCACTCATCTACAAAAACCTCATGGTTATCAGTCCAAAATCAAAATTGAAATCAAAATCAAAATCAAAACCACGGTGATCGAAATTTCAAATTTCAAATCATTTATAGTTAATTTCATGATCTGAACATCTGATTGTTATAATAAAATAACAACATCGGTTTCTCAACAAATTTCGTTGATAAATCGTTAATGAATTGAGATTATGTTAATTCCAAGATCGATCTAATCTATGTGTGAGAGAAAGTAGAGAGAGAAAATGTATGATGCAAAGTATGTGTATTAGAAACAGAATGTTGCGCAGAGTTATTTACAAGACAAGGCAAAAGGGCCTTAAATACCCTTGGCCAAAACCAGATATAAAAGGCAAGCTAAACTACAGTAAAGGCCACAAGGGATAAATACATTGAATACTACAAAATCAGACTTAACAATCTCCCCCTTAGTAATCAATGGCGCTCAGGTCTTCTTTGATGTAAGTTGTTACACCCATCTTCGAACTCAAATCAGACCTTCTAAGCGTCTTAGCATAGCTTCTTGACTAAAAAAAATTTCTTCTCAGCATTTTTCAGTTTATGTTGTCTTTGCTGCCTTGACAAGACTGAACCAGTTTGTAATAAGCTTGGAGGAACAATCGGTTCAGGAACAGGAACATCAGCTTGTGCTCTAGACGACACACTTCTTTCAAATGTACTCGAAGGAGCTGTGGTGGTCGGAGCTGGAACAACAGAAGGACTAGTATAGCTAAAGAAATAGAATCTTGAGCAGATAAACTTTGAACTCTTTGTATCTTTAACTTCTCCCCCTCATGACCTTGATGATCTGGATCATCTTGGTCATGTCTACGCTGGAGACGAGACAGCTTCAGATCTGCAAGACTGAGTCGAAGAAGCTAGCAAGAAATCTGTAGGAGGTGCAAATCTAACTTGAGACTTGAAATGATTCACCTGTTGAGCTCTTTTACTCCCCCTACACAAATGCACTGTCCACTGTATTCACTTTATGTACTCCCCCTCGAAATGAGATATGATCAGATGTTATTTCAGAATTTACTCCTTATTCACCCCCCTCGAAATTTGCACAGACCTACTTACACAGATATGAGAACACAAGCATAGAAACATTAATGTATAAAGAAAAATATACTGAATATAGATTTTGAAACAACTAAATATATAAAATTTTTAAACACTATACCAATTAAATTCTACTCAGTAAAATATCACATATTAATCCATCAGTTGAAATCAAGTGTATGTTTTTGGATACAGATACAAGTTTCATTGCATATAAAGTTAATACATGTTCAGTTTCAAAAACTTTCGTCAATCTATTCAGTGTGCTAGCATGCGAACTTTGATTAAATTCAAGTAAATTTAATTCTAAAAATATAATAGAAAACTTTGCCTTTACTCACACTAAGTTGTCAAGAATTAAGACTTTCACAAATTTATAGGTTTATCGCAACTTTAAAAGTATCACCAAGTATCATGAGATGTGTGCTCATTGGCATCTTTCTATAATATGTGCACATTGGCATCTTCACATTATTGTGCTCTTTGGCATCTTTTAGCGTTGTGCATATTGGCATCTTTTAATCAAGAAGTTTTGTAAGTAAAAAACATGTCGTAAACGTAACTTTCTATCTGATCCTATTGCAGGATTTGGGTTAGCCGCTCCCAGACCAGTTGGCCTTAGGGGACTAGGTGTCAAGCACCCCTTGGAACTTACTCTCCCATATAAAAAAGGCTACATCGACACATCTTAAACCCATTTATACCAGTAGAACATGACTTTCGATCTGGTTCTATAGAAGGATTTGGGTTCGATCACTCCCAGACCAATTGACCTTAGGGGACCAGATGACAATCATCCCACGGAACTTACTTTCCCAAACCAGAAAGGTCACAGGTACAAACTTTTAAACTTAGTGATTGCTGTATTTTATATATTTAAATTTCATCTCAATCACTTGGTTTTACATCTAAGTGCTTAGCCTATATTTTCATTACTATCCATAATTCTGACTTTTTAGGTTTTCTAAGCATTGTAAACTATAAATATTCCGAATGACATAAATTTAAAGCATTCACAAAAATTTCAAACATGTTTTGCTGACCTTTCGATTTTTTTGTAAGACTTGAAATATGAACAAATAAAACTTAGATATAAACAAAGCAACTTGAAAATTTATCCTAGACACACATTTTATTCAAAAGAAAGAGAAATTGTAAAAATGTTACTTTATAGAATAAAATTTGTGTAAGTTTAAACTTTTAAATTCAGCAAGCCGAGTTTTGAAAGCAGAAAATTAAATCGTTTTTCATCTAATGCTTTTGTAAAAATATCGGCAAGTTGATATTCAGTTGGAACAAAATATAATTCAATAGTACCTTCTTCTACATGATGTTTAATGAAGTGGTACCTCATATCAATGTGTTTGGTTTGCACTTATTCAGGTTCTGGTCGAACTAGCTGAGATTCTTGAATAGCTTGATGTAACTGGAACAACATCACTGTCAGAGATAGGTGCAGTGGAATTTGACGTAGATGCGCTCACAGTTTCTCATATGTCCAGAAGCTAAACACATTGAAGGGCGAGTCCTAAGCTGCTTTACTCAGAAGTCATTAACATTTGAAGAACGAGTCCTAAACAGATATGTTTAGAAGTTGAAGTTATGATTTCCCTTTAAGTTTTGAATGCCTGCAACACAGATTTAGCTTTTGGAATCCACTGAAATTTGGATCCAGGTTTGTTAGTTGCATTTCTAGAACGAGAAAAGTTGTTAGATTTGACAAACAAAACATGAGTAAAATTATCAGAAAAATGAACATAATCATCAGTAGAGGACGAAGCATAATCATCTGAACTAGAACCAGAGGAAGAATATGAGAAATCTTTTGCAATTTGAATCATTTGCTTTATAGAATATTTGTTGGATTTATTACAACCCGCAAATGTATCCTTATTCCAAAGATTATCTACACATTGATCCTCTAGAATTGCAGATTCATTTGATTTTTGCTTGACCCTCCATATCTGCCTCGTAGACTTCTTCAAAGTCCGATCTGAAATATTAAAATCGAAAGAATTAGAATTTTCAGTTTGGGCTGACTCTTTCCTCTTTGACTTCCTTGACCTTCTTCTTTTACGCTTTGGTTTATAATAATCAACATTTACCGTAAAAGAGTCATCAATAATTTCCGATTCAATATTTGAATTTGAAGAAGATATTTTATCTAAGAAACCAAACTGATCATTCATCGTTTTTGAACTAGCCTCGGAGTTATAATTTTTAGAAAACCACAAGTCTGGAGGAGATTTGCGCGACTCATTAGTGGCGCAAAACTGGTTTTGTACTACCAGAGGATGGCGCAAACAGTCAGTTTGCGCTACCAATGGGTGGCGCAATTCTGCAAAAATTGGAACTTCTTGCGTATTTTCCTTAGAATCAGTAGAAAATACAGAATTAATTTTGTCATCAAAATCTTGCTTTTGAGAAATTAAATTTTCTTCAAAACTTGATTTCATAATAAAAAGAAGTAAATCGTTTTCAAATTCGTTTTGAAGACTTTGTTCTTCCATTTTAACTTCAAGATCAACGATTTTGCCCTCTAACACTTATGGGGGAATATATCTCTTAGTATTATAAGAAACCGGAGATATATTTTCCTTATTAGCGTTAATGACATATATATCGAAATAATCGTTTGGTAATGAAGATTTAATGGAAGATTTGACATTTAAAACATTTTTAGATCTTCTGGACTTCTTTGATTTTTGAGGAAAATATTTTGCATTTTCACGAGTATAAACAAACCGAAGTTCCATTTTAGTGTTATTCATTCTTTTCTCATTTTCGATTTCTAAGATTTGCTTTTCATTTCTCCAATCAATTTTAAATTGAGGAGCATATCGAGCAAGCCTTAAATAATCGAATTTATATAAAGTGGGGACTTTTTCTATAGCTTGATTTAAAAAATGCGGATTTTGAAAACCAAGTCCCCATTTTTCTTTTATTGAATCATAACTCCTTGGTTTATTCATATAAATGGTTTGCTCAGTTTGATCTCGCAGATATAATTTTTCCTCTAATTCAATTATTTTATCCGTAAAATTGTGGTTTAATTTGGTCATTTCCGTCAAAGAATCAAGATAAGTCTGATTTGAAATTTCTAAGTCATCCAATTTCTTTTGAAATTTCTCTTTTGTATCTGTCAAAATAAAATTTTCATCTTTCAAAGAAATTTACAATTTTTCAATCAAGATAGACTTTTCTTGATTAATATGCTTTTCAGATAAAAACTTTGAACGTAAGTCATGTAAGGCAGTGATAATGACGTTCATTTGTGACGAAATAAATTTGTTATCAAATTCTGAAGGTACCTCAGATTCGTCAGTAGAGGTATCCTCATCCTCATTGTCACTTTCATCATCTCCGATAAAGAACATGGCGGCAGTTTCCTCATTTTCTGCTTCGTTATCGGAGTGATCTAGCCATTGTTCCTCCTCAGCTAGCAAGATGGTTCCGGTCTCTCTCTTTTCAGCAAGTTCCATCTTCTTCCGGTAATATGCAGAATACCGGACAACCTTTACCCGACACTCCTTTGCGATGTGACCCGACTTTCCACAGTTGAAGCATCCAGTAGCTTTCTTAGGCTCGGGCACTTTGGCAGGCTCGTACTTTTTAGACCCCGAAGTGAAGCGAAGGTTGTTGGAACCCGAACGATGCTGGAACTTCTTGTTGTAGTGCTGGGAAAGAAGAATCATCACTTTCTCTAGCGCCTCGCCATCGTCATCAGTGGCCCCGTCATAAGCATTCTCAGACAATGCTTGTTCAGCCAATTGGATCGCGAGGAGTGCAATCGGGTCCACTGTCTTCGGCTTGTTCTTCTTTTCAAGCTTGACTTTCTTCTCCTTGACGATGCTCTCATCTGTCATCAAAATCTCATAAAGCTCTTGGATTTGCATGGTAGAGACCCGGAAATCATTCCTCAATCGGTGGCATGATTTGTTCCATTTCGGTTGAAGAGCGTTGAGGAACTTCAGATTAGCCTCTAATTCAGTCTTGGTCACTTTAATCTTGTGCAGATCGTTCAGCACTGCCCAGAACCTGTCGAAGATAGTCTTCAGAGACTCACCGTCCTTGGCTTTGAACTCCTCAAAGTTGTTCATGTAGCGCGTTTGCCGGAGTTGTGTTGCAACCCTTGATCCAAGCATAATCTTCTCTAACTGTGTCCACATCAGCATTGGATTGTTCTTGTAACAGTCAAACCGGTTGTAGATAGAATTTGGCAAGGCTAGGATCAGGTTAGACTTTATCTCACGATCGACTTTATATCGCAAAGTCTCTTCGGCTGTGTACTCGTCGGTAGGTTTCAAAATCATAGCAACCAGTGTAGTTGCAGTCGCGGGAATCTCTTTCAAGGGTTTTTCGAAAGGTCCTTGAGTGAGTGATTTCATCATGTTTTCTCCGTTTGCTTGACGCTCAATGAAGTTAATGAACCGATCTTGCCATTGAGGGAACTCATTCTCGTTGACCAAAACCGGAGGACGAGTGTCCGTTCCCAACGACATCATGATGTCGTTCTTGTAAATCTGAGCTTGAAGAGAAAATTTTGAAATATCCATAAAGTCAGTAAACTCAGAAAATGCCAAGTCTGGAAGCAGAGAGAGGCTGGTGCAAGAAGGTGGCGCAAACTAGAGATTTGCGCGAGGAGAAGGTGGCGCAAAGAAGGCTTTGCGCGAAGAACTGATGGTGAAAAATAGACTTTTCGCGAGAAGACTAAAGGCGAGAACAATCCTGAACTTGGTGAAAAACTGAAGAAGAATCCGACGCAAAGTGAAATTTTCGCTAATAGATGAGGCGCAAAAAGAACTTTGCGCAGAACACAATCTGAAGAGAACTACGATTCGATGAGACTGGTGCAAATCATGATGAGATTGGTGCAAAAGATGGATCTAGCACAAATTGAGATAAAACCTTCTAAATCTGAACACACTCAAATCTAATGGTTTTTAACCACTCAGATATGATAAATTACACTTTTCTAATCAAAATGTACAACCAATTTCAAGCATAAACCGTAAAAATGAAGAACTCAATGAACGAACAGTAGCCTGACGTTGAACAAATTAATATCTCGTAAACCTTGAAATTGACCTCCAAAAACCAATTTTCTTGCGAATCGATGTGAATCAAAGATGTTCTTCTACTGAAACCGGATCCAACGAACCAATTCTCAAGAAAAACGAATCAAATTTCAGTACAAATTTGTGAAAAATTCAAGGAATGAGATTTTCTTGATCGAGATCAAGAAAATCGATCAAATTCTCTGAATTAATAACAAATTCAGATTGAAAATTGTTTCTCTCAAATCTCTCAAAATTAGATTAGGCTCTGATACCAATTGTTAATTCCAATATCGATCTAATCTATGTGATAGAAAGTAGAGAGAGAAAATGTATGATGCAAAGTATGTGTATTAGAAACAGAATGTAGCGCAAAGTTATTTACAAGACAAGGCAAAAGGGCCTTAAATACTCTTGGCCAAAACTAGATATAAAAGGCAAGCTAAACTACAGTAAAGGCCACAAGGGTTAAATACATTGATTACTACAAAATCAGACTTAACAGATTAAACCTGGAGCAGTTAGCAATCCATGTTATATTTGTAATGATCAACTAACCATATATGCGATTCCCATCTTCCAGTTCTCCGGTAAAAGGTAACACCGCGATACTGAGAACTCCGAGGCCTAGGTCCTCTTCTACGCTTCCTCACCTACTGTCTGTGCTGCTGTTGATATTGCGGTTGACTTATTTGGAACACTCTTTCTTTTACCGCACTGTCACCACGAACATCCAACCACTGTTTATGCCACTAATCAAAATGAAACTCAAAATGGAAATCAAAGTAACCTGTTATTAGTCCGAAAAGAGAGAGAGAGGGAGAGATCGATCATCGCATTTGGTACCCAGATAAACATATGCATACAAAGCAACAAAATCAAAATCAAAATCAAAATCAAAATCAAAATCAAAATGGAAATGGAAATGGAAATGGAAATCAAAACTGAAATCAAGATGAACTTGCTTATTAGTTTGAGAGCATTCAACCAATCGCATCAACCATCACAGAGTCTGATCGATGATCGAATAACCTAGTTTTCTTTTCTTGCTCTCTGGAGTCTGATCAAAAAATCGAATAAGGAATTCACAGTTCAAACCAAAAAAACGTATTAAACAAGGGCTATTTAGATTGACAAAAATGTCCCTCACATGGGAGGCATGTGAGGGGTTTTACAGACCTAAGTTAACTAGAGTTAGATGGAGGGACCTGATCCAAAACAAAGTTCAAACCACAGTGATGTTATCATTAATTAATTTTTTAGGGGGACCTAATCCAAAATTTTAACAAACCATAGGGACCAAATCCATAATTTACTCTCTAATTTATCTCGAAATAAATATCTATTTTTAAAATAAGAGCATCCATAATTTGAAAAAAAACTAAGAAACATTTTTCTACGGTTCTTACAAGAACGTCGACCATATATGGCTACATATTTTTAATAAGAACTCAACTTCTTATAAAAGAATCCAATTTTTTCACTACAAGGATAAGAGGTTTCAGAGAAGGAAGTTTTAGAGAAAGATTTAGATGTGTATCTAAAGATGATCTTTAGGGAAGAAATTTCAAGACAAGCGAAAAGTGTAACAAAAGGTATGATGACTTTCAAAGATGGATTTTAAACAAAATAATACGCTATGAAAATCGTCCTTAAAGCTTTTAGAGACGCTTTTTACATAAAACGTCTCTAAAAGTCGAATCAGAAGTTTTAGAAACGCTTCTAAAACTGTCGCTAAAGAATAAATTATTTTTATTTTTATTTTTAAATTTAAATTTAATAAAATGTTTTAGTTACATTTGTTTAATTCTTAAAAGCGTGTCTAATGGGTTTTTATTTTCAACAAATCAAAATTATATAATGAAAATAGCGTTTGATATCAACGGAGAGTTCTGTGCAATCTACGATTTCTACAATTTCCCGTCGATTTCTCTTTGAATTAGGGTGCCATGCTTCTACGATTTCGTGATTTCTCTTTGATTCCTCTAGATTTTCATCTCCGATTTCATTTTTTTTCCCGATTTCGAGTTCAATTTGTCTTCATCTTTTCGATTTAGGGCTTGAGGATTCATCGAGTTACGGTCTTCGATGGTACTTTATTGATAATGGCACTCTCTTCTTCTTTTCCTCTCAATCAAGTAGCATCATCTTCCCTCAATCTCTCTCGTTCGTCTCTCCTCGTCCTGTTGATTGCTTGTTTAATATCCGTAAGTATTTTTCTTCTTATCTTGGTTTTGTGTTTGAAGATTGAAAGTTTTATGTTCTTTGATGCTTGCAAACGTCTTAGGTGTGAACAATATAAGCTGATGGATGGTAACAGGGTTGTTAACAGATGGAATTTCTCCTAATTCGACTGTGGTCCACCGCCATGAACATCGTCATCATCATCTAGGTATGTCAGATTATCTCTGTAAGAAATTTGATTTATTTTGGTATCCGTCGAGCTTTCAATTATCAGTTTTTTTCTTTTTCAGATTGTTTGCCTCTTCTCTCGTATAATTTTTATGTTTGTTAGAGATTGTTGACTAGTATATACGGATCTGAAGATTCTCTTGTGAAAATTAGGTTTATGAGATTGAGAGTTAGTTGTGATTTTGTGTTCATTTGTGATGTATAGATGTAATTGTGTGTTTCCGTTTCCATGGTTCTAGAATCCAGAATCTGGATTTGATGTGAAATCTACTCCATAGTATTACTATATGAATTATCTTGAATCAATTTCATCTTCCTAGGAGAAAAATTGTGACTATGCTAGACTATATAAAAACAGAGGCCGACACTTCTTTGTGGTAAGTTTTTCTTTTTAAAATTTTGGTATGTGGTTAAACTGGATTTATCGACTAATTCCATGTGTTTAGAAATGGGAATCCTTTAGCAAACTTTCTGATGATTAATGACACATGCAGTTATGAGAGACCTCTTTAACACATTGTGTCACTAAACATGATACTTATTTTGGGAAGAAAATAAAAAATTCCAAGAAACAGATTCGTTGTTGTCTGATGAAGGTTAAGACTTTCCTATCTTAAATCTATTGTTGTGTATATTGTGTCTGTTTCGGATATTATGTATCCTTATGACTATATGTGTATCTCTATATTCATGGTGGACAACACTTGACTAGTTGCTATGTTTAGACTTTAAAGTTTGTTTTATCTCAAATTTTCGCACACTGCCAATAGGCAAAGAATATGTAACACCCTAAAAACAGGGATAACAAAAACTTTCCCAACAAGGAGAAATGGTATAATAATTGTCTTAGCAAGAGCCTCCCAAAAATGGGGAAAAATATAAACCTGTTTAATCACAGTTGTAATTGAACGGACAATAAACAACAACCAACTAATCTAATTTCTACCACTAGAAAAGAGATTACAAAAAGGGTGTCATCTATAAGCCCAAAAGACTTCTCCAACATGTATGTCCAAGTGCATTTCCCCAAGCTCTCATCCAAGCAACTACGCCTGCTTAGAAACGGCGCCACTAGAACCTGAGATACACATCGACACCAAATAAGTGTTAGGCCAAAAAGCCTAGTGATTTGAACAAGAAAATAACATGTTAAAGCATTTACAATTCTTATCAGTAGTTAACCAAATTTCATATAACTTGGAGTCAACGGGGGATACCCATAGCACCAATCAAGTTCCACCCAAAGAGCCGATATACCTTGATGCCCACTACTACGAGTGACATCCGAAAGGCCCGACACATCCGCGGACTACAACCATGGCATTACCCCGAATGGCAGAGGTCTAGGCACATACCCACACGGTGGCACCCAAGACTACATCCTCCTAGTGTCTACTGACTTGGTTCATCCAACATAATTTATTAATAGCCTCAAGGCACAATATGACCAAGAATATTATCCATACCAACCATGGGTACAATATTACAAGCCATTTAATATGAAATCCATAATGAGACAAATATAACCACAAATTTAATCATGTAGTTTTAAACCCATCAAATGGTGTTCCAACAAGATATCATCTCCATAACAAGATACATACATATATTTCCCAACACATAGAAGCATGTTACATATAAACATGTATCTATAAGGAAAAGCCCCAAATACTTGCATTTAGTATGAACACTTGAAATATGAAGCAAGATAATAACAAGTAGTAGATTGTGATGTGTATCTAGTTTTAACAAAAGGATTAATAAACTCACAACCTAGGTTTTTGACCAAAACCTAGAAAAGATGAAACCCTAGATGAAGATGAGACTTGAAGGTGGATGGTAGCACTTGAGAACCCTAGAAAAGCTTCCTTGATGATAGTAAATGCAAGAATCCAAGATCCAACCACCAAAGGGTGTTGTATTTATGAGGGTTAGGGTTTGGTGAGGAAGGAAACTGATTTGGGTGCTCTAAAAATCGCCAAGGGAGAGAGATGTGAGAAATTATGAGAGAAAAATCGGGCAAAAGGGGTTTTGGAGACCAGCAGGTCCCCCCGTGACTTGTGCCGCGACTTGCACCTGTGGCATAAGTCGCCCGCTTGGTTCAGGGAGAAACACTCTAGTGGGTTACGCGGCTTGTGTCGCGACTTCCACCCGCGGCGTAAGTCGCGTAACTCTTTGTTTCCAAAGGATGGTCCTAGCACTTCCAAACCAAACCAAACCAAATAACCAATTTAAACAATATAAGAATTAAGAATATAATTTCTACTTCGATAAATACATAAACATAAGATTAACAAAACCTTATACTAACCTGAAATTCCGGATGTTACAATCCTCCCCACCTAATTTGGATTTCGGCCCCAAAATCCCATTTATACGAACAAATGAGGATAACGCTTCTTCAAATCCTCTTCGGACTCCCACGTGACATTAGCACCACTATGGTGCTTCCATTGGACCTTGACCATGACTACGTCGTTATGCCGCAACTTCTTTAATTTCGTTTCCAAAACCTTTTCCGATTCTTCCACACAATGATTTCCATTATCAACTCGGATTTCCGTCAAAGGAATCACGCTTTCCTCTTCGGCTAGGCACTTCCGCAAATAACAAACGTGAAAGGTAGGATGTATCCCATCCATCTCTGGTGGTAAGTCTAACCGGTACGCTTGAATTCCAATCTTTTCTAAGATAACAAAGGATCCAAGGAAACGAGGACTAAGCTTCCCGTGCTTCTCGAACCGAATAATCCCCTTCTATGGAGATACTTTCAACATCACCCGGTCGCCCACTTGGAATTCGACCGGTCTCCTCTTCTTATCCGCATAACTTTTCTGTCGGTCTTGGGCCGCCTTCAATCGTTCTCGAATTTCTTTCACTTTGTCCGCCGTCTCTTGAATGATTTCCGGTCCGACGAATTGCTTCCCGCCCGCCTCAAGCCAACAAACAGGTGTTTGGCACTTCCGTCCGTATAACGCCTCGAACGGTGCCATTCCGATACTAGAATGGTAACTATTATTATACGCAAACTCCACCAAAGGTAGGTGTGAGTCCCAACTCCCGTCGAAATCTATGACACACGAACGCAGCATATCTTCGAGCGTCTGAATTGTTCTCTCACTTTTACCATCCGTTTGAGGATGGTAGGCCGTGCTCAAATTTAATCTAGTGCCCAATTCTTTCTGCAAGCTAGCCCAAAAGTTTGAGGTGAACTGACTGTCCCGATCCGACACGATAGATTGCGGGACTCCGTGCCTCGACAGTACCTCATCGACATAAAGCTTAGCCAATTTCTCCATTGGCAAGGTCTCTCGCATAGCAAGGAAATGCACACTCTTGGTCAAACGATCCACGACCACCCAAATAGTATCATGACCTCGCAAGGTCTTTGGTAGCTTTGTCACAAAATCCATGGTGATGTTGTCCCACTTCCACTCGGGAATGGACAACGATTGTAAACTTCCGTATGGTCTTTGGTGTTCTGCCTTGACTTGAAGACACGTGACACACCTCTCCACATAATTTTCCACGTCCAGCTTCATCACCGGCCACCAATAGTTCAACTTTAAATCCCTATACATCTTGGTGCTACCGGGATGTATAGAATACTTTGACTTATGCGCTTACTCGAGAAGTAACTCCCGATTTACCACCAAACTTTGGCACCCAAATTCGCCCTTGTGAGGGATAACTTAACACCGTCTTCATAACTCCTTCGGCTCAACGCATCCGCCACCACATTGGCTTTACCGGTATGGTAGAGCAAATCACAATCATAGTATTTTAGCAACTCAAGCCACCTCCTTTGTTGCATATTGAGTTCCTTTTGATCGAAGATGTACTTAAGACTCTTGTGATCGGTAAAAAGTGTACATTTGGTTCCGTACAAATAGTGTCGCCACAACTTCAAATCAAAGACCACCGCCGCCAATTCCAAGTCATGAGTCGGATAGTTCTTCTCGTGGTCCTTTAGTTGCCGTGACGCATAAGCTATCACCTTTCCCCGTTGCATCAATACATATCCGAGACCCATCTTGGAAGCATCACTATATACAACGAAGTCATCTGATCCATCGGGCAAGGATAGAATAGGAGCTTCGCATAATCTCTTCTTGAGCGTCTGAAAGGCTTGCTCTTGCAAGTTAGTCCACAGAAAACTGACATTCTTCCTTGTGAGGGATGTGATTGGCGAAGCTATCTTAGAGAAATCTTTAATAAAGCGTCGATAGTAGCCCGCCAAACCCAAGAAACTCCGGATTTCTGTCGGACTCGTTGGCGGTTCCCAACTCATCATCGCCTCTATCTTCGCCGGGTCCACCTTCACCCCGTCTTCCGACACCACGTTACCCAAGAATTGAACTTCTTTGAGCTAAAACTCGCACTTTGAGAACTTCGCATAAAACTTCTCTTTTCGGAGAACTTCTAGCACTTCGTGCAAGTGTTTCTCATGCACAACCTCGTCTTTTGAGTGGATCAGGATGTCGTCGATAAAGACAATCACGAACTTGTCCAAGAATGGGCGACACACGCGGTTCATTAAATCCATGAATATGGTCGGAGCATTGGTCAAGCCGAAGGGCATTACCAAAAACTCGTAATGACCATATCTCATCCGAAAAGCCGTCTTCGGTATATCTTCCTTCTTCACTCTGACTTGATGATAACCGGATCTAAGATCGATCTTTGAAAAGCATCCCGCGCCTTGTAATTAATCGAAGAGATCATCGATGCGTGGTAGAGGATACTTGTTCTTCACCGTGACTTTATTCAATTCCCGATAATCGATGCACATTCGTATGGACCCGTCCTTCTTCTTTACAAATTAGACCGGAGCTCCCCAAGGCGACGAGCTCTGTCGAATAAATCCTTTCTCGAGCAACTCTTGAAGTTGCGTCATCATCTCTCGCATTTCTGTCGGAGTCAAACGGTAGGGTGCATGAGCTATCGGAGCCGCTCCCGGAGTTAGGTCAATTTGAAACTCCACTTGCCGTTCCGGCGGTATCCCGGGTAGATCTTCCGGAAATACGTTCGGGTAGTCTCGCACGATCTTCACGTCCTCTACTGACATCTTCTCTTTGTTTGCGTCCACCACGTAAGCCAGGTACGAAGGGTAACCCTTCGCTAGAAATTTACGAGCTTTAAGGGAGAATATAATAGGGTTCCTTCTCTTCCCTTTCTCTCCGTAGATGGTGACTACACCGCTTCCCGGCAAAGACACTTGGATCATCTTTTTGGAGCAAAAGATGTCAGCCTTATGCCTTGTCAACCAATCCATGCCTATGACTACGTCGAACCCACCTATTGCCATAGGTAGTAAGTCTACTTCAAAAGGGTTCCCATCAATCTCTAGAGTGCAGTCACAATAACAATCCCGGATGATCACTTGGTCACCATTAGCTACTTCTACTACTAGTGCATCAGAAAGGACACTAACAGGAGTGGCGAATTGTTTACAGAAAATAACCGATACGAAAGAACACGTAGCACCCGAATCAAACAACACACGAGTGGGCAAGGAGTTTACTAGAAGCGTACCCGAAACAACATTTGCGGTCTCCTTCGCCTCCTCTATAGTCATTCGGAATGCTCGGCTTGGCTCTCTCGACGGTTGCTCGACCCGCGCCAATGATTCAAAAGAATTTCCTCGGTTTCCGCCCACAAGCTTTGGGCAATCCTTCTTCATGTGTCCCGGTTCCCGACACTCAAAACAAACCGGCCCTCGAATAGGGCAATCCCGGATTGCATGACCCTTCTTGCCACACTTGGAACACTCAACAGAACCCGAGTGAGGCTTTGGGTCGCATGGGCCAGAGTGCTTGACTTTGCACTTGTGGCACCATCGTGCCTCACGACGATTATCACCAACTCTTCCTCCCGCAAATGACTTAGATTGACGAACGGGCCCAGACGGCCCTTCCCACTTCCTCTTCTCTCCTACTGTAACTCTTTCATCTTTCTCTGCCTCCATATCATCTTCTATCAGATACGACTCCTTAATCACATCCTGAAGAGTCAACCCCCTAGTATTCCTTAATGTCGTTTTCATCCTGGCCGACAACCCTTGCTGATAAGCCTTGATCTTGGATCTCTCATCCGGGACGAGATGTCCCACCAAATTCAACTTTTCCAAGAAAAGCTTGGAGTAGTCGGTGATGGACAGAGCCCCTTCTTCAGGTTCTTGAACTTTTCTTCCAGCTTGTCCAACGACCGCTCGCTGCAGTACTTATCCATGATCTTTCGTTTGAAAACCGGCCAAGTTAACTTGGCCAAAACTTCAGGAGTGAGGGCGGACCGTGTGAGATTCCACCAAATCAAGGCCTCACCCCTCAAGAGTTGAGAAGCGAATTTCACCCGCTGCGAGACATCGCAGTCACTAGATTCGAAAGCCATCTCGACTTCCTTCAGCCAATACTTACAAACGACTGGATTTGCTGAGCCCGAAAACTCCTTTGGGTTGCACCCCAGAAAAGCTTTGTAGGTGCATCCTTTGACCTTTCCTTTATTTCTGTTCTCATTTTGCTCCTCAGTTAACACCACAACCGGTCCACCACCCGATCCCATAACGATATTCTCGGTCATCGTCTCGGGTTGGCGGTTACTGGCATCTCGATCTTCTAGAAGCTTCATAAAGAATTCTTGTTGTTAAGCCATGGCCGAGTTCATGGCCAACATCATGATGTCTCTGATTCTGGTCTCCATCGCCAACTCCTCCATGATAGCATTGCTAGCCGCAATATTGGTACGGGGGATCTGTTCGGGCCCTCCTCCCAAGATATTGGGTATGGGAGGCACCACAGAGGTATCGACCACATGAGGTTGGTCAGAAGTAGATTCTACCTCCACGCGCCTCTCTGTCGTACTCAGTAATCTGCTCCGAGTGTTTACCATTGCTATCTGCCACACATATGCGAGAAAGAGATTGAGAAAAGGCCAAGTGAGTTGAACTCACGGTACGTACTACTACCTTCATCAATTACCATAATAACAGTAAATCAAGTATGCTTACTTAACAATACCTTCATAATAGCAGTAGCTAAGTGAAATTATGAACGAATCATACACAAGAATTCTTGCCACCATCATCATAATTCTTAATTAATGTAATTCCGTAAATCCTAACGCTCTCCCCACCTAGGATTTCTACCCCAAATGAACAGTGAAGAAATAATGCCTAAACCTTAAGTCTAGATATGCTAAAACAATACCTAGGTCACTTAAACTAAATCTCTGATACCAACTTGTAACACCCTAAAAATAGGGATAACAAAAACTTTCCCAACAAGGAGAAATGGTATAATAATTGCCTTAGCAAGAGCCTCCCAAAAATGGGGAAAATATATAAACCTGTTTAATCACAGTTGTAATTGAACGGACAATAAACAACAACTAACTAATCTAATTTCTACCACTAGAAAAGAGATTACAAAAAGGGTGTCATCTATAAGCCCAAAAGACTTCTCCAAAATGTATGTCCAAGTGAATTTCCCCAAGCTCTCACCCAAGCAACTAAGTCTGCTTAGAAACGGCGCCACTAGAACCTGAGATACACATCGACACCAAACAAGTGTTTGGCCAAAAAGCCTAGTGAGTTGAACAAGAAAATAGCATGTTAAAGCATTTACAATTCTTATCAGTAGTTAACCAAATTTCATTTAATGTGGAGTCAACGGGGGATACCCATAACACCAATCAAGTTCCACCCAAAGAGCCGATATACCTTGATGCCCACTACTACGAGTAACATCCGAAAGGCCCGACACATCCGAGGACTACAACCATGGCATTGCCCCGAATGGCGGAGGTCTAGGCACATACCCACACGGTGGCACCCAAGACTACATCCTCCTAGTGTCTACTGACTTGGTTCATCCAACAAAATTTATTAATAGCCTCAAGGCACAATATGACCAAGAATATTATCCATACCAACCATGGGTACAATATTACAAGCCATTTAATATGAAATCTACAATGAGACCAATATAACCACAAATTTAATCATGTAGTTTTAAACCCATCAAATGGTGTTCCAACAAGATATCATCTCCATAACAAGATACATATATATATATTTCCCAACACATAGAAGCATGTTACATATAAACATGTATCCATAAGGAAAAGCCTCAAATACTTGCATTTAGTATGAACACTTCAAATATGAAGCAAGATAATAACAAGTAGTAGATTGTGATGTGTATCTAGTTTTAACAAAAGGATTAGTAAACTCACAATCTAGGTTTTTGACCAAAACCTAGAAAAGATGAAACCCTAGATGAAGATGAGACTTGAAGGTGGATGGTAGCACTTGAGAACCCTAGAAAAACTTCCTTGATGATAGTAAATGAAGAATCCAAGATCCAACCACCAAAGGATGTTGTATTTACGAGGGTTAGGGTTTGGTGAGGAAGGAAACTGATTTGGGTGCTCTAAAAATCGCCAAGGGAGAGAGATGTGAGAAATTATGAGAGAAAAATCGGGCAAAAGGGGTTTTGGAGACCAACAGGTCGCCCCGCGACTTATGCCGCGACTTGCACCCGCGACATAAGTCGCCCGCTTGTTCCAGGGAGAAACACTCTAGTGGGTTACGCGGCTTGTGCCACGACTTCCTCCCGCGACGTAAGTCGTGTAACTCCCTGTTTCCAAAGGATGGTCCTAGCACTTCCAAACCAAACCAAACCAAATAACCAATTTAAACAATATAGTAATTAAGCATATAATTTCTACTTCGATAAATACATAAACATAAGATTAACAAAACCTTATACTTACCTGAAATTCCGGATGTTACAGAATAACACTAATGTTTATTTGAGACACGCTAATAATTTGGAATACCTACCAAACCAATTCCCAAGAGGGCTGGAACAGTAGTTAAATAACCTGGTTTTACGATGTATTTAAAACCTTGGTTTTGTTAATCAAAAATAGAAATTAGGAGGTAAAAGTTGTTAATCCAACTGATTGTAAAGCATCTCCAATTGATTATAATATCTATTATTACATTAACTCATTATCCCAATTGAGAATTTGGTAAATAGTAAGTAAAAGGTGATGAAACTTCTTGTGGTTCTCAAACACCATCTGGTTATTAAGCTGAATAACACCAGACTTATGCTTAAGCATATAAGTCTATATTTATTTTGCTGCGATGAACATTGATGTTGTCATGATGTCAGATCCATATCATTTATACTATAGCCATTTTGAATTTGGGATATTAATGTTTATATGATAACATCATGCTTATTCATGGATACAACCTATAATTGATGTGTAAATGATGCAAGAGATTGTAAAGGAAAAAGGAACTCTAAAAGAGTTGCAGCAGCAGCAAATGGATCTGCAGCCTTGATAATGAGTGGTTTAGTATTCGAGTACGTTATTTCTTTACTTGATTTCAATTGTTCATTTGAATGACGATGAACCATTGAACCTTTCTATGATTAGCTTCTTTATGTACCTTGGCCTTGTATCTTCTTATCATATAATTGTGAATCACTAAGATACGTGGTTTTACATGCCTTTCTGATTCAATCTATTGATAATTATCATGTTTTGTGATCATGACCGGTGATTAAGATTGTAATTTCAACATTGAAATTTGAAATTGCTTAAGAATTTTTCAATGATCTCAACAAAAATAAGAATTTGTTTTTGTTGCAATTTATTTAATTTATTTCCAGTCGCGATCATATTAAACTAGCCTCTTGTCTAATGCTTTGTTTTATTGTTTATATTCTTGGAAGCCATCTGGAATAGACATACCAATTTCTTTTTATAACTAACCCATATCTAATCAGGAATATAGCCTAACTTGACGAGTTATGTGGTATATTACCAAAATGTTTATTACTCATTATCATCCTTCTTAGTCGGTATTCCCTATTCCCTCCAATAATTAATGCATAAACAATGGCTCCATTTTGTTAATGCTATAGTTAGGGCATGCTCATGACCCAACCGTCCCAAAAAACCTGACCTACCCGAATTCGATATCCGCCTTCCCGAATGACCCAACCACCTGAACCCGAGAATTTGTACGGGTATAACAGATCGGGTTAGGTATCCATAGTCCGCACCCGACCCATATATGAACTCCTATGAAAGGTCATGTCATTGGAAATTCCTAAAGTTTCCATGCCGAGAACTGGTCAACCCACGTTCTCCTAGGCCTACCCTCCTTAACCCCCACAAGTCAACTGTCACAATTTCCACTCTTCTCACAGAGCTGTCAACTGTCTCCTAAAAATATAGCCAAGCCACCAGAATCTACCACCTCTTGGTTTAGCTCTGATAGGCACAACTCCTAGTTCCGATCTAAAAACTTCATTCGAGATCCTAGGTCCGACCACATTCCATCTCAATATCCCCATCTCTGAAACTTCCAATTTCTTGACTTATGCCTTCTTTACTGCCAAACATTACGCACTCCGAACCATGTAACATAGCTAGTTGGCCTTATGGCTACCCTGTTAAAAGTTAGAGAATATATGTTAAACAATGTTAATGCTAAATCTTAATTACCATTTATAGCTTCCATGATCATGGTTAGGTAAAATATGAATGCTTTCTTTATAGCACAATTCTTTGTGGCCTAACATTGTGCTTTCTAGTTATGTTTCTTTTTCTTTTTTCTAGAATTGGTTTTCTTATGGGCTATTTTCAGCTTGTGCTTCGAACTTCCCAAAATATGCATCGGACTATGCTCTGTCTATACCCAATGGAGGCTATGTGTAACACCCTAAAAATAGGGATAACAAAAATCCAAAAAACGGACATGCGGTATTTAAAATTGCCAAAGCAAAAGCCTCCCAAAAATGGGGAAAAATACACAAACATGTTTAAATACAATCGTAATTAAACGGATAATAAATAACAACCAACTAATCTAATTTCTATAACCAGAAAAGAGATTGCAATCAAGGGTGTCATTTATAGACCCAAAGGATTCTCTACCAATAGTAAGTCCAAAAGCGATATTCCCAAATCTCTCACCCAAGCACTACGCCCGCTTAGAACCGGTGCTGCTAAAACCTGAGATACACATCGACACCAAACAAGTGTTAGGCCAAAAAGCCTAGTGAGTTGAACAATAAATAGCATGGTAGAACATATACAATTCTTATCAACAGTTAACCAGTTTTCAACATGTATGGAGTCAACGGGGGAGACCCATAGCACCAATCAATTCCACTCCAAAGAATCGATGCACCTTGATGCCCTTAACAAGGAACACCCAAAAGGCCCGTCCCACCCGGAGATCAGACCGTACAGGAAACTTTTCGAGTGGCGGAGGTCTAATGGGCACATACCATCACAGTGGCGCCCCGAGACTACATCCTCCTAGTGAACTTGCCTTGGTTCGTCCAACATAATGCATATAGGAGGTCCTTAGGTATCTTTCAACCAAGTATATTTCACCCTCCTAATAGCTCGAGTCTCACATAAGACTTAAATATCCACATAACCACGTTGTAGATACAATAACACCAAGAGTGTATTCCGAATGGAAATCATCATGTTATACCAAACATATATTCCTTAATCATGTCAAATATCCATTGTGGGCACACATAATGTAAATCCCCAAATAATTACACAACATAGAGTAAATCATGGGATGATACTTCATATACATATATCTCACATAATCTCATGGAAATACCATCAAATGCTTAAACCCGTAAAGATGACCATTTTGAGCAAATATGTGATAATGACAACAATTAAACAAATATGATGTGTATCCAGTTTTAACAAAAGTTTAGTAAACTCACCTTGCTAGATTTAGACTAAATCTAGATTTTACCCACTTAGAGCTTTCCTTGAAGAAACTTGGTTCTTCAAACCAAATCTTCCAAAACCTAGATCCACAAGGTTCCAACCATAAATATACATAATCAACTAAAAAGAATCGTTTCCCAAACCATGTACATGGATACCTCAACTAATACCGAAACCCTAACTTCCATAACCGAAGAGAATAGAAGATTAACTTAACCCAAACTTGAATTCACCAAACAAAACACTTCTAGTTCACCAAAATGATTACAAACCTTCAATCTATGAAAGGGAGAACAAATGGTGGATGAAACCCTAGAAAACTTGGGGAAGAAGATGAATAGGGAGAGATGAGAAGCTTACCACCACAAAATGCTCTAGAATACTTCAATAAACTTCCAATATCTTGCTTGATCCTTGAAGAGCTCTCAAAAAAGAAACCGTATCAAGTTGAATCACCAAAATCGGAGTTGAAATGAGAGAGATATGAAGAAATGAAGTTTGGGGCTGAAAATCGCGATTTTAACACTCTGATACACCTAGGCGATTGTGCCAGGCTATAGTGACAATGTCACAATCACCGGGCACAATCGCTGAGATTTTTCCGAGAGTTTTAGGGCTCTGGCGACCATGACAGGCGATTGTGACACTGTCACAATCGCCGGGCATTATAGCCTAGCACGTACCGAAACTGTTTTGGTCATAACTTCTTCGTTATAGCTCCGTTTTCGCTTCGGAAAGAACCGTTGGTCTCGTAATTGAATCCTTTATCCATCAAGACTATAAAACCAAGGATTCAATCCCAAAATCAAATATCTTATTTTTCCTTAATATATCGGTTTCTGTATAAACTTGAAATGATACCTTTCGAAAATCGGGGTGTTACAATCCTCCCAACCTTAAAAGAGATTTCGTCCTCAAAATATAGCACCAACCAATCACCCAATATCGCCCTTGGCGAGGTCAAATGATTCGCTGTCCAAAAGGAATACCTTCACTAAACCTTACCTCATATACGAACCCGATTACATCCCCGTTGAGGTTATCGCTGCGTTCCTTATAACGAACCATCGCCAACTCAACCTCAACTTTCCATATAACTCACCCAAAGCAGGATAAACGTTAAGTTCTAGCTTAATCACATTCTTAACATTAAATCTCGGTCGCCTCCCAACCTTATGTTGTTCATATTACCTCAAGAGTAACTTACGACCTTATTTAGTCATTTCCACCAAGAATACTCCAAAGCAAACATTTCCCTTAGTTACTTCTAAATACGACGCATCAAGGTATCTTCAATAATAGATTTATACTTAAAGTCTACCTCAACATTCTCACCAAATGTCTTCAATAAACATTACCACTAAACTCCACCATGAACTCAAGCATCGATTTCCAAATCAGCGAAAGTCCTGAAAATTATCAAAATACCAATGATTGATTTCTTAATTAACGACATCTAATTTCCTTAAGTTTACCGCTCGTCCTGCAGATGCACCAGATCTAATGGAAATACATTGAAGCACACCAACAGTTATTGTCCTCAAAATCAAGCGCCAACACCTAACCTCGAGATGGCCATTCTGCAAACGTGGGCATACTACCAAATATTTCCTTTCCGATTAGCAATGTCGATTCAAAGTTGACACCTACTCTTGGGAGTAGTCACCCAAATCCAACATCCTTACCAGTCAACCATAACATTATCATTATTCACGAATACCCAACAATATAGTACACCATCGACATATAGCATGCCGTCATACCAAATTCCCACAATTCCAAAACCGACCATATCCAAACAACCGAACACGATTTTAATCCGTAGGTTTAACGAAGCATAAAGATCGTTACTTAAATAACTGGGAGAAAGCACATGTCTAATGCCTCAAACTCCGAGGACTCATTTAATCCTGAATATCGACTTCTAACACGAGGGGGCTTACACCTATAGCCCAATGAGTTCAAGGTTTTTCACATTATTATGCCAATTTAAAATTTATAAAACTCTCAAATACATAAGTTTTATAACAATTAAACGTGTGTGAAAATACACTATCGTGCATTCGATAGGTTTCAAAATTTGATCACCAATGCCATGCATATGAAACCATTTTCAAAACTCATTTGATCAGTACTTACGCTAAATAAACGATAACGAAAGATGCGTAACAAAATTTTCAAACGGGCTGCCAGGGTCTTAGCATGCATCAAATTATGCTATGCGTATGAAAATAACTTTCCGTTCCATAACATGTACAATAAAAGTTTGTACAACTCCCAAAAGAGGATTTCACAACTTCAACTTTAAAATCTTTTACTTTGACACAAAACGTCGGAAGATAAAATTTCCAACAAGACATATATACGTCCGATCATTTCCCAAATGTAGCAACACAATAGAAACGTAAATATATATATATATATATGTTATTCGCATTTCAAATTTGGGTCGTACCGATAAAACGTATCTACCCAAAATCGTAATTACAACGACATGTAAACCGGAAATTCATTTCATGCATTGCGGAAACTCCTATTAGTAAAATCAATAACTGAAATATGTTATGGGCAAAAATTCCATCCGAAATAACATAAATTTTTCATACGATTACTCACACCAACAGTTTAATTTATGTAATGAATGAGAGATAGTTTTACGTACTAAAACAGTGTATAACAAGACTTTCATACCAAACTACATGAGGGAATTTTCACAAAATTGAACCTCAAATTTTCTGCAGTTCACCCAGAAATGTCATGAAATAAAACTTCCCGTCGTGACTCGCGTACATCTGTTTATTCCCCAAAATTTAGTAAAGACATATGCATGCGATTTGAACAATTTCAAGAGTAATTTAGTTTAATTACAAACTGTATAAATAAAATGTTTGCAAAACCCGAGACAACATGCTCATAATACCGAACTCTTAAAGTTTTCTCTATTTTAGTCACCACGTAGCACGAAATAAGATTTCACAACAAAACTTGCATGCGACCGTTTATTTCGCAAAACTAGTAGATTGATATGCGTATGCACCTGGTTAAAACATGAAATAATTTATGTCGTTTTCGAGTTCAAAGCCAAATATAAACATGCTCTCATCGTCTGAAATATTGGCTGAAATACCATAATAGAAATTTCCAATAAAATATGCATACGTGATATGTGCAACTAAATTGCTCCCACTAAACTCAAAGGGAAATAATACCACTGGATGCCAATAAAATTTCTACCACTGTTTTTAAGCCGGACAAATTTCCTCAAGACTCCATTTGGTTAAAACCGAGTCAACGACCCAATAGTTTACATGAATACCCAATGAAAGCTAGTAGAGGCATCGAAATACGTTTGACCACAATTATGCAAACACCACGACCCAAAAGGTAGTTAACCCAAAATCTCATCGCTGGTTGAGACAAACCATTTTTCAAATGAACTCATACTCTTATGTTTTCAAAATGCCTCATAACACAATAATATGCATTTCTGAAAAGGTTCATAAAATTAAATACACAAAATGACCCTTACGTCAATTGAACTCCAATTATATATGTAAAATCATCAAAGAAACATCTCCACATCATTTATTTACCAAAATACGCAAAGATCCCATAATGGGTGTCTCAACATGTTCATAAAACTAACATTTCAAAATAACCAAAACTTATCATCGGTTGAAACAAAATGTTTTCCAAATGAACTCTTTCTCTTCATGTTGCCAAAATGACTCATAGTTCAATGATATGCAATTTCCAACGGTTTATAAAATCGTATGCACCAAATGGCAATTATATAAAATGACTTCCATTTATATATTACATCGTAAAAGAAATATATCAAAATGATTTATTTATCAAAATGCCCAAGAATCACGAAGATGTGTGTTACATAAGTTTATAAAGTTAAATATATCCAAATAACCCAAAACTTATCAGCAGTTAACAATTTAATGTAAAACACAAGCACTTTAAAATAAGTAACTTATAAATAATAGCCCATTTTCTTTTTAAATAATAAAGACCGACTCATATACATATGAATCCACTGCATTACAGTCTAAACAGTACATGGCTCCAATTGAATGACCAACGCACTCAAAACATGTACTTCTCAAATGATGCGCATTAACCGCCATCATACTTGGTACTTCACAATTGAGCTATTAAACCAGACCGAAGTCCTAAAGACTTATTTATTTTCAAATATGCATTTCCAAGTGTAACTGCCGGTAAGAATAGAAATCATAAAATGGGACTATATACATAATTTCAAATACTTCACATAAATATGCAAGTAATGCTTCATAAAACATTCCCTTTCATGAATGATGCATAAAAACCGACAACCATTCAAAAGTATATTTCTTTGACCAAAGATCGTTTTATGCAATAAAACGTTAAAACACATTGATTTGTGACCCTCTATCAAAATGTTCAAAAATCCCAAATGTGGTGTTATACAAAGTTTATAAAGGTAAATACTTCAAATAATCAAAGATTACCAACTAACCCAGCATTTGATAATTTCATGTAAAACACATAAACACCTTAAAATGGATATTTTGGCATGTACACCGTTTTCACAAATCAACTTGAACTCACGCTCCTCGATTTCTCTAGTTACACTATCGTCATCCAGATGCTCAACATCTTAAGGCAAAACCACGGACTTCATAGGTTCACCTTACAATTTCTCCTCACATACATCGGTTCAAAAAGTCTATGGTTCTAATCCAACCAATTAATCCGACTCGAAACTGTCCACTTAATGCAATCACCATACTTACCGTTACTCCAAGTAACGAATAATAAAATCATCAACTTTTCTAATGGTTATCCATTCAGAAACTTTCTTACCACCCCAACGGTCGACATACCAAGGCCGTTCATACAAATACGAGGATGGATAAAAAGGAGATTAACAGAATTGAACACGAAGGAAACGTACTACCACGTCTACCAAATAACATAACGTTAGTAAACCAAGCACAAGAGAACGTACCACTACATTACCAATTGTCACAGTAACGGCACTTCAAGCACCATCACGTATAAATATCCTCATAATAATATTAGCTAGGTGAGATTATGAACATATAATACATAAAGGTTCTCGTTACCATCACCACAACGCTTGATAACCATAGTTTCCGTCGACTCTAAGACTAACCCATCTTAAAAATTTATACCCATCTCACAAATCATTGCCTAACGTACTTGGTCTAAGTCTAGATATCTTACATTCATGCCTAGTTCACTTAAACTAGAGCTCTGATACCAACTTGTAACACCCTAAAAATAGGGATAACAAAAATCCAAAAAACGGACATGCGGTATTTAAAATTGCCAAAGCAAGAGCCTCCCAAAAATGGGGAAAATACACAAACCTGTTTAAATACAATCGTAATTAAACGGATAATAAATAACAACCAACTAATCTAATTTCTATAACCAGAAAAGAGATTACAATCAAGGGTGTCATTTATAGACCCAAAGGATTCTCTACCAATAGTAAGTCCAAAAGCGATATTCTCAAATCTCTCACCCAAGCACTACGCCCGCTTAGAACCGGTGCCGTTAAAACCTGAGATACACATCGACACCAAACAAGTGTTAGGCCAAAAAGCCTAGTGAGTTGAACAATAAATAGCATGGTAGAACATATACAATTCTTATCAGCAGTTAACCAATTTTCAACATGTATGGAGTCAACGGGGGAGACCCATAGCACCAATCAATTCCACTCCAAAAAGTCGATGCACCTTGATGCCCTTAACAAGGAACACCCCAAAGGCCCGGCCCACCCGGAGATCAGACCGTACAGGAAACTTTCCGAGTGGCGGAGGTCTAATGGGCACATACCATCACAGTGGTGCCTCGAGACTACATCCTCCTAGTGAACTTGCCTTGGTTCGTCCAACATAATGCATATAGGAGGTCCTTAGGTATCTTTTAACCAAGTATATTTCACCCTCCTAATAGCTCGAGTCAAACATAAGACTTAAATATCCATATAACCACGTTGTAGATACAATAACACCAAGAGTGTATTCCGAATGGAAATCATCATGTTATACCAAACATATATTCCGTAATCAAGTCAAATACCCATTGTGGGCACACATAATGTAAATCCCCAAATAATTACACAACATAGAGTAAATCATGGGATGATACTTCATATACATATATCTCACATAATCTCATGGAAATACCATCAAATGCTTAAACCCGTAAAGATGACCATTTTGAGCAAATATGTGATAATGACAACAATTAAACAAATATGATGTGTATCCAGTTTTAACAAAAGTTTAGTAAACTCACCTTGCTAGATTTAGACTAAATCTAGATTTTACCCACTTAGAGCTGTCCTTGAAGAAACTTGGTTCTTCAAACCAAATCTTCCAAAACCTAGATCCACAAGGTTCCAACCATAAATATACATAATCAACCACAAAGAATCGTTTCCCAAACCATGTACATGGATACCTCAACTAATACCGAAACCCTAACTTCCATAACCGAAGAGAATAGAAGATTACCTTAACCCAAACTTGAATTCACCAACCAAAACACTTCTAGTTCACCAAAATGATTACAAACCTTCAATCTATGAAAGGGAGAACAAATGGTGGATGAAACCCTAGAAAACTTGGGGAAGAAGATGAATAGGGAGAGATGAGAAGCTTACCACCACAAAATGCTCTAGAATACTTCAATAAACTTTCAATATCTTGCTTGATCCTTGAAGAGCTCTCAAAAAGGAAACTGTAGCAAGTTGAATCACCAAAATCGGAGTTGAAATGAGAGAGATATGAAGAAATGAAGTTTGGGGCTGAAAATCGCGATTTTAACACTCTGATACACCCAGGCGATTGTGCCAGGCCATAGTGACAATGTCACAATCGCCGGGCACAATCGCTGAGATTGTACCGAGAGTTTTCGGGCTCTGGCGACCATGACAGGCGATTGTGACACTGTCACAATCGCCGGGCATTATAGCCTAGCACGTACCGAAACTGTTTTGGTCATAACTTCTTCGTTATAGCTCCGTTTTCGCTCCGGAAAGAACCGTTGGTCTTGTAATTGAATCATTCATCCATCAAGACTATAAAACCAAGGATTCAATCCTAAAATCCAATATCTTATTTTTCCTTAATATATCGGTTTCTGTATAAACTTGAAATGATACCTTTCGAAAATCGGGGTGTTACACTATGCCATCACCGCAGATCATTGTGTGCAGTGTAGTTGCACACCAGGGAGCACGTTATAACAAAAACACTTTTTATGCATGCCATTATTATAAAGGATTACAGTTATATATTCATATCCAATTTGTCTCGTGCAGGTTATATTTCCAACCTGCTTCATTGTCGATTTCTTGTTCGAGCATGCAATGCAAAAGCAGTAAGATCATGCTAGGAAATGTTACAGTTTAGCAGAGTAGTGCTGGCTGAAATGTGACTTCTTGTGGTTATGGTGGCTTCGTCAATGGAACAATAATCACTACGTATTCTTCTAAACTTACATCACTTTAATCCCTCATTTCTGAAAAAAAAAGATTACATTTGCTTAGATTTTGGTCAGTCGGGTTCTTTTCAAAATAGTAATGGACAAAGATTTTGCTTAATATTAATAGACCATCCATTGAATTATTTGATAAATTTTAATGGAACTCCTTATATGGCATGTACATTGCACCACTTTCAATTTTTTGAGTTAATCGAATAATCGCCCCTTTTTCTGATGATGATGATGATTTGGAGCAGTTGGAGTGATTTTGGTTTTGGCATATAAAAGTTTTTAAATATTTAGATGTTCTATTGTGATGGATTTTTAATTTTCTGATTTTGGATGAGATCTATGGCATCTACAGAGTAAATCTTTTTTGTTTGTTCTGTTTCATTTTAGAAAAAAGGTCAGGGCAACAAAGTTATAGATCATAATTTAAGGAAGTTTAGAAAATTGTTTTTAATTGGGATAAAACATTCAATCAGTGGATCTAATTCTTTGTTTTCCTCTCTTAAGATTAGGTTCAGACGGAAGGATGTTATTTCCTTGTAATTCAACTACATCTAAGGCCTTTCTGCTGGAATTAATTCAGGTAGGAGTTATATTTATTTGAAGTTGTTACCAATGATTTATATTTATTTGAAGTTTGGACTACATTCGACTTCAATGTTTGTGCCTAATGGAAGGTTATGTTGTCTTTTTGGTGATTCAGTTTTTGCAGGCAGTTGGTTGCATCTTTGTAATTGAGACGATGTAATTGAGACGGTATATGCTTTCACCGACAGGTATATGTTCGAGTTTAACAACTTTAGTGATAAACTCCTTTACCAAATAATACTCTTAAAAGACGTATCATGAAGAAGAAGCAATTGTTGCCAAACACAACTGGATAGTTTCTCCACCAGTACCACTACAGTACTCATCACAAAGCCCTTATGCTAATTATGATAGATGGTGGTGGTGGTATTAGTAGTGATGTACAATCACTTGGCTTGACCATGAGCCATGGTTCTCAGTCTAGGTATGAAATAAATGTTTTTAACCCACAAATTCTTACTAATTAATTATTTTCTTTGTCATGTTTGATTCTTACAGGTGGATGCCTATTGAAGAACAAGACCAAGACGAATTCTTACTAGCTAATTATTTTCGTTGTCATGTTTGATTCTTGCAGGTGGATGCCTATTGAAGAACAAGACCAACTTATTGCAAGAGCTTTGGCTGAATCTCCTTCTGTCAGTATCAAGGTACAGTCAGAATTACTTGTAGCCGCATAATTAGCCTCTACAAGTTTAGGAATGTTGAGTTTCCCCCTCTTGTTAATAAATTAAGCCCGTTCTTTAGTTATTTCATGGTGTTAGAGCCTCAAGGCTTTTGATACGAACCTTAGTTTTATAATAATCCACCGCAAGAAGACATCCCAGTGGCAAAATTTTCCAGAATATTGCAATAGAACTACATCAAGATATTGCAGAAGTATAATTATTATGAAGACGGTCATTTCATCAAATTTGATATGGAATTTGTAGGTGAAAAATCCTTGGCTCAACGTTGACGCTCATAGCGGTGTGTTTCTCAACTACTACAATTTGAATGAAGAAAGGTATGCAACTTCTAGTATTTTTAATTTGATGGTTCAATGATGCTTACAATATTTGGTTGTTAAATTATTTGCTTGTTAAACATTGTCACATATTACACGGTGTAGCTAGATGACAGTTCATATTGTTGATTCGGTGATTCCTGCCATAACACTTGCATATTTTAGTTTGTGTTTCTGTCATGTATATTAGTAATTTATAAATGTTTTTACAGAAATCTCAACTCTAATATATATATGGGTTGATTCGAATAATATTGGGGTTGAATTGATCCAAAGACGTTTAATTACAAAGACATCGATCACAAATGGTACATTTAGTTTAAACCTAACCAATGAAACTCCAAATTATAGCAAGCAGGGCCTCTCGTTTTCTAAACTTCATACCTTCATTTGGCAAGTTCGGCAAAGGAGCAGAAAATGGTTGAAATGCATATTTGAAGAGCAACTTGATCATATTTGTTAGAAGTAATTAGTGGTATTAGCCTCTGACTAACAACTTATTCTTCATCGTAGTCTCGAGCATTACTTTTACCTTTGTAGCCTCTGACTAAAAACTTTTTCTTTGGTTTATCAGGTCTCGAAGCTGGTATGAGTATGACATGAAGCTACTTTGATGTCCTATTGACTTGTTGCAGGTAAAAGAGAGGAATTGGCACATTGAACATATAGGTGTCGTTTGTTTTTTAAGAGGTCTAAAGTCTGAAGTCTTATTTTAGTTATGATTAATAAGAGGTGGTGTGTAAAAAGGTCTGAACGATTCAGACTTAAGAGCCATTAAGAGGTTTTAAAAAAAAACAAACAACCCCATATAATATATATGGGTGTTTTTTTTTTTTTTTTTGATAAATTTGAATATATGTGTGAATTCATTGAAACATATAGTTTGTTTTGAAAAGTTCTTGTCTTTTATAACAAATATATAAAAAAAATTGTTTTAGGATTTTGATATTGTTTTTCTTGTTTAGTATTGTTATTTATTTTATTATAATATATATAGCTGAAATATGTACTATATATATATATATATATATATATATACTAGTGTTGGGCCCGTGCATTGCAAGAAGGATAAAAATTTTGTTGGAATATTGAACCGAGTTATAATGAAACGTAATTTCTTTGTTAACAGTTAATGAAATACAATGTGAAAAACGAATGTATTTTCATAAGTGGTTAACTTGCATATATTATTAATCGTATGTTGTTATGAGTTTGTGCAATAATATTGGTAATAGTTTTGTATTATATTATTTAAAACTCAAACGACATGTCTCACAACATATTTATCTGACTATTGACTTCAAGACCTCATAGTATTAGTCGATAAAAATAAAGATATGTATATATATCTTATTCCCCTACTTCGAAAAATATGATTGTGGGTTTTGAAAAATATAAACAAATCCTCAGTAAATAAAATAAAATATAAAAAAGTAGTTTTTCAAAGAAACAAAAATATAGTGGAATACCTTTTGTTCAGTTGCAGGTTCCGCCATTGACACCCGACCGTTCGTCTTATTCTTGTACTCGGATGATACATAGAGAAGCTATATATATTTATAGTGAATGTAGAGAATATTTTAAAATCTTTTATTTTCATTTTCGATTTTACATTTAAATGTAAATATATTAAAAATATGTAAGAATATTTTTATATATACATCGTTTCTATTTTATTTTCTTTACATTTGGTTAATTTGGAAAGTATTGCAGGATATTTTTATTTTAAAGAATACGATAATTTATTAGTGTATCTCGTTATTTTTTATTTTTTTATTCATATCAACCTCTTTTTTCTTCTTTTAATGCTCGTGAAAAAAAAATACGTGTAGATTTTATATTATTAAAAAAAATACGTGTAGATTTTATATTATGCTAATATAAAATACGTGTAGATTTTATAAAATAAAATATATTTTATATTAGCAAAAAAAAAATACGGAAGAAAAAGGAGTTTATATTACATCTCATTATGTAAAAAGATTTTATAAAATAAAATATGGAAAAAGATTTTATAAAATAAAATATGGAAAAATCATTATGAGATGTAATATAAAAAAATACGGAAGAAAAAAGATTTTATATTACATCTCATTAATATAGATTTAAATGTAAAATCTACATTTAAAATAGATTATATGCTAATATAAAATCTATTTTACAAAATCCTCCACCAAAAAAAACAAATAGTTATATTAATAAATGAGTATCCATTCCACAAATAGATGATTATGTGAGATACTGTGCTTGGAAAGGTTGTACCAAGGCATTAAGAAATTGTAAATTAAGTAATTGACTTTAATTAGTTGTAACTTGTGTTTAAAATGTTGTAATTAAGAGTTTTTTATGTCGTTTTTATAATATAATATAGATTTGCGTGTGTACATATAGACACCTTTTAGAGAAGGAAATGATTTTTTTTAAGTGTAACTAAAGGATGCCTTTATAGAAGGTTTACAAAAAAATGTAACTAAAACATATACTTTTAGAGAAGGATTTGGTTATCTATACTATATTATAAAGAACGGATAAAAAACTCTTAAATACAAATTATTAGGCACAAGGTACCATCATTTTATGCAAAATTTTAAAAGTCTCTTAATTTACAAGTATCAAAGCACAAGATACATATTATTACTGCAGGCTTCTAACACCCACCAATTTGGTATGTACAGACCTTCTTTTTATGCAGACATTTCCATATATCAATATTAATTAATATATTATATTACTATAATTTTGTTTTAATTATATTATTAAATATGTAATTGGTTATTTTTTCTAGATATCATTAAAATATATAAGATAATCATTGAATTCTAAAAAAATACTTAATTTTTGTATATAAAAAACATTATATTATTAAGCCTAAATTAAACAAATTTATAAAAAAACATTATCACTTTCTCAAAACCATCCAAAATCGTATTGTAAATCGACAAAAAAATAAAATGAAACATTAAAATCGTGACGTATCTCGCTGCATTGCGCAAGTACGCTTTTAGTGTGTATCTAAAGATGACAAAAAGAGAAGGTTGAGGAAATTATAACTATAGGATACCTTTAGAGAAGCTTTACATAAAGCGTCACTAAAGTGTAAATCTTTGGAGAAGCTTTTTCAAAAACCTTCTCTGAAAGTACCTTTTAGCGACGCTTGAAAACCGTCACTGATGCTCAAAAAAGTCACTAAAAACATACCATTAGAGAAGTTTTTTAAATTAAATCAGTCAACCTTTAGATAAGGTTTGAAAGCGTATCTAAAGCTCAAAAAAGTTTCTCTATAGGTTAACGTAAATGTACTTTTCGAAAACCCTCTCTAAAACCTTTAGCTACCCTTATATAGGGAAGGTTATTGACGGAAGTGAAAAGCTTCTCTAAACCTTTAGAGAAGTTTTTCAAATTTTTAAATACAAAAGAAAAAAGGTCATTTTTCTTGTAGTGTTTGTTTCACTTTTTGTTCTATTAATATTTTTTAAATTATTTTATTATATTTCATTTTCTTTGTATTTCATTTTAATAAATCTATAAAACATAATTATAAAACATGTAAATTAATAATTTTAAAACATATTATTAATTTTGAAGCATTCATTGTTTTTTTGGTAGTTTTTTATAAAATTTTTATTTATTTTATTTTCACGAGTTTAATTTATAAATAAGTGAATAAATTTATATAATTATTAATAAATAAATAGAAATATGTATTTATCTCTTTTTATTTATATTAAATAATAGTACAACTACCAAAACATGTTTAGCCCTGTGTCAAGGTAACATCCTTGGGGGGTCAGTGGATGGTATCCCTAACTACCGGAGTTCGAACCCTGTGGCAAGCATATGGCGATATCCAGATCATGGGCCCGTGCTCCCTTGATTAGGCAGGCCCATGGTCTTCGGGGATTAGTCTGGTGACACCCTTAAGTGGGAGCTCGGATACCCTGGAAACGTGTGTGTGTTGATGCCGTTCAAAAAAAATAATAGTACAACTAAAAGAAGAATGAGTAATAATAATTTAACATAACCTTTTTGAATCGTATAAAAATATTGAAATTGTTACAAACGCATGTAATAATATCTTCAGTACAAAAATGTGTTACCGTTTATTAAGTTAAATATGTATGTATTATTATATTTTTTTAAATCTTAGATTAAATTTTGATTAATACGAAAACTATAAATTAATAATTATATTTTGATTTTGCTATAATAATTTTAGTTTATAAAAATAATAGGTAAATAACAAACAAATAAAACTATTAATTATTTATAGATAAATTAAAGAAATAGGAAGATGAGGTTCTTGTTGAGGTTTACTATGTTTTTGTTTGGTTGAAGTGTTGTTGATGTGGCAAGAAAAAAAGAGAATAATTGAGGTTGTTATAGAAAACCTCTATTGTGGATGCTTTAACGAGCTGTTTGTTTATCTATTAATAGTTCATTAAGAGACAATCTTTGAATCACAAATAGGTGAATAATGTTTGGTAAAAAAAATTGTCTCTTAATGATTCTAAAACTCTCTGAATGATTTTGTATCTTGAATCTCCCTTAACCATTCAGTGTCTTATGAACAATTACCAAACAAACATATTTCATTTTGCACTATATCATAAGAGAGTCTTGATCATTCTGACCACTTAATCATCCTGCACCAAACCATTTTAGCTACTGTCAAACAACCCCTAAGTGTCTACTTTGCTATTCTATATTTAGTTATAAGATATAAAAGTTTATTACTTCATCTATTATTAAGGGGGAAATCGTTATTTAGTTACTTAATCTAATAATTACATATTTCTAAATCTATGTTTTTTTTCTTTGTGGACGTTTATTTTGAGACGGAGAAAATACTAAATAACATATGTATGGTTACGTATAGTTTTCACCAATATAATTACCGTGTGGAAAATATTTACAAACTATCATGTTCATTTAGTGGATAAATTTTAAATTATAAATGCTTAATTGAAGAACTAGTACTTTGGTGATGGAACTTTGAATAAAGGAAAGAATCAAAACAAATATACGCCAACCAATTGACAACTTGGAGAGGGATGGTGGTGGCCGGAGTGGAGTGTAAGGTGGCGTTTGTTTTTTAAGAGGTCTAAATTCTGAAGTCTTATTTCACTTCTGATTAATAAGATGTGGTGTTGAAGTCTGAAATTTGAATCAATAAGACTGTTTGTTTTTTGTAACGTTTGGAGGCATCTTAAAAGAAATGAGAGCATATGAAATGAGACGGCAATAAGAGATTTTAAGAAATTAGGTCACCACTTCTTATTTCAGATGTATTTAAGAGTCATTAAGAGGTTCTGAAAACTGGAAAAAAAACATACAGTCTGAATGTCAAAAGATCTAAACGATTAAGACTTAAGAGCCATTAAGAGGTGTTTTTTAAAAAACAAACAGACCCTAAGTGAGGTGGGCAAATCTATATAAATAAATTTTAATTAAATATGTAAATTTGATAATGTTACTCTTGAATTAAAGATTAATTAGTATTTAAGTGAATGAATATGAGGGTTGAGTTCCGGTGAGAAGTTGAGGTTAATGTGAGAAGCGCGTGAGAAGTGGTTATCAACTGTTGAATGAGAAATTGACACACATTATGATGAGATGCACTGAGATAAAATGCACCAAGATGCACCAGATCAATTCACTTCAAAGACGTAATTAGCGGGAGGGCATGAGATTAAAAGTGATCAACGGTTCAAACCAACTTTTCACGCTTCTTATGTTAACCTCAACTTCTCCCACAAACCTTTGTTGTATAGCTGAGTGACTCCCTTTATTTTTGTACAAAGTTGGTCAGAATCAATATTAGAATAACATAGCATGACATGACGTACGTAACAAGGTATATAACATAACATAACATGACGTTACAAGGTATAATCAAAGTTATATTCAGTAATTTCGATATTACATTCAATTCCTTCTCCTTCAGACATGTACACAATCAATGTAGGTATAATAACAATTCTTCTGTCTTTCGAAAAAACGTTGCTTTACTCTTATAACTTAAGAGAATGGTTTTCTATATGACGTTAAAAAAACTTTCAAAGTTTTTTTAACTAATCAAATCACTTAAATCAATTGAATGATTTATTGACAATGAGTTGCAACCACATAAAACAAAGCTTATGACCAAAAAAGTATCTTTACAACGAAATAAGATTTTAATGACAAGATATATTTAAAAAAGAGGAAAAAACCTTAATGGTGTGTAAAAAGGTAATATGTAAGAAAGGGTGGATACCATGCCAAGGAATGTTGGGTCCATCCCTAGATTTGTGGGACTGTTTTTAATTAATTGGCATTAAATATGTTGGAGACAATAAACAATGGATACAAATATAAGATAATCATTTTGATAACAAAGTCTGGGCACCAACAGACAATGAATTTAATTTGTAATAACTCACTATTAATTATGATTGTTTCACTATACAATTACATAACATACCCACATATATATTCCTCATTGCAATCAATATTTAAATCTTATTATGATAAAAAAAAATACAAATTTGATTAATTGAAACTACAAAAATAATAAATATAGATTTTCATTAAGGTATCGTATTTATGTTACAATGAAAATGAGTTTATAGGTTGTCTAAAGTGTTGAAGTGTCTTAATAGAGTGTCTTATAAGCAAAAAAAAAAAAAAAAAGAGTAAACTACGATTTTTGTCCTTGTGGTTTATTGTTTATAACCATTTTCGTCCTTAACTTTAAAAGTTGTTTTTTTGGTCCTTGTGGTTTGCAATTTCTTTCCATTTTCGTCCCTAAAACTAATATTCTCAATTAATAAAAGCGAAAGAAGTTGCAAACCACAAGGACCAAAAAGGTAATTTTTAAAGACCAAGGACGAAAATAGTTATAAACAACAAACCACAAAGACAAAAATAGTAGTTTACTCTAAAAAAATAGAGCGTTTTACCTAAAAGAGTTATAATAAAAAGTAAATTACATATTTGGTCCCTCAGGTTTGGCGTTTGTTACGGAATTGGTCCCTCAACTTCAAAAATAGCAGGATAATCCTCCAGGTATGCATTTTGTTATGGATTTGATCCCTCGAGCCAACGGCCGTCTATTTCCTTTGTTAAGCATGAGGGTATTATGGTCATTTTACCTATTTTATTTATGTTTCCATTTTTTTATTATTTTTCTTGAATCTTCATCTTCAACCTCATGAACACCAAGAACATGATGAATGTTCATCTTCTACCTCAAGAACACCAAGATTTTAAAACCCAAATCAAACTCAAAAACCAAAAACTTAAATCAAACTCATATCTAAAAACCAAATCCTAACCCATAATTTAGAAACCTATAAATCACACCTACATTTAAAAATCAAAAACCTAAATTAAACCCATATTCAATACCCAAAGTTAAACCCACTTAAAAAAAAGGAAAGAGAGAGAGAGAGAAAGAGAAAGAGAAGAGAGAGAGATACATATCCAAGAGAGAAAAGATAGAGAGATTTAAGATACAAATCTGAGATCGAGAGAGAGAGAGAGAGATCGAGATATATATATATATATAGAGAGAGAGAGATCGAGATATATATATATAGAGAGAGAGAGAGAGAGATACAGAGACAGAGAGATACAGGGACGCAAACTGTTAAACCCCTCTCTGGTGAGGTCGTCTTCTCTGGCGAGCCTATGGTTTACGTCTTCTCTCTCTGTGTATGTCGATCTCTCAATCTATCTCTCTCTCTCTTTGTATCCCGGTCTCTCGATCTCTCTCTGTATCTCGATCTCTCAATCTCTCTCTCTCTCTCTCTCTCTCTTTGTATCCCGATCTCTCGATCTCTCTCTGTATCTCTCTCTCTCTCTCTATTTCCCGATCTCCCTCTCTCTTTATATCTCGATCTCTCTATCTCAGATATGTATCTCAGATCTCTCTCTTCTCTCGATTTATCTCTCTTTCTGAGATCTCTCCCTCTCTTCTTTGGGTTTGATTTTTAAATCTAGGTTTTTTTATTTAGGATTTGTGTCTTGAATGGAATTGATTGCAAATGGAAATGTTTTTTAAATTTGGGTTTGATTTAGGTTTTTGAATATGGGTTTGATTTAAGATTTTGGATTTTTAACAAGTTTGATTTGGGTTTGTTATTGGTGTTCTTGGTGTTCTTTGAGGTAGAAGATGAAGATTCAAGTAAAATAATTTAAAAAATGGAAAAATAAATAAAATAGGTAAAATGACCATAATACCCTCATGCTTAACGGAGGAAATAGACGGCCGTTGGCTCGAGGAACCAAATCCATAACAAAATGCAAATGTGGAGGGTTATCCTTCTATTTTTGAAGTTTAGGGACCAAATCCATAACAAACCACAAACGTGAGGGACCAAATATGTAATTTACTCTATAATAAATTTATAAGACGTTTTTGCGCTTCATAACAAGTTTTAAAAACATTTTTTTTAATACAGTGTCATATTAGCTATTTTATTATGATACTGTTTGAAAATGCGTCCTATAAAAAGATGAATTTATAAGACATTTTTCTAAATAAATAATATGACATTTTATTTAAAAAAAAGTGACAACAAAACTTGTAAAGACATCCAAAAGCATCCTATAAAATTATTGAAACACTTCTATATAGGAAGCTTTATTTTATAGTTCTATAAATTTAAGTTATATAAAGCACTCTATTAATACATTTAGGGGGTGTTTGGTTGGAGGTATTGAGGGGTTTGGAATGTGAATGAGAATGAAAAAATGTTGTTTGGTTTGACATAATATAATGAGCCAATTACTCCAAACCCATTAATTTTCATTCCTGACCAAATTGGGGGGAATGGAAATCTTATTCTCGCTCAGTCACCTTTTCTCATATACCCTTCATCTCTCGATGTTTAATGAAACATATTTTTTATTTTCGTGTTGAACGACACATATTTATATTAAAAAATATTATATAAAATAATTTTTTATTGATTATAGTGGTTTAACCAAACAACATCAATGCAATGCTCATTCCTATTTCCATTCTACTTCATTCTCATTTTCATTTTCATTCATATTCCTTAAAATGAACCAAACACCCCCTTAAATATTTTAGACGTTCTATAAATCAGGTTTTATTATAATGGTACTATTAAATTTGAACAATTTAAAATAGTGTTTTTATTAATGATAAAGACAAACTCATATTTTATTTATGTTATTATTTTTAAATTTACATGTAAAGTTATTTGTTAATTGCTAAAATTTGTCGTTCTTTTTACAAGGTTCAAATATAGTACTTTGAAAATTAAAATTAATATAAATTTATTTGAATTTTAACCTTTCTTTTTGTAACTTTTTTATTCTTAAATTATTTAATTTGTTTGAACCTATTTGTATTTATGTGTTTGAGAGTATATGTTATTTATATAATTTTTAGTGCTATAACACCTAATTATTAGAGTAAACTACGATTTTCGTCCTTGTAGTTTGTTGGTTATAACTATTTTTGTCTTTGGTCTTTAAAAAATTGTTTTTTAGTTCAGGGGTGATTAAGTTATTTGGTCATTTCTAGAGGGTATGTTTTGAAAATAGAAAACCCATAACCTTTGAATTCCTTCTTTCATAATAATTTTGTAATTCATTTCTTAGGCATTGTTTGGTAAAAATAAGATAAAGTACATGTTTGGATGGATATAAGTTAGTTTATAAGCTAGCTTATTAATAATCTATTTGGAGTAGTTTATGAGGAGTTTTTATGACTTTTTCCAGTTATATCTTTGTTAATATTACTTAATATTTTTTAGCTATTAATTATAAATAAATTTTAATCATTAAAAATTAATTGTTACTGATATTAATTATTATTAATTGAAAATTATTAATTAAATTTTAGTTATACATTGATGTTAATTTTTAATTGTTTAGAATTTTTGTTAATCATATTAACTAATTTTATGTTATTGTTTTTTTAATATTAGTCAATATATATTAGTTATCAATTACTATTATTTTTAATTATTATTCAGTTATTTATTACTATTCATATTATATGTTATGGTTGTTTCAAATTATAAGTTAATGATAACACCAATTTTTGGTGTTATTTTCATATCACTAAACAGGTAAAATTGCTTAATTCCAAGTGGAATTAGTGGAATTTTTATAATTTAATTAAAGTGTTTCAGGAATTGCATCATGTAATGAGCTAGCCAAGAATGAGTGCGAAAAGTAAGTTTTCCGAATGATAATCAATCATAATTTCCCTCAAGTTCCAAACCACGGTCTAGGTTTGGGGTGATCATCTATTCTCACTGTGTACTAATACTTCCATTGAATTGCAGGAAACACCCGAAAACTCGATCCACTACCACCATACCCTCAAGATGGAGAGGAAGAAGATGCTAGAGTACAAGCACATATTCCACGAGACATACTCTCTGCATCATCTCGCACGAACACGGGTAAAGCATCTACTATCTCTTTTATGTTGCATAAATTTGCCATCTTATTGCTTGTACAACCTTTCACAAACTCAAACCGAGCTTGCACATTGGGGACAATGTGCCAGTAAGGTTTGGGGTTGTAGACTCGGGCATACTATCGGGTATTCCATGGTATTGCACTTTAATTGCGTAATCAACACAGGTTTGTCAAGCATATCATAAATGTTAAGTTATTTTTTGTAGGATAGTAGACATCGGAATTCATGAAACACCTAGGCATTTTGATAACTTTACATTATTCTGAGAATCTAGGAGCGAAGATATAGTACTAAAAATAATTAGGAAATTGCACGAATATGGGATATTAGTGGAGACCACCCGAGATAAATTTGAACCCAATAACATACAATTTATTGCGAGAGAATTATGCACTTAAATCATATACACTTATTCGGATTCTTTGTCGTGATTATAGTTTGATCTCACTATAATATTGCATTGGGTAGCAAAGACGATCATAAGGATATTAAGTGTCAAATTCTGTTTTATCTGAATTACAGACCTTAAGAGATGATTCCAGGCATTGTGTGTGAAATAAATATTGAATTCTTTTATCTTACGTTCCTTTCTATTGTGTGCACCTAAGCCCTTTTGCAGCCATACAGTGATTAATTTCTTTCTTAACCCAATTATCTAACCCCAACCTAATTGATAGCCTACCCGCATCCGAACATGTGTCAGATAATGAACAACCGGTAGGAAACAACGGGAATGGGTAGAAAAAAGCAAAAAAAGATAATGAAAGTGGGTTCTAGAAAGAACGATAAGGCCAAAATGGGTCTAATAGCTGCCAAAAAAAACATCAGCAATAAAGGTTATGAAATTAGAAAAATGAATAAAGGAAAAGAAAAACATGAAAGGAAACACCAATGTAAAGGAACATGATGGGAAATATAGTAAAAAGAGAGAAACTAGTCGAAAGGGATGGGATAAATCTGGTTGTTCATTCAATGACACATTGAGGATTTTAATCCGTTTACCATCGTTTCTTAACCATAAGCCTAGACCCATTACAACCTTTACAAAGACTTGGATGATCTTGTGGAAAGTGTTGGAGGATAGACAGAATAGCGCTAATAGTCCCAGTCTTGTTACTTGATTCCTTCTGAGATCACTTCTTTGTACATTTGTGCGTTTTTCTTGTTTAGTTGCTCATGCTAATATCTTGTGAAGTTTTGTACATAAACTCCAAAGTTATGAACATCATGTGTGACAACCTAGGGTTCGAGCGTAAAGAGAGTATCCCGTGAGGTTGGGTCGAGGCGAAATCCGCCCCAAAAAATGTGAAGACTGGGTTGTGATTAGGTATGGTGTCACTGTTCTTAGTTCGATATTCAATGTTTATGACTCTAATACCTTTGTTGAATAGTGAATACCGGTTGTCGCATCCACTTATATTTTTATTGCTTGACACCCATGATTGCTACCCGATAGATATACCCATGGTCCGTTTCTTTTATAATTGCATGTTTGGTTTAAGTTTGTGTTTTTATTGACGCTAATTTGCTTGGGGACAACCAACGCTCGGTTTGGGGTTGTTGATAACACCAATTTTTGGTGTTATTTTCATATCACTAAACGGGTAAAATTGATTAATTCCAAGTGGAATTAGCGGAGTTTTTATAATTTAAATCAAGTGTTTCAGGAATTGCATCATGTAATGAGATAGCCAAGAATGAGTGCGAAAAGTAAGTTTTCCGAACGATAATCGATCATAGCTTTCGTCAAGTTCCAAGCCCGAGAAATGACCGATTGAGAAAGGGAAGTTAAGAAGAAAATCAATTTCCATGTAGGCTAAAATCAGTGGCTGAAGTGACTTTGAAGTGAGTTGCTGAAGCTGAACTAACTTGCAACACACCAGAATGAAAAAAATGGCTACTTTCATTTTAGTTGTTGATGCTGAACTCACGAACAACCTACCAGAAGGGTGTTGTACGTTTTTAACCCTTATCTCTTAGGGTTTTGATTCATTTTTCATGTCATTCTCCAATTGACGGATAGGGTGCAACAAGAGACGACTCGGGGCGATTTTGGCAAGTGAAGAACACTGAATTGAAGCTCGGAAACGATTGGGGAAGCGATTCTTACTCCAATTTCTTCCAATTCTTTGTTGGTATTACATAAACAAAGGGAGTTTTTCAATCTTTGATGTTTGAGAGAACTTTTCTTAGATCTATGACTTCTTCTACTATTTTCTTATTTAATACCCCCAACATGAACTAATCTTTAGATGTTGGGGGTTGGTTTGACTTTGGTTTAAGCATATGAACATGTAACTTGGGATTTTTATCAGTTTTTCCTAATTAATGAAGCATATGATTTATGTTTTAATGCTTTTGTGAGTCTGATCAACTTTCATCTGATTTGTTCGTTACAAATTAAATTCGAAAGAATTAATTGTTAACAAGAACTAGAATTATATGCCTAAGGTGAGAAATTGGATAGAGATTACCAACTAAACCTTAGTATTGCTATAATATATGGAACTTAATGTGTTTTGAACTCATGTGTTAAGATCGAGAGATGAGACTTGTGTTTTCAAAATAAAATCCGTTGTTGCTTGAGAAAGAACAACAGTGATTTTACATATTAGATTTTCATTAAAGGGTTTAACTGATAGTTATCTTCAAGAATCTTGTTCATTAGTGAGAACCATAGGATTTCCGACCCTCAACTACTTTTCTCCATAAAAAGTTCCATAGTCGTTGTTTGAAGAGTGTTTTTAATTCTTTTTATTAGTATTCAGTTATTTATTCCCAAAAGTTCAATCTTTTGGACCGTTCAGTTAATAGTGAATATAGTAATTGTGATACTCAGTTCCTAGTTCCCTTGGTTCGATACTCGTACTTCCGAGTACATATTACTTGATTCAACCTGTACACTTGCTGTTAGATTAGGGGGTGTAAACCCTCCTATCAAGTTTTTGGCGTCGTTGTTGGGGAACTAGTTTGCACTGATAGCACTACCAGTTATAAGCGCTATTACATTGGACATTTTATTATGGTTTATTCTATTTTCCGCACATTCCTTGATCCTCTCTTTTCCATGTTTCAAATTTATAAAAAAAAATCATATAATGGGAGAGGAAGCACCAGCAAGAGTGCCGATGAGATCGTTTGCCAATCCGAATGTGGTAGTCCTCAACAGAGGCGTTCAAGCCCCTACGATAGAAGAAAACAACTTTGAGATAAGGTATGGCACGATCCAAATGATACAACAAAATCAGTTTGGTGGAGCACCAACAGAACACCCTCATGGACATCTCCGTACGTTCGAAAAAATCTGTAACACAGTTAAGATTAACGGAGTGTCAGATGATGCAATCAAACTGAGGTTGTTCAACTTCTCACTACAGGGAACGTCACAAATATGGGAAGAGATCCTACCAACTAATCAGATCCGTACATGGGCAGACATGGCTGCAGCGTTCTGTAACACCCTCAAATTTGGAAAGAACGACTAATTAAAACTTTCAACAATACCTTAAAGGGGAATAAAATCCCTTACTAATAGTCCATAATTGAAATACAATTTCTAGATTGAACCATCAACAAAATTTACTATAACCCAACAACAATCGCTATCTCCAAATATAAATGCAGAAGTCTTCATCAAGCTAAGCACCTCTTCGAGCACACAACCAGCACTCATCGCTTCACAGGAATGCTAGAACTATTTCCCAAGGTGGAACCTGATGCACATGCCGACAAATAAAAAGGTTAGGCTAATGCCTAGTGAGTTCAAGAGTTTATATCATGATTATAAAGAAAACGTAAAATGGAAATCTTATAACTGATAATCATGATCCGTTAAAATGATTTACTTTAAAATAAGTGAACAACTCATTTGCCAATAATATGCATTTTATGGATGGACGCCTCAACGCCAAAACATTCTTTCATGAAATCATGCAATCCAACACTTACTCAAAACGAGAATAATGGTAATGCTCCAATAATGACATTTGAATAAACTTTATAAAAACAAACGACCAAAATGTGAGTAAACTCAAGTCTCTAAAATTATAGCATAAGGGAGATCACCCCAAATCTCAAGCGTCACTGAAAACGAGGATAAAACCAAATACCTCAAAACAACACCACTCGGTGACGGGGGAATCCCGAATTCCAAGGCTAGTGGCGGAACACAAAAGTAGGCGACATTCCAAGTTATTGAGCTCACCATACTAGGATCAAGGTCGTGAACACGCCGGCTCAAATAAAGATGTGGGGGGATGACACCCAATGATCCTAGTCATACTCATTCACTAGGATTTACATTTACGACCCACGGCTAGTAACCGGTCTCACATAACCGTACCAAGTTTCCCTCTAGGATCCAATGTCTCAACTAGCTACAAATGGGAAGTGACTATCCCATAAAAACAGGCTCAAAAATTAAATTGCGGATCCATGTCGGGTCTTGGACTCCACGAGCCCTCACCGTATTATCCTCGATATCCCAAGACTAATTCTGACACCAACATATAAATAATAGCCCTTTTTCCTTTTTAAAATAGTAATGACCGACTTATATGCCTATGGATCCACTGCATTACAGTCTAAACAGTACATGACTCCAATTGAATGACCAACGCACTCAAAACATGCAATTTTCAAATGATGCGCATTAACCGCCATCATACTCGGTATTTCACAACGGGCTATTAAACCGGACCGAAGTCCTAAAGACTCATTTATTTTTAAATATGCATTTCCAAGTTTAACTGCTGATAAGAACGGAAATCATAAAATGAGACTATACACTTTCTTTCAAGTACTTCACATAATTGTGCAAGTGATACTTCATAAAACATTCCATTTCATGAATGATGCATAAAACCCGAAAAACAATTAAAAGTGTATTTCTTTGACCAAAGATCTATTTATGCAATAAATCATCAAAACACATTCGTTTGTGACCCTTTATCAGAATGCCCAAAATCCCAAATGTGTTGTTATACAAAGTTTAATAAGTTAAATACCTCAAATAATCAAAGATCAACAAATAACCCAACATTTGATAATTTCATGTAAAACACATAAACACTTTAAAATGGACATTTTGTCATGTACACCGTTTTCACAAATCAACTTGAACTCACCTTGCTAGATTTAGGCTAAATCTAGATTTTACCCACTTAGAGCTTTCCTTGAAGAACTTGATTCTTCAAACCAAATCTTCCAAAACCTAGATCCACAAGGTTCCAACCATAAATATACATTTTCCGCCATAAATAATCATAATCAACCACAAAGAATCGTTTCCCAACCTTATACATGAATACCTCAACTGATACCGAAACCCTAACTTCCATAAATGAAGAGAATAGAAAATTACCTTAACCCAAGCTTGAATCCACCAATCAAAACACCTCTAGTTCACCAAAATGGTTACAAATCTCCCATCTACGAAAGGGAGAACAAAGGGTGGATGAAACCCTAGAAAACTTTGGGGAAGAAGATGAAGAGGGAGAGATGAGGAGCTTACCACCACAAAATACTATTTTATACTCCAATAAACTTCCAATACCTTGCTAGATCCTTGAATATCTCTAAAAAACGAAACTGTGGCAACTTGAATCACTGAAATCGGAGTTGGGATGAAGAAGATATGAAGAAATGAAGTTTTGGGTGAAAATGAGGCTGAAATCAGGTTTTAACCCGTGTTGTTGCTTCTGATGCTGAGCACGACCCGTGCCACTTTTGTGAAGGAATTGACACGACCCGTGCGCCCTGCAAACCATGAAAAATATGCTCGAACACTGTTTTGGTCATAACTTCTTCGTTATAGCTCCGTTTTCGCTCCGGAGAGAGCCGTTGGACTCGTAATTGAATGCTTCATCTATTAAGACTATAAAATCAAGGATTCAAGCCCAAAATCAAATATATTATTTTTCCTTAATATATCGGTTTCTGTATTAACTTGAAATGATACCTTTCGAAAATTGGGGTGTTACACGTTCCGTGATCATCGCATTCCGCACTTTCCGGAATGTGAGGTTTATTATATTTTCCGCACATTCCGTGATCCTTTCTTTTCCCTGTTTCAGATTTATAAAAAAAATCATATAATGGGAGAGGAAGCACCAACAAGAGTGCCGATGAGATCGTTTGCCAATCCGAATGTGGTAGTCCTCAACAGAGGCGTTCAAGTCCCTACGATAGGAGAAAACAACTTTGAGATAAGGTATGGCACAATCCAAATGATACAACAAAATCAGTTTGGTGGAGCACCAACAGAACACCCTCATGGACATCTCCATACATAAAAAAAAATCTGTAACACATTTAAGATTAACGGAGTGTCAGATGATGCAATCAAACTGAGGTTGTTCAACTTCTCACTAAAGGGAACATCACAAATATGGGAAGAGAGCCTACCGACTAATCAGATCTGTACATGGGAAGACATGGCTGCAGCGTTCCTACAAAAATTCTTTCCACCGGGTAGGACAACTCAGTTAATGGTCAAAATAACCTATTTTGCTCAATGGGACCAGGAGACACTCTACAAGGCATGGGAGAGAGATAAGGACATGATGAAAAAATGTCCTCATCATGGTTTACATGGTTGGGTCATCATCCAGACCTTCTTTGGTGGACTTCACCTGCAATACAAGAATGATATCACGGCTGCAGCAGGTGGGGATCTAATGAACAAAATGTATGAAGAATCGGTTGAACTGATAGAGTATCTGGTCGAATATAGCTATGCCACTCCAAGGTCTTCTATTAGATGGGTAGAAAGTATTCATGAGTCTGAAGAACTGAAGATAATAAAAGCACAACTAGCCGCCATCACCAATCAGTTGAAGGGAGTTTCTATCCAACCTCCACCCCTTAATGAGGGAGGAATTCCGGACTTGTTCCCAACTTCTCAAGAACCTGAATAGGTTCGATTTTTACAAAACCGGAACAATCGTCCTAGGAATTACCCCTTCTCAAATACTTACAATGAAGGATGGAAGAAGCATCCCAACTTTTCATGGACTCAACAGCAAAATCCACCTAAGGAGACTATAGGACAACAACAACAACAATACAGTAACAATTCTAAGTTTTCATCTTCTTCCCAATCTGATAATGTTTATCGTCCTCCAGGTTACCATCAGAGAAAGTTTGACGAAGGACAATCTGGAGAGAAGAAACCGGGACTGGAATATGTGATGATGAAATTCATGTTAAAGATGGACAACACTATTGAGGGGATTACATCTTCTGTAAAGCACACTAGTAAACACAGTGAGTACTGTGAAGGCGACAACTGATCAAAATACAACTTCAATTCAGCTCCTAGAGAGGCAAGTGGAACAAATAGTTGAAGCCCTACAATCCCGCTCAGGGACAATTCCCTAGTTAGACTGAAAGAAAACCGAGAGAGCATTGTAATGCCATTCATCTGAGGAGTGGCAAATATTTGATAAAGGACCTTACCTGAGAGCATGTGGAGATTGAAGAAGTAGAGGCTGAAGATGTTGGGACGAAAGATGGGGTAACTACTGCTATTATTGATCAAAATGAGCCAAAGGAAAAATGTGTGACACCTCCATCAAAGCCGATTGTCAACCTGTATGTGCCACCTTTACCTTTTCCGAATCGGTTGAAGGCACACGAGGATAAGGAACAATTCAAGAAATTTCTTGAGATTTTCAAGAAGTTACACATCAATATTCCATTTGCAGAGGCACTTGCACAAATGCCAACACAACTAAAGTTCATGAAAGACATCTTGTACATGAAGAGGAGGATTGAAGATCAGGCAACAATCCATTAGCTAGTTTTTGCGAAAAGTGACTTATCCATCAGCTAGCTTACCAGCTACCAGCTAGCTTATCAGTGATCAGCTAGCTTATCGGTCATCAGCTAGCTTATCAGCTAGTTTTCCAAACATAGTCTTGTTGGGTTTGGGGACATTTGTCCAGTTTTGATAGCTCAATGTAGAGCTTTGGTTACGATATTGGATGAGGAACTCAACATAAGGACCCTATGTGGTTGAAGTTGACATTCTGTGGGTGTACGTTTAAAGCTACCAAGCCTGACATCCTTTGCCTTTGGAATCATTACGTCCGATGATGGAACAACTAGTTTTCCACATCGAGGCACGGTTAGGCATCGGATGTGGTATAAGTCCTACGTGCTAGTACATGCCATTGGATGATGATAACTCAATGTATAGACCTAGAGGGGTTGAAGTTGACATTTCGTGGGTGTACGTTTAAATCTATCGAGTCTGACATCCAATGCTTGAATTTGTTTTTATGACTTGGTTTTAACAACATAGTATGTGGCTTACTTTGTGTACTGCTACATTATATGAAATTGGGTCTCCCCCGTCACCGAAAGGTGTTGTTTTGGGTATGGAGTTTTAGTATCCATGTTTTCGGTGACGTTTTACATTTATGGATTTCTACCCGTGATTTGTTGAGTTGAGTATAATGCCCCACCTGTGTATTGGGTGTTTCGGGTTATAATGTTTTATCCGCGTTTTTCATAACCGAGAGTTGATTTATATTCACGTTTTGAGTGAGTCTTGGGTTGAATTTACCTTATGAAAGTATGTTTTGCATTGGAGCGTTCATCTTTGAAAATGTGTATTATTGGAAACAAGTCTTGTCATATTTTAAAGTAAACCATTTGAAGGATTATCATTTTAAGTGGTGATCATTCCTTTTTAAAGTACACTTAATCATGTTAAAAACTCTTGAACTCACTAGGCGTTAGCCTAACCTATTTATTTGTCGGCATGTGCAACAGGTTCTGGTTGGGATTAGTGCTAGTAACAATGCAAATAGAGGAGTGCTAGTTGTGTGCTCGAGGAGTGATTAGCTTGTTGAAGTCTTCCACATTTGTTTTGGGAAGGGCAACTTATGTTTGGAGTTAAGTAACACCCGACTTCGGTTTAGTCCTTGTATATTGTTAGAATTTATAATTGTTGAGGTTAATTATAGAATTTTAATTTCAGCTATATTGAGTTCTGATTTGTAGGAGTGTTGGGAATTACAGAATTGCACAAGTATGGTTAATGCTGCTAGCACAACATGGTTACGACTTCTGAGAAAAGTTACTACTGCTGAACCAGATTAATACTGCTTGATGAAGTTACTACTGCTAAGCAAAGTTAGTACTGCTAAGCAAAGTTAGTACTGCTGTGTATTAATACTGCTCATGAAGATAGTGCTGCTTATGGGATGAAGACTTCGTATGGCAATGATGACAACTGTATTGATTAAAGATATTCTTGGAAGGCTTGGAGATAACTATGGAAGATTATACTGAAGATCTTTTATATTTTGTAATTATCTTTTATCTTTAGTATATGTATAGAGTTAGTCTGAATAGTTAGAGAGACAATATTCTGAGTTTTTGTTTTTGATAGAGAGAATTAACCTCAAGGTTTAGAATCCTAGTTCTAGAGAAATAGAATTCGTATTGGTGAGCCTGTTCATCAATATTGAGGTTTTGTGTGAAATCTTGTAGCTTTAAATCATTCAATAAAGTTTACAAGATTGTGATTTCTGATTCACTGTTACATTGATCTTTGAATATTAAAGTGTTATTCCGCAAACTCCTTTAATATTGTTTTTGAGTTCATTATTCTTGTTAAGAATTAGATCCTGACAAGTGGTATCAGAGCAAGTATTCTCAGAAACCTTCATTCATCATGGAAAACACAGTTGAATCAAACAGTACTCTTGTCTCAAAAGTTCCAATGCTCAGATCTAATGAGTTTGATATGTGGAAGATTAGGATCAAGCAATACATTCTCCTCATAGATTATTCTATGTGGGACATCATTGAGAATGGCCCATCTGATGAAGGAAAGATTGGTGCAGATGGAAAAAGAATCCCACCAAAGACGGATGCAGAAAGGAAGACAAGGCAGACAGAGATGAAAGCCTTGAGCACTCTGCTCTTGGCTATTCCCAATGAGTATCAACACCAATTCTGCAATTGCACTGATGCACAGATGCTTTGGAATGCCCTAGAGAAGAGATTCTTTGGTACCAAAAGTACCAAGAGAAATCAGAAGGCAATATTGAAGCAACAGTATGAAAACTTTATGTCAACTAAGAATGAGTCCATAACTCAAACTTTTGACAGGTTTAATAAGCTGATTGGTGAACTAGCTACTGTGGGAGTACAGATTGATCAAGATGATGTAAACAGAAAGTTCTTAAGGTCCCTTGGAGATGAATGGACCATGTATACTGTTTCATTCAGACATAATGAACAATTGGAAGAAAAGGAACTGGATGATCTGTACAATGATCTGAGAGTGTTTGAATCTGAGGTGGAGGCAAAGAAAAAGCCTACTGGGTATGTTCATAATGTTGCACTCCTATCAGCATCAATTGATTCTACTGCTAACCCTGAATCAGTTAATGCTGCTAATGGAGTAAATCAAGAAAAAGGCATTGAATCTGTCTTTGAAGCTTTTCTTTCCAGCCATGGAAACTCCTCTTTAATCAATGATGACTTGGAACAACTTCATCCTGATGATCTTGAAGAGATGGATATTAAATGGCAGATGGCCATGCTGTCTATGAGGGTGAAGAAGTTCATCAAGAGGACTGGGAGGAACAACTTCTCCCAAAGAAGAGAAGATGGAGCAGGCTTTGATAAGTCAAAGGTGGAGTGCTATAAGTGTCATCTAAAGGGACACTTTGCCAGGGAATGCAGAAGTGGAGTGTCTCACAACAACCACCAACAAGCTCAGACTGGAAGCTTCAACCAGAACAGAAACTTTGCTCAAGCCCTTGTTTCTCAACAAGGAATGGGGTTTGACTGGAGTGATCAAGCAGAAGAGGCTATTCAAAATCAAGCTCTCATGGCAGAGGTATCTGATCTCCCAACTGAGGTACTTTCTAATCTCTGTTCTCAAACCTGCATTGACACTGTTAAAAGGTATAGGGATCACAACCAGAATATGAGTGATGACCTTAAGAGGTTAGAGAAAGATATAAAAGACTATGTGAGAATTGTTGAGTGGTTTGAGGAACAAATTAAAGGTTTCCAAGCCAATGAACTTCAACACACATATGATACCAATTACTGGAAGTGGGAGAAGAATGATCTAGAACTCCAACTGACAAAGTCCAAGGAGGAGAATGAAAAGTTGAGAGGAGAGCTAGCCAAAGTTAAGCTGGATGTGGAAAAGTTTTCCAATGCTTCTAAAGCAATGGACTCTTTACTACAAACTCAGTTTCATGACAAACTGAGAAGAAGAATTGGGTACAAAACCACACCACCACCATACAACAACAACTACATCCCTCCTATATCAGACTTGCTAGAGACCAAGGATAAGAAGGACCTGCCTGAGGGAGCCACTGAGATAGATCCCTTAGATGAAGTAGTTGTTGAGGACAAAACTGAGAAAGAAGCTGGTAAGAGTAAGAATGATACTGTGAGTGGTGAGATTCCCTTAGAAAATAATATTATCACCAATGAGGACTGTGGAAGGGCTTGGATCAAATCCAATGACATAGAGAAGACTGAGGGAAAGTCTAGAAAGGTCCATTACAAGCAGACCACAGTTGTGAATCCTGTTCCTTGCAAACAGTGTGCATGTAATAAGGATGAGCCCCTAAAACATGATAAAAAGAGGGGAAATCAAAGGAATTGGAATAATCAGTGGGCTCAGAAGCAAGGAGTTGATCTGAGTAAAATCATCAGACCAAAACCGTGTTTCATATGTGGCAAATTGAATCACCTTGCCAAGCACTGTTACTTTAATCCTGTTAACCAAAGGATGACTTTTCAAAGATCTATGCAAAAACCCTTTGGTTATAGGAAGAATGAAAGGAACCATGTGGCTAAGAAACCTGTTAAATCTAAAAGCCACATGAAGAAAAAGACTGTGAAAGAAAGTGTTAAGATGTGGATTCCTAAAAGCACTAAAACTGTTAGTACTGCTACCACAAATAGTGCTGCTGACAATGATAGTGCTGCTAGAAGCAATACTACTGCTACCAATGTTAGTGCTGCTGACATTGTTAGTACTTCTTCAAATGTTAATATTGCTAACTCTGTTAGTGCTTCTAACAAGGTTAGTACTGCTAAACCTGTTAGTGCTGCTAACTCTGTTAGTACTTCTAAAATTAGTACTGCTTCTAGTGTTTGTGCTGCTAGACCTATTATCTTGACAAAGTACTCCAGTAAAGAGTGCTATGATTTTAAAAATCTCATCAAAAAGGAATGTAAATACTTTGATGAGAAAGGGAGACCCAAGACCACGTTGGCTTGGGTTCCCAATCAATACTAATTGTTTTATTCTATGTGCAGGGCAACCAACAGCTCAAAGGAAAGAGCATCTGACATGTTGATAGTGGTTGCTCTAGGCACATGACAGGGAACATGGCTTGCCTCAAGAATTTCAAGAAAATTGATGGAGGACATGTTGCCTTTGGTAATACTCCATATGGAGGTAAGATCAGTGGTAAGGGAGATGTAACAAATGGTAAAATGACCTTTGAAGATGTGTTCTATGTTGAGCAGTTAAGGTACAACCTGTTAAGTGTATCACAGGTTTGTGACAAAAAGCATAGTATATTGTTCACAGATACAGAATGCATTATCCTTGCTCCTGGATTCAAGGTAGTTGATGAAAAGATGATACTACTAAGAACTCCCAGAAAGGATAATGTCTATTGTTTGGATATGGAAAGTGTTTCAACTAATTCATCCCTAAATTGTCTTGTTTCAAAAGCATCTTTGGATGAATCATCACTGTGGCACAGAAGGATGTGTCACATGAACTTCAAAACAATGAATAAACTTGTTAAAAACAACCTTGTAAGAGGTTTGCCTTCAAAAGTCTTTTCATGTGATGATCATTGTGTTGCCTGTCTCAAAGGCAAACAACACAAAACTTCTCATAAGTCTAAAGAGTTGAACACAATCTCTAATTCTCTTCAGTTGTTGCATATGGATCTGTTTGGTCCTACAAATGTTATGAGTATAGGCAAGAAATCATACTGTTTAGTTATTGTTGATGATTACTCTAGATTTACTTGGGTATATTTTCTAAGGACTAAGGATGAGACAAGTGGATTGATCAAATCCTTTATTCTAAGAATTGAAAACCAAACAAATCAAAAGGTAAAAGTCATTAGGTCAGACAATGGTACTGAATTTAAAAATCATGACCTAAACACCTTTTGTGAGGAAAAAGGAATTGAGAGTCAATACAGTGCTCCTAGGACTCCACAACAAAATGGTGTTGCTGAGAGAATGAATAGGACACTGATTGAAGCTGCTAGATCTCTGTTAGCTGATTCAAAACTTCCTATTACTTTCTGGGCTGAAGCAGTTAATACTGCTTGCTATGTCCAAAACAGAGTTCTAGTGGTCAAGCCTAAAAACAAGACACCATATGAGCTTTTAAATAAAAGAAAACCATTTATTGGATTTTTCAAACCTTTTGGGTGTCCTTGTACCAGTCTCAATACCAAAACTCACTTAGGAAAGTTTGATAGCAAGGCAGATGATGGTTTTCTTGTTGGCTACTCATCTCAGAGTAAGGCCTACAGAGTATTTAATTCTTCTTCTAGAATAATTGAGGAAAGTGACAATGTCAAATGCAATGAGAACACACCAAATCCTATTGGTTCAGGTCCTCAGTGGTTGTTTGACATTGATTCACTAACTAACTCTTTGGGTTTCAGTAGTGATGATCATGCAAGTTCAGGAAGTGGAGGATCAGGGGATGCACAAGTACAAGACATTATTCCTCAGTCTGTGATCTTTCCCATACCTACAATGGAACCTGTTGAAATCTGTGAAAAGGAGACTGTTACTGAACCAAGTCAGAGTGAAGAAGAAAGAAGAGATGAGGAGAATCCAGAGCATGAAGAGCCAAAAGTAGCTGATGAGATCCCCTCAGCTGACTTAAATGATTCCAATCTAGAGGTGGGAATCAATGAAGAACCTAGTCATCAGACTAGAACTCAAAAGAACCATCCTCCAGAGCTGGTAATAGGAGACATCTCTTCTCCTATGGTAACTAGAAATCAAAGCAGACTTCAAGAGTTGCAGGATCAGCAACATACAGTACTCTCTTGCTTTCTATCTCAGATTGAGCCTAAGAAGGTTTATGATGCAATGAAAGATTCCAGTTGCATAGAAGCCATGCAAGAAGAGTTACTACAGTTCAAATTGCAAGAAGTTTGGGACTTGGTGGACCTTCCAAAAGGTCATAGAGCTATTGGTACCAAGTGGATTTTCAGGAATAAAAAGGATGAGAGAGGAATAGTCATCAGAAACAAAGCAAGGCTTGTGGCACAAGGGTACACTCAGGAAGAAGGCATAGATTATGAAGAAGTTTTTGCTCCAGTTGCAAGGGTAGAGGCAATTAGGCTATTTCTAGCCTATGCCTCATACATGAAGTTCAAGGTATATCAAATGGATGTGAAGAGTGCCTTTCTATATGGTACAATTGATGAAGAAGTATATGTCTGTCAGCCCCCTGGATTTGAAAATCCATCATATCCTGACAGAGTATACAAACTGAAGAAAGCACTTTATGGTCTATATCAAGCCCCAAGAGCATGGTATGATACACTGTCTACCTATCTCTTAAAAAATGGGTTTGAAAGGGGAATAATTGACAAGACCCTCTTCATTAAAAGAAGTAAGAAGGACATCCTACTTGTTCAGATCTATGTGGATGACATCATTTTTGGATCCACAAAAGATCAGATGTGTAGAGACTTTGAAAAGTTGATGCACAAGAGCTTCAAAATGAGTTCAATGGGTGAACTCAGCTTCTTCCTTGGGCTTCAAGTAAAACAACAGAAAGATGGGATCTTCATAAGTCAATCAAAGTATGTGAAAGACATCCTGGATAAGTATGGTTTAACAGACTCAAAGCCAGCAAGCACACCAATGGAGACTCATAAACAGATCACTGCTGATCTTGAGGGGGAGGATGTTGATGTCCATCTATATAGATCAATGATTGAATCTCTCATGTATCTCACAGCCTCAAGACCAGACATCATGTTTCTAGTGTGTGTTTGTGCCAGATTCCAAGTCAAGCCAAAGCAGTCACATCTACAAGCAGTTAAAAGGATTTTCAGATACTTAAGAGGGCAACCTAGATTAGGTCTATGGTATCCTTATGAATCCAACTTTGACTTGATTGCATATTCAGACAGTGACTTGGGAGGTGCTAATATGGATAGAAAGTCTACTTCAGGGGGATGTCAGCTTTTGGGTGCAAGACTAGTATCTTGGCAGTGTAAGAAGCAAACCACAGTGTCCTTATCAACAACAGAAGCTGAGTACATTGCTGCTGCAAGTTGCTGCTCTCAGGTTCTATGGATTCAGAATCAAATGATGGACTATGGGGTAACCTTTCTTCACACCCCAATCTTCATTGACAATAGCAGTGCTATAAGCATTGTTAACAATCCAGTCAAGCACTCCAAAACAAAGCACATTGAGATAAGGTATCACTTTATTAGAGACTGTAATGAAAAGAAGCTTATTCAAGTTGCTAAAGTTCATACTGACAACCAGTTTGCTGATCTATTCACTAAAGCTTTTGATGTGGGTAGATTCACTTTCTTGGTCACAAGTGTGGGCATGATCAACTCTGAATAAGCTCATGTTTTAAAAAGTGTTTACATACCTGTTATTTGTTATTCTTTGGTGCTACTAATCATCTTTCTCAGGAAGTTATTACCTTGCTCAAACTTTAACAGTGTAAGTACAGTTAATGCTGCCAGTGCAGTTTTAATAATGCCAGTGCAAAATTAATACTGATAGTTAGTTAATACTGCTCTCAGTTAATACTGCTAGTTAGTTAATACTGCTAGTTAGTTAATACTGCTAGTTAGTTAATACTGCTAGTGGTTAATACTGCTCTCCGTTAATACTGCTAGTTAGTTAATAATGCTTCTGTCCCGAATCGTATAAATACCCTTTTTGCCCGCCTAAAAGCTCATAACGACTCTTTGAATACTATTCATCTTCTCTCTAATCCTTTTTCTCTCAAGCACCTAGTAAGTTTCAGGCAAGAACACTCAAGCTCGATGGCATCCATGGCGTTCATTGATGAGCACAACGAAATCGCAATGCTTCAAAAGCCGAAGCAGGCTGATGGATTTCACCAGATAGTCGATTTTCTCAAGACAAGCCATATCGCGTATGCTCTTACAGTGTCACCATCCATCTACATTGAGCACCAGAAACAATTCTGGGCAAATGCCACCATTGTTACTGAAAATGGTGTGCAAGTTATCAAGACAAGGGTGTGTGACAAACCCTTGACAGTTTCTGAAGAGGTAATTCGCATCAGTCTACGTCTAAACGATGCCTCAGGTATCTCATCTATCTCTAATGATGATCTGTTTTCAACTCTTACTAGAATGGGGTATGGAGGCCCATTGGGTGTTTTCAAGTTCTCAAAAGCAAAATTTTCTCCCCAATGGCGTTTCTTTGTCCATACCCTTATGCATTGTATTTCCAAAAAGACTACTGGATGGAGTGAGTTCAGTAGTACCATTGCTTATGCTTTGGTTTGTTTGGCCACTGCCAGAAAGTACAATTTTTTCAAAAATGATTTTCAATGACCTTGTGTCAAACTTGGGAAATAAAAAGAGTTTCTATATGTACCCAAGATTTGTCCAGGCAGTTATAACCAATGAATTGATGGATATGCCTCAATTTAATGAGGTATATGTAACTAAAATCCCCAAAGGCAAGGTCTTTTCAAATATGAAGAGATCTTCATTGGACTCGGAAGGAGTTGACACCCCATTGTTCTCTACAATGATGGTGGTGTCCCACAATCCAGAAGGTATGGCTTCAGGGTCAAGGCCCTCATTAGACCATCCCACTGAAAGCCAATCCCAACCTTCAATAAGCATATCAATCCCTCAGTCCCTTCTTCAAAAACCAACTTCACCAATCACCAATACATACATTAGGAAAAAGGTAAAGAAGGCTCCTTCCCTTCTTGTACCTTCACCCACAGAGCCTTCAAGCCATCTAATGGAGAATTCTCCATTAGAGAATATCTATAGGGAAACCACAGGGGTGTCTCCCAACCCCAAGGAGGTGATCACTGAGGAGATGCATGAGCATATGGGTGCAAAGACTGCCACTACTCCTGCTAGCACAGAGGAGGCCAGTGGCAACATCAATAAGACCTTCCCCATGGCAACTTTGGGTGAGAAATCATCCAAAGGTCCTAGGTGCCAAGAAACCAAGGGGGTAGCAGGTGCTTCTACTAGGCAGAAGACCTATACTACAAAAAGATCCAATGATCCTCCAAAGGTAGTAAACACACCCAAAGGAGGTGAGGACAGATATGACTACAATGAATTGATGGAAACAATGGGCAACATTAATCTGGATGTCATTAAGAAAGGCAAAGACATAGAAGAAATGAAAATGGTAATTCTGTCTCAACAAGTACATATTACCAAATTGAAGAAAATGGTGACAAAATTGGTGCAAAAGAAGAGGAGAAGGCAGTTTGTTTTGAAGAAGAGGAAAAATGCTAATGATGCTTTCAACAAGGGGGAGAATCAAGAGGCTGAAGCAGAGAAGGAAAGTACATCTGGGATAGGATTTGAGTTTGAGGGGGAGAAAGCTGCAGAAACAGAAGCACAAACAGCAGAAATAGATGAGGTTCAAGTAGCAGCAGTAACAGAACAAATAGCAGCAGTAACAGGGTTATCTGTTGAAGAGTTGGAAATAACAGAAACATTGGTAAAAGCCAAGAATGACACTCCTAAGGCTACTCAAAAGGCCAAGGGAGTGGTCATTAAAGAAGGGGGCCTTTCAAAGAAAATAAAGTAGTTAGACAAGTTTGAAGGATGTAAAGGGAAAGGGAAAGATGGTTGAACCTGAACAACCTTCAAAGAAGAAGAGTCAGATTGAGTTAGATGAAGAAGTGGCAAAGCAGCTTCAAGCAGAAATAGAAAAGGAGGAACAATTACAATCTGAAAAAGACAGGGAGCTTGCACTGAATATGGCTAAAAAGCTAAATGAAGAGTATCAAAAGAGCATGCAAACTGTAGTTGAAGCCAAGAAAATACCAGTCAAAAGAATGCCAATTAAAAAGCAGAAAAGACAACCTTCTAAGACCTTTTTGGCCAATCAGGAAAGAAGAAAAATGATCAATTTCCTGAAAGGTTCAATTGGTGTCAAATGAGAGATGTTTACTAATATGGCATACAGTCAAGTTGAGGAGCTCTATAAAAAGGAAATGGCTAAGCTTTAAGGGGACTCCTCACAAAAGGAAGAGGTTGAAAGAAGGATGAAGGAGAGACATGATCTAAACATTCAACAACCATTCCCTAAGGAAGTCATTCCTACCAAAGAAAAGGCTGAAGACACTAAAGAAGAGAATGTTACTGTGGAAGTAAAGTCTGCAAAGAGAGTGAAGACCATAGCTTCCAAGAAACAATCCAAGAAACCAAGAGTTGAAGAAGCAGAAGTAGTAGCAGAATCATCTGTGGCAGATCATACTGAGCAAACTAGTCAAAGTACACAGCAAGCAAGTCAGTCTGATGAGCATGTGGGGCTGTATATGACTTTAATAGAACCAGTTCAGGTTGTTCCAATTTCTGTGAAGGCTCCAGATATCATCTTCTGGGATATATTGAGGGAAAATAGAAAGGATTACTTCAGGCTAAAAAGAGTTGGTGATATATTTGAAGTATATGCCACTTGGGGGAAAGTAATCAGAAGTTGTTCCAGGGCTGATCTAGAAGAAATGCATAAAGTGGGGATGAAGATTTATGAGACTGTTTTGAAAGGAACTGAAGAAAGTCTTCTCAAGATTGCAATGGAATACCTATGTATGATGTTTGAACCAGAAAAAGTGGTTTACAGGATCAAAGATTTACATCATGAGTATGGGTTTAAGAAGATTGATAAGTGGATACTCTTTGAAAACTGTGGTGTATACATGATCACAATAGATAACTGTTATCATGAATACTACCTGGTGGACAAAGTGTATGATCATAGCAAGGAGAAGCTGAATGGGATGCTGAAAGCTAAGCTAGTATGTGCAAAGGAATCAGAAATGGCCAGAATTGTGGTAAGAAGAACAATCAATCAAAGTCTGGGTCTGGGTCTGGATCCGAATTTGGGCAACTAAGCTGTAGTGTTGAAAGCATCTTGAAGAAAAAAATTGAAGAACTTGACTTCTCTTTCTAAAAGTCAAGTTAGGGGGAGATTGTTAGGAATTACAGAATTGCACAAGTATGGTTAATGCTGCTAGCACAACATGGTTACGACTTCTGAGAAAAATTACTACTACTGAACCAAATTAATACTACTTGATGAAGTTACTACTGCTAAGCAAAGTTAGTACTGCTAAGCAAAGTTAGTACTGTTTTGTATTAATACTGCTCATGAAGGTAATGCTGCTTATGAGATGAAGACTTCGTATGGCAATGATGACAACTGTATTAATTAAAGATATTTTTGGAAGGCTTGGAGATAACTATGGAAGATTATACTGAAGATCTTTTATATTTTGTAATTATCTTTTATCTTTAGTATATGTATAGAATTAGTCTGAATAGTTAGAGAGACAATATTCTGAGTTTTTGTTTTTGATAGAGAGAATTAACCTCAAGGTTTAGAACCCTAGTTCTAGAAAAGTAGAATTCGTATTGGTGAGCCTGTTCATCAATATTGAGGTTTTGTGTGAAATCTTGTAGCTTTAAATCATTCAATAAAGTTTACAAGATTGTGATTTCTGATTCACTGTTACATTGATCTTTGAATATTAAAGTGTTATTCCGCAAACTCCTTTAATATTGTTTCTGAGTTCATTATTCTTGTTAAGAATTAGATCCTGACAAGGAGGAAGCTTTGTCCCTTACTTGATGTTATATCGAAATTTTAATTAGTTGCTCTTACCAAATTTGAGGGTGTTACAAGTTGGTATCAGAGCTTAAGTTTGGGAGAATTAGGTGTTGATTTGGAATGTCTAGACTCAAACTAGTGTTCTTTCAAGTGATTGAGAGAGAGAAGTTCACCAATAGTCACTTTAAGATAAGATGTTTTGAGATTGATGGAGTCACTAGGAACGGGAATCACGTCGAGAGTAGCAAGGATGATCATGTACAGTACGTTCATAATTGCACATGGCCAATGTTATGGTAAAACTACAAGTTACATGTGTATACTTGGACTATTGGGATGTGACGACCATTGGGGTAGTGAAGAAGTTTCTAAGTGGGTAGCCGTTGGAAGAAGTTGATGATTTTAACATTCGTCACTTGGAGTGACAGTAAGAATGAGAATTGTATTAAGTGAACCATTTTGGGGTCGGGATGATTGATTGGATTAGAACCATAGACTTTTGGAACCAACATTATTCAAGGAGAAATTGTAAGATGAACCTATGAACTCCTTGATTATTGCCTTAAGATGTTTGAGCATCCAGATGACGATAGTATGACAAAAAATGGAGGAGCGTGGTTTCGAGATGTTGAGTGCCGATCAACTTCACGCACATAATTTATTTCTAAAATAAATTACATCAATTATTTCTCATTTTCCAAATCATCATGTGGATTATATTACAAATCTTGGAACAATGCTTAGCACACACAAGGTTTTAAACCACAATTTCAACATGCACAAAATTATTTTATGGCATATGGTTGCAAATGTTGTTGAGACTTTCTTATTTCTCGTTGTTGTCCAACGCTATTTTTGGATATTGTGATGTCCGTCTTTTGATGTTGTTTAGAGTCTTGGACAAGTAACTGCGACTTATGACTTTAACATTGGATCTCCACCATATATGTTAAGACTTTGGACGAAGAGTTACCTTCCAGTATTTTGGCGTTTGATTTTTATTGAGAATTTTATTTCATGCGATTTTGTGGATTTGATATGGGGACCTTAATGGCGTCCAGTTGTATTGTTTTCCCTTGAATTCTGGTGCGAGCAGTTGGGTCACATATAGTATGCATACATATTCTATTTGGAATTTCCATTATGGTGTTTTAGCCAACATTTTAGAACGTTGAGAGCATATTGTTATTTGGCTTGAAACTTGAAACTGACATAAATTATTTTATATTTTGACCAAAGTACATGCACATATCACTTTACTAGTTTTGTGAAATAAATTGACGCATGCAAGTTTTGCCATGTCGTGTTGTGGCCAAAGAGAGAAAACTTTGGGAGTTTGATATCATAAAAATTCTGTTTTGAGTTTTCTGCAAATATTTTGTTGTACGTTGTTTAGTGCACGAATTAATTTACACCATAGCGTGAGTAATCGTATGTTGGGACTGAGATGACCCGTATTGATGTTACATTTTAATCATATTCATTTATTGTCGTTCTTGTTATTGGTCAACAAAGATGCGTTATATTGATTGGTTTTACGTGTGTGACAATTACGGTCACTTCAAACGATTTCCTAGTTGTGCTATAGACTTTTAACGTGTGTAAAATTGATTACAAATATTATATGATTGGCAAACCTTTGAAAATAATAAATTGGCATACTTGTTGAGTTGAGTCTTATAGTTGAAAAACCTTGAACTCATTAGATCTATAGTTTTAAATCCCTATGTGAATGGACTTATTATTAAGGACTAGAGACGTCCTTGGGAATTGAAGCGTCGGATGATACGACTTGTGGTCAGTTTTGGAATTTTGGATTTCAGTTTTATGAACCAGTTCACGCATGAATAATTGAGGTATTAGACTTAGGTATTCTCTCAGTTATTTAAGTGGTGATCTTTCTGTTTTGGTAAATCTTCGGATTAAAGCATTGTATGGTTATTTGCATAGGGGTTGGTTATGAATTAATGGGTTGATTGTTCGAATCATGTATGAGTTGGAGGTGTTCCATCCGGGTGATTCTTCAGGAATAAAGGGAATGTTGTGGTTCGGTTTCTAGAGATGTAATATTGGAATGTTAGTGCCCTGTTAGATGTCAACTTTAATTCGGCAATGCAAGTCTGCAATGAAATATGTGGTGGTATACCCACGTTCGCAGTATAGTTGTTTTGGAGGATAAGTGTCGACACTCGATATTGAGAACAATACTCGTTGGGGTGCTTCAGTACACTTCCGTTGAACCTGGTGTGTTTGCAAGTTAAGTGGTAACTTTAAGGAGATTAGATGTTGGTAATTAGGGATCGATCATTGGTGTTTCTGTAATCGTCAAGGCTTTTGCTGACTCGTTAATCGATGTTTGAATGCATTATGGGAGTTGTGCAACCATGGAGTTTGGGATAATCTACTATTTGTAGAGTGTAATGGTATGTTTTTGGATGAAACATCAGACCAATGCTTTGATCTATGGAAGTTTTGGGAATCCTTGTAGATGTTGTGTCTGTGTCAACTTGAGGACCGGATCTAAGGTTGTGTTGGATCGGACCAAACTAGTTGTTAGGCATTCCGTCAAGGAAGGGACGATAAATCTTTATGGTTTTGATTACTGGGAACTTTAGTAAGAATCTTGAGGTGGGCCTTAAGTATAATTCAATTATTGAGGAGACCTTGATTTGTCGGAATTACAAATATCATTATGTAACAACGACGGGTGATCAACTCAGTAGTTTTATACGGATTCCTTCACCCCGGGTACAGTAGACATGGTTATAGGTACTCGGAATTAAAAGGAGTATGGTTGATCTATGGTTGGACTCTTTCTGCAAAGGCTGTTGTATTCTTGAAGGCAGGAAACTAGAGTAACGTAACTCAAAGAGGATCGATTGGAAGTATTTAAAGGTAAAATTCGCTTTGGGATATCCTTGTTGGAAAAGGTTAGTTGAGGTCGTAAGCTACTCTTGCGGTAATATGAACAACCTAAGTGGGAGGCAACCAAGATCTTAATGAAATGAAAATGATTTGATAAGGACTCGATGTTCACCCCGTCATCGGTGAGATACGCCAAACCTTGGGATTAAGTTTGTGACGGCTCGTTATGAAAAATTCAGTGACAACCTTAACCTGGATGTAACCGGTTTCGTAAATGAGGCAAGGTATCATGGATAAAGATGTAAATGAACCGAACGAACACGAACGGAGGCTTGTTCGTGTTCGTTCGTTTAACTTAACCGAACAAACGAACGAACACGAACGGTAAACGAACGAATTTTTTTGTGTTCATGTTCGTTCGTTAAGAAAATATGTTTGTTCGTGTTCGTTTATGTTCGTTCATTAAGAGCTAAACGAACGTAAACGAACGTAAACGAACGAACATAAATGAACATAAACGAACGACATTAAATGAACAATATACGAACGTAAATGAATGAACATAAACGAACACAAACGAACACAAATGAATAAAAAACAACCACCGTTACTCATCATTTCATTCGTAAAAAATAACATAACAAAATAAAAAAACGGATAAACTTAGGAGGTATAAAAAAGGAATTCTAAAAAATTAATTTAATTAATGCTTTGACACATTAATGTCATTATATATATAAACAAATATAAACGAACATAAACGAACGTAAACGGACATAAATGAACGAACATAAACGAACGTAAACGAACATAAATGAACGAACATTAACGAACATAAATGAACGAACATTCACGAACGTAAATGAACGAACGAGACCATTGTTCATGTTCGTTCATTTAACTAAACGAACAAAAAATGTGTTCATGTTCGTTCATTTATTAAATAAATGAACATAAATGAACTTCCTGCCGAAAAGTTCATGAACGGTTCGCTGAACGTTCGGTTCGTTTACAACCTTAATCGTGGAGAATCCGTCTTGGATAGAGGACCAATAGATCTTGCTAAATGAGACGTCAGGTGCTTTATCGATACCCAATTTCGAGGACGAAATCTCTTTTAAGGTTGGGAGGATTGTAACACCCTGAAATCTTCAACCGAAAATAAAATGGAAAATATCAAGCTGTGTTCTGCACGTCTGCCCACGCGGATCGAACCGCGTCGTGATCCGCGCAAGGATCTATTCCTTCGCGGCTCCAGAAATCTACGTGCCTCCCCGTGCGAGTCTATCTGCGTCAGTGCTCGCGTGGAGTCACTGTGCGCACATAAAAGGGGGGAAACCGACCTCCCTCCCCATTTCTCACAAGAACCCTAAAACTCTTCCCCCTTTCTCTCTCAAACTGACCTCTACCCACTCATATGAACCTTAGCTCATTTTTGGGGGGTTTTCTCCTAAAATCCTAGTGTTTCTTCATCATCTAGCAAGGTTTAGAAGCTACAGCTAAGATATTTTCATCTTCTTCATCATCACCAAGTTTTCTTAGGTTTTCATCTAAACATTTTCATCATTTTGAAGATTGGGAGTTTGTGGCTCATTTTGGGGATCTAGAGGAGTATTGTTGACAGATTCAAACTATGGCAAAGGTAATCTTCTCTTCTCTTCAACTATGAAAATTAGGGTTTTAGGATATGTTAGGGATATTTTGATAGTTAAATAGAAGTACAGGGTATAAAGTGTCATTTATTCTATCTTGTAAGCTTGTTGGGCCTAAAAGCCCTTAAGCCCATTAGGCCTGCGAGCCTACGTATTTAAAGTTATTTCTATTTCATTTGTTAGGTTAGAAATTCATTATTCAGTTTACTAGTCATTAGGTTTACATATCCTAATTAGAAATTCTCTCTGTAAACCTTAACCCTTTGAAGTTATATCAATCATATGACTAGTTGCTGTGGCCTATAATCTGTTAATCATTGTTCATATTTACTTGTGATTGCACTGCACTGGGATCTACAATTGGTATCAGAGCAGATAGGCAAAAAAAGGTTTGATCCAGTAAAAAGGTTTGTCTGAAACCCTAAGATCAATTACTTGTGTTAATTGCTTTACTTGCATTAATTGATTGTTAGTGGTTTCTTTCTGTGTTATCTGTTTGATCGATATCTGATTAGTCAAGTTTTTTTTTTCTGTTTTTATTCGATCAAATATTTATTGGAAAAACAGTAAGATTTCTTTTCGGTCGATTAATCTTCTGGAATTTTTTTTTTCCGATCGAATCTGTTTTTTTTCCTGTGTGCAAACCTTCGGTCTTAGTGTTTTCTGTGTTATCTATCGTATCCGGTCGATTTATGTTTGATTTTTTGTGTTGCTTTCGATCGAAGGAGAAGGATTTGGGTTTTTGGTTTCGGTCGAATCCCAGATATTCTTCGGGTTCTTCGGTCGAACTCTTCGTGTTCGTCGGCCTTTAATGCTTAATCGATATATTTGTGTTTATCGTAATTAATCTCTTTCGACCTGAGCATTCGACCGAACACCTGTACTCCGGTCTTGCACCTTTGACCGATTAAGATTATTCCCCGGTCTTACCCATTTGACCGACCACCAGTACTCCGGTCTTGCTCATTCGACCGGATACTTGTTCACTCCGGTCTAACCTTCGACCGGATAGTTGTAACCTCCGGTCAAACCCTTCGACCGAATACGTCTATCCCCGATCCTTTCATTCGACCGAATACGTATATCCCCAGTCCTATCATTCGACCGGATAAGTGTATCCCCGGTGTTGTCATTCGACCGGGTACTTGCTTACTCCGGTCTTACCTTCGACCGGTATCTTGCATACTCCGGTCTTCTGTTTGACTGATTTTCTGTTAGACCAAGTGTTTCTGTGTTTCTTCTATTTATTATTATTGGATCATCCTGCTTGTCTAACGATCATTACAGTGCTCTTAAGTTAAGAAGTAAAGATGAACTCAAGGGAAGCTTTAGCCATCGGTTCTGACCAAAAGCCCCCTGTGCTCTTTCGGGGAGAGTACCCTCAGTGGCATGACCGATTTATGAACTTCATAGAAGCAAAAACCGCCTATGAAGCAATTTACAAATGCCTGACTGAGGATCCACCAGATTGGCCGATGAAAGTGGTACCAGGAAACCCAGCTGAAGGAAGGCCAGACCGACAGATTCGGAAATCTCTTACTGATTTTACTAAGGACGAAAGGGATATGTACGATGCAGAAAAGCTAGCAAAATCGTACCTTCTTCAAAGTTTACCAAATGACATCTATGCTTGTATAGATAGCTTCAAGGATTCATCGAAAAAGATGTGGGACCAAATAGAGAAGATGATGATGGGAAGCCACATCAATAACCAGCTAAAGGTGACCAACTGTATCACCAGATATGATGGGTTTAAAGCAAGAAAAGGTGAAACGCTGACGGAAACCTACGAAAGGTTTAATATGCTTCTGAATGATCTTCAGAAGAATAAGATCACAAATACGAACACGGAAAACAACATAAAGTTTATGAACAACTTACAGCCTGAGTGGAAACCGTTCGTCTCCCATATACGCCAAGGACTCTATGAAATGCTGCTCCAGGACGAAGACGAAGTGATGGAGCTTATTGGGAAAGCAAAGGAAAAGCCAGCAGCTGAACAATTAGCACTCGTATCTGAGAGAAGAGGCAAGTCCGTCAGTCGATCATCTGGAAAAGAGCCCGTACTGAGTGATTCTGAACCTGAAGATCCCGATAGCGAATCAGATCCAGAACTTGCTAAGATGAAAGAAGCAATGGTGTTTCTCACTCAAGCATTTCAAAAGAGGAAGTTTTTTAACAAGTCCTCCAACAAGCAAAGAGTCTCTACTCGACGTGATCATCGAGAAAAGTCTGAAGGTAATAGTCGCTTTGAAGCTGGTAAGAAGTCTGACAAAAGAAATGAAGAAAAGCCGAAAGACGAGCCGATCAAATGCTACAACTGTGGTCGGTTAGGTCATTTCGCCAAAGATTGTTGCAAGCCAATTGTGCGCAACGCCGACTACTACCGAGCCAAGCTGCTTCTTGCCAAAGAAAAGGAAGCCGGTAAAGCTCTAATGGCTGAAGACGATTACTGGTTACAAGTGTCGGATGAAGAACCTGAGGATGCTGAAGCCCATTTGTGTTTCATGGGAAACCATTCATCACCATCCGATACTGATGAAGAAGATCGCAATGCTCCTTTCCAGGTTTGTGCACCTTTTCATGAAGCTTTACTTGATCAAATGCAACTATCATTGCACAAACTTGATTCTTACAAGCTACTTTTAAAAGAAAAAGAACAACTTCTCTCATCTTTAAAAAACCGTGTCACTAAACAGTCTAACTTTATGGAAAAACAAAGCTTAGAAATTTCTAGCTACCTGTGCACGATTTCAAATTTAAGAGAATAGAATGTGAGTTGTTCAACAGAGTCACAAAAACTAATGACCAAAGTAGATGACCTGACCGATAAGCTACGTAAGTCTGAGACCGAGAAAATTGATTTGTTAAATCAAAACGTGGCTTTCAAAAATGAGAACATAAGGTTAACTACTCAGTTAAAGGAGATGGAAAAGAAGCTTTATAGACTTGGGCAATCTCGACAAACGTTACATCTAATTACACCAAAAGAACCCAAGCATGCGAATAGGGGTATCGGTTACGATAACCCATATTATTTGAAAAAGGCCTTATCTCAAGTTCCTACGATGTACGCATCCGAATTTCTTGGATTAGATAAGACCTATCCTGAATATAAAATCAATTGGACCAAACCAAGTGAGGATGAGGATTGGGAAGAGGATGAGTTAAGAAGGGAGACCTCTACAAAAATGAAACTTCCTTTTGTTTATGATTCTTTAAATGCATCTTACAACGAGGAAAAACCTGTTTTTCTATCAAATGACTACTTTAGAAGTTATACTCAAGCTGAACTAGATACTAAAACCGTTCAAAATGAGGAGGAACAACCAGACCATAAAGTCTATGTTCCACCTCTGATTTTAGAAAGAAAAATTGTTCAGCTAGAAAAGTCGTTTGAACAAGAAAGAGACAGATTTCAAAAGGAAAAACAAGAACTTTTATCCCAAATTGAGTGCCTCTATTCCACTAAAGAGGAAAATGTGTCAGTTAAGGAGAAAGAATACTTTCAAACAGAAATAAAGAGGTTAAATTCACAACTGGCTGCCTTGGCAGCAGATCGCCTGAAAGAGAAATTTCACGAGGCTGAACCTCAAGCTAAGCCTTCAAATCTCCAATGTGAGAATACTCATCTGTTTGAAAATTCTTATCCTGCCTCCGATACATTTTCCTGCAAAGCTTTTATAGGTGACTCGTCACCAATCATTTCAAATAAAGGAAAAGACCCTCATGTTTTTGAAACAGATCAGTGTTCTGATTGTAAAAATGCTTCCGCAAATGATCCTCTATTAACAAACTTTTCCGCTGTCCTGAACTCCTCAAGCGATAAGGTCCTTTCTGATGAGGAACTAGAATTTTCCGCATTCTTGAATTCTGTGGTGTGTTTAGATAGCAATTTGAGTCAATTTGATTTTAATCCTTCTCTACCCAGCCATGTTGATTTTTTAAATGAGTCATGTGAGCCTCCGGCTAAATTTTATACGGGTGAATGTTCCACATCTGCCCCGCAAAAACCTTCTGTGAACAATTCTTCAAAATCCTCCAAGTCTAAATCTAAAAGGCGTTCACAGAAGAAGAAAAAGACCGGTAGCTCTCAAAGGTCACAATCTTCAATTTTCAAATCCTCTGACTATGGGTTTAACGGCATTTCAGATACGTATGGTCGGCGGAAAGAAGTGAAATATGCTTGGGTAGCTAAAAAGTCAAAAGAGAGCTCGGCAACGTCAGAATTAGTTAATCCTGTCTTACAGTCTAGAAAGAACAATAACAATCATGATGTTTTTATTTCTAAATCTTTAGTTGAATGTAATTGAACTCTTCCTTTAAAAGTTTATTCAATTCCGCAATTACTTCAACTGTCTCATGATTGTCTGTGTTGTTCTTATTGTGGATCAAATGATTTTGTTGATAGTCGTTATGCATCTGATTGGTTTGGCTCATATCATATTGCTCATAATCATTCTCATTGTGATGTTTCCCGTGATAGACAAAGACCCAACTCTAAACGGGTCTCTAAGTCGGGTGTTAAATCTAACCCTAAAGGACCCATTTACGAATGGGTACCTAAAAAGAAATAACCTGTTTTGCAGGACGGTCATGTGTGGTATCTAGATTCAGGTTGCTCCAAGCACATGACCGGAAGAAGGGAGCTTCTCACAAACTTCACCGAGAGGTTTTGTGGGAATGTGCGTTTCAGAAATGATCACTACTCTCCCATCAGGGGTTACGGGGATATTGTCAAAGATAACATCACGATCAAGAAAGTCTCCTATGTCGAAGGTCTCGGCCACAATCTCTTCAGTATCGGTCAATTCTGCGACAAGAATCTCGAGGTTACTTTCAAGGCTAAAAGGTGCAGCGTTCGAACTGAGGATGGTAAAGAAATACTTGCTGGAACGTGACGCACCAACCTCTATACGATTGACCTCTCGTCTTTGAAAGCTGACAAGGAAGTCTGTCTGTTGTCCAAAGCATCTGCTGAACTAAGCTGGCTATGGCACCGTCGTCTCTCGCACTTGAACTTCAAGAATATCAACAAGTTGGTGCTCGGTGGCCATGTCAAGGGTATGCCAGATCTAAAGTTTGCAAAAGAACATCTGTGCGCTGCCTGCGAAAAGGGCAAGATGAAGAAGGCGTCCCACAAGCCTAAAGCCGTTCCTAGTACTTCTCGGTCCCTTGAGCTAATCCACATGGACTTATGTGGACCGATGCGCGTGCAAAGCATAAATCACAAGAAGTATGTCCTGGTGATGGTTGACGATTTCTCTCGTTACACTTGGGTCCGATTTCTCCGTTCAAAGGACGAAACTCCCGAGTTGATTATTTCACTTCTGAAGAGCATTCAAGTCAGTCTCAACCAAGTAGTTCAGACCATCAGGACGGACAACGGCACTGAGTTCAAGAATCAAATACTCACCGGTTATCTCACTTCAGTGGGTATCTCGCATACTTTCTCCGCCGCTCGTACTCCTCAGCAGAATGGAGTGGTAGAGCGTCGGAACAGAACTCTTGTTGAAGCAGCGCGCACGATGTTATCTCATTACAAGCTACCACTATTTCTTTGGGCAGAAGCCGTTGCTACCGCTTGCTACACTCAAAATCGGTCTATCATAAACAAGCGGTTCAACAAGACACCGTACGAGGTCATCAACAAGCGTATCCCGAACATCAACTACTTTCATGCTTTCGGATGCACCTGCTTTGTCTTAAATGATAAGGATGATCTTGGAAAATTCAGTCCCAAAGCGGATGAAGGAGTGTTTATCGGCTACTCCCAGCACGCAAAAGCTTACCGTGTCTACAACAAACTGACGAAGACCGTCGTTGAGAGCGTAAACGTGACTTTTGACGAGACCGCTGAAATGGCTTCTGAACATCTCAGTTCAGAACCCGCACTTACTGGTGTGTTAGCTTCTGGCCAATTCCGTTCAGAGGCTACACAATCCCCAGTAGATTCAAATCATGCGTCTACGTCAAGAGCACATCTTTCTGATTTGGATTTGCTGTTTCAATTCTTTTATGATGACTTATTTAATGTTAAGTCTAATACTACGTCGTGTGACAGGAATACTGCTCAAGCACCAGAAGTGACACAAGTTACTGGCCCTACCGACTCCGGTGGTCCATCCTCGCCTGGTGCTCCATCTTCTACTGCCAATGATCAAGCTTCCCCGAGCTCAAGTGATAGACATCCTTTTGCTCAAGTTCTTGATGACGGTGTTCCTGAACCGACTCCTGTTTCAGTTTTACTCCCTGAACCGACTCCTGTTGAAGGTGCTCCCGAAGCTACCTCTCCGGCAATCCCGGATCCTCTTATCGTTTCATCACCAGCTGAGTCGTTCTCTTCTCATTGTTCGACTCCCACTAAGGAGCTTCCACCTCACAGGCCGTCATATCTCGAGGCAGTTCAGGATTTACCCCCCGGTGGGTATGTGGATGCTGACACTTCTCACCAGACATATCAACCTCATCCACACACCACCAAGTAGACTCGAGCACACCCCCTTCATCAGATCATCGGTGATCCCTCCACACCCGTTCAGACTCGATCCAACACCGCGAATGACTGCTTATTTTCCTCGTTCCTCAGCCGTATCGAACCTTCCACCGTCTCTGAAGCGCTGAATGATCCGGACTGGGTAATCGGTATGCAAGAAGAACTCAACCAATTTGAGAGCCTCAAAGTATGGCGCCTAGTTCCCCGACCTAAACACAAGACGGTGATAGGGACTAAATGGATTTTTAAAAACAAGAAGGACGAAAACGGCATCATTGTTCGGAACAAAGCGCGTCTAGTGGCTAAAGGATATCGCCAGCAAGAAGGAATTGATTACGATGAGACGTTCGCACCGGTTGCCCGCATTGAAGCGATACGCATGTTCCTCGCCTACGTCGCTCACAAGAATTTCATAGTCTTTCAAATGGACGTGAAATCCGCATTCCTCAACGGCGTTCTCAAGGAGGAAGTGTATGTCTCGCAACCCAAAGGCTTCGTGAGTTCGGAAAATCCGAATTACGTTTATTTTCTTGACAAGGCCCTATACGGTCTTAAGCAAGCACCACGAGCCTGGTATGATGCACTCTCATCCTTCTTAGTCAAGTCTGGCTTCTCTAAAGGTAAAATTGACACTACTTTATTTATTAAAAGAGAGAAGAACGATATCATTCTTGTACAAATCTATTTTGATGATATAATCTTTGGCTCCACGAACCCTAAGTATTGTCAGAACTTCTCTGCCTTAATGAGTAAACATTTTCAAATGAGCATGATGGGGCAAATGAATTTTTTCCTGGGTCTTCAAGTTAAACAATTACAAACAGGAATTTTCATTAATCAATCTAAGTACATCTCGGATATTCTTCGGAAATACCAGATGGAAAAATCTTCATCTATGAAAACCCCCATGTCCACTACTCTAAAGCTTCACTCCGATCCTGACGGTAAGGATGTGAATGCTACTATTTATAGAGGTATGATTGGCTCTCTGATGTACTTGACGGCTACTCGGCCTGACATTATGTTCTCGACATTCTTGTGTGCAAGATTTCAGTCAAAACCTAAAGAGTCTCACTTAGCTGCGGTTAAGCGAATTTTTCGATATTTAAAAGGTACTGCTGATCTTGGTTTGTGGTACCCAAAAGAGACAGGTTTTGAATTGACAGCCTACTCGGACGCTGACCATGCTGGAAACATGTTGGACCGGAAAAGCACGTCGGGTCATGTTCAGTTCTTGGGCGATCGTCTTGTCAGCTGGGCTTCCAAGAAGCAAAACTGCGTGTCCACCTCCACCGCCGAGGCGGAGTATGTCGCAGCCGCCAGTTGTTGCTCGCAGGTCATCTGGATGCGCACTCAGCTCAAAGATTATAGATTTAATTACTCCAGGATTCCCATCTACTGCGACTCGAAGAGCGCTATAGCCATATCAAGCAATCCCGTCCAACACACGAAGACGAAGCACATTGATGTGCGCTATCATTTTATAAAAGATCACGTGGAAAAAGGTATTATCGAACTCTATTTTGTTAATTCAGAGCATCAGTTAGCAGACCTATTTACCAAAGCCTTGGACGAAAAACAATTTAATTATCTTGTGTCCAAGCTAGGTATGCTAAATCTGAAAGTTTGATCCGTTCGCAACTCTCTACGAGTTTCGTTCAATAACGAATGACTGTGACAACTGCACCAGTGACATGTCACTGGTTGCTATTATCCACACTCCTTGGTTATTGCATTTTACTCGTTCAGTTCTGTGTCAATTACGAACTTCTGTATCAACAAAGTAGATTTCGTGTTTTCTAGTTTCTCTTGTGTTCTTGGTTTTGTCTTCGTGGTGTTTTTCGTGATTCTTTGTGCAGCTCATTCTTTGTTCCCTGAAGAGAGTAAGTTGTTAGTGACGGATCTACAACCCGGTAATGTGTTCAGGGGGAGCACTAGCGTCAGATGGTTGGTAAGTCTCACGAGTCCTCCATTCGAGGGGGAGCAGGTAAGAGGGTTATGGGTTTGGACCTCCTCTTGGTAAGCATTCGAGGGGGAGTTAAGTCTCGTGTCTTCGTTTTTAACTTTTCCATAGGTTTCTTATTTTTCCCCTTTAGGATTTTTTTAAGTTTTTTTTATATATCACTGAAAAATTCAAAAATATTTTTTTTGTTTTTTGTTTATTTTGGTTGGCCCCGGCCCACGCTTTCACCGGCCCAGTTTGTCGCTCTTCTTTCCTTCTCGGCCCGACCCTGTTTTGAAATAATTCATTCGACCGGGGTTTTTAAATCCCCGGTCTTCACCATTCTTATCCATCACTTCTTATATCTCTCTATATTCCTTCGACCTGCACTCGCCTTCCATCGTCGATCCATCTCACTCGTTATCCATCGACGATCTCTCTCTCTTTCTCTCTCGATATTGCCAAGTTTAATACAGGTTAGATTATATCTTCGTATCTGTATAAGTGTTCTCGTTTTAATCGATCCAGAGGTCGTAGTTCAGATTTGTTTTCGAACTGGTTCGGTCGTTTCGTTTCCTCCGATCTAGGGTTAAACACCGGTTGAAAGGACCCCCGGTCAAAAACCTTATCCGGTCTTAAGAGACCTCCGGTCGAATGACCTCCGGTCTTAGGAGACCTCCGGTCGAATGACCTCCGTTCTTAGGAGACACCCGGTCAAAGACCTTTATCCGGTCGAAGACCACATCCGGTCTTATGAGACCCCCGGTGGAAACCACATCCGGTCTTTGGAGTACACCGGTCGAAAACCATACCCGGTCGAATGACTTCCGGTCATTTGGCTAATCCACTCGACCTTTATCCGGTCTTAAGTGACCTCCGATCAAATGCCATCCCCGGTCGAACTTTTATCCGGTCGAATCATCCTTTATGGTTCTAATGAGCTTATAGTTATTTTTTTTTCAATCTGTGTGGTAATGAGATGATTTTGGTGGTTATATGTGTTGGTGCAGTTCCATGCGCCTTGGTGACTGACCCTAATTCGAGTAGGGTTTGTTCTTCCAATTTTTGGAGTTAGCATCAGTTGTGGTCTAAATCATGACTGTATAAATCCAACGGCTATTATCTTTTTCCAAACCTGCGTACTAATCGACTAATTTTTCACAGGTACAATGGCACAAAACCAGCCACCAGCGATTGATCCAATCGCAGATGCGGAACTGATTCCCGAGGATCAGTTCCTCCCTCTTACAGCCAATAACTACCATCTCGATGTAACCCAACCTGCTATTCAATATCAGGTCATCATCGAGATACTCATGGGCCATCCACTCTCTTACGCTCTAACGGAAACTGCAACCGTACCAATCTTATACTTACAGCAGTTATGGCGTTCTCTCCATGCGTTAGAGGCCGATGGCGAATTCCATCTTGAAGGTCGGATAGATCACACACCAGTGCTTCTCACATGTGATCTCCTCCGCCAATTCCTTCGGTTACCGACCGCCGGATCCGTTCCAGGCCGAGAAAGCTTCGACCCGATGGTCCCTGATGCTACTCTGTGCACCGACCTTCTCTCTTTAGGTTACGGCGCAGAACTTCGCATTCCATCAACATTCAACCGCAAATACCTATCGACGATTTGGTACACGTTGTTCACCTACATCAATCGGTGCCTTTCATCTATAACGAAGGGCATTGATCAGACGAGCGCCCCGATTCTTCGCATATTTCACGCGGTGGCCTTCAATCGCCACGTGGACTTTGCCGACTTTATCTGGTTTGAACCCATTCAAAGAGTTCGTTCAACTGCATCTCGCCGATCAAATTTCATTCCTTTCATGCGGTTCCTACAGATCGTTATCCAGAACTACATGAACCTGTATCCCGAGATACAGCGCCGTTCTACGCACCTAACTTGCCCGCATCATCCGACACGCAAGATTCCTTCCCGCGCTGATCCGGAAGGTGTTGTCGCCCGACAAATCCCAGTCGGGGTACTAGACCATGCTCGTCCCACGACACTGAGTGTGATAGCTTATAGGCACACACACAACATTCCAGCTCCTATGGTCCGGCCAGGACCGGCAGGACCTGCCCAATGAGCAATACCTGAGCGACGTGAGGGTCCGCGTCCACGAACGAGAGGCGGGAGCGTCCGGATAGCTGGGGCTTCCGGACAAGGTGTGTCGAGAGTTATTATCGAGAGGGGATCTGGCGTGGGCAGTGTCGTTGGAACGAGCCAGCCTAGTTCTTTTAAGACAACCATCTTCGCCGACGCCAACCGCGATTCAAATGGCAGAAGAGGCAACAGATTCTGAAGCCCTTCATGTTCAGTCCTCTTCTGTCGCCGCCACTGAGGAGACAACAGCGTATTCCGCATCGGAGGAAGCTTCGGCCCAATTCGAGTCTGCGGCGGAATCAGGTTCAACCGATTCTGAGGAGACAGCCAATCAATCCGACAATGTATCGGCATCAAATGAAGAGTCTTCTGACTCCGATGGTGATGATAATCAGCCCCCATCTGGAGAGATAAGGAGAGCGGAGGGAGTCTCAGTTGAAAATCAAGAAGTGAGCCGTGTGAGGGAAAGGCGGAGTAAATTACATTCCGAGAGTACACGAGTGATGGGACAACCTTCATCGGTTGCATTCCCCCCAGCCACGTCTAGCCAGGTAGCCACATCTGCTACCCAGTCTCATGTGTTGGGAAAGGGTATTGAAGAATCCGCCGTGGACCTAGCGGCGCATTTGCACACCCCACCAAGCCACTCCACCATCTCTCAACAGATTGTGGTTTCACATTCTCACGGGGACTTCGCACATCCGCTATCGGGCTCTCACTTGGAGGGTGCCGATATTGAAACAAGAGAACAACTGCCCCTGTTCTCGACTTCTTTGCAAGCACGGAGTCTAGAGCCATTTGTTATACATGCCATTCATAGGACACAGATTCCTTTTTCGGCTATCGCCGGTAGCCTAAGTGGCCCGGCTGGAACATCCATAGTAAATCCGCCTTCGGATAGTTTACGAGGATTGGTTGGAAGTCCTACCACGGCTATCATCACGCCAACCGTGAACATAGGCGGCTCGACTTCTACAGTCGTAGCTACAACGGGAAGTCTAAGTGACCCCGGAGTTACCCCAACCGAGTTCGTCTCAAGGGAATACATGGACGGCGCCCTAAAGGCTGTCCAGTCTATGATGAGGGAAGAGATGGACAATATCAAACGTATGATCAAAGGCAAAGGCCCTGTGACTGAGCCTGAGACCACACCTATTCCACCTTCCCTACCCGCCACGGATCTTTCTATACCTGAGCTAAAATCCATCCTTCTTGCCAAACTTCTAGCCCAGTCTCTAACCGAACCCACCCAGGATGCCGATTTGCTATCTCTACTTTGTTCTCAAGCATCCACACCTACCCCACCTACCCCCCAGCCTATTGTCTCTACCGAAGCCTTCCAGATCCAGCAAGCTATGCTTTAGTCACTTCAGCAAACCGTAGCTGTTTTGACTGAACGCCTATCAGCAGTGGAGGATACCTGCCGTAGCCAGGCAGAACGGCTCAAACGCCGACATGATGATCAGGATGATCCTGATCACCATGAGGGGGAGAAGCGCCAACGCCTATCTGAGCCGGAGACACATGTGGTGGAATCAGAACAGGTTGAACAGGGTACGGGTTCAGGTACAAGAACAGAGGGACAGAGACAGGAACAGGCACGGGAACCGGTGACAGACCTGGTACTATACGATTATCTGACGGTTGAAAAGCCTGAGGAATTTGAAGATGGTTCTCCGATAGTTCCTGAAGATTGGGCAATAATACTAGATCCGTATGAAGAAGTAGACACGACAGAAGAATGTGCCAACACTGAAAGAGCTCTGGTGGTTATGCAAGAAGAAATTGATGAAATACTGCATCCAGATGATCAGTCTTCTGCCGTGGTTCCTTTATTGACCTATCCAGTTAATTACCCTAACTTTACTTCTACAGTTTTTCCCGAGAGATTTCCTCCAGCTTCACCAGTTAGAGAAACAGTTCATACTACTCCAGTTCGTCCATACAAGTGGGAAAGAGTCCGAATAAAAGTTCCTTTCCTCGAAGAAAGCCAGAAAAGGATCTTTGCCCACTGGATCAGAAAGTATGATGAAGTCGTTCTACATGGTCTACAGTCAGTGAAAAACAAAGAAAAACAGCGTGAACTTGTGTTCGTGTATAGAAAGTTCCAGCACAAGTACTCCAAGACGAAGCTCAGAATTGTATCAGTTGATAAGATTATACCTGCCTACTTCATGAAGGTTAGGTATACGGACTTTATGGTTACAAGAGAAGATGGTCAACAATACTGCTTTTCTGATGCTGAATTTCCATGTTTGGAGCCACAAGATCTGCTGTTCATCCTACGTGACTTAAAGACCAGAACCGTCAGACCCGGAGAAGTCATTGATGCACTAGAAACCGTAAAAAGATACATGAAGTGTGCAATGAAACTTGCTTCGGTGGAAGATTTTCAGATTGGGTTAGAAAGCGACCAACCAAAGATTAATCTGCTCAAGCCTGATCTGAGTGTTCCGTCTGATGCTCTAAATGTACCTGCATTCACAGTCATAAAAATTCCAGAGTTTGGTATGTCATATGTAAACAACAAAGGTGTTTCACGCTTTATTCGTTTTGATCAGATTGCCAGATTCTGTGATGGTACATTTATGCTTCTGAAAGACAAATTGAAGCATGCGCTGAGTCAAGATGAAAAAGGAGTTCAGTTTCTGGATTCTTCATACAAAGCACTTGTTCTTAAAGCACTGAAAGTTATTGAAGAACGACTGGAGTATAGAACGCAAATCAGATATTTCGAGATTAGTTTTGGTTTTCGGAAGATTTATGTTCCTAACTTGCGTGAGTTTCAACTTCTATTTAAAGGGGGAGATTGTTAAGGCTATTTTGATAGTTAAATAGAAGTACAGGGTATAAAGTGTCATTTATTCTATCTTGTAAGCTTGTTGGGCCTAAAAGACCTTAAGCCCATTAGGCCTGCGAGCCTACGTAATTAAAGTTATTTCTATTTCATTTGTTAGGTTAGAAATTCATTATTCAGTTTACTAGTCATTAGGTTTACATATCCTAATCAGAAATTCTCTCTGTAAACCTTAACCCTTTGAAGTTATATCAATCATATGACTAGTTGCTGTGGCCTATAATCTGTTAATCATTGTTCATATTTACTTGTGATTGCACTGCACTGGGATCTACAGGATAAGATGAGATCTTCTTGTAAAATATTTGGGGAACGATTCTATATGGTTAAAAAATGATTATTCATGGTTGGAAACTTGTGGATCTAGGTTTTGGAAGTATTTTCTTGTGGATTCAAGTTTCTTCAAGGAGGGTCAAGTTGGGGAAAAATCTAGATTTAGCCTAAATCTAGCAAGTGAGTTCAAGTTGATTTATGAAAACGTTGTACATGCCAGAATGTCTATTTTAAAGTGTTTATGGTTTTACATGAAATTATCACTTGCTTGGTTGTTTAGTGGGTATTGATTATTTAAAGTGTTTAACTTGATAAACCTTGTAAAACACCTACATTTGAGACTTTTGGGCATTTTGATAAATAAGTCATAAATAAAAGTGTTTTGATGATTAATTGCATAAATAGAGATTACTTGGTAGAGATACTTTTTGTGTTTGTTGGAAATATGGATAGTTTGTGTTATGTGATGTTTTGAAAACATCAACGTGTGGGTCATTGGGTTTTGGTCATTCCTGACCTTGTGAACTTTTTGGAAATTGTAAATCTTTCGGTTTTGGGAAAAGATGTATTCCAAGTATTTCGATGAGTAAATCTTAGGTATTGACATTTTAACGATTTAATTTACGAGTAAATGTTGTGGTGTAAATGTACTTTTAGTGTGTGTTTTGGAGAAATGTGAAACCTTGTGTTATGAGATGTTTTGAAAGAGCCAATGGTATAAACTTGTTTGGAAAATGACCTGTCTCAATCTAAGTTGTGTTGGAGTTTATTCATGTATTTTAGAGCATGTGTTCGCATGAACGTCGGTTAGTTGCGTTTTGTAACACCCCGATTTTTGAAAGGTATCATTTCAAGTTAATACATAAATCGGTATTTTAAGGAAAAAAAATCAGATATAGGATTTTGGACTTGAATCCTAGATTTTATAGTCTTGGTAGATGAATGATTCAATTATGAGTCCAACGGTTCTTTCCGGAGCAAAATCGGAGCTAAAACGAAGAAGTTATGACCAAAACAGTGTTCGAGCAAGAAATTCGGGCGACAGTGCTCCGGGCGGGTGGACCCGCGCCACCACCCGCGCGGAGCCGCTGTGTGCACAAAAACGAGAAAATCCGACCCCTAAACCCCATTTTCACCCAAATCTCAAATCTTCTCCCCATTTCTCTCCTAACTCGACCCTCCAACCTCCCCAAACAAACCCTAACTCATTTTGAGTGTCTTTCTCTTAAAATCAAGTGATCCTTCTTCATCTAGCAAGCTTGGAGGTTAGAACCATAATCTCTCATCTTCATCAAGATATCTAGGGTTTCATCCACCCTTGTTCTCCCTTTTGTAGATTTGGAGTTTGTGGTGTATCTTGGTAACCTAGAGGTGTGTTGGTGGTGGATTCAAATTATTGGTTAAGGTAAGCTTCTAATTCTTCATCTTTGGAAATTAGGGTTTTGGATATAGATGAGATCTTCATGTAAAGTGTTGGGGAATGATTCTATTCGGTTGAATATCTATGTTTATGGTTGGAATCTTGTGAATCTAGGTTTCAGAGGTTTTGGCTTTGAGGATTCAAGTTCCTTCAAGGGAGCTCTATGTGGGTAAAATCTAGATTTAGCTTAAATCTTGCAAGGTGAGTTCAAGTTGACTTGTGAAAACGGTGTGCATGCCAAAATGTCTATTTTAAAGTGTTTATATGTTTTACATGGAATTGTTAACTGATGATCACTTGATAAGTTTTGGTTATTTGGAAATGTTAAACTTTATAAGTTTATAAAACACCCACATTTGGGATTTTGGGCATTTGATAAATAAATCATATATTTTTGGGTATCTTAATGATTTATTTCATGGAGTATATTTTTGAGTATAAATGCATTTTATTGGGTGTTATGGGATGATTTGAAAGGATAAAAGGTATAAACCCACTTGGAAAATGTCTTGTCCCAATCTAAATTATGTTGGAGTTATTTGTGTGTTTTGAAGCATGGATCGTATTATTGCGGGTCGTTTACGTTTGATTTCATTTTATGATTTTCAATGTTGGGTCTTTGGATTTGTTGAGCTTATGGCTCGGTTTGGATTTTGTTGGGTCTTGGGGACACTTGTCCGATTTTAATAGCTCAATGTAGAGCGCTTAGTTATGATTTGCATTTACTGCATCTTATTTGAGAATTACATGTTTTGAATGCGTTAGTTCATTCGTTTTGAGTCATGTAATGTTTTAGCCCCGTCTGCTATGGATCCATGAGCACTTTTATCACTTTGTCCGATGATGGAATGACTTGGTTTCCACATCGCGGCACGTTAGGCCTAGAATTGGGTTGTAAGTCCTTCGTGCAAATATCAATGAGTGTACGCTGAAAGATGCCAAGCTCGATGCTTTTATTATTTGTCCAATGGTGGAACGCTAGTTTTCCCCATTGCGGCACAGTTAGGCATATTCGGTATGGTGTAAGTCCTTCGTACAAGTATCTATGGGTGTATACTGAAAGACGTAGAGCCCGATACTTAATACCAATTTAACATAATGTGTGGCTTACTTTTAGTATGTCACATTATATGGAATCGGGTCTCCCTCGTCACCGAAAGGTGTTGTCTTCGGGCTGAGTCTTTTATATATTCGTTTTCGGGGACATTTTGCATACATGAATTTATTCCATGTTTTATGGGTTGAGTATTAATCCCCGCCCGTGTTTTGGGATATGAAGTGTTATTTACATTATCATAAATTGGGAGTCGATTTATATTCACATTTTGAGTGAGTTTTGGGTTGCATAGGTTTATAAATAATGTTGTATCGGAGTGTTGCTGATACGAAATGTTTTCACACCTCTAAGACATGTGATAATTGAATCTCAAAGCAAGTATACAATGGGACCCAATATCGTCTTTCAAGTAATAAAATGGTAAGAACCAAGTATCGTATTCCACAGGGATAGGTATCTTAAGTTGCAAGATCTCGAGATGAAAAACTAACTTTAGATGGCGAATTTGAAGACTTTGTTTGGTTTGAGTGAAGGGTGATATGATTAACAAGATATATAAAGATAGAATAGGTGCAAGACTTAAAGTGAGGAGTAAACACAAATTCTGGAGGACAATGCTATAGGGATGCTATAGCATCAGTTCAGCAACAACAAGTTCCACCATGTACTTTAAAGAGTATCCTTCCGGATATCTACCATTGCACCTTTGTTTAGCCTTCAATCAACATATGCCTATGAAAATGTCCGGACCAGTGTAAGTGTCAAATGGTTTCTCTAAAGTATATGGAAAAACAAATGCCTTTGTTTAAAAATCACTCTTCCGAGTCGATTCCCATATCATTCAAGTTGACGTGTTCTTAGTGGCTCATTCCTGAGTCCACTACACTTTAACACTGTGACTAGTGATCAACCCGTCAAGAATCAATCGGTTTGAAAAACAAAGATAACAAGTTCCCTTGCTAATAACTCTTCCAAGTATACTTCCCGTATCATTCAAACTGACGTGCTTTTTCATGGCTTATTCCTAAGTCCATGGCACTTTCACACTTTAAGAAGTGATCAATTCGTCAAGAAGTGCTTTTGGATTTATAAAACTTAAAATGACATAGTGGAACAATGTTATTGAAGAATAAAGTCCACTCGTTTTTGGTTTACAACCTCCCTTTTTGTCTCACACCCAAACTATAAAATTAGCTACTCATTACGTAAAATAAATTGCAAGAAATGTAAATGACATAAAGTAAAGACATAATGTAAATGACGAAATGTAAATGACGGAAAATAAATGACGGAAATGTAAAATGCAATAAGATAAAGACAATAAGCAATAAAGAATTAAAAGACAAGGATTCTAAAAACTTAAATACTTCATATTAAATTGCAAAAACTTGAAGAGAGGATTCCTAATCAGCTCTAAGGCTGATTCAAAAAACATATCAAACACAATATCATCCCATACCTATTTATACAAAAGAAGGATAACAAAGATGTAAATAAAAAGCTTAAAATAAAAATAAAAGTACAACAACTAAAGGTTTTTTCCAAAGTTACACTCCAAGTATGTCATCATCTTCCTTCCTCCAGCCAACAACTCTAGTTCCATTTCAACAAAAGATTTGGTGTAAATTAATCTAGTTAGCAATCTTCATCAAAAATCCTCCATGGTTTCTCCAACAAGCAGAATTAGATGTTGTAGCATCAACTGGTATCACAATAAACAAAAGATTTTAAGTTGGTTTACACAAAATAATAACAAAATAGGTAAATCACAAACTTACCTCCATTAATAAGAAAAAGTGGAAAATAAGAAAATAAAATGACTCAATTGTTGGGATAAAAAGAAATTGAAATCCTAAAAGAAGATACAATGTGTATTGAATTCTCAATACATATCACAACCTCAAACTTAAAGTTTTTCTTGTCCTCAAGCAATAAAAGTAAAATAAGAAAATGACTCAAAACTGAAAGATTTCAAGATAATGGCAATAAGTGCACACAATGTGTAGAGTATATCACATACAATTCATAGTCTTTCATAAATCCAAAGTGAGACTTTCATAGCCTAGTTGTGTGTATGGACCATATGCTAGCAAGACTCTTTTCTTTGTCAAACATTACACAAACTTCATTTAGGATCACTAGGGCTGGTAGGGTCACTTATTTTGTGGCATATCTTTTCTCACCAAGCCTTTTCTCACACCAATATTCATCATAATGTTCAAAGAATTTCAAAATTTGGCACTTTGTGCTCTTTTACCCCTATGGGGCATTTTTTCAATTTTTGTGCACCTTTACCCCTATGGGGTATTTGTGGTGTTCTTGTCATGTGAGAGTTTTGCTCTTTTGTATTGACATGTATTTCCCATTTTGGATAACTTGTAACCCCCTCAACCTCAAACTTCGAAGTTGACAATGTCCTCATTGTCTTAGGATGAATGCACAGAATTGTGTTTAAAAAGGTTACAAGTGGCTAAAATGGTGTATGAAAAGAAAGCCTAGGCCATCCCCTAAATATATGAAGTATGTGCAAGTCAAATTGTGTCCCAAAAAGAGTAATTCTAGTTCTAGCAAGAACACAATGCGAGGTGAATGTCATGCAACTATGGAATTATTAGGTCTATGTACTCAAAAGATATTAACATTCTACACATGCAATCTTGCAAATAAAAAATAGCATTTTCGGCGGATATATCCGCCGAAAATCCACCGGAACAATTTGCCGAAAATTTTATTCTTTTATTAAATAAATTAAGTTTTTAAACAAATTAAATAAATTTTCCGGCGGATTTATCCGCCGATATAATTTTTGTTAATTAGACAATTAATTAATTCGAGTCAAATATTGAAAAATATTTCTGGTGGATACATCCGTCGGAAAATCTTGATCCGCCCAAAGGACCGTCGGAAATCCTCGGTTGCAGCGCCTTTTTTCCAGCCGGCAAATCCGTCGAAAAACACTGTTTTCGGCGGATTTTTCCATCGGATATGGACCCCTGTTTTGTAGTGTAGTGTCATCTACTTTCAACATATTTCATTTATTTTCTTGCATTTACAATTATTATCGATTATATTGTTTAATTGTTGGAACTCAAATCAGATCTCGATGTTTCATCAAAATCCGACCAAAATATTATGTATTATCTAAAAGAGGAGAATAAAAAAGTGCAACAAAACTCAGTAAAGAATCATATTTTTTTATAGACTTGGAATCAATTAATCTTGAAAATCTATGTAAAACATTGTTTTTATATAAAGTAAAGGAAGTCTAGTGTGAAACAAATTTGACGTTTTAAATATTGATAACATGATTAACATCCACAAACCAATGACAAAGTATTTGGTTGATGATGAAATTTCCGAAACATAATCTGACAACTCAATAAACAAGTTATATTATTGATCCTTTAGATCAGAATATATACGAGTGAACATGGGGAGTGCTCCAAATCTTCCCAACTTATTGCATAATCATGTACATACATACATACATATACATAAATATATAGGGTTGAGTTATGATGAAAAATGAAGTTTTGCTGAGAAGCATAAGAAGAGTTCTCTGCCCTTAGGTATACCAGATGAGATGTACCACGATGTATCAGATCAATTCCCGTATCAAACGTAATTCATGGGTGGGTTTAAAAGTGATCAAGAGTCCAGGTCCCTTCTTACGCTTCTGTATATATATATATATATATATATATATATATATATATATATATATATATATATATATATATATATATATATATATATATAGAGAGAGAGAGAGAGAGAGAGAGAGAGAGAGAGGTTCAAATGAGAAATGTTAAATGTGATAAATAGAGAAATGATCCTCGCCCTTCATCTGGTCAACATTTGCGGATTTGACCATGAAGCACCGGATAATTCCTTGCATGGTCTGTAGAAAATCGAGAAGTAGTTTCGTAAAATATGCGGGACGAGTTCATATGTGAATCTATGTGATTCACATATGAACTATACGATCACATGTAAATCAGTTAATTAGTTCATACGAGAATCAGTTAATTAGTTCCTATATAAATTACAAATGTTCATATGTGAATCTGTTAACTAGTTCAACTGATTCACATATGAACCTACAGTTAATTAGTTCATATATGAATCACAAAAGTTTATATATGAATCAATTAAAAGAGTTCATATGTGAATTATACTGGTTCACATATGAACATATAGTTCATATATGAACTCATTCCGCGTATTTGTAAAAATTACGAAATTGTTCTTCTATTTTTTGGAATAGCCGCAACTTTTAACCAGTCAAAGCCGCAATTCTTAACCAGTCAAATCCGATCTTGACCGTATGAATGGCTAGGAATACTTCTCACACACTTAGCATTTCTCATTTGAATCTATGGCTATATATATATGTATATATATATATATATATATATAGAGAGAGAGAGAGAGAGAGAGAGAGGAAAGTTCAAATGAAAACTCATTTTTCATTGTGCACGTGGGAACAAATCTCAGTCACTCGATCTCTTTTGATCCAACAACTCATATTAAATAGAGTTTTTAATTTAAAATGCTTCGGGGTAAAAATAGAAAAAATTTAAACACACGCCTACCATATTTGACTTTTTATTTTCTTTTTTAATTAAAATTTTTTTACCCAATTAAAGTTTAAAATAAATTATCTTAAAAATTAATAATATTTTAATCAAACAAATTACATCAAAAAAACGAGAATTTTGTGCTCTTCGATATGACATCCATCTCGATATAGTTTTTTTGTCGCTTTAACCGTTTTTTACGTGAAATGTTATATATGTGTTATATTCATTATGAATATTTATGTACGTTCAAGTTTGTACAACGCCTTGACACCATAAGTATGTAACTTGACATCACCTTCTTCAACACTTTCTTCAACGTCGTAAGGCATCACGTTTCTTCAACACCATAAACCAACACCCATCATGATGAATCGAGAACCTATCGAGTAATTCTGTTGTGAATCGGGGAACAAAAGAGAGCGTGTCACGTCTCCACATCTTCACAGGTCATTCATGTGTTATTCATCATGAATAATGTATCATTCGGGATGAATAATACAACATTCAGGGTGAATAATTCACGATTTATGAATTCGTGTATTATTCGTCATGAATGTTGTGTAATTCATTCTAAATACTATATTATTTATCATAAATAATGAATGAACGTTCACATTTGTTATTCATACTGAATGTGGGACATCCAGGGATGCACATACATATTCATAATGAATAAAACCAAATTTCGGTTGTGAATTGGGAAACAAAAGAGAGTGCGCCACGTGTCTACATCTTTACGGATCATTCATATATTATTTATCATGAATAATATATCATTCAGGATGAATAATAGAACATTCAGGGTGAATAATACAAGATTAATGATAAATAATACATGAATCATGGATTCGTGTATTATTCATCCTGAATATTGTATTATTCATTCTGAATATTGTATTATTTATCATGAATAATGAATGAACCTTCACCTTTGTTATTCATACTGAATGTGGACACCCGAGGACGTGCATGCATATTCATAATGAATATAATACATAAATAGAATTTCACGTAAAAAACAGTTAAAACGAAAAAATCCTGAATATTGAATTATTCATCCTGCATACAGTATTATTCATCATGAATAGTGAATGAACGTTCACCTTTGTTATTCATACTGAATATGGACATTCGAAGACGTGCATGCATATTCATAATGAATATAACACATATATAGAATTTCACGTAAAAAACGGTTAAAACGATGAAAAAAAACTATATTGAGATGGATGTCATATCGAAGAGCACGAAATTCTCGTTTTTTTTTATGTAATTTGTTTGATTAAAATATTAGTAATTTTTAAGACAAATTATTTTAAAGTTTAAGGAGGTAAATTTTTTTTAATTAAAAATAAAAACAAAAAATCAAAGAAGGTAGGATTTGATTCAAAATTACAATTTTGTCCTTAATCACTTCCCAATTGACCTTATTATGTATTAACCATTGATTAGTTTTCTAAGTTTTGATCAATGGTTAAAATTTGTCCTCATGTGCACAATAAAAGATGAGTTTTCATTTGAACCCACCCATATATATATATATATATATATATGTATGTATATATGTTTATGTTTATTTTTTAGATATATATTTAATATCAAATTATATTACATAATACAAACGCTAAATCAAATTAACATAAAAATTGCATAGATGGAAGGTTCAAATACATAAAAATATAAAATAAATACAAAATAAATTTTATAAAAGATAAATATAATATAATTTATAAATATATAAAATATAAATAATTTATAAATATAAGAGTAAATTACAGATTTCGTCCATGTGGTTATTGAAAATTTTGGATTGAGTCCCTCAAATTATATATATATATATATATATATATATTTATATATATAGGGGTGGTATCAATTGGAAACCAAGTTTCATTAAAATTTTTGGAAACCAAATTTCAGCCATTGATCTTTATAATCAATGGTTAAGATTCATTTGAATTATATATGGTAGTAAATTAATTAATTTATTAATAATAAATAAAAATAATAGATGAAAAGGGTAAATATGTCTTTTGATTTTGTGTCTCAAATATGGCAAGAAATGTTTATTTTATTTAGATTACTTGAAACCAAAATAAAATTTCCCACGCAAATCTAATTTTTGTTATTTTTTTTTACTATGAAAATGAGGAGCATTTGTCTTTTCATCAAAAAAATTATTTTTCTTTTAAAATGTAAGAAAATATTTTTTTTTTAATTTCATTTTATTATAAAATTTTACACGCAATCTAATATTGTGATGAAACAGAATGAATTTGTGGATTACAGATTTCATCAGTTTCATCGTGTTAGCATTATTGTTTCATAATGAAAATAGATTCATCAGGTTCATCGTGTTAGCATTATTGTTTCATAATGAAACATGATGAATTTGTGCCATTTTTGTTAACTTCCCATTTTTGTTTCATTACCTGTTCAGTTGCATATCCGTATATGAAAATAGATTCATCAGGTTCATCGTATTAGCATTATTGTTTCATAATGAAAATAGATTCATCAGGTTTATCGTGTTAGCATTATTGTTTCATTATTACCATATATAAGCTAAATTAAAATTAAATAATTTACCTAAATTAAATATCTCATTTTTAAATTAATCAATGATTATTATTACCATATATAAGCTAAATTAAAATTAAATAATTATTAATATAATAATAACAGTTAACATATATATTATGAAATAATGTAAAAGACAAAAATAACCTTTTCAATTGAAAATAAAAATAAAAAATAGAAATTCACTGATTAGTTGATTTCGGTTTCCAAATTTTCCAATGTAATACTGGTTTTCAATTGATCGCTCCCCTATATATATATATATATATATATAGGGAGAGGTTTATTTGAGAAATAGTAAATGTATGAGAAATAGAGAAGTAAATTTAGTCATTCATTTGGTCAACATTTGCGGCTTTGACTACGAAGCACCGGATAATTCCTTACATGGTCTATAGAAGGTAGAGGGATAGTTTCGTAAAATACGCGGGATGAGTTCATATATGAACATATATGATTCACATATGAACTATACGTTCATATGTGAATCAGTTAATTAGTTCATATGAGAATTAATTAATTAGTTCATATATGAATCACAAAAGTTCATATATGAATCTGTTAATTAGTTCAACTGATTCATATATGAACTTACAGTTAATTAGTTCATATATGAATCTCAAAGGTTCATATATGAATCAGTTAAAAGAGTTCAAATGTGAATTACACTGATTCACATATGAACATATAGTTCATATGTGAATTATACAGGTTCATATATGAACACAACTCGTGTATTTTGTAAAAATTACGAAAGTGTCCTTTTATTTTTGGAATAGTCGCAACTTTTGACCAGTCAAAGCCGAAATATTCGACCAGTCAAATCCGATCTTGACCGTATGAATGACTAAGATTACTTCTCTATTTCTCATATATTTACCATTTCTCAAATGAACCTAAGACTATCTATATATATATATATATATATATATATATATATATATATATATATATATATATAGGGACATGTTTAAACGAGAATATAGTTAATTTGCGAGAAGGTGGGAAGAAATAGGGGTGTACGCGGGTTGGATTGGGCGGTTTGAGACATTTTTACAACCCAACCCAATTATGTCGATTTGGAAAAACTCAACCCAACCCAACCCTTGCGGGTTGGGCGGGTTAGTAGTTTACATAAAATTGTAAAATGAAGTACGATAAATACTTCTAAGAATATACAAACATTTAGCGAACCAAGAGGTTATTTGGTTAGCATTTAACAGTGCTAGGGCTGTAAATGAACCAAACGTTTAACGAACCGTTTGGGAAAATTTCGTTTATATTCGTTTATTTAAGAATTGGTCGAACATGAATACTTTTTTTGTTCGTTTAGTTAAATGAACGAACATTAACAATGAGCTCGTTCGTTCATTTACGTTCGTTAATGTCTGTTTATTTATGTTTGTTTACATTTGTTTATATATATATATATAAATATATATTATGATATTAATATGTAAAATCATTAATTATATTAAAATTTAAGATTTCTTTTTTTTATTATTCATAAATTTACCCGATTTTTCATTTTGTTATGTTATTTTGGAACGAAATGATAATTAACGATGTTGTTTTTTTGTTCATTTGTGTCCGTTCGTTTATGTTCGTCTGTTTACATTCATTTAGCATCCTAAATAACAAACATAAATGAACACGAACAAACAAGTTTTCTTAACGAATGAACATGAAAAAAAATACGTTCTTTTACCGTTCGTGTTATGTATTATATATATATATATATATATATAATGTATATAATATAGTTTGGGCTATAAATTTGCCTAAATAGACTAGTTGTTTTTTATTCTAGTATTATATATATATATATAATTTTATAAAAATTATATATTAGCGGCGGGTTAGACAAATCGTAACCCAATTTCAACCCTCTTAATTTACGGGTTGACGGTTTGGCGGGTGGGCGATTGGGCGGGTTGGGTTTAAATGGTTGGTTAGCGGTTTGGTTTGGGCGGGTTTCGCAGGTTGAAGGTTTTTTGTACACCCCTAGGAAGAAATATGAGCCTCATAATCCATTAATGAAAAAAACCATAAAAAGAGAAAATAATTTTAGAAATTAGGATAATTATCATGTTGAATTAAAAATATTCTTAAAAATCTTATTTTTTTGTAACCTTTTAATGGGTTGCAAAATAAACCCCCATATATATATAGGACGATAATCAAATGATAACCACAAAAAGGTTGAAAACCGTGGAAATGATCTAAGCCGTAAGTTGGTTTTGATCTTATGGTTTTAATTGAAAACTGTTTCACCACATGAAAATGGCATAATTATCATTTTTGTAAAAAAGATTCACCATATGAAACACATACTCACCAATTGAATCATATTAAAAATTATTATTTTTATAAGGTTAATAATGACAATGTTTCATTTATATGTTATTTCACCATATGAAACACAAATTCACCTTTTGAAACACGTAGATTCACTAGATGAAACCAGGGCCGGTCCTGAGATTTTGGATGCCCATGGCGAAAGGCAAAAAAAATGCCCCTTTATTATGCAAACGAAAAAATAATTTAAAGAGGTTTGGAACCTAGTCAAGCTAGGCGGCTCATCCCCACGCCGGGTCTTTATTAACTAAAGCATTTGCATCACAAACATTTGGTTGTCTAACAATAAACTTATTTAAAGAACCCCGCATAGATTGAGCAATTTCTTGTCTTTTTTTTTCGTTTTCTATTTTGAGCACCTGAGGGTTGTGATCGAGGATACATAGTTTAAACAACTAAACAAGTAATATTAGTAGAGATCAGAAGGATAACACCTGATTTAGTTGAAATTGCCAAACTTGTTGTTGAACCCTAGAAGTTGAATAATTATAGTAGCAACTCTAATTTCTGCAACCAATAAACATAATAACATTCAGATTCAGTCATTCTTATTCAAACCAAAATAACAACAAGTCAACAACAAAACAAATAATCCATTCAATGATTCAATCATTCATGATTTAACCCAAATACCCAATACAATAACCCTAAATGTAACTCAATCTGTAAAGTAAAATGTAAAAGAAAACACTCAAAAATCAAAAATTAAAACAGTAAATACTAAATACTAAATAGAGAATCAAATACCTCGATGGACGATGGCTCGATTTGATGTTGCTGCCCCCCTGAGAATCTGAGATGAAACGATTCAACGAAAGAGAGCAAGAGCCGAGAGCGAGATTGTGAGATAGAGAGAGAAAGCGAGAGCGAGACTGTGAGAGAGAGACAGAGTTTCGATTGAGAGAACGAGATTGTGAGAGAGAGAGACAGAGAGTATTGAGAGAGCGAGAGCGAGAGCAAGAGACCAAGAGTCGTTCGATTAGAATTTAGAGGGAGCCAGGTAGGAAACGAAATAATTTTGAAGCGTCTGTGTAGTACAGTAGTAGCCTAGTAGGAGTCCGTTGGCTGGCTTATAACAGTTCAAAAAATTAAGGCCCAACCCAAATAAACACACACACACACACACACACACACACACACACACACACACACACACACACACACACATATATATATATATATAATAGAATTGGGCTTAAAATATGATGCCCTATAGATTTTTGATGCCCTGGGCCATCGCCCACTGGGTGTCCCCTCTAATAACAGTTTCACCAGATGAAACACACAGATTCACTAGATGAAACACAAAAATTTACCAAATGAAACACAAAGATTTACCAAATCTGAAAAATCAAACACACAGATTCACTAGATGAAACACAAAGATTTACCAAATCTAGGAAATCAAACACAAAAAACCCAAAATCTGGGAACAAACATCCACTCTTGAAAAAACCCTAAAAAACAAGAAATTTAATGGAGAAATTTGGGGTTATCGAAGGATTTGGGGTTTGCAAATTGGTAGGCATCTAGAACTTAAGAATCAACTCTCTAATGGCGTCAAGAACCGAAACTGTCAATTCTTGCCCCAATCCTTGCGACCCAGTCCGTTTTCCGACGATTAGTGGCAATTACACCACATCATCGCCATCAGCCACCTCACGTCATCCTCTCCCTCCGATCTCCCTTTATCTGGTTCCGATGAGATATACGAGATTGAACATATCAAGGATTATAAAATCAAGTTCCGATGAGATATACGAGATTCCTTCGTAGTCATGACCGCCGCTATGAATCTTAATCTGAACATCGACTTTCTTAACAAAAAGTACGGCGGGTTGCACTTGGATTTCGGTTGTCGGAGTTATGCCAAAAATAACTCGGAGAGATGGTGGAGATATTTTAATTGGGTGTTGTGGTGGAGTTGAAGCGGCCGTTTTTGATGGAAGCTTGGAGGATGGTTGGTGGTAGAGGAGTAGACAATGGCAGAGAGATTTGGTTGGAATCATGTGACCCTTCAATTTAGTTTTAATTTGGCAAAACTACCCCTATTGCACCATTTTATTTCAAATATGCCTTTTTTCTAAATGCCCTTGATTTAATCTAATCTATGGATTAGATTAATCCTCATGGTTCTCAACATATTTTTTGGTTCTCACTTGATTTAGCCCATATATATATATATATATATATATATATATATGTATGTATATATACAGAGGTGGTCAATGGTGACCCATAATTTTTGCCAAGTGGGTGTATATCTAAAGTGGATCAAATGTCTGTAAAGTCGTCAGTGTGTATTTACAGAATTCCACCATTTCGAGGGAATTTTTAAGTTTTTTGGTCGATTTGAAGAAATTTTTCCGGTTTTTTAGTTGATTTCGAGAGACTTTTTTGTTTTTTTGGTTGATTTCGAGAAACTTTTTTGTTTTTTTGGTTGATTTCGAGATACTTTATTCGGTTTTTTGTTCTTTATATTTTCTAATATCCTGAAGCAACCTCAAAGTTTAACAAGTGCACCTTTTATACTAAAAAATCATACTTGTGAAAATAAGTTGAGTGGGTGCATAGCCCACTTAAACATACATAACTTCACCCCTTGAGGTTGTTTCATTTACAAACCACAATACCACACTATTAGTGCAAATTGTATAAACTGATCTCATCCATTGATTTACTTGATATACGGATAATAACGAAAGTGATATTTTTGGTTAGACTTTGTAGAATTGTTTTAATTATTGGGAAGTGTATTATGATCTTTATTAGTTGATTGTATGATGTCCATTATTTATGGAGAATAATGGCGATATACATGTCTTCTTTTTTTATTGATATTTGATTTTTTTTCAACCGTTTGATATTTAAATGGAGGTTATCTTTACTCGAATTTCCTTTTCTTTACATATGCATAGAGGTGTTCAAAAAAACCGTTGAATCGCTCAAATCGGTCGAACCAAGTCAAACCGGACCGTTTTTTGGCGGTTTGAGCGGTCTGGCGGTCCGGTCTGGTCTGGAAAATTGTCAAACCGGGCGGTCCGGTCCGGTCTGCGGTCTGGAGGTTTTTTTGGACGGTTTGGACCAAACCGACCGCCAAATATATAAATATATACTTTTTATTTTTTTATATATACCTTTATTATAAAGAATAGATTATATAAAACCCAAATGTCCAAGTATATACAAAAAGACCTAAGGTATTTTAACAAATTGAAATCTTTATGGATTGTGGAATACAAAGAACGGAAAAATGAAGAAGTGAAGTCGTGGATTTTATTTGCACTTTGCATATTACTTTTTTTTAGTGTTTTATCTTGGGATATTTTGTTAACTTTTGTGGACTTTGTTATTTTGTTGTGAATTTTGTTCTTTATTTCAAGTGGACTCAAACCAATTAGCTTTTAAAATTCAAAGTTTTATATGTTTTTAAGATTAAACTTTAAAGCCCACTAAAAGGTTCAAACCGCCTAAACCGGTCGACCAAACCGCCTAAACCGCGGTCCGACTTGACCGGTCTGGGCTCTTGATGTCAAACCGCTCGGTTTGAAAAATCAATAAACCGCCACTTTCGGTTTGGTTTGTGGTCTGAGGGGTTAAACCGCCCAAACCGGACCGCGAACACCCCTACATATGCATATTGGCGTTATTTTAACATTCATTTCATGAAATTGAATTTGATACACAAGAATTTTAGTTTTCATGGATGAAAGAATCTATGAGTATTTTAGTTTTGTGAATGAAATTGAGTTTTGTACTGGTTTCATGCATAAATTTTTGGTTTCGTGTTTTAGAACTCATACCTGATTTCATGAATGAATTTGGATTTTGTTCTGGTTTCATAAATGAAATTAGGTTTCATGTCTGATTTCATTGATGAAATTGGATTTTGCACTGGTTTCACGTATACATTTTGGGTTTTGTGTTTTAAGACTCGTACCTGGTTTCAAAATGAAATTGTGTTTTGTGTATTTGCCAAGGCCGCCCGGTGCCATGGTCGACCGGTGCCAAAGCTGACCGGGGTTCCCTCCCCTGCAACCCGGTCGAACGGCAATCGCCAAAAACAGATGTCGCCGACTCTTTTTTTCTTGCGCATACGATTACCAGAATCAAGAGATATGGACCAAAACCCAAATCAATCCATCGTTTACTTTGGTAAATAAGCAAATCCACAGATCCGAAATACTCAATCTAAGCAACCACAAAAATAAAAGTCCATACATCCCAATCCATTGATTAAACTGCAGAAACCTAACTTCCTTAAAACCTCCACAAATTACCAATTATAAGACCCAAGGGGTCCTTTCTTAAACGAAATATCTATATCCCGCCCGATACTCATCCCAAACGGTATTAACCTTAAAACCATAAACGAACTCACATAGCACACCAGACCAACACTATCATTCAACGGTAGGACTCTTTACCCCAAAACTACACTGATCTAAAAAGAACTCAACGATAGAAAATGAGTATGCCCATGCAACTGTAAATTCATAATGGCATTGGCCAGATGCAATTCTGAATTTACCTTACATGAGGGTACTCACTATCGTTACCACGCCTCTCGATAATCAAGGTCGTCCTTAAAGGCTTCCTAAATCTCAGTTGTGTCCCCTACTCCATAGTTTAAATTTAGGTTCATCCGGTCACCTAAATCACTTAAACTATGGCTCTGATACCAATTATAACAACCCAACTCGAACAAAGATCCAAACTAAAGGTTAATAACTTACAACGCCAAATGGCCCGAAACAAACATCTACAATATATGGTTTGCGGAAAGACAACTTATTTCACAACTGAGATTACGAAGAAAGATAACTAATATGACAGTCTTCTATCCACTCCAGCTTACACTTTCTCTTTGCCTTTAACTGCTCTCCTACCGCACGCCTGCCGGAAAAGGTTTTTAGTTTTGAAAGAGCGAGGGTTACACCAACGGTCTAGTGAGTCCCCTCTAATAACAGTTTAAACTCAACAGATAAACAGAAGATTTATAAATAAACAAACCATTTTCAGCTTCAATGAAAATTTTTAACTTTCAGCAAACTTCTCAGCTCACACTACTGTCACCCTAAGGTGACAGCGTGTCTGTGACTCACACTGCCTTTGTTGGGACACACCCCCAACGGCATAAACGGAACACACCCCCCGGTATGAGCACAGGCGGGCCACACCCCCCGACTTTGAGCCTACTCACTTAGAACCATGTATGCAAACATTTCCACTTTGATAACAAAAATAGAAACATCTTTAACATTTAAATAAATCTCGCAAGTAAATATTAAACCAAGATCATTTCCAAGCTTGTATATAAATTCACATACATAAAACATAACTTAATCGTGATAAGAGAATTTAGTTTAGAAAACTCACCTGGTGTCCCTTAGCTCACTTCCCTACAAGGCATCAACCGGAACTGATTACCTATGATTGGAAAGTTGAAATGAACCATACATTACTACCCATCTATGATGATCGACTCGCAAGACTCTCGACAAGAATAACTACACGTGTTTCAGATTAAGTTAAATGATCCTCATGGACCACGACCTGACATCAAAACCCATAATAGAAACTCTTGGCTTCAGCTTGGGTTGGGCCTCCGACACGCTGAACTCTACCCGAGAAGGAGCGCCCGGTGCCATGGTCGCCCGGTGCCATGGTCGATCGGTGCCAAAGCTGACCGAGGTTCCCTCCCTCTGCAACCCGGTCGAACGGCAATCGCCAAAAACAGATGCCGCCGACTCTTTTCTTCTTGCGAATACGATTACCAGAATCAAGAGAGATGGACCAAAACCCAAATCAATCCATCGTTTACTTTGGTAAATAAGCAAATCCACAGATCCGAAATACTCAATCTAAGCAACCACAAAGATAAAAGTCCATACATCCCAATCCCTTGATTAAACTGCAGAAACCTAACTTCCTTAAAACCTCCACAAATTACCAATTATAAGACCATCTAAATCTTGTTATTAAGAGAAGAAATGTTTACCTTAAAGAAAATGGCAAGAATTTCTTCAATGAGATCCCTCTCTTCTATTCTTCTTCTTGATCGAGCTCTTTCTTTCCAAAAACCCCTCCTGAGGTCCTTCCTTCCCACCCGCCACTATTCACCCCCAAAAGATTAGAATCAGATAAATGGTAGGGTTTAATCCCTACTTTCCCATTTACATCTACCCCCCCCCCCTTCAAGCTTTAAGCATAAACACTCCCAAACTCCACTTTATTAAATAAAAACCCTGTTATTACAACATCCCCTCCTCAAAAGAAATCTGTGCCCGGAATTCCTTTGCTGAACAAACTATGATATAGGAATCTCATAGCCGCTTCCATTTCCCATGCCGCCTCTTGGCCTTTATGAATTCTCATTGCACTTCCACAGGGCGAATTTCTTTTGATTCTTAACTTCTCCGTCTTACGGTTCTTGACTTCCTTAGGCCCTATGATAACGGGGAACTTCTTATTCGCTTGCTTACCTTGCCAAGGCATCGCCGCCCCAACTTCCTACAAGTGCCTTCTAAAAGAGGCGTGAAACACGATGCGAATTTTTCCTAATTCACATCGAACACTTCCAGATCATCCGCTAACCCTCTAACTTTTCCATAACTTCAACGGACCTCGAAACGTGGCCCAACACTACATTTCTCTCGATACCCCACTTCATTCTATGGGCACGACTTCCGCCCAAAGTTGCTCCCTTTCAACTTGAGATTCACAAGACTTGCGCTCACTCAATCATATCAATTTAACTTCACTTAGTTGATATTGTCCATCTATAATATACCATCTGTAACATCCCAGGCCAACCGTATCAGATATTGTCCGCTTTGTTCACACACCCGGACTCACGGTTTTAACACACGTCTTTAAGATTTCACCTACAACTTCACTTTCTTAGAAGAACGAACATTACTAGCGGTAACACCACAACGACATGTATCCCAGACTAAAACAATAATCCCTTCAAGCCAACTTAACACGATGTCAACCCTAGACATTCCCAAGAACCCATTGTTATGAATTTCCCCCATCGGGAACCCTGCCTTAACAAAATAACTCCCCTCAACACCACACACCTAGTGCCAAAAGAACACTTTCTTTCCCGGACCGTAATGGTCCCACTCATCGGTGTTGCACAACTCAAACGCACTAAACATACGTGGCCCAAACGTCATCACCTCTAATTCTTACATAAAAGCAGAAAACTTCTATAAGTCAATACTTCCAAAGTCCACTAGCTCCCACTGACCGAAATATAAAGGCACTTACTTCAATTTTCCATCGCACCCACAATTGCCCGACCCTGTTGACAAAGAGTCTAAGCTTCATCCGCTCAAACACGGTGTGATCAAGGTCACACCAAACTATTTCAATTAGCTTAACACAGTAAGACAAGCTCACTTGGAACCTTTTTCCACCCGATACCATGCTTGACTCAAAAGGTATTTCACTCTGAGCACTACATCCAACCACCTTTTCCACTTCTCTCGAACAGGACAAACACGCTTCCAAAGATTGGCTTACTAATAAGTGTAAGCCATAGACCAACCGCGCGACTTAGATTTCTCAACACCAGAGCCGTAAGACCCACCATAATCGCCTCCTCACACCCTCACTAGGGGTTTATATACCCACCAACAGCCAATTAGAAAAACTTAGCACCACTTTCTATGTCACTTGCCAAACTTCATACTCTCAGGTTACCTACCTTTCCAACATAATGTCTTCACTCTCCCCTCGTTGTATGGACCACTGCTCATCCAACACTGCTTCCTCCATTCAAGGTCCCCCATATGTCGAAAACACATTTACATTACTATACTTAGTCAACCGATTAGCCGCAACTTTTACGCGAGGAAAATCAACCAAGCTCTTCCAAAACATTGTTCATTAATCGAAAGTATCGCACAATTCTCCCTCTCTAAACAAGCTTTCCCAATCTGATAGAATCCCTTCACAACCCAAGAAATATTTCGATATGGTCACGAATCTCCTATCTACTACACCACCTCTTAAACTAAGCAGTTCGATCCTTCCACCAACAATCTAGGGGTATAAGATAACATGCCCAAAACTCACCGCAAACCAACACCCATGGTTCCTTCCTTAGATATCGGCCAACTAACATTCGAGAATTATACTCAACTTAGCAATACCCCGATACAAACCAAACATCCACGTGTCCCATCCTAATGTTCGCCACTGTCAAATCATTTCCCAGAACTCTCCAGACGAGGGCGCTCATCCTATATCAATAACACCAGCCTTCTACATATCCTCAAGGAAGATCCTTACTACTTTAATGAATTGCACGTCTAGAATTGGCATAAAAAAATTCCCCAACTCAAATATGCGAACATCACCCTACCACCTCATCATAGAACAACCTAGATCTTCATGACTACTTGCACACCTACATATATCGTCCTCTTCTCACTGATCATAACATCAATATATGAATTCAAGGAATTTCATGACCTTGTCTTTCTCGAATCTAAATAAATTGCAAAAACATAATCTTCTAAACCACTCGACAAGATATTGCTCCTTGTCGGATCATCGCGATCTGCTAGTAACAAATTCCAGCAGCCTGAAAGCTTAAATGTACTGCCTCGGAGACTTGAATGCTTGAAGTGCAACCCCTCCACCTGTGCTATGTATATAAACTTCACTCGCACATGAACCATCAAAACCTCATCGAAAAGAATCACCTGACCGAACTAGCGGTCTTCTGTTTTCGTAAGATTCGCACCAGGTGGTCCAACATCACACCTGATACATACCTTTTTCTGAATAACTCTTCGCTTCCTCATAGAAACCCCACAAAACTACCCATAGCTACTTCTTCATTTTCAGCGTCCTGCCATTAACCACATAAATGGGCTCTGACTTCAACATCAACAGTCGTCATTGAAATACTTCTACCATGCCTCCGACCAATAAGGATTCCCAATGAAACCTATTTTTTCCAAGGCAACAATTTGTTGTTATAAATTATCTTCACGACTTCAAATTCCACCCCAGACACAACTATTTTGCCGACCTCGACACCTCAAGACATTGAGCAAACGGTTAACCCACCATAATACAATCATCCTTAACGTCAGAGGTCAAAGCCTCCATTAACCACCTTCAATATTCACCGCCCTTCTTTAAAAGAAATACCAAGGTCATGAATCGACTACCCACTGCTCGAGCGCAACACTTTCACTCTCAAAACTTTCCTCGCGATCTAGAGAGTTCATAGCCTTCATGCATGACATACCAAGACTACCACCCGGAGAAGATGAGTTGCTTCCATCCAGGGAAGACGTCGGAGTACTAGATGGAGAAGATGAGGATGGAGAAATCGAGGAGGAACCATTGATTGCAATGAATTTCCATAATATTATATTTCCATAATATTAGGGAAGTTAGTTAATAAATTAAAATATATTTCCACAAAAGTAGGTAATTAACCGTAGGTCTCTATCAATCAATTAATAATTTAATTATATGTAAAAAAATCCAAATTACAAAATTATCCTTTTATATACATTTAATAAACAATATTAATATAAATAATTAATTGTTTCATATTGGATCTCACTGTTAGCACAAACTCTTGAGTTCTCAATTGATTAGGCCCCTATATATATATAGGCCAAGGATAATTTGCAACCCATGTAAATCTTGCAACCTATGCAACCCACATCTTAACCGTTGGATCAATGATAAACGGTTATTTTATTTTTATTTTTTTGATTTTTTTTAATTAAAAATATTAGGCCCACATCTATTGTAACCGTTGATCATGAATTCAACGGTTAAGATGTGGGTTACATAGGTTGTAAGATTTACATGGGTTGTAAATTAAACTACCCCTATATATATATATATATATATATATATATATATATAGGGGTGGTTTATTTTGTAACCCAGTGAAAGGATACAACCCGTGCAACCCTCATCTAAACCATTCTTTTAGCTCATTCATTATGTAGACAATGGATTGATTACTGAATTGCATCAATGATTATTGGTTTTATGCAATAATCTTACCTACAATGCATAATATTTCATTAAATGCCATGGAATGCATACTGTTTCATGAATGTACCACTTCCATCTGATACATCACATGAACCGTTATGTGCATTGAGATATTTTGCATAAATTCAACAAAATCCGATGAAATCAGGTAAATTCATTTAGAGAAACAATTAGAATCTAAATGCAATTGACGGTTTAGATGAGGGTTGCAAAATAACCATGTCTTATATATATATATATGGTCGGGTTCATTTGTTAACCGTATTTTTTGTACTAACTTTGTGAACCGAAATCTTAACCATTGATCTTGAGATAAAGGGTTGAGATTAAAACCAACTCAACACTAATTCTTATTTATGAGCCTTTTATTAAGTAATGATATTGAACATATATGATAGGGGTATTTGGGGGAAGTATCAACTTTTTCTCTCATTTAATATTTTCCCAAAGATAGTATTGTAACTCCCTCATTAAATAAATGTTACAATTAACAAAATAAAAAAATTTCAATAATGACCTCATATATTTATGGTACATATATATTAAATCAAGACTAACAATGACTTCTATTGGTTGAATTAGGTTAACAAAGTTAGTATGAATGGGATGGGAAAAAAGTAAAAGAATTTGTAAGGGAACGGATATGAACATGTATATGTTAACAATCCTCTATTAGTGTTCATTTGATAATGTGAACGTACATGAGCATGAATGGACATATATATCACGACTGAACATCTATGATCATTCATTAGAGATTCGACATATGTTGAACGTATATGAACATATATGGGCATATATAGGACGATAATCAAATGAGAACCATAAAAATATTAAGAACCATGGAAACTAATCTAAACCATTTATTGATTTTAATCTATGGATATAAATAACAATGGCAGTTTTGAAATAACTTATAACTTTACGGTTTATTATGTATTGAAATTGTAATTGAAGGACATTATTGGGTTTTTTTTCACAAAGAATGATTAACCTGGGTTTCTCGGCCCACCCCCCTTTTAACCTAAATTATAGTTTAGGTATCTTCTACCATATTTCTTGATCAACCATTGATGAACAACGCCGATTAATCTCTCCGACCACCGACCTGGAATCCTCACCGGAGTTCTACGCTTCTACACACCGACCTGAAATCCTTTGCCTCCTTGCAACAATACATTCTTTCCTTCTCCGAATCCATCTCCATCGTCGCTTAAACCACCGCCGTTGGGGAAAAAATCGAAGAAGAAACTCTCGACGGGAGCAATTGTAGCGATTGCAGTTGGATCAGCGTTGATTCTGGTGCTATTGTTGCTAATTCTCCTCCTCTGTCTACGAAGGAAGAGAAAACATGAAAGCAAACAACCTCCGAAACCACCGCTTCAGGCTTCGACGGCGGCTTCCCGCATAAATTAATATTCCCGCAGTTGTGATTTGTTTACATTCTTGTTTCGATCCCATTTTCATCTCCATCAATGATTTCAAAACCATTTCAAATTTAGGGTTCCACATCACCGATCTTCTTGAAAACCAAGAGGATATAGTTGAAAGCTTCCTCACTATAACCAAGAACAAATTAGAATCGCCCGACTCGCTGTCGATTATCGCAATCATCTATGCGGTCCAAATCATTCTGCTCCTAGAAAATCTCCGATTGTTGATCTGATTTCTCTATTTGTAAGATTACTTGTTCGAAATTCCGAATTTTGGCTTTCATTTCGTTTTTTTTTTCAATTTGAATTTTGATGAAACGGTGGGAGGGAAACGATTGGAAAAAAGGTGGGTTGTTTGGCTCGACATTAAAGTTATGGATTTGAAGTCGCCATCTGAATCTGCAACGGTGTTAAAGGAAACGAAGAGGGTTCTGCAATGGGGGTGTTTTTTATGTCCTAAAATTGTGTTTGATTCACGGGGTGAAATAACATATAGATAAAAAAATTCTTTAATTTCATAAGGTGAAATAACATAATAAACAGAAATTGTGTTTAATTTCATGAAGTGAAATAGATTACTGATTAAAATTGTCATTGATTTCATGTGGTGAAATAACATATATATGAACACTTATGTTTGGATTTCATGAGATGAAACATCATATTTATGAAAATTCTGTTTTTATTTCATGAGGTGAAATAGTATGTGTTTTATCTGGTGAATCTCTGTAACAAAATGATGATTATGCCCTTTTCATATTATGAAACAACTTTTAATTAAAACAGTAGGATCAAAACCAAATTTCGGCTTAGATCGGTTCTTACGGTTCTCAACCTTTTTTTGGTTCTCACATGATTTAACCAATATATATATATATATATCGACTGAAAAACTAGATACTTAATATTTGTTTAGTAATTTGAAGGGAAATACCATTCTTCGTATAGTTTGTTTCTCGTTCCTTGGGGGGGGGGGGGGCTAGTAACCTTCCTTTTGTTCATTATGTCAACCATTCTGCCTTGCAGCTGCAGGCACTTCTGTTGACTTTACTTCATCGAATCCTTCATTCGAACAAACACAAAAATCAAATTGATATTAATTTCTGAGTTGATAAGGTGGTAGATTGGTAATTTATCATTCGTATGAATGCGTTGAATGTGTATGTTGATATGATGTTCATTATTGGGTCATCCAGGATGATTAGTACAAAAAAAAAGATTCACAAAGTTAGTACAAAAAATACGGTTAGTACAAAAGTAGTAAGAGGGTTGTCATAATATTCATACTTGGTGATATAATATTTGTGACTACCAGTTATTCATATATATAAACTCGTTCATTAAAGTTCAGTCGAGAATGCGAACGTATATGAACATGAATGTCTATAACAATCACACATTTCTAGCTCTCAAGCATAACCCGTCCATATACCTATGGTGAAGTCATCTGTTTCATATGGTGTTCATATACATTAACACTCCTATATATTGGTTTGTCAACATTATGTATAAAGCATTACCAATCCTGACCTCTTCATCCATACGTGTCATGATGTATTGAATCTGGAAATTGTAACTTCCATCAACACTAGTTCTTAACGCAATGCCTGAGAAATTGAAAAATAAAGTACATGCAATATTGTTAGTTTGTAACCTCCTCCTAATTAATTGTTACTTTGTAAGTCCAAAACCAAAAAGTCTAGCAAAATTTGATTTATTATGGGATGGTAATGCCTTAATAATGTTTTTGGTTGATTAATAAGAGTTAGAATATTAAACCTAATGGTCATTTATGTTTTGGAATCGAAAAGGACGAAAACTCTTGACAAATTGATGCCCTGGGAAATCGGGTTCGATCGTCTAGGAATCGCCCAAATCCGGATGAGAGTTAACCGGATTTTGGGTGAAACCCGTTAGTGGTCGATCGGATTATGGGTAAAACCCGGATGGAGTTACCCAAGAAAAAGGTAAAACCCAGAGCGGGGTTACTCGGGGAAAGAGGGTAAAACCTGGAGCGGGGTTACCCGGGAAAAACGGTAAAACTCGGAGTGAGGTTACTCGAGAATTAAGGAAATCCGGATAGGATTTAATGGTGATCTGTTCAGTCAAATTGTAGGTATTCGGTTCTACCGGAAGTGAGATTCGGTGTGTGTCGGATTTCCAACGATCAGGTGAGTTTAGGCATGGAAATGGGGCGGGGACCTCAATCCCCATCCCCGTCCCCGATCCCAACCTCCATCCCCATACCCGCCCCCATCCTCACCGGGGAATATGATTACATCCCCATCCCCGCCCTCGACGGGGATCCTCAAAGGGGAATTAGGGATTTTTTCCCCGTTAATATAAGATGTTTTAAATCAAATGTATTAAATACCATACTCGATCGATCATGGTTCATGTTTAAATCTCACATATTTTCAAATTTTGCTTTTATACAGTATCAAATATTCATATGTGAACAAAGTCGCAAAATTATACTTAATCGTTTGATCAAACGCTTTCGGCTTTAAACTTTTTTTTAATCTAAAATAAGTAAAACAACTCAATATATATATATAAGAAGAAATGTCAAAATTATATTTCTAAATTTAAAAGATATTGAATCTAATTATGTATAAATATAATATAATTAATAATAAACATATATAATATATTTAATATTCGGGGACGGGGCGGGGCGGATACCACGTTACCCGTCCCCATCCCCATCTCCGGTTTTTAACTTTCGGGGATCCCTGTTCCCCGATTTTGCGGGGAATCCCCGTCCCCATCGGGACGGGTACACCGGGTTCCCCAATGGGGCGGGTCTCATTTCCATGCCTAGGTGAGTTCCCTTAAACCTTTTTACGTGAAATGTGAAGTTGAACATTTTGAACACTGATTATGGTGTAACGTATAACATGATTTTATTCGCAAACCATGAATATTTCTTGCATGAAACGAATATCATGGAAACATTGATTTCAAATGTTATGGGATTGTTTCTATATGCACATGCATTGTTTACATGATTTTATCATTGTCTGGGCATGCTTATTTGGAGTCGAGTTGTACAGTGGGATTATTGTACCTTGGGATTTTACAAATCTCGTGGGATTCGGCGTATATGCCCCGTATGCATGAAATATGTTTCCTGTATACGCAGGAATGCGGAGTCTGCTTGGGCCCTGATCACGGTTGTTATCGTTTGGTGGAATTGGTCTATGAACACTGTGCAAATACCCTTGCATGGAGTTGATTTGTTTCGATGGGCCTTATGGCAGATTTGACCAGGGGCGAACATAGAGTTAAAAAGGTTGGGGGAAAGGACCCCAGTCAAAAAGTCAAAAACTTTATTACCTAGGTTAAAAAAAATTTACCGAAATTACATTTAGTCCCCCCAGTCAAATTTTTTGGGGACCCCATGTTCAGCAGCCGGCGATTCGTGGTTACCATCCGAGTTCTCACCGCCTGACCGCTGTGGTCCAACTAGTGGTAGCAGCACCCAGCAATTCGGCCGGCGATTCCCATCTTCGTCCTCGTCCAACCATCGTTCCCCCTTATTCTCCAAGAAACGCACACACAACACAAACCATAGAGACATTCGAGTTAGGGTTTCGAATTTCGATTTCTTCTCAAGTTCACCGTCGTCCGTCAATCGTCATCCTTCCCCCTTAATGGTAACAACTAATGCTGTTGATTTTCTATTTCGATTTCTGAATTTCGATTTCTGATTTTCGATATCCACTTCCGATTTTGAAGACCCGAATGAAATGCACCTGGTTATCTAACGCCTCTGTCAAGTCACAAGTGTCACTGTGTCAACACTACACCACAAAACCTTGAAATCTTCAATTTCACATTGTTTTATGCTTTTATCAATTTTACTTTATCACTTTATGCTTTTATCAATTTCAAATTGCTATACAGTAAGTACTAAGTAGTATTGGGTTAAAATTGCTTGAAGTCTTTTATTTTTTTGAAGTTTATGTTATAATTTCCCCCAGTAATTTCTTGTCTGGGACCCATCAATTAAAAAAATTCCTCAAAATCAACTAAAAAACCAAAAAGAAAACTCTAAATCAATTAAAAAACCCCAAAAAAGTCTCTCAAAATCGACAAAGAAAAACTTACAAATCCCTTGAAATCAACCGAGAAAACTTTAAAAATCCCTCAAAATGGTGTAATTATGCTAAAAACACACTGGACAACTTTACGGGCCTTTAATCTACCTTGAAGGTGCCCCCACTAGGAAATTTTTTTGGATCCACCACTGGATTTGACTATTGCTTATTTATGAAAATTGTTTGAAATGCTTTTGGGAGGGAATTCACTAGATCTCATGGTTTAACCCTCGTTTTTCAAAAACTAAAACCCTTTTCAGGTGAGAGTTTAGTCGGGTTTTCATTCAAAGAAGGGGAAAAAGAAGGATGACATAGAAGAGGCATAGTTTTTGTGGAAACTTGTAGTTTCTCAATTGTGAAGATGTACTATCCGCTGCGTACTTTAGTTTGAGAATGATGTAAATTAGTATTTTATTTGGACCGTTTGAGTTGTAATGCTATATTTTAGCTGTTATTGATTTTTGGGTCGTTACAAAAAATATGAAAAATAACTAATTACCTTACTACCCTTAATGCTTTAATCTTTATTCTAATTAAAATTAGTGATTAAATAAAATGTAGGCCCACAACTGTTCTCGCATTTTCACAAGTAGGAAGGGTTTTCGTTTGAACCTCGACACACACACACACACCAATATATATAATTTAAATATAATAATGTAATTTATACATATAATATAAATAGATATGTATATGTATATAGATTTGGGATCACGTGAGATTGCTCGGCTTTTGTAAGACCACTTTGGACCCATTGGATGAATTGATTTCCCCAAACCTTCACATGAAAAAATCGAGCTTTCACATGAAAAAAAAAAAGAAAAGAAAAAACCAAACCTTCACATGAAAAAGACAACTATGATGTGTAGGAAAAACACAACAAATCTTTAAAGGAAGCATGCAAAGTTCTCTTCATAGTGGTCTCACGGGTTTAATGAAAAATGGTTGCTCTGATCAGAACCCAACTCTATGTATATATGCATGTTTTGGTTTTGTATATACATAATACTTTTACAAAATGTATTCTAAAACAGGATAAAAACTGATTTCTAAACACTTTTCAAAAGTTAAAGAGAGAATAAAATATATTTTGTGTACATTTTTCATAAGTATCTTTTTGCATTAGATTTTTTATAAAGTGTATTTAAAAAAATTAAAGATAAATTTTATGAAATTTAAAGCGTTAAAGCGGATCGGGTCAAAAGCAAATATAGGGCATGGCAGTCGATCTGGAAATTTTAATCCTTCACTCCACATCCATCCCGTTATTATCGTTCTTATGTGTTTATTCAAACTTTGTTAAATGTGTTTTTTTATTAAAACTATTATTTAGTTATATACGTATAAAATTGCCAACTTATTGAATAAAACATCATAACAACAATATTCGGGAGGCTAAGATAATCGTAATCGAAAATAACCATAGACTTCGCATCATATATCCATTTTAGATGTAAACTCCGTTAAGATTTCAAGACTGGTCTTGGGCCCGAACCGATAATGTTTGTTCCTCCTAATCCCTACTGAACCCAAGATTCTACCTTGGTCTTTTAACTTTACTTGAAAGGCCCGTTACAAGACTAGTTTTACGAGAAGCTTGGTTCTAGGGCCGGTGTGCAATCCTCGACCCGTTTAAAATATAATTTTGAACATTATTGTAACGTTTTTATTGGTTGAACTTACTGTTTTTTTCCTTCCAAATTTCATGTAAAAACTTTAAAATAAATAAATTAAAGACTAATTGGATTTGCATTTCAAATCAGACTTATTTTTCAGTCGAGGAATCGATTGTAAGTGAGACAAAGCCTTAGCTAGGAACGAACTTCACTTTCTGATATCATAACGAGTTTTGCGCCTATATATCTATTGCACATATCTAGTCCACTTTCTTTTATGGCATTTCTGATCAACTTCCTCCTAATTACTGTGTTTATATCTAGCAAAAAAACTTATAAATATGACATTTTTTTTTATAATTGATTATAATTTTATTTTTGTATGATGTATACTAAATTTTTTGAAAAAATATATTAACCAATTTGGATCGAGACTACTACACCTGTAGCCCCTCCTAGATCTGTCTGTGTCCATATTTATCTTATTTGATATTTTCTTTCACAAATTTATGTTTAAAACCATGTAACCGTAAAATTTTAACATATTTAAAATCTATTTTAATTAAATCCAAATGAATAAATACATAATAAGTATTAATTATAGGTATATTTAGTATACATATTTTAATTAAATCCATAATATATAGGCCTAATGGACCAAATTGGGGATGATTTTACAAATTCGATCTGAAAACTAAATAGCTATACTTATAAATGGGCCTATCTTGCTGGACTACCCAATTTTGTTTCTCATATTTGTGGCCCACAATTTGTTGAATTGGGTTAAATGTTTAATAACAACATAATTTTATAAAATTTTCTATTGGAGCATTGTATTAAAGCATTTCCAAAAATTATGGTATAATTGTTCTATAATAAAGTAGAAACAGTTTAAATATCTAAAAAAATTACATCCATCTTCAACAGTTATTGTATTTTGGCAATCATAACATTAACTTTATTAATAAAATAATCAATACATTTAATAATATATTGTTTCTCTCTCCTACACATTAAATTTAAAATTCTTGGATTGGTGGAAAATATTATTATATTATTTCCCTCTCTTCTATAAAGGTTTAGAGATTTCTCTAAATTATAGATTTTTACAATCTCTCTCCTCATTTTTCTATTTTAGCATACAAGATAACATAGCCGTTAGAACAAAAAAGTTGCTAAAATCCATTTTTTCTCTATTTTAACATAGTTGTTAGAGATGCTCTTACTTCCTTCGTACCGAAATAAGTTCTACGTTACTATTTTAGTTTGTCTCAAAATAAGTGTCCAGTTTCAAAAGTAAATGTTTATTTTTCCATTCTACCCTTAGTTTATGAGGTGTAGTAAATTTCTTTCTCTATAATTAAGGTTAAAATTGTCTTTTTATTAATTGAAAATTGTAATAATTACAAATTCTTAAAAAAGTCTATGCATTTTTCATTGTGGACATTTATTTTGAGACGGAGGAAGTATCATTTCTTCTTATTACAGTAAGTCAGTAATGTACACCGATTAACTAGTACTTATCAAATTGTGGCTTACAAAATCAATTTATCCATTGTCATACAGTCAGAAAATATTTATGTTAGATGATGATTGTTAATATGTTGCCATCTCAGTGACAATAGTGCCAGTTCAATATGTGTTTGTCTAAGCACTAAGGGGTCGTTTACCTAATGCTTACCCGATAAGTGCTTACCATGTCACGTTACCTTATCGATGGACATGGCAAGGATCATGAATCTTACCCGGTAAGAACTATGGCAAGGTCCAAGAGTCTTACTCGGTAAGTGATGGTTACGACTCTTACCCGGTTAGCGCTTACCGGATGATTTATTGCGTACGATGCCATTTTTCATGGACTAAAATCTTAACGGGTAAGGTAAGTGATAATGTTGAATTTACCGGTAAGCGCTTACCGGGTAAGTAATTGGGTAAACGATCCCTAAGTTTTAGTGTAGCTCAGTAGTTCGTTCATACTAGTTTTTCAATGTTTGTGATTCATGTTGAACTTTTAGTATGATTAGTGCATCAAGATGCACTAAGTTGCAAAGTACACAAATCACGACCTTATGTTGAAGAGGTATTAATATAGTTATTAAGTTATCAACTTTATTTAGTATTATTTATTGAATTGATTATTTCATTGTTATTAGACTAACCATGAAGTCACTTAGATTTGTAAGTTAACTCGTGTTGTATATCTTGAGAGACACGCACTAGCAATAGGAAGGAAATAGGTTTGTTAGATCACTTATCTTATGATGTAATAATGAGTTCGGTATAAGACGAACTAATTTGTTTAGATGCGGCTTACAGTTTGTAAGTCTTCCATTGTATTAGATATTTATGGAAAGTAAGTGTGAATATTGAAATGTGTTCAATTAACATTTTCCCATAACTTGCTTTATTGTAAGTTCACTATAATGCCTTCCAAGGTATAGGTAGGGTGCTACAAAATGCATCAAATATATCTCAATCACCATACAAATAATTAGACTGCGAAAGGTAGATGAGGAATTGATCCCTTTTTTGGTTTTTCCTATCAGCTATATTTGAAATATATCAACTTTTTCAGAGCCAATTTCTTTCCTTCCAACTCATAAATTCAGAGAAACACTATGGAAATTGTCAAATGCACTACTAGAAAACTGAGTAGTAGCGACAGAAATTAGCGATGGCTAGAATCCGTCGCTAATTAGCGATGGCTAGAATCCGTCGCTAATTAGCGACGGATAGACCATAAATCTAATTCGTCGCTAATATAGGTGGATGCAGGTGGATGTATATCTACGAGAGGCAAAATCTAATTTAATGAAAAGTTAGCACAATATATTCATATAAAATACTCTTTCTGTCCCTAACACTTATTTCATCTCTCATTTAGGAAGCTTGGGTTGTTGAAAATAATAATGAGAAATAAAGTAGGGGTTGAGGGCTCTATCATTGAGTCATACCATGTAAATGAACTGTCTATCTCTTGCACCCTATATTTTGATCCAACGATATAAACAAGACATAATCGTGGGTCAAGGAACTTTGCCCCGGATATTACTAGTTATTCAGGGACCGATGATCGTCTAAGCATATTCAAGGTTCCATCTCTTCCACTATTCAAGAAGGGTGGGAAACAAATAATCTTGAATGACCATGACCGGCACAACATCCACACATATCTCTTATTTAACTATGTAGAAATTCAACCTTTTCAGTGGATCTTTGATAAAAGGAGTTGACAAACATAACCAAATATTGATAATGTTGCACTTGATAGAATACGGGAGGAAAGGTTTGTTGGTTGGTTCAAGCACCATGTGAGTATATATAATAGCTAATATCAATATACGGAATGTAATTATATACGTTATGTGTTTCTTACGTGTGGTCTTCTTTTATAGGTCATGTTCGAGTCAAACAACTCAAGTGAACAATTCAAATCCCTAGCACGTGGACCAGACGTTATGCCACCATACATCAGGGATACTTCGTGAATGGTTACAAGTTCCATATGGTAACTCATGGTGCTGGTCGGGTTACCATAATAGTGGTGTATGTGTCAGGGGGACCTGTTATGACGAGTGTGAGTCTGATTATTATGGTTTACTAGATGATGTGATGATCCCAGATTCAATCTACTTAATCAATCACACTAATATGTAGAAATCATGTTTATTGATGAACAATTATTACAATGATTTCACTCTCAATACAATGAGCCATATACTATTTCACTCTCTAAGCTCTCTCTCTCTCTCTCTCTAGAAGTATATGTGTGTGTTCTTCGATGTGTCTAGATACCTAATGATTACAAAACACAAAACCCTTATATACTTGGTCAAACAAGTTGACCTTACAACACAAAGACTTAAACCTAAGTCAAACACATTGACTTTGCAAGACTTTACAAACACAACTAATACAAAAATACATTTTGACCCTTTTAATCTTGAATTCAACATTTAGGGGGTGTTTGGGATTGATTATTTAAAACAACTTATGCTTATTTTAAAAAGTGCTTATCAACTTATGCGGTGTCAAACCGGAGTTTTTAAAAAAGTGTTTGGATTAGCTTATTGTGGTACCAAAACGTAATAAGCTAATAAGTTATTATTTAAAGGTGTTTGGGATTGCTTATTGAAAGTCCAATATCGGTCTAAATCTAGTGAGAGAAAGTAGAGAGAGAAAGTAGAGAGCTCCAAAGTTTTCGTTCTTTTCAAATGTGTTCTCAAAGTTACAAAAACAAGACCAAAGGGACTTAAATACCCTGGTCAGATACAACACAGAATACGACTATAGACACAGTATTTGACCAAGCCTATAAATACAATGATTACTATAAAATCAGACCTAACAATCTCCCCCTTAGTAATCATTGGCGCTTTGGTCTTCAAAAATCATCTTCTAAATCAGCACGGACCATAAAAGCGACTTTATGAAGCAATCTGACTTTTAAAAGAAAATTCTTCTCAGCATCTTTTAGATTAAATTGTCTTTGCTTCCTTGACAAGTCTGGAACAGTATCTTGTGCTCTAGACGACACACCTCTTTTGAGTGACCTTGAATGAACTGTGGTGGTCGGAGCAGGAACAACAAAAGAATTAGTTGAAGCTGATAGAATAGAATCTTTGAGCGAATCTTGATCAGCAGATAAACATTTGAGCTCTTTGTCTCTTAATCATCTCCTTTAACTTCTCTTAATTCTCCCCCTCATGACCTTGATGATCTGGATCAACTTGGTCATGCAAATGTTGAAGACGAGACAGCTTAAGATCTGCAAAATCAAAGAAACGGAGAAAACAGGAGAGGTTTGCGCGACACGCAGGTGGCGCAAACTGAGGTTTGTGCGAGCCGAAGGTGGCGCAAAGCGAGGTTTGCGCGACCAACTGATGGCGCAAAGCTGACTTAAACTTAGAAAATTTTACCTTTTTAAGCTCTTTGACTCCCCCTACACAAATGCACTAGATATGACAATTCAAGTTAGCATTCACATAGAGAAAATCAGATACTCCCCCTCAAAAACAGATAAGATCATTAAGAAAACTCTCCTTTTTCACTCCCCCTTGAATAATGCTCAAACCCATTTGAAAATGATATGAGAACACAAGGATGAAAAACAACAAAGAAAAAGAAAAATATACTGAAAATGAAATTTTGAAACGACTAAATATATAAAAATTTAAACACTAAACAAATAAAATTCTACTTAGTAAAATATCACAGATTTATCAATCAGTTGAAATCAAATACATGTTGTTGGATACAAAGACAAGTTTCATTGCATATCAAGTTAAAACATGTTCAGTTTCAAAAAACTTTCATCAATCTATTCAGTATGCAAACATGCGAACTTTGATTAGTTTCAAGAAAATGCAATTCTAAAAATATAATAGAGAACGTTGCAAATAATCACACTAAGTCATCAAGAATTAAGATTTTCACAAATTTACAGGTTTATCGCAACTCAGAAATATCACCAAGTATCACGAGATGTGTGCTCATTGGCATCTTTTAGCAGTGTGCACATTGGCATCTTGACATGAGTGTGCTCTTTGGCATCTTCTAAGCATGTGCACTTTGGCATCTTGTTAATCAAAAAGTTTATTAAGTAAAGAACATGCCGTAAACGTAACTTTCTATCTGACCCTATTGCAGGATTTGGGTCAGTCACTCCCAGACCAGTTGGCCTTAGGGGACTAGGTGTCAAGCACCCCTTGGAACTTACTTTCCCAGATCAGAAAGGCTACATCGACATATCCTAAACCCATTCATACCAGTAGAACATGACTTTCGATCTGGTTCTATTGAAGGATTTGGGTTCGATCACTCCCAGATCAAATGACCTTAGGGGACCAGATGACAAGCATCCCACAGAACTTACTTTCCCAAAGCAGAAAGGTCACAGGTACAAACTTTTAAACTTAGAGATTTCTGATTTATAAGAATTTAATAATCATCTCAAACACAAGGTTTTACGTCTAAGAGCTTAGCCCATATTTTCATTACAATCCGAAATTCCGACTTTTTAGGTTTTCTAAGCATTGTAAACTATAAATATTCCGAATCACACAACTTTAAAGCAATATCAAAAGCTACAAACATGTTGCTGACTTTTCGACTTTTGTTAGAGCTGAAATGTGAACATATAAGAACTTTAATATAAACAAAGCAACTTGAAAATTTATCCTAGACACACATTTTATTCAAAAGAAAGAAAAATTGTAAAACTTTTACTTTATAGAATAAAATTTGTAAAAGTTTAAACTTTTAAAAAACAACATGCCGAGATTTTTCAAAAAATAGAAATATTTGATCGGCAAGTCTATATTCAGTTGAAACAAAATATAATTCAATAATATCATCTTTCACACAATGTATAAAGAATATGTGTCTTATTTGAAAAATTTGGGTTGAACAAATTCAGGAGTTGAATTGAAATGCTCAGATTCTTTTAAAACAATTTGAGAAAACTGGAACAACATCATTATCAGATATAAATGCAGCGGAAATTAAGTAGATGTACTCACAGTTTCTCATTAGTTAGAAGCTATAAAGCGTTGAAGAACGAGTCCTAAACTGATATGTCTAGAAGTCATAGTCCTTTGAAGTACGGGTTCTGAGCTGAATTACTCATAAGCCAACGTCTCTTACTCCCCCTTAACATGAGGTGCCTGCAACTTAGAATCAGATTTAGACTTGGGTACCCACTTGAATTTGGGCCCGTGAAAGTTAGTTGCAGTTCGTGTGGGGGAATATTTATAATATTTGACATTAGAAGCACGAGAAAGAACATCAGAATAATAAGCACAATCATCAGATGAATTCAAAGCATAATCATCTGAACTAGAATCAGAAGAAGAATATGAGACATTTTTGGAAATTTGAAACATTTGCTTTATAGAATATTTTGAAACTTTATCACAAACAGCAAATGAATCACTATTATAAAGTCTGTCTACATATCTATCTCCATCAAACATAGAATCAGTAGATGTCCGCTTTGCTTTCCAAATCTGCTTCTTTGATGACTTGCTCAAAGTCCTATCTGAAATATTAGAATCAGAAGAATTAGAACTATCAGAAATAACTTTATCTTGTTTCTTCGACTTCTTTGACCGTCTTCTTTTACGCTTAGGTTTATAATATTGATCATTTAGCGTAAAAGAATCATCAAGAATTTTAGATTTAATATCAGAATCAGAAGAAGCAATTTTACCTAAGCTACCTAACTGATCAACCAATAAGTCTTCACTTACCTCGGAGTTTGAATTATTTTGAGAAAAAATATTAAATTTAGAAACTTCCACGTTGTTTATATGACAATCAGAAGAAAGGCTAGAAATAGAATCTTGTTTTTGAGGATTTTCAAAACCAAGTCCCCATCTTTCCTTTATAGATTTGTAACTCCTTGGTTTTTGCATAAATATGGTTTGATCAGATTGATCCCTTCGGTATAACTTTTCTTCTAACTCTGTTATTTTATCTGAAAATTTATCCTTCAAATTGGTCATGTCAGTCAAAGACTCAAGATAAGTCTTATTTGAATTTTCCAAATCATCCAATTTCTTATGAAAGATGTCTTTTGTATTTTCCAAAATAGATTTTTCATCTTTCAAAGAAATTTTCAGTTTGTCAATCAAATCTGACTTTTCAGAATTTAAATTCTTTTCAGATAATAACTTTAAGCGAAGATCAGATAAAGCAGAAATAATAATATTCATCTGTGAGGCAATAAAATTGTAATCAAATTCTGAATATACCTCATCTTCATCAGTATCAGAATCGTTTGACTGATCATCTCCAACCAAGCACATCTGAGCGATCTCTACGTTTGCAGCTTCATCGTCAGAGTGATCCAGCCAGAATTCTTCTTCTGCTAGCAAAGCAGTTCCGTTCTCTCTTTTCTTAGCCAGCTCCAATTTCTTTCTGTAATAAGCTGAGTCCTTAACCTTCTTTGCTCGACACTCCTTTGAAATGTGCCCCGACTTTACACAGTTGTAGCAGGCAGCAGTCTTTGGCTCGGGTACTTTGGCTTTAGAACTGGAAGTGAAGCGAGAAGTGTTCGAACCCGATCTTGGTTGGAACTTTTTCTGATAATGCTGAGAGATAAGGATCATTGCTTTCTGCAGTACCTCACCATCGTCATCAGTTGACCCGTTGTAAGAGTTATCAGACAACGCTTGTTCAGCCAGTTGGCTCATGAGGAGTGCAACCGGGTCTACTGATTTCTTGTTCTTCTTATCCAGTTTGGCCTTCTTCTCAAGAACCAAGTTCTCATTAGTCATCAGAATTTCATAAAGTTCTTGGATTTGCATAGTGGAGATTCTAACATCGTTCCTCAATCTGTGGCATGTTTTATTCCATTCTGGTTGCAATGTGTTGAGAAACTTCAGATTTGTCTCAAGCTCAGTCTTTTCAACTTTAATCTTCCTAAGATCATTGATCACGGCACAAAATCGGTCATACACAACTTTTAGTGGCTCCCCATCCTTGGCTTTGAATTCTTCAAAGTTATTCATGTAGCGTGTATGCCTGAGTTTAGTTGCGACTGAAGAACCAAGCATAATCTTCTCAAGCTGTTGCCACATCAGATTAGGATCAGTTTTGAAACAATCAATCCTGTTGTATATAGAGTTTGGCAAGGCTAGCATCAGATTTGCTTTAATATCACGATCAGCTTGATATGCCGACAACTCTTCAGAAGAATATTCTTTAGTGGGCTTATATAATCCAGAAGCCAATTTGGGTTTTTCAAACGGTCCTTCAGATAGAATGATCAACATGTCGTTACCATTCTTTTGACGTTCAATGAAGTTCAGGAACTGATCTTGCCACTATGTAAATTCATTTTCATCAATCAACACTGGTGGACGATTTTCAGTACCCAAAGACATCATAAGATCACTTTTGTAAAACTGAGCTTGATAAGCAAATTTGTCAGAATCCATGTTTCAGAGAATCCAGAAAAATTCTAAGTCTGAGACTGGCGCAAAGTTGATGTTTGCGTGAGAGGCAGAAAGCGCAAACTGAGCTTTGCGTGATAAGACTGAAGCGCAAACTATGATTCTCGTGAGCAAGGGAAGACGCAAACTTAGGTTTGCGTGAAGCACTTAAGACGCAAACTGACTTTGCGTGAGCAGACCAAGGCGAGAACTTGACTTCTCGTAAGCTGTTGGAAACGCAAACTAACTTTGCGTGAGTAGCGGGAGACGCAAACTAGCCTTTGTGTTAGTCATTGAAGACGCAAAGTAAACTTTGCGTTAGACCTTGAAGACGCAAAGTAAGCTTTGCGTGAGCTGTATGATACGCAAACGTTACTTCTCTTGAAGCACTAAGACGCAAAGTAGCTTTGCGTGATAGGATGAATACGCAAACTTGAGTTTGCGTGAGAGGTTGATGAGAACTTTGAACTCCTTGATGAACTCGCGCAAACAAAGATGAACTCGCGCAAAGTTCAAATCTGGCGCAAACCTGCTGAAAAACTCAAAAATCACCAAAAATCGAATACAGATTAGACAAAAATGACAAATCCTTTCTCAGATATGATCGAAAACAACTTTGTAACACTTTGTAATCAAACTTTTCGATCAAAAAACACACAATCACGATTTCGATAATGGAACAGTTCGTGAAAACGGTTTTTCCAGAATCCTCAAAAATCTCAAAATTGACACTTAAAACTTGAATTTCTTGAAAAACGACGTGAATTAAAGATGTTAAGCAATCAAAATCGAATCCAACAAACTAATTTTCAATGAAAATTCGTTCAAAAACAATCCCAAATTTGATGAAAACTCAAGAAAACGAGATTTTCTTGAAAAATTCAAGAAAATCAATCAAATTTTCGATTAATCTATAAATTCAGAGACGAAAAATACAATCTCTCAATCCTCTCAAGATTCAGATGGCTCTGATACCAATTGAAAGTCCAAGATCAGTCTAAATCTAGTGAGAGAAATTAGAGAGAGAAAGTAGAGAGCTCCAAAGTTTTCGTTCTTTTCAAATGTGTTCTCAAAGTTACAAAAACAAAGGCCTAAGGGGACTTAAATACCCCTAGACTTAATAATATAGATAAGCTCATTTAAGCACAGATTAGACTAGGATAATAATTACAATGATTACTATAAAATCAGACCTAACACTTATACATATAAAATAACCAAAAAAGTGATAAGCACTTTTCAAATAAGTTGATAAATTAAAACCAAATGACTTATCAAAAAGTGCTTTTGAGCGGTTTGACACTGCTATAAGCCATTTTATTTTTTCCTCATCCAAACACTCATAAGTGCTTATCTCTGGTGCCAAATCGCAATCAGCTAAAAAACACCTCAAATAAGCAATCCCAAACACCCCCTAGTCTCAACAATCTCCCCCTTTGGATTCAAGATTAAAAAAATTTGACACGAATCTTCAATCTTCTTTCACTTGAAAAATCTTCAGTACTTGTATCTTTCACATCTTTGAATCCTTCAACTTTTTATCATTTTGAACAAACTTTGATATTTCAACAACTTGAAATCTATCTCCCCTTTGGTAAAGATATTCTCCTTCACAATTATCTTCATAAATAACTTTGAAATCTTCAAACTTTCTCACTTTTCAACTTTCACTTTGTTAGTGTATTATTGTATCCAAGATTTAATAGGAAAAGTCAAGTCAAGATTAGTCAACAAAGTCAAAGTGTGTTTAGTCAATATGAGGTTACTTAGTTGTTAAGCATGTGATAGCATCCTTGGTATAAATACCTTAGGTGCTTTGTAATCATGTAAGGGAGTTCATTGTACGTAATATCTTGATTGATTGTTTACTTAATTGTGACCGTTTCTCTCTCTATACTCTCTCTCTAGAATATACTTTGAATGTCAATATCTTGATTGATTGTTTGATTGCTTGATTGAATAGGACAATTTCAATTGGTATCAGAGCAGACCAAACAAATTCAGAAAGATTTCATCACCAAATCAGATTCAATTTCTTGAAAAATTTAAGAAAATAGTCGTTTTTGAAAAAGTCACTGTTTGATCAAGTTTTTCATTGAAATGTTGAAATTTGTGTGTATAATTGGTTTAGTTGAATTCGATTTATGTTTGTAAACACTTTGTATTCACACACAAACACGAATTGATCATTTGTTTGATGTAATTTTCGATTTTATTGATTTGTCTGTTTCACGAACTCAGAGTTTGTATGTTCGATCAATGCACTGTAATTTCTTTCTTCTAACGAGTTCGAATTGATAGAAAAGTGTTCTAGTATGTATTTCGAATATATTGGTACAATTTGTAGAATCAATTTGCAGGTTTAGAGCAATTTGGATCGATTTCGTGAACGTAACTGTCAAAACGCGCAAGATCCAAGAAATGCGCAAGTTCATCATCAAACGCGCAAGTTCATCAAGTAAAGAACGCGCAAGAGTCTGAAGAACGCGCAAGCAACACGTGCGAGTTTGGGTAAAACGCGCAAATAGAGACGAGCGAGTTCTATAAACGCGCAGGGCGAAGCGTGCGAGTTTGGTTAGAACGCGCTAAGAGGCTTGCGAGTTTGAATTCAGTGAAAAATTCTAAGTGTTAAAACGCGCACGTAGTGACGAGCGAGTTTCAGAAACGCACAAGTGCTTTCTAGCGAGTTTTAGTATGAATAGTGTCATTAGCGAGTTCAGTGTCTTGCGAGTTTCATCGCCGTGTGAGTTTGTGCAAACGCGCTAATATTGATTTGCGAGTTCTAGAAACACGCAAGCTACCATCTGCGAGTTTCTTAGTGAACAGTGTTTAGCGTGTTTAAGTAGTCTGCGTGTTCAGTGATTTGCGAGTTTCAAGACTTAGATTTTTTTTGAAAAATAATTTTTTTTTGTGTGATCCAAGTTTGACTTTTTAGTCAACATTTCTGATTTGTTTGGGAACGATCATTTCATTATCAAGCTAATCTTTCAAGATGCCTGTTACAGACGAGAGAGGAAACACTGTTTTATCTGCAAGAGATATGGCTGTTTTGTACATGCCTGAGATACCGAAAATAGAAGCAGAAAGAGACAATCTGAAAAATCAGAATTCAAAGCTTCAAAAGCAGATTCAGGAGTTGAAATTAAATTTGTCAAATTCTGATAAAACTCCTGTTTGTGCAAAATGTGCTAATAATTCTCAATCTGATTTTGCAGGTATCATCAGAGCAAGTGAGAATGAAATTGAAATAAAAGAAAAAATCATAGGGGTAAAAGAGAAAATAATTTTACAAAAAGAGAGAAAGATAAGCAATCTCCAAAGCCAACTGAAGATGACTGAAAAGAAATCATCTGAGCTGAAAGATGAGTCAGTCAAGCTTCAACAGAAGTTTAAGGCTTTTGAAGATCAAATATCTGTTTTGGAGAAGAAAAATGTTGAACTGCAAACAAGCCTCCAAGCAGATAAAGAAAAATCAAATTTGAATACATCTTCAACTCAACAATCATCTGAGACTTCCAAGAAAACTTTGCAAGAGAAAAAGGATCTTGAGCTGAGATGCATTAAACTTTCCAAGCAAGTGTCTGATTTTGAAAAGATTCTAATTACTGAAAGAGACACATTTGCTAAGGAAAGAAAAGTTCTTGAAGATAAAAACACTGAATTTCCCAAACAGATCTCAGTTTTACAAGACTTATTGGAAAAAGAAAGACAAATTTTCAAAGAAAAGAAAAAGTCTTTTGAATCTGAAAAGAAAAATTCTGAAAAGAGAAATGTTGGGATCTTCAATGAAATTTCTGATAAATCCAAGAACTTACAAAAAAATTTTGAGCAAGAACGTTCATATTTTGAAACTGAAATATCCAAGCTCATGTCCAAGATCTCTGTTCTATCATCAGATATTCTTAAAGAACAGAAGGCCAAATCTGATTTGAAACAAAAGTTTGACACACTTTCAGATGAAAAAAACATTTTGACTAAAAAGATAAATGACTTGGAAGCTGCAAACATTGAATTGTTTGATAAAGTAACAGCTGATATGATTAGCCAATCACCTGTTGATTACTCAACAGAATCAGTCTGTTCTTTCAAAACAGCTTCTAGTTCTATCCATGACAAAAATGTTTTCAAAAACAAAAGTGTCAAACCACAAACTGTCAAATCAAGTCAGACCAGACCATCTAATCTATTTTATGATAAATCTGTTGATGGTTCAACAAATTTTTACATCAAATCTCTTGGAAAGTCTTCTAAGAAAAATCAGATGGTCTGGAGAGTAAAAGATTCTGATGAAGAGAAGAAGAATGACAGATCATTCAAATCCACAACCAATGCCAAAAAGAACAGTACGCATAAAGGTAAATCTTTTGATAATTCTGATATATATTACTCGACTAATCATTTGATCAGGATTGCTCAAAGGAAAATCTGCTGTTCTTACTGTGGAGAGAATGAGTTCATTCGAAAAGAATCTGCTCATAACTGGTACGGATCTTACAGAATTACTTCTCAGATTTCGGATTTTAAAAGTTATAAATCTAATGAGAAGTGGATTCCTAAATCTAACATACCAGGACCCAAATACCAGTGGGTACCAAAACCTGTTAAAACTGTTTTGCAGGTACCACAAGTTTAGGGGGAGCAAGATGATTGACTTCTGATCATGTACATATCAGGACTCGTATTTCAAAGTATAAAATTTTGACTTCTGAGTAAATCAACTCAGGAATCGGACTTCAATGTCAAGGACAATGGCTTCTAAACACTTCAGTTTAGAACCCGAACTTTAATGTAGAGGATTGTGGCTTCTGATCACATGACAGATCAGGACCCGTTCTTCAATGTTCAGATTAGGATATTATGTAAATATCCAGGGGGAGCTTACATGATATAAATCATTCTATAATGATTTGAGGGGGAGCTTAAAGGTAAATATCTTCTAATATAGATCTCTGATTGTTTGAAAGAAGAACAACTTTCAAGCATGAAAAACAGTTTCTTAAATGTTCAAACCACTTCTCTATTCTCAAAAGATTTCATGAATTAAGAAGTGTGATTTTAAATTTTTTTCATTATTGAGCTTTAATGTTTAACTGACCGTGTGTTTCCAAAGATTAATACTTGTGTATTATCTTTTCATATACTGTCAAGTATTCATACACACCGGTTCAGTACTTCATTTGAATCAGTTATTATCATGTCTCATAACGACCAAATTTTTCGATGGTAATACCCTCGTTCGCTTTCAAATGTTGTTGAGCATCAATCATCATTTTCAAATTTGTGCTTTCATTGCAAAATTGTTTATATTCGTTCATATAAACAAAAATATCCAATTCTTTGATACCCTAACCATTTTATTTGATCTGAATGATTCATTTTCAGATTCTCAAAACAATTCTCTTGATTTCATTTCATTCATTCAATATCCTTGTTTTGAGAAATCTTCAAAGTTCAATTGCTCAAATCTCATGAGCATACATTCTGACACTATTATCATTTTGTGCTTAACTGTTCAAGTTAAATTGTTGAGCAACTATTCTTTTAGGACTTACATGGGATTCGTGTGTGAGCTTAAATAGAACTTCCATGGATTCACGTTAACCAGTGTTTCCTACCCAAGAAGTTATCCTAGAGTGATTGAGGGGTGAGGGGTCAAAATCAAAGAGTGGGGGAGATAACTCATCCGGTTGATTTTTTCTCATTGTGTGGAGCGGTAAAATGTAAATGAGAGTTTGGTTAGAAGTGAGCTTTAATGTTAAAAAGAAAGAGGGTGTGAGAACAGAGTTAAAAGAATAGCAAAACTCTGCACCAACCACTTTCTGAGCCGGGCAGCCACAAAATCTGATTGGTTCACATTATTTGGTGACCATCATTGAAAAAGGCAGTGAGCCCATGCCAACTCTTGCAATTACCCCACCAGTCACTCGTTCCTTTCTTAACAAAGAAATGTTTCATTTTCTTTGGGGACGCAACATATCTGCTATCTAGTCTTCACTCGGAAGATTTAGATATTGAAAAAGAAGGAACGTTGCCCCACCTTTGCACATCTTTCATGCACATTGAGTCCGTGTAATATATGTTGCTGTCTCAACAGTTTACACAATTTGAGCCTTATGAAACACAATCATTGTGCTAAATTCTTTCATACACAAGCACGAGCACACAGAAAATTTGTTTTTCTGTTAGAACATTCATAGATAAACCTTGTGTTTTTCAATGATTGAATGGAAGTCCTGGGGAGTTATCATCAAACCAGCTCCTTAAATTGCACATTCGTTGTACACAGTAACTCCGTGTTACTGACAGACACTTCTAACTGTTTCATTTGTTGAATCAGGGTTACCAAGTTCATTATATCTGAATTTGAAAAGATTCGGGTATATACAGTTCATGATTCAGCCATTCAGATCAAAGGGCAAAATATGTCAAATGTATCTCAAAAGGGGAGAATATTTGTAAAAGTGGGAGATTCAAAGAAAGTGCTGAAATTGAGAAAGTTTTGATGATCATGAAGTTCACAATCATCAAAAAGGGGGAGAAATCTACAGAGATCAATTTCAAAGAATTTCAGAGTTATAATGTCAAGACTTGTGATGAATTTTCTGAAAAGTTCAAATCAGATGAAAAGAAATCATTCTCAAAGATTTCTGAAGACAAGTCAAAGTTAAGATGACTCGTGAAAGTTTGTTTTAATGAAGACGGTCAAGAGATCAAATAGATGAAGATAAAAAGTTCAAAGATCCCTCGAAGTTTCAAAAAGTTCGAAGTTTCAAAGAAGTTAAAGAATTTCAAAATTCAAATGATTCAAGACTTCAAATGATTTGGTTTTCAAGACTTGTTGACTTTCCAAAGCTGTAAAGTGTTAAAGACTTTTCAAGATTCTTCAACAACTTCAGAAAGAGCTTCAAAGTTCAAAGTTGTTAGAGACAAAAGATTGAAGAATCAAGTGCTGAAGACTTATGTCAAATTTTTATTAAATCTTGAATACAAAGGGGGAGAATGTTAGTGTATTATTGTATCCAAGATTTAATAGAAAAAGTCAAGTCAAGATTAGTCAACAAAGTCAAAGTGTGTTTAGTCAATATGAGGTTACTTAGTTGTTAAGCATGTGATAGCATCCTTGGTATAAATACCTTAGGTGCTTTGTAATCATGTAAGGAAGTTCATTGTACGTAATATCTTGATTGATTGTTTACTTAATTGTGACCGTTTCTCTCTCTATACTCTCTCTCTAGAATATACTTTGAATGTCAATATCTTGATTGATTGTTTGATTGCTTGATTGAATAGGACAATTTCACACTTTAACTTGAACTGTCTTCAGAATTTGAATTTTGAATTCTCTTCCCCCTTTTTGATAAAGAAATGGAAATCTGACTTTGAAACACTTGAAATTTCTCCCCCATTTTTTAACTTTCACATGGCTTTGCTTTCTTCTGAAATTGAATAAGAATTCAGTTGTAAACCAAGGAAGAAATTCAGTTCACCCATCATGCTCATCTCGAATCGAGTCTCCATAATTTTTGAAAATTTCTTACAAAATTTTGGATTTGTAGAATTGAATATGATGTTGTCTACATAAATCTGAATAAGAATTAAATCCTCACCTTTCTTCTTTAGGAAAAGAGTAGTATCAATCGTACCTTTTTTAAATCCAGGTGCAAGTAAGAATTGTGTCAAATTATCGTACCACGCTTTCAGAGCTTATTTTAGACCGTATAATGCTTTGTCAAGAACGTAGACGTGGTTAGGATATTGAGGGTCCACGAAGCCTTCGGGTTGATTTACGTATACTTCCTCATGCAGAATCCCATTAAGAAATGTCGACTTTACGTGTCAGGATCGAAATTCAAAACAAGAATTTAAACTAAACACTCAGAAACTATGTTAAAGAAGTTGCAGAAAAACACTTTAACAGTAAATCAATGAAACAGTATATGAGATCAAATCACAAGTTATATTGAATTAACTTAATGATTACAACCACAGCCTCAATCTGTTGAACAGGCTCAACAGACGTTCAATACTTCTCTAAAGAAAGGATTTCTAAGAATCTTGAGGCTAATTCTCTCTAGAACAAAACAATGTGTATTCTCTATTCTAAAACTTCTAGACTATATATATACAAAACAAACTACAAGATAATTATAAAATTAAAGTTGATCTTCAGCATCCAGTCCATAATTATCTTCAATCTCCTTGTCTTTTGCTTTAAGCAATCAATCCATCTTTATCATAATGAGCAACATTAATCTTCAGCAGCATCTTCTAATCAATAGCAGTACTAACCATGCTTGCAGTAGTAACTTCCAACTTGCAGTATTAACTCTTCAAGCAGTACTAACTACTAGCAGTAGTAATCCTTCAAGCAGTAGTAATACTTCTAGCAGTATTAATATTCAAGTAGCAGTACTAAAGTCTTCAGCAATAGTAATCTTCAATACTTAGCAACACTATCTTAACTTAGCACATTTCAGACCCAACAATCTCCCCCTAACTTAACTTTTGTAAACAAGAAGTTAAGTTCTTCATAAAAAAGTCTTCATGATGCTTTCAAAATAACTGCTCAGATTCCTAGATCAGGATTCAAACTTAGACTTTGATTGATTGTTCTTTTAATCACAATTCTGGCCATTTCTGAACCTTTAGCACAGACCAACTTAGCTTTCAGCATCCCTTGCAACTTTGCTTTGCTGTGGTCATACACCTTATCAACCAAGTAGTACTCATGAAAGCTTTTATCAATGGTTATGACATAGACTCCACATCTTTCAAAAAGCATCCAATGATCAATTCTTTTAAATCCATTTTCGTGATGCAAGTCTTTGATAAGATACTTCACTCTATCAGGGTCAAACATCATGCATAAATACTCCATGGCCATCTTTGTTATACTCATCCCTGCTCCTTTCAGTAAGTCACCATATAAGTTTAGACCAATCTTATACATCTCCTCCAAATCAACCCTGGTACAGCTTCTGATGATCTTTCCCCAAGTTGAGTAAACCTCATATTTGTCACCCATTCTCTTGATTCTGAAGTACTCTATTCTTTTATCCAACAAAGTATCCCAATGGATGATTTCTGGAGCTTCTACTGAGATAGGATCAACTTTAACTGGTTCTTCATCTGTCACTGTCATATACAACTCAAGCTTCTCATCAGATTGTCTTGGCTGTTCTGAAGATTGTTGACTTGTTTGCTCTTGACCCTTCTCTTGAGTTTCAACTTGCTCTGCAGGAGTTTCAACATGCTCTGCTCTTGATTCAACTTCCATTCTTTCACTTTCCTGCTCTTTCTCACCTTCCTCAGTTCTTGGCCTTTTTGCCTTTTTCTTGGGATCAATTGACTTCATTCTTTTAATAGCTCCAATCTTTTGAGCTAAAGTCTCTTTCTTCTTTACTTCAATCTTTTCTTCTGTAGGAGTGCCTTCTTCACTGTCAGGGAAAGGCTGTTGAATGTTCAGATCATGTCTTTCTTTCATTTTCCTTTCAAATTCAACCATTTGACTAAAGTCACCTTGAAGCTTGGCCATCTCCTTCTTGTACAAGTCTTCTATTCTGCTGAAGGACATTTTTGTAAACATTCCTTCAGGAACTCCAATAGATCCTTTCAAGAAGTTGATCATCTTTCTTTTTTCTTGAGTAGCCAAAAAGGTCTTTGAAGGCTGTCTTTTCTTTGAAGCTTTCATAGTAACCCTCTTCACATCAGTTTTCAAGCTCTTTTGATATTCTTCATTGAGCCTTTTTGCCAACTCTAATGCAATATTTCTATCTTTGGCTTTTTGGATTTCTTTCTCCTTTTCAAGTTCCTTTTCAAATTGTACATTTAGCTCCTTTTCCAACTCTGCATCCAAGTCAATTTGCTTCTGCTTCTTCACTGGTTTCTCAGGCTCAACCATCTTCTCTTTCCCTTTCTTCTTTGCATCTGACACACTGACTTTTGTCTTTTTCTTCTCTGATTCTCCTTCTTTGATCACCACTCCCTTAGTCTTTTGAGTGGCCTTAGGAGTGTCATTCTTTGCCTTCACCAAAGTTTCTGCAATCTCTATTTCTTCTATAGTCATTTCAATTTCTGTTGCTGCCTTTTCTGTTTCTACTGCTTTGGTAGTTTCTACTTCTTTTGCAGTTTCTATTTCTGGCTTAGTAGTTACTGTTATCCCAGTTTAATCTAGTTGATAATTAAACACACAACACAATAATATATCAAGAGATATAAAGATCAGAATAACATACCAATCCCTTGAATAAACAGTTAAACCTTATGTGTTCTTGATACCCTTGAATACAGAGAATACGGCTACCTCACTATAGGATTATAATTATGAATATGAGGATTAACCTAAAACCTAATTAAACAAAACATTAAATACTTAGGCCATATGGGCTTTAAGCATAATGGACTTCCTAATGGGCTTGGGCCCAATAGCTAATAAACTATTAACTTATTACACAATAAACCCTCTAACTTTATCTATCAAACAAATACATTTTAGACCCTTTAATCTTGAATACAATTATTTGATCCAACAATCTCCCCCTTTGGATTCAAGATTAAAAAAATTTGCAATAATAGTCTTCAGGTCTTCACTTGTCTTCAGATATGACATTGATAGCTTCAAAACTTGATATCCTTGGAATCTTCAGTCAACAGTCTTCAGATTATATTCTCCTTCTTTGATTATTCTCCATTTTTGTATGTTCTCCCCCTTTTTGATGAGTGGTGAGAAGCATCATCATCAAAACATATCAAAACAATCTTCCCCATTGAATATGATCATCAAGTAAGCATAGTCTTCATGTAACAAGCCCTGTGTGAAATAAGAGCAGTCTTCCCAGATGGAAAGAGTGATTATTTCAATCTTTTCAGATTCAAATAACATAAAAGTAGTAACCATTCGAATCTTTTCAAATTCAAACAGTTTAATAGGTGTAACCCTGAATCAACAAATGACTCAGTTAGAATGCCTGTCAGTAACACAAAGTTACTGAGTAACACAAAGTTACTATATAAGGAGCTGGTTTTGATGTTGGCTCCCTAGGTCTTCCATTCAATCATCGAATAACACATGGTTATCTATGAACGTTCTGACAGAAAACAAATTTCTGTGTGTTCGTGCATGTGTAGAATGATTGAAGATACTTAGCTTTCTCAGGCTAAAAAATGTGTAAACTTGTTGATACAACAACAAATTATACAAAGACTCAATGTGCATGAGAAAGGGTTGAAGGTGGGGAAACTTTCCTTCTTTTTCAATATTAGTATCTTCCAAATGAAGAACCAATAGCGTATGTGCTGCTTCCCCAGAAAATGTGAAACATTCTCTTTATGAGAAAAGAATGAGTAGCTGGTGGGGTTGTATGCAAGAGATGGCATGGGCTAGGTGCCTTTTTCAATGATGGTCACCAAAGAATGTGAACCAATCAGATTATGTGGCTGCCTGGCTCAGAAAGTGGTTTGGTGCAGAGTTTAATATTCTTTTACTCTATTCACTCACCCTCTTTCTTTTAATGCTCACTTCTAACCAATCTCTCTTTTTCATTTTACCTCTTCACACACCAACACTCAATCTTTTAACCCCTCTCCCCTCAATTACTCAGGGAATACTTACTGGGTAGGAAACATTGGTTAACGTGAATCCATGGAAGTTCTGTTAAGTACTCACACTGAATTCCATGCAATTTCCTAAAAAGAACGTGCTGTTCAACAGACTATTGTACATGAAAGCACAAATAAGCACAAAGTTACATGAAGAATGAAAAAAATTTCAGAGAAGTCAAAACAGTTGTGTTTGACGATGCAATTCTACCCCTCAAACTAAAAGAGTTTGACAATTAAGCTCTAAGGAGTTTTTTTTATTAAGCTCTTTTGACATTTAAGCTCTCCCTTAACTGAAGATTTTTTTTTTTACAGAAAAGTAAAACACTAAAGTGCGGGTTCTAATCAGAAGTGATTAGAAGCCATAGTCACTTGAATATTCCTGCATAGAAAAGAAATAATGGTAATCATTTGTGAAAATGATTCCGCTATTGTTAGCAACAGTCGAAAAACTGAACACACAATTAACACATAGAGTGCTCCCCCTTGAATCATGAGTAAGGTCTAAGACATGTTCAACATACCAAGTTTGCTGATTAGAAATTGGAACCTCTTTTCATCCAACGGCTTGGTGAAAAGATCAGCTAACTGGACGTCAGTTTGAACAAAGTGCATTTCAATGTCACCTTTTTCTACATGATCCTTGATGAAGTGATAGCGTACATCGATATGCTTGGTCTTCGAATGTTGTACCGGGTTAGCAGTTATGGCGATTGCGCTCTTGGAATCACAATAAATAGGAACACGCTTGTAGTTGTATCCAAAGTCCCTTAACTGTGTCTTCATCCAGAGGACTTGAGAACAGCAGCTAGCAGCAGCTACATATTCAACCTCGGCAGTGGATGTTGAAACACAATTTTGTTTCTTTGAAGTCTAACTCACAAGTTTGTCACCTATAAATTGACATGATCCAGAGGTGCTTTTCCGGTCTAGCTTACATCCTGCATGATCAGCATCTGTAAAGGCAGTTAGTTCAAAACGATAATCCTTTGGATACCAAAGGCCTAGATCAGGAGAGCCTTTGAGATATCTAAGGATTCGCTTAACAGCAGTTAAGTGCGACTCTTTAGGAGTAGACTGATACCTCGCACAAAAACATGTGGCAAACATTATATCTGGGCGACTTGCAGTCAGATAAAGTAAAGAACCAATAATGCTACGATACACCTTTTGATCAACAGGTTTCCCGTAGGGGTCTGCGTCTAAGAGTGTACCAGTAGCCATTGGAGTTTTCATGACTGAACTATCTGACATATTGAACTTTTTCAGAATATCTTTTATATATTTAGCTTGATTAATGAATATGCCTTTGGGTAATTGCTTTACTTGTAAACCAAGAAAGAAATTTAGTTCACCCATCATCGACATTTCAAACTTTGTTTCCATTATTTTTGAAAAGTTCTTACAAAATTTCTGATTTGTCGACCCAAATATTATGTCGTCAACATAAATCTGAATGAGAATCAAGTCCTCACCATGCTTTTTCAGAAATAAGGTAGTATCTACTGTACCTTTCTTGAAACCAGAAGCTAAGAGAAATTTAGTGAGAGTTTCATACCAGGCTCGCGGTGCTTGTTTAAGACCATAAAGCGCTTTTTCTAAAACATAGACATGATCAGGGTGATGAGGATCAACGAAACCTTCAGGTTGTGCCACGTAGACCTCCTCATGCAGAACGCCATTTAGGAAAGCTGACTTTACATCCATTTGATAGACTGTAAAGTTTTTGTGCGCTGCATAGGCTAGGAAGATTCTGATGGCTTCGATCCTTGAAACCGGGGAGAATGTGTCATCATAGTCAATGCCCTCTTGTTGACAGTACCCTTTTGCGACCAATCGAGCTTTGTTTCTCACGACTACTCCAGCTTCGTCCTTCTTGTTTCTGAAAACCCACTTTGTTCCAATAACAGATTTACCTTTAGGTAGTGGGATCAAGCGGCATACCTTGTTCCTTTCTAATTGTAGAAGTTCTTCTTGCATAGTAGAAATCCAGAAGGGATCACATAGAGCTTCGGATGCTTTCTTTGGCTCTAGGGAACTAAGGAAGCTTGAAAACATGCAGAAGTTTGCTGATGCAGACCTTGTTGTGACACCAGATTGTACGTCACCTATCACGTTGTTCAGAGGATGATCCTTAGTCCAACGATGTGTGCTTGGTAAGGATTCAACTGTTTGCTGCATATTTGACGCATCGTTTTCATCATGCACGGCAGGTTGCTCCATAGATGTACTCGGGACATCTTGTAGTGGTGTTTCTGATACTGAAGCTTATGGGCTAGCAGTTGAAGTACTCGTAACTTCGTTTCCATAAGAACTATCTGTAGAGACAGATTCAACGTTAGTAGAGTCAGAAACTAACGGTGTAGTTGGACTTGATGGAGATGAAGTTTCAGTGACTTCTTCGGAAGGTCCAGACATGTCATCAGAAGTGGTAGGGACCTCCGAGCTTGTTATTGATGTAGATATGCCTTTATCAAAATCTGCAAATATATCATTAAAGGCATCAATAAACAATAAATCTAACTCAGATGAAGTAGAGTTAGAGTTAGAAGAAGTTGATCCTTTAGTAGCTGGTTCTATTCTGGATTGAATAGAAGCGTTGTCCTTACGACCGAGTTCTGAACTGTTGTGTCCAGAAGTCCTTGTAGAATTCTCATCAAAGGAGACATTCATGCTCTCAACAACCGTCTTGGTTCGAATAATGTAAATTCGATAAGCTTTGGATGTCAGAGAGTATCCAACGAGATATCCTTCATCCACTTTCTTATCAAATTTTGATAATCCTTGACGCTCTCTAAGAAGATAACACCTGCAACCAAAGACACGAAGAAATTTGATATTAGGTGTACGATTGTTGATTAACTCATATGCTGTTTTATTAAAGCGCTTGACCACAATGGTACGGTTCTGTGTAAAATATGTTGTAGTGACTGCCTCGGCCCAAAGGTACATAGGTAGATCTGAATAAGCAAGCATAGTACGAGCTGCTTTAACAAGAGTGCGGTTCTTCCGTTCAACAATGCCATTTTGCTGTGGAGTGTAGGCTGCGGAGAAATTGTGTGAAATCCCCATAGAAGTAAGATAACTCTTCAGGGTGTCATTCTTGAACTCCGTGCCATTGTCGCTGTGAATAGTTCTGACTGGCAGTTGAAGACGTACTTGAATGCGCTTGATGAAAGCGATAATCAACTCTGGCGCATCTGACTTGTTGCGAAGAAACTCGAGCCATGTATACCTTGAATAGTCATCTATCATTACCAAAACATACTTCTTGCCGTTGATAGATGCTGTTCGCATTGGCCCACAAAGGTCCATATGAAGAAGTTCCAGTGCAGATGAGGTCGATGAATCAGATTTGGACTTGAATGAGCTACGCTTCATTTTGCCCAACTCACATGCGGAACAGAGTGAGTCTTTTTCGAACCTCATTTCTGGTAGACCTTTGATCAGACCTTGTCTCTGTAGCTTTGTTATTGATCTGAAATTTTGATGAGACAAACGTCGATGCCACGTCCACGATTGTGCTTTAGAAGCTTTAGCCAGTAGACATACTGGACTTGTGATAGACAGTGTAGGAAAATCTACATAGTATAGATTTCCATGGCCCTCAGCTTTGAAAACTTCGTAACCATCGAGATCCTCTAGATAGCAATGAGTGGTTGTGAAGCGGACTTGATATTTCATGTCACAGAAGTGACTGGTGCTAAACAGATTGTGATCAAGTCCTTCAACATATAACACTCTTTGAATCTTCACAACACCATTATCGAGCATTCCATATCCTCTGACGTGACCTTTGGCTTCAGAATTTGCAAATCTAACTGCTCCGGCAGGCTCCTCCACATAGTTATGCAAGAGGTGCTTGAATCCTGTCATGTGGCGTGAACATCCGGAATCTATTACCCACAATCGACAGGCCTGCAAAAGAGACAATTAGTTTTGCTTAGGCACGCATATCAGGATGGGTCCTTCGCGGTTAGCATCAAGCAACTCAGGAATATCAGTTGGTTTAACTTTCACTCTCCATTCATAACGGGGTTTTGGAACCCATTTCCAAACCATCTTAACATTTAGCTCCTGAAAGTGCTTTTTAGACTTAGGATTAGCAACCTTAGCTCGATACATGTTGGGTCTGAATGTGCTAAGGATGGATACTACTGCTTATTGAAAGATTACTACTGCTAGTAGAATTAATACTGCTTGAAGAGTTAGTGTTGCTACTTGAATAGTTAGTACTGTTTGGAGAGTTAGTACTGCTAGTAGTTTGTACTGCTGAAGATTAATACTGCAAGTGAGGAGTTAATACTGCAAGCATGGTCAGTACTGACAGAGACAAAGTTAATACTGCTATTGAGTTAATGCTACTTCTGAAGACAAAGATGGATTGATGCGAAAGCATAGGAGATGAAGATAATTATGGACTGGATTCTAAAGAATAATATTTCTTTTGTAATTATCTTGTAATCTATTTTGTTTATATAGTCTAGATAATTGATAGTCTTATATACGTATGAGTTGTTTTTAGAGAATTAACCACAAGACTAGTATTGATCCTTTCTATAGAGAAGTATAGAATGTCTGTTGAGTTTTTTCAACAGATTGAGGTTGTGTTTGTAATCATTAAGTTTTAAGCAATATAAACTTATGATTTGAGTTCATATTCTGTGTTTTGATAAATTGTTAAAGTGTTATTCCGCGACTTCTTTAACATTGTTTCTGAGTTTGTATTAAATTCTTGTTTAGAATTTTCGATCTTGACAAGTGGTATCAGAGCCAGAAAATTCAGAAACCTATAATCATGGACGGTTCAAGCGATAGTGTTCTGGTCTCAAAGGTTCCCATGCTCAAACCCAATGAGTTTGACACGTGGAAGATCAGAATCAAGCAATATATTCTTCTCACAGACTTCTCAATGTGGGATATTGATAGGGTAATTTTATTTACCCTATTTTTTCTCACTTTTTATAATTTTGAACATTTTTATTTTCCCAATTGAGTCTTTTTATTATCTATTTTAGTATTTTCATTTAAATAAATGTTTTACGCTTTTTTGTCGTTTTTATATTTGTTTTGAAAGAAAACGTCGCGAAAAATCTTATTTTTATTTATGTTCTTATTTTAGGATTGTTGTGAAGGTCGCGGGAAGTCAACATCAAAAGGTGACACGAATACGACAAATACTACCCCTTTTTTTGGACCGATGCAACGATGCCGTGATGATGGAACGTTTTTTCTTTGGGCCGATGAAGCTAGACGTAAAAATGGGCCGTTTCTCTTTTGGACCGAACCTCGATTTTTGTTGGGCTGCTGAAATTCATATGGACCGAATTATTAAAAACACATGGGCCGAATTATAAAAAAACTTTTGAGCTAATTTTCGTGGGCTAAAAACTTGGAGGCCCATTTCTCTATTAGAAGCCTAAGGCCTAGTTTTGTTTTGTTATAAATAGGCCTTAGGAGATGGATGCATCCATTCACAACACATTTTATTATTTTTACCTTCATCTTTCTCCCTTCCTCTCTCTCTCTCTCACGACTCTCTCTCTTTCTCTCTCTCTTTTTTCTTTTTTTTTTAAAATTCTAGATTCAATGAATCTAGACATGTCTCTTAATCATCATTAGGAACCTCTTTGATCCATCGTCTTTGTAACCGGTTTAAGGAATTGAGCCATTAGCTAACGGTTGGAAGCTTTGGCTCACGAATCAAACAAGTTTTTAGTAATATATGTTTCTTTTCAATTTAAATTACGGTATTTCGCCATCGTTACTTGTTATTCTCGTATCACGAATCTCGTTGGTTTGATACAATTTGGTTTTTATTTTGGTCTCATTGCGGCTTTAGTTCTATTACAAACCGGAAGTCCGGAAAATAATTTCGGATTCGCAACTTTTGTTGGTTCACGGTTTGTTGTAGTTTATTAAATCCGTTTTATGTTTCCAATTTTATAAAAATCAAGTGTGTATTGGTTAGTTTCCGTTTCCGTTATTTATTTTAACGCACTTTAATTCACGCACTTTAATTCCTGTAATTTAATTTATGTACTTTAATTTTCAGTCTATTACTTTTTGTTCATTTAATTATGCAATTTAATTTACGTCATTTATCTTCAGTCTTATATTTCAAGTAATTGCATATCCTGTCAATGGATACGTTGTTGGCACAACATTCCTACGATTTCTATTGTTGAGTGTTTGAAAACTCCAACCGTCTCCTTTAGTTAAACATAATTATTTCTGTCCAAGGACACGTTGTTGGCACAACACTCCTACGGTTTCTATCGTTGAGTGTTTGAAAATACCAACCGTCTCCAACCTTTAGTTAAAATTTACATTTCTGTTTCCTTTATATTTATAATCTGTATGAAGTTAAGTTGGGACCGAGACTGATCAAAAGATAAAAGGTGTATCGTATCGCATGATTGTCCGAAGTTATTTAAATTAAAGTTATATTTTATGGTGGACTGCAATTAATCAATTGACAACTGGTTTATTGTACGACGTCTCATTTGAGTTTTATGAAATATCGACTTTAAGATAACGTAGGAATGCGATTTCATCTGTTTATCCAATTATTAATCTCATTCCAACAAAGCATTGTACCGATGTTTCTGTTTAATTAACTGTTCAGTAGTGTTAATCAAAACCCCCAATCAAAAATATTGTTTTCGAATTCACCATCTGAAACTCGCTTTTACAGACCCGACTTTTGAGGAGAACTTTTCCACGCTTCCCTGTGGGATCGATATTCGGTACTTTGTACCATTATTACTTGTTAACAGACGGCAGTAGATTAAGATGTATACTTGCGTCGAGATCTATTTTCTTGCATTTTAAAAAGGTGTAAACACGAAAAGCCGCAACAAGTTTTTGGCGCCGTTGCCAGGGAAGCACGCTAGAAGTTTTTCTTTTTAAAGTAAAGTTTATAAAAGCAAGTTTTTCTTCCATCTATTTTGAAAAAAAAAATATAATATATAAAAAAAAATCGAAAAAAGTGCATGCCAAGATTGCCACACTGTGATTTTTTCCAATTTGATCCCGATATTGAACGAACATTTAGACAACGAAGAAGAATCCAAAAGGCTATTTTAGTCTTAAATCCTTCCGAAATGTCTGAACATGAATACATGACGGATGAGGAAACAATGCCCGAGGTGAATCTAAATGGGCATAATAATGATCGAGAAAATAATAATAACCGAAGAAATCGTGATAGAGAAAATCCCAATAATCACGAAGATTTAAATAATCATGATGAACCAAATGAAGAGAATATAAATAATGATGATGAGGAACAACACATTTTTCGGCTAGCAAATTCCAAAAATGGTGGCATTATGTCTTACGCTGTTCCTGTTTTAACCCAGTTACATACAGGAATTCTTAAACCAACTTTGCAAACCCACCATTTTGAATTAAAACCGATAATGTTTCAGATGTTGCAAACTAACGGCCAGTACGCTGGTTTGCCAACTGAAGATCCTCATTCTCACCTCCGGTCTTTCATGGAAATTACAGATTCTTTCAAATTGCCAGGTGTAGAAGACGATGCTCTAAAATTAAAACTTTTTCCATACTCTTTAAGAGATAGAGCAAGGTCTTGGTACAACTCGTTGAAACCAGATTCTATAATTACATGGACCCAAATGGCAGAAAAGTTTTTGAAAAAATATTTTCTACCCACGAGGAATGCTAAGTCCAGAAATGAAATCTGCACTTTTAGACAAATGGACGATGAAGCAGTTCCTGATGCATGGGATAGGTATAAAGAGTTGTTAAGAAAATGCCCTCATCATGGCATTCCGTACTACACTCAGTTAGAGACGTTTTACAGTGGTTTAAATACTACTGCTAAACAAATGCTCGATGCTACTACACACGGAGCTTTCACAGCTTGTACCTACAACGAAGGATATGAAATCCTTGAAAGAATTTCAAACAGCAATGGTCAATGGGCTGATCTACGCGCTTTACCAAGAAAGGCAGCAGGGGTACAAGACACAGATGCTTATGCATTATTATCTTCACAGCTGGCCGACATGGCATCTTTAATCAAAAATCTTAACGCCGTGCAAGTTAATACTGTAGCACCTACCCCTACTGTGCAGTCTATACAGTGCACCTACTGTGGAGAGGGTCATCACTTTGAACATTGTCCTGGAAATCCTGAGAGAGTAAACTATGTCAGTAGTAACAACAAGGGTGGACCTTTTTCTCAAACGTACAATCCTGAGTGGAGAAACCATCCAAATTTTTCTTGGCACAGTCCTGCCCAAAATCCACCACCACCAAAGTTGCAAGAACAACCCAATTTTCACCAACAGTCTTATCACAGACCTCAAAATAACCAACATGGGAATTTTCAGAATAATCAACCTAGTTACCAACAAAAGTCCAACCAGCATGCCGAATCGTCTACTTCCTTGGAAGCAATGATGAAAGCATTCATGACCCAAACACAGACATCAATTAAAAATCTGGAGACCCAGGTGGGTCAAATGGCTTTGGAAATTAGGAAACGTCCTTCAGGTTCTCTCCCTAGTGACACAGAAACACCTCAGAGAATTGGAAAAGAACAGGTGAAAGTTGTGACCTAAAGAAGTAGGCAGGACTTACCAGAAAATAATCTAAAGACAGACAAAGCAGGGCCTGAAAAGAAAAACCCAGTTTCAAATTCTACCCAAACTAGTGTAAGCGTTGGGCCTGAAGACACTGTAAGGCCCATTGAAACTCCACCCATTCCAAAGAGGTCAGACCACCCAACATTGTTCCCTAATGAACCCAAGGAAGTTCAAAAAGTAGATGAGCAGACTGTTTTGGATGTGTCACAACCTGGTGACAGTCCCAAAATTCCGTGTGAAAACAGACCTGTAGAACAAGTTAAAGCTACACCATTTACTAAGGTAGACAAGATCTCACCAACTGTCCCAGCACCTACTCCTCATAAGACTACGTCTCCTACTCCGGTTCCTCTCTATATTCCTTATCCCCAGAGATTAAGGAATCAAAGGGATGAACTGCAATTCAAAAAGTTTTTAGATGTTTTTAAACAGTTGCATATTAACATACCTTTGGTGGAAGCCATTGAACAAATGCCAAATTATGCAAAGTTTTTAAAAGAAATTTTAAGCAAAAAGAAAAAGTTGAATGAGTATGAGACTGTAGCTCTGATAGAGGAGTGCAGTGCTATGTTGTCTAGCAAAATCCCTCTGAAACTGAAAGATCCTGGGACTTTCACAATCCCTTGTTCCATAGGAGGAAAAGAAGTAGGAAAATCCCTATGTGACTTAGGTTCCAGCATAAACCTTATGCCTTTATCTGTTTTCAACACTTTAGGTATAGGTGAGGCTAGACCTACTACTGTTTCACTTTTGTTAGTAGACAAGTCCATAGCTTGGCCAAAGGGAAAGATTGAGGATGTCCTTGTCCAAGTTGATAAATATATTTTCCCAGCAGACTTTATCATTTTGGATTTTGAAGCTGACAAAGACATCCCCATTATCTTAGGGAGACCATTCCTTGCAACAGGAAGAACTTTAATAGATGTCCAAAAGGGTGAACTCACAATGAGAGTTCAAGACCAACAAGTGACTTTCAATGTTTTGGATTCCCTTAGATATCCTGAAGAGAAGGAGAAATGTTCTACATTAAGTTTGATTGAATCTTGGTGTCAAGACCAAAGTTTTAGGGAGGTCTTGGGAATTAATGAATCTGATAGTGAAGAAGATACAACAGAGTTTGAGGAATTAGAAGACATACAAGTTACCTCTGCTGTTGAAATTTTAGGAAGTGAGGATAGGAAAACTCTTGTTCCTTCCATAGAATGTGCTCCAGACTTAGAACTAAAACAACTTCCATCACATCTGACATATGCCTTTTTAGGAGATCCAGGGAAGTTGCCAGTCATTATTTCAGCATCTTTAGAATTTGATCAAGAGGAACAATTGATTGCCATGTTGAAATTGCACACCAAGGCCATAGGATGGACCATTGTTGATTTAAAGGGCATCAACCCTACCATTTGTCAGCATAAGATCATTTTAGAAAACAAAGATTTCACCTCAGTTGAGACTCAAAGAAGACTTAATCCTATGATGAAAGAAGTTGTGAAAAAGGAAATCTTGAAATGGCTTGATGTTGGCATAATCTATCCTATTGTTAGTAGTACATGTGTCAGTCCATTGCAGTGTGTACCCAAGAAGGGAGGAGTTACTGTGGTAACCAATGAGAAAAATGAATTAATACCCACTAGGATTGTATCAGGTTGGAGGATATGTATGGACTACCGAAAGCTGAACCAAGCTACCCAAAAAGACCATTTTCCATTACCCTTCATTGACCAGATGTTGGACAGACTAGCGGGGAAAGAATTCTATTGTTTCTTGGATGGATATTCAGGTTACAATCAAATTGCCATTGCACCCAAAAATCAGGAGAAAACAACCTTTACTTGTCCATATGGGACCTTTGCATTTAGAAGAATTCCCTTTGGACTTTGTAATGCCCCTGTCACTTTCCAAAGATGTATGATGTCTATTTTTTCAGACATGCCGAGGCAAGGATTGAAACATAAGTGGAAAGAGAAATATTGTGACAAGTTGGTCGACAACCTTGTTCTCCAAAATCAATGCAAAGGCAAACAGAAACCCTACTCACAGCGAGTAGGGCAGGTTCCATCACCCACCTCTTTATTTTGTTGTTGTTTAAATATGTCATGCATGTGTCTGGGAATGTTGGTTTGAAACAAAGTTGGATTTTTTTTACACACCATCATGCACACTTTCTCACTACTCACAGACATTGGTTTCACTTCGTTCCATACGGGCAACAATTATTTGGAACAACTCTCATGATTTTTTTATTTATCGCTAAAAATAAGCTTGTGATTCTTTGATTCACGGATTTTTTTGGGTCAATGCAACATATACACTCGCACCACCTTTCCTCCAATCTCGACAATTGCCATTTTTCGTTCAATAGGGACATTGAACCTCTCAAAGTTTTGGGGAGGGGGTGATATGGTCATTCATTCATAGTCATAAACCATATCACCATTGTTCACACATACACAAAACATAATTCCAAAGTGAATTGCAAAAAAAAAATGGAATCATTCGTCTAAAAATGAGCAAATCTCTACGTTTGTCTTCCGTGCAAATTCCAAAGTGTCAAAGACACCAAGAGAATGTGTGTGTACAAATGTTCACTCAAAGAGTGATGGCAGAAAAATTGTGCCAAAAAGAAATATGAGATGAGAATTTGGAAAAAGGCTATGCATAAAAAAAATATACACATATATATAAGCCATATGCATAACGTTCATCCTTTTGTTGCATTGTCGATCCTAATCCGTCAAGGAATTGTGTGTTTAACTTTTGGTTGATAGATTTTTTTAATCATGTTGAGGGAAGCCATGATTAGGGCCATTATTTTTTTGCGTTGTGAACTAATTGAATTGAATAAGCGATTGTGCGTATGATGGTTTGTGTGGATGGAATATCTCCCTTTTCTTTCAAAAATTTTGCTCAAAATTGTTTTTCTTTAATAAAGTTGTTCGGGACGAACAACAGTTCAAGTTTGGGGTTGTGATAGGGTAATTTTATTTACCCTATTTTTTCTCACTTTTTATAATTTTGAGCATTTTTATTTTCCCAATTGAGTATTTTTATTATCTATTTTAGTATTTTCATTTAAATAAATGTTTTACGCTTTTTTGTCGTTTTTATATTTGTTTTGAAAGAAAACGTCGCGAAAAATCTTATTTTTATTTATGTTCTTATTTTAGGATTGTTGTGAAGGTCGCGGGAAGTCAACATCAAAAGGTGACACGAATACGACAAATACTACCCCTTTTTTTGGACCGATGCAACGATGCCGTGATGATGGAACGTTTTTTCTTTGGGCCGATGAAGCTAGACGTAAAAATGGGCCGTTTCTCTTTTGGACCGAACCTCGATTTTTGTTGGGCTGCTGAAATTCATATGGACCGAATTATTAAAATCACATGGGCCGAATTATAAAAAAACTTTTGAGCTAATTTTCGTGGGCTAAAAACTTGGAGGCCCATTTCTCTATTAGAAGCCTAAGGCCTAGTTTTGTTTTGTTATAAATAGGCCTTAGGAGATGGATGCATCCATTCACAACACATTTTATTATTTTTACCTTCATCTTTCTCCCTTCCTCTCTCTCTCTCTCTCACGACTCTCTCTCTTTCTCTCTCTCTCTCTCTGTTTTTTTTTAAATTCTAGATTCAATGAATCTAGACATGTCTCTTAATCATCATTAGGAACCTCTTTGATCCATCGTCTTTGTAACCGGTTTAAGGAATTGAGCCATTAGCTAACGGTTGGAAGCTTTGGCTCACGAATCAAACCAGTTTTTAGTAATATATGTTTCTTTTCAATTTAAATTTCGGTATTTCGCCATCGTTACTTGTTATTCTCGTATCACGAATCTCGTTGGTTTGATACAATTTGGTTTTTATTTTGGTCTCATTGCGGCTTTAGCTCTATTACAAACCGGAAGTCCGAAAAATAATTTCGGATTCCCAACTTTTGTTGGTTCACGATTTGTTGTAGTTTATTAAATCCGTTTTATGTTTCCAATTTTATAAAAATCAAGTGTGTATTGGTTAGTTTCCGTTTCCGTTATTTATTTTAACGCATTTTAATTCACGCACTTTAATTCCTGTAATTTAATTTATGTACTTTAATTTTCAGTCTATTACATTTTGTTCATTTAATTCTGCAATTTAATTTACGTCATTTATCTACAGTCTTATATTTCAAGTAATTGCATATCCTGTCTAAGGACACGTTGTTGGCACAACATTCCTACGATTTCTATTGTTGAGTGTTTGAAAACGCCAACCGTCTCCTTTAGTTAAACATAATTATTTCTGTCCAATGACACGTTGTTGGCACAACACTCCTACGGTTTCTATCGTTGAGTGTTTGAAAATACCAACCGTCTCCAACCTTTAGTTAAATTTACATTTCTGTTTCCTTTATATTTATAATCTGTATGAAGTTAAGTTGGGACCGAGACTGATCAAAAGATAAAAGGTGTATCGTATTGCATGATTGTCCGAAGTTATTTAAATTAAAGTTATATTTTATGGTGGACTGTAATTAATCAATTGACAACTGGTTTATTGTACGACGTCTCATTTGAGTTTTATGAAATATCGACTTTAAGATAACGAAGGAATGCGATCTCATCTGTTTTTCCAATTATTAATCTCATTCCAACAAAGCATTGTACCGATGTTTCTGTTTAATTAACTGTTCAGTAGTGTTAATCAAAACCCCCAATCAAAAATATTGTTTTCAAATTCGCCATCTGAAACTCGATTTTACAGACCCGACTTTTGAGGAGAACTTTTCCACGCTTCCCTGTGGGATCGATATTCGGTACTTTGTACCATTATTACTTGTTAACAGACGGCAGTAGATTAAGATGTATACTTGCGTCGAGATCTATTTTCTTGCATTTTAAAAAGGTGTAAACACGAAAAGCCGCAACAAATATCATTGAGAATGGTCCCTCTGATGGAGGAAAGATGGATGAAGATGGCAAGAGACCTCCACCAAAGACTGATGGAGAGAGGATGATGAGGCAGACAAAGATGAAAGCCTTAAGCACTCTGCTTTTGGCTATTCCAAATGAGTACCAACATCAATTCTGCAACTGTTCTGATGCACAAATTCTATGGAATGCACTGGAGAAAAGATTTTCTGGTACCAAAAGTACCAAGAGAAATTAGAAGGCCATCCTGAAGCAGCAATATGAAAACTTCATGTCTACAAAGAATGAGTCCACGACTCAAACTTTTGATAGATTTAATAAGTTAATTGGTGAATTGGCTACTGTTGGTGTCCAAATAGATCAAGATGATGTAAACAGAAATTTTTTAAGATCTTTTGGTGATGAATGGACTATGTACACTGTCTCCTTCAGACAGAATGACCAATTGGAGGACAAGGAACTGGATGACCTCTATAATGTCCTTAGAATGTTTGAAGCAGAGGTAGAAGCAAAGAAGAGGCCTTCTGGATACTCATACAATGCTGCTCTTTTATCATCCTCTACTGATTTTGCTGCTAATTCAGAATAAGTTAGTGCTGCCCATGGATCAAAGCAAGATGGATCTAATGACTCAGTTTTAGAAGCTTTTCTAGCCAGTCATGCTAATTCCACTCTAATTAATGATGACTTAGAACAGATAAATGCTGATGATCTGGAAGAGATGGATATCAAGTGGCAGATGGCTATGTTCACAATGAGGGTAAAAAGATTCATCAAAAGGACTGGAAGAAATAATTTTCCTCAGAAAAGAGAAGATGGGGTTGGATTTGATAAATCCAAGGTTGAATGTTACAAGTGTCACAAGCTGGGGCACTTTGCAAGAGAATGCAGAAGTGGAATGCCTCAACAGCATACTAGCAACCATCAACCATCACAGTCCACTAGCTTCAACAACATGAACTCTTCTCAAGCTCTTGTTTCCCAATAAGGAATTGGATTTTATTGGAGTGACCAAGCAGAAGAAGCAGTTCAGAATCAAGCTTTAATGGCTAAAGTTTCAGAGTCAGCAAGCACTGATATTCCCACAGAGGTAACATCTAACCTTTGCTCTAAAACCTGTATTGAAACTGTTAAAAAGTACAGGGATCACAATCAGAGCATGTGTGATGACCTTAAAAGGTTAGAGAAAGATAGAAGAGAATATGTTTTGATTGTTGAGAGGTTTGAAGAACAAATTAAGTCATTCCAGACTAATGAACTTCAACACTCTTATGATACCAACTACTGGAAGTGAGAGAAGAATCAGTTAGAGACTGAACTAGAGAAGACCAAAGCAGAATGTGAGAAAATTAAGAGTGAGTTTGAGAAAGCTAAACTAGATATTGAGAAATATTCTAACGCTTGTAAAGCAATGGACTCTTTACTCAAAAATCAAGTTCATGACAAACTGAGAAGAGGTATAGGCTATAACACCACTCCTCCACCATACAACAATAACTATATCCCTCCCACCTTAGATCTCTTAGAAAGATAGGACAATAAGGAATTAACTGAAGGATCCACTGAAGTAGATCCTTTAGACAAAGTAGTGGTTGAGTCAGACTCTGAAGAAGAGGACTCTGAGAGTAAGAATGTGGAAGACCACAAAGATATTCCCTTAGAAAACCACATAATGACAAATGAAAGGGGGGGGGGGGGTAAACCTTTTGTCAAGAGTGAGAAAGTGAAGTCTGGGGAAGAGACTATTAAGAATGAAAAAGCTGAGACCTCTAAGAGAGGGAAGGGAAAAGTACAGGGAGTCCATTACATGCAAACTACTGTTGTTAATCCCCATACTTGTAAACAGAATAAGCCCCAACAACATGATAAAACAAGGGGCAATCAAAGAAATAGAAATAATCAGTGGGCCTTAAAACAAGGAATTGATCTCAGAAAAATTAACAGACCAAAGCCTTGTTTTATTTGTGGCAAGTTAAATCATCTAGCCAAACACTTTTATTTCAATCCTATTAACCATAGGATCACTTTTCAAAGAAATATACAAAATCTTGTTGGTTATAGGAAGCATATAAGGAATCATATGGCTGAGAATGTGAGGAGGGCCCCTATAAAATCTCATGCTCAGAATAAGTTTGCTAATTCAAAGAAAAATACTCCAAATAAGCCAAGGTGTAACTTAAAGAAAAAGAAATCAAACAACTTTGTTCAGGTTTGGGTTCCAAAAGTAAAGAAATCTGTTAGTACTACTACTGCAAATAGTACTGCTGACAAGAATAATGCTGCTGCAAGCAATACTACTGCTAACCCAGTTAGTACTGCTAACAAAGTTAGTACTGCTAACTCAATTAGTACTGCTAATGATGTTAGCGCTGCTAACAAAGTTAGTACTGCCAATCAAGTTAGTACTGCTTCCAGTGACAGGCCCATTATTCTGACAAAGTATTCAAGCAATAAGATTCCTCAGTTTGATAATCTCATCAAGTCTGAATATGAATATGTTGATGAGAATGGGAAACCCAAGACCACTTTGGCTTGGGTTCCTATTAAAAACTAACTGATTTATTTTATGTGCAGGGCAATCAACAGCTCAAGGGAAGGAGCATTTGGCATGTTGATAGTGGTTGTTCCAGGCACATGACAGGTAACATGGCCTGCCTTCAAAACTTCAAAAGAATTGATGGAGGACATGTTTCTTTTGGTGATAATCCAGCAGGTGGAAAGATAAGTGGAAAAGGTAATGTGTTAAAAGGTAAGATGATCTTTAAGGATGTATACTATGTTGAGCAATTGAGATACAACCTGTTAAGTGTATCACAGGTCTGTGACAAGAAACATAGCATATTATTCAATGATACTGAATGTATTATCCTTGCTCCAGGGTTCAAGGTAGTTGATGAAAGCATGATACTACTTAGAACTCCTAGAAAGGACAATGTTTATTGCTTAGACTTGGAGAGTGTAATTTCTGATTCATCTCTAAACTGTTTATTTTCAAAAGCTTCATTGGATGAATCATCTCTTTGGCACAGAAGGATGTGTCACATGAACTTTAAAACAATGAACAAGCTTGTGAAAAACAACCTTGTAAGAGGTTTGCCACAAAAGGTATTTTCATGTGATGATCATTGTGTTGCATGTCTTAAAGGCAAACAACACAAAACTTGTCATAAGTCCAAATAGATAAATACAATCTCTTCACCTCTTAATTTACTGTATATGGATCTGTTTGATCCTACAAATGTGATGAGTATTGGCAAGAAATCTTATTGCTTGGTTATTGTTGATGATTTCTCTAGATTCACTTGGGTCTATTTTCTGAGGAATAAGGATGAGACAAGTGGACTGATCAAATCCTTTGTTCTTAGAGTTGAAAACCAAACAAATCTAAGAGTTAAAGTTATCAGGTCTGATAATGGAACTGAATTTAAAAACAATGACCTAAACAGCTTCTGTGAGGAAAAAGGCATTGAGAGACAATACAGTGCTCCTAGGACTCCTCAACAGAATGGTGTTGCTGAAAGGAGAAATAGGACTTTGATAGAAGCTGCTAGATCTCTGTTGGCAGATTCAAAACTTCCAATCACGTTTTGGGCAGAAGCAGTTAATACTGCTTGCTATGTTCAAAACAGAGTTCTAGTAATGAAATCTCAAGACAAGACACCTTATGAGCTTCTTAAAAAGAAGAAACCTTTTATTGGTTTTTTCAAACCATTTGGGTGTCCTTGCATAATTCTCAATACCAAAACTCACCTAGGCAAGTTTGAGAGAAAAGCTGAGGATGGGTTTCTTGTTGGATATTCATCTCAAAGTAAGGCCTACAGAGTTTTCAACACCCCTTCTAGGATTATTGAGGAAAGTGACAATGTCAAATGCAATGAGAACACACCAAATCAACTTGGTTCAGGTGCTGATTGGCTATTTGACATTGATTCACTGACTAATTCTTTGGGTTTCAGTAATGAGCATAATGCAGGAACAGGGACAGAAAATGTACAAGTACAAAGACAAGAGTTTGTGCTGTTCCCAACACCTACTACTGATCCTGTTGAATTCTGTGATCAAGATAAGAAAGATACTTCAGAATCAAAGGACACTGAACCAGCTCAGAATGAAGAAGACAGAGGTGAAAAGGAAGATAAACCCTCAGATTCAGGAATCAAAAGTCCTGAGATGCCATGTTTGGAAGAAGATGACACAGATGATGACAACTCTTCAGTTTTTGGTGGAAGCACTCCTGAAAAGAATGACTCTAATCTGGAAGAAGATATTAATGAAGAGGTTGTTCATCAAACAAGAGTTCAGAAAAATCATCCTCCTCAAATGGTGATCGGTGACATCAATTCACCTATAATCACAAGGAATCAGAGTAAGTTGGGAGGATTGAAAGATATACAATCAGGTTTACTTTCTTGCTTTCTATCTCAGGTTGAACCCAAAAAGGCATATGATGCAATAAAGGATCCAAGCTGGATAGAAGCAATGCAAGAGGAGCTATTGCAGTTTGTACTGCAAGATGTATGGGATCTGGTGGATCTTCCAAAAGGACACAGAGCAATTGGCACAAGATGGATCTTCAGGAACAAGAAAGTTGAGAGAGGAATAGTAATAAAGAACAAGGCCAGATTAGTGGCACAAGGGTATACTCAAGAAGAGGGAATTGATTATGAAGAGGTATTTGCACCAGTGGCCAGGATTGAGGCAATCAGGCTATTTTTAGCCTATGCTTCTTTCATGAAGTTCAGGGTCTACCAGATGGATGTAAATAGTGCTTTCCTGTATGGGAGAATTGAAGAAGAAGTGTATGTCTGTCAGCCTCCAGGGTTTGAAAATCCAAATTATCCTGACAGAGTATATAAATTGAAGAAGTCACTCTATGGGTTACATCAAGCACCAAGGGCATGGTATGACACTTTGTCTACCTATCTCTTGGAAAATGGTTTTCAAAGAGGAATCATAGACAAGACTCTGTTCATTCAGAGGAAGAAGAAGGACATCCTAATAGTGCAAATCTATGTGGATGATATTATCTTTGGATCCACAAAAGATCAAATGTGCAGAGATTTTGAAGATTTGATGCACAAGAGATTCAAGATGAGTTCTATGGGTGAACTTACCTTCTTCCTTGGGCTGCAAGTTAAGCAGAAGAAAGATGGGATATTCATAAGCCAATCTAAGTATGTGCAGGACATTCTTACTAAGTTTGGATTCTCAGAATCAAAGCCTACAAGCACACCCATGGAGACACACAAACAGATCACTACAGATCTTGAGGGGGAGGATGTGGATGTTCATCACTATAGATCCATGATTGGCTCCCTTATGTATCTCACTGCTTCAAGACCAGATATCATGTTTCCTGTTTGTGTGTGTGCAAGATTTCAAGTAAGGCCTAAGCAGTCACACTTTCAAGCAGTCAAGAGGATATTCAAATATCTCAAAGGCCAACCTAGATTAGGCCTTTGGTATCCTCATGACTCACCATTTGACCTACTTGCGTATTCAAATAGTGACTTGGGTGGTGCAAATTTGGATAGAAAGTCAACTTCAGGGGGATGTCAGTTTTTGGGTGCAAGACTAGTGTCATGGCAGTGCAAGAAACAAACCACAGTGTCCACCTCTACAACAGAAGCAAAGTATATAGCTGCTGCAAGCTGCTGTTCACAAGTACTCTGGATTCAGAATCAAATGCTGGACTATGGTATGACTTTTCTTCACACTCCAATCTTCATAGACAGTAACAGTGCTATTAGCATTGTTAATAATCCAATCAAGCACTCCAAAACAAAGCATATAGAAATCAGGTACCACTTTATCAGATACTGTAATGAAAAGAAGCTCATTCAGGTTGTGAAAGTCCATACAAGTAACCAATTTGCTGATCTATTCACCAAAGCTTTTGATGTGGGTAGATTCACATTCTTGGTCACAAGTGTGGGCATGATAAACACTGAATAAGCCTCCTTTGATCTGCTTTATGTACCATTTCTGTATAGACTCCTTCCTGTCTACTTTCTCTTATTGTATTGTGCCTGGTGCTGCTAACCTTGTGTGTTTAAGTGTTTCAGATTGCTTAAATTGAATACTTGGTCCTTCTAGTAAAGTTAATACTGCTCTCTATATTACTCATGTTGACAGTTCAAATATGGTTAAGTATGGTTACTACTGCTAGGTAGTTTATACTGCCAGTGCAAAGTTACTACTGCTTACCTTGTTTCTACTGCTAATCAGTGTTACTACTGCTGGCATGTGTTAATACTGCTAGTCTGAGTTAATACTGCTAGTCTGTGTTAGTACTGCCAATATGTGTTACTACTGCTAATATGAGTTAATACTGCGAGTTGGTTAATACTGCTAGGGTACTTAGTACTGCTTCTAACTGAAACCCTCCACCTATAAATACCCTTTGTGACCGCCAAAATACAAACGACTCTTTGAACTTCCATTGCTTCTCTTTCTCTCTCTCTCTCGATTTCTTGCTCACCAGTGTAAACCACTAGTTGCGATTCGAACCCTAGAATCAATCAAAAGATGGCTGGACTAGAATTCTTTGATGAACACAATGAGGTTGCAATACTGCAAAAACCCAAATAGGCTGAAGGATTTCATCAGATTGTGGATTTCCTAAAATCCTCACACATCGCCCACGCATTAAATGTCAATCCCACAATCTATGTGGAACATCAAAGACAGTTCTGGGCCAATGCTGCTATTCAAACTGAAGATGGCACTCAGGTCATCAAAACAAGGGTTTGTGATAAACCTCTAACCATCTCAGAAGGTTGTATTCGCATTCATTAAGACTAGATGATGCCGCAGGTATAACCTCTTTACCTAAGGAAGATCTCTTCCAAACTCTTAGTGGTATGGGGTATGAAGGTCCCACTGATGTCTATAAGTTTTACAAGAACATATTTTCACATCAGTGGCGATTCTTTGTTCATACCCTACAACATTGTATTTCACGAAAAACAACTGGATGGAGTGAGTTTAGCAGTACCTTAACTTATGCTCTAGTCTGCTTAGCTACCTCTAGAAAGTTTAATTTTGCTCAAATGATTTTCAATGATTTAATGTCAAACCTGAATACCAAATCAAAAAGCTTTTATATGTATCCAAGGTTTGTACAAGAAGTACTTAATAAGGAATTGAAGGATTTACCTACCTTTAAGGAGGTATATGTACCAAAACTCCCCAAGGGGAAAGTGTTCTCAAACATGAAAAGGTCTTCCAAGGACTTTTCTGGTATAGACACTCCATTGTTCTCTACAATGATGGGTGTGTCTCATTCCCATGGTGAAGCATCAGGGTCACAGCCCACATCTGACCACCCAACTGATGACCTACCCACACCACTCATTTCTATCAATATCCCTCCGTTTCCTTTTGTCAAGCCCAAATCCCCCATCACCAAAACATATATCAGGAAAAAGGTACAGAAGGTTCCTTCCCTTCTTGTATCTTCACCCCCACAGCCTTCAAGCCCTCTAAAGGAGCATTCTCCATTAGAGAATATCGAAAGGGAAACAATAGGGGTGTCTCCCAACCCCAAGAAGGTGCTCTCTATGGAGAAGGATGAGCATGTGGGCAGTGAGGCTCACACTACTGACTTTGTACAAAGTGCAGGGCAGGATAGTGTGAACATCTTTAAGACCTTCCCCACGGCATCTTTGGGTGAGCAATCATCCAAAGGTCCCAGGTGCCAAGAAACCAAAGGGGTAGAGGGTGCTTCTGCTAGGCAGAAGACCTCTACTAAAAGATCCAAGAATCCTTCAAGGGTGGTAAACACACCCAAAGGAGGTGAGGACAGATATAACTATGAGGAATTGATGGAAACATTGGGTAATATCAATTTGGATGTACTCAAACAGGGTGCAGAAATAGAGGAGTTGAAACTGGTGATTCTTTCACAACAAGTGCAGATAAGCAAACTAAAGAAGATGGTTCTAAGTTTGGTGCACAAAAAGAAAAGAAAGCAGTATGTACTGAAGAAAAGGGGAGATGTTAATGATGCTTTCAACAAGGGGGAGAATCAAGATGAAAAGCAAAGCCCTGTTGAGATGAAATTTTAGTTTGAGGGGGAGACTGAGTTTGAGGGGGAGATTGGTGCCAAAACTGAGAAAGAAGCAGAAACAATATTATCCCGGGAAGAGATAGAAATTGCTGAAACCCTTGTGAAAGCTAAGAATGACACTCCCAAAGCCACTCAAAAGGCTAAGGGAGTAATGATCAAAGAAGGAGGATTAGAGAAGAAAATAAAAGGGGTCAGTGTGGAGGATGCAAAGAAGAAGGGAAAGGAGAAGATGGTTGAGTCTGAGCAACCATTGAAGAAGAAGAAACAGATTGAGTTGGATGAAGAAGTGGCCAAAAAGCTTCAAGAAGAGTTGGAAAAGGAGGAAGAAATTCAATATGCCAAAGACAGAGAAATTGCATTGGATATGGCTAAGAAGATCAATGAAGAATATCAAAAGAGTCTGAAGTCTGCAGCTGCTGCTAAGAAAGTCACAAAGAAGGCTTCAAGGCAAAGGCTACCACTGAAGACTAGACAAAGACAACCTTCTAAGACATTTTTGGCTAATCAAGAAAGAAGGAAAATGATAAACTTCCTGAAAGGAGCTCTTGGAGTTCCTGAAGGAATGTTTACCAACATGCCTTATGGTAGGATAGAGGAGATGTATAAGAAGGAGATGGCCAATCTGAAAGGGGACTTCACTCACAGGGTAGAGGTTGAAAGAAAGATGAAAGAGAGGCATGATCTCAACATACAACAATCCTTCCCTGACAGTGAACAAGGCACTCCTAGCAAAGACAAAGAAGAGATGAATCAAGAAGAGACATTAGCTCAAAAGTTTGGTGTCATTAAAAGAAAGAAGTCAATTGCCACCAAGCCAAAAACAAAAAGGGCAAGAATTGAAGAAGAGGAGAATGAAAATGAAAGAACAGAAGCAGAAGCAGAAACAGAACCTACTGTTGCACCTTCAGCAGAGCCAGAGCAGAATCTAGAGCAGTCCAATCAACAATCAAATGAGCAGTTTCATTTGTACATGACTTTGACAGATGAAGATCCAGTGCAAGCTGATCCTATTTCTATGAAATCACCAGAAATTATCTTTTGGGATATTCTGAAGGACAATAGAAAAGAATATTTCAGATTCAAAAGAATGGGTGAACAGTTTGAGGTGTATGCAACTTGGGGCAAAGTGATCAGAAGTTGTTCCAGGGCTGACCTAGAGGAAATGTACAAGGTAGGAACTAAACTATATGAGGCTGTGTTGCAAGGGACTGAAATGAGCTTACTCAAGATTGCCATGGAATACTTATGCATGATGTTTGATCCTGAAAAAGTGAAGTACAGGATCAAAGACTTACATCATGAATATGGGTTCAAAAAGATTGATCATTGGATGTTGTTTGAAAACTGTGGTGTCTACATGATAACCATAGACAAAAGCTATCATGAGTACTACTTTGTTGACAAGATCTATGACCACAACAGAGCTAAGTTGGAAGGGGTGCTGAAAGCTAAGCTGGTATGTGCTAAAAGATCAGAAATGGCCAGAATAGTGATCAGAAGGACAATTAATCAAAGTATGGGATTGGATCCAAATCTGGGCAATTAAGCTGAAGTGTTGAAAGCATCATGAAGACTCTATGTTGAAGAACTTAACTTCTCTTTTTGAAAAGTTAAGTTAGGGGGAGATTGTTGGGTCTGAATGTGCTAAGGATGGATACTGCTGCTTATTGAAAGATTACTACTGTTAGTAGAATTAATACTGCTTGAAGAGTTAGTGCTGTTACTTGAATAGTTAGTACTGCTTGGAGAGTTAGTACTGCTAGTAGTTAGTACTGCTGAAGATTAATACTTCAAGTGAGGAGTTAATACTGCAAGCATGGTCAGTACTGACAGAGACAAAGTTAATACTGCTATTGAGTTAATGCTACTTCTGAAGACAAAGATGGATTGATGCGAAAGCATAGGAGATGAGGATAATTATAGACTGGATTCTAAAGAATAATATTTCTTTTGTAATTATCTTGTAATCTGTTTTGTTTGTATAGTCTAGATAATTGATAGTCTTATATACGTATGAGTTGTTTTTAGAGAATTAACCTCAAGACTAGTATTGATCCTTTCTATAGAGAAGTATAAAACGTCTGTTGAGTCTTGTTCAACAGATTGAGGTTGTGTTTGTAATCATTAAGTTTTAAGCAATATAAACTTATGATTTGAGTTCATATTCTGTGTTTTGATAAATTGTTAAAGTGTTATTCCGCGACTTCTTTAACATTGTTTCTGAGTTTGTATTAAATTCTTGTTTAGAATTTTCGATCTTGACAATACACTTTGGGTTGTGTGGAAGAATTAGAATTAGAATTAGACTTAAGGTTCAGTTTAGCTTTTCTCTTACTCTGTGTGGACTTTGGAGGGGAGTAGTATTTGAATGAGTTATCCCAACAGTGTTTGCAATATAGATTCTTTCGAGCAAAATTCATAAACTTAGATTTATCGGAACAAACCTTACATTCATGTTCATCAAAAGAATTACTTTTCAAAATAACACTGTCTGAAGTACAACTATTTGAAGCAAAAGTTTCACTAGATAACCTATCATTCTTATTCAAACTACTATCTTTATTCTTCTTACTCCTTCCAACTCCAATTCCTTTTATATCTGAAATAGAAACAGGAACCTTGTTAGTCTCTAACTTAGAAGGTGGTTCTTTTCTAGAGCTATTTGAAGTCTCACCCTTCTAAAAAATACTCGGAGGATATTCAGGACAATCAGAGTAAACAACTGAAGGTTTTACAGGAGCATCAAATTCTGGATTGATTCTTACCTTCCAGCTTGGATCATTGAACATCTGTTTATCATTTGAAGCATTTTTAAACAAAGTAATTTTCAAATCATTGATCTCTGTGCAAAGCTCTTGATTTTCTTTTAAAGATTTTTCAAGTTTATATTTGAGATCAAAGTTTTCATCTTCAACCTCATCAAGAGACCGTTGCAACATATCAATTTGCTTCATCAATTCAGATGTATGATTATTCACAGAATTTGACTCCTTTGAATCAGAAACAGGATCAGAGTCTGAAGCGTTCATCATTTCAGAAAATATCTCTTCAATCATGGACTCAATAAACTCCGTTTTATCATTTTTAACACAAGAGTCATTCGTGCTGACATTTTCTTCTTCAACCTCGTCAACAAGTAAAGGTTTAGAAGCAATGGGAGTTGATACTGATGGTATAGTAGATGGATCAACATCCGATTCATACTCATCATATTTGCATGCAGTCTCAGGTGGAACTGTGTTGGTGCTTACTGATTCTTTGGAAGGTGTGGTAAATAGTGATTCAAACTCAGTAAATTCGATCTTTCGAGTCTCATAGCTTTTATTCAAATCACCATATGTAAAACCAACCGATTTAAAAAGATTTTGAGAATCAGTGTCACCAGACTTGTTCTTTCCCATTTCTTCTCGACCTTTGGTCTCTTTAGAAGGTTTAGGAGAACTTTCTTCAACAAAAGTTGCACGAATGTCAGGAATGGGTTTGATTGCGGAGCCAAGTTTATCAAAGTTATATAGGTGCTCCGGTGCCTTTTTCAAAATTTCGTTAGTTGGCACACCCAAACCTGGTTTTAGTTTATAAAACCTTTCGTCTTGGAGTTTATTGGTCAACAGATTTAATGTCTGCTCAGTCTGACCTCGTTTCATATTAATATCCTCCAATTGCTTGATTTTCGTGAAAGCTTCATTTCTTTCTTTATAACAGACTTCAAATTTGATTTGAAACTCACCCTTTTCAGCATTAAGATTCACAAGATCCGTTTCTAAACCAGATATTTTTCTTTTTAAAGAATCTTTTTCAGCTTTTAAATCATGCTTTTCTTTTTCTTTTTCTTCCACAACAACTTTTAATAAAGCATTTTCATCACGAAAACTTAAGACAGATTGATGTGCAGAGCTAAGTTTACCTTTCAGTAAAGCAAATTCATCTTTCATACCATGTATTTGGGCCATTAAAGATTCAATAAGTTCAGAATTATTACTTACCTCAGAGTTTGCATCTTCGGATTGTGCCTCAGAATCTTCATCGTCACCATCCAGCTTTGCCATATAAGATACTTGGGTGAAGTGCACTTTCTCCTCGTCATCGGAACTTTGGAACAACCAGTTTTCTTCTTCAGCCATCAGCACTTTTCCTTCTTCAACTTTCTTGGCAATAAGTAACTTTCTTGCATAGTACTCTGAGTTCTTTATCTTCTTGAACTTGCAGTCTCTTGAGAAATGCCCAAATTTGCCACAGTTGTAGCATCTTCCTGGTTCATCCTTTCGTTCTTCTCGCTTCTCCTCTCTCTTTCCTTCTCTTCTATCTTCCTTCCCGTATTCTCGTCTTTCCTCTCTTCTTCCATGCCTCGGCTTGTATCGCATCTCAGACTTCTCTTTCTTGTATCCATCATACTTTGGTTTTGAGTAGAATTTCTTCTTTCCAAAGCTCTTCTTGAATCGTCGAGTAATTAGAGCCAAGTCCTCAGAGAACTTCTGAATATCTGGATCAGAATCAATCTCCAGTTCTTCATCACTTGAAGCAGAGTCAGAGTCAGTAACTTCGGTAACTATAGATTTAGACACCTTTTTCTTTGACCTTGCAGAGGATACAGAACCTTTGCCGGCTATGAGAGCCACGGAGTCCTTCAGATTTTTAGACTCATTATTAATAGATCTCACTTCATCCTCATGTTGAGAAAGAGTAGAGAAGATATCAGTGACATTTTCTTGAGCCATATTCTTGGACATCTGGAGGTTGATGGCAAAGTTCTTCCACTCTGGATTCAGATTCTTGATGAACTTGTAATTTATCTCAGAAGCAGATTTAGTGATATTGTTCCTCCGCAAGTCATTGAGAATGATGTTATATCTGTTGTAGGTATCTAGTAGCAACTCTCCTTCTTTGGAATGAAATCCCTCGTATGCATTTATGCATAGATTCTGCTTAGCTTGGATGGAGGATTCACTTCCTTCAAATTGTCTTGCTAGTTCATCCCAGATTGCTTTAGCAGAGCTCTGACTGTCTACACAATTGTAGATGTCGTTTGAAATAGCCATAGTCAGATAAATTAGAGCCTCTTCTTCTATCTTGTACTGTGCTTTCTGCTTTTCAGTAAAGAACTGATAAGGTTTAGGAACCTGTCTGTCAGGGATTTCTGGAGAGGTTTCTGTTGCAGCTTGACCCTTTACTGTGATCATTGGATTTTCTGGACCATTAATGATTGCTTCCATGTAATCTCTGTTCTTATGATTCAGAAACTGAATCATTCTGGTCTTCCATTGCTGATACTCATTAGCCATGAGGACAGGAGGTTTGGACTGAGAGCCCATTGAGAGAAGCTGATTCGACATCTTAGCTGTACGGTTAGTAATCAAACTTTTCTGTATCAAGACAACCAATTAGATGAGATCGTTAGAATCAAAATAAAAACCACACTAAAAAATTTTCAGAAAAATAAATTTCCGAAAATAATTGAATGCAGTCCTCTTAATCAGTATAAAGCTTCAAATAATACTGAAAAAATCGAACTGTGAAAATTCGGGAAAAAAATTTCTGGCGCAAAGTGAATAGTGAACAGTGATTGCATGAACAGTGGGTGGCGCAAAGTGAGGTTTTCGTTACAAGACAGTGGCGTAAAGTGAGGTTTGCGTGTCTAGTGGGTCGCGCAAAGTGTAGTTCTCGTGAGACTTGGGTCGCGAAAACAGTGGTTCTCGTGAGACTTGGGTCGCGCAAACAGTGTTGACCGGTATCTTGCGGTCGACCGGGATGTTGTTCGACCGGTAAGATGTAGAACTGGTAACTTGACCGGTATTATGCTCGACCGGTAAAAGTATTCGACCAGTAGGGATCTGTGTGTGTACCGGGCGACCGGGGTGGTGTGAGGACCGTTATCGAGTTCGACCGGTATTGGTGCTTTAACCGATAATATATGTGGACCGATACAAAGTATTCGACCGGTGAGGTGCTATGACCGGTAAAGGTATGGACCGATATAGTGTATGACCGATATTCTATGGTCGACCGATAAAATGTATGGACCGGGGTATTGTGAGACGCAAACCTAGTCGACCGATATGTGTTCGACCGATATGTTCTTGACAAAGTTCGACCCAGATAACAATAATCAACCCAGAACACATCACAAACACAGAAATTGAATGCGAAAAATAGTCTTTCGAACCCGCAATCATACAATCGATCAGTATACAATCAAAACCAATGATTAAAATCAACTTTCCAACTTCAATTTCATGAACACAGTGTCGATATTTATGCGAACCCAGATATCAAAAATCACAGAAAATCAATCAATTGATGAATTTAACTGCAATTAACTAATCAGATAGTGTTCAATCGCATAAAACTTATCTAATCAAATCCACTTTAAGCCTAACAACACCTTAAAACAAGCAATCGATTTTCACTTGTTATCCCAGAAAAGTCGATGAACACAGTTAAACCATGAACAGTAACTTCGATGAATAGTGAAATCGCAAAACACAGATTTAATCCTAAAAACTTGATTCTTAGGCTTTCATACCACTTGTTATCCCAGTTTAATCTAGTTGATAATTAAACACACAACACAATAATATATCAAGAGATATAAAGATCAGAATAACATACCAATCCCTTGAATAAACAGTTAAACCTTGTGTGTTCTTGATACCCTTGAATACAGATAATACGGCTACCTCACTATAGGATTATAACTATGAATATGAGGATTAACCTAAAACCTAATTAAACAAAACATTAAATACTTAGGCCATATGGGCTTTAAGCATAATGGACTTCCTAATGGGCTTGGGCCCAATAGCTAATAAACTATTAACTTATTACACAATAAACCCTCTAACTTTAACTATCAAACAAATACAGTTTAGACCCTTTAATCTTGAATACAATTATTTGATCCAACAGTTACTGCTGCTTCTACAGTTTCTGCTGCTGACTGAGTTACTGCTGCTTTAACTGTTTCTGCTTCCTCCCTCTCAAACTGAAATTACATGCCAACAGGGCTTTCCTTCTCAAATTCAGCATCTGGATTCTCCCCCTTTTTGGAAGCATCATGTGTACTTCTCCTTTTTTTTAAGATGAATTGTTTTCTCCTCTTTTTATGCACCAAGTTAAGCACCATCTTCTTTAGTTTGGCTATCTGCTCCTGTTGAGAAATAATCACCTGTTTCATCTCCTTTATCTCCTTACCCTGATTGATGAGATTCAGATTGACATTTCCAATGGTTTCCATCAATTCATCATAGTTATATCTATCCTCACCTCCTTTAGGTGTGTTGACCACCCTTGAAGGATCCTTGGATCTTTTAGTAGAGACCTTCTGCCTAGCAGAAGCACCTTCTACCCCCTTGGTTTCTTGGCACCTGGGTCCCTTGGATGATTGCTCATCCAAAGTTGCCGTGGGGAAGGTCTTAGTGATGTTCACACTGTCCTGATCCACACCTTGTGTAGAATCAGTAGTGTGAGCCTTACTGCCCACATGCTCATCCTTCTCCTTAGAGAGCACCTTCTTGGGGTTGGAAGACACCCATGTGGATTCCCTTTGGATATTCTCTAATGGAGAATGCTCCATCAGAGGGCTTGCAGGCTTTTGGGGTGAAGATACAGGAAGGGAAGGAACCTTCTGTACCTTTTTCCTTACATATGTTTGAGTGATGGGGAAAATTGGCTTCACAACAGGGATCTGAGGAGGTTCATTTGAAATTAATGGTGTGGGTAGGTCATCAGTACGTTGGTCAGATGTGGACTGTGACCCTGATGCCTCACCATGGGAATGAGACACAACCATCATTGTAGAGAACAATGGTGTGTCTTTTCCAGAAAAGTCCTTACTAGGTCTTTTCATGTTGGAAAACACCTTCCCTTTGGGAGGTTTAGGTACATACACCTCTTCAAGAGAGGGTAAATCCGTCAATTCCTTGTTCAGTACTTCTTGTACAAACCTTGGATACATATAAAATCTTTTGGTTTTGGTTTTGGTATCCAGGTTTGACAGCAAATCATTCAGAATCATTTGTGAAAAATTAAACTTTCTGGAGGTAGCTAAGCAGATAAGAGCATAAGCTATGGTACTGCTGAACTCACTCCATCCAGTTGTTTTGCGAGAAATACAATGCTAAAGAGTATGAACAAAGAATCTCCACTGAGGTGAAAATTTTCTTTTGAAAAACTTATAAACCTCAGTAGGACCTTCATACTCCATTCGACCAGTTTCGAGAAATAGGTCTTCCTTTGGGAGAGTAGATATACCTGAGGCATCATCTAGACGTAGATGAGTGCGAATGCAGCCTTCTGTGATTGTGATAGATTTATCACAGACCCTTGATTGAATGACCTGATTGCCATCAATAGTCTGAATGGATGCATTGGCCCAGAACTGCCGCATGTGTTCCACATAGATGGTGGGGTTGACTGTGAGTGCATAGGCAATGTGGGATGCTTTCAGGAAATCCACAATTTCATCAAAACCCTCAGTTTGTTTGGGTTTTTGCAGCATTGCAAGCTCATTGTGATCGTCAACAAAATCCAGTCCTGCCATCGGTCTTGGGTTCGAATCAACACTAGGGTTTGCGCATTGGGAAGCAAGAATTCGAGAGAGAGAGAGAGAATGAAAACTCGCTGGAAATTCAAAGAGTCGTTTGGATTTTGGCGGTCAGAGAGGGTATTTATAGGTGGAGGGTTTAAGTTAAAAGCAGTACTAAGTACCCTAGCAGCATTAACAAGCCCGCAGTACTAACCCATATAAGCAGTAGTAACACATTCCAGCAGCATTAACACAGACTACCAGTATTAACACAGACTAGCAGTATTAACACATACTAGCAGCATTAACACTGTCTGGCAGTAGAAATAAGGAAAGCAGTAGTAACTTTGCAATGGCAGTATAAACTACCTAGCAGTAGTAACCATACTTAACCATATTTGAACTGGCAGCAGGATTAATAGTGAGAGCAGTATTAACTTAACCAGAAGTACCAAGTTTCTAAGCAGCAAGGTAATCTGAAACACTTAGACACAAATAGTTAGCAGCACCATGCACAATACAATATGAGAAAGTAAGCATGAAAGAATCTATACAGAAATGGTACATAAAGAAAATCAAAAGAGGCTTATTCAGTGTTTATCATGCCTACACTTGTGACCAAGAATGTGAATCTACCCACATCAAAAGCTTTGGTGAATAGATCAACAAATTGGTTACTAGTGTGTACCTTCAAAACCTGAATTAACTTCTTTTCATTGCAATCTCTAATAAAATGGTACCTGATTTCTATATGCTTGGTTTTTGAATGCTTCATTGGATTATTAACAATGCTTATAGCACTGTTGTTATCAATGAAGATGGGAGTGTGAAGAAAAGTAATACCATAGTCCAACATCTGATTCTGAATCCATAGTACCTGTGAGCAGCAGCTTGCAGCAGCTATATACTCTGCTTCTGTTGTAGAGGTGGACACTGTGGTTTGCTTTTTACACTGCCATGACACTAGTCTTGCACCCAAAAACTGACATCCTCCTGATGTAGACTTTCTATCCAAGTTTGCACCACCTAAATCACTATCTGAATATGCAAGTAGATCAAATGGTGAGTCATGAGGATACCAAAGACCCAACCTAGGTTGTCCTTTGAGATATCTGAAGATCCTTTTGACTACTTGAAAATGAGATTGCTTAGGTCTCACTTGAAATCTGGCACACAAACATACAACAAACATAATGTTTGGCCTTGAAGCTGTTAGATACATGAGGGAGCCTATCATAGATCTATAATGATGAACATCCACATCCTCCCCCTCAAGATCTCCAGTGATCTGTTTGTGAGTTTCCATAGGTGGGTTTGCAGGCTTTGAATCTGAAAATCCAAACTTTGTAAGTATATCCTGCACATACTTGGATTGGCTTATCAAAATGCCATCTTTCTTCTGTTTAACCTGTAGCCCAAGGAAGAATGTGAGTTCACCCATAGAGCTCATCTTGAATCTTTTGTGCATCAACTCCTCAAACTCCTTGCACATATAATCTTTTATGGATCCAAAAATGATATCATCCACATAAATTTGAACAAGCAGGATGTCCTTCTTCTTCCTTTTGATGAAAAGGGTCTTGTCAATGATTCCCCTTTCATATGCATTTTCCAAGAGATAGGTAGACAAAGTGTCATACCATGCTCTTGGTGCTTGATGTAGCCCATAGAGTGCCTTCTTTAATTTGTATACTTTGTCAGGAAAGTTAGGATTCTCAAACCCTGGAGGCTGACAAACATACACTTCTTCATCAATTTTCCCATATAGGAATGCACTCTTAACATCCATCTGAAATACTCTGAATTGCATGAAAGAAGCATAGGCTAGAAACAGCCTAATTGCCTCAATTCTGGCTACTGGTGCAAACACTTCTTCATAATCTATCCCTCTTCTTGTGTATACCCTTGTGCCACAAGCCTATCCTTATTCTTTATCACTATACCTCTCTCATCTTTCTTATTCCTGAAAACCAATTTAGTTCCAATTGTCCTTTGTCCTTGTGGAAGGTCAACTAGATCCCACACATTTTGCAGCTCAAACTGCAGCAGCTCCTCTTGCATTGCTTCTATTTAGCTTGGTTCTTTCATTGCATCATTGGCCTTCTTGGCTTTAATCTGAGATAGAAAACAAGATAACAAACCTGACTTTAAAGTCTTTCAATCCTCCTAACTTACTTTGATGCCTTGTGATCCTGGGAGAATTGATATCACCAATTACCAACTGAGGAGGATGATTCTTCTGAGTTCTTGTTTGATGGGTAGCCTCCTCATTAAGATTTGCATCAAGATTAGAGTCATTCTTTTCAGGAGTGTTCCCACCAAATACTGAAGAGTTTTCTTCATCAGTATCATCTTCTGACAATTTGGGCATTTCAGGACCTGCAGTTCCTGAACCTGAAGGATGAGCATCCTCCTTTTCTCCTATATCATCTTCATCACCTTTATCATCTTCATCCTGTTCTGGTTCAGAATCCTCTGTTTCTGAATCATCTTTCTTTTCTTGTTGACAGAATTCAGTAGGATCAACTGTAGGTGTAGGGAACAACACAAACTCTTGTCTCTGTTCTGGTAACTTTTCTGAGCTTGTTCCTACAATTTGGTCATCACTAAAACCCAAAGAGTTAGTTAGTGAACCAATGTCAAACAGCCAATCAGGACCTGTACCAATTTGATTTGGTGTGTTCTCATTGCATTTGACATTGTCACTTTCCTCTATAATCCTGGAAGAACTATTGAATACTCTATATGCCTTACTCTGAGAGGAGTATCCAACAAGGAATCCATCCTCATCTTTGCTTTCAAACTTGCCTAAATGAGATTTGGTATTGAGGATTGTGCAAGGACACCCAAAAGGTTTGAAAAATCCAATAAAAGGTTTCTTCTTTTTGAAAAGTTCATAAGGTGTCTTACCTTGGGATTTGACTACTAGAACTCTATTTTGGACGTAACAAGTAGTAATAACTGCTTCTGCCCAAAAAGTAATTGGTAATTTTGAATCTGCCAACAGAGATCTAGCAGCCTCAATCAATGTCCTATTTCTCCTCTCAGCAACACCATTTTGTTGAGGAGTTCTAGGAGCACTGAATTGTATCTCAATACCTTTAGACTCACAAAAGATGTTTAAGTCATTGTTTTTAAACTCAGTTCCATTATCAGATCTGATGACTTTAACCCTTAGATTTGTTTGGTTTTCAATCCTAAGGACAAAGGATTTGATCAGTCCACTTGTTTCATCTTTAGTCCTCAGAAAATATACCCAAGTAAATTTAGAGAAGTCATCAACAATGACTAAGCAATATGATTTCTTACCAATACTCATCACATTTGTAGGACCAAAGAGATCCATATGCAATAACTGAAGGGGTGAAGAGATTGTGTTTATTTATTTGGACTTATGAGAAGTTTTGTGTTGCTTGCCTTTAAGACATGCAACACAATGATCATCACATGAAAACACTTTTTGAGGAAAACCTCTCACAAGGTTGTTTTTCACAAGATTGTTCATAGTTTTAAAATTCATGTGACACATCCTTCTGTGCCAAAGTGAAGATTCATCTAAAGAAGCTTTTGAAAACAGACAGTTTAATGATGAATCAGATGAAACATTCTCTAAGTCCAAACAATAAACATTATCCTTTCTAGGAGTTCTAAGTAGTATCATATTTTCATCAACTACCTTGAATCCTGGAGCAAGGATAATACATTCAGTATCACTAAATAATATACTATGTTTCTTGTCACAGACCTGTGATACACTTAACAGGTTGTATCTCAATTGCTCAACATAGTAAACATCTTCAAAAGTCATCTTACCTTTTGAAACCATACCTTTACCACTTATCTTGCCTCCTGCTGGATTATCACCAAAAGCAACACGTCCTCCATCAAACCTTTTGAAATTTTGAAGGCAGGACATGTTACCTGTCATGTGCCTAGAGCAACCACTATCTACATGCCAAATGCTCTTCCCCTTGAGCTGTTGGTTACCATGCACATAAGATAAAACAGTTAGTTTCTTGAGGGAACCCAAGCCAAAGTGGTCTTGGGTTGCCCTTTCTCATCAACATACTCATATTCATTAAGCTTAGTCTTGATGAGATGATCAGAGTCAGGAATCTCATGGCTGGAATACTTTGTCTTAATTATAGGCTTGTCAGTATTAACACTGATAGCAGTACTATCCTTGTTAGCAGTATTAACTTGGTCAGCAGCACTAACTTTGCTAGCAATACTATTCTCATTAGCAGTACTAACTTGGTCAGCAGTAGTATTGCTATCAGCAGCACTATTTCTGTTAGCAGTACTATTTGAGGTAGCAGTACTAACAGATTTAGTTTCTTTTGGGACCCAAATTAAGACACATTTGTTTGCTTTTCTATTCTTTGTCTTACTCCTTGATTTGCTTGGAATATCTTCTTTTGTTTTAGCAAACTTATTCTGAATATGAGATTTTGCAGTACCAGTTTTCATTGGTGTTGTTCTCACATTCTCAGCCATGTGGTTCCTTGATCTTCTTGATTGCTTCCTATAACCAACAGAATTTTGTATTTTTCATTGAAAAGTAATTCTTTGGTTAACATGATTGAAATAACAATGTTTGGCTAAATGATTTAACTTGCCACAAATAAAACAAGGCTTTGGTCTATTGATTTTGCTTAGATCAATTCCTTGTTTTTGAGCTCACTGGTTATTTCTGTTTCTCTGATTTCCCCTTATTTTATCATGTTGATGGGGCTTGTTCTGTTGACAAGTACAGGGATTTACAACAGTAGTTTGCATATAGTGATCTCCCTGTACCTTTTCCTTCCCTTTCCTGGAGGTCTCAGCTTTCTCACTCTTAACAGTCTCTTCCCCAATTTTAGACTTCTCCACTTTCTCACTCTTGACAAATGGTTTACCTCCCCTTTCATTTGTAAGAATATGGTTTTCCAAGGGAATTTCTTTCTGGTTTTCCTTATTCTTATCCTCATTGTTCTCTTCTTCAGATTCTGCCTCAACCACTATAGTGTCTAGTGGATCTACCTCTGTGATTCCTACAGGTAAGTCATTCTTATCTTGCCTTTCTAAGAGGTCTGAAGTGGGTGGAATATAGTTGTTGTTGTAAGGTGGAGGGGTGTTATTATATCCTATACCTCTTTTCAGTTTGTCATGAACTTGAGATTTGAGTAAAGTGTCCATTGCTTTAGAGGCATTGGAAAATTTCTCAATGTCTAATTTGGCCTTCTCAAATTCACTTCTGACTTTCTCACATTCTTCTCTAGCTTAATCTCTAACTCCTTCTTCTCCCACTTCCAATAGTTTTGATCATATGAACGTTGAAGTTCATTGTCCTGATATGCCTTAATTTGTTCTTCAAAATTCACAAGGATCAAATTTAACTCTCTCCTATGTTTCTCCAACCTTTTAAGATCATCACACATGCTCTGATTGTGATCCCTGTACTTCTTAACAGTTTCAAGACAGGATTTAGAGCAAAGTTTAGATTTTACCTCTGTGGGAATTCCAGTGCTTTAAGACTCTGAAACCTCAACCATCAATGCTTGATTCTGAATTGCCTCATATGCTTGATCACTCCAATCAAATCCCATTCCATCTTGTGAGACAAGTGCTTGAGATGGGTTCCAGTTGTTGTTGTAGTTGGTGGACTTTGATTGTTGATTGTTGCTCCCATGCTGTTGAGAGATTCCTCCTCTGCATTCTCTTGCAAAGTGCCCTAGTTTATGACACTTGTAGCATTCCACTATAGATTTGTCAAATCCAGCACCATCCTCTCTTCTCATGGCAAAGTTGTTTCTTCCTGTTCTTTTAATGAATCTTTTGATTCTCATGGTGAGCATTGCCATTTGCCACTTGATATCCATCTCTTCAAGGTCATCAACATTGATCTGCTCCAGATCATCATTAATAAGAGAAGATTTTGCATGACTAGCAAGGAAGGCTTCCAAAACAGAATCATTGAGTCCATCCTGTTTTGAGCCATAAGCAACACTAACTGATTCTGTGTTTGCAAAAGAATCAGTAGTAGATGATAAGAGAGCAACATTGTGAGAGTATCTAGATGGCTTCTTCTTAGATTCAACATCTGCTTCAAACACCCTGAGATCATTGTAGAGATTATCTAGTTCCTTGATAGTGCGTGGAATACACCTATAGACGTGTGCTAATTAAACCTCAAAGCAAGTATACAATGAGATCTAATATCGTCTTTCAAGTAATAAAACGGTAAAGTACCGGATATCGTCCCACAAAGATTGTCGTAAAAGTATAATAAAAGTGTAAGAAAAGAGATGATTTCAGATGGCGAATTTGAAGACTTGAATTGGTTTGGTTTGTTAACAACAGACTAAGATACAAAATAGTAAAGGTAGAAAGGGTGTAAGACTTTTAGGTGAGATTCAAACACAAATTCCAGCAGACTATGCTGCAGGTATGCTGCAGCATGAGTTCCGCATAACCAGATCCACCATCTATTTTGAGGGTATTCCTCTCGGACTTCAATACTCCCACTACTGTTTAGATTCAACTGAACATATCTCTATGCAGTTTCCAACTATTGATAGTGAAAAGTACAGTCCTCAAAATATATGGATTTACAAATCTCTTCGTAAAAAAAACTACTCTCTCGAGTTAATTCCCATATCATCCAAGTTGGAGTGTTCGAAGGGGTTCATCTCTGAATCCTCTACACTTTAACACTTTTAACAAGCGACCAACCCGTCAAGAATAAATCAAGATGAAAAATAGAGGCGATAAATCTCTTTATCAGTCACTCTCTCAAGTCGGCTTCTCATATCATTCAAGTTGACGTGCATATTATGGCTTATCTCTAGGCCATAGCACTTTCACACTTTTAAAGTGATCAACTCGTCAAGAAGTGTCATTGGCTTTATAAAACTCGAATGAAATGATGGAGCATTGTTATTGCGAAACAATGTCCACCTTTCTTTGGTTTGAAATCTCACCTATCTATCTTACACCCAAGCTAATGGATTTAGCTACTCATACTTAAATGTAAAGACATAAAGCAATAAATTACATAAATTAAAGACATGAATTTAAATGACGGAAAGATAAATTACAAGAAATAAAATGACAGAAATATAAATTACAACAAATATAAATGACTTGAATATAAATTGCAAGTAAAGTAAAGAACTAAGTAAAGAATACTAGAAATAATAAAGCATAAAAGAAAAGGGATGATGACTTCAAAAGATTACTTGGAATTAATAAAGTAAACTAAAATCACAAGGTTATTGGTGCCAACCTTTGATTTTCACTAAGATGAGAGAGAATTAGATGACTACTAGATAATTAAACTAAACCCCAAGCTCCCTTTATATACAAAAAGGGAGTGGCAAAAAGAGTAATAAACCATAAACAAAGTACTTAAAGTACAATTAGTACAAAAGAGGCCTAATATCCAATGGTTAATACCCAAGGGTTATAAAATAACAAAAAGGTGATGTCAATTCTCCAAATACTGCAGTGGAGGCTTCTTTTGTCAGCCCAAAACCAGCCCATGGTTTTCTACTTTCCAGCTTCCACACGTTCTCCCAAAAAAGTACTGACAGCTGCAGATGCTACAGAAATGTTGCAGCACTGGATCTGTTCTATTCAAAATCTGTCAAAACACACAAAATTAGCCATTCAAAACAATAAAACAGGTTATCCACTAACTCTAGCTCCAACAAACAAATAAATGAAAAATAAGTAATAAAAGGACTCAAATGTTGGGATTAGAAAGTAAAAAATATTCTAAAAAGCAAAATAAAAGAGCCTAATGGCACTAAATAATTAGTGCCATCACAACCCCAAACTTGAAATATTGCTTGTCCCCAAGCAATTAAGACACAAAAAGAAAAGAAAAGAAAAGAAAAAAAAATGACTCAAGTTGGTAATATTTGCAAGATGGATGCATTAAGTGCACACATGTAGATGATCAATCCAAGAATACATGGCATAGCCCTTCATAAATCCAAAGTGCCCATGATTTCTATCTACCATGAGTATGAACCATATGCTAGCAAGATTTTCTTTTTGTTATGGTACCCACATCTCAAAATTAAGATCAAAAGGACTTTTTAAAGAACTAGATCACTCTTTATGGCTTTTTCTTTCTCACTTTGCCTCTTATATTCACCATTTGCATCATTTCAAAATTTTCAGATTTGGCACTATTTGTGCTATTTTCCTTTGGTGAATGCAATGCACTTAGCCCCTATGGGACTTTTTAGTGCCTAAGTCCAATCATGGCAGATTTGGAAGAGTTATGCCTTTTTCTATGTTTATGCTTTTGCCATGGTGGACTTTCCCAACCCTAAACTTTGAGATTTACAATGTCCTCATTGTAATAGTTTGAAAGTGTATGGATAATATGGAGTGGGTGCAAGTGGCTAATTTTGAGTGTCAAAAGATGGCCTAAATCATTTCTTATGTGAGTTGTGGACCAAATTGCGTCCCAAGTAAAACAATTCTAGTTCTAGCAAGAACTCCACAGTGAGATATAGACATGACTGTAAGAATTTATTACTGATATGTATGCATGCTTAAACTGATCACCAATGCCCAATTGCAATAAAATAAATCCTAAAATCAGCAAAGACACATCCCAGACTCAAAAATAAAAAAAAAATAAAAAATGAACAAAGAAAATGGAGCTAAAGGGTAAGTGAATAAACCTGTTTACTCTTGAAGAGTAGGCTGTGCATCCTGTGGTGGTGGTGTAGCAGCAGAAGTAGTCATCTGCTCTTTTTAGAGCCTTCAATTCTTCTTTGGCCTCCCATTTTTCTTTTTCCAATTCTCCAATCAACTTGTTAAACCTATCAAAGGTTTGAGTCATAGACTCATTCTTTGTAGACATAAAAATTTCATATTGTTGCTTGAGAATTGCTTTCTGATTTCTCTGAGTGCTTTTGGTGCCTGAAAACCTCTTCTCCAAAGCATTCCACAGGATTTTGGCAACAACACAGTTGCAAAACTGATGTTGATATTCATTAGGAATTGCCAAGAGCAGAGTGCTCAAGGCTTTCATCTCAATTTGCCTCATCTTTCTTTCTCCATCAGTCTTTGGTGGAGGTATCTTGCCATCTGCTCCAATCTCTTCTACATTGGAGGGACCATTCTCAATGATATCCCACATTGAGTAATCTGTAAGAAGGATATACTGCCTGATCCTGATTTTCCACATGTCAAACTCATTAGGTTTGAGCATGGGAAACTTTGAAACAAGAACACTGTCATGTGATCCGTCCATGATGATTATTAATTTCTGAGTTCCTTTAGCTCTGATACCACTTGTCAGGATCGAAATTCAAAACAAGAATTTAAACTAAACACTCAGAAACTATGTTAAATAAGTTGCGGAAAAACACTTTAACAGTAAATAAATGAAACAGTATATGAGATCAAATCACAAGTTATATTGAATTAACTTAATGATTACAACCACAACCTCAATCTGTTGAACAAGCTCAACAGACGTTCAATACTTCTCTAAAGAAAGGATTTCTAAGAATCTTGAGGCTAATTCTCTCTAGAACAAAACAATGTGTATTCTCTATTCTAAAACTTCTAGACTATATATATACAAAACAGACTACAAGATAATTATAAAATTAAAGTTGATCTTCAACATCTAGTCCATAATTATCTTCAACCTTCTTGTCTTTCGCTTTAAGCAATCAATCCATTTTTATCATCATGAGCAGCATTAATCTTCAGCAACATCTTCTAATCAATAGAGTACTAACCATGCTTGCAGTAGTAACTTCCAACTTGCAGTATTAACTCTTCAAACAGTACTAACTACTAGCAGTAGTAATCCTTCAAGCAGTAGTAATACTTCTAGCAGTATTAATATTCAAGTAGCAGTACTAAAGTCTTCAGCAGTAGTAATCTTCAATACTTAGCAGCACTATCTGAACTTAGCACATTTCAGACCCAACATTACATCCATTTGATAGACTTTGAAGTTCTTATGGGAAACATAGGATAAAAAGATGCGAATGGCTTCTATCCTTGCAACTGGAGCAAAGGTCTCGTCGTAGTCAATGCCTTCTTGTTGACAGTACCCTTTTTCTACCAATCGTGCTTTATTTCTGGCAACAATTCCTACTTCGTCTTTCTTATTCACCCACTTCGTTCCAATAAATGATTTATCTTTTGGTCGTGGGATGAGCCGCCATACCTTATTTCTCTCGAATTGCAGAAGTTCGTCTTGCATCGCATGAATCCAATCAGGATCTTGTAACGCCTATGAAACTTTCTTCGGTTCAAGTGTAGTGAGGAAACTAGAGTAAAGACAGAAATTTGTTGACGCAGCACGGGTTTTGACACCAATTTCAATGTCGCCTATAATGTTGTGTAGGGGTTGAACGCTTATCTTATTATTTTGTTCATTGTACTCATACGTGATGGCAGGTACAACTTCAGAAGTAGTTGTCAATACTTCTCCAGGTTGTAATTCTGATTCAGATAACTCTGGCATAGCAGATGAAGTGCTCGGGACTTCAGCTTCAGAGTTTGTATCTGTATAAACAGAAACATTATTAGTTTAATCAGAATTATTTGGATTTTTAGTATTTGAAGAAGTAGTAGTGACTGGTTCAGATGGTCCGGAAACATCAACACTGATAGCAGGGACCACTGAAGATGATGATGCGGATAAAGTAGATTTATTGAAATCTACACAGATATCCATGAAAGAATCAAAGAAAAGTAAATCTAACTCAGATGTAGAAGTTTGTGAGTTAGAGTTAGAAGACTTAGTCTCATTTGAAACTGGTTCCACTCGAACTTGAGTTGAAGTCTTCTCCTTAAGTTTGAGTCCTGAACTGTTGTGTTTAGAAGTCATAGTCAGAGATTCATCAAAGGAAACGTTTATGCTCTCCATAACCGTCTTGGTTCGTTTGTTGTAGATTCAATAGGCTTTGGAAGTTATCGAGTAACCGAGAAAGTAGCCTTCGTCCGCTTTCTTGTCGAACTTACCAAGATTGTCACGATCATTTAGTATGTAGCATATGCACCCAAAAAACACGAAAAAAAAAATTTAACATTAGGTTTTCTATGATTGATAATCTCATATGCCGTTTTATTTAACCGTTTCGTGATGATCGTGCGGTTCTGGGTAACACATGCAGTGGCAACGAGTTCGGCCCAGAGATACAGAGTTAATCCTGAATAAGCAAGCATCGTTTTAGCGGCTTCCACCAGAGTTCTGTTTTTACGCTCTATAACACCGTTCTGTTGAGGTGTACCGGCGACAAAAAAATTATTTGATATGCCTACTGACTAAAGATAGCTCTTTAGGGTCTCATTTTTAAACTCAGTATCGTTGTCGCTCCGTAAATTTTAAATCGGTAGTTGAAGCAGAACTTGAACTTTCTTAATGAAAGCAATGATTAACTCAGGTGCTTTAGACTTAGCTCTCAGGAATTCCAACCAAGTGTACCTCGAGTATTTATCAACCATTACAAGTATATATTTCTTTCCGTTGATCGATTGAATACACATGGGTCCGCAAAGGTCCATATGAATCATTTCAAGTGGAGACTTGCACGAAGACTCAATCTTTGCTTTGTGGGAACTTCGTTTCATTTTTCCTGTCTCGCATGTTGGGCATAAAGAGTCTTTCTCATATCGCATCTCCGGTAGACCTCTGACCAAACCTTTGCTTGCAAGAGTGTTTATAGCTTTGAAGTTCTGACGAGAGAGTTGTCTATGCCATATCCAACTTTCCTATTTCGATGTTTTGGGTATCAAGCAGACATGTCTTGTAGCAAATAGAGTTGGAAAATTTACTGCGTATAAGTTTCCGTATCTCTCACCCTTGAATATTTCAGAACCATCAGGATCTTCAATGTAGCAATGAGTTAAAGTGAATCTAACTTGATAGTGACTGTCGCAGAACTAGCTTGTACTGAAAAGATTGTGATCCAGGCCTTCGACGTACAGTACTTTCTGAATAGTTACAGTGCCATTTTTCAGCATTCTGTATCCTCTGACATATCATTTAAGTGCAGAATTAGCGAAGCCAATAATTCCAGCAGGTTGATCTACATAATTATGCAAGATATGCTTGAATCCTGTCATGTGTCGTGATCATCCGGAGTCTATGAACCACAGATGACAGGCCTACAAAAGGAACAACTACTTGGCTTTAGGTACCCATATCCAGATGGGTCATTTGTTGTTAGCATCTTTCAATTTGTGAAAATTGTTGACCGTGCCTTTGATTCGCTATTCATAATGGGGCTTCGACAACCATTTCCATACCATTTTCACACTAACATCTTTAAAATCTTTTTTCTTTGAAAATTTATTTTACTTAGCCTTGAAAATATGAATTGGTTGAGTTGAGGCTTTGGAAAATGTTTTTGAATGAGAGAAGCTTTGAACTTTCTTTTTCTTTGGAACAGTGGAGTGAAATGAGAATGAGTTGCTACCATAGTGATTGCATATAATATTCTTTTGAGCAAACATCCTAATCTTTGATTTATCAAAAGACTTGCATTTATTGGAACAAAAATGACATTTATTTGCATCAAAATCATTACAATCATCTCTACAATCACTGACATACTTAACAATCTCTAATTTCTGTACAGATTTTTCAGAAACACTTTGATTTTCCTTCTGTTCAGATATTTTTCTCCTCCACTTTCCTTCTCTCTTCCATTCACATCTTTAGCACCAAAAGAAATCAAATTAGTTGAATTCTTGGAAGATGAGTTAGCATTTTTTACACCAGATGTTTGACCTACTTCAAAAATACTTTGTTGATTTTCAAAATTTTCAGCATAAACAACTATAGGCTTGGCTAAAGTCACAAACTCCGAATTAGATCTAACATTCCAATTTTGGTTATCAAACTCCTTTTGACTTGACAAATTCTTTTTGAAAATACTTTCTTTTAAATCACTGATTTGTTTGCCAAGTTCTCGGTTTTCATCTAAAGATTTATCTAACTAAAATCAAAGATCACAATTTTCATCTTCAATTTCCTCGAGAATCTTTTACAAATCAGATATTTGTTTTTGCAAATCAGAAGTTTGGTTTAACACGGAGTTGGACTCAAGCTTTTCTATGATAAGATGAGGATCTGAGACGTTCATCAGTTCATCAAAAATTGCTTCAGACATTTTACTGACGAACTCAGACTTTTTACCAGAATCAGTGAAATCAAGTGACTCTTCCATCTTAACTCCCTTAGTAGAATCTGTTAGGGTAATTTGTTTGTTAAATAGAAGTTCAGGGGTTGAATTGTAATTAGTTCAAAGGTATAGTAATTGGGCCTCAAAGCCCATTAGGCCTTACACGTTTGATATTTAAAGTGTTGCTAAACCTAGTTTTCGGTTAAGAAAGTTATTATTAGAAAAGTTAGTCATTAAGGTTTACATTAGCTGATCAGAAATTCTCTCTGTAAACCTAAACCCTTTACTGTTGAATCTAATCATATGACTAGCTGTTGTGGTTTAATCATTGTTCATCATTGATTATTATTGCTGATAAATCGCACTGTTCTGGGATCTACAATTGGTATAAGAGCCGAGAGACAAGAATTTTGATCCAAAAAGGTTTGTCTAAAACCCTTTAATCGCTTATTTTGGCTAAATCGATATCCGTTCGTATGCATACTATTATTGAGTGTTGATTTGAGTTCTTTGAAGTAGTTTAAATCGTTCTATTGTCATATCGATCTGGTTCTTATCCTGTGATTTTTTCTTTGTGATTGAAATATCGATTTTCTGGGTTAACAAGTTTTTGAGTTCGGTATGTCATATCGATTTTCTGGGTTCTTATCTGTGAGGTCCGTGATCTAGACATTCATGTATGAGATTGATTAGGTAGGATACGAGAAGGACTTTATTGTTTATTAGAAAATGAAAACCTAATCTAGAGAGAGAGAACTTTAAGAACTACATTTTGTAATATTGAATTATGAAATGAATTACAAGCTTAACACTCCTATTTATAGTCCAACATAACCTATCTACCACCTAATTACATCATTAAGCACAGTCCCTTTACAATTAATCCCTTTACAAATACAATTTACAAAACTATTTAAATGTCATTTACTTTCCAACACTTTTTATACACTAACATCCTAAATTTTTTTCTTTTATTTCAATTTCGTTCTCACTTGCTCTGATGATACCTGCAAAATCAGATTTAGCATTATTAGCACATTTTATACAATCAGGAGTTTTATCAGAATTTGAGAATTTTTCAGGACCCGTTCTTAAATGTTTAAAATGAAGATATTATGCAAATATCCAGGGGGAGATTATCAGAATATAAATCATTTTATCATGATTTGAGGGGGAGCTTAAATGTAAGTATCTTATGATCTAGATCTCTGATTGTTTGAAAGAAGAACAACTTTCGAACATGAAAAACGTTTTCTGAAATGTTCAAACCACTTCTGATTCTCAAAAGATTTCATGAATTTAGAAGTGTGATTTTCAATGTTTTTCATAATTCAGCGTTATTGTTTAACTGACCGTGTGTTTCCAAAGATCAATACTTGTGTATTATCTTGTCTATATACTGTCAAGTATTCATACACACCGGTTCAGTACTTCATTTGAAATTGTTATTACCATGTCTCAAAGCGAAACAATTTTTCGATGGTAATACCCTCGTTTGATTTCACTGTTGTTGAGCATCGGTCATCATTTCAATCTTTGTACGTTCATTGCTAAATGGTTTATATTCGTTCATATAAACAAACTATCAAGTTCTTTGATAGCTCAACCATTTCATGTCTACACTCATGATATTTGGTCTGATTGATACATTGTCAGATTCTCAAAACAATTCTCTTGATTTCATTTCATTCATTCAACTTCTTTGTTTTGAGAGAACTTCAACGATCAAATGCTCAGTTATCATTCCTATTCTTGTTGAGCATACATTCATGTGACAATGTTATCACATTTTGAGCTTTATTTGCTCAAGCTAAATTGTTGAGCAACTATTCTTTTTAGGACAATTACATAGGATTCGTGTGAGAGCTTAACTGAACGTCCATCGATTCACGTTCACCAGTGTTTCCTACCCCGGAAGTTATCCTAGAGTTATTGAGGGGTGAGGGGTTTTTAAATCAAAGAGTGGGGGAGATAACTCATCCGATTGAGTTTTTCTCATTGTGCTGAGCGGAAAATGTAAATGAGAGTTTGGTTAAAAGTGAGATTAAATGTTAAAAAGAAAAAGGGTGTGAGAACAGAGTTAAAAGAATATGAAAACTCTACACCAACCACTTTCTGAGCTGGGCATCTACATCTACTGATTGGTTCACACTTTTTTTTGGTGACCATCATTGAAACAGGCAGTGAGCCCATGCCAACTCTTGCAATTACCCCACCAACCACTTGTTTCTTTCTTAACAAAGAAATGTTTCATTTTCTTTGGGGACGCAACATATCTGCTATCTGGTCTTCACTCGGAAGATTTAGATATTGAAAAAGAAGGAATTTTGCCCCACCTTCGCACCTCTTTCATGCACATTGAGTCCGTGTAATACTTGTTGCTGTCTCAACAGTTTACACATTTTGAGCCTGAAAAAGCTTAAGTAGCTTCAATCATTCATACACTTGCACGTACACACAAGGAATATGTTTTCTTGTCATAACATTCATAGAAAATTCCTTTGTAGTTTTTCGATGATTGAATGGAAGCCCTGGGGGAGTGAACATCATAAAAGCTCCTTTCCAATGTACATCCGTTGTACAAAGTGGCTTTGTGATACTTACAGGCATACTAATTGTATCATTTGTTGATTCAGGGTCACAACATTTATTATATCTGAATTTGAAAAGATTCGGGTATATACATTTCATGAATTGACGGATATTCCGATCAAAGAGAAGAGATTGTCAAATTATCAAGGTTCTAAAAAACGCGCCATGGCGCCGAGGTGCCACCTTGCCGCCACGTTTTTACCCTTGGCGTCGATGTATGGCGTTAGGCTTCATAAGGCGCGCCATGGCGCATTATGGCGTTACGTTACGTTATGGCGTTATAAGGTTTTAGGGGGGAAATTGTACTTTTTTAAAACTTTTAAATTTACACGATAAAAAAGTAAAAATCTAAAAAGTCAAAATTAAATATTTTAAAACCTAGAATTTCACTTCTCCTTCTCCCTTTCTCTCCCAGTTTCTCAATTCTCTGTCACGATCACGAGTTCATGACTCACGAAGACTCGAACTACATACGATTTTGACTTCAAAATCGAAGTTCTTCAATCTATTAGATTTGATGCTAAATGCCTAAAATACAGTTTGTTTCTCGTCACCCCTGATCCATCTCATTTGCGTTCAGGAATTGGGAACAAATTTATTAGAAATATGAAGTCTTTTGCGTAATGGTATTTGGTGTTATTGGTTGTATGAAGAAGCATCCATTCCTGCGTTTGATTTTGATTGTGTGTCTTGTGATGTATTTGCAGTTGAGTGTGTTAAAAAGCTTCTTGAGTACATGCACCATACATTCGTTTCTTGTTTACATATGTTAAATGACTTAGGTCTTATACTATTTTATTTCAAATCAATTCATGGTTCTTTTTTTGTTTTTTATATGATATAAACCTCCCATTATTATATAATTATACATATATATAATATTAATATATATATATATATATATATATATATATTTGCCGCCTTGGCGCCGCCATAAAAACGCCATGGCCTCGCCGTAACTCGTAAGGCTTGAGGCTTGACCTCGCCGCCACGCCGCGCCGCGCGCCATTTAGAACCTTGCAAATTATTACAAAGGAGGAGATTGTTAGATTTTCACAAAAGGGGGAAATTATTATTCAAAGACAGTGATGAAATTGAAGAAGTTTTGATGATCATGATGCTCACAATCATCAAAAGGGGGGAGAAATTTTAAAGATTTCAATTTCAAAGAGAAAATTCAATGTGAAAAAGACTTGGAAAGTAAATCATCTTCAAGCTCTAATCTCCTCTCCCGGTTGATTTTCTTTAAAAAACTTTAGTGCATACATTAACAATTGTAAGCTCGGCTCCCCCTTGAAAGTTGCTCTCATTCTTCGTTTTCGACTTTAAAACCGGACCCGATGTACACCGTAAGCTCGACTAAGTGCACGAATATCATCTCGAAATGTAGAAACCCAACTCGTTCCGATAATCCCACAAGAATGATAACGAGTGAATTTGACGTGACAAACCGAGTACAATCTTAGTTTATAACAACAGAATCGTCGTTAACCGTGAGTCGAATAGGAGTTCGGCTTGAGAGTCGTAAATGAGATGCACGAAGAGGAAACGATAGGCATACATTACAATGGTAAGGGATGAGGAACAATTTTTTGGCCAATTTAACGGACTTTGGATCAAAATTGTTAGAAAAACTAACTGGACTAACAGAGTCCGTTAATTTTACTATTCATCACCTTCCTTAAAAACAACATGATCTGCACCTTTTTTTTCTTCACTTTACTTCATAAAATCATGTTCAAACTAGATTCTTGTTGCATCTAATGACTTAATAGTCATCAAGTAAACGTTTTTCCAGCAACAAAAACATCCATGCATCGTAAAAAAAATGACAGTTACAAATCGGCGATGTAACAGACTTATTCCGGTGATGTAACAATTTAATTCCGGCGAATTCATGCAACACCTAAACAGCTTCGATTTATTTATGGAAATCATATAATTAACTTGAAAACTGATCGAAATGGTGAAATAACGAGATCTGTGATGATATGACAGTGAAATTCCAGCGAAACAGTGCAGTTTCCGACCAAACGTTTTTCCGGCGAGGTTTGTTTCAACATATCACAATTCTCTGATTTCATGCTCAAATTCCGTCAAACAATCGAAAATAGATTGATATAAACAATAAGAACAAATATGTGATGAAGATCTAACAGTATTCCGGTGCAAACCTCAAAATTCCGGCCAACTCGTTTTTCCGATCAATCGACTTCCAGCTCATCGATCTACCTCATTTCTCAACCAAAATTGAAACGGAAACTTGCTTTATGCACTATAAACATATACAAATAGATCTAAGGTATAAAAACATCACATATCCAGCTGAAAGTCGGTTTTCCGGTGAAGCTCCGGTCAGATACGGTTTTCCGGCGAGAAAACTTTCAGATCTGATATCTCACTCAATTTTCAACTAAATTCAGATCTAAAAGATGTAGGATGCTCGATTTTCAACAACGAACAAATCTATGCTCATTAGATCGACTCATGCAAGAAAAATTCGGATCAAAAAATTTGACGAGAAGAATACCGAAAATTTCAAACGAAAACTTCGAAAAATCTCAAAACTCAACGAAATTCGAATCCAAAAATTGTAGTAGATCTATAATCGTATAAGGAACAAATTTTCAAGAGGAATTGAGTTTTGGAACAACTTACTTGTAGATCGGGCTAATAAACATGAAATGTCGAGATCGATAAGTGTAAGTCCCTGATTCAAGTTCTTATCACATACAATCACACAAACAATATATGTAATCTACCTGTTTCAATTTCACGTAAAGAATCAAACGATTACAAATCTGTTTGTTTCTTTCTCTCTCTAATCACACCTCTTTCTCTCTCTACAGAATGTTCTTTCTCTCTCTAACAATCTGTATGTGTATATGTTCTCCCAACACTAACTAGCTATATATCTATTAACCAAACAAAGAAATACGCATAAAACAAAATTACAAAAACACTTTGACTTTTATTGAATTTGACTTTGACTTTGCTTGAGAGTTGACTTTCATCTTTGACTTGCTTGACATTGACCTTCTGTCTTCTATGATGTTGTATCCAACATATTTATGCTCTAACAATCTCCCCCTTTGGATCAAGATCATTTCAAAAAGATTTTGTAGAATAATCATTTCTCTTTAAGCTCAGATAATGTAATCTCCTTTTTTGAACAACTTTGTCTTTATACTCTCAGCAATCTTCCAAAGTCTGTTCTTCAAAAATATAACAATCTCCCTAAGAGATGGTATATATATGCTTTTCAACAATTGTGTGTCCCTGAAATCAAGTTTCTAAATCACAATTTAATCAATCAAACAATATGATCAAACTACCTGATTTGATTCAATTCCAAATTCAAAGGATTACAACTGTTTCTCTCTCTAAGCGTCTCTCTCTCTCTAAACGTATTTCTCTCTAAATGCAATCTCAAATTCTAGTCATCTCTCTATTAAACAAAAACAAAGACAAACTATTTATACCCACAACTAATAACAAGGAAACAAAAACAAATGCAAGTGACTTTGACTTTATTACACAAGAACTTTGACTTTCCATGAGATTTGACTTTCCAGCTTTGACTTCTTGTACTTTGACCTCTAGTCTTCATGATCTTGTATCCAACATATTTCTGCTCTAACAACAATCTATCCAAAATTATCTCAAAGATTATCTTCAGAATTTGTTAAGATTATCTTCAGAAAAAGATTATCTTCAGAATTTGTTAAGACTGCTTCAGCAAATAACCTTCAAAGAAATTTTCTGTAACTTCTGCATATCTTCAGAAAAACTTTGAATTTGCTCTTTTGAACTTTCAATCTTTGCCAATCTTCAAACAAATAACTTTTGAACACAGATATTTCTTGATCTTCTCCACCATCTTTAATATTCTTGAAACAAACATTTCTTGATACTGTCTCCCCCTTTTTGATGATTGCAACATTGAGATCATCAAAACTTTCTCCAAGAAATGTCATTATCTATTCTGACCACAGATCTTTTGAATTGAGCATCTGATTCACCGTTGATCCAACGAAATATTCATCCGAATCTTTTCAAATTCAAACATAATATGAATGTAACACCTGAATCAACAAATGAATCAGCTAATATGTCTGTCAGTAACACAAAGTTAATGTGTGTAACGAATACACATTGGAAAGGAGATTTTTGATGTTCACTCACCCAGGGATTCCATTCAATCATCAAAACACCACTAAGATATTTCTATGAAGGTTATGACAAGAAAAGAAATTCCTTATGTGTTCGTGCAAGTGTTAGAAAGAATTAAGCACATGATGATTGCTTTTATAAAGCTCAACATTGTGTAAACCACTGAGATAATAGTAATTAAACACAGACTCAAATGTGCATGATCGAAGTGCGAAGGTGGGGCAGACTTCCTTCTTTTTCATATCCAGATTTTCCAAATGAAAATCAGATAGATTATATGTTGCGTCCCCTTACAATATGAAACCTTTTCTTGTTAAGAAGAAAAGGAGTGGCCAGTGGGGTTTTTATCAAGAGTTGTCATGGGCTAGTTGCCTGTTTCAATAATGTTCAGGAAGAAGTATGAAACAATAGTAATGTGGTTGCCCGGCTCAGAAAAAAATTTGGTGCAGAGTTTGATATTCTTTTACTCTAATCTCTCACCCTCTTTCTTTTTAATCATTGAGCTCGCTTCTAACCAAACTCTCATTTACATTTTACCTCTTCACACAACCCACACTCATTTCTTTTTTAGTCCTCACACTCGATCACTAAGGATTAACTTCTTGGGTAGGAAACACTGGTTAACGTGAATCCATAGAAATTTCATTTAAATCCTACACAATGAACCCATATTTTCCTAAATAGATCAATGTTGCTCAAAAATGGTTTAACTTTATCAGTTAAAGCACAAATATACAAGTCAAATATATGTATGCTCAGAGAAGTAATCATGAAGATTTGAGCATTTTGAAACATTGAAGATATTTCAAAACAAGTATATTGAATGAAAGAAATTAATACAAGAAATTTGTTTTGAAAATCTGACATTGTATGATAAAGATCAATATCGAATGATTTATCAATTGAGGCTTGGGTCAACAAAAAATTAATATTGTCTATACGAATAAAAAATATTGACATTCTTGAAAGAACGTTCAGAAATGAAATCACGCTCAAATTCTTTGAAATTCAATCGGGGTGTATCACCATCGAAAAATTTGTTCAAATATGAGACATGGTGATAACATATCCAACAAAAATTAAACTGGTGTGTGTGAATACTTGAAAGTATATAGAAAAGAAAATACACAAGTATTAATCTTTAGAAACACACGGTTTGTTAACGTTTAAGCAAAAGTAAAATGAAAACATTTAAAATCGCACTTCTATATTCATGAAATCGTTTAAGAATCAGAAGTGGTTTGAACATTTAAGAACATGTTTTCTATGATTCAAAGTCGTCCTTCTTTCAACCAAAAATAAACCTTTCGCTCGATCTTAAATCTCATCAAGTCAAGCTTCAAGTCATAATGATATGATCTTGTAAGCATATTCTCAATATGCATCAGTCACAAAGTCCATCAAAGTACAAAATTTATTCACAACATTTATTGAAATGTAAATGACATAATGCAGTAAAACATTGAATGTATGAGTTCTGATCTGAAATAATCAGAAATCATAATTCTTACTCCTTTTCTTTACAATTAATCCCCCTGCATTTATGCATTAAAAATATATCAGTGACAAATATATGCAAAAATGATTAACTCCCCCTCAAATGGATATAGATCATCTAAACAACTTCTCTAAATCCCCTTAAAAACATGAACACACGTTAAAGTGCAGATATCTTTTCAGAATAAAGATAAAAAGATGAAGAAAAATAACAATAAGAAAAACTTTAATAGGTAATCACAGATTATGTCTTGAGATTTAGCATACCAAGTTTCGAGATAAGAAAATTAAATCTCTTTTCGTCGAGAGGCTTGGTAAACAAATCAGCAAGCTGATAATCAGTGTTTATAAAATAAAGTTTTATTGTACCTTTTTCAACATTGTCTTTTATAAAATGATATCTCACATGAATATAGAGTTATGTATGTTGCACAGGATTTGCAATATGGCAATGGAGCTCTTCGAGTCACAATAAATCGGAATTTTGTCAAATTTGAAGCCATAGTCTCGAAGTTGTGTTCGCATCCACAAGACTTGAGAGCAACAACTGGCAGCAACTACATACTCTGCTTCAGCAGTCGAGGTGGAAACACAAAGTTGTTTCTTTGATGCCCAACTTACGAGCTTGTCTCCAAGAAATTGAATGTGACCCGATGTGCTCTTCCTGTCTAACATACATCCAGCATGATCTGCATCTGAGTAAGCCGTCAGTTCAAAACCAGTATCTTTAGGATACCACAGACCAAGATCTGCAGTTCCTTTCTGTTAATCATAAATCCTAATCACAACAAGCAATTACTCAAGATATGACATTAAAGCTCAAGAACTAGAGAGAGAAAGTAGATCTTGTATTACACACACTCTAGAATATTACAATATGCATTAGCCACTCTAGTTCGTTACAACAAGATTACAAAGGCAAACCTATATATATCACACATCTAAAACAAAGCCTTAAAGACTAAGGAAACTAAACTTACTTTGACTAACTATTACAAGGTCAATGTTGACTTTTACACATTTGACTTTCCTATTAAATCTTGGATACAATATTTAGACTTAACACTTTCAGATATCGAAAGATCCGTTTGACTGTGGTCAAATGGGATTCTTTGGGGATAGCCTAATATCTTGCGCATAAACATGTAGAGAACATAATATCTGAGCTACTAGACGTCAAATACATTAAAGAAACTATCATACCTCTATAGGTCCTAACATCAACAGGTTTTCCCGAAGGATCCATGCTGATCTTAGTTCCAGGTGCCATCGGGGTACCAATTGGTTTACAAGTTTCCATTTTGAATTTCCGAAGAATATCAAAAATGTACTTAGCTTGGTTTATAAAAATCCCCGTTGAAAATTGTTTTACTTGTAATCCGAGAAAGAAGTTCATCTCTCCCATCATGCTCATTTGAAATCTAGACACCATGAGGTTTGAAAAATTCTTACAGAATTTAGGATTTGTAGAGCCAAATATAATGTCATCCACGTATATCTGAATAAGAATAATATCAGCCTTTTCCTTTTTAATGAATAAAGTCGTATCAATTTTACCTTTTGTGAAGCCCGACTTGACCAAAAATTTTGACAATACCTCATACCAGGCTCGAGGCGCTTGTTTAAGACCATAAAGTGCTTTATCCAAGATGTAGACATGATCTGGTTTATCTGGATTCACAAAGCCTTCAGGTTGTGAGACATAGACTTCCTCCTTAAGAATGCCATTCAGAAAGGCAGTCTTCACATCCATCTGGTAGACTGTGAAGTTTTTTTGAGTAGCGTACGCTAGAAACATGCGGATTGCTTCTATACGTGCCACTGGAGCATAAGTCTCGTCGTAATCAATGCCCTCCTCTTTCCGGTAGCCTTTTGCGACAAGTCGTGTTTTGTTTCGAATTACGATACCGTCTTCATCCTTCTTGTTTTTGATTACCCATTTTGTACCAATAATAGATTTTCCTTCAGGACGTGGTACAAGTCTCCAGACTTTTAAGGCTTCGAACTGATTTAGCTCATCTTGCATAACAGTAACCCAATCCGAGTCAGCTAGTGTTGGGTCTGAAAGATGTCAAGGATGGATACTACTGTTGAATGTGTTAATATTGCTAGTTCAACTTAGTTAATACTTCTGAAGTTAATGCTGCTAGAAGAACTTAGTTAATGCTTCTGAGGTTAATGCTGCTAGAAGAACTTAGTTAATACTTCTGAAGTTAATACTTCTGAGGTTAATACTTCTGAGGTTAATACTTCTGAGGTTAATACTTCTGAGGTTAATGCTGCCAGTTGAAGTTAATGCTGCTGGAACAAAGTTAGTGCTGCTCTTCATGGTTAGTACTGCTGGAGTTACTACTGCTAAGAGATTAATACTGCTCAGAGTATTAATGCTGCTTATGATTAATACTGCTTATAATATGGAGATCTGTATGGAAAGGATGACAGCTGGATAAACTGAAGATATTCATGGAAGCTTAGAGATAATGATGGAAGATATTCTGGAGATATTGTATAAATTGTAATTATCTTTTATCTTCAGTATATATATTGTATTGTTTAGAATAGTGAGATAACTTTTTGATATAATTATTCATTCTATGTTTTAGTTCTAGAGAGAAAATCAACCTCAAGGCATAGTTCCTAATTCTAGAGAAGTAGAATTCGTCTTGAAAGAGTCTGTTCTTCAAGATTGAGGTTGAGTGTGTAATCTTGTGATTTTAATCATTCAATACAAGTTTACAAGTTGTTAATCATACTTACTGTTTGTTTACTGTTACATTGAATATCAAAGTGTTATTCCCCAACTTCTTTGATATTGTTTCTGAGTATTCATAATTCTTGTTGAGAATTTGATCCTGACAAGTGGTATCAGAGCAAGTATTCTCAGAAACATTCATTCAACATCAATCATCATGGCTAAAGAATTAGAATCGACAAGCACTGCCATTCCCACTGAGGTAACATCTAATCTTTGCTCTAAATCTTGTTTTGAAACTGTTCAAAGGTACAGGGATCACAATCAGGGTATGTGTGATGATCTTAAAAGATTAGAGAGAGATATAAAAGACTATGTAAGAATCGTTGAGAGCTTTGAGGAACAAATTAAAGTTTTCCAAGCCAATGAACTTCAACATTCTTATGATACAAATTACTGGAAGTGGGAGAAGAATGACCTAGAACTTCAGCTGAAAAAGTCTAAAGAGGAGAATGAGAAGATAAAGAGTGAGTTTGAGAAAGCCAAGCTGGATATTGAGAAATTTTCCAATGCTTCAAAAGCAATGGACTCTTTGCTCCAAACTCAAATCCATGACAAACTTAGAAGAGGAATAGGCTATAACACCACCCCACCGCCATACAACAACAACTACATCCCTCCTATATCAGACTTGCTAGAGACCAAGGATAGGAAGGAATTATCTGATAGAGCCACTAAGCTAGATCCATTAGAAAAGGTGGTGGTTGAAACAGACTCTGAAGAAGAGAACTCTAGTGAAAAAAATAAGGAGAACACTGTGAGTGGTGAGATTCCTCTAGAAAATCACATTATCACCAATGAGGGATGTGGAAAGACTTGGGTCAAATCTAAGAACATTGAGAAGACTGAGGGAAAGTCTAACAAAGTCCACTACAAATAGACCACAGTTGTGAAACCTGCTCCTTGTCAACAGTGTGCTTGCAATAAGTCTGAGCCCCAAAAACATGATAAACCAAGGGGAAATCAGAGAAATTGGAATAATCAGTGGGCACAAAAATAAGGGGTTGATCTGAGTAAAATCAATAGACCAAAACCTTGTTTTATCTGTGGAAAGCTTAATCATGTTGCCAAATACTGTTATTTCAATCCTATCAACCAAAGAGTTAATTTTCAAAGACAAACTCAAAACTCCTTTGGTTATAGGAATCAAAGAAGGAATCAAATGGCTGAGAAAAGAGCACCTAAAAAGTATCATGCTCAGAACAAGTTTGCTAATACAAAGAAAAATGCTCCAAATAAGCCAAGGAGTAATTTAAAGACAAAGAAAGCAAACAACTTTGTTCAAGTTTGGGTTCCAATTGTAAAGAAACCTGTTAGTACTGCTATCCCAGATAGTACTGCTAACAGAAATAGTGCTGCTGCAACCAATACTACTGCTAACAAGGATAGTGCTTCTACTAGTATTAATGTTGCAAAGCCTATAATCTTGACAAAGTATTCCAGCCATGAGATTCCTAAACAACTCATCCAGACCAAACTGACAGATTATATAAATGAGAAAGGACAACCCAAGACCACTTTGGCTTGGGTTCCCTCAAAGACTAACTGATTTATCAAGTGTGCAGGGCAACCAAAAGCTCAAGAGGAAGAGCATTTGGAATAAAGATAATGGTTGCTCTTGGCACATAACAAGGAACATGGACTGCCTTCAAATTCTTTAAAAGATTTGATGGAGGACATGTTACTTTTGATCCAGCAGAAGGTAAGAAAAGTGAAAAAGGTATAGTTTCAAAAGATAAAGTAACTTTTGAAAATTTTATGGTATATGGTACTACTAACCTTGTGTCTGTAAGTGTTTCAGGTTGCTAATACTGAAAGGTAGTTAGTACTTCTAGTTCAGTGAATACTGTCAGACTGTGTTAATGCTGCTGGTATGTGTTACTACTGCCAGTTTGTGTTAATGCTGCTGATAAGTGTTACTACTGCTAATGTAAGTTTTCTATACCTAAAAATGATCTTCATTGATTTTATGTCAAACCTGGATATCAATCAAAAAGCTTTTATCTGTATCCAAGGTTTGTACAAGAAGTACTTAATAATGAATTGACGGACATACTTCACTTTGATGAGGTATATGTACCTAAACCCCCTAAAGGCAAGGTTTTCTCAAACATGAGAAGATCTGCTAGGGACTCTGAAGGAGTTGACACCCCATTGTTCTCTACAATGATGGTGGTGTCCCACACTGAAGAAGGTATGGCAGCAGGGTCAAGGCCCTCATTAGATCATCCCACCGCTAGCCAATCCCAACCTTCCCACTCTATATCTATCCCACAGTCCCTACTTCATAAGCCCACTTCTCCAATTACCCAAACTTATACAAGGAAATAGGTAAAGAAGGCTCCTTCCCTTCTTGTACCATCACCCACTAAGTCTTCTAGCCCTCTAAGGGAGAATTCTCCCTTAGAGAATATCAATAGGGAAACCAAAGGGGTGTCTCCCAACCCCAAGGAGGTGCTCACTGAGGTGGAGGTTGAGCATATGGGTGCTAAGGCTGCCACTACTTCTGCTAGCTCAGAGGAGGTCAGTGGTAACATACATAAGACCTTCCCCATGGCAACTTTGGGTGAGAAATCAACCAAAGGTCCCAGGTGCCAAGAAACCAAGGGAGTAGAAGGTGCTTCTGCTAGGCAGAAGATCTCTATTAAAAGATCCAAGGATCCTTCAAAGGTGGTAATCACACCTAAAGGAGGTGAGGATAGTTTAACTAAAAAAAATTGATGGATACACTTGGTACAATTAGTCTGAAAGTTCATAATCAAATTATGGAGATAAAAGAGATGAAAAGGTGATCACTTCTTATCACTAGCAGATAGATCATTTCAAGAAGCTGGTACTGAAAAAGAAGAAAATTAAAGTTTGTATGAAATCTTATTTTGAGGGGGAGATAAGTGAAGAAGCTGAAACAAAGCAGTAACTACATCAGAAACAGAAAAGAAGATAACAGTAGAAACAGAAAAGAAGATAACAGCAGAAACTGAATCAAGAAGAACTAGAAATTACAGAAAGTTTTGAAATTATCATAAAGACCTTATGCTGAAGAACTTAACTTCTCAGTTTTGAAAAGTTAAGTTAGGGGGAGATTGTTGGGTATGAAAGATGTCAAGGATGGATACTACTATTAATATTGCTAGTTCAACTTAGTTAATACTTCTGAAGTTAATGCTGCTAGAAGAACTTAGTTAATGCTTCTGAGGTTAATGCTGCTAGAAGAACTTAGTTAATACTTCTGAGGTTAATACTTCTGAGGTTAATACTTCTGAGGTTAATACTTCTGAGGTTAATACTTCTGAGGTTAATGCTGCCAGTTGAAGTTAATGCTGCTGGAACAAAGTTAGTGCTGCTCTTCATGGTTAGTACTGCTGGAGTTACTACTGCTAAGAGATTAATACTGCTCAGAGTATTAATGCTGCTTATGATTAATACTGCTTATAAGATGGAGATCTGTATGGAAAGGATGACAGCTGGATAAACTGAAGATATTCATGGAAGCTTAGAGATAATGATGGAAGATATTCTGGAGATATTGTATAAATTGTAATTATCTTTTATCTTCAGTATATATATTGTATTGTTTAGAATAGTGAGATAACTTTTTGATATAATTATTCATTCTATGTTTTAGTTCTAGAGAGAAAATCAACCTCAAGGCATAGTTCCTAATTCTAGAGAAGTAGAATTCGTCTTGAAAGAGTCTGTTCTTCAAGATTGAGGTTGAGTGTGTAATCTTCTGATTTTAATCATTCAATACAAGTTTACAAGTTGTTAATCATACTTACTGTTTGTTTACTGTTACATTGAATATCAAAGTGTTATTCCGCAACTTCTTTGATATTGTTTCTGAGTATTCATAATTCTTGTTGAGAATTTGATCCTGACAGCTAGGGCTTCAGATACTCGAGTAGGCTCTATATTGCTCAGAAAGGAATCATGCATACATATGTTCAAAGTTGAAGACCAAGTTTGCACCGGTAAAGATATATCTCCAATAATCTGACTTATCGGATGCTCTTTGGTCCATTTGTGTTCGTGAAGGAGTGGATTCGATGTAGATTGATCATACAAATCATCTAAGTATCCACTATCAGTTTCTTGTTCAGCATTGTTCGGGAGTGCAGTTGAAGTCTCTTGTTTAGAAGTTTCAGTTGGCACAACTTGTTCAGTCTGTTGATGATCCATGATAGTGCATCCAACTGAAGTAGTAACTTCTGGTTCAACATGATTAGGTTCAACTTCAACTGAAGGAGTATTTGTTTGAACTTGAGTTTCAGTCTGAACTGGGGAAACAAGTTCAGTTGACACATCTGAAGTGTCAGGATCGTAACTCAAACAAGAATTTAATTCACACACACTCAGAATCAATGCTAAAGAAGTTACGGAAAAACACTTTAACACTAACAATTAATGGAACAATATATAAACCTCAAATCACAAGTTTATATTGATTCAACTTGATGATTACACACAAAACCTCAATCTGTTGAACAGGCTCAACAGACGTTCTATACTTCTCTATAGAAAGGATTCTATTTATCTTGAGGTTAATTATCTCTAACAAAACATATTTTATTAATCTATCAAATACTTCTATACTATATATACAAGACTGATTACAAGATAATTATCAAAATAAAATTGATCTTCAGTCCATAATTATCTCCTTTACTTTAGCTTCAATCTATACAGCTGTCTTCATTCCCATACGGAGTCTTCATTTCATAAGCAGCACTATCTTCATTAGCAGTATTAATTCTGAACTAGCAGTATTAATCTCAGCAAGCAGTATTAATTTTGTCTTAGCAGTATTAACTCCTTCAAGCAGTAGTAATTGTGATCTGGCAGTACTAACTTCCTCAGGAAGTAGTAATAGTCATGTATAGCAGTATTAACCATCCTTAGCACATTTCAGACCCAACAATCTCCCCCTAACTTAACTTTTAAAATTGAGAAGTTAAGTTCTTCAAAAATAGGTCTTCATGATGCTTTCAAAACCTAAGTTTACACCCCTAGATTAGGATCCAAACCCAAGCTTTGATTGATGATCCTGCTAACCACATTCCTTGCCATTTCTGAGCCTTGAGGACAGATTAGTTTGGCTTTCAGCATCCCCTGTAGCTTGGCTAGGCTATGGTCATATATCTTATCCACCAGATAATATTCATGAAAGCTTTTATCTGTGGTCAAGATATACACCCCACACCTTTCAATAAGCATCCAGTTGTCCACAGACTTGAAGTCATCTTTGATGACATGCTTGACAAGATCTGGACTTAACATCATGCATAAATACTCCATTGCTAGTTTCTTGATGTTCATCCCTGGTGTCTTCAGCACATCCCCAATACAGATTCATTCCCACTTTAAACATTTCTTCCAAGCCTGACCTTGAATAACATCTGACTATCTTCCCCCAAGTAGAATATACTTCAAAATGATCACCCATTCTTTTGATTCTGAAATATTCTTTGCCTTGATCTTCAAGAATATCCCAGTGGATGATTTCAGGGGCTTGGAATGAAATGGGATCTTCCTTCACTGGATCATTATCTGTTACAGTCATGTAAAGTTCAAAATGCACATTAGATTGACTTGGTTGCTGTGCACTTTGACTTGATTGCTCAGCTTGACCTGTAACAGATGGTTCTGTATCTTTCTCAGCTTCTGCAACCCTTGGCTTCTTAGACAGTTTCTTGGAAGCTATAGTTTTCACTTTCTTGGCAGATTTGACTTCCACAGCAACATGTTCTTCCTTCTTTTCTTCAGCCTTTTCTTTTGAAGGAGTGGTTTCCTCACTCTCAGGGAAGGGTTGTTGGATATTGAGATCATGTCTCTCTTTCATTTGTCTTTCAAACTCAACCCTTTGAGTGAAGTCCCCTTGAAGCTTTGCCATTTCCCTTTATATATCTCTTCAACTCTGCTGTATGACATTCTAGCAAACATCTCTTCTTTTACACCAATTGAGCCTTTCAGAAAGTTTATCATTTTTCTCCTTTCTTGATTGGCCAAATAGGTCTTAGAAGGTTGTCTTTTCTGAATCTTTGTTGGCAGTCTGTGCTTGGATGCTTTCACTGTACTTTTCTTGGCCTCAACTGCAGCTTTCAAACTCTTTTGATATTCCTCATTCAGCTTAGTGGACAGATCTAGAGCAATCTGCCTATCTTTGGCCTTCTGAGTTTCTTCTTCTTGTTGTAGCTCATCCTGCAGCTTCTTAGCCAGTTCCTCATCTAGTTCAATCTGTTTTAGCTTCTTTGGTGGCTTTGCAGATTCATCCACCTTTGCCTTTTCTTTCCTCTTCAGTTCAGCCACACTGATTTCTTTCCTTTTTAGCTCAGGGCCTCTCTCTTTGATTTCCATTCCCTTGGCCTTTTGAGTGGCTTTGGGAGTGTCTGTTTTGGCCTTTAGAAGGGTTTCTGCTATCTCTATTTCTTCAACAGAAAGACCTGTTACTGTTGCTGCCTCTGTTACTCCTGCTAAGCCAATTGATGCTGCTTTCTTGAACGTTTCTACTGCTGGCTCTGTTTCTACTTCTTTAGTAGTTTCTGCTTCTTTGCCCTTCTCCCCCTCAAAAGTAGACTTCATCCCATCAGGTCTTTGCTTTTCAGATCCAGTTCTTGACTCCCCCTTATTCTCCCCCTTTTTGGAAGCATCATGAGGAATGCTCCTCTTCTTCAGTATAAACTTGGTTCTTTTCTTCTTTTGCACTTGCTTTAGAACCAATTTCTTGAGGTTGTTGATCTGTACTTGTTGGGAGAGGATTATCTGTGTCATCTCCTCTATGAGTTTGTCAGGATCGAATTCTCAACAAGAATTAATTCTCAGAAACAATATCAAAGAAGTTTGCGGAATAACACTTTGATATTTAATCAACCAGAAAATAAAGACAGAATATAATCAACAAACTGTAAACTTGTATTTAATGCTTTGAAGTTACAAGATTACTCACTCAACCTCAATATTGATGAACAGGCTCACCAATACGAATTCTACTTCTCTAGAATTAGGATCTATGCCTTGAGGTTGATTGTCTCTCTAAAAGAATGAAAACTGAAAGTTAAATTATTATTCTAAACTATACAATATATACTGAATACAAAGATAATTACAATAAATAAAATATCTTCAGTATATCTTCCATGTATATCTCTAAGCTTCCATGTATATCCTTTCATACGAATCTTCATCATATAAGCAGTATTAATCTTCAGCAGCATTAACTTCCTTCTAGCAGCATTAACTACTAAGCAGTACTAACCACTAGCAGTACTAACTAGCTAAGCAGTACTAACTTTGTTCAAGCAGCACTAACTTTGACTAGCAGTATTAATTAATACTAGCAGTAGTAACACTCAGCAGTATTAACCTTTAAATCTTCTAGCAGTAGTAATTTTGAACCAGCAGCATTAACCATACTTGATGAATTCTTCAGTTCCCAACAATCTCCCCCTAACTTGACTTTTAGGAAGAGAAGTCAAGTTCTTCAGATGCTCCCAAAATCTTCATTGATCTACTCCAATATTAGGATCCAGTCCCATACTCTGATTGATAGTCCTCTGAATTAGATACTTGGCCATTTCTGAATTTGGTGCACAACCCAACTTCTTATTCAACATGGCATGAAGCTTAAGATTTGTATGCTTGTAGACCCTATCCACCAAGTAGTACTCCATGTGGAAAGTATCCAATGCTAGTTCATAGACTCCACTCCTTTCATAGAGAGTCCATCCTCTAACAGTTTTGAACACATCTCTGATTAAGTGCTTCACTACTTCTGGATTGAATAACATACACAAGTATTCCATGACCAGCTTCACTATAGGTAACCCTGGAGCTTTCAACTGATCTGCATAAATTTTCATCCCCACTTCAAACATTTCTTCCAAATCAGATCTTGAACACTCTCTGACAATTTTGTTCCAGGTGTTGTATACTTCATACTTCTCATCATTTCTTTTCAATCTGATGTATTCTTTGCCATCCACCTCCATAATATCCCAATGGATAACTTCAGGAGGTTTAAATCCAACAGGTTCAACTGAAATAGGCTTTGGAATTTTATCCATTACCACCATGTACATGTTTACATCTGAACTCTGTGGTATTTCTTCCTGAGTTTTAGCTTCATTATGAGGTGCCTCTTCTTCTTCAGTAACCTTTTGCTCTTCTTCTACTCTAGGCTTCTTTACACTTTTCTTTCTTTTAGCCATCATTTTGGTTCTTTTCAGAGTCTTTTGAACCTGCACTAAAGTAGCTTCCTTCTTCTTTTCTTCCTTGTTCTCTGCCCTTTCTTTGATAGGAGTTCCCTCTTCACTTTCAGGGAATGGTTGATGTATATTCACATCATGTCTCTCCTTTGCCTTCTTTTCAAACTCCACTCTATCCTTTTCATTATTTTTCAGCTTCCCCATTTCTTTCTCATAAAGATCCCTGATTTGATCAAAAGTCATCTTCACAAACATTTCTTTCTTTACCCCAATTGCACTCCTCAAGAAAGTTATCATTTTGTTTCTTTCCTGAGTGGCAAGGTAAGTTTGTGAAGGTCTTCTTTTCTTTTCACTTGATTTGACTAACATGGCCTTTCTCAAGCTTATTGCCCTTTGCTTAGCTTTCTCTGTTTCAAGCCCTTTCTGATAAGCTTCATTTAATTCAGCAGCTAGAGCCTTTGCCATCTCCCTGTCTTTTTCAACCTGAACTCTTTCTTCTTTTTCAATATCCTCCTGCATCTTCCGGGCTAGAGCTTCATCTGATTCAACCAACCTTTGCTTCTTGACTGGTTGATCAGATTCCACCATCTTTGCTTTTCCTTTGTCTTTGTTCATTGGCTTCTTACTGTTATCTTTCTTGCTCACTTCTCCTTTTTCTCCCCCTTCATTTATGACCACTCCCTTTGTTTTGGGAGTGTCATTCTTTGCTTTGATGAGCATTTCAGCTACTTCAATTTCTGTTGGAGATAACTCTGTTACTACTGCTTGTGAAGTTTCAGCAGTATTAACAGTTTCTGCTTCTAACTCCCCCTCAATACTGTTCTTCTCCCCATCATGCTCCCCCTCAACTTGTTCTTTTTCCTCATTCAGGTTTACTTCAGCCTCTGACTCCCCCTTTTTGGGAGCATCAGACACTGGTTCCCTTCTCTTTAACACAAATTGTTTCCTTTTCTTCTTTTGAATCAGCCTTGTCACCATCTTCTTTAGTTTTGCAATCTGGACTTGTTGTGACAGGATCACCAGCTTCATCTCCTCTATTTCTTTTCCTTGTTTCAGAACATCTATGTTGATGCTACCCATTGTCTCCATCAATTCATCATAGTTATATCTGTCCTCACCTTCTCCAGGAGTGTTACCCCCTATTGAAGGATCATGGGATCTTTTATTAGTGGAAGTCTTCTGCCTAGCAGAAGCACTGTCCACCCCTGTGGTTTCTTGGCACCAGGGACCTTCAAATGATTGTTCATTCAAAGTTGCCATGGGGGAGGTCTTATTGATGTTACCACTTTCCTCCTCTGTGCTAGCAGGAGTAGTGGCAGCCTCATCACCCATATGCTCTACCTCCTCCTCAGAGAGCACCTCCTTTGGGTTGGGAGACACCCTTGTGGTTTCCCTTTGGATATTCTCTAGGGGAGAATTCTCCCTTAGAGGGCTTAAAGGCTGAGTGGGTAATGGTACAAGAAGGGAAGGAGCCTTCTTTACCTGTTTCCTCTTGTAAGTTTGGGTGATAGGAGAGATTGGTTTTTCAAGAAGGGACTGGGGAATTGATTTTGAGAGGGAAGGTTGGGCTTGGCTAGCAGTGGGTTGGTCTAATGGGGGCCTTGACCCTGCTGCCATACCTTCATTGGTTTGGGACACCACCATCATTGTAGAGAACAATGGGGTGTCAACTCCTTCAGAGTCCCCAGCAGATCTTCTCATATTTGAGAAAACCTTGCCTTTGGGGGGTTTAGGTACATATACCCCAACAGGTTGAGGTATATCCGTTAATTCATGAGTAATAACTTCTTGAACAAACCTGGGATACATAAAAAAGCTCTTTTTGTTTCCCATGTTTGAGACAAGATCATTGAAAATCATTTTAGAAAGATTATACTTTCTGGCAGTGGCCAAGCACACCAAAGCATAAGCAATAGTGCTGCTGAACTCACTCCGTCGAGTAGTCTTTTTGGAGATACAGTGCATAAGAGTATGGACAAAGAAACGCCATTGGGGTGAAAATTTGGCTTTAGAGAATTTGAAAACACCCAATGGGCCTCCATACCCCATTCTTGTAAGGTTTGAAAAGAGTTCATCATTTGGGATAGAGGTTATACCAGAGGCATCGTCTAGATGTAGACAGATGCGAATAACCTCTTCAGTAACCGTGAGTGATTGATCACAGATTCTTGTCTTGATCATCTGCACACCATTCTGAACAACAATGGTTGCATTGGCCCAGAACTGCCTTTGATGCTCGATATAGATTGTAGGGGATACACTAAGAGCATGAGCAATGTGGCTTGACTTGAGGAAATCCACAATCTGATGAAATCCTGCAGCTTGCTTTGGCTTTTGTAGCATCGCAATCTCATTGTGCTCGTCGATGAAAGTCATGGATGCCATTGGTCTTAGTGAAAAGCTTGCCTGAAAACTTCGAACTTGAGAGAGAAAAGATTTTGAGCGCAAGAGAGCAGTATGCAAAGAGTCGTTATGAACTTTTAGGCGGGCAAATAGTATTTATAGTATTCGGAATATAAGCAGTATTAACCTAGAGCAGTATTAACTACTAGCAGTATTAACTGAAAGTAGTATTAACTACTAGCAGTATTAACCACTAGCAGTATTAACTACTAGCAGTATTAACTGAAAGCAGTATTAACTACTAGCAGTATTAACCACTAGCAGTATTAACTACTAGCAGTATTAACTGAAAGCAGTATTAACTACTAGCAGTATTAACTGAAAGCAGTATTAACTACTAGCAGTATTAACTGAAAGCAGTATTAACTGAAAGCAGTATTAACTACAAGCAGTATTAACCACACTTACTCCTTTTAAGCTTGTGTATCCCATAACCTTTCATTTATACCTCACACTTTTATTCCATCTCTTAATTTTCCAATTGTCTTACCTTTGAACTTACCTCCATCTGGAGTTTTATACAAAGAGCAACATGTCCTCCATCAAACCTTTTGAAGCTTTGAAGGCAGTCCATGTTACTTGATATGTGCCAAGAGCAACCACTATCTATATGCCAAATGCTCTTCCTCTTGAGCTGTTGGTTGCCCTGCACACTTGATAAATCAGTTAGTCTTGGAGGGAACCCAAGCCAAAGTGGTCTTGGGTTGTCCTTTCTCATCAATATAATCTGTAAGTTTAGTCTGGATGAGTTGTTTAGGAATCTCATGGCTGGAATACTTTGTCAAGATTATAGGTTTGGCTGCATTACTACTAGAAGCAGTACTAGCCTTGTTAGCAGTACTAACTTGGTTAGCAGTACTAACTTGGTTAGCAGTACTAACTTAGTTAGCAGTACTAATCAAGTTAGCAACACTATTCTTGTTAGCAGTACTATCTGGGATAGCAGTACTAACAGGTTTCTTTGCAATTGGAACCCAAACTTGAACAAAGTTGTTTGCTTTCTTTGTCTTTAAATTACTCCTTGGCTTATTTGGAGTATTTTTCTTTGGTTTAGCAAACTTGTTCTGAGCATGTGATCTTATAGGTGCTCTTTTCTCAGCCATATGATTCCTTCTCTGATTCCTATAACCAAAAGAGTTTTGTGGTTGTCTTTGAAAATTGACTCTTTGGTTGATAGGATTGAAATAACAGTGTTTGGCAAGATGATTCAATTTGCCACAGATAAAACAAGGTTTTGGTCTATTGATTTTATTCAAATCAACCCTTGTTTTTGTGCCCACTGATTATTCCAGTTTCTTTGATTTCCCCTCTTTTTGTCCTGTTTTTGGGGCTCATTCTTCTTACATGCGCACTGTTTGCAAGGACCTGGATTCACAACTGTGGTCTGTTTGTAATGGACTTTACCAGACTTTCCCTCTGTCTTCTCTATGTCCTTGGATTTGATCCAAGCCCTTCCACAATCATCATTGGTGATAATGTTATTCTCTAGAGGAATCTCACCACTCACCTTGTTCTCCTTACTCTTGCCAACCTCTTTCTCAGTCTTATCCTCAACAACTACCTCATCTAAGGGATCTATTTCAGTGGCTCCCTCAGGCAAGTCCTTCCTATCTTTGGTGTCTAACAGGTCTGAAGTAGGAGGAATGTAATTGTTGTTATATGGTGGAGGTGTTGCATTGTACCCAATTCCTCTTCTCAGCTTATCATGAATCTGATTTTGTAGTAAAGAGTCCATTGCTTTAGAAGCATTGGAAAACTTTTCTACATCAAGCTTAACCTTGGTTAGCTCCTCTTTCAGTTTTTCACTCTCCTCTTTAGATTTGGTCAGTTTAAGTTCTAAATCCTTTTTCTCCCACTGCCAGTAATTGGTGTCATATGAGTGTTGTAGTTCATTGGCTTGAAAACCTTTGATCTGATCTTCAAATCTCTCTACAATCCTTACATAGTCTTTTATATCCTTTTCTAATCTCTTAAGGTCATCACTCATCTTCTGATTGTGATCCCTGTACCTTTTAACAGTGTCTATGCAAGTTTTAGAACAGAGATTAGAACTTACCTCACATGGGAGATCAGATACTTTAGCCATAAGAGCTTGATTCTGAATAGTTTCTTCTGCTTGATCACTCCAATCAAACCCCATTCCTTGTTGAGAAACAAGGGCTTGAGCAGAGTTTCTGTTGTTATTGAAGCTTCCAGATTGAGCTTGTTGATGGTTGTTGTTGTGAGACATTCCACTTCTGCATTCTCTAGCAAAATGTCCCTTCAGATGGCATTTGTAGCATTCTACCTTTGATTTATCAAACCCTACTCCATCTTCTCTTCTTTGGGAGAAGTTGTTTCTTCCAGTCCTCTTTATAAACTTCTTAACCCTCATGGAGAGCATGGCCATCTGCCATTTAATATCCATCTCTTCCAGATCATCGGGATGGAGTTGTTCTAAGTCATCATTAATCAAAGAGGAATTTCCATGATTAGAAAGAAAAGCTTCAAACACAGAATCAGTGCCTTTATCTTGATTTGATCCATTAGCAGCATTAACTGATTCAGGGTTAGCAGTAGAATCAATTGATGCTGATAGGAGTGTAGCATTATGAATATATCCAGAAGGCTTCTTCTTTGCCTCCACCTCAGCTTCAAATACTCTAAGATCATTGTACAGATCATCAAGTTCTTTTTCTTCCAACTGATCATTCTGTCTGAATGACACAGTGTACATGGTCCATTCATCTCCAAGGGACCTTAAGAACTTTCTGTTCACATCATCTTGATCAATCTGTACTCCCATAGTAGCTAGTTCACCAATTAGTTTATTAAACCTGTCAAAAGTTTGAGTCATGGACTCATTCTTAGTTGAGATGAAGTTTTCATACTGTTGCTTTAAGATTGCCTTTTGATTTCTCTTGGTACTTTTGGTACCTGAGAATCTCTTCTCTAGAGCATTCCAGAGCATCTGTGCATCAGTGCAATTGCAGAATTGGTGTTGATACTCAGTTGGAATGGCCAAGAGCAGTGTGCTCAAGGCTTTCATCTCTGTCTGCCTTGTCTTCCTGTCTGCATCTGTCTTTGGAGGGGTTCTTTTGCCATCTTCACCAATCTTTCCTTCATCAGATGGGCCATTCTTAATGATGTCCCACATAGAGTAATCTGTGAGGAGAATATATTGCTTGATTCTGATCTTCCACATGTCAAATTCATTGGATCTAAGCATTGGAACTTTTGAGACCAAAGTACTGCTTGATTCTGTAAGATTTTCCATGATGAATAACTGTTTCTGAGAGAGTACTGCTCTGATACCACTTGTCAGGATCGAATTCTCAACAAGAATTAATTCTCAGAAACAATATCAAAGAAGTTTGCGGAATAACACTTTGATATTTAGTCAACCAGAAAATAAAGACAGAATATAATCAACAAACTGTAAACTTGTATTTAATGCTTTGAAGTTACAAGATTACTCACTCAACCTCAATATTGATGAACAGGCTCACCAATACGAATTCTACTTCTCTAGAATTAGGATCTATGCCTTGAGGTTGATTGTCTCTCTAAAAGAATGAAAACTGAAAGTTAAATTATTATTCTAAACTATACAATATATACTGAATACAAAGATAATTACAATAAATAAAATATCTTCAGTATATCTTCCATGTATATCTCTAAGCTTCCATGTATATCCTTTCATACGAATCTTCATCATATAAGCAGTATTAATCTTCAGCAGCATTAACTTCCTTCTAGCAGCATTAACTACTAAGCAGTACTAACCACTAGCAGTACTAACTAGCTAAGCAGTACTAACTTTGTTCAAGCAGCACTAACTTTGACTAGCAGTATTAATTAATACTAGCAGTAGTAACACTCAGCAGTATTAACCTTTAAATCTTCTAGCAGTAGTAATTTTGAACCAGCAGCATTAACCATACTTGATGAATTCTTCAGTTCCCAACAGAGTTTTCCCTGAGATAGGACATCCATATTTATATTTGCCAACGTTTCCATCAATTCATCATAAGTATATCTATCCTCACCACCTTTAGGTGTGTTTACCACCCTTGGAGGATCACTGGACCTTTTAGTAGGGGCCCTCTGCCTAGCAGAGGCACCTTCTACCCCCTTGGTTTCTTGGCATCGGGGACCTCTGGATGATTGCTCACCCAAAGTTGCCATGGGGAAGGTCTTAGATATGTTCACACTATCCTACCCTGTACTTTGTGCAAAGTCAGTAGTGTGAGCCTTACAGCCCATATGCTCAACCTGCTCCTTAGTGAGCACCTTCTTGGGGTTAGGAGACACCCCTGTGGTTTCCCTATCGATATTCTCTAATGGAGAATGCTCCATTAGAGGGCTTGAAGGCTGTGGGGGTGAAGGTACAAGAAGGGAAGGAACCTTCTTTACCTTTTTCCTTATATATATTTTGGTGATGGGTGAAGTTGGCTTTTTAAGAAGGGACTGAGGGATGGTAATAGAAATGAGTGGTGTTGGTAGGTCATCATTTTGGTTGTCAGATGAGGGCTTTGACACTGATGCCTCACCATGGGAAGGAGACACACCCATCATTGTAGAGAATAATGGTGTGTCAATACCTGAGGAGTCCTTACTAGTCCTCCTCATATTAGAAAACACCTTCCCTTTTGGGACCTTTGGTACATATACCTCATTAAAATGAGGTAAATCCGTCAATTCCTTATTCATTATAGCTTGCACAAACCTGGGATACATATAAAAAGATTTTGTTTTGGTATCCAGGTTTGACAGTAAGTCATTTAAGACCATTTGCGAAAAATTGAACTTCCTGGAGGTTGCTAAGCTGACCATAGCATAAGCAATGGTACTGCTGAACTCACTCCAGCCAGTTGTTTTCTTTGAAATGCAGTGCTGGAGGGTATGAACAAAAAATCTCCACTGAGGAGAAAATTTGTTCTTGAAGAACTTATATACCTCAGTGGGACCTCCATATCCCATTCTGCTTACATTTTCAAAAAGATCTTCCTTGGGTAGAGATGTTATACCTGAGGCATCATCTAAAAGTAGATGAATGCGAATGGTCTCCTTCGAGATGGTCAGGGGTTTATCACAAACCCTTGACTTGATAACCTGAGTACCCTCTTCATTATGGATGGTGGCATTTGCCCCAGAACTGTCTTTGATGCTCCACATAGATTGTGGGATTGACCGTTAGAGCGTCGTCGATATGTGTGGATTTTAGGAAGTCCACAATCTGATGAAATCCTTCGACTTGGTTGGGCTTAGTCAGCATTGCCAACTCATTGTGGTCATCGACAAATACAAGACCTGCCATTTGAGAGAGATTCGACTGTGAACTAGGGTTAAGAGCTTGAAGAGCAAGAACGTTAGCGAGAGCGAGAGAGAAAGAAGATAAATAAGTGCAAGAAATTCAAAGAGCCGTTTTGATTTTTGGCGGACTAAGGGGGTATTTATACAACCAATAAAACAGTTAAGAGCAGTACTAATTTACATTAGCAGTAGTAACTGACCCCCGCAGTAGTAATTCTTTGAAGCAGTAGTAAGTACACTAGCAGTATTAACTAACTCGCAGTATTAACTCATATTAGCAGTAGTAACACATACTGGAAGTACTAACACAGACTAGCAGTATTAACACAGACCAGCAGTAGTAACCCTGATTAGCAGTATTAAATAAGTCAAGTAGTAATAACTTTACACTGGTAGTATAAACCACCTAGCAGTCGTAACCATACTTAACCATTTTTGAAAAAATTTCATGAGTAATATAGTGATCAGTATTAACTGAACTAGAAGTACCAAGTATCCAATCAAAACAACCTGAAACACTTAAACACACGGGGGTTAATAGCACCAATTTACTGAAAGTAAATAAGGAGGAATCTATATAGGTACATAAAGAGAATGAGAATATACTTATTCATTGTTCATCATGCCCACACTCGTGACCAAGAATGTGAATCTACCCACATCAAAAGCTTTGGTGAATAGATCAGCAAACTGGTTACTTGTGTGTACTTTCTGTACCTGAATTAGCTTCTTCTCATTACAGTCTATGATAAAATGGTACCTTATTTCTATATGCTTTGTTTTTGAATGCTTGACAGGATTATTAACAATGCTAATAGCACTGCTGTTGTCTATGAAAATAGGAGTGTGAAGAAATGTCATACCATAGTCCATCATTTGATTCTGAATCCATAGCACTTGTGAGCAGCAGCTTGCAGCAGCTATGTATTATGCTTCTGTTGTTGAAGTGGACATTGTGGTTTGCTTCTTACACTGCCATGATACTAGTCTTACACCGAAAAACTGACATTCTCTAGTTGTAGACTTTCTGTCCAAGTTAGCTCCACCCAAATCACTATCTGAATATGCAAGTAGGTCAAATGGTGAGTCATGAGGATACCAAAGGCCTAATCTGGGTTGACCTTTGAGATATCTAAATATCCTCTTGCCTGCTTGAAAATGTGATTGCTTTGGTCTAACTTGATATCTTGCACACACACAAACAGGGAACATGATATCTGGTCTAGAAGTTGTGAGATACATGAGAGAGCCAATCATGGATCTGTAATAATGAACATCCACATCCTCCCCCTCAAGATCTGCAGTGATCTGTTTGTGTGTCTCCATGGGTGTGCTTGCAGGCTTTGAGTCTGAGAATCCAAACTTATTAGGAATATCCTGCACATACTTGGATTGGCTTATGAAGATTCCATCTTGTTTTTGTTTAACCTGTAGCCCAAGGAAGAAATTAAGTTCACCCATAGAACTCATCTTGAATCTCTTATGCATTAATCCTTCAAAATCTCTGCACAGTTGATCTTTTGTGGATCCAAAGATGATGTCATCCACATAGATTTGCACTAACAGGATGTCCTTCTTCTTCCTTTGAATGAACAGAGTCTTGTCAATGATTCCTATCTCAAAACCATTTTCCAAGAGATAGGTAGACATTGTGTCATACCAAGCTCTTGGTGCTTGATGTAGTCCATACAGTGCTTTCTTCAAATTGTATACTCTGTCAGGGTACTTGGGATTTTCAAACCCTGGAGGCTGACAGACATATACTTCTTCTTCAATTTTTCCATATAGAAAAGCACTTTTCATAACCATTTGGTAGACTTTAAACTTCATGAAAGAAGCATAGGCTAAAAACAGCCTAATTGCCTCAATCCTAGCCACTGGAGCAAAAACCTCTTCATAATCAATTCCTTCTTCTTAAGTGTACCCCTGTGCTACTAATCTAGCCTTGTTCTTGATCACTATCCCTCTCTCATCCTTCTTGTTTCTGAAAATCCAGTTTGTCCCTATAGCTCTGTGTCCTTTAGGCAGTTCTACCAAATCCCATACATTTTGTAGTATAAACTGCAGCAGCTCCTCTTGCATTGCTTCTATCCAGCTTAGATCTTTCATTGCATCATGTGCCTTTTTGGGCTCAACCTGAGATAGAAAGCAAGATAGTAAGCCTGATTGTATGTCTTTTAATCCTCCCAACTTACTCTGATTCCTTGTGATGATTGGAGAATTGATGTCTCCAATCACCAACTGAGGAGGATGATCTTTATGCACTTTTGTTTGATGAGTAGTCTCTTCATTAATCTCTGAATCCAGATTAGAGTCATTCTTTTCAGGAGATCTGCCACCAAACACTGAGGAGTTCTCATCATCAGTATCATCTTCTGCCAATGCAGGCATCTCAGGTTCTAGATGTTCTGAAGTCAAAAGATGATCCTCCTTTTCACCTCTCTCCTCTTCATTATGAGCAATTTTAGTATCCTTTGAATCTGAAGCATCTTTCTTCTCTTGAACACAGAGTTCAATAGGATCTGCTGTAGAGATTGGGAACAAACAAACTCTTGTCTTTTGTCTTGTACTGATTCTGAACCTGTTCCTGCATTATTCTCATAACTGAAACCCAAAGAATTAGTTAGTGAATCAATGTCAAAAAGCCAATCAGGGCCTGTACCAAGTTTATTTGGTGTGCTCTCATTGCATTTGACATTGTCACTTTCCTCAATTATTCTATAAGAGGTATTAAATACTCTGTAAGCCTTACTTTGGGATGAGTAACCAACCAGAAATCCATCATCTGCTTTGCTATCAAACTTGCCTAAGTGAGTTTTGGTATTAAGAATTGTGCAAGGACACCCAAATGGTTTGAAAAATCCAATAAAAGGTTTCTTCTTGTTAAAAAGTTCATATGGTGTCTTGCCTTGAGATTTAACTATTAGAACCCTGTTTTGAACATAACAAGCAGTATTAACTGCTTCTGCCCAAAATGTAACTGGCAGTTTTGAATCTGCCAACAGGGATCTTGCAACTTTAATCAGTGTCCTATTTCTCCTCTCAGCAACTCCATTATGTTGAGGGGTCCTAGGAGCACTGTATTGTCTCTCAATACCTTTTTCCTCACAGAAGCTGTTTAGATCATGGTTTTTAAATTCAGTTCCATTATCAGACCTGATGATTTTAACTCTTTGATTTGTTTGGTTTTCAACTCTGAGAATAAAGGATTTGATCAGTCCATTTGTCTCATCTTTTGTCCTCAGAAAATAGACCCAAGTGAATCTAGAGAAATCATCAACAATAACTAAGCAGTAAGATTTCTTGCCAATACTCATCACATTAGTAGGACCAAACAGATCCATATGCAATAATTAGAGAGGTGTAGAGATTGTATTTATCTCTTTGGACTTATGAGGTGTAGAGATTGTATTTATCTGGTGGATAAGATATACGACCATAGCCTAGCCAAGCTACAGGGGATGCTGAAAGCCAAACTAATCTGTCCTCAAGGCTCAAAAATGGCAAGGATTGTGGTTAGCAGTACTATTGCTTACACCAGCATTATTTCTGTCAGCAGTACTATTTGAAGTAGCAGTACTAACAGCTTTCTTTATTTTTTGAACCCATACCTGGACAAAGTTGTTTGCTTTCTTCTTCATTAAGTTACTCCTTGACTTGTTTTGAGCATGAGATTTTATAGGTGCTCTTTTTACATTTTCAGTCATATGATTCCTTCTTTGATTCCTATAACCAACAGGATTTTGTATAACAGGATTTTGAAAATTTATCCTTTGGTTCATAGGATTAAAATAACAGTATTTGGCAATATGATTAAGCTTTCCACAAATAAAACAAGGTTTTGGTCTATTGATTTTACTCAGATCAACCCCTTGTTTTTGTGCCCACTGATTATTCCAGTTTCTTTGATTACCCCTTGTTTTATCATGTTTTTGGGGCTGATGTTGTTTACATGTACAGGGATTCACAACTGTGGTCTGCATATAGTGGACTCCCTGTACCTTTCCCTTTTCTCTCTTTGAGCTATCCACCTTTTCACTCTTGATGAATGGTTTACCCCCCTTTATTGGTAAGAATATGATTTTCTACAGGAATCTCTTCTGCATTCTTACTCTCAGAATTCTCTTCCTCATTCTCTTCTTCAACCACCACACTATTTATAGGATCTACTTCTGTTGCTCTTATAGGTAAGTCCTCCTTATTTTGGTTTTCTAAGAGATCTGAAGAGGGAGGGATGTAATTATTGTTGTAAGGTGGAGTTGTCGCATTGTATCCTATACCACTCTTGATCTTATCATGAACTTGAGCTTTAAGCAAAGAGTCCATTGCTTTGGAAGCATAAGAAAACTTCTCAATGTCAAGCTTAGCTTTCTCATACTCACTCTTTATCTTCTCACACTCCCCTTTAGACTTTTCTATTTGAATCTCTAATTGATTTTTCTCCCACTTCCAGTTATTTGTGTCATAGTAGTGCTGAAGTTCATTGGCCTTGTAAGCCTTGATTTGATCTTCAAACTTCTCAACAATTACTTTATACTCTCTTATATCTCTCTCTAACCTTTTAAGATCGTCACACATGCTTTGGTTATTATCCCTGTACTTTTGTACAGTCTGAAGACACTCTTTAGTGCATAGTTTAGTTTTTACCTCTATTGGAATATCTGTGCTTGAAGATTCTGAGACTTCTGCCATCAGGGCTTGATTCTGAACAACTTCTTCTGCTTGATCACTCCAATCAAATCCCATTCCTTCTTGAGAAACAAGAGCTTGAGTGGAGTTTCTGTTGTTTTGGAAGCTTGAGGAATGTGCTTGTTGATGGTTGCTGCCATGTTGTTGAGGAATTCCTCCTCTGCATTCTTTTGCAAAGTGTCCCATTTTGTGACACTTGTAGCACTCCACCTTTGACTTGTCAAACCCAGCACCATCTTCTCACCTCTGAGAAAAGTTGTTCCTTCCAGTCCTCTTTATGAATCTCTTGACCCTCATAGTTAGCATGGCCATCTGCCACTTTATATCCATCTCCTCAAGGTCATCTGCATTAATTTGTTCAATATCATCATTAATTAAACCAGAATTAGCATGACTAGCAAGAAAAGCTTCTAATACAGAGTCATTAGATACATCCTGCTTAGATACATAAGCAGTACTAATTGATTCTGTATTAGCAGCAGAATCAGTAGAAGAAGAAGATGATAAAAGAGCAGCATTATGAGTGTATCCAGATGGTCTCTTCTTGGCTTCAACTTCAGCCTCAAACACCCTTAAGTCATTATAAAGATCGTCTAGTTCTTTGTCTTCCAGCTTGTCATTATGTCTGAAGGAGACAGTATACATGGTCCATTCATCTCCAAGGGACCTTAAGAACTTTCTGTTTACATCATCTTGATCAATCTGCACTCCAACAGTAGCTAGTCACCAATTAGCATGTTAAACCTGTCAAAAGTTTGTGTCATGGACTCATTCTTAGTTGACATGAAGTTTTCATACAGTTGCTTCAATATTGCCTTCTGATTTCTCTTGGTACTTTTGGTACCATAGAATCTCTTCTCTAGAGCATTCCAAAGCATCTGGGCATCAGTGCAGTTGCAGAATTGGTGTTGATACTCATTAGGAATAGCCAAGAGCAGTGTGCTCAAGGCTTTCATCTCTGTCTGCCTTATCTTCCTCTCTCCATCCGTCTTTGGTGGGATTCTTTTTCCATCTTCACCAATCTTTCCTTCATTAGATGGGTCATTCTCAATGATGTCTCACTTGGAGTAATCTGTGAGAAGAATGTATTGCCTGATCCTAATCTTCCACATGTCAAACTCATTAGATCTGAGCATTGGAACCTTTGAGACAAGAACGCTATCACTTGAACCGTCCATGACGATTGTTGTTTTTCTGAGTTTAACAAAGCTCTGATACCACTTGTCAGGATCGTAACTCAAACAAGAATTTAATTCACACACACTCAGAATCAATGCTAAAGAAGTTGCGGAAAAACACTTTAACACTAACAATCAATGGAACAGTATATAAAACTCAAATCACAAGTTTATATTGATTCAACTTGATGATTACACACAAAACCTCAATCTGTTGAACAGGCTCAACAGACGTTCTATACTTCTATATAGAAAGGATTCTATTTATCTTGAGGTTAATTCTCTCTAACAAAACATATTTTATTAATCTATCAAATACTTCTATACTATATATACAAGACTGATTACAAGATAATTATCAAAATAAAATTGATCTTCAGTCCATAATTATCTCCTTTACTTTAGCTTCAATCTATACAGCTGTCTTCATTCCCATACGGAGTCTTCATCTCATAAGCAGCACTATCTTCATGAGCAATATTAATTCTGAACTAGCAGTATTAATCTCAGCAAGCAGTATTAATTTTGTCTCAGCAGTATTAACTCCTTCAAGCAGTAGTAATTGTGATCTGGCAGTACTAACTTCCTCAGGCAGTAGTAATAGTCATGTATAGCAGTATTAACCATCCTTAGCATATTTCAGACCCAACATGAAGTATTTGGATGATTAGACATTGAATTCTCTGACCCATCAACCACAACAGACTTAGAAATTTTAGATCCTAGAAACTCATCATAGAAAAATTCAAACAATAAATCTAATTCAGATAAATGAGATGTAGAAGTTGAAGCTTTATCCGAATTATTCTCTTTAACCACAGGTTCTGGACTGAAATGCCCAGAAGCTAACACTCCGGTAATTACGGGTTCTGAACCATGTTATTCAGAAGACACTTCTTCATCAAATGTGACATTGACGCTTTCGATAACAATCTTTGAGCTCTTCATATATATCCTATATGCAGCAGATGTCTGTGAATATCCAATGAAGATTCCTTCTTCAGCCTTTGGTCCGAACTTATTTAAGTTCTCTCTGTCATTAAGCACAAAACACCTACATCCAAAGACATGAAAATATTTGATATTAGGTGTACGACTATTAATCAATGCATAAGGAGTTTTTCCAAACCGTCTGTGAATAATTGATCGATTCTGCGTATAACATGCAGTAGAAACAACTTCTGCCCACAGAAATAGAGGTAGATCTGACTGGCTGAGAATAGTGCGAGCGACCTCGACTAGCATTCGATTGTGTCTTTCTACTACTCCATTTTGTTAGGGCGTTCTAGCAGCAGAGAATTTATGCGTTATCCCGATAGATTCGAGATAATCTTCAACAATCTTGTTTTTAAACTCTGTGTCGTTATCCGTCCTTAGAAGCTTAACTGTCTTCTGCAAGTTCACTTGGGTAGTCTTCCGAAAGTTGATGAGTACTTTGGGCGTCTCATCTTTTGTCCTTAGAAACTTTACCCATGTGTAACGCAAATAATCATCCACAATTACCAACACATATTTCTTTCCTCCTATGCTTTGAGTACACATAGGACCACAAATATCCATATGCAAAAGTTCAAGCGGAGAACTTGTACTCGGTTCGGGTTTCGGCTTGTGAGCCGCCCTCTTCATTTTACCATTTTCACATGTTGCACACAGATGTTCTTTTTCATATCGAAGCTCAGGAAGACCTTTCACCAATTTGCCTTTGACCAATTTGTTTATGTAACGAAAATTTAGGTGCGACAGCCTTCCATGCCAAAGCCAACTTTGCTGCATCGAGGCTTTTGTCAGTAAGCAAACCTGATTGTCAGTCTGGACCTTTGAAAGATTGATTGTATAGAGGTTGGACTTTTGAGTACCGACCAAGAGTTCTTTGCCCTCTTCAGTACGCACCAAGCAACTCTTAGCTTTGAAATTTACCTCTAATCCTTTGTCGCAGAACTGGCCAATACTGAATAGGTTGTGCCCTAAACCTTCTACATAGCTCACTTTCGTTATCGTCACATTCTCTTGTATCACATCAACATATCCAAGAATCGGTGCAAATTTGTCATTGCCGAAACGAACATTTCTGCTGAATTTCTTTATATAATTAGACAATAAATCATTTTGCCCAGCCATATGCTTGGAACACCCGCTATCCAAGTACCACATATGACGGGTCTGCATAAGAGAAATCAGGGAAGAACAACTTTAGGTACCCATTTAAAATGGGTCCTATCGATTTAGCGCAAGATTTGATACCCATTTAGATATTGATCCTCTGAACTTTTGAAAACCTTTTGAAGCATAAGACTTGTAAGAACAAATATAATAATTTCCAAACCATTCATCAGCAAGTTGATGAGAAACCAAATCATTCCATCTAAAATTAGACGATTTAGTAGCAAACTGAGACAATTGGAATAATTGTTTTTTAGTATATCTCTTGTAAGAAGTTACAAGGTTTTGTTTATATGAAGCAACATGACCAATTTTATCAGAATCACTACTAGTAGATCTATTACAATCTATATCAGGAGATGATTGTTAATTCTCATCAAGCTTCTGCTTTGGTCGCCATTCAGTTCGACTCTCTGACCTTTTCTTTCTTAAATCTGAAACAAAATATTTAGATTTATTAGGAAAATCAGATTTATGAGAATGTCTTTTCTTTGATTTACTAGTGTTCTTCCGTTTCTGTGAGTGCTGTTTCTTTTTCTTCTTACCTTTTGCATAGTAATCAGCATTCACAGATATTGGTTCATCAACCTTAGTTGATGATTCACCGATTTCAAACACACTTGGTAAAACTTCACCATTTATAACAAAAGTAGAATGATCTGGAAGTTGTGTATTGAAGTCAAACATATCAATCTCATTTACACACCCTTCATCAGAATTTAAAAAATCATTTGCAGAAGCAAATAAGTCATCAATATCAACTTCAGAGTTGTGAGATGCTTTAGAGGGCGTAGAACACTTTTTAGATTCAACATTTAAAACTGTGTTCTTAAAAATAGTAGAAAAAACATTTTGTTCAATGTCAACCAATATTCTTTCATCAGATAAAATATTTTTAAGATCAATTATTTTGCTTTCTAAAATGAGTGGAGGTACATAAATTTTAGCTTTTAAAGGTTTTGCCTCCAACTCTTTTGTCGAATAACTTTCAAAATAATCATTTGAAAGAGATTTTGGTTGATCTGAAATATAATTATCATTCAGCTTTTGATAGCAGAATGGTAGTTGCATTTTCTTCAAGTTCTTTCTTTTCTCATCCTCTTTAGTCTCTACCTCATCAGATGATTTGGTAACAAATTTGGGTTTCAAATGAGGATATTTACCAGCCACAAAAAGAAAATCAAAATTATACAAATCTGGCTGTTTTCTGATAGCTTTATTTAGATAGTGTGGATTTTCGTAACCGAGACCCCACTTTTCTCTAACATCAGCTTCCTCATTAGGTGTGTTTAAGAAAATGGTTTGATTTGTTTGGCCTCTAGCATACAATTTTTCTTCCAAACCATTAACCTTCTTTGTTAAGCTCTTGTTTTCTTCCTGCAATTTAAAATATTTTAGTACACATTCTTGCTTTTCTGAAACAGACTTAGACATTTTAGATTCAAAATCAGAAATCGTACTTTCAAAACGATCTTTTTCATTTTTAAAATCAGAAACAGATTTGCGAAGAGAATCAATCAAATCTTTGTTTCCAATAACTCCTCTGTTAAGGTCAAAGATCTTTTGATTTTTCTTTTCAGCTCTACTCTTTTCCTTTTTCAGCTTATTTTGAAGATCTTAAAGTTCGACCATCATGGCTTCCATTTTGACCATAAAATCAGATTTGGAAAGATTAATTACCTCATCAGCATTTTCTTCATCAGAATCATCATACTTCACAGTGTTGCCCATCAAACACATATGAGTTGATTCTTCTCCTTCCTCCTCATCAGAATGATCTAACCAAAATTCGTCTTCAACCATTAATGCCTTGCCAGCTTGTTGTTGCTTAGCCAAGAGCATTTTGTTTTTGTAATACTCTGAATTTCTAACCTTTGGCTTCCGACAATCCTTGGCGTAATGACCAACCTTTCAACAATTATAGCATTTGACCAGGTTGTCTGTCTTCTTTTCATCACCAGCATAATCATTCAAAAATTTCTTCTTCTCTTCCGGCTTTCTCTCCACATATCGGTTCTCTTCGAATCTTCTTCCTTCAATTATTTCCTTATGTTCATGATTCTTTGAACCTGATGATGATTATCTCTGAGAATTTGACCGTGGTTTCTTGTAGAACTTTTTCTGAAAAGCTCGGGTCTGTAGCAACATGGCTTGCTTGAGATTTTCTCCATCATCACTATCAGTTGCAGACTCAGAATCAGAACTTGGAATCACAATCTTCTTCTTTTTCTTCTTTTCTTTCTTTTCCTTCTCTTTCTCACCAGCAACTAAAGCAATGGGGTCAACAACTTTCTCAGCTTTCTTTTTCTTATCAGCTCTTTTCTCGTCAACCTCCTCCTCATTCCGTCTCAAAGTCTCGTAAACTTCGTGGAGAGGTATTTCGCTCAAGTCTTACATTTGTTTCATCCGGCGGGTGTGCTTTTTCCATTCTGGTTGTAAGATGTTGAGGAATTTCACGTGGTTTTCGATATGTTTTTTCTTTACTTTGTTCTTGGATAATTCATTCAATAGAAGCACAAATCTTTCATAAGTTTCCTCTAGGCTCTCATTGTCTTTGGCCTTAAATTCTTCATAACTGTTTATACAATTGACCACTTTTATCTGATTCCCAACCTTAGAGCCCATCATCATCTTTTGTAGTTGATCCCACATTTTCTTTGCATTCGATTTATAGCTGTCTATCTTGATGTATATCTCATTCGGAATACTCTAAAGTAGAAAGGATGTTTCTTGTTTTTCGGCTTTGAAACGACTTTTCTGCTCCTCAGAATATTGAGCAAAGTCCTTCGGAACAGTTTTCATCTTTCTTACTCTGTCTTCATCTCCATCCTCACTGTCAGATGATTCATCATCTGGTATCTCCACAGTTGGTGGTACCATTGGACCTTCAGTAATGGAAAGCAAAATGTTTTCTCCGTTTGCATGCCGGTCAATGAAATCTAAAAATCTGTCTTTCCATTGCTCGTACTCCCCTTTGAAAAGAATAGGGGGTTTGACATCAGTGCCAATTGAGATAGCGTCCTTTAAAGTCATCTTGTTTCAAAAATATGCAATAAGAAACTTGAAACTAATCATTAGTCCAATAGAAAACACAAAAAAATACAGAATAACACTGAAAGAAACTAGACACAGGAATTTCTGAAATTCACTAAGTCTAGAATTTGCAGGATCCAATAGAAGTACAAAGAATTCGCAAAGTACTCTTAAACAGAAGGAATTCGCAAGATTTAGAATTAGAATTCGCAAGATTTAGAATTAGAATTCGCATGCTAAATAAATAAACAGAATTCGCAAGCAAGAACAAGTTAGAATTCGCAAGGTAGAGACTTACGAATCCTTTACTTAGAAAATTTTCAAACTTTTCGTAAAATTATAAGAATTCGTAGACTACTCTTCTGCAAATTCCAAGGAATTCGTAGAATAGTCTTATGCGAATTCTCAGATGCGAATCCTGTCCTTAGTAAAAATTTCTCGAAAATCTACGAATCCTGAGCAATTCGTATCACAGAATAATGCGAATTCTTAGAATTCTCAACACTCAGAAATGAGAATTCTGTACTTAAAAACTTTTCAGGATAAACTCTTTGCGAAAACTACAAAACTCGTAAAAGACACAAAAGCGAATTCTCTGCTTTTCACAACACTCAGGTCTGCGAATTCTATCCTTGTGTTTTCAGAAAATTAACTATGTGAAATCTTATGAAATCTGCGAATTCTTGGGATTTTCTACGAATTCTTCAAGCTTTGTACGAATTCTTGACACTCTGCGAGTTCTAGAGATGATCTTTGCGAGTTCTTGATGAGCCTTGCGAGTTCTTGAGATCTGGAACGAAAAACTCCTCTGAATCAATCAAAAACCAACTTAGACATCGAATTTCAATCTGAGATTTTAACAGATCGGTCACCTAAACATCTAGAACTGAATCCTACCAATGAATTTCAACAAAATACATCAAGAAATACAAATTGATCCATTACAGTGCTTGACGAACTCGTGAAACTCAAACTCGACAAATTCAACAATTTATGATCGATTACAGTGCAATAGTCGATTAAACCTATACAAATTCGATCTAAAACACTATACGCACATATACTTATCAATCACAACTCGAAACATAATTACAAACTCAGAATTGATCTATGAACTCGATGTAACAGTTTCGTCTCTGTATTTCGATTGATTTCTTTATTGAATCTGCTCTGATACCAATTGTAAGTCCCTGATTCAAGTTCTTATCACATACAATCACACAAACAATATATGTAATCTACCTGTTTCAATTTCACTTCAAGAATCAAACGATTACAAATCTATTTGTTGCTTTCTCTCTCTAATCACACCTCTTTCTCTCTCTACAGAATGTTCTTTCTCTCTCTAACAATCTGTATGTGTATATGTTCTCCCACCACTAACTAGCTATATATCTATTAACAAAACAAAGAAATACGCATAAAACAAAATTACAAAAACACTTTGACTTTTATTGAATTTGACTTTGCTTGAGAGTTGACTTTCATCTTTGACTTGCTTGACATTGACCTTCTGTCTTCTATGATCTTGTATCCAACATATTTATGCTCTAACAATAATCGTTACGAGAAAAAATTCATCGTTCGGATCTGATACCACTTGTGAGGTCCGTGATCTAGACATTCATGTATGAGATTGATTAGGTAGGATAGGAGAAGGACTTTATTGTTTATTAGAAAATGAAAACCTAATCTAGAGAGAGAACTTTAAGATCTACATTTTGTAATATTGAATTATGAAATGAATTACAATCTTAACACTCCTATTTATTGTCCAACATAACCTACCTACCACCTAATTACATCATTAAGCACAATCCCTTTAATATTAATCCCTTTACAAATACAATTTACAAAACTATTTAAATGTCATTTACTTTCCAACACTTTTTATACACAAACATTATCTGCATATCGATTTTCTGGATTCAATAAGTTTTTGAGTTCAGTCTGTCATATCGATTTTCTGGGTTCTTATCTGCATATCAATTTTATGGGTTCAATCGTTAATAGGAAATCATCAAATCTGAGTTTCGTAATTAAAGTTCTTCAAATCTGTGAGTTTTAGGAATCAATTTTGTTTGATTAATCTGCTAAAGTAATCTGATTATCTGGTTATCGCCGTTTTTATCGAAGAACACGACCCAGACCTTGCCCGGATTGCCTTACTTCCGGACTCAATTGCCCGGGTCGTTGTAGACCGGACTGTCCCTTACGCCCGGGTTGTTGTCTCTCGGGTTGTGCCTTCTCCCAGGTTTTTGTCGCCTGGGTTGTCCATCTCCCGGGTCCTTGTCTCCCGGGTTGTCCCATCTCCCGGGTTCTAGTCTCCCGGGTTGTCCCATCTCCCGGGTTGTTTCTTCATATCAGTCCTATCTCCCTAGTTCTTGTCTCTCGGGTTGGTCTTATCGCCCGAGTCCTTGTCTCCCGGGTTGGTCTTATCACCCGGGTCCTTGTCTCCCGGGTTCGTGCTAAAGTTATGTAATCTCTCTTTGGATCAAATAGTTTTTCTCACGATCACTACAGTGCATTAAAGATGATTCGAGGGACGCTCTAGCCATTGGTTCGGATCAAAAACCTCCGGTGCTCTATCGGGGAGAATACCCACAATGGCACGATCGATTCATGAATTTTATCGAAGCAAAACCCTACTATGACGAGATAATGTTGTGTCTGAAAGAGGGGCCACAAGCCTGGCCGATGAAAGTCTTTCCTGGAGACCAAAACGAAGGTCGATAAGACCACCAACTCGAAAAATCAATCAGTGAGTTTACCCCTCGAGAAAGGAAACAGTATGACGCGGAAAAGCATGCAAAGACCTACATTCTACAAAGTCGGCCTAACGACATATATGCCTACATCGACAGGTACAAGGCCACTTCGAAAGGAATGTGGGACCAGATTGAGAACATGATGATAGGTAGTTGAATAAGCACTCAACTGAAGATCATCAGCTGCATTTCCCGATATGACAACTTCAAAGCAAGAAAATGCGAGACGGTCACGGAAACCTATGAACGGTTCAACCAACTTCTGAACGATCTACATAAAAGCCACATCATGAAGACCAACACCGAGAACAACATCAAGTTCATGAACAACCTTCAGCCGGAGTGGAGGACGTTTGTCTCTTATATCCATCATACTCAAAGCCTGGAGAGAATTCCTCTGCACGAACTATATGAAATGCTTCTACAGGACGAAGAGGAAGTTCTTGAGTTGATAGGAAATCAAAAAGCAGATGAAAAGCCGTTGGTTGACCCATTAGCGCTCGTCTCAGATAAAAGAGGTCGATCTGTCAGTCGCACCCCGGAAAAGGAACCAGTGAAAAGTGATTCTGAACCCGAAAACACTGACAGTGATTCGGATCCAGAATACACTCAGATTAAAGAAGACGTGATGTTCTTATCTCAAGCATTCCAGAAAAATAAGTTCTTCAACAAGTCTTCATCAATTAATCAAAGATACTCCACTACTCCTCTCAAACGACATGCTCATAAGGAGAAGTATGAAGAGAAGAGACACTTTGATGAAGGAAAGAAGACTGAGAAAAAGCATGATGAGAAAGCCAAAGACGAGCCGATCAAATGTTATAATTGTGGTCGTTTGGGTCACTTTGCCAAAGAATGCCGAAAGCCTGTCGTGCGCAACTCAGAATACTACAAGGCCAAGATGTTGTTCGCCAAAGAAAATGAAGCAGGTAAGGCTCTCATGGCAGAAGCACACATGTGTTTCATGGGCAAGCACTCAACACAGTCCGATTTTGACGACGATGATCGTGATTCCCCGTGTCAGGTATGTGCTCCTTACCATAAAGCCTTAATTGATCAGCTGAAAATCACTGTGCACAAATTAGACTCCTACAAGAAAACCAAGAGAGAAAATGAGCAGCTCATCTCCTCTCTAGAAACTCGTGTGTCATCACAGTCTGAAAAGCTTGAAAAACAAAGCATAGAAATTGCTGGCAACCTATGCCAAATTTCTAATATAAAGGAAGAGTGTGAGAGTCTCTCTAAAAAATCAAAAGAGTTAAAGACCAAAGTAGATGATCTTACTTACAAGCTTCGTATGTCAGAAAATGAAAAAAATTGATATTGTGAGTAAAAGTGTGTCTTGTAAAAATGAAAATCAAAGGTTAACTGACCAGTTAAAGGATCTCGAACAGAAACTTTACAAAAGCGGTCAATCTAAACAAACGATGCATCTGAATGCACCTAAAGAATACAAATATTCATAGACGGGTCTCGATTACGATAACCCACATTATCTGAAAAAGGCCTTGACCAAAGTTCCCACGTTATATGCTTTCGAATTTTTCGGATTGGACAAGACCTACTCAGAGTACAAAATCAGATGGACCAAACCACTTGTTGATGAGGATCCAGAACTGGAAACATTAACAAGGAAAAATACTCTCACGATGCAACTTCCTTTTGTTTATGACTCATTGAATGCGTCATACAACACCGAAAAGCCCTGTTTTATGTCAAATGACTATTTTCGAAGCTATTCTCAGGCTGAACTTGATTCACAAACCGTTGAAACTGAGGAGGAACCAATGGACCACAAAATCTATGTTCCACCTCTGATTTTAGAAAAGAAAATTGTTCAGCTAGAAGAGTCATTTGAACAGGAAAGACTCATTTTTCAAAAGAAAAAACAAGAGTTATTATCCAAACTTGAGTGCCTCAATTCCGATAAAAGGAAAACTGGATCGAGGGAGGAAAAGGAATACCTTCAGACAGCGATAAATAAGCTTAATTCACAACTGTCTGCCTTGGCAGCAGATCTGATGAAAGAGCAACTTCACAAAGCTGAGCTCCAAGCTAAGCCTGAAATTCTCCAAGTTGAGAAAATCAATCTGTCAGAAAATTCCTATCCACCCTTAGACACCTCTTCTTGTAAACCTTTTTTCGGTGACTCGTCACCAACTTCTTCAAACAAAGGAAAAGAGCCTCAAATTTTCGACATGGATCATCATTCTGATTTTCAAAATGCGTCCGCTAATGATCCGCTTCAAGGCACAAATCCTTCCAGTTTCCTAAATCCTCCAACTGATAAGGCTCCTTCTGATGAGGAAATGGAATTTTCAGCCTTTCTGAATTCTGAGGTGTGTCCAGATAGTCAGCTAGACCAATTTGATTTTAATCCTTTACTTCCAAGTCACGTTGAATTTCTTAATTCAACTTTTCAGCCTCCAGTACAATTTTACAAAGGTGAATGTTCCACATCTGCCCCTCAAAACACTTCTGTGAACAATTCTTCTAATTCTAAATCCAAAAGACGTCCACAGAAGAAGAAAAAGACCGGTCTCTCTAACAAGAGACAATCCTCAATATTCAAATTTTCTAACTATGAGTTTAACGGTATTTCAGATACTTTTGGTCGAAGGAAAGAAGCCAAATACGAGTGGGTAGCTAAGAAGTCTAAGGAGAGCACAACGAAGACGGAATCAGTTAATTCAGTTTTGAATTCTAGGAAAAACAATAACAGTCATGATGTTTTTAATTTTAAACCTTTGGTTGAACGTAATGGATTGTTTCCTTTAAAAGTTTATTCCATTAAGCAATTACTTCAACTGTCTCATGATTGTGTTTGTTGTTCCAACTGTGGATTGAATGATTTCGTTGATCGTAGATATGCATCTGATTGGTTTGGTTCTTATCATGTCTTTAATTATCGTTCAAAGTCTGATGCACCCCGTCATAGAAATAAACCCAAGTCCAAACGGGTATCCAAGACGGGTGTAAACCCTAATCCCAAAGGACCCATTTACGAATGGGTACCTAAAAAGACTTAATTTGTTTTGCAGAACGGTCATGTGTGGTATTTAGATTCAGGCTTGTTATCCCAGTTTAATCTAGTTGATTAACAATCACAGAACACTATAATAATCAAGAGATATAAAGATTAACAAAACATACCAATCCCTTGAATAAACAGTTAAACCTTGTGTGTTCTTGATACCCTTGAATACAGAGAAAACAGATACCTCTCTCTAACAATAATTATGATAATGATAATAATGAGAGGATTATGAAAGGTTAACCAAAAACTAAACTAAACAAAACTTTAAATACCTAGGCCATATGGGCTTTAAGCTTAATTGGCTTTCTAATAGGCTTTAGGCCCATTTACAAATAGTTATTAACATATTACACTTTAAACCCTGAACTGTAACTGTCAAACAAATACAGTTTAAACCCTCTAATTTAACTTTAATCTTGAATACAATTATTTGATCCAACAATCTCCCCCTTTGGATTCAAGATTAAATTTTTTTTTTGACAATAATCTTCAGATCTTCACTTTTCTTCTCTTTTCTTCAGATATGACGTTGATAGCTTCAAAACTTGATATCTTTGAAATCTTCAGCAGTCTTCAGAATATATTCTCCCCCTTTTTGATGAGTGGTGAGAATCATCATCATCAAAACTTGTCAAAACAATCTCCCCCTTTATGGAAAAATCTCCCCCTTTGTCTTTATAGACTTCAATGTAGCACCGACTTCATGTAACGAGCCCTGTGAAATAAGAGTAGTCTCTCCAAATGGAGAAAGTGATTATTTCAATCTTTTCAGATTAAAATAGAAAATATTAACCATTTGAATCTTTTCAAATTCAAACAGTTAATAGGTGTAACCCTGAATCAACAAATGACTCAGTTAAAATGCCTGTCAAAGACACAAAGTCACTGAGTAACACAAAGTTACTATATAAGGAGTTGGTTTGATGTAGACTCCCCAGTTCTTCCATTCAATCATCGAATAACACATGGTTATCTATGAACGTTCTGACAGAAAACAAATTTTTGTGTGCTCGTGCATGTGTATGAAAGAATTAAGCATAGATGATTGCTTTTCAATATAGGCTCAAAATATGTAAACTTGTTGAGACAGCAACAAATTATACAAAGACTCAATGTGCATGAGAAAGGGTTCGAAGGTGGGGCAACTTTCCTTCTTTTTCAATATTAGTATCTTCCAAATGAAGAACCAATAGCGTATGTGCTGCTTCCCTAGAAAATGTGAAACATTATCTTTTTGAGAAAAGAATGAGTAGCTGGTGGGGTTGTATGCAAGAGATGGCATGGGCTAGTTGCCTTTTTCAATGATAGTCACCAAAGAATGTGAACCAATCAGATTATGTGGCTGCCCGATTCACAAAGAATTTGGTGCAGAGTTTAATATTCTTTTACTCTGATCTCTCACCCTCTTTCTTTTAATGATCACTTCTAACCAATCTCTCTTTTCCATTTTACCTCTACACACACCATCACTCAAATCTTTTGACCCATCTCCCCTCAATCACTCAGGGAATACTTCCTAGGTAGGAAACACTGGTTATCGTGAATCCATGGAAGTTCTGTTAAGCTCACACACTGAATCCCATGTATTGTCTGAAAAGAACATGTTGTTTAACAGGTTATTGTACATGAAAGCACAAAGTAATACAGTTACATGAAGAATAAAAGTTTGGAGAAGTCAAAACAGTTGTGTTTGACGATGCAATTCTCCCCCTCAACCTAAAAGTGGTTGGCAATAAGCTCATATCAATTTGTCATGAAGAATAATATGCTGGAGAATCAAAAACGAATGTTGTTTATATGAACAATATATAAACATATTTTCAATGAGAGCACATGAAATGACGTTTGATTCAATCAACAGTGAATACAAAGAACGTGAGTATTACCATAGAAAGATTTAACTTTTGATACATGGTAATAACAAAGTCAAATAGCTAGAATGTTCTGAACCGTCATGTGTATGAATACTTGACAAAGTATATTGACAAGATAAAACGCAAGTATTTATCTTTAAGAACACACGGTCAGGTAAGTATTTAAGTATCCAAAAATGTGTTAACATCACAGATATTCTCCCCCTTTATTGATTTTTTTTAACATAAAGATAAAGCAGAAAAATAAAGCACTGAAGTGCGGGTTCTAATCTGATGTGATTAGAACCCATAGTCACTTGAACAAACCTGCATAAATAAAAGAAAAATGGTAATCATTTGTGAAAATGATTCCTCTCTTGTTAGCAATAGTTGACGAATAAGACACAAGATCAAGATTTAGAATACTCCCCCTAGAATCATGAGTAAGGTCTAAGACATGTTCAACATACCAAGTTTGCTAATTAGAAATTGGAAACGCTTTTCATCCAACGGCTTGGTGAAAAGATCAGCTAACTGGAAGTCAGTTTGAACAAAGTGCATTTCAATGTCACCTTTTTCTACATGATCCTTGATGAAGTGATAACGTACATCGGTATGCTAGGAATTCGAATGTTGTACCGGGTTAGAAGTTATCGCAATTGCGCTCTTGGAATCACAATAAAAAGGAACACGCTTGTAGTTGTATCCAAAGTCCCTTAACTGTGCTTTCATCCAGAGGACTTGAGAACAGCAGCTAGCAGCAGCTACATATTCAGCCTCGGCAGTGGATGTTGAAACACAATTTTGTTTCTTTGAGGTCCAAATCAGAAGTTTGTCACCTATGAATTGACATGATCCAGAGGTGCTCTTCCGGTCTAGCTTACATCCTGCATGATCAGCATCTGTAAAGGCGGTTAGATCAAAACGAGAATCCTTTGGATACCAAAGGCCTAGATTAGGAGAGTCTTTGAGATATCTAAGGATTTGCTTAACAGCAGTTAAGTGCGACTCTTTAGGATTAGACTGATATCTCGCACAAAAACATGTGGCATACATTATATTTGGGCGACTTGCAGTTAGATAAAGTAAAGAACCAATCATGCTACGATGCACCTTTTGATCAACAGGTTTCCCGGAGGGATCTGCGTCTAAGAGTGTACCAGTAGCCATTGGTGTTTTCATGACTGAGCTATCTGACATATTGAACTTATTCAAAATATCTTTTATGTGTTTAGCTTGATTAATAAATATGCCTTCGGGTAATTGCTTTACTTGTAAACCAAGAAAGAAATTCAATTCGCCCATCATCGACATTTCAAACTTTGTCTCCATTATTTTTGAAAAGTTCTTACAAAGTTTCTGATTTGTCGACCCAAATATTATGTCGTCAACATAAATCTGAATGAGAATCAAGTCCTCACCTTGACTTTTAAGAAATAAGGTTGTATCGACTGTACCTTTCTTGAAACCAGAAGCTAATAGGAATTTAGTGAGAGTTTCATACCAGGCTCGCGGTGCTTGTTTAAGACCATAAAGTGCTTTGTCTAAAACATAGACATGATCAGGGTGATGAGCATCAACGAAACCTTCAGGTTGAGCCACATAAACCTCCTCATGCAGAATGCCATTCAGGAAAGCTGACTTTACATCCATTTGATAGACTGTAAAGTTTTTGTACGCTGCATAGGCTAGGAAGATTCTGATGGCTTCGATCCTTGCAACCGGGGAGAATGTTTCGTCATAGTCAATGCCCTCTTGTTGACAATACCCTTTGGCGACCAAACGAGCTTTGTTTCTCACAACTACTCCGGCTTCGTCTTTCTTATTTCTGAAAACCCACTTTGTTCCTATAACAGATTTACCTTTAGGTAGTGGGATCAAGCACCATACCTTGTTCCTTTCGAATTGTAGAAGCTCGTCTTGCATAGCAGAAATCCAGAAGGGATCATGTAGAGCTTCAGACGCTTTCTTTGGCTCTAAGAAACTATGGAAGCTTGAAAACATGCAGAAGTTAGCTGTTGCAGATGTTGTTGAGACACTAGATTGTACGTCACCTATCACGTTGGTCAGGGGATGATCCTTAGTCCAACGATGTGTGCTTGGTAAGGCTTCAACTGTTTGTTGCGTATTTGACGCATCGTTGTCATCATGCACGGCAGGTTGCTCCATAGATGTACTCGGGACATCTTGTACTGGTGTTTCTGATACTGAAGCTTCTGGGCTCGTAGTTGAAGTGTTCGGGACTTCGTTTCCAGAAGAACTATCTGTAGAGACAGATTCAGCATTAGTAGAGTCAGAAAATAACTGTGTAGTCGTACCTAATGGAGATGAAGTTTCAGTGACTTCTTCGGTAGGTCCAGAGATGTCTTCAGAAATGGTAGGGACCTCCGAGCTTGTTATTGATGTAGATATGCCTTTATCAAAATCTGCACAAATATCATCAAAGGCATCAATAAACAAGAGATCTAACTCAGATGAAGTAGAGTTAGAGTTAGAAGAGGTGGATCCTTTAGAGGCTGGTTCTATTCTGGATTGAATAGAAGCTTTGTCCTTAATTACGAGTTCTGAACTGTTGTGTCCGGAAGTCCTTGTAGAATTCTCATCAAAGGAGACATTCATGCTCTCAACAACTGTCTTAGTTCGAATAATGTAAATTCGATAAGCTTTGGATGTCAGAGAGTATCCAACGAGATATCCTTCATCCGCTTTCTTATCAAATTTTGATAATCCTTGACGCTCTTTAAGAATGTAACACCTGCAACCGAAAACACGAAGAAATTTGATATTAGGTGTACGATTGTTGATTAACTCATATGCTGTTTTATTAAAGCGCTTGACCACAATGGTACGATTCTGTGTAAAACATGTTGTAGCGACTGCCTCGGCCCAAAGGTACATGGGTAGATCTGAATATGCAAGCATAGTACGAGTTGCTTCATCAAGCGTGCGATTCTTCCGTTCAACAATGTCGTTCTGCTGTGGAGTGTAGGTTGCGGAGAAGTTGTGTGAAATCCCCACAGAAGTAAGATAACTCTTCAGGGTGTCATTCTTGAACTCCGCGCCATTATCGCTGTGAATGGTTCGAACTGGCAATTGAAGACGTACTTGGATGTGCTTAATAAAAACGATCATAAATTCTGGCGCATCTGATTTGTTGCGAAGAAACTCAAGCCATGTATACCTTGAGTAGTAATCTATCATTACCAATACTTATTTCTTTCCGTTGATAGATGCGGTTCGCATTGGGCCACAAAGGTCCATATGAAGAAGTTCCAGAGAAAATGAGGTTGATGATTCAGATTTGGACTTGAATGAGCTACGCTTCATTTTTCCCAACTCACATGTGGAACAGAGTGAGTCTTTTTCGAACCTCATTTCTGGTAGACCTTTGACCAGACCTTGTCTCTGTAGCTTGGCTATAGATCTGAAATTTTGATGAGACAAGCGTCGGTGCCACGTCCACGATTAGGCTTTAGAAGCTTTGGCTAATAGGCATACTAGACGTGTGGCAGAAAGTGTAGGAAAATCTACATAGTATAGATTTCCATGGCACTCAGCTTTGAAGACTTCGTAACCATCGGGATCCTCTAGATAGCAATGAGTGGTTGTGAAGCGGACTTGATATTTCTTGTCACAGAAGTGACTGGTACTAAACAGATTGTGGTCAAGCCCTTCAACATATAACACTCTTTGAATCTTCACAACACCATTATCGAGCATTCCATATCCTCTGACATGACCTTCGACTTCAGAATTAGCAAATCTAACTGCTCCGGCAGGCTCCTCCATATAGTTATACAAGAGGTGCTTGAATCCTGTCATGTGGCGTGAACATCCGGAATCAATTACCCACAATTGTCAGGCCTTCAAAAGAGACAATTAGTTTTGCTTAGGCACCCATATCAGGATGGGTCCTTCGCGGTTAGCATCAAGCAACTCAGGAATATCAGCTGGTTTAACTTTCACTCTCCATTCATAACGAGGCTTTGGAACCCATTTCCAAACCATCTTAACATTCAGTTCTTGAAAGTGCTTTTTAGAAGAAGGATTGGCAACCTTAGCTCGATACACTTTGGGTTGTGCGGAAGAATTAAAATTAGAATTAGAATTAGACTTAAGAGTCAGTTTAGATTTTCTCTTACTTTGTTTGGACTTTGGAGGGGAGTAGTATTTGATTGAGTTATCCCAGCAGTGTTTGCAGTATAGATTCTTTCGAGCTAAATTCATAAACTTAGATTTATCGGAACAAACCTTACATTCATGTTCATCAAAAGAATTACTTTTCAAAATAACACTGTCTGAAGTACAACTATTTGAAGCAAAAGTTTCACTAGATAACCTATCATTCTTATTCAAACTACTATCTCTATTCTTCTTACTCCTCCCAACTCCAATTCCTTTTATATCTGAAACAGAAACAGGAACCTTGTTAGTCTCTAACTTAGAAGGTGATTTTTGTCTAGAGCTATTTGAAGTCTCACCCTTCTCAAAAATACTCGGTGGATATTCAGGACAATCAGAGTAAACAACTGAAGGTTTTGCAGGAGCATCAAATTATGGATTGGTTCTTACCTTCCATGTTGGATCATTGAACATCTGTTTATCACTTGAAGCATTTTTAAACAAAGTGATTTTCAAATCATTGATCTCAGTGCAAAGCTCTTGATTTACTTTTAAAGACTTTTCAAGTTTATGTTTGAGATCAAAGTTTTCATCTTCAACCTCATCAAGAGACTGTTGCAACAAATCAATTTGCTTCATCAATTCAGATGTATTATCATTCACAGAATTTGACCCCTTTAAATTAGAAATAGGATCAGAGTTTGAAGCATTCATCATTTCAGAGAATATCTCTTCAGTCATGGACTCAATAAACTCCTTTTTATCATTTTGAACACAAGATTCATTCGTGATAGCATTTTCTTCTTCAACCTCTTCAATGAGTAAAGGTTTAGAAGCAATGGGATTTGAGACTGATGGTATAGTAGATGGATCAAAATCCGATTCATACTCATCATATTTGCATGCAGTCTCAGATGGAACTGTGTTGGTGCTTACTGATTCTTTGGAAGGTGTGGTAAATAGTGATTCAAAGTCAGTAAATTCGATCTTTCGAGTCTCATAGCTTTTATTCAAATCACCATATGTAAAACCAACTAATTTAAAAAGATTTTGAGAATCAGTATCGCCAGACTTGTTCTTTCCCATTTCTTCTTGACCTTTGGTCTCTTTAGAAGGTTTAGGAGAACTCGCTTCAACAAAAGTCGCACGAATGTCAGGAATGTGTCTTATTGCGGAGCCAAATTTATCAAAGTTATATAGGTGCTCCGGTGCCTTTTTCAAAATTTCGTTAGTTGGCACACCCAAACCTGGTTTTAGTTTATAAAACCTTTCGTCTTGGAGTTTATTGGTCAACAGATTTAATGTTTGCTCAGTCTGACCTCGTTTCATATTAATATCCTCCAGTTGCTTGATTTTAGTGAAAGCTTCATTTCTTTCTTTATAACAAACTTCAAATTTTATTTGAAACTCACCATTTTCAGCATTAAGATTCACGAGATCCGTTTCTAAACCAGATATTTTTTCTTTTAAAGACGCTTTTCAGCTTTTAAATCATCCTTTTCCTTTTCCTTTTCTTTTTCTTCCACAACAACTTTTAATATAGCATTTTCATCACGAAAGCTTAAGACAGATTGATGTGTAGAGCTAAGTTTACCTTTCAGTAAAGCAAATTCATCTTTCATACCATGTATTTGGGCCATTAAAGATTCAATAAGTTCAGAATTGTCACTTACCTCAGAGTTTGCATCTTCGGATTGTGTCTCAGAGACTCCATCGTCACCATCCATCTTTGCTATATAAGATACTTGGGTGAAGTGCGCTTGCTCCTCGTCATCGGAACTTTAGAACAGCCAGTTTTCTTCTTCAACCATCAACACTTTTCCTTCTTCAGCTTTCTTGGCAATAAGTGACTTTCTTGCATAGTACTCTGAGTTCTTTACCTTCTTGAACTTGCAGTCTCTTGAGAAGTGCCAAAATTTGCCACAGTTGTAGCATCTTCCTGGTTCATCCTTTCGTTCTTCTTGCTTCTCCTCTCTCTTTCCTTCTCTTCTATCTTCCTTCCTGTCTTCTCGTCCTTCCCCTCTCCTTGCATGCCTCGGCTTGTATCGCATCTCAGACTTCTCTTTCTTGTATCCATCATACTTTGGCTTTGAGTAGAATTTCTTCTTGCCAAAGCTCTTCTTGAATCGTCGCGTAATTAAATCCAAGTCCTCAGAGAACTTCTGAATATCTGGATCAGAATCAATCTCCAGCTCTTCATCACTTGAAGCAGAGTCAGAGTCAGTAACTTCGGTAACTAGAGCTTTAGACACCTTTTTCTTGGACCTTGTAGAGGATACAGAACCTTTGCCGGCTATGAGAGCCACAGAGTCCTTCAGATTATTAGACTCGTTATTGATAGATCTCACCTCATCCTCATGTTGAGCAAGAGTAGAGAAGATATCAATGACATTTTCTTGTGCCATATTCTTGGAAAATGTGGAGGTTGATGGCAAAGTTCTTCCACTCTGGATTCAGATTCTTGATGAACTTGTAATTTATCTCAGAAGCAGATTTAGCGATATTGTTCCTCCGCAAGTCATTGAAAATGATGTTATACCTGTTGTTGGTATCTAGTAGTATCTCTCCTTCTTTTGCATGAAATCCCTCATAAGCATTTTTGCATAGATTCTTCTTAGCTTGGATAGAGGCTTCACTTCCTTCAAACTGTCTTACTAGTTCGTCCCAGATTGCTTTAGCAGTGCTCTGACTGTCTACACGATTGTAGATGCCGTTTGGGTTTGCCATTGTCAGATAGATTAGAGCCTCTTCTTCTATCTTATACTGTTCTTTCTGCTTTTCAGTGAAGAACTGATAAGGTTTAGGAACCTCTCTGTCAGGGATTTCTGGAGAGGTTTTTGTTGCAGCTTGACCCTTTACTGTGATCATTGGAGTTTGTGGACCATCAATGATTGCTTTCATGAATTCTCTGTTCTTGTGATTCAGAAACTGGATCATTCTGGTCTTCCATTGCTAATACTCATTAGCCATGAGGACAGGAGTTTTGACTTGTGAGCCCATTGAGAGAAGCTGGTTCGACATCTTAGTTGTACCACTTGTTAGTAATTAAACTTATCTGTACCAAGACAACCAACTAGATGAGATCGTTAGAATCAAGATAAAAACCACACTCAAAAATTTTCAGAAAAATAAATTTCCAAAAAATAATTAAGTGCAGAATTTGCAAAGTATAAAACACAAAGAAATAATACTGAAGAATGAATTAGGAAAACTTTGATCACACACAAAACTTTTGTCCCCCTTCGTAGACTTAGCACGGGGGTCCCGCTACCCGGTTAGCGGGTGGTGTCAAGGGACAACGCCCTTGCGGTGGTATGGGGACAACACCCCTAGAGAAATTTTTTTTGACATTTAGATGCCCTATTACAGTTTGCAAAAAGCAACCGATATGCTGACCGGGGATGTGCTTCGACCGGTATTGAGTCGACCAGGGTCTTGCTTGGACCGGTACCTTGTTTGACTGGTAAGATGTAACAACCGGTATTATGCTCGACCGGTAAAAGACTAAGACCGGAACCAAAAAGGACCGATATACCTTTCGACCGTTATTAATGTGGACCGATATAATCTATGGACCGGTAATGGTTTCGACCGGAATTGGTCTTCGACCGGTATTAGCTTTGATCGACAAAGGCTTTGACCGATAAATTTCCTTCGACCGATAAAGATTATTCGACCAATATTCAATTTGACCGATAGAATATAGACCGATAAAATATGTTCGACCGATAAGATGCTATGACCGGTAAAGCTAAGGACCGACATGTTCTTAATTCCAACCCAGATTGTCGATGAACAGAACAGATAATCAACCCAGAAATCAATCACGAACTCAAAATTAAGTGCAGAAATCAGACTTTGGTATCCAATAACATGTATAGATTATCAGGCAATCAAAATCAAAAGCCAAATCTAACTTTCATGCATCAATTTTGAAGAACACAGTGTTAACTTTTCACGAACCCAGAATTCACAAAATCCTAAAAATCTAATCACTTGATGATCTATAATGCGATTAATTAATCAGATAGCATTCAGAAGCATGAACCTCAACTAATCAGATCAACTTTAAACCAATAATCACATCAATTCACGCAATCGAATTTCACTATTCGATGAACAGTAAAAAAAAATTCGATGAACAATAAACTGTGTGAATAGTAATCGATGAATAGTAAAATCGCATAACACAAATTTAATCCTAAAACTTGATTCTTTAGGCTCTGATACCACTTGTTATCCCAGTTTAATCTAGTTGATTAACAATCACAGAACATTATAATAATCAAAAGATATAAAGATTAACAAAACATACCAATCCCTTGAATAAACAGTTAATCCTTGTTTGTTCTTGATACCCTTGAATACAGAGAAAACAACTACCTCTCTCTAAACAATAATTATGATAATGATAATAATGAGAGGATTATGAAAGGTTAACCTAAAACTAAACTAAACAAAACTTTAAATACCTAGGCCATATGGGCTTTAAGCTTAATGGGCTTTCTAATAGGCTTTAGGCCCATTTACAAATAACTATTAACATATTACACTTTAAACTCTGAACTGTAACTGTCAAACAAATACAGTTTAAACCCTATAATTTAACTTTAATCTTGAATAAAATTATTTGATCCAACAAGGTTGCTCCAAACACATGACCGGAAGAAAGGAGCTTCTCAAGAACTTCACCGAGAAAATTTGTGGGAATGTACGCTTTGGGAATGATCATTATTCTCTAATTTTGGGATACGAAGATATTGTCAAGGATAACCTCACCATCAAGAAAGTGTCCTACGTCGAAGGTCTTGGTCACAACTTGTTCAGCATCGGTCAGTTCTGCGACAAGAATCTAGAGGTCAACTTCAAAGCAAAACGGTGCAGCGTTCGGACTGAAGATGGGAAAGAATTGCTAGCCGGAACATGTTACACCAATCTCTACACGATTGACCTCTCATCTCTGAAAGCAGAAAAGGAAGTTTGCTTGATGTCCAAAGCTTCAACCGAACAAAATTGGTTATGGCATCGGAGACTCTCGCACCTGAACTTCAAGAACATCAACAAGTTGGTGCTCGGCGGACACGTGAAAGGTATTCCAGATCTCAAGTTCGAAAAAGATCACCTGTGTGCTGCATGCGAAATGGGTAAGATGAAGAATCCCGCTCCATGTACTTCACAGTCCCTCGAACTCATCCACATGGATTTTTGTGGACCGATGCGCATTCAGAGTATCAATCACAAGAAGTATGTCCTAGTTATGGTCGATGATTTTTCTCGCTACACGTGGGTTAAATTCCTTCGATCCATGTATGAAACTCCAGAACTGATCATCTCTCATCTGAAGAGCGTCCAAGTAAATCTCAATCAACCAGTTCAGACCATCAGGACGGATAACGACACAGAGTTCAAGAATCAAGTGCTTGACGGTTACCTAACATCAGTGGGCATCACCCACAACTTCTCAGTTGCTCATACTCCTCAGCAAAACGGGGTAGTAGAGCGCCGAAATCGAACTCTCGTAGAAGTCTCTCGTACGATGTTATCACATTCCAAGCTCCCGCTTTACTTATGGGCAGAGGCAGCTGCAACTGCATGCTACACTCAAAACCGTTCTATCATCAACAAGTGGTTCAACAAGACGTCATATGAGGTCATCAACAATCGCATCTCGAACATTAAGTATTTCCATGCATTCGGGTGCACGTGCTTCGTGTTGAACTACAAGGATGATCTCCGCAAGTTCAGCCCGAAAGCGGACGAAGGAGTGTTCATTGGCTACTCATCCCAAGCCCAAGCTTACAAAGTCTACAAAAAACGAACGAAGACCGTCGTTGAGAGTGTGAATGTGACTTTTCACGAGACCGCTGATATGGCTTCTGAACATCTCAGTTCAGACTTCAGAACCCTCTTTAACTAGTGTGTTTGCTTCTGCACAACTATGTCCAGGATCTACACAATCTCTAGTAAATCCAGATCAAGCGTCTACGTCAGAAGCCCATCTATCAGATTTGGATTTATTTTTTTTGCATTTTTAAGATGAATACTTTAACCCTAAGCCTAATGCTATACCTTGTAACAGGGATGCAACTCCAGCACAGGAAGTGACACCAGTCACTGGTCCATCCGAATCAAGTGAGTCAACCTCGACTGATTCTGCCCCTTCTACTGCCATTGAATCAGAATCACCAAGCTCGTGTGATCCCTCTCCAACCTCTCAAGCTACTACTGAAGCACCAGCAATAGTAGCAGCTCCTGATCCGACCCCTGCTGAAAGTGTTCAAGATGCTCCATCTCCGGCAATCCCGGAAACTTTCATAGATACATCACCTGCGGAGTCGTCCTCCGCTACCCGTACGACTCCAGCTCAGGAGCTTCCACTTCACAGGTCGTCGTCACTCGAAGCAGTTATGGATCAACCCCCAGGTGGTTATGTGGATTCCGATACCTCCCATTAGATATATCAACCTCTCCCACATACCACCAAGTGGACACGAGATCATCCCCTACATCAGATCATAGGCAACCCCAACGCACCTGTTCAGACTCGATCCGCTAGCGCAAATGACTGCCTCTTCTCTTCGTTCCTTAGCCGTATCGAACCCTCAACCGTCTCCGAAGCATTAAATGATCCATACTGGGTGATAGCTATGCAAGAGGAACTCAATCAATTTTAGAGCCTCAAGGTATGGCGACTTGTTCCCAGGCCAAAGAACAAGACGGTGATTGGGACGAAATGGATATTCAAGAACAAGAAGGACGAAGATAGAATCGTAGTCCAAATCAAAGCACGTCTGGTAGCCAAAGGATATCGCAAGCAGGAAGGAATCGATTCTGATGAGACGTTCGCACCGGTTGCTCATATTGACGCAATTCGAATGTTCCTTGCCTACGCCGCTCACAAGAACTTCATTGTATTTCAAATGGATGTGAAGACAGCGTTTCTAAATGGCTTTCTCAAGGAAGAAGTTTATGTATCGCAACCAGAAGGCTTCGTGAGTTCTGACAAACCACATCATGTCTACATTCTTTACAAGGCCTTGTATGGTCTCAAGCAAGCACCACGAGCCTAGTATGATGCACTATTTTCATTCTTAGTTAAAGCTGGATTTTCCAAAGGTAAGATCGATACCACCTTGTTTATCTTCATTCTTGTACAGATCTATGTCGACGACATAATCTTTGGCTCAACAAACCCCAAGTATTGTCATAACTTCTCAGCCCTCATGAGCAAACATTTTCAAATGAGTATAATGGGTCAAATGAATTTTTTCCTGGGTCTTCAAGTTAAATAATTAGCCATAGTAATTTTCATAAATCAATCTTAGTACATCTCGGATAGTCTTCGGATATACCAGATGGAAAATTCTTCACCCATAAAGACGCCCATGTCTACAAGTATAAAGCTACACTTCGATCCTGACGGAAAGGATGTGGATGCTAAGACCTATAGAGGCATGATTGGTTCCCTGATATACTTGATGGATAGCAGGCCAGACATTATCTTTTCGACATTCTTGTGTGCAAGATTTCAGTCAAAACCAAAAGAGTCTCATTTAGTTGCAGTTAAGCGTATATTTCGTTACTTAAAAGGTACTGCTGATCTTGGCTTATGGTACCCGAAAGAGACAGGTTTTGAGCTGACAGCTTATTCAGACGCTGACCATGTCGGAAATATGCTGGATCGGAAAAGCACGACGGGACATGTCCAGTTCTTGGGTGATCGACTTGTCAGCTGGCATCGATGAAACAGAACTGAGTTTCAATCTCTACCGCCAAGGCAGAGTATGTAGCAGTTGCCAGTTGTTGCTCGCAGGTAATTTGGATGAGAACTCAGCTGAAACACTAAGGATTCCACTACTACAAGATCCCCAATTACTGAGACTCGAAGAGCGCAATTGCTATATCAAGCAATCCCATCCAACACACGAAGACAAAACACATAGACGTGCGCTATCACTTCATAAAAGATCATGTGGAAAGAGGTACAATCGAACTCTACTTTGTTAATACAAAACATCATATAGCAGACCTGTTTACCAAAGCCTTGGACGAAAAACGTTTTCAATATCTAGTGTCCAAGCTAGGTATGCTGAATCTGAAAGTTTGACCCTTCAACAGACCTATACGAGTCTCATTCATTGACGAATGACTATGAATTAATGCCCAAGTGATTTATCTCTGGATGCTCAAGTCAACACTCATTGGTAGTTGCATTTTACTCGTTAAGTTCTGAGCTAGTTTCAAACTTCTGTATTAATAAGTTAGATTTCGTTCGTTTCCATTTTTCTGTGTTTCCTTTGTTTTTCGTTTCTGTGTGTTTCACTTTTTCTTTTAGTTCATTAGTTCGGTTGATTAAAGCGTATATTGTTTGTGGTGGATTTCACAAGTTGTTCATGTGTTATGGGGGAGCTATTCCGTCGAAAGTGAAGTAAGTTTTTCCGTTCTCCGCTCGAGGGGGAGCAGGTAAGTCTATTTGAGATTCTCCTAGCTTAAGTCAAGGGGGAGTCTGACCGCTTGAAATTCGCTATATTTCATGGTTTCTCATTTGAGGGGAGCCGAATTATTTTTTCAATTCTTAGATTTTTCTTTCATTTTTTTAATTTAATTTTCTTTAAAACACAAAAAAAAACCTTTCTCTTAAACTGACCCAAGCTGGCACCGGCCCAACCGGAACCCGGTCAAACCCGAAAACCATCACACCGCCCTAACCCGAGACTCTAAATCCCGGGGTCTTTCTTTCTCCTCTTTCAATCTCGGTCACTCTCTATCTCTATCTCTTACTCAAATCCTCTCTCTAATCTCCCGGCGTCTCTCTGTCACTCGATCCCTCGATCGATTTCTTCCTCTTTGTCGCTCTTTCTCTCTGACAGATCGATACCAGGTACGTTTTTCTTTTTCCCTCAATCTTAATCGCTCCCTCCCTCGGTCGAACTATCACCGCCGCCGCCAAGGCGGCATTGGGTTTAGAACCCTAGTTGACCGCTGTCGTCGACCCTTTGTCGACCACCAAGCATTTAGGATCGATTGTTTGTCTTGTTTTAATGTGGTATGCGTAGGTTGGAATAGATTGTGGTTCTCGTTGGAATTTGAGTTTCAAAATTGATTGATAGTTGAATCTGAGTTTACCAGTTGGGTATGGGTAACTTTTAACGATGATTCTTGTTAATCAATGTGGGTTTTAATCGACGTCTTTGGGTTCAAAATCTTTGATGCATTCGATGATATTGTTAATCGATGTTTAATCGATTTGATTAATCGAATTTTATTATGTTTGTGATCGTTTGTGGACTCCCGGATGTGAATCTCCCGGGGTGTGAATGAACTTCGAACCATCTAACTCCCGGGGTGCAAATGAACTCCCGGGGTATGGATTTAACCCATGCTTGTGAGACCCCTGTCATCGGCCCGAGGTTTGTGACTTCTGTTCCCCGGGACGTATTAATCTCCCGGGGTGTGCATATAACGGTCCCCGGGATGTATTAAACTCCCGGGGTATATTACTTCAGGTCCCCGGGTAGTGAACTCCCGTATTATGTGTTTGTTTCAACTCCCAGGGTGAAGTCGGGTCCTGGTCCACGGGTTTGGGTGATCCCCGCGCCACGCCGCTCTTGGTATGTTTCGGTCCATACCGGCCTAGCATCGCCCGGGGTCTTAATCCCCGGGTCCTACCACCAACACCCGGGACCTTGCACTCCCGGATCTTTGATTTTTTTCTGGGTTCTATTCAAAGTGTTATGTGTTTTATTGAATATTTCTAATTAATCATTTATGATCAACTCTCTAGATGCTGAGGTTCGGCTTGTTGGTTTCTCTTAAGGGCTAGATCCCCTTTCGATTTGTTTTGGGTTTGTTTTGTTTTGAATTGACATGGTTTTCAAAGAAAGTTTATTTGCTAAACCAGAGTGCTAATATGATCTATCTTCACAAGTACAATGGCTCATAACCCAAACCAGAAAATTGATTCAATTGCTGACGCAACATTGATTCATCCAAATCAATACCTTCCACTCACTCCAAACAACTTCCACTTGGACCTCTCTCAGCCTCATGGCCAACACCAAGTGATACTCGAGATTCTAAGTGGCCACCCTCTATCATACGCTCTCACGGAGACTGCAGATGTCCCTCAGTTGTATCTACAGCAGTTCTGGCACTCCCTCACACACGTTGAAGAAGAAGATGGATTCCATCTGGAGGCCAGGATTGACACTACATCGGTTCTACTCACTCGAGAGTTATTTCGACAGTTTCTCCGCCTACCGAACGCCAACTCCTTTCCGGGTCGAGACAACTTTCATCCTATTGTCTCCGACTCAACGTTGTGTGCTGACATCCTTTCTCTCCGTTATGCGGTGCCTCTTTCGTTCCCATCATCCTTCAACCGCCGGTACTTGCCTACCATCTGGTACACTCTCTTCACGTATCTCATCCGCTGCTTATCTGCCATCACTAAGGGTATAGACTAGACGAGTGCCAACCTTCTCAGACTCATCCATGCCGTTGTCCTCCACCGACATGCGGATTATGCTGATATGTTATGGTTCGAGCTAGACTAAAAGGTCCGAGACAACGCCAATAAACGGCGGAACTTCATCTCGTTCATGCGTTTTCTTCAGATCTTAATCCGGAACTACATGAAACTCCATCCAACCATAGCTCGTCGATCATCACATCCGGTATGTCCTCATCATACCACTCATCGTCTTCCGACTCGCAATGAACTCCAAAACATAGTCGCTAGACGTATCCCTGACGGGTTACTAGCCTTCGCTAGCCAAACGGCACTCAGTGTGATAGAATATAGGCGCACACACGGCATACCTGCTCCTATGGTCCATCCATAACCGGAAGGACCTCCCCAAGAAGCACGACCTGAGAGGCGTGAGGGTCCGCGCATGAGAAGTGGCAGAGTCCGAAGAGCTGGGGCTCTCGGACCGGGTGTGTTGAGAGAACAGATTGTAATGGGGAACAGAAGCGAGCAATGCCGTTAGACCAAGCAGGGCCATTACTTCTTGACGATCACCTTCCCCATCGCAGACAGCCACTCAGACCTCGGAAGAGGACACCGAGACAGAAACTGAACAGATTCAGTCCTCTTCCCGCCACCCAATCTGAATATGTAACAGTGTCATCGAACTCAAGTGATGAGTCATCTAACTCTGATGGTGACGATGACCAGCCCTCACCCGGAGAGATAAGGAGAGCGGAGGGAGATCAAGTTGAAAATGAATAAGTGAGGAGAGAGAAGGAAAGAAAGAGTAAACACAACTTTGAGCGTACACGAGTGATGAGGCAACCAACTCCGGTTGACCTCCCCTTACCCATCTCTAGCCAGGTAGCCACATCTGCTACCCAGTCTTATGTGTTGAGACAGGGTATTGAAGAAGACGTCGTGGACCTAGAGACGCAGTTGCACACCCCACCTAGCCACTCCGACATCTCTCAACAGATGTTGGTTTCACTTTCTCACGGGGGTTCAGCACATACACTACCGGTCTCTCACTTGGAGAGTACTGGTATTGAAGCTAGAGGACAGCTGCCCCATCCCTCGCCTTCCTTCAGTGCACCTCGTCTAGAGCCAATCGATGATACCATTTCTTTGACTAGGACACGAGTACTTTCTATGGCTACTGCTGGAGGCCTTAATGGCCCAGCCAGAACACCCATAGTAACTACAACTTCAGTTGGATTACGAGGATTGGGAGAAAGTCCTACCACAACCATCATCACGCCAGCTGTGACTGTAGGCGGTGCGACTTCTAGAGTCGTCACTACAACTAGAAGTCTCAGTCACCCAGGTGTTAGTTACCCCGAGTTCGTCTCACGGAAATTTCTGGATGACGCCCTAAAGGTTGTCCATTCCATTATGCGCTCTGAAATGAGGGAGGAGGTAGATGCCACAAAGAGAATGATCAAAGGCAAAGCACCGATGCCTGAGCCTGAACAACTACCTCCAACACCACCACCCTCCCATACACCTACCGATCTATCCATCGATGACCTCAAATCCATGCTCTTAGCCAAACTCCTATCCCAATCACAAACCGAACCATCTCAAGATGCCGACCTATTTTCACTACTACGATCCCAAGCATCTACCCCTACACAACCACCCCCACGCACTATATATCCTACAGCCTTCCAGCACCAATCTGCACTTTTTCAGTCTATGCAGCACCAAACTATATCTGCACTTTTCAGTCTTTGGAAGAAACCTGCCGAAGCCAAGCAGAAGGGCTCAAGCGCAAGCATGATCACCAGAATGATCCTGGTCATCATGAGGGGGAGAAGCGCCAACGCACATCCGAGCCAGAATCAGCGCAGGAACAGACAGAGATGGGTATGGTATAGGATCAGACAAAGATGGGTCCTGGTACTCAAATTGAAGAACAAGGACAGACACAGGAACAAGTCATGGATTTAGTGCCATATGACATCATTCCAATGGTTGAAAATCCTGAGGAACATGATAGAGGTTCATCGTTCAATCTTGATAATTGGGTTATCATTGTTGATCCGTATTCTGATATAGATCCGACAGAAGAACCAGTCAATACAGAAAGAGCGTTGGTAATCTTTCAAGCCGAGATAGATGAGTTATTGAATTTTGAAATTGTGGCTCAAAATCACCATCCAGCAGATCAATCTTCTGTTGATGTGCCTCTTTTGACTTTCGCAGCAGTTCATCCCGAGCTTTCTCAGACAGATCTCCCCAGACGATCTCCTCCAGCATCACCAGTTTTAGGAACATAACGTACTCAGCCAGTTCCTCCACTAAAATGGGAAAGAGTCAGAATAAATGTTCCTTTTCTTGAAGAAAGTCAGAAACAAATCTTTGCCCATTAGATCCGCTCGTATGATGAGGTCGTATTACAAGGTCTTTAGTCAATGACAGACAGGAAGAAGCAGCGCGAGCATGTGTTTATGCATAAAAGTCTCAGAAAAGGCTTTAACAAGACAAAGCTCAGAATCAGATATGTCGATCAGATTTACTCTTGCCACTTCATAAACATAAAGTATTCTTTCTTTGTGGTGACCAGAGAAGATGGCAGGCAGTGGTATTTTTCTGAAGCTAACTTTGCAAGCCTCGAGTTACAAGATCTTCTATTCCTGCTTCGAGACTTGAAGACTAGAACCATTCGACCTGGGGAAGTTACAGATGCACTAGAAACAGTCAAACGATATATGAAATATGCGATGAAACTTGCCTCCATTGAAGATTTTCATATTAGGTTGGAAAGCAATCAAGCAAAGATAAATCTGCTTAAACCTGATCTTAGTCTTCCTTCAGAAGCCCAGAATGTACCTGCTTTCAATGTGGTAAATTTTCAGAACTCGGCATGACTTATATGAATGGTAAAGGTGACATGTGGTTCATCAAATTCAGTCAGATTGCACGGTTCTGTGATGGTACACTATTGCTGCTTAGAGACAAGCTGAAGCGCTCCATTGATCAAGATGTCAAAGGGATTCAGCCTTTGGATCCGAACTACGAATGTCTTATTCTCAAAGCATTGGGCCAGATCAAAGAACGGCTGGAGTACAGAACTTCAATGCGACATTTCGAGATCCGTTTCGGATTTCGGAAGACTCATGTTCCTAACTAGCGTGACTATGAACTTCAATTTAAAGGGGGAGATTGTTAGGGCAATTTGTTTGTTAAATAGAAGTTCATGGTTGAATTGTAATTAGTTTAAAGTTATTGTAATTGGGCCTCAAAGCCCATTAGGCCTTACACGTTTGATATTTAAAGTGTTGCTAAACCTAGTTTTAGGTTAAGAAAGTTATTATTAGAAAAGTTAGTCATTAAGGTTTACATTAGCTGATCAGACATTCTCTCTGTAACCTAAACCCTTTACTGTTGAATCTAATCATATGACTAGCTGTTGTGGTAAATCATTGTTCATCATTGATTATTATTGCTAATAAATCACACTGTTCTGGGATCTACATCATCAGAATTGGTAGATTCAAACATAATGTTCTGATCGCAAGTATCGGTATCTGACTCATGTTCATCACACTGACACTTGGTTTCAGGAATAATTTTATCCTCAGTTATTGATTCATCATTAATAATCGGTGTGGAAAACAATGATTAAAATTCTAGCTTTCTGCTTTTGTAGCTAGTATTTAAATCATTGTATTGAAATCCCACTGATTTAAAACTTGAAGACTGTGAATCAGTGCAACTATCGAATTGGTCATCATCTACAACTACTTTTCCTTTCTTAGAAGTTTCAGATATTAAAGTCTCGACTTTAACAAATGTGTCACGTATATATAGAATTCTTTGAGAATGAGGGCCCATTTTATCAAAGTTATATAAATTTTTGGGTGCCCTTTTCAAAATATCTTTTTCTGACAAACCCAAACCCAATATCGGATTATAAAATCTTACATCTTGGAGTTTGTTTGTCAACAAATTCAAAGTCTACTCAGTTTGTCCTCTTTTCAAATTCAAATCCTCCAGTTGTTTGATTTTGCAATATGCCTCATTTCTTTCTTGAAAGCAGGATTCAAACATAATTTTAAACTCATATTTTTCCGAATTCAAGTTCACTAAGTCCTTTTGGAGCTCAGTGATCTTAGTAGACAAGTCAACTTTCTCCTTTTTTAAAACATTTTTTTTTTCATTTTCCTTGTCCTCGATGACAACCTCTAATAATGCATTTACGTCATGAAAATTCATCATCATTTGTCTTTCAAGGCTAAGTTTTTCTTTAAGCACATTAAATTCATTTTCCATAAATTGAATTTGAGAGATTAAAGTTTGAACTACCTCAGAGTTCTAGGATTGGTTGCTTACCTCTGAATCAGAATCAAAATGATCAGCAGGTTGAGGCTCTTCCTCCACTTTGGCCATAAAACACTTAATCTCAGTAAAGTGAGCTTCCTTCTCATCTGAAGTCTCACAGAGCCAGTTTTCCTACTCGACCATCAGAACCTTACATTCCTCCTGCTTTTTCACCAAAAGTGACTTCTTAGCATAATATTCTGAATTCTTCACCTTTTTGAACCGACAATCCTTTGAAAAGTGACCATGCTTTCTACAGTTAAAGCATCTACCACTCTGAGGGTCAATCTTCTCATCTTTCTTCTCTTCCTTTCTCTCCTCTTTCTTCTTATACTTCTCATATATATGCTTGAACTTCTCAGTCTTCTCTTTCTTATTATACTCAGGCTTTGGCTTGGAATAAAACTTTTTCTTTCCGAAGCGCTTGTTGAACTGCTTCGTGCTCATAGCCAGATTCTCTGCAAACCTCTTTATATTCTCATCGGATTCCACCTCTTTATCTTCTGCTGATGATTCGGAACTAGAACTCGGTAACTCGGTTAAGTAAGCCTTGGAAAACTTTGACTTAGACTTTGAACTGGAACTGGGTTTGACAGCTTTCTTGTCAGTTAGAAGAGTGAGAGATTCCTTTACCATTTTATTCTCTTCACCGAGATTCTTTACCTCATCTTCATGATGCACAAGTGTCACAAAAATGTCATTCACATCCTCCAAATCCATGTCCTTTGACATTTGCAAATTGATTGCAAAAATGATCCATTATGGATTGAGGGTCTTTATAAACTTGTAGTTTATCTCTGAGATAGATTTTTTCATCCTGTTCCTTCTTAGATCATTCAAAATAACATTGAACCTATTGTAAGTGTCCAACAAAGATTCCCCTTCCTTTGCCTTGAATCCTTCGTAGGCATTTATTGTAACACCCGTAATTTTCGAGAAGTAAAGGTCACCCGGACTTTTCTGTAACATGTAAATGGTGGGATTTACGTTGGGAAAACATTATTTGAAGTCCCTAAGAGTTTCGAGGGTCTCGGTATTGAAAAACTTGAGTTTTAGAACTTGGCACGGGCATGACTACAATGTCCGGCGACTATGACAGTGTCATAGTCGCACCAGGCAAATTAGCAGCATGAAACAGAATGGGGGTTGGAGCTGGCGACAATGACCAGCGACATTGCCATGGGCAATGTCACATGGCAATGTCGCACCTGAGGTCTGGTGGGATGTTAAATGCAGATTTTTGGCTTTCTTCTTCATTCTCACCTCACATTTCACTCCCAACTCCCTCTAAACTCTCAAGACCTCTCAAACCCATCCATAGTGATTTTGATCCATCAAATTCCCCCATCCTTAAGTATTGAAGTGTCGTCAAAGGATAAAAGCTAGACACCAAGAATCTTCATTGTCATCTTCAACCTCAAGCTTCATTCTTAGGTTTTCTAGGTTTTCATCAAAACCTAAGTGGTTTTGGAAGGATTTGCTTGTGGATTAAAGTTTCTTCAAAGAAGCTCAAGTTGGGGTAAAATCTAGATTTAACCTAAATCTAGCAAGGTGAGTTCAAGTTGCTTTGTGAAAACTATGTACATGCCAAAAATGTCTATTTTGATGGATTGAAATGTTTCCTTAACATTTATCTAATGTGGTTATTATTTGTTGAAGTTTGCATTGGTATCATGAGTTTATAAATCTTAAGAAATGCCCATACTTGGGGTTTTTAGACATTTTGTTAACTAAATCATAATTATGGAATCTTTGGATGATTTATATCATAAATAGAGATTGTTTCTAGTGTTAATGCATTCTGGAGTATTTGGGTCGAAAATGCATATTGTTATGATTGAGAAATTTTGAAATGCAAATGATGGGTTTTTGAGTTGATCATGTTTTAGAGCATGTGTTTTGTATAAACATTGGTTAGATACATTTTTATCGCTTATGATGACTTTATTTGAATAGTCATTGGTTTGTTGAGTTTTTGGCTCGGTTTCAACCCCGTTGGGTCTTGGGGATATTTGTTCGGTTTTGACAGCTCGATGTGGAGCTTTGGGTATGTTTTGCAATTATTGCCTTCTATTTGATAATTACAAGTTGTCAATGCGTTGGTCATTCAGTTTGGAGTCATGTAATTTATATGATGTAATTTTAAATGAACAAGCTTGTCTGGATTGTGAGATCCCAAGGTAAAGACCCGGATAAGGTTGAACTAGGTGATCAGTGAGTAAAAGACTCGGTTTGAGTTGAACTCGTTATTGTATTGGACTAAAGACTCGGTTTGAGTTGATGTCCGATATGACTAAAGACTCGGTTTGAGTTGATGTCCGTTATGACTAAAGACTCGGATTGAGTTGATGTCCGATATGACTAAAGACTCGGTTTAAGTTGATGTCCATTATGACTAAAGACTCGGTTTGAGTTGATGTCCGATATGACTAAAGACTCGGTTGAGTTGATGCCCGATATGACTAAAGAGTCGGTTTGAGTTGATGTCCGATATGACTAAAGACATGGATATGGTTGATGTCTATCATGACTAAAGACCTGGATAGGGTTGATGTCTAACATAACTAAAGATCTGGATGGGGTTGATGTCAATGGTTTCTCATCCTTAAAATATGCTTATAACATGGATACTTTGTATATTCTTGCGTTCCCGTCACGTTCACAGGAAACGGGTCTCCCCCGTCACCGAAAGGTGTTATTTTGGGTATCGAGTATTAACCATGTATTCGGAGGCGTTTTGAGTATGGATTGTTATCCATGATTTGTGGTTTAATTATTAAACCATGTCCATGTTTTGAATATTTTGGATAATGGAGTTTTGTCTGCGTGTTCGGTATTTGAAAGGTAATTCTTACCCACGTTTCGAGTGAGTTTTGGGGTTTGAAGTTACATCTTGAAGAAATATTTTATTTTGGTGTCGTCATCACCTAAAATGCATGTTATTGGAAAAATGGTCGTTTTCATATTTTAAAATAAATCATTTTGGAAATCATGATTCAAGTTGCATTTTTCCGTTTAACGATTTTATGATCATGAGGAAAACTCTTGAACTCACTAGGCATTAAGCCTAACCCTTTTTATTTGTCGGCATGTGCAACAGGTTCGGTTGGGAATAGTCTTAGTGACTTCGTGAAGAGAGGAGGGCTAGTTGTGTGCTCAAGGAGTGCTTAGCTTGTTGAAGTCTTCCGCATATGTTTTGACAAAAGTGACTTATGTTTGGGGTTAAGTAACACCGAATCAGGTTTCAGTCCTTGTATAAGACTGGAGTTTTTGTTTTATGAGGTTAAATGTAGAATTTTATTTTGGAAGTGTATCAAGTTTTGATTTATAGGAAGAAGATTCATCTCTTGTTTGACGTAATATCGAAAAATTTAATTAGTTGCTCTTTCCAAATTGAGGGTGTTACATTTATACTCTGATTAAGCTTTTCCTTGATTGACCGGTCAGTGTCTTGCAACTGTCGCTCAAGTTCATCACACATTGCCTTGGCAGAATCACGACTTTCTACACGGTTGTAAACATCGTTTGGGATGGCCATGGTTAGCAAAATAAGTGCCTCTTCATCAATTTTGGCCTGATCTTTCTCCGCCTCAATGTAGTACTCGTATGGTTTTGGTACATATCTGACAAGAATTTCCAGAGATGTTACAGTAGCAGCTTGACCCGGTACTGTTACGACAGGATTTACTGGCCCTTCCAAAATAGATTTCATGAGTTCCCGGTTCTTATGATTTAAGAACTGAATCATCCTCCGCTTCTACTAAGGGTATTCTCCAACCGAGAGGACAGGTGGCTTAGACTAAGAACCCATACTCAAAAGATCTTTAGACATGATTATATTCTGAAATAAAGTAGCTCGAAATAATCGTTAGTCAGAAAATCAGAAATCCTGGCTTGAAAAACCAAACTTGAATTTTTTTTTTTAGAAAAAGTTCCAAAAATTTTCTAAGTATAGAATCCTCACAAAACTGAGCGAATTCTACACTTTTCGCACACACATACAGAATTCGCAAGCCTAAGGATACGAATTCTGACTTCTCGCACGCTAAGGGATGTGAAATCTTGCTTTACGCACGTAGAAGGAAGCGAGTTTCACACTTTTCGCACGTCAAGGTATGCGAAATCCTCACTTGTAAAGTTCAAAAACCCAAAGCTTTTCTCAGAAGAATAATGTATGAATCCTGGACTTGAACAATTTCCACAAGATCACTTTTCGCAGAAGAAAATTATACGATTTCCACCTTTAGAAAAATTTCAAAACTTCATCATGAGAAATCCTCAACTTTTCGCATGCAACTGAAAAGGAACATCAGCTTTTCGCATGAAGTGATGTGCGAATTCCTTAGCTTTTCGCACGATGAACCTTGTCAAAAGTTCCCTTAGCAATTCAAATCAAACGCTTTTTGCATCAAGACCTATGCGAATTCCCACTTTTCGTACAGTGCTTTGGGCGAAATCCTGATTTTTCCCACAAAGTGCTATGCGAAATATGTCCTTGATAACACCAAACTCAGTGAGCCAGGAGAGTTCTTCCTTAGATCATGCGAAAAGTACAGATCTTGCGAGTTCTTCAAGTTTTTGACTCCAAAACACTTTAATCACTCAAAATTTGATCCAAACCTTCAAATCCAACTTTGAAACTTTGATAATTTAACCACTATGATGTCTAGAACATATCCTCAACAACAACTTCACCAAGAATGAATCGAATCAATGATTTTGATTCTAATATAGTGCGTGAAAAGTCGAACACAAAAAAATTACAAATTCAAGAAATTGATACCAAATTATAGTGAATTAGTGCATATAATCTGAATGAAAAGTGTACTACTACAATAAAGGCATACAGTGCAATCAATAATTTGAAAATTACAACACAAAAACTCAAAAATCGATCTAATCACAGTTTGTGTGCGAGTTCTTCATTTTTTCGAACAAAAACTTTTGATTTCTGACAATCTGATTTGCTCTAATACCAAATGATGATCCCAAATTCAAGGTACTCAATCAATCACACACTAATATGTAGAAATCATGTTTATTGGTGAACAATTATTACAATGATTTCACTCTCAATACAGTAAGCCATATACCTATTTCACTCTCTAAGCTCTCTCTCTCTAGAAGTATATGTGCATGTTCTTGAATGTGTCTAGATACCTAATGATTACAAAACACAAAACCCTTATATACTTGGTCAAACAAGTTGACCTTACAACACAAAGACTTAAACCTAAGTCAAACACATTGACTTTGCAAGACTTTACAAACACAACTAATACAAAATTACGTTTTGACCCTTTTAATCTTGAATTCAACATTTAGTCTCAACATGATGTTTTAGAGGTGGGATGTTATGGCTTAGGGTGATAGGTAGTTGCGTTATTCAAATGCACTTGGTGGGTTAGAGTTGACCCAAAACATAATTTGGTAGATATCAAATATAAGTCTAGACTCGGGTCCATCGACCCATTCATTCTAGCATCACAAGCAGAACAAGTATACTATACTTTATATCCTTCGATGACAAATTATTTGAAAGATTGGTGGGAAGTTATCAAGACAAAGGCTTGTGGCATATATGAAGTGTCAGGCATGATTAACCATGTTGGAGAAAGTGAAATGTAAATGGAGAACATATCTTTAAAATCAACGAAAGGGTAACTCATATAAGGTCTACATTTGGAAACAAGCTCGATTCCGTTCGTCTTACCATATGGGAGTTAAAGGTACTCGATAATATTAATGAAAATGAATGTGGTGACGAATTGGATTATGATAGCAACGATGGGCCGGGAAATGAAGATAATGACGATGAACCAGAATTTGAAGACATAGATGATGATTCAGACGACAAAGATGAATTAATTTTATCTGATCATTCTTTTTATGAGTAGCTTATCTTCTATATGTTTATTTCATAATTAAATAGTTAGAATTTTTCAATACCGTTTTTCAAATATAATTTAATGTTCGTTTTTTTAGTCGATGTCGTCACGTCGTGTGTGTAGTGGTGGTAGAGGTCGGGGTAGAGGTAGCCATGTGTCTAGTAAGGGCAGCAGTTCCACTGGCAGGCATGGCAACCTGCGTGCTAATGACGTGGAGGAGTTTGCGGATGCTACCATGAAAACCTTTGGCCTCGAGGATCTCGATCAAGATCAGGAGCACAAGATGGAGGTCCCATGCTCGACTGGTTCAGGGTCGACGAACCATTCGATGACGACACCGTGTAAACCGAGTCAGCGACCGCGTCAATCTGGGAGGCCGCGGGTAATTGGGTATGGTATAAGGCTTTATATTGCATAATAAAATAATGTCTTTTGTGTTATATATTTTTTTTATTGCGCATGTATATAGATCCCCATGTCAGCAAGGAGATCACATCTATATTCAGATCTTCGTTTCATGGTGCATGGTATCGCTGGAGGGAGGTCCCCCAAGCTGACCGCGACTTGATGTTCCAATGCTTTCAGGTTGGTGTACATGAATCCCTTTTAAAGTAGTTGTACATATCAAATTATTCTTTTTAGCTTAACACAAATCTGGTGTATGTAAGGTAAGTTCCAGTGGGACCTAGAGCATGATGATACGGTTCTTGAGGCATGGACCCGTGCCATGCAGATTAGGTACTCAGATTGGATGAAGGGTGTAGGTGAATCAGACGCAGCAGGGGCCTATCAAATTGGCGGGAGGAGTGGTACTGTGAGGACTTCACACGTCTTAGAGCACACCACCCTTCCTGGATCCCAGAGAGCTTTTGGCTCCAGATGATTGATAAAGTTTGTATACTTATTGTGAGCTTTGTGTATTGTTGTGTGTTTTGTAATGACTTATGCTTTATATTTTAACAGGTGTGGGATATCGAACGTTAAAGACTCTAGTTTGGGGCTGCTAAGGCCAATCGGAGGACCAAGTTTGAAGGGGTGTTATTCAGGCATACCAGGAGATCGATTAGTGTTGCACATCATTGACACTAGATGGTAAATATACAGTTTTTTTTAATATGTAATTTGATTTGTATGTTTACTAATTTAACTAATTATCTATTGTAGGCATAGATATTGGGCCGCGATCCAACTAGTTCTAAGGTGTATGAGTGAATCCACTGCTCGAATTGGAAGATCGTTCTGGGTTCGTCCATCCCGCCTATTGATCCTCCTCATTACGTTTACCCCAAAGCGGCTAGAGTGGCGGTAAGTTGTCTAAAACCATTAGTTTGTTTTATAGAATCATTTGGTAGGTTTGAAGTAATATATTTTAATAAACATAGTGATGCTATTAGTTTTGCCACTATTGGGCAACCCAAATGTTAAGTGTTAGAACATAAAATGTTCTAAGTATTAGAAGTTTTGTAAAGTTATCATTATTATATTTTGGGCCTTGTACATTGGGTTTGAGCTTAATTGTTAACAAGAGTGATGAGGGTATAAATAGGAGTTACTTTGTATTGTTGTTAGTAAGATTCATTCACAATGTAGCCTGTACGTGAACTAAGTGTTTCTAGAGAGAGAAACATTTGACTCTCTCTAGATTGTGTCAATAAACAATCAATTCCTCCCCAATCCTCTTGTTCATCAAATTACATTGATTTAATTGTGATCAGTAGAATAACAAGTGGTATCAGAGCCTAATCGAAGAAATTATTCTTCGAAACGATCGAGATTGCAATTTTTCAATGGAACAGTGACTTACGCATGAACAGTATTCTAGGATTTTTTTTTATTTGTTCGATTTGATGCTGAATTGGACGAGCTATGATGTTAAATTGACTCTATGCTCATAGTCGAATCATAGAGAGTCAATTACAAGCTTAAATTTCAACAGATGTGGAAAATTGATCGAATTTGAGGATTTTAGTTCGAAAATCAATTGTTCACTGTGTGATGATCTAATTATGTCTTAGAGTGGTTATTGTTGAAGATCAACAACTACAAAGTTGCTCAGAAGTGATTTTCAAACCTGCTCACAAAGTTTCATCTCAAAATTCAAAGTATTGAAGGAGAATTTGAAGATTTTTTGAAGTTTAAGTCGACAATATTCCCAAGATCCACAAAATTCGCATGATATTGAAGATAAACCAAGATCAACCAAATCTTAGAGAGAGAAAGTAGAGAGAGAGTTGTGCGCCAAATGTATGATGATTCAAAATGCAATCCAAAGTTCTTACAAAGACAAAGCCACAAGGGACTTAAATACCCCTTGGCTAAGTAAACAAGATAAAGTCAAACTAAGCACACTTAGACACAAGGTATAAATACATTGATTACTACTAAAAATAGATTTAACAATCTCCCCCTTAGTAATCAATGGCGCTCTTCTCTTTGATGAAGTCGATTTAGCCCAAGCAAAACTTCTAAGCGTCTTAGGGTTGAACGAAAAATCAACCTCTCATCAATAGTATTCAATGTCTTCTTGAGAAGTTGAATCTCATCATTCTCGAGCTTGAAAGCATTTCTTCTTGATTCCAAAAATCTTCTTACAGCTACTTTCAGACGATTCTCCAATTGTATCTTGATCACCTTCAAAGTTCCACCAGAGTAATGATTGATCTCTTCAAATCTTAGGAAGCAGTTTTGACCAGAAGCATTCCTGTAAATAACTCCATATGGATTCTGAATAATGGTGAATAGAGAATATGAATCTATGTTCGACAAGCTATGATCGGGTCTTTGAAGATTCACCACAGGCTGAAAGCTTTCAGCAGCCATCTGAAAGTCAAAAACTCTGTAAAATCTGATTTGGCGCCGAATAAATCTTTTAATCGCAAATAAGGCTTGAGAGACATCTTTTGATCTATAGAAAAGATTCCTGAAATGATTGTACAGAAACTCAACGTCATCAATAGATAGATCATTAAAATCAGCCTCCGAGAAAGTGTATAAGATGCAATCTCTTCTTTCCACTTCAAATACCGGATACCATATATGAACAAACTTCTTTATCGAAACACTGATAACCCGTACTATTAGATGAGGAGAAGAAACGAGACGCTTTCCACGGCGTTGGCATTTGATGAACATCAAGTATTCATACTGAAAATCAGCTGACTCCTTTTCAACACCAAGAATGGCATGTATGTTGATCTGTCTTCTTCTAGAAACGAAAATGTTGCTTTGAGAGTCCTCTAGAAAAGCAGATCTTAGTCTTGAAGCCATATGCCTTTCTTGTAAACTTCGTTGTCTCTGCTGTCTAGTCAAAGTTGGACCTTCTTCTAAGATAGACGAAGGGATCACAAGATCAGAAGAAGGAATATCAGCTTGAGCTCTGGACGACTGAACAACTTCAAATTTACTTGAGGGAGCAGTGGTAGTCGGAGCTTGAACAACAACAGAACTAGAAATGACTGGAGTAGCTTCAGAAATGTCATCTTGTGAAGGTAAGTCTCCATACAAAGTGTCTGTTATTTCTTCATCCTTTGCATCGAGAGAGAAAACATTTTATTCAGTATAAGACAATTATATCATCCCAGTCTTCTTCCTTCACTTTGCAGAGCTTCTCATATCTTATATCATCATCATCATCATCAGAGTTGATCTCTATGAAGTTAGCAAAGAAAGATCTCATGTCATTCGCAGCTTCAGAATCGTCTAATACCATTGACTTTGGTGCAGAATCTGGATCAACATATACAACTATCTGCATGTTATTCTCAATATTTTGTTCAGAAATGTTCAAAACATTAGACATAGAAGACAAATCAACACTATCAATCAAAATGTTCACAAGATTTTCAACACAACAATCTTGAACATTATCAGCATTCTTTTCTCTGTCAGCATCCTCAGATTGACTTTGATCTTCCGTAGCTGAAGAACTCTCCACCCTCTGTCTCTTTGACATCTCCCCCTCATGACCTTTGTTATTCCCAGATTCAAGTTCTAATTGCTACACACAAGCAAGATGAGAATTTCAAATCCATATGTCATTGATGAAATTCAAATTACAAACTTTCTCATTTTCTCTCACTACATTCACTCTCTTTCTCTCTAGAATGATATTCTAATCTACTCTTCTCTGATTCGTTCTCTCTCAATCACACACTAAAATTCACACACTTACTTACTTGCTTACAAGGGAAACAAGGTATTTATATCGAAGACATACAAAGAAACAAAACAAAAACAAATGTTGACTTTGACTTTATTACAAAGACTTTGACTTTCAGTGAGAGTTGACTTTTCCAGCTTTGAGTTCTTGAACTTTTGTCTTCAATGTTTATGATCTTGAATCCAACAAATCTGTGCTCTAACAATCTCCCCCTTTGGATCAAGATCATTACTAAAAGATTTAGCAATGCAATCTTCTCTATTTAAGCTCGATTGAAATAACTCCCCCTTTGATCAACCTTTATCTTCTCTTGTAATCTCCCTTTTGATACAAACATGATTTACAATCTCCCCCTTAACACTATGAAATTCCTCTTTGATAATCTCAGAAAAATTCTCTCCCAAAGATGGTAGAAACAATCTTCAATAATCTTTTCAGAACTATCACAATACTCTTTCAAACTTCAGAAAGAAATTATCTTCAGATTTAGCACGACTTGCTTCAGCAAATAATCTTCAAAGTCTTTCAGTTCAATCAAATCTTGAACATCTCTCCCATATCTTGAATTAAACTTTCCTTTTCAAACATCTCTTGAAACAAATACTTGTAATGGACATTTCTTCAAACTTTATCTTCTCCCCCTTTTTGATGATTAGAGCATCAATATCATCAAAACTTTCACCAAGAAATGTCTTTGAAATCTTTCTAACCACTGATCTTTCAAGCTGAGCCTCTAATTCAATGATCCATAACCAAGTATTCATCTAGATCTTTGCAAATCCAGACAAAATATGAATGTAACGCCTGAATCAAGAAATGAATCAGTTAATATGCCTGTCAGTAACACAAAGTCACTGTGTGTAACAAATACACAATATAAAGGAGCTTTTTGATGTTCACTCCCCCAGGGATTCCATCCAATCATCGAAATACCACAAAGGAAATTTCTATGAATGTTATGACAAAGAAACAAATTCTTTGTGTGTTTGTGCAAGTGTAGAAAGAATTAAGCACGAAATATTGCTTTTTAAGGCTCAACATAGTGTAAACCACTGAGACAACAGTAGATAAACACAGACTCAATGTGCATGATTGAAGTGAGAAGGTGGGGCAGACTTCCTTCTTTTTCAATATCCAGATTTTCCAAATGAAAATCAGATAGATTATGTGTTGCGTCCCCAGAAAAATATGAAACATTTTCTTTTTGAGAAGACAATGAGTAGCTGGTAGGGTTTAGTCAAGAGTTGGCATGGGCTAGTTGCCTGTTTCAATAATGTGCACGAAAGAATCGTGAAGCATTAGTAATGTGGCTGCCCGACTCAGAAAGTATTTGGTGCAGAGTTTGATATTCTTTTACTCTGATCTCACACCCTCTTTCTTTTAATCATTAAGCTCACTACTAACCAAACTCTCTTTTCCATTTTACCTCAACACACAACCCACACTCATTTCTTTTAGACTCCTCACACTCAATCACTAAAGGATTAACTTCTTGGGTAGAAATCACTGGTTAACGTGATTCCATAGAAGTTTAGTTAATTCCTAGCACAAAGAACCCATATTATCCTAGAAAGCATATGTTGCTCAGATGATTTAACTTTATCAGTTAAAGCTCATATACAAATGTCATACAAATGTATGCTCATAAAATATAATCATGAAGATTTGAGCATTTGAAAACGTTGAAGTATTTTCAAACAAGTATATTGAATGAATGAACATGAATGCAAAAGACTTGTTTGAAAATCTGACATTGTATGAAAAATGATCAAAAATGATATGATATATCAATTTAGGATTATGGTCAAGAATAATGGATATAGTCTATATGAAACAAAAATATAGACAATCTTGAACTAAACGCTTCGAAATGAAATGACGCTCAATATACATTGAAGTACAAGCGAGGTGTCTTACCATCGAAAATATGTTTCAATATGAGACATGGTAAGAACAATTTGAACAAGAAATGAAACCGGTGTGTGTGAATACTTGAAAGTATATGAAAAGACAATACACAAGTATTTATCTTTGGGAACACACGGTTTGTTAAACATTGAAGCTCAAAAATAAAAATGAAAACATTTAAAATCACACTTCCAATTCATGAAAACCGTTTGAGAATCCGGAAGTGATTTGAACATTTCAGAACATGTTTTCTATATCTGAAAGTTGTCCTTCTTTCAGATACATTTGAGATTAAGAAAAGAAATTTACCGTTTCGTGCAATCTTAAATCTCACGAAGTCAAGCTGAAGTCATTAAGATATGATCTTGTCAGCTTCTCTCAGTCTACATAAGTCTCAAAGTCTAGTAAAAAAAACTTTTATTCACAAAAATTTATTCAAAATTAAAAGACATAAAGCAGTAAAACGATTAAAGTACGAGTTCTGATCTGAAATAATCAGAAATCATAATCCTTTTACTTCCCCTGAAATTATGCATCTAAAATATGTCAGTTATAAAGCACATTATAAAGATCTACAACTTCTTTTGGAATGTAGTTCGTCATATCTATCGGATGCAAAAATTTCAGAAAAATATGTACTCCCCCTTGAAGGTTGATATCCTCGTTGGAGTATCGGAGTACAATCTCTTATATCAGCCCGGGAGTATCTTTCTTTAAGCATTGAAGTCCGGGTCCTGAACTGTAGTATTCAGAAGCCACACTACGTTGAAGTACGGGTTCTAAGCAGATTTACTTAGAAGCCTTTGTTCTATTACTCCCCCTTGACTTGAGGTGCCTGCAACACATAATCACTTTTCGACTTTGGTACCCACTAGTATTTGGGTCCATAATTGTTAGTTGCAGTTCTTACGGGAGTAACTGAATAAGAACCATACCAGTAATGATCACTTGTTTTGTGAACATGATCATGTGTACAGCAATAAGAACAGTAATATTTTTTACCTGATATCCTGACTAAGTGATCTCTCGTGTATATATAATCAGGTTTACATTTCAGCACATTGTTCTTCTTGGCTTTAGTCTCACGTACACATGTTTTACCTTTCAGGTCATCTTTCTTTCCATCTTTCTTCTCTTCTTCAATTGGTTTCACTCACCATACCAGTTTCTCTTCTTTATATCTCCTTCTTCTCCTGTGTGTACCTGAACCATCTATTTTCCAATCATAGAAAATGTTAGTTGTATGAATCTGATCAGAAGATTTAACTGACCTTTTGGAAGAAACAGTCTTATGAAATGAGCATGCAACTGTCTTGAATGAGCATTGCGAATCAGCTGAATCATCTCTAGGTGTGTGGATAATTGACTCTGGAGTCTTAAACTCAGTTATCACCACCATCTTAGAAATAACTTTCTCAAGCTGTTTTATCTTTGAAGAATAACTATCTCTTTCTTCAATGAGTAGGTCAATCTTCGTCTTGAACTCAGACTTCGCTTTTTGCTCTTTCAATGCATTTGTAGATAGCTCAGATAGCTTTGCAATTAATTTCCTTATCTCCTCCTCAAAAATACTTCTTTCATCTTCAAAACCCTTCTCAGCATCCTTTCTTCCAACTAATATCTCCTTAAAGAATCCAACATTCTTTTGCTCAATAGCCTTCTTTTCCTTGGCAAATTTGTCTCTTTCTAAAATGATCACTTTCTCGAAATCAGAAATCTGTTGAGAAAGCTTAGAACATTTAAGCTCAATCACCTTCTTCTCTTCACAACTCTGCCTGGAAAGCTCTGAGAACTTCTTTTCAAAATCATCTTTGTCCTTAGCCATTTTTATCTCCAATTCTGATATTTTCTTCTTAAGCTCAGAGTTCTCAGTTATCAGACTCTGTTCCTTGTCTTCAATGCCTTCACCATTTATGACAAAAGGAGAATGATCTGGAAGTGGAGTATTGAAATCAAACATATCAATTTCCTCTATACTCTCCGCATCAGAATTTAGAAAATCATTTGAAGACTCAAATAAGTCATCAAAGTTATCAGTCGAAGTTTGAGGTGCCTTCGAAACTTTAGGACACATTATAGATTTCTTTTGAACAATCGTGTTCTTTATGACAATAGAAAACACACTTTTGTCAATGTCGGCCAAAATTCTTTCATCAGATAAAACATTTTCAAGCTCAACTATTTTGCTTTCTAAAATGAGTGGAGGAACATAAATTTTTGCAGTTGAAGGATTTACGTCCATCTCAGAAATAGAATATGTAGCAAAATAATCGTTTGAAAGAACTTTAGGTGTGTCAGAAAGATAACTATCATTCAGCTTTTCATAGCGAAATGGAAGTTGCATTTTCTTTAAATTCTTTCTATTGTCATCTTCTCTTGCCTCAACTTCTTCTGATGCTTTGGTAACAAATTTGGGTTTTAAATGAGGATGATAAGCAGCCGCAACAAGATAATCAAAGTTATATAACCCTGGTTGCTTTCTGATGGCTTTCCTTAAGTAATGGGGGTTATCATAACCAAGTCCCCATTTCTGTTTAAGATCAGACTCTTCAATGGGTGTATTTAGAAAAATGGTATGATCTGTTTGACCAATCACATGAAGTTTAGCTTCCAAATCATTTATTTTTTTCGTTAGACTCTCGTTCTCAACCTGCAATTTATAAACGTTTAGTACAGATTTTTTCTTTTCTAAATCAGACTTTGAAAATTTAGATTCAACATCAAAAATCTTCTTTTCAAAACAATCTTTTTCATGTTTAAAAACTGAAGCAGATAATCAATCTGATCTTTGTTTTCAATTATAGTCTTATTAAGCTCAAAGATCTTCTCATTTCTTCTAGTAACTCTGTCCTTTTCCTTTACCAATTTATCTTGAAGATCTTCAACTTTAACCATCATAGCTTCCATTGTAGTCATGAAATCATTTACAGTGAAATCCTTTAACTCTTCTGCTGAAAAACTCATCTTGAATTATCTGTTACAAAAAGAACTTGAACTTGATCGTTAATCCAAATGAAATCTCAAAAATACAGAAAAACTTGAAATAAAAATTCAGAGATTTTGAACACAAAAAGAACTATGTCCCCCTCCGCAAATCACTCGCAGAAGCTCAAACTCGCAAAACACTATTTTCTGAGAAACTCGCAGGCTTAAACTTGCGTGTTTTAATAAACTCGCTAGTTGCTGAAACTCGCTAATCGTTGAAACTCGCAAGATACTGTTCTCGATGAAACTCGCTAATGCCTAAACACGCAAGTAACTATTCACATTGAAACGCGCTAAAAGAGACGTGCGCGTTCCCAAAACTCGCAAGTCAAATGAACTCGCAGATCATTGTTCCGCTGGAACTCGCACGCTTAGACTTGCGCATTTGTAGAACTCGCTAATAACGCCTTGCGCGTTTGAGACCTAAACTTCAACTTCCTTCGACTTGCGCGTTCTTCCTGATGAACTTGCGCGTTTCGTAGATCTTGCGCGTTCTTCAGTCTGTCGAACAAAAACTTGATTTTTCCATCAGATTTCGATCAAACCTTGTCCAATTGACTTGAAAAATTGTAGGGATGCTCGATTTCAATATTCTAACAGATTACAATTCACGAATTACAGAATCAAACACTCAAAAATATAATTTGATCTATAAAACAGTGGTCAAGAACTCGTGACATAAAACTCAATAAAATCCAAAATTACAAATCTATTACAGTGCAATACTGAAATTAAACCATACATACTCGATCGAAATCACTAATCACACAAAACCTGATCGATTACAACTTTTAAAACACACTAAAACTCAGAAATCAATCTGGACTTTGATGAACACAGTGTCAAACATTTCTTGATCTGATTTCATAGTTGGATCTTCTCTTATACCAATTGTTATTCCCAGATTCAAGATCTAATTGCTACACACAATCAAGATGAGAATTTCAAATCCATATGTCATTGATGAAATTCAAATTACAAACTTTCTCACTTTCTCTCACTACATTCACTCTCTCTCTCTAGAATGATATTCTAATCTCCTCTTCTCTGATTCGTTCTCTCTCAATCACACACTAAAATTCACACACTTACTTACTTGCTTACAAGGGAAACAAGGTATTTATATCCAAGACATACAAAGAAACAAAACAAAAACAAATGTTGACTTTGACTTTATTACAAAGACTTTGACTTTCAGTGAGAGTTGACTTTCCCAGCTTTGACTTCTTGAACTTTTGTCTTCAATCTTTATGATCTTGAATCCAACAAATCTGTGCTCTAACAACCTTGATGATCAGTATCATCTTGGTCATGTCTCCTTTTATGAGACAGGCCTGCTTCAGTTCTGCAACTCTGTTTATGAAGATCAAACCTGTTAGATAGATTAGATAAGGCTTGAGTCATGAGAGATAGAACTTCTTTGATATCAGAAAAATTTGTCCGAGATTCAGATCTGAAAGAAGTGAACTCCTCATACAAAGCAGATATTATGTCAGATGCAGAAGAAGAAGCTGTAGGCGGAGTCGACTGGAAATTCCTTAGCAGAGATATCAAGTCTTTATGCTGTTGATCTGGCGGCGATATAGAAATGAGACGAGCATATAATAGATCAGATAATTCAGAAGTCGGAAGATCTTGAACTTGAGTGCGTGAAAAAACTGGAGGAACTGGAGTTGATGTAGATAAGCCAGCTGACTGAGTAAATGGTGGAGGAAGAGGAATAGAGACAATCGTTGGAGCAGTAGTAGAAACGGTTAACGATTCACGAATGACAACTCCAGATGGTCGTCTGAACGGAATCTCCGGCGGAATCATATTAGCATCAATCTCTACCATCTTACCCTTGAAAAGAGTCTTTAACTTCTGAACTTGTGCCTCTTTCTCTGTATCAAAACGATCAGTCATTTGACAAATGACTTCATTCAAAGTCATAAAATTTTCAGTTGGATCTCTAGTTTGAACAGAAGAAGGCTCGATAACTGAAGTGAGTGTAGCCGGAGAATGAATATCATAGAGAGAAGTTTATGTACCTTGACCCTGTAGCTGAGCTGTAGCATTAGCAAAAGCTAAGTCTAATTCATCAACTTGTATGTCAGCAACTACAGTATTAATAGGTACAGATTCTTCGTCAGACATAACAACTACCGGTTCATTCAAATATGGTGCTCTAATCTCCCTTTCTAAAGCATGAATAGCAAGTTGATCACTATCTCCATCATTACCATCATCAGCACTGTCATCATCATTATGTTCAACATCAGCAGGCTCATTATCAATATCAGCATTGTCAATTCCAGCAAGTACATCACCAATCTGTTGATCCGCAACATCTGCTTCAACTGCTTGTTCAGCTTGATCATCATGAGAAGGTTCAGCTTGATCTGCTTCCAAAGAAAAATCATTCTCCATGCAATATTGAATAATTCTGTCATCAGACGGATCAACATAATTTGCAATAAGTGCAAGAGGAATCGGCATTGAGTACTCAAAAGTCTTCTTTTGTTTCTGAATGAAAGTCATTTCAATATCCCCAACTTGATTCCAAGAAAAACGTCGAGGAATATCAGGGTTACTTCTTAGCATACTCCGAACAATGAGCTTCATGTACCGAATAAAAGGAATAAACTTTCGCTTCTTATGAGTCATTTTGTCTTGTACTCTCTCAGAAAGCTCAGTCCAGAAAATGTAAGTGTAGTCGACATGCAAGTCATAGACAACTGCATGGAACAATCTGAGATAATGTAGACTAGCATTGTCTATTCCTGAATGTTTGGATGTGAGACACCTGTTGAGTACGGAGAACAATGCATACCAAACCGGTGGAAGGTTGGATTTGTCAAACTGACTCACTTTATCTAAAACACCAATATAGCCCAAATTGCGAATACCCTCTAGAACATCTGATTCTGAAGGAAAGTTGTCATAGGAAGTTTGACCTGGTCGGGAATTAGGTTCAGGAAGCTCCAGAATCAGTCGAAGTCATTTATAGGAGAGAAAAGAATCAAACTGATCGATCTGCAAGTCGAAGCGATGAGGATGGACCCGCTCATTCTTAAATATAGTATTCCAAGCCTGTTGAAGATACACCTCAGGAACATCGGCACAGGAAGTAAGAGCCGGAGCAAGAGGATGTCTTTTGAGAATGGATCGAATGACTGGATGAATCTTGATCTTGTCAAAATCCGCATAATAATTGTTTGGCTTGTATGGCAAAACATAGAGCAGAGTGGGAAACACGTCATTCGGTGTTCGCCGTTGAGCAGAAAGATTTGCCCCAGTAGAAGGTACAGACGGCATAGGCGTCTCGCGGGATGCATGATCAGATGGATTATAGAATTCATCTTGAAGCACATTCTCATCTTGAATCATTGGATCAGTGATGTTTTGAGAAGCCATTATAGAACCTAGAAAACAGAAACGATGAGTATTAACCTTGGAAAAATAGAAGAGAAATGAAAAAAATTTCTAAGTCATGTTTGCGCTACAAGTTATAGGCGCAAACCTAGTTTTGCTCTATGTACTGGTGACGCAAATTAATGTTTGCGTTTCTAGTGCATGGCGCAAAACTAAGTTTGCGCGAAGCACTTGTGAAGCAAATGTGACTTGGAAAATTTTTTCACAAACTTTAAAAACACAACAGAGGTTTGCGCAAGACTAAGGTAGCGCAAAAATAACTTTGTGTGACCAACGGGTAGCGCAAAATTAACTTTGCGTGACCAACTGGTAGCGCAAAATTAACTTTGCGTGACCAATGTGTAGCGCAAAAGATACTTGTCGCTAATATCAAAACACGCAAAAACCCTAGAAACCTTGACCTTTGCGCGAGTTCATCTGTGTTTTTCAAAAATTTCAAGGAAATCGATTTTAAAACAAAATGATTGTTCGAAACATATATATGTACTAAACGAAGCATATTTCAACCAAGCTAGTACATATTAAAATCATTTTACAACAAAAACTTGAAAATTTTGAAAAATACAGATGAACAGTCGCAAACTTTAAAACTCAAAATCGAAGAAATATACATCGAGATGAGATAAAAAATCACATACCTGATGGTCGAAAAAAGTAACTAAGAACAACCCAAAAGAAGATTTGAACAGATATTAACACACTATGAGAAATCAACGACGAACTCACAGTGCGAAATGGAAGACTTCGCACACTGTGAAAAATCGCACACAGTACATCAAAATGAACAATGTAACTATGGAAACAACTTGAATCAAATACGAAAAGAAATAGAAAACATATCTGAATCGATTGAATGAACTGAGATTGAAGAAATAAAATCGACACAGAGAGGGAAAATCAATAGTCAGGGTTCAAATAAGATGAAAAAGAGTGTGGAAAAGCAAAAGAAATAGAACTCGTGCTATTTATACAAAACAAAATAGAACTCGTGCTATTTATACAAAAAAATAGAAAAATAACATTTTAAAAAAAATGAAAGATTGCACATAGAAATGATATTTTCATCTTGAAAGCTCTTTTACTCCCCCTGATCACGTTATTCACTCCCCCTCAAAAACAGAAGATTGTCAAATACTCATTCAGATTGTCTCTCCCCCTCGAAATATGCACAAACCAATTTACAAAAATATGGATACACAAACATAGAGACATCAATGTAAAAAGAAAATTATACTGAATATAAATTTTGAAACAACTGAACATATAAAATTTTAAACACTAAACAAATTAAATTCTACTTAGTAAAATATCACAGATTTATCAATCAATTGAAATCAAGTATGTGTTGTTAGATTGTTATTCCCTGTTTCTAGTTTCTAATCACAAACAATTAATGAACAAACAAATTTCAATCAAATTACCTGTTTGATTTCAATCTCAAATTTCAAGATTACAATCTTTCTCTCTATAGAACTCTCTCTCTCTCTCTCTAACGTATTCTCTCTCTCAATCAAATTACTACACTTAGTTAACTAACTCTTACTTACAAAGAAAATAAGGTATTTATACCCACAACTAAAATACAAGGAAACTAAATTACTAAAATATAAATACAAAGACTTTGACTTTTATTACAAAAGAACTTTGACTTTCACACGAGAGTTGACTTTTTCATCTTTGACTTCTTGAACTTTGACCTTCAGTCTTCTTGATCTTGTATCCAACAGATTTATGCTCTAACAATCTCCCCCTTTGGATTCAAGATCATTATTGAAAGATCTAGCAATTCAGTCTTCACTTTTAAGCTCTGTCAGTACAATCTCCTATTTTCCTTTGACGATATTCTTTCCAAAACTGTCTTCAAACGATTAACAATCTCCCCAAAACTTTCACAAGATACTTTCAGACTTTGGAAAGAAATTATCTTCAGAATCAGCTCGGATTGCTTTAGCAAATAATCTTCAAAGAAAATTTCCTCAAAAATCAGCATATCTTCAGAAATTCTTTGATCTTCTTCAAATCTTTACTTTGAATCATCTCCCAAAACTTTAAATCTTTAACATTTCTTGATACCATCTCCCCTTTTTTGATGAAATGAGCATCAATATCATCAAAACTTTCAGTAAGAAATGTCTGTATCCAGTCTAACCACTGATCTGTTTACGAGCCTCTGATTCTTTGGCAACTCGAACAATGTATTCATCCAGATCTTTTCAAATCTAGACAAAATAAGAATGTATAACACCTGAATCAACAAATGAATCAGTTAAAATGCCTGTCAGTAACACAAAGTCACTGTGTGTAACGAATACACAATATAAAGGAGCTTTTTGATGTTCACTCCCCCAGGGCTTCCATCCAATCATCAAAACACCACAAAGGCAATTTCTATGAATGTTTTGACAAAGAAACGAATTCCTTGTGTGTTCGTGCAAGTGTAGAAAGAATTAAGCACGAATGATTGCTTTTAATAAGGCTCAACATTGTGTAAACCACTGAGACAACAGTAGTATAAACACAGACTCAATGTGCATGATTGAAGTGCGAAGGTGGGGAAGACTTCCTTCTTTTTCAATATCCAGATTTTCCAAATGAAAACCAGATAGATTATATGTTGCGTCCCCTTGAAAATGTGAAACATTTTCTTTTTGAGAAGAAAATGAGTAGCTGGTGGGGTTTAGTCAAGAGTTGGCATGGGCTAGTTGCCTGTTTCAATAACGTTCACCAAAGAATTGTGGAACATTAGTAATGTGGCTGCCCGACTCAGAAAGTATTTGGTGCAGAGTTTGATATTCTTTTACTTTGATCTCACACTCTCTTTCTTTTTAATCATTAAGCTCACTATTAACCAAACTCTCTTTTCCATTTTACCTCATCACACCCACACTCATTTCTTTTAGACTCCTCACACTCAATCACTATTGGATTAACTTCTTGGGTAGGAAACACTGGTTAACGTGAATCCATAGAAGTTCATTTAAGTCCTAGCACAAAGAACCCATATATGATCCTAAAAGAACGTGTTGCTCATAATGATTTAACTTTAGCAATTAAAGCTCATATACAAATGTCAGACGAATGTATGCTCATAAAATATAATCATGAAGATTTGAGCATTTTTAGACATTGAAGTATTTTCAAACAAGTATATGAAATGAATGAATATGAATGCAAAAGACTTGTTTGAAAATCTGACATTTGATGAAAATGATCAGAAATGAAATGATATATCAATTAAGGCTTATGGTCAAGAATAATGAATATTGTCTATTCAAAACAAAAATATAGACATTCTTGAACTAAACGCTTCGAAATGAAATGACACTCAATATACATTGAAATACAAGCGGGGTGTCTTACCATCGAAAATATGTTTCAATATGAGACATGGTAAGAACAATGTGAACAAAAAGTCAAACCGGTGTGTGTGAATACTTAAAAGTATAAAGAAAACATAAACATAAACATGTTGAAAACATAATATCTGGCCTAGTTGAAGTAAGATACATTAACGATCCTATCATACCTCTATAAGTTCTAACATCAACACTTTTACCCGAAGGATCAGTGCTAATTTTAGTACCTGGTGCCATCGGAGTTCCAATTGGTTTACAATTTTCCATTTTGTACTTCCGAAGAATATCCAAAATGTACTTAGATTGGTTAATGAAAATCCCCGTTGAAAATTGTTTAACTTGTAATCCGAGAAAGAAATTCATCTCTCCCATCATACTCATTTGAAAACGTGACACCATGACGTTAGAAAAGTTTTTGCAATATTTAGGATTAGTAGAGCCAAATATTATATCATCAACATATATTTGAATAAGGATGATATCGGCTTTTTTCTTTTTGATGAACAAAGTGGTATCAACTTTACCTTTGGAAAAACCTGATTTGACCAAGAATTTTGATAGAACATCATACCATGCTCGAGGGGCTTGTTTTAAACCATATAGGGCTTTATCCAGGATGTAGACATGATCTGGCTTATTTGGATTCACGAACCCTTCTGGTTGAGACACGTAGACTTCCTCCTTAAGAATGCCATTCAAAAAGGCCGTTTTCACATCCATCTGATAGACTGTGAAATTCTAATGAGCTGCGTAGGCTAGAAACATGCGGATTGCCTCTATACGCGCTACTGGAGCATACGTATCATCGTAGTATATGCCTTCCTCTTGCCGGTAACCTTTGACAACAAGTCTAGCTTTGTTCCTTATGACGATACCATCTTCATCCTGCTTGTTTTTGAATACCCATTTAGTGTCAATCACGGATTTACCTTCCGGTTTTGGAACTAATTTCCAGACCTTCAGGGCTTCAAACTGATTTAATTCTTCTTGCATAGCAGATACCCAATCCGAATCAGCTAAAGCCTCTGATACACGTGTGGGCTCTATCTTGTTGAGGAATGAGTCATGCAGACACTAGTTTAAGGTTGCTGACCTAGTTTGCACAGGCTTGTTAAGATCTCCAATTACTTGGTGTAAAGGGTGCTCTTTGGTCCAGCGATGCTCATGAGGGAGTGGATTAGATACTGATTGAACATGATCATCATCTTGAAATCCACTATCAGGCTCTTCAGTTTGAATAGTTGAAGGGGGGTTTGCAGTTGAAGGTTCAGGTGCAGAAGCATCAGTTGGAACAACAGACTCTAGTTGTTGAGTAGATAGTATATCACACCCAACTAATATAGTTGCTTCTGGCTCGATAGTTACTTGTATATCTTCAACTGTAGGAGTATTCAATGGAATATGAGTTTTTGACTGAACGGGGGATACAAGTTCAGTTATAACTTCTGAAATGACTGGATGATTGCAACTTGTGTCTTCAGACCTGTCAGTCACAACAGATTTAGATACATTAGATCCTAGAAACTCATCATAAAAGAATTCAAATAACAAATCTAAATCAGATAAATATGAAAGTGAAGTAGAAGCGTTATCCGAATTGTTCTTTGTAGAAATAGGTTCTGGACTGATCTGTCCAGAAGCTAATACTCCAGTGATAACGGGTTCTGAACTGAGTTGTTCAGAATCCATTTCTTCATCGAATGTTACATTAACGCTCTCGACGACTGTCTTTGACTTCTTCAAATAAACACGATATGCTGTCGATGTTGAAGAATAACCAATGAAGATACCCTCATCCGCCTTAGCACTAAATTTATTCAGACTCTCCCTGTCATTAAGTATGAAACACTTACACCCAAATACGTGAAAATACTTGATTGTCGGTGTTCTGTTGTTGATCAGCTCATATGGAGTCTTTTGAAAACGTCAGTGTATTATGGACCGGTTTTGAGTATGACATGCAGTCGACACAGCTTCTGCCCACAAAAATAGAGGTAGATCGGATTGGCTAAGCATAGTACGAGCGGCCTCGACTAGCGTCCGATTTCGCCTTTCAACTAATCCATTTTGTTCAGGCGTACGAGCAGCAGAGTACTGATGTGATATCCCGACCGATTCGAGATATTCTTCAACGATCTTGTTTTTGAACTCTGTGTCGTTGTCTGTTCGAAGAAACTTGACGTGTCTTTGCATATTCACTTGGGTCGTCTTTAAGAAAGTAATGAGAACTTCGGGCGTCTCATCTTTTGATCGAAGAAATTTGACCCATGTGTATCTTGAGTAATCGTCCACAATAACCAACACATATTTCTTTCCACCCAAACTTTGAGTTCTCATTGGACCACACAAATCCATATGTAACAATTCTAACGGAGAACTAGTGCTTGGTTCAGGCTTCGGTTTGTGCAGAGCTCTCTTCATCTTATCCTTCTCACATGCAGCACATAAGTGTTCTTTCTCATATCTCAGTTCAGGAAGTCCTTTTACCAACTTATCTTTGACCAGCTTGTTGATATAACGAAAATTCAGATGTGATAGTCGTCGGTGCCAAAGCCAACTTTGTTGCATCGACGCTTTTGATAATAATCAAACATGACTGTCATTCTGAACTTTTGAAAGATTGATGGTGTAGAGATTTGTCTTTCGCTTGCCAACTAAGAGTTATGTGCCGTCTTCAGAACGAACCGAACATCTCTTAGCTTTGAAGTTGACCTCTAACCCTTTGTCGCAGAATTTACCGATGCTAAACAAGTTGTGCCCTAAACCTTCGACATAACTCACCTTCTTAATCGTTATGTTGTCTTGAATGATGTCACCACATCCTAAGATTGATGAAACTTGGTCGTTCCCAAATCTGACATTGCCGCTGAATTTCTCTGTATAATTAGACAATAAAGCTTTCTGCCCGGTCATATGCTTGGAACAACCGCTATCCAAGTACCACATATGCCGGGTCTGTAAGAGAAATCAGGAAACAATAACTTTAGGTACCCATTTAAAAACGGGTCCTAACAGATTAGCACATGATTTTGGTATCCATTTGAATATGGATCCTCCTTTTCGTTGAAAACTTTTAAAACCATTTGATCTTGAAGAATACACATGATAAGATCCATACCAATCAGAAGAATTATGAGAATAAGAAAAATCATTTCTCCGATAATTATAAGAATTAGTAGTAATAGGAGATAATTGAATCAATTGCTTTATTGAATACCGCTTGTAAGAAGTTACAAGGTTTTGTTTAGGACAAGCAAGTTCATCAACTACATCATTATCACTACTAACTGATTTATTACAAGAATTATCAGAAACTGATTCAGTTATCTCATCATTCTTGCTTTGTGGTCGCCATTCAGATCTCGCTTTCGACCTTTTCTTCCTTATATCTGAAACAAAAGATTTAGATTTATTAAGAAAATCAGATTTTTGAGATTGAGTTTTCTTTTGTGTACCAGTGTATTTCTGTTTCTGTAATCATTGTTTCTTATGTTTCTTACCTTGAGCATAGTAATCAGCAGTTATAGAAATTGATTCACCAACCTTAGCTGATGATTCACCAATATTAAAACCACTTGGTAACACTTTTTTATTTAAAAGACAAGTAGAATGATCAGGAAGAGGAGCATTGAAGTCAAACATATCAATTTCTTCTATGCACCCATCATCAGAATTAAGAAAGTCATTTGCAGACTCAAATAAGTCATCAAAGTTATCAGTTGAAGTTTGAGGTGCCTTAGAAACGTTAGAACACATTGTAGATTTAGTTTGAAAAGCGGTATTCTTTAAAACTGTAAAAAACACACTTTGTTCAATATCTACCAAAATTCTTTCATCAGAAACAACATTTTCAAGCTCAACTATTTTGCTTTCAAGAATGAGTGGAGGTACATAAACCTTTGCAGTTGCAGGTTTTGCCTTCATCTCAGAAACAGAATTACTAGTAAAATAATCTGATGAGCCAAGATCACAAGATCGTAGAGAGATAATCTAGAGAGAGAAAGTGTGCTCTTGAAAATAACAGTATCTTCAGATTCAAACAGTGTACGTTCGTTACAAAACAAACAAGCCAAGGGGACTTAAATACCCCAAGGCACTAACATAACAGATAACACTAAGAAAGCAGTAAAATAAATACAATGATTACTATAAAAACTGATCTAACAATCTCCCCCTTAGTAATCATTGGCGCCGAGGTCTTCAAAAACAATCTTCAAAAACAGCATTGACCATCTAGACGACTTTGAAGGATCATTGATGTTCTTCTCTTTGACGTAGTCTATTCAGCCCAACTAACACTTCCAATCGTCGTAGAGTTGAACGGAGATTCAGTTTGTCTTGAATAGAATTCAAAGATCTACGAATCAGAAGAAATTCATCATTTTCAAACAAATATGACTCTTTTCTTGTTTCCAAAAACTTTCTTCTAGCCTCTTGCAAACGATGCTCCAACTGAAGTTTGATCACTTTTAGAGTTCCATCAGAGTAATATCCAACTTTATCAAATCGTAGAAAGCATTTTTCACTTGAGTTGTTCTTGTAAACTACTCCGAATGGATCTTCGATAATGGTGAATAATGGATATGATTCTAGATTCTGCAAACTCTGGTTGGGCCTTTCAAGATTAACCACAGGCTGAAAACTTTCGACAGCCATCTGAAAGTCAAAAACAAGAAAAAATCGGATCTGCCGTCGAATAAATCGTTTAAGAACAAAAAGAGTTTGAGAAACATCCTGAGTCCGGTGATAGAGATTCCTGAAATGATCATATAGGAAATCAATATCATCAACTGAAAGATCAACGAAATCAGCCTCTGAAAAAATGTACCGCTTGTAGTCTCTTCTTTCCACTTCAAGATTTGGATACCAAATGTTCATGAACTTACAAATTGTAACACTGAGAACTCGAACTATTAGATGAGGAGAATTAACAATGTTATTTCTTCTGCGCTGACACTTGATAAATGCTAAGTACTCATGCTGATAGGCTTCTGATTCTTTTTCTACTCCAAGAATGGCATATATATTAAGTGTCCTTCTTCTAGAAACAAAGATATTGCTTTGGATATCTTCAAGAAAAGCAGTTCTGAGTCTAGAAGCCATATATCTTTGCTGTAGATTTCTCTGCCTTTGCTGCCTAGTTAAAGCTTCTCCTTCTTCTAGAAGAGATGGAGGAATTACTGGTTCAGAAGAAGGAATAACTACTTGAGTTCTAGATGACTCACCAACTTCAAATGCACTTGATGGAATATTGGTTGTCGGAGAAGAAGTAATTACTGGAGTAGACGAAGGTTGATCAACTTCTGGAATCTCACCTTGACTCGGAAGATCAGCATATAACAATTCAGCCTCTTTTGTATCTGTTGCATCCATGAAAACCGAATCATCCTCTGTATCAGATAAGATAATGATATTGTTGCAATCTTCTTCTTTAACTTGAGCAACTTTCTCAAATCTAACTTCTTCATCATCATCTGAATTTATCTCAATGAAGTTTGCGAAAAAAAATCTCATATCATTTGCTGCTTCTGATTCTTCAACTTCATTAGCTCTACCTGAGACAACTGGATCCACATAAACTACAACTTGCATATTATTAAAATTTGCTTCAGACAAATTAAAATCATTATGCAAAGTAGTTACATCAGCATTGTCAATCATGACATCCATTAAGTCTTGAATACTGCAATCTTGAACAGTATCAGCATTCTTTTCTCTATCTCCAACCACTCCTTCTCGACCAACTTCTCTTGCTTCAGAAGAACCTTCTGTTCTTTGTCTCTTTGCCATCTCCCCCTCATGGCCTTGATGATCAGGATCATCTTGGTCATGTCGGTGTTTAAGAGACGGGCCAGCCTCAGTCCTGCATGATTGATCTATATGATCAATCTTGTTAGATAGATCTGAAAAAGCCTGTGTCATGAAAGAACGAAGATCAGATAAACTGGATCTAACTTCTGATTTGAATTCCTGAAATTCAGTAGATGGAACATAGATCCTGTCAGATTCATACAAATAAACTGGAGGCGGCGTAGGTTGGAAGTTTCGAAGCAGAGAAATGAGATCTTGATCCTGATGTTCTGGTGGCGATATAGAAATAAGACGAGCATAGAGCAAATCTTTCAACCCTGAAATAGGAAGATCTGGAGTGCTAGAAGAAGACACAGGTATACTAGTAGATGAAGAGATACCAACTGACTGTGTAAACAACGGAGGTAGAGGGATAGACATGATTGCTGGAGCAGAAGATTGAACAGCAGAAGACAGATCTCTGAGAACAACCCCAGATGGGCGTCTGAACGGAATCTCTGTAGGAATCACTGAAGTATCAATCTCAGGCATCTTCCCTTTGAATAAAGCTTTTAACTTCAGAATCTGTGCTTCCTTTTCAGCATCCATTCTCTCCGATAATTGCCGAATTACATCATTCAAAGTTGAGAATTTATCAATGGAAACCCGAGCTTGATCAGATGTAAGCTCTATAGCTGCTGAGGTAGACCGAATATCTGCAAGTGTAGTTGCTGAAGCTTGACTTTGAACCAATGCAGTGGCTTGATCAAAAGCTGTATCCAATTCATCAACTTGAAGATGTGCAATTGAAGGATTAACTGGAACAGAATCATCATCAGATAGAACTTCTGTTGAGACAAGCACTTCTGGTGTCTTGGACTTCCTTTCATACACTTTCATACGCAATTGATCATCATCATCATCACCAGCATCTGAATCACTGGTTGTATTATCACCATTATCAGAAAAAACAGCATTTGTTGTATCATCATCAGCAAGATCAACATCAATCATATCATCATCAGCAACCTCAGGATTTGTCACATCATCATCAGTAATAACCTTTTCATCAAGATTAGCATCCTCTCTAACATCAGCATTATCTTCAGATTCAATAGTAGCAATGACAGATTCTATGTGAAGAGTAGCAACATCTTGTAGAACTGCAGAGGAATCAACATCTGTTGCTATGGTAGTTACAACGGTAGTAACTATTTCCTGAGTAGAAGCTTCAACTTGCTCTTCATGAGTAGTACCAACTGGAGTGCCATGAGAAGGTACTTCCTGTTCAGCCTCTTCAAAGTCATTTTCTAAACAATAATCAATGACACTGGGATCGGTCATGTCAGCATAATTGGCAATAAGACCATAAGGAATGGTCATAGAAAATGTGAATGACTTCTTCTGTTTCTTAAGAAAAAGCATCTCAGTATCCTAAACTTGCGACCAAGATAATCTTCGAGGAATTGACGGATTGCTTCGAAACATGCTTCTAATAATCAGCTTTAAAAACCTGATAAATGGAATGAACTTCCGTCGCTTGTTGGTTAACTTGTCTTGCACTATTTCAGACAACTCGTTCCAGAAAATAATCGTATAGTCGACATGCAAGTCATAGACTACTGCATGGAACAGTCGAAGATAGTGAAGACTAGAACTATCCGTGCCGGTATGTTTAGACGTTAAGCACCTGTTGATGACCTGTTGATGACCGAAAATAAAGAATACCAGACAGGAGGAAGATTAGACTTGTCAAAGTCTACAACCCTGTTCAGTTGACCAACATAGCCTAGTCGTTTGATGCCTTCATACACTTCTTCTTCAGATGGAAACTGATCATAAGTTGTCCTTCCAGGTCTAGAATCAGGTTCAGGAAGCTCAAGAATCAACCTTAACCGCTTGTAAGACAGATATGAATCAAATTGATCTATTTGGAGATCAAATCGATGAGGACGTGCCAGTTCATTCTTAGTAATGGTGTGCCATACTTGCTGTACGTAGACTTCCGGAACATCAGCAACTGAACAGAGAGCTTGAGAAAGCGGATGTCCACGAAGAATAGTGCGTATGACAGGATGAATCTTGATGCGATCAAAATCAACAAAGTAATTGTTATGCTTATAAGGCATGTACATGACATTCGGGAACACATCATTTGGATTTCGCCTTGATATAGAAAGATCAGCCCTAACAGATGGAACAGACGGCATTGGAGTATCATGAGATGCCTGATCAGTCGGATCCTGAAGAATGACATTCTCATCTTGAATCATTGGATCAGTATTTGTTTGAGAAGTCATGATATCCTGAAACAAAACACAATTCAGAGTTTAACAGAAGAAGAAAAGAAAAGAGAAAAAAAAATACTAAGTATGGAATGCGGGTCCTTAAGGAGACACGAAGGAAGAAATGCGGGTCCTTCAGGAAACGCATTTGAGGAATGCGTATGAAGAAAGGAACGCATTACGAGGAATGCGGGTCCTTCATGAAACGCATTTTGAGGATTGCGGGTGAAGAAGGAAACGCATTTATGAGGAATGCGTATCCTAAAGGAAACGCATATAAGGAAATACGTGTCCTTAATGGAACGCATTGCATACTTGAAACAACAAAACAAACAAAAACAAATACACAACAGATACTAGAAAAAAATATACTATGAGGGTCACGAGTGATACGCATAGTTCACATATGCGGGTCACAAGTGAAACACATTGTTCACAAATGCGGGTCACAAGTGAAACGCATTTTTGACTAATGCGTGTCACAGGTGAAACGCATTCTTGACTAATGCGTGTCACAGGTGAAACGCATTCTTCACTTGTTTAAAAACAAAACCCTAGGAAAACGCCTGTTCGAACCCGAAATCCACAAAAAAACTAAAAAACGAAGCACTAAACACGAAATTAAAGTAAAAGAAAACATACCTGAATATCGATTATAAGTTCTAAACAAATCCCAAATAGCAAATCGATCTATTTCAACTCGAATCTGAGTTTTAGAAATCAATGAACAGTGAAAATAACGCATATCAGTTCAATACACACAATACAAAAACCAAGAAAGAAATCAAAACTAATTAATGAAACACTAAACAATCTACAAACATTTAATGAAAAACAAAAAAAATATACCTGAACTTTCCAAAAGCACAATCTGAAAAGAAACAAGAAGAAGATTACGCAGAGAAGATGGAGGGAAGGGGAAAAGTCTGACACGTTCAAAAAGAATAAAGAAAAGAAAAGACACTATTACACCTATATATTCTAAAAAACAAAAAACAAAACACTAAAAAAATAACTATTAAAAAAAATTAACTACTAAAATAAATACCTGATAAGCCCCCATTACTCCCCCTACACAAATGCACAAAATTTATCAAATTAGTTTAGCATTTGCATAGTAAATTCATAAATACTTACCTTATGAATTTCTGATCAGCACATGAAGTAATTAATCAGCAAAAAATCACTCCCCCTCAAAAAATAGAATATTCTCAGATAAAGAACTCAGATATACACTCCCCCTCGAAAAATGCACAAACCATATGACAAAAACACAGACAACAAACATAGAGACATCAATATTAAAAGATGATCATATTGAATATAAATTTTGTAACAACTGAATATATAAATTTTTAAACACTAAACAAATTAAAGTCTACTCAGTAGAATATTCCAGATTTATCAATCAGTTGAAATCAAACGTGAGTTGTTGGATACAGAAACATGTTTCATTGTATATCAAGTTAAGACATGTTCAGATTCAAACACTTACAGGTATCTATTCAGTGTGCTCGCATGCGATCTCTGATTAGCTTCAAGAAAAATGTAATTCTAAACGTAAAATGAAGAACTTTGCATGTACAAACACTAAGTCATCAAGAATTAAGATTTTCACAAATTTACAGGTTTATCGTAGCTCAAAATATATCACCAAGTATCAAGAGATGTGTGCTCATTGGCATCTTTTAGCTGTGTGCACATTGGCGTCTTCACATGAATGTGCTCTTTGGCATCTTTTGAGCTTTGTGCTCTTTGGCATCTTTTAAGCTTTGTGCTCTTTGGCATCTTTTAATCAAAGAGTTCATTAAGTAAAGAACATGTCGTAAACATAACTTTCTATCTGACCCTATTGCAGGATTTGGGTCAGCCGCTCCCAGACCAGTTGGCCTTAGGGGGCTAGGTGTCAAGCACCCCTTGGAACTTACTTTCCCGGATCAGAAAGGCTACATCGACATATCCTAAACCCATTCATACCAGTAGAACATGACTTTCGATCTGGTTATATTGCAGGATTTCTGTTCGATCACTCCCAAATCAATTGACCTTAGGGGACCAGATGTCGAACATCCCTCGGAACTTACTTTCCCAAACCAGAAAGGTCACAGGTACAAACTTTTAAACTCAAGGATTTCTGTATTTTAAATGCTTAAAAAATAAAATCATCTCAATAACTCAGATCTATATCGAATAGCTTAGCCCATATTTTTATTACAATCTACAATTTCGATCACTTAGGTTGTTCAAGCAAAGTAAACCATAAACATGCCGACTCACATATCTTTAAAGCAGTATCTAAAGCGTCAAACATGTTGCTGACTTTTCGATGTTTGAAAGATTTGAACATTGAACATATGAAACTTTAAATATAAACAAGGCAACTTGTCAAAGATCCTAGACACACATTTTATTCAACTGAAAGAAAATCTGAAATATTAAACTTTATAGAATAAAATTTGTAAAGATTTAAACTTTTAAATTCAACATGCCAAGTTTTGAAAGCAGAAAATTAAATCGTTTTTCATCTAAAGCTTTTGTAAATATATCAGCAAGTTGATATTCAGTTGGTACAAAATATAATTCAATAGTACCTTCTTCCACGTGATGCTTTATAAAATGATATCGCATGTCTATGTGTTTGGTCTTGGTGTGCTGGACAGGATTGACTGATATCGCAATCGCGGACTTGCTGTCACAATATATTGGCACAGTCTTGTATAGCATCCCGTAATCGCGAAGTTGCGTTTTCATCCAAAGCACTTGAGCACAGCAACTAGCTGCAGCGACGTATTCAGCTTCGGCTGTTGATATTGAAACGCAATTTTGCATTTTCGACGCCCAGCTTATCAGTCTGTCACCCAAAAACTGGAGATGACCAGAATTACTTTTCCTGTCCAATTGATTACCACCATAATCTGCATCAGAATAAGCAATCAAACTATAGTCAGAATTTTTAGGATACCATAATCCTAAATAAGGAGTTCCTTTAATATATCTAAAAATGCGTTTGACTGCTAAAAGATGAGATTCTTTTGGTTTAGCTTGAAAACGGGCACACAGGCACGTTGAAAACATTATGTCCGGGCGGCTTGCAGTAAGATACATCAGTGATCCGATCATCCCTCTGTATGTCTTTTGATCCACAGCTTTTCCATCTGGATCCAATCCGAGTTTGGCACCGTGAGCCATAGGCGTGCCGATCGAAGTAGATTTGTCCATCTTGAATTTCTTCAAAATGTCAAGTACGTACTTTGACTGATTGATGAAGATTCCATCTGGAAGCTGCTTCAGTTGTAAGCCGAGGAAGAAGTTGATTTCTCCCATCATGCTCATCTGAAATCTAGAGGTCATTAAATCAGAAAACCAATTACACAGAGATTTGTTAGTCGCACCAAAAATAATATCATCTACGTATATCTGTACTAAGAAAATATCAAGATTAGTTCTATAAATGAAAAGAGTAGTATCTATCGAGCCTTTGGTGAAGCCGGATTTGATCAAGAAAGCTGACAACTCGTCATACCATGCCCTTGGAGCTTGTTTCAGACCATATAAAGCTTTATCGAGAAAATAAATGTAATCAGGGCGATCTTTGTCAACAAATCCCTCTGGCTGAGATACATATACTTCTTCTTTCAATTTGCCATTGAGAAATGCTGTCTTGACGTCCATTTGATATACTGTGAAGTTGCGATAAGCAGCGAAGGCTAAAAACATTCTGATAGCTTCCAATCTGGCGACTGGTGCAAATGTTTCATCATAGTCAATACCTTCTTCTTGTCGATATCCTTTGGCTACTAACCTTGCTTTGTTCCGAACGACGATACCATCTTTGTCCTTTTTATTCTTGAATATCCACTTTGTACCAATGATGTTTTTACCCTTTGGCCGTGGTACAAGTCTCCACACTTTGAGTGCGTCAAACTGATTGAGCTCCTCTTGCATTGCTAAAATCCAGTCCGGGTCTTCCAATGCTTCAGATACTTTGTTAGGTTCAATCTTGCTTAAAAAACAAGTGTACAAACATTCGTTGGAAGAAGCCGACTCGGAGCGTGTAGAAACACTAGCTTGAGGATCCCCAATGATTTGATGGATTGGATGAGATCTTGTCCATTTTGTTGTATGAGGGAGAGGATCAATAACTTCTTGAACCACTTCTATTTGTTGAGGAGGATCTTCAGAAAGAATGATGTCAGAAGATGACACAGATATGGTTTCAACTGGAGGAGGGGGTATTTCTATGACATTAGATTCATGCTTTTGTTGACCAGATGTAGTTTGTACTTCTTGTTGAACATTTTCTTCTGGAACAACTTCATCTCCTACAGACTCCTCATGAATAGTTTCAGCAATTTCTGGTTCATGAAAGACTTGATCAGGATGATGTTCATAAGGTATGTCTTGAATCTCAGGAGATTCTGAAGAAGCAACAGGTTCAGAGGTTGATGCAGCGAAATTTGGATTTGATGCACTCACAGATTCCTGATTCAAAACATTTGACACATTATCAGTGTTTGGTTTAGGAACATCATCATAAAAATTTTCAAACAGAAAATCAAGATCAGAAAAATTAGACAGAGAAGTAGAAGGATCCTGATTTGTCGACTGAAGTGCAAGTTCTGAACTAATTTGTTCAGAAGATGAATTTCCAGTAATAGTGGGTTCTGAACTGTGTTGTCCAGAAGCCAAATTGGCAGCTTCATCAAATTTGACATTTACTGACTCTATCACTTTTCTTGCCGAGAGAAGAAATACTCTATAAGCAGCAGAGTTAGAAGAATAGCCCAGAAATATGCCTTCATCTGCCTTTGGACTAAATTTGTTCAGATTATCTCTGTCATTCAAAACATAGCATTTACACCCGAAAGACTTGAAATATTTGATGTTGGGTTTGATACCATTCATCAATTCATATGGAGTCTTGTTGAACCGGCGGTGTAGAATTGATCTGTTTTGAGTATAACAAGCAGTTGAAATGGCTTCGGCCCAGTGAGACAAAGGGAGACCTGAATAAGCAAGCATAGATCTAGCAGCTTCCACAAGCGTTCTGTTTCTTCTTTCAACAACCCCATTCTGTTGCGGTGTTCTTGCAGCACAAAACTGTTGTTGTATACCTTGATCATCATAGAATGCTTGAAGAGTTGAATTCTTGAATTCTGTGCCATTATCTGATCTCACAATTTTGACTTGCTTTTGCTTATTTGTCTGAATGGTTTTGATGAGGTTGATGAGAATTTCAGGTGTCTCGTCTTTAGATTTGAGAAATTTCACCCATGTGTATCTGGAGTAGTCATCAACAACAACCAAAACATATTTCTTCTTCCCAATACTCTTTGTCTTCATTGGTCCGCACAAATCAACATGAATTAGATCTAGAATGTCCGCAGTGCAATGTTCAGGCTTTGGCTTATGAGATGCTTTCTTCATCTTTCCTTTCTCGCAGTCCTGACAGAGATGGTCTTTCTGAAAATGGAGGATTGGAAGACCTCTCACTGAATCATTCTTGACCAAGCGATCCATATATTTGAAATTGAGATGAGCTAGTCGACGGTGCCACACCCAACTTTCATGAATAGAGGCTTTTGATAAAAAAAAACAAACATCTGATGGAACCTTTACTTCGGAAAGATTAATAGTATAAAGATTTGATCGTCTCTTTCCAACAAGTAAATCCATGCCGCTACTATTCTTTACAGCAACCCTTTTAGACTTGAAACTGACTTCAAGATCTTTATCGCAGAACTTTCCGATGCTGAAGAGATTGTGACTTAAACCTTCGACATAGCTTACTCTTTTGACAGTTAAGTTACCTTGAACAAGATCACCATAACCAAGAATGGGAGTTGTCTCGCAGTTTCCAAATTTGACACGACCACAACATTTTTCTTTAAAATTTGTAAGTAGAGATTTGTTGCCAGTCATGTGTTTGGAACACCCCGAATCCAGATACCATAATTGATTTAGCTGCACAATCAACAATTACTGAGATTTAAGTACCCATATAAATATGGGTCCCTTCTTGTTAGTCCTTTCCTTTTTCTTTTTAAAAAATTTATTTTTACAAAACATCTGAGATTGATCAAATAAAGCATGAACATCATCACATATTAAAGAAGAAACACAATCATCAGAATCAGAATTATTCTTCGAAAATTGAAACATTTGCTCTACAGAATATTTTGTAGATTTATTACAAAAAGCAAATGAGTCTTGTTTACAAAGAAAATCTACACATTTATCCTCTAGAGAAACAAATTCTTCAGATCTCTGTTTCTTTAGCCAAACAGACTTTACAGACTTCTTCAAAGGCCTATCTGAAATAGATGTATCAGAAAAGTTAGAATTTTCAGAAATATCAAACTCTTTCTTCTTTTTCTTCTTTGACCTTTTTCTTTTACGCTTTGTTTTATAGAAATGATCATTTAGCGTAAAAGTGTCATCAACAATTTTAGATAAAATATTTGATTTAGAAGAGGAAGTTTTATCAATAAAATCAAACTGATCAGTTATTTTATTTGAATAAACCTCAGAACAAGAAACATCAGATGAACACAAGTTGATGGAAGATTTGATAAGATCAGAATTATTTTCTTTAAAACTCGATGTCATAAAAGAAAAAATGACATCATTTTCAATTTTTCTCAAAATCTCTTGTTCTTCCAATTGTTCTTCTAGATCAAATATTTTGCATTCTAATACTAATGGAGATATATATCTCTTAGTATCATAAGACACTGGAGATATATTATCCTTATTAGGATTAGCTGCATTTAAATCAAAGAAGTCATTTGATTTAGAAGATTTAGTTGAAGAAACAATGTTTAACTTTTTTCTTCTCTTCTTTAATTTTTCTGGAAAATATTTTGCATTTTCTTGAGTGTAAACAAAAGAAACTTCCATTCTCTTGTTGTTCATCCGTTTTTTATCTTCCTCAATTGTAGTCTCTTTAGCACTTGTCCAAAAAGGTTTGTATTGAGAACCAAATTGTGAAAGACCAAGACAGTCGTAATCATAAAAATTGGGAATCTCAATTTTAGCTTTCTTTAAAAACTGAGGATTTTTAAATCCAATACCCCAATTTTCTTTTATCGACTCATAGCTCCTTGGTTTATGCATATGAATTATTTGTTCAGTTTGATTTTGTTTATATAACTTTCCTTCTAATTCAAATATTTTATCCGAAAATTCTTGATTTAAAATTGACAATTCAGTCAAAGAATCATGAGAAGTCTGTTTTTCAAATTCTAAATCTTCAATTCTTTCTTGAAATTTCTCTTTTGTAAATTTTAAAGTTGCTTTTTCATCTCTCGGAGAAATCATCAACTTTTCAATTTGAACAGACTTTTCTTGATTTTCGCGTTTTTCGGATAGAAGCTTTGAACGAAAATCATGTAAAGCATTTGTGATGACATTCATTTGCGAAGAAATGAAATTAAAATCACAATCAGATGGTACCTCAGATTCATCAGATGATGTGTCCTCATTCTCATCATCACTGTTGTCGTCTCCAATAAAGCACATCGCAGCAGTTTCAACATTGTCAGCTTCATTATCTGAGTGGTCCAACCAATATTCCTCCTCAGCCAACAAAATTGTTCCACTTGCTTTCTTTTCAGCCAATGCTAATTTCTTCTTATAGAAATCCACATCTTTCACAATCTTCGTTCTGCATTCCTTTGAAATATGCCCGGGTTTGCCACAGTTGTAGCAAGTCACAGCCTTTTTCTCTTCTTTCTTTGGTTCAGCTGCTGTACCAGACTCATACTTGGGAAAGAAAGGCTTTGATGTAGAACCGGGTTCTACCTTCTTTGATCCAGAAGAAAAACGAAGATTGTTTGATCCTGCCCGTTTCTGATATTTCTTTTGTTAGTGTTGACTTAAAAGAATCATGGCTTTTTCTAATGCTTCGCCATCGTCATCTGTTGATCCATCATAAGCAGATTCAGTTAAGGCTTGCTCAGCCATTTGACTAGCTAAAAGAGCGATTGGATCCACAGTCTTTGGCTTCTGCTTATCCAGCTTAGCTTTCTTCTTCAGAACCATTGTTTCATCAGACATCAGAATTTCAAACATTTATTGAATGGGCATTTTTGAAATTCTGGGATCATTCCTCATGCGATGACAGGATTTTTCCCATTCTGGTTTAAGTGCATTAAGGAACTTCAGATTGGTCTCCAGTTCATTCTTTATTACCTTGATCTTATACAGATCATTAATTACAGTCCAGAACCTGTCGAAGACACTTTTCAGACTCTCCCCATCTTTTGCTTTGAACTCTTCAAAATTGTTCATGTATCTTGTCTGAAGAAGCTGTGTAGACATAGCCGTACCAAGCATGATTTTCTCCAGTTGTGTCCACATCAGCATAGGATTGTGTTTGAAACAATCAATTCTGTTGTAGATGGAATTTGGTAGAGCAAGTATCAAATTCGACTTGGCCTGATTGTCAGCTTGGTATCTCAGAAGTTCATCAACATCATATTCTATCAGGGATTTTTCTACTTCAGTGGCTGGAGTGTTACCAACAGCTGGTATCACTTTCCTTGGCTTAACCATGGGACCTTCAGTCAAAGCTTTCATCATATTTTCACCATTTGATTGCCTTTCGATGAAATTAACAAACCGGTCCTGCCATTGTTCAAATTCGTTCTCATTAATCAGAACAGGTGGACGAGTTTCAGATCCCAACGACATCATGAGATCGTTCTTGTAAAGTTGAGCTTGTAGAGACATATTGAAGAAATCTGGAATTCAGAAAAATGACTAAGTGTTGATGACCCGCAATACTAAGAAATGCGTATTGAGAGAAAATCGGGTCCTTGATGATCCGCACAACCAAGAAATGCGTGTCCAGAAAGATACTCGAAGCTTTCCTTAGAGAAATGCGTGTTCAAGAATGCGCTTCCAAGAGAAATGCGCGTCCAAGTGAAATGCGCGTCCAAGTGAAATGTGCGTCCAAGAGTAATGCGCGTCTAGAATGATCCGCACTTGTAGAAACGCGTATTAAGGCTGACACGCACTTGTAGAAACGCGTATTAAGGCTGACACACACTTGTAGAAACGCGTGTTAAGACTGACACGCACTTGTAGAAACGCGTGTTAAGACTGACACGCACTTGTAGAAACAAGTTTCCAAAGAATCAACAACCTGAGAAAAACACTATCACTCAAAAGTTAGTTTCATACGATTTTAAGAACAATACATATACTAATAAGATGAATGACCCGCATTTCATATGAATGACCCGCATTTCAGCAAACAACAATAAATCTGCTAATTTGATCAAAACAATGAAATTAAGTACAAACAAATTGCACAGAATTGAACGAAAACATGATTTTCATACTATTCAATTAACAATTTCGATCAAAACACTCTAAAACTCACATAGACCAGACAACAGAACACGTCTTTTTCAGATTATATTCAAACTCAAAATCGAAGCACCAAATCACGTTTTTATGCAAATCAACAAGAAACAAACCAGATCGACTATATAAAACGCATCTAAAAACATCAATTTCAAAACAATTCAATCACAAAACAGAGTGAAATTGATGAAAATCCATAAAACGAGAATTTTCTTGAAAAACAAAAAAATTCGATCAAATTTTCTGAGTTAATCACACAAATCAGCAGCAATTACACTAAATCTCAATCCTCTCAAGATCTTGGAGGCTCTGATACCAATTGATGAGCCAAGATCACAAGATCGTAGAGAGAGAATATAGAGAGAGAAAGTGTGCTCTTGAAAATAACAGTATCTTCAGATTCAAACAGTGTACGCTCGTTACAAAACAAACAAGCCAAGGGGACTTAAATACCCCAAGGCACTAACATAACAAATAACACTAAGAAAGCAGTAAAATAAATACAATGATTACTATAAAAACTGATCTAACATAATCATTTGAAAGAACTTTCGGTGTTTCTGACAGATAACTATCATTTAACTTAGCATAGTTAAATGGTAGTTGCATTTTCTTTACATTCTTTCTATTTTCAGTTTCTTTGGCCTCAACTTCTTCTGGTAATTTGGTAACAAATTTGGGTTTTAAATGAGTATGTTTACCAGCACAAGCAAGAAAATCAAAATTATATAATGCTGGTTGTTTTCTGATGGCTTTCTTTAAGTAATGGGGGTTTTGAAAACCAAGACCCCATTTTTCTTTAACATCAGCCTCTTCGTTAGGTGCATTAAGAAAAATGGTTTGATCTGTTTGTCCTCTTCCATAAAGTTTGGCTTCCAGACCATTTACCTTCTTATTCAAAAGCTTGTTCTCAACCTGCAGTTTATGAACAGTTAGTGTAGATTCTTTCTTCTCAAACTCATACTTAGAAAATTTAACTTCAAACTCAGAATTCTTCTTTTCAAAACAATCTACTTGAAGTTTAGAATCAGAAGCAGACTTGCGTAAAGAATCAATTAGATCTTTGTTCCCAATAACAGACTTATTAAGCTCAAAGATCTTGTTGTTTCTTTTAGCAACTCTGTCTTTTTCTTTCTTCAGTTTTACTTGAAGGTCATTAAGCTCAACCATCATAGCTTCCATTTTGGTTATGAAATCTTTTTCAGTTAAGTGTAATACCTCATCTGCTGTCTCGTCATCTGACTCGTCATATTTGACCTCTTTTTCCATTAGACAGAGATGAGCAGTTTCTTCTTTCTCTTTGTCATCCTCTTGATCAGAATGATCCAACCAAAATTCGTCCTCAGCCATTAATGCTATGCCTGCTTCTTGTTGTTTCGCCAATTGCAGTTTGTTCTGATAATACTGGGAGTTTCGAACCTTTGGCTTTCGACAATCTTTAGCAAAATGTCCAATCTTGCCACAGTTGTAGCATTTAATTGGATCATTTGCTGGCTTTTCTTCAACGGTGTAATCATTCACAAACTTCTTCTTTCCTTCCGGCTTCCTATCTATATACTGGTTCTCTTCATGTCGCTTTCCTTCAACTCTTTCTCGGTGCTCATGATTCTTGGAGCTTGATGAAGAGTATCTCTGAGAATTTGATCCCTGCTTTTTGTAGAATTTCTTTTGGAAAGCTCGGGTCAGTAAAAGCATGTCCTTTTTGAGACTTTCTCCATCATCACCATCTGATTCAGATTCAGATTCAGAACTTGTAATCACTTTCTTCTTTTTCTTCTTCTCTTTCTTTTCTTTCTTCTTCTCTCCAGCTACCAATGCAATAGGATCAGGAACTTTTTCTGCCTTCTTTTTCTCAGCTCTTTTCTCTTCCACTTCTTCTTCATTTTGCCTCAGAGTCTCATATACCTCATGTAACGGTATGTCATTCGGATCCTTCATCTGCTTCATCCTACGTGTATGCTTCTTCCATTCAGGTTGTAGGATACTCAGGAATTTGACATTGTTCTCAAGTTGCTTCTTCTTTACTTTGTTCTTTGACAATTCATTTAACAGCAAGATAAACCGTTCATAAGTATCTTCTAAGCTCTCATTCTCTTTGGCTTTGAACTTCTCATAACTGTTGATGTAGTTAGCCACTTTCATCTGATTCCCTACTTTGGATCCCATCATCATTTTCTGCAACTGATCCCACATCTTCTTAGCATTTGCCTTGTAGCTGTCTATTTTGATGTAGATGTCATTCGGGATACTTTGAAGAAGAAGAGATCTTGCTTGCTTGTCTGCTTTATATCGGCTTTTATGTTCCTCTGAATATTGACTATACTCTACTGGAACTGTTTTCATCTTCTGTTCTCTTTCCTCAGTACCATCTTCACTATCAGATGAGTCATCATCAGGTATTTGAACTATGATTGGTGCCATAGGACCTTCCATGATAGATAGAAGAATATTTTCTCCATTTGTGTGTCGGTCCACAAAATCCAGAAATCGATCCTTCCACTGTTCGTACTCTCCTTTAAAAAGAACTGGAGGCTTGACATCAGTGCCAATGGAAAGAGCATCTTTAGAAGTCATCTTGTTTAAACCTGTTTGAAAAATATATGCAATAAGAAACTAGAATTGATCGTTAGTCCAAATATGAAATCACAAGAAAAATCTTGAAATAAAAAAAATCAAAAATTTTGAAAAAAAAAATTTGACTAAGTGACAAAACTCGCAAGTCACTATTTATAAAAAAAAATCCGCAGACTAAGACTTGCGCGTTTGTAAAACTCGCACGCAAAGACTTGCGCGTTTTGAAAAACTCGCTAGTCGCTGAAACTCGCTAAAGACTGTTCTCGAAGAAACTCGCTAACGCCTAAACACGCAGGTCACTATTCACTGATGAACTCGAAGATCGAGGCGTGCGTGTTTGAAAAACTCGCTAGTCGCTACTAGCACGTTTTGACCAAACTCGCAGATCGACCAAACTCGCAGATCGACCAAACTCGCAGATAGACCAAACTCGCAGATCACTATTCCGGCTCAAACTCGCACCCTTCGATTAGCGCGTTTGTAAAACTCGCTAACCACTACGTGCGTGTTCTGGTCCTTAGAAAAATTTCCCAACTTTCAAAACTCACAGACTTCGATCAGCGCGTTTCTAAAACTCGCATATAACCCTCTGCCCGTTTTGGCCAAAAATGAAATTCTTCAGCTTGCGCGTTCTTGCAGATGAACTTGCGCATTTTGAAGATCTTGCGCGTTCTTCAGATTCCTTGCGTGTTCTTCTTCTGATTCACCAAAAATTCAATCTAAACTTTGAATTTCAGCACCAAACTTTGAGAATTTACTCACCTAATTATCGAGAACACAATACAATCAACTAATTTCGATCTAAAACACAAATCTATACAAATCGACTCGATTACAGTGTTTAGAACTCGTAAACAAAAACTTCAACAAAATCCAAAATTACAAGACAATTACAGTGCAAATCTGAAATTAAACCATACAGACTCAATCTAATTCACTCAACAATCATAACCTGATCAATTTCAACACCTAATTCGCACAAAAACTCAGAATCCGATTCTTTGGCTCAAGAACACAGTGTCGAACATTTTCTTGATTTGATTTCAATTTAGATCTGCTCTGATACCAATTGTTATTCCCTGTTTCTAGTTTCTAATCGCAAACAATTAATGAACAAACAAATTTCAATCAAATTACCTGTTTGATTTCAATCTCAAATTTCAAGATTACAATCTTTCTCTCTATAGAACTCTCTCTCTAACGTATTCTCTCTCTCAATCAGATTACTACACTTAGTTAACTAACTCTTACTTACAAAGAAAATAAGGTATTTATACCCACAACTAAAATACAAGTAAACTAAATTACTAAAATAAAAATACAAAGACTTTGACTTTCATTACAAAAGAACTTTGACTTTCACATGAGAGTTGCTTTTTTAGCTTTGACTTCTTGAACTTTGACCTTCAGTCTTCTTGATCTTGTATCCAACAGATTTATGCTCTAACATAGATACAGAGACAAGTTTCATTGCATATCAGGTTAAGACATGTTCAGTTTCAAAAACTTCCAGCAATCTATTCAATGTGCTCGCATGCGAACTTTGATTAGCTTCAAAAAATGCAATTCTAAAAATATAATAGAGAACTTTGCCTTTACTAGTTGACAAAATTAAGACTTTCACAAATTTATAGGTTTATCGCAACTCAAACATATCACCAAGTATCATGAGATGTGTGCTCATTGGCATCTTTTAGCATTGTGCACATTGGCATCTTTTAAGCTTGTTCACATTGGCATCTTTTTAATCAAAAAGTTTGGTAAGTAAAGAACATGCCGTAAACGTAACTTTCTATCTGATCCTATTGCAGGATTTGGGTCAGCCGCTCCCAGACCAGTTGGCCTTAGGGGACTAGGTGTCAAGCACCCCTTGGAACTTACTCTCCCAGACCAGAAAGGCTACATCGACACATCCTAAACCCATTCATACCAGTAGAACATGACTTTCGATCTGGTTCTATAGAAGGATTTGGGTTCGATCACTCCCAGACCAATTGGCCTTAGGGGACCAGATGACAAGCATCCCACGGAACTTACTTTCCCAAACCAGAAAGGTCACAGGTACAAACTTTTAAACTTAGAGATTTCTTTATTTTATATATATAATTTTTCATCTCAATCACTCAGTTAGAAAGGTCACAGGTACAAACTTTTAAACTTAGAGATTTCTTTATTTTATATATATAATTTTTCATCTCAATCACTCAGTTTTACATCTAAGTGCTTAGCCCATATTTTCATTACGATCCATAATTCTGATTTTTTAGGTTTTCTAAGCATTGTAAACTATACATATTCTGAAAAACACAACTTTAAAGCAGTATCAAAAGTTTCAAACATGTTGCTGACCTTTCGATTGTTTTGTTAGACTTGAAAGTTGAACATATAAAACTTCGATATAAACAAAGCAACTTGAAAATTTATCCTAGACACACATTTTATTTAAAAGAAAGAAAACCTGTAAAGCTTTTACTTTATAGAATAAAATTTGTAAAGATTTAAACTTTTAAATTTAACATGCCGAGTTTTGAAAGCAGAAAATTAAAACGTTTTTCATCTAAAGCTTTTGTAAAAATATCGGCAAGTTGATATTCAGTTGAAACAAAATATAATTCAATAGTACCTTCTTCCACATGATACTTTATGAAGCGGTACCTCATATCGATGTGTTTGGTCTTTGTGTGCTGGACCGGATTGATTGATATCGCGATCGCGGATTTGCTGTCACAATAGATTGGAATTGTTTTGTATAGCATCCCGTAGTCATGAAGTTGTGTCTTCATCCATAACACTTGTGCACAACAACTAGCTGTGGCGACATATTCTGCCTCTGCAGTTGAGATAGACACCCAAGTTTGCTTCTTTGACGCCCAACTTATCAGTCTATCACCAAGAAATTGAAGGTGACCTGAAGTGCTTTTCCGGTCCAATTGATTTCCACCAAAATCTGCATCAGAATAAGCAATTAGTTTATAATCAGAACTCTTAGGATACCACAAACCTAAGTACGGAGTTCCTTTGATGTAACGAAAAATTCGCTTGACTGCTAAGAGATGTGATTCCTTCGGCTTTGCTTGAAATCTGGCACATAAGCAGGTAGAGAACATGATATCCGGCCGACTTGCAGTTAAGTACATGAGTGATCCAATCATTCCTCGATATGTCTTGACGTCCACAGCTTTTCCATCCGGATCGAGTCCAATTTTAGCACCATGAGCCATAGGCGTGCCAATTGAAGAAGATTTGCCCATCTTGAATTTCTTCAAGATGTCAAACACATACTTCGACTGATTAATAAAGATTCCATCTGGAAGTTGTTTCACTTGTAAGCCGAGAAAGAAATTAATTTCTCCCATCATGCTCATTTGAAACCTGGAGGTCATGAGATCAGAAAACCAAGTACATAAAGATTGATTAGTCGCACCAAATATAATATCATCTACGTATATTTGAACTAAGCAAATATCCAAGTTAGAACGGTAAATGAAAAGAGTGGTATCTATGGATCCTTTGGTAAACCCGGATTTGATCAAAAAGGCCGATAACTCATCATACCACGCCCTCGGTGCTTGTTTCAAGCCATACAGTGCTTTATCAAGAAAGTATACGTGATCAGGATGGTCTTTGTCAACAAACCCCTCTGGTTGAGAAACGTAGACTTCTTTTTTCAGTTTCCCGTTGAAAAAGGTTGTCTTTACATCCATCTAATACACGGTAAAATTACGATAAGCAGCAAAAGCGAGAAACATTCGAATACTTCTAATCGTGCAACTGGCGCGAAAGTTTCATCATAGTCGATTCCTTCTTCTTGTCGATAACCCTTGGCAACCAATCGAGCTTTGTTGCGAACAACGATACCATCTTTATCTTTCTTGTTCTTAAAAATCCACTTTGTGCCAATAATGCTTTTTCCTTTTGGCCTTGGAACAAGTCTCCAAACTTTTAATGACTCAAATTGATTGAGTTCCTCTTGCATCGCTATTATCCAATCCGGATCCTCCAATGCTTCAGATACCTTGGTTGGTTCAATCTTACTTAAAAAGCAAGTAAACAGACATTCGTTTGGAGTAGCCGTCTTGGAACGAGTAGATACGCTTGCTTGAGGATCACCAATAATCTGATGAATAGGATGAGATCTTGTCCATTTGGTGGTATGAGGGAGAGGATCTATAATCTCTTGAACAACTTCTAACTGTTGAGAGAGAGCTTCAGGTAATGTTATGTCAGATGAAGAGACATCAACAGTTTCAACTGGAGGAGGAGGTAATTCAACAATATCTGAATCAGATTCTGTAATTGTTGGTTGAATAGCAGCAGTTTGTTCTTCTTTTTAAACTGGTTCTGCTTGAACAGATTCTTCTTGAATAGGTGCTTCTTGAACAGATTCAGTATTCACTTGTTCAGGTTCTGATTGAGCTGGATGAAGATCAGAAAGAATGTTTTGAGATACAAAAGGTACTGGAACAGCATCAACTTCAGAGATAGATGCAGCGGAATTGGAAGTAGACGCGCTCACAGATTCCTGATTCAAAACATTTGAAGCATTTTCAGTGTTAGATTTAGGCACATCATCATAAAAATGCTCAAAAAGAAAATCAAGATCAGTAAGATTAAGCAAAGAAGAAGATGGATCCTGATTTGACGGTTGCCGTGAAGGTTCTGAACTGTTTTGTCCAGAAGCTAAATTCCCTGAAAGTGCGGGTTCTGGACCTGTTTGGCCAGAAACCAAATCTGCAGCTTCGTCAAATTTAACATTGACACTCTCTATCACTTTTCTGACTGAAGTAAGAAAGACTCGGTAAGCCGCAGAAGTAGAAGAATAACCCAGAAAAATACCCTCATCCGCCTTTGGACTGAACTTTTTGAGATTGTCACGATCATTCAAAACATAACACTTACACCTAAATGATTTGAAATATTTAACATTTGGTTTGATGCCATTCATAAGCTCATAAGGTGTTTTGTTGAATCGTCGATGTAGAATGGATCTGTTCTGAGTATGACATGCAGTAGATACGGCTTTAGCCTAATGAGACAGAGGAAGACCTGAATATGCAAGCATCGATCTGGCAGCCTCGACAAGCGTTCTATTTCTTCGTTCAACAACCCCATTTTGTTGCGGTGTTCGAGCAGCAGAAAATTATTGTTGAATGCCTTGATCTTCGTAGAATGCTTGAAGAGTGTTGTTTTTTAATTCTGTACCATTGTCTGATCTGACAACTTTGACTATTTTTTGCTTGTTAGTCTGAATCGTTCTGATTAGGTTTATGAGAATGTCGGAAGTTTCATCTTTGGACTTGAGAAACTTGACCCATGTGTAGCGGGAATAATCATCAACAACCACCAAAACGTATTTTTTTCTTTCCGATGCTCTTTGTCTTCATTGGTCCACATAAGTCAACATGTAACAAATCAAGAATATCCGTAGTGCAAGCTTCGGGCTTTGGCTTATGCGGAGGTGGTCTTTCTGAAATCGGAGTACAGGGAGACCTCGTACTGAATCATTCTTGACAAGACGATCCATGTATTTGAAGTTGAGATAAGCTAGTCTTCGGTGCCATATCCAGCTTTCATGAACAGAGGCTTTAGATAGCAAGCAAATATCTGATGGAATTTTAACTTTGGAAAGATCAATAGTATATAAATTTGATCTTCTCTTTCCGACAAGTAAATACCGGCCACTGTCATTCTTTACTGCAACTCGTTTGGATTTGAAGCTGACTTCAAGATCTTTGTCGCAAAATTTCCCGATGCTGAATAAATTGTGGCTAAGACCTTCAATATAGCTAACTCGCTTGACAGTGATATTTCCTTGCACAAGATCACCATAGCCTAAAATAGGAGTAGTCTCGCAGTTTCCAAACTTAACACGACCGCAACATTTTTCTTTAAAATTTGAAAGTAATGATTTGTTGCCCGTCATGTGTTTGGAACACCCCGAATACAGATACCATAATTGACTAAGCTGCACATTCAGAAATTACACAAATTTCGGTACCCATATGCTTATGGGTCCCTTCTTGTTAGTCCTTTGCCTCTTATTTTTCAAAACTCTCTTTTTAGAAAAAATATGAACACAATCATCCATGGAGGAAGAAACATAATCATCTGAATCAGAACTAGAAGAACAATATGAGACATTCTTTGCAATTTGAATCATTTGCTTTATTGAATATTTTGGGTTTTTATTACAAAATGCAAATGTATCCGTTTTACAAAGACAATCTACACATTTATCCTCTATAGCTGCAGATTCATTTGACTTCTGTTTGACCTTCCATATCTTCCTTGTTGACTTCTTCAAAGTCTGATCTGAAACATATGAATCAAAAGAATTAGAATTTTCAGAAATAACAGTATCTTGCTTCTTTAACTTTTTGTCCTTCTTCTTTTACGCTTTGGTTTCTAATACTGATCATTTAGCATAAAAGAGTCATCAACAATTGAATTGGAAGAAGAAATTTTATCTAAGAAGTCAAACTGAGCATTCATCATTGTTGAACTAGCCTCAGAGTCATGATTTTCAGAAACACACAAGTCAGGAGAAGTTTTGTGCGACCCCTTGGTGGCGCAAACTAAACTTCGCGCTACCAACTGTTGGCGCAAACAATCAGTTTGCGCTACCAATGGTTGGCGCAAATGCTCACTGTTTTGTACTTTTTGCGTATTTTCCTTGAAATCAGAAGAAAATCCAGACTTATTTTTGTCATCAAAATCTTGTTTTTGAGAAATGAATTTTTCTTCAAAACTTGATTTCATGATAAAAAGAAATAAACCGTTTTCAATATCATTTTGAAGACTTTGTTCTTCCATTTTATCTTCAAGATCAATGATTTTGCCCTCTAATACTAATGGGGGAATATATCTCTTAGAATCATAAGAAACCGGAGATATATTTTCCTTATTAGTGCTATTGGCATATATATCAAAATAATCATTTGGTAATGAAGATTTAATGGAAGAAATGACATTTAAAACATTTTGAAATTTTCTGGACTTCTTTGATTTTTCAGGAAAATATTTGGCATTTTCACGAGTATAAACAAATGGCATTTCCATTTTCTTGTTGTTCATTCTTTTCTCATTTTCAATTTCTAATTCTTACTTTTCATTCATCCACTCAATTTTAAATTGAGGAGCATATTTTGCAAGATTTAGATAATCAAAATTATATAAAGTGGGGGTTTTTGTTATAACATTGTTTAAACAATGTGGATTTTCAAAACCAAGTCCCTATCTTTCTTTTATTGACTCATCACTCCTTGGTTTATTCATATAAATTGTTTGCTCAGTTTGTTCTCTCAAATATAACTTTCCTTCTAAAGCAATTATTTTATCAGAAAAAGTTTGATTTAAATTGGTCATTTATGTCAAAGAATCAAGATTAGTCTTATTTAAATTTTCTAATTCATCCAATCTCTTTTGAAACTTCTCTTTTGTATCTGTCAAAATAAATTTTTCATGTTTTAATGAAATTTTCAATTTTTCAATCATGACAGATTTTTCTTGATTAATTTGCTTTTCAGATAAGAACTTTGAACGTAAGTCATGTAAAGCAGTTATTATGACGTTCATTTGAGAAGAAATAAAGTTGTAATCAAACTTAGAAGGTACCGCAGATTCATCAGTGGAAGTATCTTCATCTTCATCATCACTTTTATCATCCCCAATAAAGCACATTGTTGTTGTTTCCTCATTCTCAGCTTCATTGTCAGAGTGGTCTAGACAGTATTCTTCCTCAGCAAGTAATATGGTTCCATTCTCTCTCTTTTCAGCAAGCTCTAACTTCTTTCGGTAGAAAGCAGAATCTTTGACAACCTTTACTCGACACTCCTTTGCAAAGTGTCCCGTTTTCCCACAGTTAAAACACACAGTAGCCTTCTTTTCTTCCTTCTTTGGCTCAATCACTTTGGGAGGGTCATATTTCGGAACATACGGTTTGGAAGAAGCACCAGTATCCACTTTCTTAGAACCTGAAGTAAAGCGAAGATTGTTGGAGCCTATTCTGTGCTGAAACTTCTTATGATAATGTTGAGAGAGAAGGATCATTGTCTTTTCTAAAGCTTCACCATCGTCATCAGTAGTCCTATCATAAGCATTCTCAGATAATGTTTGTTCGGCTAATTGACTTGCTAGAAAAGCAATCGGATCCAATGACTTCGGCTTGTTTTTCTTATCAAGCTTTGCTTTCTTTTCTAGAACTAGACTCTCATCAGTCATCAAGATTTCATAAAGTTCCTGAATTGGCATTGTGGAGATCCGAACATCATTTCTCATTCTGTGACAAGACTTGCTCCATTCAGGTTGAAGAGCATTTAGAAATTTGAGATTAGCTTCCAACTCTGTCTTTGTCACCTTAATCTTATATAGATCATTTATCACAGCCCAAAATCTGTCAAATACACTCTTCAGACTCTCACCATCTTTTGCCTTAAACTCCTCAAAATTGTTCATGTATCGTGTCTGACGGAGTTGAGTGGCAACTGTTGATCCAAGCATTATCTTTTCTAACTGAGTCCACATTAGCATTGGATTGTGCTTGAAACAGTCAATTCGATTATAAATGGAATTCGACAGTGCGAGAATCAGGTTAGACTTTGCTTGGTTATCTGCTTGGTGTCGCAAAGCCTCGTCAGCATCGTACTCACTTATAAGCTTCTCAACCCTTGTAGCCTGTATGTTTCCAATGGCGGGAATATCTTTCATAGGCTTTACCATTGGTCCTTCAGTAAGAGACTTCATCATATTGTCACCATTAGGTTGTCGCTCTATGAAATTGATGAATCTATCTTGCCATTGCTGAAATTCATTTTCATTAATCAGAACTAGAGGGCGAGTGTCTGACCCCAAAGACATCATTATGTCATTCTTGTAAAACTGAGCTTGTAGAGACATCTTTACAGAATCACAAAGTCAGAAAGTTCTAATTCTGGAAAAAGAATGACTAGTGCAAACTTGAGATTTGCGCGAGTAGCAGATGGCGCAAACTAAGATTTGCGCGAGGTGTTGGTGGCGCAAATTTAACTTTGCGCGATACAAAGTTGGCGCAAAGACAACTTGCACAAAGAACTGAACTTTTCGTGAGATGAAGATGGCGCAAAAGTATTTTGCGCGAGACTGAGATGGCGCAAACTTTCACTTTGCGCGATGTATTGATGGAGAGAACTTGAACTTTTCGTGGAGACTTAATCTGGATGAAAATCTGAAGAAACTAGCGCAAAACTTGATGACACTAGCGCAAAGTTGAGGATGAACTGGCGCAAAATTCGATGAATCTAGCGCAAACTTCAGATGATCCCTGATGAACTGGCGCAAATATCAGATCTGGCACAAAACTCAGAAAAACAAGAAAAACTTCCAAATTTTGAATACAAAAACGAAATTGATGAAACTTGCTCACACAGATGTGTTCGAAAACCATTTTCTAACAACTTTCAAACAATTAGTTCGATCAAAAACCACAAAATCGTGAATTCGAATATGAACAGTACGCAAAAAATGACTTTTCCAGAAAAATGAAAAATCTCAAAATTGATTATCAAAAACTGAATTTCTTGAAAAATGATGTGAATCAAAAGTATTCTCCTATTAAAATCGAATCCAACAAACCAATTTTCAAGAAAAAACGATCAGAATTCAGATTGATTTTGATGAAAAAATCAAAAAATGAGATTTTCTTGAAAAAAATCAATAAAATCAATCGAATTTTCTGATTCAACCACAAAATCAGAATCAAAACAAGATTCTCTCAATCCTCTCAGATTCAGAATTGCTCTGATACCAATTGATAAACCAAGATCAACCAAATCTTAGAGAGATAAAGTAGAGAGAGAGAGTTGTGCGCCAAATGTATGATGATTCAAAATGCAATCCAAAGTTCTTACAAAGACAAAGCCACAAGGGACTTAAATACCCCTTGGCTAAGTAAACAAGATAAAGTCAAACTAAGCACACTTAGACACAAGGTATAAATACATTGATTACTACTAAAAATAGACTTAACAACTCGCATGGTGAAGTATCGAGGAATTCGTATGATACATCATCCTTGGACACAACAAAATTTTCTAAGTACGGAATTCACAAGTAGCTATGTGCGAAAAGTGAAGAATTCGCATGCTACTGTGCTTAAGTTGTGTGCGAAAAGATGGAACTGGCAAGCCACACTGTGCGAGAAGTGAGAAACTCGCATGACGTTGTATGCGAAAAATGGCTTCTAGGATGAAATATTTTCTAAGTATAGAATACGCATCGATACGGATTGTTTGAGGCTGAATTATTTTCTAAGGAAAGAATTCGCATCACAGTGAAGAGGTGTTGTGCGAAAAGTTATGAATCGGCATACTTCCTTATGCGAAAAGTAAAGAATTCGCATATAGGCTGATACGAAATGCTGAAATTCGCATACAAGCCTATGCGAAAAGTTGAGGTTTCGGCTCATGCCTCATGCGAATTGTGTCCTTAAAAGCTTAATGGTCTGTGAATTATTTGTTGTAACACCCGTATTATTCCTAAAGAACAGCTAATGATCGGTCAAGAAAGCGGTCGGCAAATGGTTTAAAACAAAGGGAAAGAAGGGGCATCAGGTGACACGCGCAGCTTGGACCGCTGCCTCAAAGCCGCGGCTAGACGCGCGTAACTCACTGTATTGTGCCATCTGAAGACACGCGCGGCTTGGCCCGCGACTTGAGGGTCTCAGCCAAGGCTGCGGGGTTAATCTAGACGATTTAAGCCCCAATTTTTAGGGTTCTCTCATTCCTGTCTTCCCTTCCCACTTCTCTCATTCCACTCCACTCCCCATTTCTCTCTTTGGACGATTTTAGGATGCTTGAAGGCATTATTTAGAGCATCCATGGTGAATAAACCCTAACGTCACATGAAGGTTGGCATTTGGAAGTTTGGAGTTGAGGAGGAAAAGGATTCTCTTGGTAATCTTTGGGTGGAAGGTCAAATTATCTAATGTGGTAAGTTTCCTTGAGTAATCTAAGCTTTTTTGTATAAGTATCTTTATAGATCTGAAGGTTTACTTGTTGATGTTTATGCTAGACTTGAAGGAATGGGTTGTTTGGAAACCTTAGCTTTTGTTGGTAAGAGCATGGAAGTAGTGGATCTACACTATTGAAGGCTAATGGTTGGATTTGGAACCTAGGTTTAACCTAACCTAGAAAGGTGAGTTCAAGTTGATTTGTGAAAACGTTGTACATGCCAAAATGTCTATTTTAAAGCATTTATGTGTTTTACATGAAATTATCAACTGTTGAGTTATTTGGTAACTTTTGATTATTTGAAGTGTTTAGCTTATTAAACTTTGTAAAACACCACATTTGGGATTTTGGGCATTTTGATAAATAAATCATATATTTTGGGTATCTTAATGATTTATTTCATGGAGTATATTTTTTAGTATAAATGCATTTTATTGGGTGTTATGGGATGATTTGAAAGGATAAAAGGTATAAACCCGCTTGGAAAATGTTTTGTCCCAATCTAAATTCTGTTGGAGCTATTTGTGTGTTTTGAAGCATGGGTTGCATTATTACGGGTCGTTTACGTTTGATTTCATTTTATGATTTTCAACGTTGGGTCTTTGGATTTGTTGAGCTTAAGGCTCGGCTTGGATTTTGTTGGGTCTTGGGGACACTTGTCCGGTTTTAATAGCTCAATGTAGATCTCTTGGTTATGATTTGCATTTACTTCATCTTATTTGGGAATTACATGTTTTGAATGTGTTAGTTAATTCATTTTGAGTTATGTAATGTTTTAGCCCCGTCTACTATAGATCCATGAGCACTTTTATCACTTTGTCTGATGATGGAACGACTTGGTTTCCACATCGCGGCACGTTAGGCATTGGATTGGGTTATAAGTCCTTCGTGCAAGTATCAATGAGTGTAAACTAAAAGATTCTAAGCTCGATGCTTTTATTATTTGTCCAATGGTGGAACGCTAGTTTTCCCCATTGCGGCGCGGTTAGGCATCTTCGGTATGGTGTAACTCTATCGTGCAAGTATCTATGGGTGTATGCTTAAATACATAGAGCCCGATACTTAATACCAATTTAACGTAATGTGTGGTTTACTTTGTATACGTCACATTATACGGAATCGGGTCTCCACCGTCACCGAAAGGTGTTGTCTTCAGGCTGAGTCTTTTATATATTTGTTTTCGGTGACATTTTGCATACATGAATTTATTCCATGTTTTATGGGTTGAGTATTAATCCCCACCCGTGATTTGGGATATGAGGCGTTATTTACATTATCATAAATTGGGAGTCGATTTATATTCACGTTTTGAGTGAGTTTTGGGTTGCATTGGTTTATAAAGAATGTTGTATTGGAGTATTGTCCTTAAAAAGGTATATTATGGGAAAACGAATCATTTTCATTTCTAAAGTAAATCATTTTGAAAGATCTTGATTTGAACTGAATTATTTTCTTTCAAAGATATATTTATTCATGTTAAAACTCTTGAACACACTAGGCGTTAGCCTAACCTTTTAATTTGTCGGCATGCGCATCAGGTTCCGTTTTGGGTTAGTGCTAGCGACCCTATGAAGAGATGAGTGTTTGTTGTAAGCTCGAGAAGAGACTTGCTTGGTGAAGTCTTCCGCATTGGTTTGGGAAGAGCAACTTGCATTTGGGTTAAGTAACACCTAACTTCGATTTAGTCCTTGTATATAAGACTGTAGTTTTATAATTGTGGTGGTTAATTATAGATTTTTAAATTGGGGTATATGGAGATTGATGTATAAGTGGAAGTTTTGTCCTTTAATTGATATTATATCGAGATTTTTAATTAGTTGCTCTTATCAAATTTGAGGGTTTTACAAGTTGGTATCAGAGCATAAGTTTGAGAGAATTAGGTGTTGATTTTGAATGCCTAGACTCAAACTAGCGTAATTTTAAGTGATTGAATGTGAGATTGCACAATTAGGCACTTTAAGATTTGATGATTCGAGGTGATTGGAGCCACTAGTTATGGGAATCACGCCAAAAATGGTAAGGATGAAAATGTACAGTACGTTCATAATAGCACCTGGCCAGTGTTATGGTGAACCTACAAGTTACGTGTGTTTGCTTGAACTGCCTTGGTATGATAACCGTTGGGGTAGTGAAGCAGTTTCTATATGGGTAGCCATTAGAAGAAGTTGATAATTTTAGTAATCGTCACTTGGAGTGACGGTAAGCATGGTGATTGTATTAAGTGGATCGTTACGGGTCGGATTGATTGGCTAGATTAGAACCATAGGCTTTTGGAATCGATGTTATTTCGAGGAGAAATTGTGAGGTGAACCTATGAAGTCCTTGATTTTTGCCATAAAATGTTTGAGCATCCGGGTGACGAAAGTGTGGTTAAGAAATTGAGGAGCGTGGTTTGAAATGTTTAGTGCCGAACAACTTCACACACATAATTTATTTCTAAAATAAATTACGTTAATTATTTCTTATGTTTCCAAATCGTCATGTGGATTATATTACAAGTCTTGGTGGATTATATTACAAATCTTGGAGCAATGTTTTAGCACACACAAGGTTTTAAACCATGATTTCGAACATGCACAAAATTATTTCATGGCATGAGGTTGCAAACTTTGTTGAGATTTTCTTATTCTCATTTTGTCCAACGCTATTTTGGATTTTGCGATGTGCACATTTTGATGTTGTCTAGGGTCTTGGAAAAGTAACTACGGTTTATGACTCTAACATTGGATCTCCTCCACATATGTTAAGGTTTTGGACGAAAAGTTACCTTCCATTATTTTGATGTTCGAGTTTTATTGAGAATTTTATTTTAAGGGGTTTCGTTGATTTGATGTGGAGATTTTAATGGCGTCCAGTTGTATTGTTTTTTTTTCCCTTGAGTTTTGTGTGAACAGTTTGGTTGCATATACCATGTATGCATATTTTATTGGGAATTTCCGTCGCGGTGTTTTAACCAATAATTTTAGAACGAAAAGAGCAGACTGTTAATTGGCTTTAAACTCGAAACCGACATAAATTATTTCATATTTTTAACCAAGTGCATGCGCATATCACCCTACTAGTTTTGTGAAATAAACTGTCGCATGCAAGTTTTGTTGTGGAATCTTATTTCGTGCCGCGTTGTGGCTAAAAGAGAGAAAACTTTGAGAGTCTGATATCATGAAAATATTGTTTTGGGTTTTGCAAGCATTTTATTTGTACATCCTAAAGTTTGGAATCAAACTAAATCACCCTTATGTTTGCTCAAATCGCATGCATATGTCTTTACTAAATTTTTGGGAATAAACCGATGTAGGCGAGTCACGTTGGGAAATTTTATTTCATGACATTTTATGGTTAAATGCGAAGTTTTGGGATTTCATTTAGTGAATATCCCCTTCTTTAGTTTTGTACAAACACTTTGTTATGCACTGTTTTAATACGTAAAACTATTTCTCATTAGTGACACAAATTTATACATATTGGGAACATAGCGGTTCCTTTGAAAAAGGTTGTTGAAATATCTTTCGTTGGTGTCAGTATTACCTTGATTATTGATCAAATATTTTCTGAAATGGATTTATATGTGTGGCGGTTGTGACCACTTTGTACACCTATCTAGTAAACGGTAGTAGATTTTATTCGTATGACTAATCGTTATAAAGCTTTTACATTCAGAGGTTTTATAAAAGTTAAATTGGCATAGTAGTTTGAAAAACCTTGAACTCATTAGAGCTATAGATGTAAGACCCCTTGTGATAGAGGTCGTGATTAAGGACCGAAGGAGTCCTCGTAGTTTGAAGTGTTAGAGGACCTGTCTTATGATCAGCTGTGGACTTTGGAATCTCAGCTTTGTGAACTGGTACACGAATGGATGAGTGTAATATTAGATTTATGCATTATTTCAGGTATTCAAGTGGTGATCCTTCTGTCTTGGTAAAACCACGGGTTAAAGCATTAGTGGTTGCTTGCCTATGGTCGGTTATAAATTGATGAGTTGACTTTCGGCATCATGTATAGGTCAGATGTGTGCCTTTCGGAAGAGTTTTCAGGAATAAGGAAAATAGGGTGACTCGTTTGTTTGAGTTTTAGTGCCATGATATGTGTCAACATTAATCCTTCAATGCAAGTCTGGGATGAAATATGTGGTGGTATACCCACGTTTGCAGCATAGTTGTTTTCAGGATAGGTGTCGACGCTCGGTTTTGAGGACAATGACTGTTGGTGTGCTTTAGTGCATTTTCGTTGGACATGTTGTGTATGCAGGTCAAGTGGTAACCATGAGGACATTAGATATTGATAATTAAGAATCAATCATTGGTGCTTCGGTAATCGACAAGGCCCTCGCTGATTCATCAATCGATGATTGAATACTTTATGGGAGTTGTGTAACCACATTTAGGATAATCGACTATCTATAGAGGGTAATGGTACATTTCTGGAAGAAACATCAGGCTAATGCTTGTATCTATGAAAGTTTTAGGAGCCCTTGTAAATGTCGTGGTTGTGTCAGCTTTGAGGATCGGACCGAAGGTTGTGTTAGATCAGACCAAACTAGTTGTTAGGAAATTTCGCCAAGGAAGGGCGATTGATCTTTGGTGGTAATGATCATTGGAGAAATTTGGTGAGAATGCCGAGGTAGACTCTAAGTACACATCGATTATTGAAGAGACCTTGATGTGTCGGAATTAGAAGTATCTAAGGGAAAAGTTCGTTTTGGGGTATTCTTGGTGGATCTACTCTCGAGGTTTTATAAACAACCTAAGGTTGGGAGGAAATCGGGATTTTAACGATTAGGAAACGATTTATTAAGGACTCGATATTCCTTTCGTCATCGGTAAGGTAAACCGAACGTCGAAAATGGGTGCATGGCGGCTTGTTATGAGGAATTCAGTAACAACCTTGACAGGGAGGTGATCGGGCTCGTATACGAGGTAAAGTTTTGGGAAGGCATCCCTTTAGGATAGGGAATCAATTGATCTCGCTACACGCGATAATGGACGTTTGGTTGGTGCCAGATTTCAAGGACGAAATCTCTTTTACGGTTGGGAGGATTGTAACACCCGTATTATTCCTAAAGAATAGTTAATGATCGGTCAAGAAAGCGGTCGGCAAATGGTTTAAAACAAATGGAGAGAAGGGGCATCAGGTGACACGCGCGGCTTGGATCGCTGCCTCAAAACCGCGGTTAGGCCCGCGTAACTCACTGTATTGTGCCATCTGAAGACACGCGTGGCTTGGCCCGCGACTTGAGGGTCTCAGCCAAGGCCGCGGGGTTAATCTAGACGATTTAAGCCCCATATTTTAGGGTTCCCTCATTCCTATCTTCCCTTCCCACTTCTCTTATTCCACTCCACTCCCCATTTCTCTCTTTGGACAATTTTAGGATGCTTGAAGGCATTATTTAGAGCATCCATGGTGAATAAACCCTAACGTCACATGAAGGTTAGCATTTGGAAGTTTGGAGTTGAAGAGGAAAAGGATTCTCTTGGTTAGCTTTGGGTGGAAGATCTCATTATCTAATGTGGTAAGTTTCCTGGAGTAATCTAAGCTTTTTCGTATAAGTATCTTTATAGATCTGAAGGTTTACTTGTTGATGTTTATGCTAGACTTGAAGGAATGGGTTGTTTGGAAACCTTAGCTTTTGTTGGTAATAGCTTGGAAGTGGTGGATCTACACTATTGAAGGCTAATGGTTGGATTTGGAACCTAGGTTTAACCTAACCTAGCAAGGTGAGTTCAAGTTGATTTGTGAAAACGTTGTACATGCCAAAATGTCTATTTTAAAGCATTTATGTGTTTTACATGAAATTATCAACTGTTGAGTTATTTGTTAACTTTTGATTATTTGAAGTGTTTAGCTTATTAAACTTTGTAAAACACCACATTTGGGATTTTGGGCATTTTGATAAATAAATCATATATTTTGGGTATCTTAATGATTTATTTCATGGAGTATATTTTTGAGTATAAATGCATTTTATTGGGTGTTATGGGATGATTTGAAAGGATAAAAGGTATAAACCCTCTTGGAAAATGTTTTGTCCCAACCTAAATTCTGTTGGAGCTATTTGTGTGTTTTGAAGCATGGGTTGCATTATTACGGGTCGTTTACGTTTGATTTCATTTTATAATTGTCAACGTTGGGTCTTTGGATTTGTTGAGCTTAAGGCTCGACTTGGACTTTGTTGGGTCTTGGGGACACTTGTCCGGTTTTAATAGCTCAATTTAGAGCGCTTGGTTATGATTTGCATTTACTGCATCTTATTTGAGAATTACATGTTTTGAATGCGTTAGTTCATTCGTTTTGAGTCATGTAATGTTTTAGCCCCGTCTGCTATGGATCCATGAGCACTTTTATCACTTTGTCCAATAATGGAACGACTTGGTTTCCACATCGCGGCACGTTAGGCATCGGATTGGGTTATAAGTTATTCGTGCAAGTATCAATGAGTGTACTCTGAAAGATGTCGAGCTCGAAGCTTTTATTATTTGTCCAATGGTGGAACGCTAGTTTTCCCCATTGCGGTGTGGTTAGGCATCTTCGGTATGGTGTAAGTCATCCGTGCAAGTATCTATGGGTGTATGCTTAAAGACGTAGAGCCCGATACTTAATACCAATTTAACGTAATGTGTGGCTTACTTTGTGTATGTCACATTATACGGAATCGGGTCTCCCCCGTCACCGAAAGGTGTTGTCTTCGGGGTGAGTCTTTTATATATTTGTTATCGGTGACATTTTGTATACATGAATTTATTCCATGTTTTATGGGTTGAGTATTAATTCCCGCCCGTGTTTTGGGATATGAAGCGTTATTTACATTATCATAAATTGGGAGTCGATTTATATTCATGTTTTGAATGAGTTTTGGGTTGCATCGTGTAACACCGTAAAATTTAAGATAAAATAAAACTTAAAATTTCTGCAATATAACGCCTAAAATAAGGCAAATCCAAAACCTGAAAACATGACGACTAAAACCCAAAAGAGACGGGGTAGTTCTATAATGAAATAGCGGAATAAATAAGACATATACATGACAACCTATTCAATCTAGAACAATTAACAACTAGATTAAAATGGGTGTCACTATGACTTCAAAAGCGCTCTTTCTCAAATCCCAAAAATGCCCGGTCCAAGGAGGAATCCTAGGTGCGATCCCGACTGATCAAGACATCCTACTCGCACCGCTAATGGAACCTGTGAACCATTTAAACATGAACCCAAGTGTTAGAACGAAGTCTATTGGTTGTTATGCCGATACCAATTATAATGCAAACAAGAACAATAATTAAATGTTACCGGCTCCCAATGCATTGAGGTCAATGCCAAACCTCCCAATCGGGACGTTGTAATTTCCTGTATAATTAATACACAAATATCTTCCATATAAAGCGGGGTAACCCGCGATCTAGATTGGATTTCACCGTCCAGCCCGGTTCTAGTTCACATGCCACGCCGGACATCACAATCCTCAAACCCTCTCTGCCTCTAGTGCTTACCCCGTCGGGTTACACCTCAAGGTCTTACAGGCAAGGGTGCCTATCCAATCTAGCCGAGTGTACAACTAAGGGACTTGCGCCCCCTATTGTCTACTCAAAATTCCCAATGGCAATAACCATGCAATACCTATGCATACCATCTAAATCCTCGTGCACAAGGAAATAGATATAAGACTCCCAACAAGAGTTATGAACAATTATTGATGACAATCTTCATGTAAACATATTATTGGCCCAAATAGTGTGATCATGCTTGATACATATTCACCATAAGAAACTACAACTCATTTAACCACATACAAATCCCCAACTAGTATAGTGACCCCAACTGCTGATAAGAATTTAGGCATTTGACATTTCATTATGTAGAGATGTAGACCTACACTATGATTTGTCCCTTTTCTATAATACTTGTAAATAGCACTCTTCCACATGTTTAAACACTTCCACCAACCCCAAAAATCTTATTTATTGAAGATATGCAAAACCCTAGTTTTTAGGTCAACAACATGCATTTCATATATTTCATATAAACAAGTAATGGTGCAAGTATGCATGTACATAAGTTAAGAAAACTTACTTAGAAGTTAAATGAACAAACCCTAGAAGTGAGGAATGAATGGGATTGAGACTTCCACCCTTTGATCTTGAAAGAGTAACTCCTATGAACTCAAAACCCTAAGGATCATTAACCATTAATGATTTACCCACCTAACAATTAATGAAGAGAGAGGAAGGGAAGAGTATGTGAAAATCGCACTTTTAGTGTGTGAAAACGTCTTCAAGGAGCTGCAATTTCAAACAATGAACTAAACCCTAAAAATGGCATTAAATGAGAGTTTGGTCGTCTGGACACCGCGTGCGATAGTGCCCACGCGATAGTGCCCTGGCACAGTCGTGGCAACTGTACCGAGACCTCCCCCCCTCTCGCGACCTTGACATCGCGATTGTGACCATGGCACTATCGCCGGTCACAATCGCATCATATGTACCGTGGCCTCAAACTCCCTCGCGATAATGCCCATGCGATAGTGACATTGTCACTATCGTGGGCACAGTCGCCGAGACCCCTTCCAACTCTGAAATCCGACGATTCGACCCGTTTTCACCCAGATTTAAATACCATGAATGAGAACTCTTAAACAAAAACTTAAAGTAATTATTTTACAAAGAGGTCTAAAATTCGGGGTGTTACAATCCTCCACCCCTTAGAATGGATTTCGTCCTCGAAATCCCAACTAACCAAACAAATGAGGGTATCACCTCCTCATATCTTCTTCCGATTCCCAAGTTACGTTGGTTTCGCGATGGTGCTTCCATTGAATCTTTACCATGACCAATTCTTTGTGTCGTAGCCTCTTCGTCTTCCTTTCGAGGATAGATTCGGGTTCCTCTATACATCGATTGTTGTCCACTCTGATTTTCGAAAGTGGGATGACACTCTCTTCTTCGGCTAGGCATTTCCGCAAGTAGCACACATGAAAAGTGGGGTGAATTCCGTCCATCTCCGGCGGAAGATCCAACTTGTAAGCTTGTAGACCAATACGTTCAAGGATCGTGAAAGGCCCAAGGAAACAGGGACTAAGCTTCCCACGCTTTTCGAACCTTATCAATCCTTTCCACGGTGACACTTTCAACATTACTCGCTCTCCCACTTGGAACTCGACCGGTCTTCTCTTCTTGTCCGCGTAGCTCTTCTTCCTATCTTGTGCCGCTTTCAAACGCTCCCTGATGACCTTCACTTTGTCGGCCGTCTCTTGAACGATCTCCGGTCCGGCAAACTGTTTCTCACCCGCTTCCAACCAACATACGGGTGTCCTACACTTCCTTTCATACAATGCCTCGAATTGCGCCATACCAATACTTGAGTGATAACTGTTGTTGTAGGCGAATTCCACTAGTGGAAAGTGTGCATCCCAATTTCCCCCGAAATCGATAACACACGACCTCAACATGTCTTCGAGGGTCTGGATGGTCCTCTCTCTCTGTCCGTCTGTCTGCGGGTGATAGGCGGTACTCAACTTAACTCTTGTGCCCAGATCCTTCTGTAAACTATCCCAAAAGTGTGATGTAAAGCGGCTATCGCGGTCGGACACAATAGAAAGTGGCACTCCATGCCTCGAGACTACCTCATCAATGTACAGTTTGGCCAGTTTGTCCATCGGTAGGGTCTCTCGCATGGACAAGAAATGCGCGCTCTTGGTCAAACGATCCACGATTACCCAAATAGTATCTTGGTTCTTTAAAGTCCTCGGTAGCTTGGTTAAAAAGTCCATGGTGATGTGCTCCCATTTCCACTCCGGTATTTCCAAGGATTGGAGACTACCGTATGGTCATTGGTGCTCCGCCTTCACTTGTAGGCAAGTTATGCATTGCTACACATAACTAGCCACGTCTAGTTTCATCACTAGCCACCAATAATTGAGCTTTAAATCACGATACATCTTAGTGCTTCCCGGATGTATCGAGTACTTGGACTTGTGCGCGTCCTCCAATAATAGTTCCCGACATCCTCCAATCCTTGGCACCCAAATTCGACCTTGATACAACTTCAAACCTCTTCCATCCTCGGTCAATTGGAGATGTTGCTTCACCATAATTTCACTTTTGAGGTTGACTTCAATAAGGGCTTCCGACTGAGATGCTTTGATTTTATCGATTAGGCTTGAGACTACATCTACCCTTGCAAAGGTGGCTTGAACTCCACGACTGTACTCCTTCCGGCTCAAGGCATCCGCGACCACATTTGCTTTTCCGGGATGGTATTGAAGTTCACAGTCATAATCCTTGAGTAGTTCGATCCATCTCCTTTGTCGCATATTCAACTCTTTCTGATCGAAGACATACTTCAGGCTTTTGTGGTCGGTAAAAAGGGTACATCTCGTCCCGTAAAGGTAGTGTCGCCATAACTTCAAGGCGAACACCACTGCCGCTAGCTCGAGATCGTGAGTTGGGTAGTTCTTTTCATGCTCCTTCAATTGACTGGATGCATAAGCTATTACCTTGCCCCTTTGCATCAAGACACACCCCAAACCCATCTTAGACGCATCGCTGTAGACTACAAAGTCTTCTGTCCCCTCGGGTAGAGATAAGATTGGCGCTTCACACAATTTCCTTTGGAGGTCCCGAAAGGCTTGCTCTTGCTTCTCGGTCCAAAGGAACTTCACGTTCTTCCTTGTCAGAGATGTCAACAGTGAGGCAATCTTGGAAAAATCTTGGAAAAATCTTCTATAGTAACCGGCTAGACCTAAGAAACTCCGGATTTCCGTGGGACTTTTTGGCGGTTCCCAATTAATCATAGCCTCAATATTTGATGGGTCCACCTTTACTCCCTCACTTGACACCACATGACCCAAAAACTGGACCTCTCTTAGCCAAAATTCACACTTGGAGAATTTGGCATAGAGTTTCTCGTCCCTTAACACCTCTAACACTCCTCGGAGATGTCGCTCATGCTCTTCATAATTCTTCGAGTACACCAAGATATCATCGATGAACACTATGACCGACTTGTCTAGGAAAGGCCGGCAAACACGGTTCATCAAATCCATGAATACCGTCGGCGCGTTGGTTAGCCCGAAGGGCATAACCAAGAACTCGTAGTGACCATAACGGGTTCTAAAGGCGGTCTTGGAAATGTCTTCTCCTAGAACTCTAACTTGATGATAACCCGATCGAAGGTCGATCTTTTAGAAACATCCGGCTCCTTTCAATTGATCGAAGAGATCGTCGATTCGGGGTAATGGGTACTTGTTCTTTACGGTTACCTTGTTCAACTCCCGATAGTCGATGCATATCCGCATCGATCCATCCTTCTTCTTGACGAAGAGTACCGGCGCTCCCCAAGGCGAGGAACTCGGCCTCACGAATCCCTTCTCCAACAACTCTTGAAGTTGTGACATCATTTCTTGCATTTCGGTCGGAGCAAGACGGTACGGTGCACGGGCAATCGGCACTACCCCCGGGATTAAATCAATTCGAAACTCCACCTGGAGGTCGAGTGGCAAACCCGGAAGATCGTCAGGAAAGACGTCTGGGTACTCACTAACGACTCGAACATCTTCAATCTTTTTCTTCTCTGCTTTGGCATCCAACACGTAGGCAAGGAATGAAGGACAATTCTTCGCAAGACACTTACTTGCCTTGATGGAAGAAATAAGAGCCACTTCACCCTTACGCTTCTCCCCGTAGACAAAGACAAACCTCCCGCTTGAATTCGATAATTTGATCATCTTCTTTGAACAAAAGATCTCCGCCTTGTGATGAGATAACCAGTCCATTCCGATCACCACATCGAAACTCCCGATTGCCATAGGGAGTAGGTCTACAACGAACAACTCCCCACCAATATCTAGCTGACACTTTTCCAACACTTCCCGTAAGATCACTTGATCCCCATTTGCTATCTCTACTACTATGGCATTGCCAAGAGTACTAGTGGGCACGTTCAATTCTTTGCAAAAGTCAAAAGATACGAAAGAGAAATTCGCACCGGAATCAAATAGCACCTTAGCAGCAAGTGAGTTGAGTAAGAACGTACCTGACACCACGTCGGTGGTTTCCTTCGCTTCCTCTCTTGTCATTTGGAAGGCCCTCCCTTGAGCTTTAGGGACGGCTTCCCTCTTTGGTTGAATTGGTGGGTTTCCTACTCTAGCTCCACCCCTTAGCTTGGGGAAATCCCTCCTAATGTGCCCTGGCTCCTTGCATTCGAAACAAAGTGTCCCCGGCATGGGACAACGCGGACTTGTGTGACCCAGCTTATTACACTTGAAGCACGTGACTTATCGGGGGTTGGAGTTGCAAGGACCAAAATGCTTGCTTTTGCACTTGGGACACAAATTTGCCTCCCGACGATCATCAAAGTTTCTAACATTCGGTTGGAACTTCGGTCGCTTGAATGAACTTGGCGGCACTTCACTTTTCCTCTTTTCGGCGGCCTTCGACTTCTCTTCCTTGTCTCTAGCGTAGACTCTTTCCATTACTTTGGCTTCCTCATAGATCTCTCATAGATTTGTAGCTTTCGAGTTTTGGACTCGGTTTCCCATGTCCACGGGTAGGCCCTTCAGATAGGCCTTTATCTGTTCCTTCTCGGTCGGGGCCACATGCCCCACAAGATTCAGCTTCTCCAAGAAAAGACGGGTATATTCCCTCACCTTCAGATCCCCTTTCTTTAGCGCTCGGAACTCTTCCTCGATCAGATCCATCTCGTTTTCATTACAGTATTCTTCCATAACCTTCTTCTTAAAGGTGGCCCATGACATCTTTGCTAACACGGTTTCCCTTATAATTGCGGTGTGGACGTCCCACCATATTAAAGCCGCACCCCGAAGCAATTGGGAACCAAAATTCACCTTCTGATTCTCATCACATCCGCAAGCCCGGAAGGCCTGCTCAGTTTCTCTCAACCATTTCATGCAAGCTACGGGATCGTCGGTCCTGACAAATTCCGGCGGCTTGCAACCCATGAAGGACTTATACGAGAAACCCTTTCCAGTTTGCCCTGTCTCTAAGACCACCACTCCCTCAGCACGGTTCTCGCCCCCGGTACCACCCGAGCCAGCTACCGCGTTCTCTGCCACCACCTCTAGCCTCCGAAGACTAGCATCTCTGTCTTCTAACATTTTCAAGAATGCTTCTTGTTGTTTTTCCATGGCCGATGTTACCATCTGCATAACACTGGCCACCATATCGGCTTGCGGGTTTGCATCCTGAATAACTGGACTTGTGGATGCTAGTTCCACTCTAGGTATGATTTCCTCTAGTCCGGTAAATATCGGCGGCATGCCGGGAGGAACCACATTTGCCACTCGAATCACGGGGTTCGGGTTAGATGAAATATCCTTAGGAATCTCTCCCTCGTTCAGTGGGCGACTCCGAGTATTTACCATTTCGGATCTGCCACACAAGAAGTAAGGAAATGGAAATAAGCAACACTAAAATACACAAGAAACATACCCGCACGGTCCATTGATCATCGTAATCATAGTAATACAAGTACGTTCACGTAATCATATATTCATAACAACAGTAGCTAATTGAAATTATGAACATACACTACATAAAAATTCTCGCTACCACTTTTACAATTCTCAACGACGTAGTTTCTGTCGACTCTAGGGTCGTCCCATCTTAGAAATTCTACACAAAGCTCACAGTTCATAGCTTAATAGTCTCAGCTTAAGTCTAGGCATCGTGTCTACATACCTAGTTCACTTAAACTAGAGCTCTGATACCAACTTGTAACACCGTAAAATTTAAGATAAAATAAAACTTAAAATTTCTGCAATATAACGCCTAAAATAAGGCAAATCCAAAACCTGAAAACATGACGACTAAAACCCAAAAGAGACGGGGTAGTTCTATAATGAAGTAGCTGAATAAATAAGACATATACATGACAACCTATTCAATCTAAAACAATTAACAAGTAGATTAAAATGGGTGTCACTATGACTTCAAAAGCGATCTTTCTCAAATCCCAAAAATGCCCGGTCCAAGGAGGAATCTTAGGTGTGATCCCGACTGATCAAGACATCCTACTCGCACCACTAACGGAACCTGTGAACCATTTAAACATGAACCCAAGTGTTAGAATGAAGTCTATTGGTTGTTATGCCGATACCAATTATAATGCAAACAAGAACAATAATTAAATGTTACCGGCTCCCAATGCATTGAGGTCAATGCCAAACCTCCCAATCGGGACGTTGTAATTTCCTGTACAATTAATACATAAATATCTTCCATATAAAGTGGGGTAACCCACGATCTAGATTAGATTTCACCATCCAGCCCGGTTCTAGTTCCCATGCCACGCCGGACATCACAATCCTCAAACCCTCTCTGCCTCTAGTGCTTACCCCGTCGGGTTACACCTCAAGGTCTTACAGGCAAGGGTGCCTATCCAATCTAGCCGAGTGTACAACTAAGGGACTTGCGCCCCCTATTGTCTACTCAAAATTCCCAACGGCAATAACCATGCAATACCTATGCATACCATCTAAATCCTCGTGCACAAGGAAATAGATATAAGACTCCCAACAAGAGTTATGAACAATTATAGATGACAATCTTCATGTAAACATATTATTGGCCCAAATAGTGTGATCATGCTTGATACATATTCACCATAAGAAACTACAACTCATTTAACCACATACAAATCCCCAACTAGTATAGTGACCCCAACTGCTGATAAGAATTTAGGCATTTGACATTTCATTATGTAGAGATATAGACCTACACTATGATTTGTCCCTTTTCTATAATACTTGTAAATAGCACTCTTCCACGTGTTTAAACACTTATACCAACCCCAAAAATCTTATTTATTGAAGATAAGCAAAACCCTAGTTTTTAGGTCAACAACATGCATTTCATATATTTCATATAAACAAGTAATGGTGCAAGTATGCATGTACATAAGTTAAGAAAAGTTACTTAGAAGTTAAATGAACAAACCCTAGAAGTGAGGAATGAATGGGATTGAGACTTCCACCCTTTGATCTTGAAAGAGTAACTCCTATGAACTCAAAACCCTAAGGATCATTAACCATTAATGATTTACCCACCTAACAATTAATGAAGAGAGAGGAAGGGAAGAGTGTGTGAAAATCGCACCTTTAGTGTGTGAAAACGTCTTCAAGGAGCTGCAACTTCAAATAATGAACTAAACCCTAAAAATGGCATTAAATGAGAGTTTGGACGTCTGGACACCGCACGCGATAGTGCCCACGTGATAGTGCCCTTGGCACAATCGCGGGCACAGTCGCGGCAACTGTACCCAGACCTCCCCCCCCCCCCTCTCGCGACCTTGACATCGCGATTGTGACCATGGCACTATCGCAGGTCACAATCGCATCATATGTACCGTGGCCTCAAACTCCCTCGCGATAATGCCCATGCGATAGTGACATTGTCACTATCGTGGGCACAGTCGCCGAGACCCCTTCCAACTCTGAAATCCGATGATTCGACCCGTTTTCACCCAGGTTCAAATACCATGAATGAGAACTCTTAAACAAAAACTTAAAGTAATTATTTTACAAAGAGGTCTAAAATTCGGGGTGTTACACATCGGTTTATAAAGAATGTTGTATTGGAGTGTTGTCCTTAAAGAGGTATATTATGGGAAAACGAGTCGTTTCCATTTCTAAAGTAAATCATTTTGAAAGATCTTGATTTGAACTGAATTCTTTTCTTTTAAAGATATATTTATTCATGTTAAAACTCTTGAACTCACTAGGCGTTAGCCTAACCTTTTAATTTGTCGGCATGTGCATCAGGTTCCGTTTTGGGTTAGTGCTAGTGACCCTATGAAGAGATGAGTGTTTGTTGTAAGCTCGAGAAGCGACTTGCTTGGGGAAGTATTCCCCATTGGTTTGGGAAGAGCAACTTGCATTTGGGTTAAGTAACACCCGACTTCGATTTATTCCTTGTATATAAGACTGTAGTTTTATAATTGTGGTGGTTAATTATAGATTTTTAAATTAAGGTATATGGAGATTGATGTATAAGTGGAAGTTTTGTCCTTTAATTGATATTATATCGAGATTTTTAATTAGTTTCTCTTACCAAATTTGAGGGTGTTACATTTGTTATACGAAAAGTTTTTACTTAGTATGCGAAAAGTTGATGTTCTGAACCCATTTTGCTACAAGTTTGCCCTGTTCCCGAGATTTTCTGCGTAATGCATATGTGACATCATTTCTATCTTCTGTTGGTCACATATTTGTAGCAACTGATCTATATTTTCACGAGTGCTCATGCCAGTCAAGATTTCCAAATACTGGATGTTTGGATTTAGTCTTTGATTAGATTGGATTAGCAGCCTGAGTATCTGCAATCATTATTCCGGTGTTTTGAGTGCTTATAATCATCCAGCTGATTCATGAAGAAAAGAGATCTGAGTTTATTCGTTCAGTGTTCTGGAAAGCAATTAGAAAATGAGCGTACTTCATCAGTTGTTGAACAGATTTCAGATATTTCTTCTAACCCTTGCCATGTAGTGATTGCTACAAGATGCGTCCTCCTACAAGCTGATCAAATTAAGTTCTTATGTTGAATTCCTATTTGTTATCCCAGTTTAATCTAGTTGGTAAATAATCAATCAAGTAATCAAGCAACACAATAATAATCAAGAGATATATAAATCAGAGTAACATACCAATCCCTTGAATAAACAATGAAACCCTTGAGTGTTCTTGATACCCTTTGAATACGATTACAATATGGCTACCTTTCTCTCTAAACAATGATTATGAAATTATGAAAGATTAACCCTAAAACTAAACAATTAAAACTTTAAATACCTAGGCCATATGGGCTTTAAGCTTAATGGGCTTTATAATAGGCTTTAGGCCCATTTACAAATAACTATTAACATATTACAATTTAAACCCTAAACTTTAACTTTAATCTTGAATACAATTATTTGATCCAATAATCTCCCCCTTTGGATTCAAGATTAAAAAAAAATTGACAATAATCTTCAGATCTTCACTTTTATTCTCTTTTCTTCAGATATGACGTTGATAGCTTCAAAACTTGTAGCTTCTTTAAAATCTTCAGCAGTCTTTCAGATTATATTCTCCTTCTTTGATAATTCTCCCGTTTTTGTATCTTCTCCCCCTTTTTGATGAGTGGTGAGAATCATCATCATCAAAACTTTGCAAAACAATCTCCCCCTTTTCAAGACAATCTCCCCCATTGTGTATGATCATGTAAGCACAGTCTTCATGTAACGAGCCTTGTGTAGAAATAAGAGCAGTCTTCCCAGATGGAAAGAGTGATTATTTCAATCTTTTCAGATTAAAATAGAAAATAGTAACCATTCGAATCTTTTCAAATTCAAACAGTTTAATAGATGTAACCCTGAATCAACAAATGACTCAGTTAAAATGCCTGTCAGTAACACAAAGTTACTATATAAGGAGTTGGTTTTGATGTTGGCTCCCCAGGTCTTCCATTCAATCATCGAATAACACATAGTTATCTATGAACGTTCTGACAGAAAACAAATTTATGTGTGCTCGTGCATGTGTATGAAAGAAATTAAGCATAGATGATTGCTTTTTAATATAGGCTCAAAATATGTAAACTTGTTGAGACAGCAACAAATTATACAAAGACTCAATGTGCATGAGAAAGGGTTCGAAGGTGGGGCAACTTTCCTTCTTTTTCAATATTAGTATCTTCCAAATGAAGAACCAATAGCGTATGTGTTGCTTCCCCAGAAAATGTGAAACATTCTCTTTTTGAGAAAAGAATGAGTAGCTGGTGGGGTTGTATGCAAGAGATGGCATGGACTAGTTGCCTTTTTCAATGATGGTCACCAAAGAATATGAACCAATCAGATTATGTGGCTGCCCGGCTCAGAAAGTGGGTTGGTGCAGAGTCTAATATTCTTTTACTCTGGTCACTCGCCCTCTTTCTTTTAATGCTCACTTCGAACCAATCTCTCTTTTCCATTTTACCTCTTCACACACCATCACTCAATTCTTTTGACCCCTCTCCCCTCAATCACTCAGGGAATACTTCATGGGTAGGAAACACTGGCTATCGTGAATCCATGGAAGTTCTGTTAAGTACTCACACTGAATCCCATGTATTTTCCTAAAAGAACATGTTGTTCAACACGCTTTTTGTACATGTAAGCACAAATACCACTTGTTACATGAAGAATAAAAATTTTGGAGAAGTCAAAACAGTTGTGTTTGATGAAGCAATTCTCCCCCTCAAACTAAAAGAGTTTGACAATTAAGCTCATATCATTTTATCATGAAGAATAAGATATTGGAGAATCAAAAACGAATGTTGTTTATATGAACAATATATAAACATATTTTCAATGAAAGCACATGAAATGACGTTTGATTCAATCAACAGTGAATACAAATAACGTGAGTATTACCATAGAAAGATTTAACTTTTGATACATGGTAGTAACAAAGTCAAATAGAATGTTCTGAACCGTTATGTATATGAATACTTGACAAAGTATATTGACAAGATAAAACGCAAGTATTTATCTTTAAGAACACACGGTCAGATAAGCATTTAAGTATCCAAAAATCTGTTAGCATCACAGATATTCTCCCCCTTAACTGAATGTAATTTTTTTTTTTTAACAGTAAGGCAGAAAAATAAAGCACTGAAGAGCGGGTTCTAATCTAAAGTGATTAGAAGCTATTCTCCGTTGAAGTACGGGTTCTAAGCTGATTTACTTAGAAGCCTTCTTTTTGACAATTAAGTCCGGGTTTTGAACTGATTTGTTCAAAAGCCATTGTTCTTTCTCCCCCTTAAACATTGGGTGCCTGCAACACAGATTTAGCTTTTGGTACCCACTGGTATTTGGGTCCTAATGGGTTAGTTGCAGTTCTAGTGGGAGATATGAAGTAAGAACCATACCAGTTATTCACATAATCTTTTCTTACAAAATCATTTGAGCCACAGTAGGAACAACTAATTTTCTTTTGTGCTAACCTGATCAATTGATTGATTGTGTAAACCAGATCAGGTTTGTCAAAAGTTTTACCTTTTGAGGCATAGTTCCATTTTGCATTTGATGTATGCACAAATGATTCTTCTTTCTTCTTCTCCTCCGAGGATCCTTTAACTCTCCAGATCCAATTACCTTTATCTTTCTCATCATCCCTTCTCCAGAAGCTTTTCTTTTGAGACTTAGTCTTCTTGAAGTTACCTGAACCATCAACATTTTTGTCATAGAAAAGGTTAGAAGGACGAATCTGATTAGTAGATTTAGAAGTAAGACTATCATCTAAATCATAGAAAGGATTATAGAAAACATTTGAAAAATGTGAACTTGAAATTGTTTTTAATGAACTATCTGAATCAGCTAGATCATCTCTTGGTGATTGAGCTATTGACGCTGGCGTCTTGTGCTCAGTCAGCTTCACCTTGAATACGATCTCTTCAAGTTCCTTTATCTTTGAAGACAAACTGTTTCTTTCCTTTTCAATCAGATCAAACTTCTTATGCAACTCAGATTTTGCATTCTTCTCCTTCATGATGTTTGTTGATAATTCAGATAGCTTTCCTGTCAGCTTGGCTATCTCGGTCTCAAATATTTTCTTGTCTTTAGAATAGTCTATATTTGTATCCTTCAGCTCAGCTTTCTTCTTCTTATTCTCAGCCTTTTCTCTTTCAAGAATGATAACCTTCTCAAAATCTGAAACTTGTTGAGAAAGCTTAACACATCTAAGCTCTAAAGATTTCTTCTCTTCAAAGGCTTTTCTGGAGAAGTCAGAGAATTTCTTGGCAAATTATTTTCTCTCTTTTTCAATCTTCAACGATTCATCTTGAGCTGTTGCATTGTCTCTGTCTTGGGTTGCCTTTTCTTTCAGCTTATTAATCTCAACCTCAAGACTGAGAACTTTATCTTTAAACTTATCTCTGTCCGCACAGAGTTGAGAATTTATCTGTCTTAGACCTGTACTAGTATCCTTTGCAACACTTGTACTCCTTCTAAGCTCCTCAAGCTCTCTTTGCATTGCATCCTTCTTAGACCATATAGAGCTTGACTCAGATCTTTTCAACTTTTCTTGAAGATCGAAGATCTCTTTTTCTTTAGACTCAATTATTCCTGCAAAGTCAATTAAAGAATCAGAATCTTTTGAATTTTCTTTTAAAGCATTGATCTGAATAAGAAGAGATGAGTTCTGAATCTGCAAAGCCTTGTTCTCAGCTTTGAACATTTTGTCCTCTTTGTCATACTCATCAATCATGCGAGATGATGTTGATAACCGTCCAGCAAGTTGTTTAGCCTTTGCTTTTACTTCAGAATGTGTCATCTTTTCAAAATCAAGGTTGTAACTTTCAGACATATTTAGCTGATTCGACATCCTGGCTGTATGGTTAGTAATCAAACTGTTATGTACCTAGACAACCAACTAGATGAGATCGTTAGAATCAAAATAAAAAAAAAAACTATACTAAAAAAAAAATTAATTTTAATTTTTTTTTTAATAACGGGGGTACTGTTCACCGGTACTGTAGCGGCCGGTACTGTTCACCGGTACTATTCACCGGTAATTTTTTTTTTTTTACCGGTAAAGTGCTTCGACCGGTTAAGTGCTTCGACCGGTAAAGTGCTTCGACCGGTAAAGTTCTTCGACCGGTAAAGTCTTGTACCGGTATAAGGCTTCGATCGATATAGTCTTTGACCGGAATAAGGTTTCAACCGGTATAATGTAAGAACCGGTAAAACGAGTTCGACCGGAAGTGGCTTAGGACCGGTAAAGTGATAAGACCGATGGTATGCTTTGACCGATAAAATGTGTTCGACCTATATGGTGTTCGACCGATAAAAGGTAAAGACCGATACAATTATTCGACCGATATGTTCTTAAATCCAGCCTAGATTGTCGATGAACAGAACGAATACTCAACCCAGAAATCAATCACGAACTCAAAATCAGATGCAAAAATAAGTTCTTTGTACTCAGAAATACGTATCGATCATAACCCAATTAACAATAATGATTAAAGAACACTTTTGATTACTCAATTTTCCAACCACAATGTTCGACCGTCTACTTGATTTTGTCGAACCCAAAAAACTCAAAATCACAAATTCAATCACTTTGTTAATCCACGATGCAATTAATCAATCAGATATTGTTCACTAGCATATATCGCATCTATTCATATCGATTTTAAGCATAGAAGCATGTTAATTCACGAAATCAATTTTCACTCGATGAACAGTAAATTTTTTTTTTTGGTGAACAGTAACTTCGCATGAATAGTAATCGATGAATAGTGAAATCGCAAAAAAAATTGATTCTTTAGGCTCTGATACCAATTGTTATCCCAGTTTAATCTAGTTGGTAAATAATCAATCAAGTAATCAAGCAACACAATAATAATCAAGAGATATATAAATCAGAGTAACATACCAATCCCTTGAATAAACAATGAAACCCTTGAGTGTTCTTGATACCCTTTGAATACGATTACAATATGGCTATCTTTCTCTCTAAACAATGATTATGAAATTATGAAAGATTAACCCTAAAACTAAACAATTAAAACTTTAAATACCTAGGCCATATGGGCTTTAAGCTTAATGGGCTTTCTAATAGGCTTTAGGCCCATTTACAAATAACTATTAACATATTACAATTTAAACCCTGAACTTTAACTTTAATCTTGAATACAATTATTTGATCCAACACTATTTAACTCGCGTTCAAAGATAGATTCGGTGTTATAAACTGAAGATGCACTTTGGTTGTCATGTCATAATTCACACATTTCTTTCTTGTGGGCATAACGAATGTGTTGAATTTACAAGAGATAAAAGTTGTCTTTTTGTGCACTCAGTCGAGGTTATTGTCTACATCAGATCTGGTATTAAAGTTGAAACTTCAAGGATAAGAGCTATTTTCAAAGGGGAGCCGGAGTTGTTTTAAAGTTTAAGTAACGCTAAGTTTTCTAAAGAAATCAAGGGGGAGAAGAGCTGAAGCTTGAAGAGGATGATTCCTTTACAAAACTTAGGGGGAGAATGTTAGAACATAAAATGTTCTAAGTATTAGAAGTTTTGTAAAGTCATCATTATTGTATTTTGGGCCTTGTACATTGTGTTTGGGCTTAATTGTTAACAAAAGTGATGAGGGTATAAATAGGAGTTGTTTTGTATTGTTGTAAGTAATATTCATTCACAATGTAGCATGTACGTGAACTAAGTGTTTCTAGAGAGAGAAACATTTGACTCTCTCTAGATTGTGTCAATAAACAATCAATTCCTCCCCAGTCCTCTTGTTCATCAAATTACATTGATTTAATTGTGATCACTAGAATAACACTAAGTAGATATGTTGGTTGGTAATATTACTACCAATGGTAAAATGTTATAATTGTTAAAAAAAAAGGCATTGGATACGTTTGATTTACAACAGTTATGTTGTTGAAATGTCTATAGATATAATTAAGCTCACCTGTTTTTGATTTGGTAAAATATAGGAACGGTTTCGAGATCTTAGGGATGTGGGTCAGTCTAGTGCAGCGCCCGACACCCCTCCCTTTGATGATGCATCTCTTTGGGAGCAGAGTGTCAGAGGACAAAAGAAGGGTCGTCTTTTTGGTTTCGGGACCTCCCAGGATCCCTATTATGCTATGACTAGTGAATGTAGCAGTAGCAACGGGAGATCATCCATTACTTGATCTCCAACGGAGGTATGTTGGTTATATTGTTATGTATCATGTCATTATTTTTCATTGCCAACAAATTACTGATTTTTGTCAAATATTGAATATTTACATGTAGTTGGGTTGAGAGCGAAGATGAATCAAATGGAGGAACGCCATCTGGCCAAGCTGGAGGCCGAACGAAAGAGAAAGGAAGATCTAGAGGTTGAACAAGTTAGTCAAGTTGCCCAGTTATCCGAGCAGGTGGCATTATCAGTGCATTTTGTTTCTTTCATGCGACAGCAAGGGTTACACTTTCCCCCCTCCCGGCCCTTCCGATAGTTAGATTGTTAGCTAGCTTTTGAACATTGTTTTGAATTATATGAATTTGGTATTTTAAATTGTATGAATTCGTTAATTCGTCATTTTTAATTTGTTGGACATGTTTCGGTTTGTTATTTTTAATTTATGGGCATGTTTTGTATAAAATAAACTGGAATAGATAATTTTTTTAATTATTAAAAATCAACGAGGGATTAATGACGAAATTTTGTTGCTAAAAGTGCATGGGGGCCCTCGCAAATCCATTACTAATACGCCCTTGCTAACCCGTCGCTAAAATCCCTTGCTAATCCGTCGCTAAAACTTGTTGTCGCTAATTTGTTGCTAAAATCCCCTCGCTAATCCGTAGCTAAAAAGCTCTTGCTAATCTGTCACTAATGTTTTTCGTTGCTAATCCGTCCTGATATCTATCAGTCACTGATTCTATCCGGTGTTGATCCATCGCTGATAGCATTATCCACGCCTCTTTGGCCCACCGATTAACAGCGACGGTTCTCACCTTTAGCGACGGATTAGCGACGACTTTTTTCGTCGCTGATAGTGGTCAGTTTTGTAGAGATAAATGCCTAAAAACAATAAAGACTTGTTATGTTTACCTGAAGATCTCATTTACAACTGAAGGAACTCAAGAGGAAGCAGTTGAGGCTTACTATGTTGCATCGATTTAAATTCAAATGAGTTAATGTTATCACTAGCTTTGAGCAATATAATACTCAAAAAAATCTTTGCCAACAACACTTTACTTATCGAAAAAGTAGTTTGACAAAACACTGATATTAACCCTACCATGACGAGTGAGGGTGGTTTTATTTAAGATCATTAAAGTAGCCCTCGTTAATTCACAAGTTCATTATAATATATTGTTAGGCTAAGGTGTTGTGAAAAGGAAAACCCTAATGGTGGAAGCAAGAGTTTAAGAAGAGTTGGGAGTGGTTAGTAGAGTGGTTATTTTTGTTCAGTTTTGAAACCCCCCTACACATACCTACACACACTCACTCTCACTCTCACTCTCACTCTCACTCTCACTCTCACTCTCTCTCTCTCTCTCTCTCTATATATATATATATATATATATATATATTCTATTTTTGGGGAAGATGATTGTTATTGACATGATTTGATCTCAATACTTTCATGCCTAATATTATAAAGTCTTTTTGACTATTATAGAGCGTCTACATAATTGCTAATATGTGTCCATTTTCATTATTGTTCAACAAAATACGCGACACACGAATCCAAAAAATTCCCACTCATCCACACTGAGACAACTACCTAAACATAAGTAGGCTCCTTTATTGGATCCTTATTATGTCTTCTCATGGTCATTAAAAAGGGTCTTGAACCTTCTTTAAATGAAAACATGATTCTCATATTATTTTATTAAGGTCTTTTGTAGTTCCTCAAACGATGCATTACTTGTACCTACGAGATTTAAATTCATGCTTTCAAGTTATTTTGAACAAATTTCCATCATATTAAGATATATGTACGTGCTACACATCCATGTATTATTGGTTTCCACTAACCTTTAATTCAGAAATGATCTACTAATGCATATATGATTACAAAATGCATCTCAGATTCATGGTTATATAAAAACGAAACTTGAGATAACATCCGACTTAAAATATGTGTTTCGACAAGGGAAGTTATATGCTATGAGCCCTCGTACTACCTCGAAAAGAAAAAAACATATAAACAAGCTAGCACTTGTGCATAATGCTCATACGAGGAATATGTTGCTACGAGGTTTCATAAGTTAAAATTTTAGGGAGATCGTTGGTATTTAATCGATGACAACAAAAAGGAATCTACGACGAATCATCCCTAAACATGTAAGTTTGTAGCTTCATCCGGTCATTGGTGTACTTCATCTTACACTCAATTTTCTCGTTTTGCTCTGTTCTTTGATAGATCTTCTTCTTTTCCTAGCAATTATGATGTTTAATCTTGATGATTTTTGGACTTGAAAATTTTATCTAAGTATTCTAATTATTGACCAGTTGATTCCATCTCTTACCTCTTTTTGATAAAGTTTCAAATTTAATTCCATCTATTACCTTTTTTTTATTATCAAATTTCAAACTTAATGGTCGAATGATCCATTCATGGTAATTATTGAATATATTATTTTCAAATATATATATATAGAGAGAGAGAGGGAGAGAGGAAAGTTCAAATGAAAACTCAACTTTTATTGGGCACGTGAAGACAAATCTCGGCTCTTCCATCTCTATTGATCAAACAACTCATATTAAATAGGGTTTTTAATTAAAATAAGATTAGAGGTAAAAATGGTATATAATTTAAACTCACGCCTACCATATTTGACTTTTTATTTTCTTTTTTAATTAAAAAACTTTTACCTATTTAAAGTTTAAAATAAATTATCTTAAAAATACTAGTAATATTTTAATCAAACAAATTACATCAAAAAAACGAGAATTTCGTGGTGTTCGATATGACATTCATCTTGATATAGTTTTTTTTGTTGTTTTAACCATATTTTACGTGAATGCTATATATGTGTTATATTCATTATGAATATTTTTGTACGTTCAAGTGTGTACAACACCTCGATATCACCTTCTTCAACGTCGTAAGGCATCGCGTTCTTCATCACCGTAACCCAACACCCATCGAGACGAATCGAGAACCTATTGAGTTTTAGTTATGAACCGGAAAACAAAAAAAAAACGCGTCACGTCTCCACACATTCACGGGTCATTCATGTATTATTCATCATGAATAATGTATCATTCGGGATGAATAATACAGCATTCGGGGTGAATAATACACGATTCATGATGAACAATACATGAATCATGAATTCCCAGGTGTCCACATTCGGTATGAATAATATGAATTCGTGTATTATTCATCATGAATGTTGTATTATTTATCCTGAATACTGTATTATTCATCATGGTTAGTGAATGAACGTTCACCTTTATTATTCATACCGAATGTGGACACCCGGAGACGTGCATACATATTCATAATGAATATAACACATATATAACATTTCACGAAAAAAAACCATTAAAATGAAGAAAAACTATATCGAGATAGATGTCATATCAAAGAACACGAAATTCTCGTTTTTTTATGTAAAAGATTTTTAATTAAAAAAAAATAAAAAGTCAAATAAGGTAGGCGTTGATTCAAATTTCCAGTTTTGTTCTTAATCACTTCTCAATTAATGTTATTATGTTTTAACCATTGATTAGTTTTCTAAGATTTGATCAACGGCTAAGATTAGGCCTCACGTGCACTATGAAAAATGAGTTTTCATTTGAACTCAACCTTATATATATATATATATATATATATATATATATATATATATATATATATATATATAGTGTTTGGTGTTTGGTTCATTTGAGAAATGATAAATATATGAGAAATAGAGAAGTAATCCTAGCCATTCATATGGTCAAGATCGGATTTGACTAGTCAACTATTGCGGCTTTGACCGGTCAAAAGTTGCGGCTTTGACTGGTCAAAAGTTGCGGCTATCCCAAAAATAGAAGGACAATTTCGTAAATTTTACAAAACACACGGGTTGTGTTCATATATGAACTATATGTTCATATATGAACCAGTGCAATTCACAACTGAACTCTTTTAACTGATTCATACATGAACCTTTGTGATTCATATATGAATCAGTTGAACTAACTAACATATTCATATATGAACCTTTGTGATTCATATATGAATCTGTATGAATCACAAAGATTCATATATGAATCAGTTGAACTAATTAACAGATTCATATATAAATCTTTGTGATTCATACAGATTCATATATGAACTCATCCCGTGTATTTTACGAAATTATCCCTCTACCTTCTATAAACCACACAAGGAATTATCCGGTACTTCGCGGTCAAAGCCGCAAATGTTGACCAGATGAATGGCTAAGATTATTTCTCTATTTCTCATATATTTACCATTTCTCAAATGAACCTCTCCCTATATATATACATATGGTGCGTTTCATTTGAAAATCAAGCAATCCGTGTAAACTTTGCAAACCAATATGAGTCGTTCATTAAGTCTAATAAATATCTGATTTTATTATGTTTCCTAATCTAAAGTCACGATCATAATAAATGAACCTTATCAACTTCCATATATATATATATATATATATATCACAATCATTATTAATGAATCATAATAATTATCCATAAATATATATATATATATATATATATATATTGTTTCCTAAAATAGTGGTTTGGAAAGTTTACACAAATTGCTTGGTTTTCAAATAAAATACGCTATATAGAGAGAGAGAGAGGGGGGGGAGGATCATGCAAGAATTAACTAATATATGAGAAGGCGAGAAAGAATATGGACCACATAATCCATTAATTAAAAAATATCATAAATAAAAAATTAAAAATAATTTTAAAAATTAGGATAATTATCATTTTAAATTGGATAAATCTTAAAAATCTCGTAATATTTTTCATATTTATTTATTTTTAATTTAATTTATTCATAATTATTTTATCAAGTTTTTTATCTTTTTTTTTCAAGATACACTTTTGATAAATAAAACTCACAGGTTTCATTAATATCACATGTGATATCTACAATTAATTTATTATCTTTTTTAACATTTTTTAATTTATTTTTTGGATATACGTTTACGTTTTGAATAACATGTGATTAGATTCGTTTAACATATGATCCTATTACGTATCACATATGATCCACTATATGAATTTTGTATATATCACATATCATATTATCACATGTGATAATTGTAGATGTTTTAATTAATCATATATAATTACGTATATTTGTATTTATTGATCTTTTGGTGATGTATATGTTATCACATGTGATTATGCATTACTTACATTCATGTGTATATTATCATATGTGATATGTATAAAATTCACATAGTGGATTATATATGATACATAATAGATCATATGTTAATTGAAGTTAAGCACATGTGATTCAAAAAATAGGAAAAAAAAAATGATGAAAAATATATTGAATTTATTGTGGATATCACATGTGATATTTTACGAAAATTATGATTTTTTTTTCAAAAATGTATCTAGAAAAAATAATATAAAGTTTGATAAAAAAATTATGAATTTATTAAAATTAAAAATAAATAAATTTAAAAGATATAATTAGATTTTTAAGGATTTATCCAATTCAAAATGATAATTATCCTAATTTCTAAATGGTAATTATCTTAATTTCTAAAACTATTTTTATTTTTTATTTATGGTATTTTTAATTAATGGATTTTGTAGCTCATATTTCTTCTCGCCTTCTCGCAAATTGACAACTTTCTCGTTTAAACATGCCACTATAATATATATATATATATATGACGATAATCAAATGAGAACCAAAAATAGGTTGAGAACCGTGAAAACCAATCTAAACCATTGGTTAATTTTAATCCATGGTCATTAAAGGCAATGGCAATTTTGAAATGCATTGGAAGTGAAACAACTTTTAATTAAAACCATAGGATCAAAATCAAATTACAGCTTAAATCGGTTCTCACGGTTCTCAATCTTTTTTTGGTTCTCACATGATTTAACCCCTATATATATATATAGAACGATAATCAAATGAGAACCAAAAATAGGTTGAGAACCGTGAAAACCAATATAAACCATTGATTAATTTTAATCCATGGTCATTAAAGGCAATGACAATTTTGAAATAAATTGAAAGTGAAACAAGTTTTAATTAAAACCATAGGATCAAAATCAAATTACGGCTTAGATCGGTTCTCACGGTTCTCAATATTTTTTTGGTTCTCACATGATTTAACCCCTATATATATATATATATATATATATATCACTCCAAAAAATTAAAATCTATATATATATATATATATATAAGTAATTCCTGGTGGTAGCTTGGTGGTAGCTGACGTGTCTTCCCCAGGTTTCAGCATTCCAACTTATCTGCTCTCTCGATTTTTTCATTTTTTTCATTTTTTTCATTTTTTTCCACCTTAATATTAACAGATGACCCATCGATTCCTCTTCTAATTTACTCTCTCCTGAAAAATTTAGGGCTTCCAAAAATGACTCGAACTTTGCTCCATCCAGATTCCAATCAGCAACGGAATCGATTGATTGTTTCTGAAACGAATTCCATCGATTGTTTCAGAGATGATACGAACACCATAGTTCACGGAATCGATCAATTGTTTCATAAACGAATTCCATCGATTCTTTCGGAGATGATACGGACCAGATACCCTCGATTGATACGGCCGTGTTTGCTTGAGTTCATATATTTTCCGGTGAAGAGGTTTAACTTGTGTGAAATCTACATATTCAGTTCAATTTTGAGGTTAGTACTTTATTGACTTCAACCATGGATATTTTCGTCCGTGGCAACAAATATCCTAGGTATCTATAGATAAAATTTATTCCCTGTTAGTTTATTTTCTCCTACTTAATCTTGCTTTGATTAGAACTTTAGTTGTAAACCTCCAACTTTTAAACTATTAATGGGAGATGAAATTGGTGCTCCAAGTAGAAACAAACAGAGTGCAAGAAACAAATCTAGCACAAATGATATCATTCTTTGTTCTTTGTTCATAGTGGTATTGTACTTATGGTCAAACAATACTGTATAATGTATATATAGCTTTGATTATTTCATGGTGGTCGGTTGTGCAAGGATGAATTATAACATGGAAGAACCAATAAGATTTATGGAATGGTGGTCGGTTGTGCAGGGATGAATTATAACATGGAAGAACCAATAAGATTTATGGAATCTGGTTTCTCTATTCTTTTTTTTCTCTCATTTTTTATAATAAGGATCATGGTTTCTTTATATAACGTGAACTCTACCCAAGGAGGTTTAATTTTAAATAAAAACTCTTATTGACTGGTTAGCTCATTTACTGAGTTAGGAATGTATGCTTTTAAGAAATTTAATGATTTATGGGCTCGGGGCATACTTGAGTCTTTCTATTGAAGGTGAATCACTAATGAGAGACATGGAGTAGATACCTTTAAAGAGTATAATAATCATGAATCAAGATTATAATCTCTCATGCTACTTAATCAGACCACACAAATCTTTTGGCAGAGTTAATGAGTTATCTATGTGTGATCGATTGTTTCAGAAACGAATTCCATTGATTCTTTCGGAGATGATTCGAACCATATACCATCGACTGATACGACCGTGTTTGCTTGAGTTCACATATTTTCCGGTGAAGAGGTTTAAGTACTGTGAAATCTACATATTTAGTTCAATTTTGAGGTTAGTATCTTTTTCATTTTTTTCCACGTTAATATTAACAGACCCCTCGGTTTGGTGGTAGCTGACGTGTCTTCCCCAGGTTTCAGCATTCCAACTTATCTGCTCTCTCGATTTTTTCATCTTTTTTATTTTTTTTCCACCTTAATATTAACAGGTGACCCATCGGTTTCTCTTCTAATTTACTCTCCCCTGAAAATTTAGGCCTTCCAAAATGACTCAAAATTTGCTCTATCCAGATTCCAATCAGCAACGGAATTGATTGATTGTTTCTGAAACGAATTCCATCGATTGTTTCAGAGATGATACGAACAACATAGTTCACGGAATCGATCGATTGTTTCAAAAACGAATTCCATCGATTCTTTCGGAGATGATACGAACCAGATACCCTCGATTGATACGGCCGTGTTTGCTTGAGTTCACATATTTTCCGGTGAAGATGTTTAACTTGTGTGAAATCTACATATTCAGTTCAATTTTGAGGTTAGTGCTTTATTGGCTTCAACCATGGATATTGTCGTCCCTGGCAACAAATATCCTAGGTATCTATATTTAAAATTTATTGTCTGAGGTGTTCTTATTAATGCTTTTCTTTTTATTGCTTTGCTTTGTTGCATCATATATTCCCTGTTAGTTTATTTTCTCCTACTTAATCTTGCTTTGATTAGAACTTTAGTTGTAAACCTGTAGCTTTTAAACTATTAATGGGAGCTGAAATTTGTGCTCCAAGTAGAAACAAACAGAGTGCAAGAAACAAACCTAGCACAAATGATATCCTTCTTTGTTCTTTGTTCATAGTGGTATTGTACTTATGGTTAAACAATATTGTATAATGTATATATAGCTTTGATTATTTCATGGTGGTCGGTTGTGCAGGCATACCTCATCAAAACAAGGGTTAATAAGGACAAGCCTAAATTTATTGCTGAAAAGAACATACTTTTTCACTAGAATCCTCATTTACACGATTGATTCGTGTCCAACAATCAACATGTGCTAAGAAGTAAATGTCGAAAGGACATCAAAACAATTGGGCAATGGAGATCCATGTTCATATGGGAACAAAAACATGGAACTGGAAGAACCAATAAGATTTATGGAATCTGGTTTCTCTATTATTTTTTTCCTCATTGCTTTATAATAAGGATCATGGTTTCTTTATATAATGTGAACTCTACCCAAGGAGGTTTAATTTTAAACAAAAACTCTTATTGACTGGTTGGCTCATTTACTGAGTTAGGAATGTATGGTTTTAAGAAATTTAGTGATTTATGGGTTGGGGGCATACTTGAGTCTTTCAATAAGGTTGGGGGCATACTTGAGTCTTTCTATTGAAGGTGAATCACTAATGAGAGACATGGAGTAGATACCTTTAAAGAGTACAATAATCATGAATCAAGATTATAATCTCTCATGCTACTTAATCAGACCATGCAAATCTTTTGGCAGAGTTAATGAGTTATCTATGTGTGATCCTTTTGACTTGATACATCTGCTGAGAAAAATGAAGAATGCAGATCATGTATACCTGTAGAAAGACTTAACCAATAAGCCAGATGAAAGGAAAAGGTAAACAAAAAATGAGAGATAATTGACTTCATCGAGGAAGCATTTCTACGAACCACACTAAGAGTGATGACCGCTTGAATTAAGAAAATAACTCAAGTGATACCTATCTTCCTATCTATATAGTGGTGTTACTGTTGTGTATTTTATGGTTTGAATCTGCAGCATACCTTCAGCAAACTCAATTTTCACCACTGCTTTGGTTATTGATTATAGGCTCCCAAGTAATTATGTGCTAACCATTTTCCTTTTTTTATGTCAAGGTAATTCTTTATCTTCTATTTTTCTTCTTTTGCAATTTCATGATCAAAATCATAGTAGGAGAGGATGATATTTATAATGGTAGACCGTATGCATATATCACATCAGTCCTGTGTTATTTCACTTATCAATTTAGGGAATACAATTGTTTTCATCGAACAAACCGGACCGAATTGTTAAACCCAAATGGTTGTACCTGCACACAACAACTACTGTATTGACCAAAGAATATTGTCTATCTCTTTCCATAAGAATAAAAGCATTTGCGCACCACATAAACAATAGTTAATATTTTGGCCAAAACAGTTGTGCTATGCCATAATTTGCCCAAAATAGTTTGGCCATGTGATAAGTTTGGTTTACAATATGCACAAAGGTTGTTTGCTTCTCCAATTTATATAACCCGTTTCACATTTATATGATGTTTATAAATTTATGTGTTGTTTCTTTAATCTCTCATAACATCAACTTTAACTACAATATCAATCTCTTTCTCTAATTTATAGTTGATGATGTTTATTTATGATATTATACATGGCATTATATTTAATTACAATTGCTCATTTGTGATTCTAATATTACTTTCGAAATCAACATTGATGAATCTGTATTGTTTTAATTCCTTGGTTCTAAAAAAGTTGATTATAGCAATGGAACAACCATGTGAAGGTTTTAACAAGGTACATATTAAAACTTTGTTCTTTGAATTGTAGATCCAATTTATATGTGCTTGCATATATGCATGTGTTTGATTATATGTAGATAATTAGTTGTGATCTTTATATTAGTTATATTTAATATGTTTCAATTAACATTCTATAGTTAAGTGTTTATTCTCAAAGTACTTTTTAAGTATTGGAATTAATATTATTGAAATTTATGTAATGACATTTTATATTTATTAAATGGTAATTGAGGTTTATTCCCCATCTTTTAACTTACTTAATATAATTAAAGACCCTTTATTGTAATTAATAAGTCCCATTATGTGTCTAATCAATCTTCTAACTTTTAACCTACATAATTACATTTACATGCCATTTATTTCACTATAAGTGCTTGAATTATGCTCGAGTAATGTTTGTTGGTGTTCTTATATGATTTGGAGGAAGTTGTTACAAATTTGAAACACCGACTTATTTCTACATGTATTAATATGTTGTAAATTACAAATTTAAATACGTAGCACTAAAAGAGCAAATCGTAATATGGTCTGATCGAGTGTTGTGGAGGATTAAATGGATATATACAAATGTTACTATAACATTATAATGATTGACTACTATAACTTGATTATAACATCATAATGACTAATTGCTATAACATGATTATAACATTATAATAATTAATTACTAATTTAATCTAAATAAATGTCCTTCAATAAATTTATGGTGTCTCTTCATGTACGTAATAAATGTGCTAATGTGATATGTTTGCACTATTTATATACATGATCCTACATGCATATCTTCACCTTTAGATTTGTTTGTTAAATCCATAGAAACCATAACACGTTCTCGGTTCTCGGTATAATGAATTCTGTAGGGTTGAAAGATTTGGGCATCGACAATGAGTGTTGGTCTGTTACGGTGAGAGTATGTCGAATGTGGGAGTCGATCAATACCAAAAAAAATGGGGAATTAATAAGCTTGGATATGGTTCTGGTTGATGAGCAGGTAATATTGTGTTATTACATCACAAATTTACATTTTCTTTTGTTGTATATTAATATTGTATTTTATTAATGATTCTTTTGTCGCATGTGCTTAGGATACATTGATGGCTACAACAATAAGGAGAAACTTGGTGACGAAATTCAAACATGTGTTAAAAGAAGGTGTTGTGTATAACATAAGTAACTTTAAAGTTGTTGCAAATTCAGACAACTATAGAGTTGTTGATTCAAAGCTCAAAATGGTGTTCACTCTTTTAACAACCGTGAAGAAGATGAATAACGTCCCTGTCATTCTGATGAATAGTTTTCAATTTGCAAAAGTTGATTAACAGTCGACTCGAAAATGATAGCATTCTTACAGGTACAATCATTTTGATTTATCAGCTCATTGGACATACAATTACTTGATTTTTGTTCCTAATTCTTTTTAAATAATATTTTTTGTATGAAGACATTGTTGGTTGCTTGGCTCAAGTGGGTGACGTTGAAACTGTGTCCGGCGGTTTTAGGAAAATGGATCTAGAAATCATATCGGATTAGTAAGCTATCAACAATACAGTTTGAAATTTTTTTAATTCTTTTAAATACTATACATGGATGACCATTTTTTCCCCATTCTGTTGTATTTAAATGCAGCTCAGTGACGTGCAAAGTAACGTTGTGGGGAGAAGTTGGAGAACGATTTATAGATGAGCACAAAATTGATCAAGACAAAGGCCCTTTCATCATTATTTTTACTTCCATGAGAATCAAAAAATATCTAGGTATCCAATTAATTATCATATACTTTATTTTATGATTCGTTTTATTTTTTATAAAATAATAAATATGTAAGTTTTTTCTATTCATTTAGATGTTAGATTGTGTTCTAATGTATCCTTTTGACATTACACGAAGGTGTCGTGAATTTCGCAACAACAAGTGCAACCAAAGTGTATGTTAATCTCGAGCATCCTTACGTGTCATCTTTAATTGAAAGATTTTCCTGTGTTTGTCCTCGGGTGAAGTTTTTGGAACCCATCGGTGTTATTCGGAAAACAGTGGAGGATGAAATGTTTGAAAACCGAATGACTATAGAGCAGCTTATGAGAGCCGACTGGCTTAATGAATCAAAGGTTAATCTGTTAGGTATTTTATTTTCGAACAATTGTATTACAATGTGTTACACATTTAATTGATCATTGTTCTATTTCAGGGATATGCCATTACTATTATGGGTGTTATCGATGACATTGATACGCAATATGGATGGTATTATCTGGGATGCAAAGGTTGTTACAGGAAGATTTATCCTACTGAAGGTGTCTACACATGTGATAGCTGCGACATTCAATCAGACACTCCATTAACATTGTAATGTTTAAAATACTAAAATTTTATTGGTGTTTACCATTACAAATTGTACATTATTTTAACTTTGATATAATTTTAGGTACAAACTTCGTTTGGTCGTGCGGGATGAAACTGGCGTAACCACATGTGTAGTATTACACCGACTTGCAGAACGGATGCTAGATTCTTCGGCATTGAAGTTGTTCAACAAATATGATAGTGGTCACTTTCCAAAAGAAATCACAGATCTTTGTGGGAAAAAGTTAATCTTTAAGCTGCAACTGACTGATTACAACCTTAAACGTGGTAGTGATGTTTTTTCTGTATATAATGTGTTTGAGCCAACCGATAGTTTGGAGGAGAAGTATAAATCTATGATGTCAATGAAGGTATATTTATTTATACTCTTGATTTTATGCCTTAGTTCAATATTTTCTTGATACATTTATATTCTTCTCTAAGCAGGACACCACAAGCAACAATGCAACAAGTAGCAGTCGTTGCATAGCAAATGCAACCAAGGTATATAATTACATTCCTTTTAACATCCACTATCAAGTATCTTATAATTAATAAATAAATGGTACATGTTCAATGATTTTTTAAATTTAACAGATTGACAATTCATTGGTTGATGATGTTGGTGATAATATTGGAAGTCAACCCTCCGAAGCCACATATAAAAAAAGAAAAAGAATTGTGATGCTCGATGAAGACGAAGACAAGTAACGGATGGGAGGCTCTCCATATCGATCTTGACAACATTTTCATAGGTTTTTGTTTAGTTGTTTCTTTTTGTCGATTATAATAACGATTTGATATTTGATCTAATTTAGCACAAATATATTACTTCATTTACTTGCAAATTTAGAGACTTTTGTTTGCTTTAACGTTGCTACTACTTTGTTACTAAGTCTATAATATAATAAGAAAAAAATACATAACGGAAATTATCCTAAGGATGTTTTTGACGGCCTAACGAATGAGGAATTGTTTAAGCTTGCTTGCACAGTCTATTCCATATGCTTATCTATTCTGTATTTGTTTTGAGGCTCTGTTACAATATGAGCTAGCTACAGAATGTAGTAATAATAGATGTGGAGAAGACTATGAAATGATCTCTGAGTTCTTGATCTGTTTGGACCAACTAAGGAACAATCTTTTTCTTTTTCTCAAGTAGTCATAGTCATTACATGGCAATTTAAACCCAAAAACTTCATATAAAATTGTGCACTAAGCTCTAAAATTCAAACAAACCCAATCAAATCAATGAACACCTAAGGAGTGAAAAAACGACAAAAATGTTATTACAAAATTCATAATTAACTAACAATTTAAAACACACTAAATGCATATAAAATCGTCTAATTAAATTCAAATTATACATTAATAATCATTATATGACAATTTAAACCCAAAAATTTCATATAAAATTGTGCACTAAACACTAAAATTGAAACAAATTGGTAGAGTAGGACCCTTCTAAAAGAATTTTCTCATTTTTTTTAATTCTTTAAAATATTAAATAAGTTAAAGACTTTTCTACCCTTAAATGAAAAATATATATATTTCATTATAAGAAATATCTTTTCGTAATTTTACTTCCAAATTCATAGTTTCAACCTCCAAACTATCCAACTTCCACCCATAATACTCATTATATATTCATAATTAAATAGCAATTTAAAACACATTTATTGCATATAAAATCATCTAATTAAATTCAAATCACTCATTAATAGTCATTATATGACAATTTAAACCCCAAAACTCATATAAAATTGTCTACTAAAATTCAAATAAAACCAAAAATATCAACAAAGACATAATGTTGCACATAGCAACATCTCAAAACCATACTACACCAAACTTTTGCTGTTATTAAAGGTCGTAACTCATTAAGGAAACGATTCTTGATTTCTGAAGGAGGTATGACTTTTTTTTTGTTTTGTTTTATACATTTCTTAAACTCATTGAAATTTATCGTTATCATTGTCTATTCTCTTAATACAAATAACTGTTATTTACTATTTTTTTTATTTAAAATATTTATCATTTACTATATTTTCGATACAAATAGTTATAGTTTACTGTATTTTAAAACTACAGGTAAACGAAATTAATATATATTGTAGTCGTTCTTTTAGTCAAAAAGATTTCATGAATTGCTCTTTCCATCTGATCTTCCTTTGTCACCTACCAGAATACAATAGTTCTAAGAGACTTTTTTCATCTTGCTGGAGCATTGTATTTGTGGCCTGCAAGAGAATTATAACGTTCTCCTAGAAGGCAGTCTCTTATTCAGGTCAACTTATACTTAAATGATATTCGCTATCACTTGACATAGATAAATATGTTTATTCTAAATTGCTTTTATATACATGCTCTGCTTTTTAAAAATAGTTATCAACTAATGCAAGTCATATATATATCTCTTTACTCTGACATGTTAAAACATTTGAAGTGTCATGAATAAAATATTTATGATTACTAAGATGTATTGTTAGAGCTATTGCATACTTGAGAACTTATGGATTCTATGATTCTCTGTACATAATACTTGCGTTCTTATTACTTTGTTATGAAACCCATAATATGGAAAACCACACACACACACATATATATATATGACACTTTAAACCAAAAAACTACATATAATATTGTCTACTAAAATTGAAACAAAACCGAAATAATAAACAAAGACATAAGCCAAATAAATGAATTGTTGAAATACGTCGTCACTTTTTCAAATAGGAAGGTTGTTTTCTTCCCCCAGTGACCCATTAGGATCCTTACATTGATTACTTTAACTAAACATATATGATTGTTCATCCTCATAATGATATCGCTACATAAAAACTACTAAACTTTAGTTGGATTACCCAGAGACGCATATTTTTATTTTACTAATCATAAAATAGTTTTGGTTTTAGTGCAAATAGAGACACATAAAGTACATGCTTAATCTCTTTACCCAATGATAAGTACATGATGCTTCTATCGAGCGTTATTCTTATCGTTATTCTTTTAGTTTAATTACACCTAAAATTTATATTATTTGGATTTGGATTTATTTTAGGAGTAATAGTCATTTTGTGTGCGTAAAGTGATTATGAGTTCATTTTGTGAGGATGAGGAGTTTTGTCTATGACTTAATCAACCTTCGTTAATCATCTTCACACTCTTTTCCATAAAAAAAATATATTAACTTTTGTTCAAAATTTGAAATATTAATTTGCTCTATGTAAGTTCTTAATTTAAATTCTTATATAATAATTGCTTGCTCATCTAATCATAACAAATGCTAAGAAGAAACCGTTGTTGATTTACAATTCATTTACAAAAAAAATATTAAAATTTAAATGTGTGAAATTATATATTTCACCTAAATTAATGAATCAGGTAAACTATACAACTAAAAGAATTATAAGTTCACAACATATCTAACTTTACTATGTAATTTTGATCATAAGATTTTGCCACCATGTAACGCGTGGTGTAACAATTACGTATCAGATAAATAGGTCTACAAATGTTTTCGATAACCTACATGTTTGATCTTTCTACACTTGATGCATTGGTCAACAAGATAATTCACGTTGTTACTACTGTTTTCATCCACATTGCAACAACTCAACATTGATGCAGTACCCATTTTTGATCAAATTTATTGGTATTCATTATTTTATATATTTACTTTTATTAATCTAAATATGTATATATTCTAACGATACCAAAAAAATTGAATTATACTATTATAATATATAATTGTTGATCATAATTATACATGTGTAACTTTGCATTATGTGTATAATTTATCTCACTATAGACTTTCAAAAGGTACAATGGTAACACTGGATGAAGTGTACGATGTTCGAAAACGATTGGCATATATGGCACGATATGAACGGCGACAGAAATTGAAATTCAAACGTGGTGCTGAACAGACTATCCATGCATTGAACGTTTTAAAAAAGCATATTTGCAAACGTAAGAGGTTGCGAAGGAAACTTGCAATCATCGATAGGCGGTTCCAACACTCAGATTTTATGAGGATCAACATGAAACTTCGATTAGTACATTTGTTCCCACTCAACATTTTAGCACAATGGAATTTAAATGGTATATATTTGACCCTTTTAATACATAACATTTTAACTATTCATAAGTATGGTTAATAATACATATTTTTGGGGTTTTTTTATACTAAAAACAGTATAATTTGTTTTCTATTATACACAATCAGATGATATGAGGCTTCCCTCAACTGGTGAAACCCAAGTTCGTGAACTTGCTTCGAATTTGCATCAACACCCAATCTCTACAACACATCGAGGTAATTATGTTACCCCACCAATTAACTGTTTTGAATTTTATCTTTTCCTTTTACAAATAAATTAATATCATATAATTTTTACAAACCAGATGAGGCAGGCACAAGTTCAGTTGGCCAAAATCTAAACATATATGTTCATGCTAGAAAAAACCGCATCCAAGGTAATTTTCTTACAATGTTTTCTTATAGAAGTCGTAATCACTATACTATTAAGAGCTACTTATAAAGTACATGTGTTTTATGTTTAACAGCATCACGAACGGTACCATGGACCATTGGACAACCAACTCATACTTGCCAGTATTGCCATGCCATTATGTGGTATGAAGAACGAACCCAGAAGACCAAAAAAACTGCAACGCCAAAATTCATGTTTTGTTGTTCAGAAGGACGTGTGCAACTACCGTTACTTCAGCATCCTCCAAAAACTTTGGCTGATCTACTTGGCCCTGAATATGGAAAAAAGGGCATTTTGTTTCGTAAGGAAATAAGGACATATAATTCAATGTTTGCATTCACATCTCTCGGAGCACGCATCGATTCCTCAATTAATCGTGGCAAAGGAACGTATGTTTACAGAGTTAGTGGGCAAAATTATCACAGAATTGGTTCTTTGTTGCCCGAAAGGGGAAAGAAACCACAATTTGCACAACTCTACATTTATGATACGGAGAATGAGATTGCTAACAGGTTGGATGCTATTCAAAGGCAATTTGGCAAAGACGGCATTGATTTACAAATTACCGAAGAACTTTCTGAAATGTTGGAGGAACACAACATTTTAGTAAAGTCTTTTCGTATGGCAAGAGATAGGTACTGTTCCAATCCTGATACTTCTTTCCGTCTAAGAATCATAAAAAACCGTCATACAGATGGACGTCTTTACAATATCCCCAACGCTAACGAGGTGGCTGGTTTGATAGTTGGTGACCTTACTGAAAGTAATTTTGAACGTGATGTCATTGTCGAGCATCGTACAAATGGCCTTCAACGAATTACTAACCTACATCCGAGTTTTATGTCTTTGTCATATCCTTTGATCCACCCTTATGGTGAAGACGGATTTAGAGAAGACATTAAATTGCAAACTATAGAGGGTTATTCCAAGAAACGGACATCTTTAACCATGAGACAATATTATTGTTTTCGTTTTCAACAACGACTACATGAGGGACGCACATTACTACAGTCGGGAAGATTGCTTCAACAATACATGGTGGACGCATACATGGCAATTGAAGAGGGTAGGTTCAGGTGGATTCGAAATAATCAACAACAACTAAGGTCAGATTTGTTCTCGGGATTGATGGATGTTGTCCATTGTGGGGATACAAATGCTAAAAATGTCGGCAAAGCTGTTATTTTACCATCATCTCATACCGGGGGACCACGCTACAGAGTTCAAAATTACCAAGATGCAATGGCTTTGTGCAAATGGGCTGGATATCCAGATATATTTCTGACATTTACTTGCAATCCAAAATGGCCAGAGATAAATGAGATGTTACGCATGATTCAACAAGAGGATGATCTAAACAGAGTTGACATAGTATGCAGAGTTTTTGAAATCAAACTAAGACAACTAATGTTTGACTTGAAAACAGAGAAGCCATTTGGAGCAGTTGTCGCATGTAACTATAACAAACACATCACTATAAATTACAAAATACAATAATTTCAACATTTTCAATGTCATTTTTTTCATTCATAGATATATGTGGGAAATTGATATCAACTACATTTTTCAGGTCTTTATACCATCGAGTTTCAAAAGCGAGGACTTCCACATGCACACATTCTACTATTTCTAGGGTCACAATATAAAAACCCGTCATCAGAGGAGATTGATAGAATCATTAGTGCCGAGATTCCAAGTGAAGCTACCGATCCAGATGGTTATAATGTAGTTAAAAAGTTTATGCTACACGGTCCATGCGGAAGTCAATATCCATCATCTTCATGTATGGTCAATGGTAAGTGCACAAAAAATTTCCCAAAGAACTTTAATATGCACACAACCATTGACTCTACAGGATTCCCAATTTATCGAAGAGAAGATCGTGGGGCTCATGTTACAAAGAAGAAGATTCAATTGGACAATCGGTATGTCGTTCCTTATAATAGAAATTTGTGTGTAAAATTTGACGCCCATATAAATGTTGAGATATGTCATCATTCGAGAGCGATCAAATACCTGTTCAAATATCTTTACAAAGGATCAGGTAGAGCTACAACTACAGTTGAGTCTTCTTCCAGTAATGTTGAACTTGATGAAATCAAGACATATTTAGATTGTAGATATATATCTGCATCTGAATCATGTTGGCGTATATTCCAATTCGACATTCACTATAGATATCCGGCAGTGGAACGATTGCCTTTCCATCTTCCTGGAGAACATTCCATCATTTTTGAAGATGACACTAATCTTGAAGCAATTCTTGCAAAACCGGGTATTGGGAAAACGAAGTTTACTGAATGGTTAGAAACAAACAAAAAATACCCAGATGCACGAAAGCTCAGTTACGCAGCATTTCCAACAAAATGGGTTTGGAATACGCAAGAGAAAGAATGGACAAGACGAAAACAAGGCATAGCTATTGGTCGAATATATTTCACCCATCCTTCAGCCGGTGAGAAATTTTACATGCGTATGCTCTTAAACTTCGTCAAAGGTTGCACTTCATTTGAACATGTTCGTACAGTGAATGGTACAACTTATCCGACTTTCAAATCAGCATGTTATGCATTGGGACTATTAGACGATGACAAAGAATGGGTTGAATGTTTGGCAGAAGCATCAACTTGGGCATCGGGCTACGAATTACGACATCTATTTGTCACAATTTTGATCCATTGTCAAGTAGCAGATGCCCTTAAGTTATGGACCACCCATTATGAAATATTGTCTGAAGATATAGCTACGATGCAACGAAGAAAGTACAAGGTTAATAACCTACACTTATCTGATTCGCAAATCGAGGCTTACACATTGTTTGAAATCGAGTCTATCATGTTAAAGATGGGAAAAAGTTTGAAAGACATTGACGGAATGCCATTGCCAAATCAAGATTTGTTACGTCAATTAAAAAACAGATTGATGAATGAGGAACTTGACTATGATTCTAACGAATTGAAGGTTCTTCATGAAGGTTTGTTCTTCTCACTCAACCAATGTCAAAAATCTTATAATAAACTTACTTTTTTTATTTGTTTTATTATTTTTTTAGTAAGCTAACAATGATTATAAATAATTTGTTTATTAAATGAGTCTATTTTTTTCTTACTAAGATAACAATACTTAAAAATCAATTTTTTTTAAATGAGTCTATTGTTTTATTTATTAAAAAGTTAAATGACTATATCTATTTAATTTATTATTTTCTTAGTAAGTTAATCAAGATTTGTTACGTCAATTAAAAAATAGATTGATGAATGAGGAACTTGACTATGATTCTAACAAATTGAAGGTTCTTCATGAAGGTTTGTTCTTCTCACTCAACCAAGGTCAAAAAAAGGCGTACACAGCTATTATGAACTCTGTTAACGATGAGCGAGGTGATTTGATTTTCATATACGGTCGTGGAGGAACCGGGAAAACATTCTTGTGGAATACCATCATTTCTAAGATTAGATCAGATGGTAAAATAGTATTACCAGTTGCCTCTTCCGGTATTGCAGCTCTATTATTACCAAACGGAAGAACGGCTCATTCAAGATTTCACATTCCCCTGGATCTAACGAATGAATCAACATGTGAAATTCGACATGGAACTCAACTAGCAGAATTGCTCCAAAAGACTTCATTGATCATTTGGGATGAAGCTCCCATGGCCCATAAGTATTGCTTTGAGGCTTTGGATAAAAGCTTACGAGACATAGTGAGTTCACGATACGAAGACAGTGCAAACAAACCATTTGGAGGTCTTACAATTGTATGCGGTGGTGATTTTCGACAAATATTGCCGGTTATTCCAAAAGGAACTCGACCCGATATTGTCAATGCATCACTTAATTCTTCTTATTTGTGGCCATTCTTCAAAGTATATGAGCTCAATCAAAACATGAGACTTATGTCCAAAAGTATTTCTGAATCAGAGGTCGTTAAGATTGAAGCTTTTGATAATTGGATGTTACAAATTGGCGATGGCTCATTCTATGATCATCCCCATGACGAGTTACTCCAAATTCCTCAAGACATTTGTTTAGAACAATCTGACTCTCCAATGAAGTCTATGATTGAGGCAGTGTATCCTTCACTTTTGGATAACCACAAAAAGGCTTCATACTTTACTGAAAGAGCAATTCTCACACCAAAAAATGATATGGTGCAAGAACTCAATGAAGTCATCATGGATATCATACCTGGAGAAGGAAGAACATATTTAAGTTCAGACAATGTATGCAAAGGAAGTGTGCAGTCAAATGATGAAGACCTTCTTTACCCAACAGAGTTCTTGAATAGCTTGAAATTCAGTGGCATACCAAATCATGATATTCATTTAAAGATTGGTGCTCCGGTTATCCTTCTACGAAATATCAATCAGACTGAAGGATTGTGCAATGGAACGAGATTGATTATCACGCTACTTGGAACGTGGTCTGTTCGTAGAGACATAATTTCTGGAAATAATAAGGGAAAGAATGTTACTATTCCACGAATCATAATGTCTCCAAATGAATCGAAGTGGCCTTTTAAGCTTAATCGATGCCAATTACCTTTGGCACCTTGCTTCGCAATGACTATCAACAAAAGCCAAGGCCAATCGCTAAAACATGTCGGCCTCTTTCTCCCAAAACAAGTACAATACTTATCCTTTACTTTATATAATATTACATTTAAAAAATACTTTAACTATATTATTTGTTTTATGTTTTAATAGGTTTTTACACATGGCCAATTATATGTTGCTATATCTCGAGTGACATCACGTGAAGGTTTAACCATACTTAACGCTGATGATGAGACTGAGGATCATAACTTGGTTAAAAACATTGTGTACCATGAAGTTTTTGACAATATTATTCCTTCGAACATTGAAACGGTAATCTAATTACATTCATTTAATTATTATATATATATATATATATATATATATATATATCGTCGTTTATATTAAATATCTCATATATTACTGTTTAACCTCCCTTTACATATAACAACATGTTTCAAATTATTTCTGGTAAAACAACACTTATTACATATTACTTTTTGTATGCAGAATGAAGTTGAAGGATTACTATTATGCACCGGCTAATTTGGTTAGAGTTGTACTTGCAGTGAGGAGATGCATCACCTATCATGTTGGATCTGCTTTACATATTGATTTTATAAATACTCGATCCTTTTTCATGTTTCTTGAAATAAATCACAGAACATTTATTGTTGTTTATTGTCAAGTTCAACGTCCACGTAATATTTCATACAATTCTCTACACAACCAGCGTCATTGGCTCTGAAACCAAGTACACTGTACAACTTAAAGAATTGAACTTTCACAACATATATGATTTCACTATCTAATTTTAACCATAAGATTTCGTCACCGCGCATCGCACGGTGTCACACCTAGTTATGAATGATAATGCATTTAGTACAAAAACTCCCAGAGTTATTACATAGTCGCTTTATGCACCAAATAATTCATGTTTTACTTTTGAAAAAGATGGAGTGACATACTTATTACACCTTTATTTTATTTTTTGGGTTTAAAAAAGTTAAAGATTGCTTAGAGAGTTAATATTCTCGACTTGAATATCATGCATTAATTAGTAGCAATTGTACATTATAATTCTAAGAGTGAATTGTGGATTTGGTCCCTCTGGTTTAGTGATTTTTTTGACCATGGTCCTCATTCTATGTTTATTGTGGATTTGGTCTTTGTGGTATTCAATTTATTTTGATCATAGTCCTTCTGATTAACACTTCCATTAACTTTGTTAAATCAAGGACCATTTTAGCCATTTTGCCTATTTTTTGTTCTTTTTTTATAAGAAAAATATAAACAATATTTTTATACACACATGCACACACACATGTATATAAATATATATATATATATATATATATATAACGATATTAAAATAAATAAAATAAGACATTATTGTATGATTTAATTGTTTAATTTTTTTTAAATTAATTATATTAAATACGATTTAATTTTATTATTTTATTGTAATTGTGGAAAAATATATATAGTTTTATTGTTTTAATGTAATTAAAATTTCAATTTAAACAAATCAGATCATAAAACTATATCTTATTTTATTTAGAGCGAATAAAATAAAATATGGTTTTATGATTTGATTTATTGAATTAAAATTTTAATTAAGTTAAAGACGATTTAATTATATTGTTTTTTATTATCATTGCAACAAACAAGTTTATTGTTGATATTTTAACACAAAAAAATCATTAAAACCCGTTGAGAAATGAACTTTAATTTTATCATACTAAAAACAATATGAAAATTGATTTTGAGTTTTTTAACTGAAAAATAATATGAAAATTGGAGCTTCTAATTTTAAGATGATAAAATTATAGTTCATTTCTCAACGGTTTTCAATGATTTTTGGTGTTAAAATATCAACAATAAGCTTGTTTGTTGCAATGATAGTAAAAGAACAATATAATTAAATCGTCTCTAACTTAATTAAAATTTTAATTCAATAAATCAAATCATAAAACCATATTTTATTTTATTCAATCTAAATAAATAAGATATAGTTTTATGATCTGATTTGTTTAAATTGAAATTTTAATTACATTAAAACAATAAAACTATATCTTTTTTCACAATTACAATAAAATAATAAAATTAAATCGTATTTAATATAATTAATTTTAAAAAAATTAAACAATTAAATCATACAATAATGTCTTATTTTATTTATTTTAATATCGTTATATATATATATATATATATATATATATATATATATATACATGTGTGTATGCATGTGTGTTTGTGTGTATAAAAATATTGTTTATATTTTTCTTATCAAAAAAGGACAAAAAATAGGCAAAATGACTAAAATGATTCTTGATTTAACAAAGTTAATAGAAGTGTTAGTCAGAAGGACCATGACCAAAATAAATTGAATACCACAAGGACCAAATCCACAATAAACATAGAATGAGGACCATGGTCAAAGAAATCACTAAACCACGGGGACCAAATCCACAATTCACTCTAATTCTAATTTAAAATGTTGGTCATTTTCGCTACCCATAATTAATACATAACTTTTTTGTACGAGTGAATGCATAGTAGCTATATCGCATTGGATCTTATATGTGTTATAACCTTAGATGATTTATATTGAAATAGGTATTAGATCTTGAACTATGATCCAACAATACGACTGATCTAGTTTGAATATTAAAATTTTAATTGCATCTGATCTAATTATAAATGGATACCCATTAGGCCATTTTTACGGGTTGATTGTAACTAAATCGGACGACCTTTTTTTATACACCCCTACTTTTAAACATGATAATCAGGTTTTAAGGGGTAAACCTTTTAAGTATTTTGTTTTCAGACAAAAACCATGTATAAATATGTTTAAGGGTTATTCTCTCTCTCTCTCTCTCTCTCTCTCTCTCTCTCTCTCTCTCTCTCTCTCTCTCTCTCTCTCTCTCCGTGGACATAGGTTCAATCAACCAAACTAGATAAATCCATATATATGTCGTTTATTTTCTCTATCCAGTTTCGGTTATTGCACAATATCATATAACATAAGAAGTTATACACCATATCACATTTCTTCATTGCAAGTTATAAAATATGAAATTTTGATGTAGACTTTCCACTCTTCATCCTAATGTGCATTTAAGGGTGGGGAAGTGGATCTGAACCCATGATCACTTAGAGCATCTCCAACGGGACGGCAATTTTAGTTTTTGCCGTTTTTTCATCCTCCAACCGACCGGCAACTCTATTTATTTTTTGACTGCCACAAAGTTTAACCGGCAAATATGCCGTGGGTTTTGAGGACCGGCAAATTTGGATGGCCCACCAATGTGTACTTAGTTATTTTTCTTTTCATTTATTTTAAAATAATTTGGTGTTTTTTTTAATTTATAGTAAATAAAATATGTTATTTTAATGCGGGGTCCACAAATTTGGTGTTTTTTTAGAAGGTGGTTGGAGTTGAGTTTTTTTTTTGTTTTGATGGGCCCACCAAATTAAATTTGGTGTTTTTGGTGTTTTATTTGGTGCCAAGGTTGGAGTTGTTCTTATAATCTCAAACCCACAAATGAATAGCGCTTCATAAGAGAATTGATCCGGTAGATCTCATTCTAATGTGCATCCAACGGTTGATAACCACTTCTCATGTTTCTCACATTTACCTAAATTCTCACCGAAACTCAACCCTATATTTTAAATGGTTAGAGTAAATGAGGGTAAAGTGGTTTCATTTCATATAATGATAAATGGTCACTCTCTCCTTTTGACCCTCATCATTCCCCTTTGTTTCTTTTTACTTTTTAAAGCCACAAAACCATGTGTTATCAACATCAATATCTTTGTTTTTTTTACCCTTTAAACACCACCATTAATACTCTTCTCACTTAACCTCTTCAACATATCAATCCCAGTACCAGTATTACATCTGAATGGCTCAGCAGCAGGTATTACATTCATTCTTATTATGTGGGCTTTGTTCTGTTTGTATTTTTCTTTTTTTGATGAGTTCAGTGATTTATTTGATTAATTAACAGCAGCAGGAAGAAAGTGGATGGCCCTTAGGGTTACAGCCTCTGAATCGCAGGTCAAGACCCCATGCTTTCTCGTTCAGTGCTTTCCTCAGTGGGTCACCTTCATCTGTTTCAGATTCTTCAGATTTAGACACTGAGGTATGTCTCTTGCCAGCTTGCTGCTGCTGCTATTTTTTATTTATTTATTTATTATTAAAAGAATTATTGTTGTATTTAAAATTCATTAAAATTTATATAAAAAAAGTATTGGATGTTTTTTCTCCAGATGTTAAATTACTAATTGCAGAGAAATATACATGTTTTTAATGCACCTTTTACAAGTTATTATAGGATAAATTCCTAAACATAGGGGATTTCAGGTCTGAAGATAAGAAGTCTTATGAATGATGATTGATGGGATATGCCTCTGCAAACAGTTTCTTGAGTTTGTGTCAAACAGGATATTTATTAAAAGGGAAATTGGCTCAAATAACCACATTACTCTATCAATTGCATCTCCTAGCCACTTCTCTCCATTATTTATCAAAATAGACCTAGGTCCGCAATGGCGGCCTGCAGGTCCTCTACCTCCGCCATGGCGGACCTAGGTCCTCTACTGTCGTTGAGTGCGATCGTGACACGTGACGAAATGGCGGACCTGGGTCGGGTGGCAGACCTACCTGTTGCGGACCTGGCTTGGACCGACAATTTTTTTTGTCTTTTTCTGGACGTAGAGGACCTGCAAGTCCGCCATTGCGGACCTAGGTCTATTTTGGTAAATCATGGAGAGAAATGGCTAGGAGATTCAATTGGCTAGGTAATATGGCTATTTCAGCCAATTTCCCTTATTAAAATTTTAAAGGGAGATTATTCAAATAATCATTTTATACAAATAAAATGATTTTCTAGCCAATTCTATCTCATTTTTACAAAAATATCATTACATCCATAAAACTAGGTCTGCAATACCTAGTTCAAAGACACTAAAAAAATGAAAAAATGAACCTGGTCAATTTTTCTTAATTTTTTTTTTGCGGACCTAGGCCTAAAAATTGTGGATGTAGTGACATTTTTGTAAAAGTGGGAAAAAAATAACTATGAGACCGATTTTAGAGTGTAAAATGGTTATTTGAGTCAATTTCCCTATTTTAAACCATTCAACTAAGTTGATAGCCAGTTTTTTTAACTTGTTAACGAATTTAGCCGGAAATTATTCAACTAACATTATGTCACTTGCCTAATCCATTTTTCAAATTAAAATAATGTGGGAAAATAGACATTAAGCAAATTGCGTAAGTGCTACTTAGAGCATCTACAGTCATGAACCTCTCACGAGGTTCACGACTTTGCCACATCAGTTTTCTTTTTTCTATACATTTCATAAACCTTCCCCCCTCAATAATGAACCGGTCCATAATTTATATAATAAAAAATTACAATAACAAAAATTATAATGGTCAACATTTACTTATTATAATTAAAAGACATAATTGTCAAAGTTATAGACTTTTGATAAGGTCCATGATTGTAGATGCTCTTAATACCTACATGGACCCCCATATTCACTTACGTAAAATTCATTTTCTTTTTCATTTTTTTATCCAAAAAATGGATTATGCAACATTTCCTTTACTTTCCTTCGTAAAAAAAACTCGAGAACACAGCGTAACAGAAAATATCACTTTTATATACAAAAAGAACTATAAACTTATTAGAAAATCATGAATCTAAAAAAACAACATTGTTTTGGATGTCGTTTTAATGAGGGTTGCTTGGTTAAGGGTAATACCAGGTGAGAAATGAAAATGCAAATCATTAATGGTATCTAGTTTGATACTATAAATTGGATTATTTTCAAATATTGTATAATGAAGCATAACAAATTAGAAGAAACGAGACTCGTACTTATTTTTATTTATCAACATTCTCATTCTATTTTTTAAGCATACCGAGTACTTTTTCTGTAAAATAAACTATATATATGGTTTTAATTATTTGAAGCTATAACTTATTATTTATTCCAAATCTCTCTCTCTCTCTCTCTCTCTCACACACACACACACATATATATATATATATATATATATTGTAAATCATACAAAAATCGTTTAAAAGCTAGAAATTGTAAAAACATGCATTACAACAAAACTGGATTTATAGGACGCTTAAATGTTAAAACGTCCTAATTGTATACTTTATAAAACTTAAGTTTATAGAACCAAATTATAGTGTCCTATCCCAAATTGTTACAATAGGTTTATAAGACGTTTTTAAGCGTTTTAATAAATTTTTTAGAACGCTTTCATCATAAAGTGTCGTATTAGCTATTTTATAGGACATTTTTCAGAAGTGTAGTAAACCTATCTTTTTATAGGACATTTGTTTTTATATGACAAATTTTCAAATAACTTCTTATAAAATAGTTAATACGACAATTTATTTCAAAAATATCCTGAAAAACTTGTTAAAACGCCTAAAAGTGTTATATAAATCTATTATAATATTTTTTGATAGAACGCTTTACAGTTTGGTCCTATAAACTTAAGTCATAAAAACTATGCTATTACGATGCTTAAGAAACATTTTAAGCGTCTTATAAACCCCATTTTCTTGTAGTGATGTATCATATGTTCTTTCATCGGGGAAACACCATTTGTGAAAATCAACCCAAACCATCCAATGATTTTATTTCAAGCTATAATTCCTGTTATTTCACAGGTTTTGTTCTTTCGTGTGAAGATGAGTGTATGTTTCATATATAATTTTATAAACGTATTTTTATGTATTTTACACCTAAAACGTTCATTACGGTAATTAATAAAAATAACATTATATAAACTTTGCATTTTCATTACATATATACAAACTAATTTTACGATTTTTAACTGTTATATGGTTTTTATACGAGGCGAAGGATCGTATGAGAAGTTGAGGTTAACGTGAGAATCGTGAGAAGTGGATCTGAACCGTTGATCTTTTTTAATCTCAAACCCTCCAATGAATTACGGCTTAGAAGAGAATTGATCTAGTGCATCTCGGTGCATCTCATCCTAATATGCGTCCATTTCTCATCCAACGGTTGATAACTACTTCTCACACTTCTCACCGTTAACTCAACTTCTTACCGGAACCCAACCATTTTATATGATATGATATATATATATATATAATATATATATATATATATATATATATATATATATATTTTCCAATGCATAAAATACAAACATTGATTCCTTTTTTGTCCTATAAACCTGGCAGGAGTCACTGGCATATTTCAGCACCTTGGTACCCTCTCCTAGGTTTATAATTGAAATGAATTATTAAACTTTTTTTCATATGAAAAATAATATTATTTTAAAGCAAACAAAAAAATACTAAGAAAAATAAACAATAGTTTAACACACTCTAATCTAAAATGATAGATAAATAATTTTAAATTAAATGCTTAGAAAAAATAAATAATATTTTATTAAAAATATTAAATAATTTAATTAATGTTGTAATTTTTAAAATAGAGAATTTTGATAATCTTTAAAATAGAGAATTTTGATATTTAATTCTCTATTTTGAAAAAACAATTAAATAATTTGTTGGAAATATACATATAATTAATCAAATAGAAACTTTTTATAAGTTCAAAAAATAAATTAACCTATAAACTATTTTGTGATCGATAAATATGCGCTCAGTAATTTGGTTTTGTAATAATATTAATTACCTGAACTAAATATTAGTTTTTTTTTTTTGAAATAGCTGAGGAATTAATAAAGTTAAGAGCATCCACAATGAGAGTTTTACAAAAGTCCTTACACTCCATGGACCGCTTCATCATTTTTTTCCCATTGGGTCACATGGGTCCATGCTTATGTGGCATGAAATTGGTTCATTGCATGGACCGCTTCTTCCTTCTTTTTTCTTTTTATTTATTTATTTTTTATTCTATAAATCAATTTTGCATATATTTTAATTTCTACTTGGATGTTTATTTTATATTTTTAATTCTTATTATTAGGTTTAACAAACTTTTTACATTCTTATAAATCTTGTTATTAAGATGTTTATTTTATTACATTGTATTTTAATTACTTTTATCATTATATTATATATTTTAGAAAATTGATAATTTTTAAGACCCATTTTATAAATTAATTAATTAATTATCAACTTTTAATTATTTTTACTATATAATCAATTTTGAGTTTTTAAATATAATAATTAATTATCAACTTTTAATTATTTTATTATATAAACAATGGACCGATTCATGATTGGGGGTAAAAGGTTTATGAAATATGTAGGAAAGAGAAAAGTGATGTGGCAGAGAGAGAAAACTGATGTGGCAAAATCATGAACCTCTTAGAAGGTCCATGACTGTGGATGCTCTAAGTAATATAGGAAATATTTATAATTTTAATGTTGAGGTACAACCATAAATGCATAGGGTACAAGTTGCAATATGTTCAACGTTTTGTCTTTTAATAATTTGGCTCATTTGGCCATGTCTTCTTTTGGTGCAAATACTTTTCCACCTTGAGACAAGCGAAATATCACCTTTTTAATTTCGAAAATCGTTTCGGTTAATAAAATATTTTAATTAAAATAATATATTCTTTATATTTATTACGGACATATATAAAAAATCTGATAATTTTTTAAACTGAAAAAAGGTATATTGAGTAAAAAACGGTTGGAGTGTGTCTTAGGGTTGTTTGTTTTTTTAAAAAAACATTTTAATAGCTCTGAATCATTCAGACATTTTTACACACCACCTCTTATTAATGATAACTAAAATATGATTTTAGACTTTAGACCTCTTAAAAAACAAACGGCACCTTAGAAAAATTCAGATATCCGATTGAAGTTATGCATGGCTCCAACAGTTATGTTGTTGGAGAGATATTTACACCTTATATTTGGATGGGAAAAGTCCAAAAAAACCCAATGGACTTTAGTGTTTGGAGTGATTAAGTCCTTGGACAATTTTTTGCAACAAATAAGTCCTTAGACATTTCAAAACACACTAAATAAAACCTTGGACTTTTGAAAACCTGTTAAATACATTCTTATTACTTAAAAATGTAACTTGTAACCTACATAATAGGTAAAACTACAAATTAAAAGAAAAAACAAAAAAAAAGTCACCTACTTTATCACCCTACAAATAATAAAAATAAGAAAATTAACTAAAATAGCCTATCTCATCAACAAAATTAATTTTTTTAAGCATTTTTCAAAGTCTTTTCTTAAAATAGTCAAAACATATTATTTTTTTGCCTTAAAAACTGTTTTTGGCAACAAAAAAAAATAGAAAACATCTTTATAATTTATTATTTAATTTACTTTATATCTTCTACCTTTTAATTTTCATTTTAACTTTTTATTATATTAACACACATAATCGTATATCTATACTATATTATAAAAGAGACATAAAAAACTCTTAATTACAACATTTTAAGCACAAAATATAACTAATTAAAGCCAATGACTTAATTTACAATTTCATAATGCTTTGGTATAACTTATATTTTATTATAAAGATGTAATTTATTTTACTTTTAGTTATGATCTGTTTATAAAGATAATGATACATTATTTTGTTATGTTATTATATTTATCTATACTATATTATAAAAGAGACATAAAAAACTCTTAATTACAACATTTTAAGCACAAAATATTATATTTTATTATAAAAATGTAATTTATTTTAATTTTAGTTATGATCTGTTTATAAAGATAATGATAAATTATTTTGTTATGTTATTATATTTAAAATTATTGATAATATATTTTAATAAAAAAATAAAACAGGTAGTTTATCTCATAATGTTTATCCTGTATTTAATATGTTTATTTGCAGTTAGTTATACAAATAAAAATATGTGACTTTAATAAGTTATAATTATGTTTCATTAACTTGTAATTTTGAATTTTAACTAATATATCTATACTATATTATAAAGAATTTAAGCTAAATTTTTAAAAACTAATTTTTATGCATTATGTACCACTTATTAATGCATATTACTTAAAATCCAAAAGTACAAATTGATTAAACATAAGTACAGCTTATAAAAGCTCAGTGTTTGAATTCGTTTAACTAACTGCATATAAGCACTTATTTTTATTTTCTAAAATATCTAAAATTTTTAACTATTCATATAATTAACCGATAAATATAAGAAAATTCGAGATAAATCACTTTATTTTTATTTTTTATTGAATTATGTTATCTTTTTAATTTTAAATATAAAATATCTTAAATATAGTTATCATTTAAATTAAACATTTTTTGACCCGTAACAAAATACTTTATTATTATTTTTTATAAAAAACCATAATTAAACTAAACTAAAATATATTTTTGTTTTAAATCTATGTTTCTCAAAATCGTAAAATAAAATCAAGAAAGACTAACAAAAAGTATGAATAATGATCGAGGGTTCGAGTTCTAGATTTCAGAAACCCGCTGCATTGCGAGTGTACATTTCTAGTTAACTAAAATATATAAAAAAAGTACGTTTTTTTTTACAAATTACACCATTATAATTGTCTCGTCAATACGTTTAAAATGAGCCTAATATTGATTTTTTTGGATTTAATCTCATATTATTAAATCATAAATAGGTACTAATTATATTTAATATTTACACTTTCTATCCTTTAAGTTATTTATTTAATAATATAAGATTAATTTGTAATTATAAAGGGTAAATATTAAAAATAATTCGTATGTATTTATGATATTGAATAATACAAGATAAAGTTCAAAAACAATATTGAGTTCATTTTGAACGTATTGACGAAACGACTATAATGGTGTAATTTGTAAAAAAACTAATTTTTTTGATATATTTTAGTTAATATCCGATTGTGTATGTTAATAAAATAAAAATGTTTAATGAAAACGTAATTGATATAAAATAAATTAAATAACTAATTATAACTTTATAAGAATGCAAAGTGTAAATTTTTTCTAAACTATAAGCAAAAAGTGAATCTTTATACATAAAATTTTATACGTGAGGATGTTTGTTATTTTTATTTTTTGGAAAAAAAAACAATCCTTATGCAGAAAAAAAAACATTATATGCAAACTTTAGCAATTTTAGGAAAAAAAAACTTTGAAAAATGGTAAAAGCAAATTAAATATGGTTGATGAGATTGACTATTTTAGTTAATTTTTCCATTTTTAATTTATAGGAGGATAAAGTAGGTGACTTTGTTTTTAATTTGTGGTTTTACCTGCTATATAGGTTGCAAGTTAAATTTTTAAGTAATAAGAATGTATTCAACATGTTATCAAAAGTTCAAGGATTTAGTTAACAGGTTTTGAAATGTCCAATGACTTATTTGTTCCAAAAAATTGTTCAAGGACTTAATCACTCAAAACACTAAAGTCCATTGGGTTTTTTTGGACTTTTCCCTATTTAAATATAAAATTATATATATAAAACTTCAAACAGTCAAATCATAGCATATGATTACATGCAGCACATCCTTGTGTTGACTGTGTTCCATAGTCGCATATGATTTCGGTGCAAAATCACTGGAATCACATGTGATTTAGCAGTTCTCATGTTATTTTATATTGTCTATATTCTCGTTTGATTCACCTTCTTTCTCTCTCTCTCTCTCTCTCTTTATATATATATATATATATATATATATATATATATATATTTGAACTTGTTAATTTTCTATTTTCATGAAGCTAAATATAAGATACATTAGAGAAAATGTATTTTGGACTTACTTTGTGGGTAGTAAACTTAACATTAATCTTGAGTTGACCATATCTTTTTAGTTTTTGTATAGTAGTATATTAATATGTTTATTAATTTTGAAATTCAACAAGGCTATATGCAATAGAGGGGGTTTGCTGATATGACTCAGATCTGTTATTTATGCTTGTATATGTATACACCATATGTATGCATATGTATATGATGTATGTGTACTTATGTGTAACATCCCAACCTTAGATACAACAAGATAGCAATTTAAACTTAAATAACAAAGTCAAACGGCCCAAAACTATAACTAAGATACAAGGTTTGCGGAAAGATAACATAGTACACAACTGAGATTACAGAGACATCAGTCTACAATGGAGGTCCTCTAATTTAGCTCCAGCACGCAACTTCTCTTAAAACGTAACCGCTCCTTCTACTGCCACTCTTTACCTGAAAAGAGTTTTAGATTTGAAAAGAGCGAGGGTTAGACCGAAAAGTCTAGTGAGTCCCCTCTTAATACAACTTTTAACTCATCAAACAAATAATCAAGGATTTATCATAAAAATAACCATTTTCAGCTTCAAGGAAAAACCTTTAACTTTCAACAACTTCTTCGCTCACACTACCGCCACCCTAAGGTGACACCGTGTCTGTGACTCACACTGCCTTTGTTAGGGACACACCTCCAACGGAATAAACGGAACACACCCCCCGGTATGAGCACAGGCGGGCCACACCCCCCGACTTCGAGCCTACTCGCTTAGGACCATGTATGCATACATTTACACTCGGACAGTAATAATAAAATCATTTTTAGCATTTAAATAAATGTCGCAAGTAAGGGCTAAAGCAACATCATATCAAAGCTTACATATAATTTACCCAATACTCATGCCATCATATAAAATCAAAGTTTAAAACAAACTTTTACATACTTTCGTTAACAGAAGAATTTAGTTCAGAAAAACTCACCTGACGTCCTTAGCTCAAATCCCGCGTCTACCCTTAAAGTTCGATCCTGAATCCTATAAAGGAAACATTGGCCGGTGAACTCCCAATTCAATCTATTTTATAACAAATTTAACCTTAACCCATAATCCCAACAACCTCTATCTTCTAAACGAAACTTATCCCAACCATCATCTACTTGATACAAGATTCCTATGTCCTTAAACTAAAAAGAATTGGGCTGAATCCTAATAACTATGGCCCAAATAATAAGTTAGATTGAATGAGAAAACAAGTGGGCTTCAGCCCACACAGAACCCGGGGACCGGACCTGTGGTCGCCCGGGGTGACACAACGACCGGGGTTAACCCCCCCCTTATCTTGATCGATGCTATAACAAACAACGACCGGTGCCCAACCAAACCGACCGGAGTCTCACTCTCCAACAACGACCGGTGTCACCCTCTTGACTGGTGCCAACTTCACCGACCGGGGCCTGCCCAAAGGGTCGCCCGGTGCCTCCATTATCGACCGGAGTCGACAAAATCCAGTGATCGGAGTCCCTCTTGACCAGACTCACCACTTCCTTCGACCGGTGCTAAGCAAGACCGATAGCAGAATTACTCTCTCGACCGGAGACTAAGCAAACCACGAACGACCGATGACTTGATTTGACCGGTACAAAAACAGTCCGGTGACCGGAGTCACAGACATGCTATCGAACGAACCCAGATTCATACCACAGGTCGCAGATTAAACTCAATAAACAACCCAGGTATCAACATTAATTTACCAAACCCCCAGAACCAAGATCTCGATCGAGGGATTCATCATAACTCTCCAAACGATAAATGACTATTAACCAACTAACTGTTCTACTGATCTACATACATGAGGAGCAATCAGAAACATACCTTCACGAAGATGATGAAGGATTCCTTTTCTCCTTCGCTCTTTCTCGCACCAAGAATCCACAAACGCAGTCCCAAACTTTCTTTCAGACTTTTCCTCCAAATGAAAGGCGTCTTGGAAGGAACGATTTAACCCTAAACCCCTTTTTAATAAATATTACCTCTAGCTCCTTTAAATTTTGAGTCTTGAGTATTTACACCCCAAACTTTAAACTTTGAGACTTAAACCCGGTTATTACAATACCCCCCCCCCCCGGTCAAAAGAATTCCGTCCTCGGAATTCCTTCATCAAAATTGCCATTGGATTTTCACCAGTTGAATCTCCTTGATCCTCAACATAATGCAGTCTTTTCTCAAAGCATCTTTTCAGATTAAACACATGGAATGAGGGATGATTCCCACTCAGGTCCTTGGTAGATTTAGCTTGTAGGCTACTTCTCCCAACTTGCTTGACAATATCAACGTCCCAACAACTCTAGGTCTTAACTTCCAATTCTTTATGATTCGGTTCATACCCTTCCAATGCGAGACGGGTAACCTTACCCTTGTCCCCATCTAGGACTAATGACGCAAAATTCTCAATCTAACCAAATTAATACCATTCGATACTCCAAGACCTTCAGATCAAAACGTAGTTGTATGCAACCGTCAGATTTACTCCTCGAATACAATAACTTCCTTAACTAGCAGAAAATTTTTGGAGTCAAAACCACGACTACTTGCCTCACAGGCTAAATAACCACCCAATTCGCCAACATAACACATCGCCGAAAGCAGACATTACCAACAACTCGTAGTCACAAGTTCTTCATCATGCAACTTGCCATTGCAAGTAACCCCCTCTTAGTACGGCATATGCCAGACTCATAAGCACTTTATTTTTCGAACCACATTGATCTCACTCCACGACCTTATTCAATTATCACACGCTAATATACCTTGTTCCGATGTCACCACATCAACTTCTCACATAATAGAAGAAACTTCCACAATTCAAAACCCTCACGATCCACCAGGTCTAACTAGCCAAATAATGTGACACATCCATCTATTTCTCAATACATCCACCCTCGCCCGACCAAATACGCAACAAAACCCAGCTTCACCCAACTCAACACGGAGTGACCAAACTCATACAAACCATCCCAAACACATACATACTACTTACAAAATAATCCCCATATATTTTCAGGCAAGGGCGCTCATCCGATGACAATGACACCAATCCTCTACCCATCCTCCCGGAACTCCTTACCACTTTAATGATTTACACTCTCAGATATGCCATAAAGGCATCACTACTCCTAGTTGTAACCATCACTCTATTACCTCATCCCAGAACAACTGCAAATCTACCCGTCCACTGGTCACACATACCAATACCGACATTTCCTCACTGGTCAAAATATTAAAATTTGGGCTTCAAGTCATTTCATGACCTTGTCTTTCCCAAACCTGAATAGATCGCAAAACTATAATCCTTAAATCCACCAAAAAGATATCGCTCCTTAACGGCTCAACTCGACCTGATGAAAATAACTCCAATAGCCTGAAAGATTAAGCATACTACCTTGAAAACTTAAATGCTCAAAGCACAACCCTTCCCAGTTGTGCTATACTTAAACTTTGCTCCCATATGGCCATCAAAGCCTCATCGGTAAAGAACCACCTGACCGAACTAAAGATCTTCCGCTTTTATACGATCCGCACAATGTTGACCAACATCGCATTGGGCACACACATTTTCCGAATAACTCTTCGCTTCCTCACATAACCCCTCAAAACTAACCATAACTACTTCTTCATTTCCCAGCTTTCCGCCATTCACCCCGAAATGATTTCTGACTTTCACGACAACAGTCGGCGTTGCGATACTTCCACTAAGTCTCCAATCAACCAGGATCCCCAATGAACACTACTTCCTCCACTGTGACAGATAACTGCTGATAATATCTTTGCGACTTCAGTTTCCACTCCCGACACAACCATTTGTCGACACCACATCTCAATTCTCGGAACCAACGGTATGCCACTATAATACAATCATCCTTAATGTCATAGGTTAGTGACTCCATTACCTACCTCCGCTATTCATCACCTTTACTTAGAAGGATACCACTATCAAGTACCTTCTACCCTTTGGTCGAGCGACACACTTCCATTCTCAAAAATTTCATCGTCCTTAGTTGCAACCTTTCCCTACGACCTAGAGAGTTCATAGCCTTCATGCATGACACACCAATATTTAAACTTTTGACACGTTTGAAAATTTAGAAGATATTACATTATGACACAACCTTGAATGGACACCACCCAACACTGACTTAGTCATGAGCAACGATTTCAAGAATCGTTCACCCTCAACTTCACGACAAATTTCTCTTTACCACACCCCAACATCGGTGTTGGCACAATTAAAATCATTCCGATGAACTTTACTCACACGTTTTTTTTAAACTATAGAATAGCTTATGCTGAGTGTCAAACGACTCTCATCTTCACTGATATAACAAGCTAAGTCTGTAGCAATTTCACTTTTAAAATTACGTGATCAAATGTTGTGTTGGTTTTCATAACAAAAGTTAACTCATTTACAAAAGACAATAACAATTCACCCACACCAAAATCGAAATTTATCACCCAACGCAATAAACTTGTCTGTTCAATCCAAACACACATTTGTACGTGTCGACACGTTTTCAAAGCAAATACTTCGTAAGACACACTCGCCAAAACGTCTGATATGAATGATAAGAAAATTCCAACGATTTGCTTGACACTCAAAGCATGAGACTCAATGACATTGAAGGTTATTCACTCTAACAAGGACAACTGCTTGCACCCACCACAACTCATCTCAAACTTTATAATTCCGACCAACTCATCATGATCCTCACAGTTTCCACTCCTTCCAGCACCAAAGCTTCCCAACATCCTTGAATGTCCAGGTACTATCTACCATCGTAACTACAATTTCGCAAACGCGCATCCTCGCTTTTACCGTCCAACACACTTACCAACCATATTTTGATTCTATTGATAAATACTACATTTTATCCGTCAGCACTGATTTCGCCTCCACCAATCTTCGATTAACTACAGCTCCAAATGCCTCATATTTATCCTTTGATTCTTGGTTTAACACTCTTCTGCTTCTCACTAACTGATACACCACTCTACCGAACCGAAGACTCCCTTGAAGCGAAAAGTTCACCTCCTACCATCATTTTTTTTTCTTATGGACTCAAGAGGTCCTTACTCAAAGAAATATCTACATCCCGCACGATAATCATCCTAAGCGGTAATAACCTTACTACCAAAAACGAACTTCCACCACCCGCTAGGCTAACACTATCAATCTATGGATAGAACTCTCTACCCTGAACCACATTCAACAATAGCAATTGAGTATGCCCATGTACCTGTAAATTCATAATGGCATTGGCCAGATGCGATTCTGAATTTACCTTACATGAGAGTACTCACTATTGTTATCACATCTCACAATGATCAAGGTCTTTCTTAAAGGCTTCCTAAATCTCAATTGTGTCAATCTACTCCACAGTTTAAGTTTAGGCTCATCCGATCACCTAAATCCCTTAAACTATGGCTCTGATACCAACTGTAACATCCCAACCTTAGATACAACAAGATAGCAACTTAAACTTAAATAACAAAGCCAAACGGCCCAAAACTATAACTAAGATACAAGGTTTGCGGAAAGATAACATAGTACACAACTGAGATTACAGAGACATCAGTCTACAATGGAGGTCCTCTAATTTAGCTCCAGCACGCAACTTCTCTTAAAATGTAACCGCTCCTTCTACTACCACTCTTTACCTGAAAAGAGTTTTAGATTTGAAAAGAGCGAGGGTTAGACCGAAAAGTCTAGTGAGTCCCCTCTTAATACAACTTTTAACTCATCAAACAAATAATCAAGGATTTATCATAAAAATAACCATTTTCAGCTTCAAGGAAAAACCTTTAACTTTCAACAACTTCTTCGCTCACACTACCGCCACCCTAAGGTGACACCGTGTCTGTGACTCACACTGCCTTTGTTAGGGACACACCTCCAACGGCATAAACGGAACACACACCCCGGTATGAGCACAGGCGGGCCACACCCCCCCGACTTCGAGCCTACTCGCTTAGGACCATGTATGCATACATTTCCACTTGGACAGTAATAATAAAATCATTTTTAGCATTTAAATAAATGTCGCAAGTAAGGGCTAAAGCAACATCATATCAAAGCTTACATATAATTTACCCAATACTCATGCCATCATATAAAATCAAAGTTTAAAACAAACTTTTACATACTTTCGTTAACAGAAGAATTTAGTTCAGAAAAACTCACCTGACGTCCTTAGCTCAAATCCCGCGTCTACCCTTAAAGTTCGATCCTGAATCCTATAAAGGAAACATTGGCCGGTGAACTCCCAATTCAATCTATTTTATAACAAATTTAACCTTAACCCATAATCCCAACGACCTCTATCTTCTAAACGAAACTTATCCCAACCATCATCTACTTGATACAAGATTCCTATGTCCTTAAACTAAAAAGAATTGGGCTAAATCCTAATAACTATGGCCCAAATAATAAATTAGATATAATGAGAAAACAAGTGGGCTTCGGCCCACACAGAAGTCGGGGACCGGACCTGTGGTCGCCCGGGGTGACACAGCGATCGGGGTTAACCCTCCTTACCTCGATCGATGCTATAACAAACAACGACCGGTGCCCAACCAAACCGACCGGAGTCTCACTCTCCAACAACGACCGGTGTCACCCTCTTGACCGGTGCCAACTTCACCGACCGGGGCCTGCCCAAAGGGTTGCCCGGTGCCTCCATTATCGACCGGAGTCGACAAAATCCAGTGATCGGAGTCCCTCTTGACCGGACTCACCACTGCCTTCGACCGGTGCTAAGCAAGACCGATACCAGAATTACTCTATCGACCGGAGACTAAGCAAACCACGAACGACCGATGACTTGATTTGACCGGTACAAAAACAGTCCGGTGACCGGAGTCACGGACATGCTATCGAACGAACCCAGATTCATACCACAAGTCATAGATTAAACTCAATAAACAACCCAGGTATCAACATTAATTTACCAAACCCCCAGAACCAAGATGTCGATCGAGGGATTCATCATAACTCTCCAAACGATAAATGACTATTAACCAACTAACTGTTCTACTGATCTACATACATGAGGAGCAATCAGAAACATACCTTCACGAAGATGATGAAGGATTCCTTTTCTCCTTCGCTCTTTCTCGCACCAAGAATCCACAAACGCAGTCCCAAACTTTCTTTCAGACTTTTCCTCCAAATGAAAGGCGACTTGGAAGGAACGATTTAACCCTAAACCCCTTTTTAATAAATATTACCTCTAGCTCCTTTAAATTTTGAGTCTTGAGTATTTACACCCCAAACTTTAAACTTTGAGACTTAAACCCGATTATTACATTATGTATGCGCATATGTTGCATATATGTATAATGTATATATGTATTATATATGTCAATGTATACTTGTATTGTGTGTTTATGTGTTATATATGGAATAGGGATGAGCTCTAGTGGTGTTGACGTAACATAGGAGTCTATCGTGTAAGTCTAATATATTTCAAATTCCAATGTTGAATCACTTATAGGCCGTTTGTATAACTCATCATTTGCGGGCTTGGGTCAGGCCTGAGCGGGATTCACTTAATCTTTTTGTCCAACGGGCCTAATATAGCAATTCAAGCTCGTTTTTGTGGGCTAATGGACTTGCTCGTACCTGTCTTTATAAACGGGTCGGGCTTACCCACGGGCTAGCGGGCTTACTTTTTTACATTTGAAAAACAAAACTTATATAAAATCATTTAAATTGTGTAAATTCTTTCGAGCATAAAATAAGACGTAAAAGATATCAATGTACATAGCGTATAAAAAAAAAATAGTTTCACAATATATGAAACATGGACATTTTCTCTCTAATGAGTTATCAACTTTCAGAGTTCGAGTTTTTTCAATAACAAATATTTATCCACCTAATATTTTCAAGATCGAAATTCGAGACGTACTATATAACACAACACATATTATATATGTTTGGGTGATAGTTGGTACAAAGCCACTTCTAAATATTTTGAATAAAACGAATAAATTATTAATTATACAAAAACATTAATCAACCATAATAATATAACGGGCCGGGCGGGCTTGTTCGAGTTCTTTTTTCATTGCCCAAGCCCGCCCATTAATTTTAGCGGTCCAGCCCGAACCCACCCATTTTTTTAAGAATGATTGTCCAAGTCGCTTTTCTAACGGGTCAGGCGGACCGGGTCTAGCGGGTCATACCGTCCGTGAACAGCTCTAGCAGTTTGGTTCGTAAAATGGAATTTAATGAAATTGGAATCCATCGAAGAAATTGGATTCCATCGAAAGAATTTGACTTTGATGGAATTTGACCATGTGTTTGGTTGGTAGGAATTCAATTCATTCATTTAAGCCAAGGATGGTGAATTCTTTAAATTGTGGAATTCAATAGAATTTAAAAGATTTCATCTTTTTCATTATGTAAACCAAACATAGGTTCTGGAATTTGGTGAAAGTAATTACCCATTCCAATTCATTCAAAATCCATGAACCAAACAACTCCTTATGGTGCATTTGGTTCACAAAATTGAATTTGATAGAATTGGAATCCATTGAGGAGATTTGACTTTGAATGAATTGGAATGAAATTTGACCACGCATTTGGTTGGTAGGACTTGGATGGAATTCAATTCTTTTACTTAAACCAATGAATGATGAATTCTTTAATTTGTGGATTTCAATGGAATTCAAAGGATTCTATTATCTTCATTATGTGAACCAAACATAGGATTTGGAATTTGGTCAAAGGAATTATTCATTCCAATTACTTCAAAATCCATGAACCAAACACCCCATTAGGATCCGTTTGGTTTGTAGGACTGGAAAGGATTTGGGGGACGTTTGGAATTCAAATTCATTCCAATCTCGTGTTTGGTTTGCAAGACTGCTCGGATTTGAAATTCTAAAATTTCTTTGAAATCAATCAAACATAGGATTTTGAAATCCCACGGGAGTGGTTGGTGTTTCACGGGATTTCGTAGATTTTTATATAATAATGTTTGAAAATATGTTTAAAACATTTGTTTTCTAATAATCAATTAATAAAAATGTAATTTAACTATTTTTATAATTTTTTAATAATTTTTTTTATAAATAAAGAAATTCAATTCCATTGCAAATCCTACAAACCAAACACACCAAAGATTTGAAATTCTTCCAAATCCAAATCCTTTCAATTCAAAATCCTTCCAAGAAATCCAAATCCCTTAAAATCATTTCATCAAAAAAGCGCTCTCTTAATTTTTAGTCAGAAATCATTGTGATTATAGATCAATACCACTGATGATGATCTCATTTGAAAATAACGATGTTAACTGTTATGCAGTCCACAGGATCTTTCTTTCATGATCGAAGCATCACTCTAGGGAACCTCATGGGTGTTTCAAGCATTGTAGAGCTCTCACGAAGATCCCTAAGAAGAGGGAAAATGCTCTCAGAAACGTTAGCTTTAGGATCCAACAGAAAATCGAACCATAAATCAAAATCGTGGTGTTTTGGATTTTGTTTATGTCAAAGAGGCAACGTCGATGTTGTAGATGTCTCAAACAACAACATCGTACCCCTTGGTCACTTTCTTGAAGTGGAAAGAAGAGCAGCTCAGGATCATAAACGAGGCCAACACAACCCCTTCGTTTATGGAGCTGATGAGCTCACCCTGGCTCAACCTTTTGGCGAGTCATCAAACTCGTTGTTTTTGGATGGTCGAATCATGCCTCCTACTATGTCAAGCCCGTGGTCCGGTTCAAATACTAATGGGAAAAGAGAGCGCAGAGGGTTCATAACTCCATGTTTTTGAAGTCCCTCTTGTCATTTTTGAGATTAATAACGAAGTTTGATGAATTTTTTTTTCCATTGAAATATGGTGAGCCTTTGAAGTTTTGTTATGTCCTTTTTTGTAATAGTATAGTAGTTTTAAACCTAAATGAGCTTGTTCAAGTTTTACATCGTGATATCTCTTATAATATCGCTTCTGATTGCAATAAATTCATTAAATTAAGATCCATAAAGTCAATCGTACCCATATGATGAGATTAGATTTAACGCTATTTAAAACATTTCAGATTCATTCCTAACTATCCTAACTTGTGTTTCGTTAATTCAATATAGATTTTCACCAAAACTGATTGTTTCTACTTTTTAAACCCGTGTCTATCCACCTTAATTAAATATAAAGAAGCCAAACTTTTATAGGTCAAACGAAACGTCGAATTTAAAACCTCAAAACGAACTCCACAACCAACCTTCTAATGAAAACGTCATTTAATTTTTCTTGAAAGGTATAATGCAACAAAACTAAATATATAATTCAACTGAACGTTTTTTATAACGTTTTTCAAACTATATATTAAATCAAATATATATTTAAAATAATATCATAAACGTGTTACGTGTCCTAAAAATAAGGTTTAAAATTCTACAAAGTCGGGTGAGTGAGAAAAGTAAAATTAAGCCTTGTTTCCGCGATATAAATAATTCAAAAATGAATTAAATTTTTAATTATTATATTTAAAGTTGTAGGACGACTTAGGGTCGTTTATCAAACACTTAGAGCATCTCCAACAGCTATGCTAAAATGGAAAACGTTGAAATTTTAGCATTTTTGTTGCTCCAACAGCTATGATATCCTCGATGTTAAAATAGGGAAAATATGAGAGAGATTGTAAAAATCTCTAAATTTAGAGAAATCTTTAAATAGATAGTTTTCCTCCAAAATTAATTATTACCCCAAAAAGCAAACTTTTCATCTCCCAACTTTCCATATATTGAATATTTTAATAATATAATTAACTAAATTAAATATTTTAATAATATAATTAACTAAATTGAATATTTTAATAAGATAATTAATACTTAAGTTGCTAAAATAGAATAGCTGTTGGAGTTGGATGCAATTTTTTTAGAGATCTTGATTCTTTTTACCCTATTTAAAAAAAAAAACTTTAGAATAGCTGTTGGAGATGCTCTTAGCACTTACCAAGTCTCATTGCCTTACCGGGTGAATATGACGAGGACCAAGAATCTTACCCAGTAAGAGCTAAGACAAAAGACCGAGAGTCTTACCCGATAAGTGAGGACAAAGACTCTTACCCCGGTTCGCGTTTACCGGAAAAATTGTTGCATACGATACCGTTTTGGTAAATTAAAACCTTACCAATAAGTAAGTGATAGTGTTGAATTTTATTGGTAAGCGTTTACCCAAATAAGTGTTTGATAAACGGCCCATTAATTATTCAATTTGTTGAATAATAAAAATAATTAATTTGTATCAAAAGTGAAACCAATTTAATAGTTATTTTGTAACAAGACGACATGCATTGTAAATAAAGAATACTTTAGTAAATCATAATAAATCAAATGTATAAAAAAATATCATTTGGGTTTAAAGAAATTAAGGCCATGTTTCGAAACATAAGTTAGTTTATTTTTTGAGTTTATTTCACAAGCTCCGTTTAGATAGCTAAAAAAATAACTTACAAGGTAATTATGTTGTAGCATTTCAATAAACTCCATAATCTTTTTCATACTTTACTCCAATTATACATTTGATTAATACTACTTTATTATTATTATATAAATATTAATTATTAATTAAAATCAATTTCAAATTATTAATTGGTTTTAATTATAAATTATTCATTACTATTAATTATTAATTATTTAAGATTATTATTAATCTTATCAGTTATTTTTATATATTATTATAATTCAGTATATTAGTCGTTGAAATATAAAATGTACTAATGGGGTTAGTTGGATTAAAAGAAATTTCGGAATTGAAATTCCACAAACATGATATTTAAGAATCCAATGAGATAAGTTGGTATTTCACAGGATTTCATAGGAATTATTTGTAATAATGTTTTAAAATATATTAAAAATAACCTTTTCATAATAATCAATTACTAAAAGGTGATACAATTGTTTTTTATAAATTATTAATAAATAATGAAATTTTAATTTCATTCCACAAGCATACATACCAAACACATCAAAGATTTCAAAACTTCAAATCTTTTCATCAAATCTAAATCTGTCAAAACCATTTCATCAAACCTAACATATCCTTAATGTTTTTTTTTTTTTAACATTTTAACAAATTATATAATGATCGTTTGTGTCAAAATAGCAAGTACAATAGCTTAATTACTTGTTGAATTTAATAAATGACTATTGTAACCTCCACATTCTTTGCTTAAGCCATGGGAGCCTCCTTTTTTGTTGTCAATTTATTTATATTGTTTAAAACAAGTTAGAGGGATTATGTTGACCATTTTGGTTAGCAAGTCAATAGCAAAGACTCTAAATAATACTTTATAATGTTTATGTTAATATGATCTTATTACTTAAAATACATGCTTTCAAATATTGTTTTTAGGGTGATAGTTTTTAATAGTTTGACATAAGGTGTGGTGTTGTGGTCAAGTCAAATCTTAACTCTTAGGAGCCATAATAAGGATACGACGTTATTCAAGACATGAGTTATGACAACAAATCTGTGTGTATATATATATATATATATATATATATATATATATATATATATATAAACTAGAAGCGTACTCGCGCAATGCAGCGAGATACATCACGATTTTAATGTTTCATTTTATTTTTTGTTTTTTTGTCGATTTACAGTACGATTTTGGATGGTTTTAAGAAAGTGATAATGTTTTTTTTTTATAAATTTGTTTAATTTAGGCTTAATAATATAACGTTTTTTATATAAAAAAATTAAGTATTTTATTAGAATTCAATGATTATCTTATATATTTTAATGACATCTAGAAAAAATAACCAATTACATATTTAATAATATAATTAAAAAAAATTTATAGTAATATAATATATTAATTAATAGTGATATATAGAAATGTCTGCATAAAAGGAAGACTCTGCACATACCAAATTGGTGGATGTTAGAAGCTTGCAGTAGTAATATGTATCTTGTGCTTTGATATTTGTAAATTAAGAGATTTTTAAAATATTGCATACAATGATGGTACCTTGTGCCTAATAATTTGTATTTAAGAGTTTTTTATCCGTGCTGTTATAATATTATATATATATATATATATATATATATATATATGTGTGTGTGTGTGTGTATACACATATGTTTTCTACCATTAATTAGTGAATCAATGATATTAAACAATTTAAATTAGGTTATTTGTAGGTTGTCGTGGTTTGAGGCTTTAGGTCTGGTTTTTTGTTTTGAGTTAGTTGGTGTTGTATCCGGTGTGTGGTTGGTTTGTTTCTTGCAAACCTTTTGTATCAGTGGTTAACTCTCTGTTTTTGGTTGGTGTTATTCAAATTTGCTTTTCAAAAAAAAAAAAAACTACAGAGTAAGACACTAAAAAGTTAAGAAAAATCAGATATGATGTTAAAAAAACCCGTGCATTGGTTCATATGACTTGGCATATGCTTAACATGACATAAGATACAAGATTTGAACCATGACGCACCCTAACGGTTATAGTGACAAACCTTTTAGAACACTGATTCGATATTTTTTTCATTTGATGTTTACCCTTTTTTATTTTTAAATATTGTACCTAAATTCACTTTTTATGTTCGTTTAAAGAAAAAAAACCTAAAATTCGTATTATTTATATTTATTTATATATTTGAAAACTTATTAAATATTCAAACTCGGATCTTTTCAAATTATTTTTAAGAAAAAAATCAATAATAATTAAAATAAATTGATTTTTCAATTGGAAAAGTAAAAAAAAATGATGAGGGAGGTGTGAAAGTGGGACCCATAGATGGTCAATATTGATGTATGGAGTCAGAGACTGTTACGGTGGAGCGTATCGCACAGAAATTACGCAACTCTTCAACAAACCAACCATGCTTGCTTCCAGCCCTCTCCTAAAAGTCTCCAAAGTCCAAACCCAACTAACGTTGGACCCCACATCCAATCCATTTTTTTTCTCTATTTTTTTATAATTTTAAATACTGTATTTTAATATAATCTTCTATTTTTTCGATTTTAATAACTTTATAAATTAAATTCAAGTTTTACAAAAATTGAGTCAAATTCAAGTAACGATTCTTCCACAAGCAATTATAGTCACAAAATCAGTGTTCAATTTGTAGGAGACGACGAAGTGACTCATGATACATACAGCGATGTGTTGAGGGGACGACCGAAGTCGAAGAACATAAGAAAACAAAATCATTAATTTTCAAAGAGAGTGACTCGTCAATGAAGATTTATTGGGTTATCCTAGAAAAAATAATGTTATTTTTTTTAAAAAAGAGTTTCAATCCAAATTTACTGATTTACCCATTAACACTAAAAATATTAAAGGGAGGACAAAAACCGGAGGTTGTTGAAATGTTCAAGGATCGTTTATGTAATTCATTCTTCTATATGTTTGATCCCTTGATTATATAGATATGTTGTTTAACACTTTTTCACGGTAGGATAAAATGACACAATTACCTTCGATACAACAGTTATATGAGTGTTAAATCCTTGTAAATTTCTTTCTAAAGTATTCTTGGTGAACATTTGACAAAACAATATGAATGATGATAACTTTATAGGTGTACAAGTTTTTGTCACCCATAACAATAACTTTTAGAAGAAACCATATGTGATGTTATCTGGTTTTACGTGTACGTGCCATTAACAAAATCACTCTTGGGACCAATTGCCAAGTTGCCAAAATAAAATTCGTCTTCTAGTATGAGATGTTACAAGTATTAATACACACATATAAAAACACTCAACATAGAAACAAAATTGTATTTATTCATCTAATTAATAGCATTAACTCGACCCCTATAAAAAATGTACACCTCCACAATTTTCAGTGTCATACCATCATGGAGATTTGAAGTTGAATTGACGTTTTAACAACCAAGATAACATAATAACGTTTCTACTAACCTTTAGAATCACGTCGCTAGAAGATGTATAAACAAATTGATACAAATCCTAATATGATTATACCCATGTTCTCATTCATTTGTATAATACATATATGTGCGTGCATATACATACACACAAATATATAAGAGGGCGTTCAAATAAGAATATTAGATATTTGGAGAACCAGAGAACCACTTATTTTATGTAGCATTCATGATTAATATCGTGATAGATATTCATGATTATTCAAGGATAGTCATCATGAATACTACATAAAATAGATGGTTCCCCAATTCTCATCTGAACTTGTCCATACACATGTATATGTGTGTGTTTGGCTACAGATATGATGAGATAGTGTATGAGCATACATGTCGTCTTTATCCACCTTTTAAAAATACATGTCGATAGACAAGTGTTAGATTTGAAAGAATAAGAATTGAGGGGTGTCAAAAAGCAATAAAACCAAACCCCACAAAACTTCAAAGTCTTGGCAATCCACCCCCACCAGCCAAATCAAAGTTACAATTTGGTCCCCACAATATATGACCCAATCTCACCTGTCTTCATACATAATAGGCATGAATACAACAAATTATTGAAAACCAACAGACAAAGATCACATGACCAACCAACCACACACTTGTACCTTAACCAAGATACTATGTAAATCAAACCAATACATGTCACTCATATAAGTTATACATCTTGCACTCAAAATTGTACATCGTGCAATTAAAGTTGTATGTTTCACATGACGCTTCTTCCCACACCTCGTCTTTACCTTATCGGTTCAATATTCGTTTTTTGTTACTCATATTTATCACCGGATGAATAAACCGTAAAACAACTTATTTTTTGAGCTTATTCAAAAAAAAAAAAAAAACCTTTGGTTAGCTACGAGCTGGATTTTTGGAAAACTACAACTAGCAATCAAATTAGTTCCAAGGGCATTTTTCCATTTTTTTTAAATTTACTTTTAACATATCCTTTTGGATCATTTTATATCATCTTCCAACTCACTGCTAGTAGTTTTATTAAGCATGACTAATTCATCAACTAGTTTCTCAGCTAACAACCGGCTTATTAATCAACAACTAACAACTAGCGGTAATTTTAAGAAACAGAAACAAATATCTTGAATAATGTAGGAAATTACAATGGATGAATTTTGAATTTTCTAACCTTGGAAAGAAGTAAAAAAAAAAATATTACTTTTTAAACAAGTAACTAAACAAAGAGAAGCTTTGATTGCTTCTTGAAGCTCAAGTAAACACAACAAATAATAGTACTCACCATCCCAAACTTGCAAAAACCTCCACTTTTTCTTTGCTTATTTCCCCTGAAAATCCAAAACAAGAAACAGATTTGAAGAGATCTCCTCTATACACATGAATGCCCAATTGGGCCCAAGACCATTCTTCAACCAATCCTTCCTTGCCAATTTTCCGTTTCCTTTCTTTTTTCACGGTTTATCGATACATTCGTTATCGAGAGACACCCGACCCGAACTACGGCCCACCACTTTCCCGAACGACAATCCCCTGAAGCTGCTGCTACCCTCGCTCAAATTCTGAGACTTTCTTGATTTCCGCTGCTTGGGAGACGAATAAAGATCGAGTTCTTGATCGGCGGTGTTGACTTTGACTTTCACAACGGTTAGTCGGGCTATGTTGCTTCGGCAAAACGGGCAGATGGGTGCGGTTAGGGATGCAGTTGTCGGGTTTGGCTTGTTGTGGCAGCACAACGCTAGTGTGCATTGAGCACACATTTGGTGGCCGCAATCTTGGACCTCAATCGCGCATAGTTGGTCAAAACATATGCAACATAACTGCGAATCGCTGGCCTGCAAATAACTTAAATATGTTAATTACCCCATCCTGCAACAATCAGTTATTAAAACTTGACCATTAAAGATAATAGTCAAACTAAACGAACACAGTATATTCCATACAGATGTAGGATCTGAGGGTAGGATTTAAATTTATGCGGACTTTGCCTCTACCTGAAAAGGTAGAGAGGCTATTTCCGTAAAAATAATATGTTCATTAAACTAATGCAAGTAGAATGTAAACATATGTTATCTAAAGTCAAAAATAATATCTATTGATCAAAGTCAAAAGTCAATCAACTATGACTAGTTCAACCTATAACAATCCAAAGTTTTTGTATTTATCTACAACTTTACATTCTTGTTTTGTCTTTTTTTTAATCCCGCGAAGTTTACAGCCAGAAAAATCCCCATCTCCAATATCCTTGAGGAGACTAGATTTGGCGACCTGCGGGGAGGAGCCCCAAGGCCTAGACTTCTATTTGGTAGTTGAGTTGGCCTTGAAGGTTTTCTTGACATCGACTAATCCCATGGTGCTCTGAAAAGATAATAGCCAGGAAAAATCCCCAGTGGTCCTGAGGAGGCTTCAACTGGCAACCTATGAGGACGAGCCCCAAGGCCTGGCATTTATTTGCCGGTTGAGCTGGCTCTCAAGGTTTTCTAAGAGACTGTTTGTTTTTTTTAAAACCTCTTAATGGCTCTTTAAGGCTGAATAGGTCAAACCTTTTTACATTTAGACTGTTTTTTTTCCAGTTTTCAGAACCTCTCAACTCTTAAATACATCTGAAATAAGAAGTGGTGACCTAATTTCTTAAAACCTCTTATCGCCGCCTCATTTCATATGCTCTCCTTTTCTCTCAAGACGCCTACAGACGTTACAAAACCAACAATTTTATTGATTCAGATTTCAGACTTCTGCACCACCTCTTATTAATGAGAAGTGAAATAAGACTTCAGACTTCAGCCCTCTTAAAAAACAAACGCCACCTAAAGTTTATTTCTTGGTCTCTTGTTCTTGACCATCTAAAGTGAAGAATCGTAAAATTACCTCAGAGATGTTATCGTCTGTGGCCGTGGCATCAGAATGGGACGGAGATGGCATCGAGTAGCCCGTGCCCTTTAAAATGGTTTTCTCCCTTTCCCTATTGACCTCCATTAGAGCCTGCTCTAACAAAGCTTTGGCATCTTGATTAAGCTCGCTAATGAACTTCAACGGTGATGGCCACACTAAAGGCTCCGTGGATGAAGGGTTTAGCAAGGCTGCACACGCGCCGTTTTTGTGTTTTAAAGCAATAGCATATGGGATTCTCCTGTTTTTAGTTGAAACGAATAGGGAACCAGCAAATTAGGACGAATGATCTTGACGCATTTCTATTAATGGTGGTAATCAAGATTATCTTGAGGTTTAAAAACAATTAGTGATCAAAGAAGAAGCTTTAATTACCCTGATGCATCTCTATTGAGTCGATCAGCACCCCACGCTAACAATTCTCGGATGCAATCCATTGAACCCCCTCTTGCAGCCAAATGAAGCGGAGTGCTACCAGGAAGGCTGCAAATTGAGATTGTTGAGTAAAGGCCAAATGAAGTAAACAGACAGGGAACCAACTATTTCATGTATTATTCATGATGAATAACCTTAAATATTCATTATGAATAACTTTCCTGATGAATATTCATTATTGAATAATACATAAATAGTTGGTTTTCGGGTTCTCAAAATATGTATTTCTTAATAGAATTAGTACCCGTATCCTCCGGTGGAGGCACACACAAGAGCGCCGCTATCTAGGAGTATATGAACACATTCCGGACGTCTTTGGCGAGCGGCCAAGTGCAACGGTGTTGCCCCTTTACCGTCTCTTATATTCACAAATCGCGAAAAACCCCTGAAATCCCCAATTCAATTTACATAAATTCCAAGTCTTCATTCAGAAAAAAAAACGATTAATTTGCTACAAAATAACGAATCTAAAAAACCCACCAAGAAACCGCAACGTGGGAGGTTCGAGCAGACGAAACAATCATCTGGAGACAATCCGAATGACCATAATAAGCAGCATAGTGCAAACAAGTTCTTCCATTTAGTGAATCAAACATCAAAATCTGAAAATTTTCAAACAATTTCATCATCAATTTCTACTTTACTTAACAAAAATATGTATGATTTGTGTTGAAAAGAAAAAAGTTTGGCATACATTAGCCCCGGCTTGAATGAGCTTTTCAACACAAGTAATCTTCCCGTGCATTGCAGCTAACATCAATGGAGTCTGATACCCATTAATCAAATCACACAAAAATCAGTAAAGTTGTTAACTTTATCATAAACAAGACTTCACATACAAAAATGTTAGAAAAACTTCAAATCAATCGATGATAAATTGACCTGTTTATGACGATTCAAACAATCAGGATTGACTGATGGATTCTCCAAAAGCATAGAAACCATCTGAATAAAATGAAATCAAAGTCAAACCAAATCAAATCCAATCCCAGATAGAATAAGAAACAAACAAACCCATCAATCAAATAATTCAAATCCATCAAAATATTACAAAAAGAATACCAAAATCAAATACTACGAACCTCGATCTGGCCATTGGCAGCAGCTATGTGAAGAGCAGAATGACGATCATAAACCGTAGTTTGTTTAACAAGAGATGGATCTCGGTTCAAAACAGTTTCCACAATCTCTAAATCCCCAAATTGGACGGCTGTGAATAAACCATGGTCGTCTCGTATTCTGCAACTAAGACCCTGACCCATCTTGCCGTTTAGACCGGCGGCGAAGTTCCACCGGGATGATGATGTAGCACCACCAAGAGAGTAATGGGTTGGTGGTGGTGAATGGAGAAAGTGTGAAATGGCGTCATATTTAAGTAGAGGGAGGAGATAAATGGGGACATTTGATTTGGGCGGAGGAAGGTGGCGGACGGGCAGATGGAGGGGTAAACGTCTGACGACGGGCAGGTGTCAGTAGTTTACGGGCAGTTTTGAGATTCCAAAAATGTGTTAGTGGGGCCCATGTTCTGTGATAAAATCAAAATGTTTTCAAGTAAGACTGCAACAAAGTTACCGCATTGTATTTATTCACCAAAATACATTTATTGTTATTCTTTTCGAATATGTTAAAAATATTATCCCTCCGTCCCAAAATTAGTGTCCACATTTTTATTTATGTTTGTCCTAAAATAAGTATCCACTTTCAAAAGTTGTAAACTAAATTCTCAAATTTACTCTTAATTAGTGCACAAATATTTAAAAGTTGTGAAGAAAAAGACATTAAATAAGGGTAAATATGTCTTTTGGATAACAAAAAGATGTAATAATTATGCATGTCTAAAACTGTGTACCATTTTAATTGTGAACACTTATTTTGGGACGGAGGGAGTATCACTTCTCTTTGAGTTTTAGGGGTTGTTTGTTTTTTTTCAAAAACCTCTTAATACCTCTTAAATCTGAATCGGTCAGACATTTTTATATTGAGATCGTTTTTTTAACATATTTCAGACCCTTTTAACTCTTAAATACATCAAAATTTAGAAACTGGTGACATTTTTCTGATTAATTGTTATCACAAACAAAACAATCTTATTGATTCAGATTAAGATTTCATACTTCAAACGTTACAAAAACAAACAGTCTTATTAATTCAGATTTCAGACCTCACTTCAGCACCACCTCTTATTAATCAGAAGTAAAATAAGACTTCAAATTTCAGACACCTTAAAAAACAAACGCCACCTTACTAAAATTGTCTTAGGTGTGCAATATATAGGTTCGAAATTGCATACCTAACTCAAAAATACCAACAAAATATGAATCTAATTGATTTTTTTTACTCAAATCAACAATTTCGGACCCAGTCCCACAATATACAAAAACGAAAAATAAAATTAGGAAAATCGATCAGATTTATATTTTTTGGTGTTTTTTGAGCTAATTGCAGATCTAGGGTTATTTTGGTAAAACTCGGAGAGAAGTTGCTAAATGGTAAACCACCAGTGAAAAATGGCTATTTTTATTAATTCCCCAAATCTTCAGGGATTGTTTAGTTCGACAAAAAATACTGAGAAATTTGGATTTCATAGAAATATTTTGTGTGTTTAGTTTATAGAATTTTGTATGAAATTGAGTTATTTTTTATAAATGATTTATAAAAATAATTAAAATATTTTTTTTATTAATTGATTATTACAAAACAAGTGTTTTAACATATTTAAAATATTATTATAAACAAATTTTATGAAATTCCACAAAATACTAACTACTCGCATGGGATATCTAAATCCCATGTATGTGGAATTTCATTGAAATCCCGACGATTTCAATTCCAGATTGGAATTTCAAACCCAACCAAATCCCGCCAATAAAGTGTGCCTTTAAGTTCATTAAAAGCATATTAATGTTTGTTATATTCAAACTAATCAAAATCAAATTTATAATTTCTTAACTACTCGTTCTAGAATTTTGAATAGTTTAAAAACCGTTTTGAATGAAAATCTCATTAGACACTATTTAAGATTCTTCTTTTGGTTACTTTCTATCCTTTAAAAATTATAAAATGTTACCAATCAGTTTAGAAGTATAATTGACCCGTATTGTTTTATAAACATCTTGGTCGATACCAAATGCTACAATTGTTACGGAAGTTTAAGGGTCCATCTTATACCCCAGAGTCAATCTTAATGTACCAAATTAAATCAAACAAACTTAGTATATTCCAACGGAAAGTGATGTTTGGAAATGTAAGATATATGCAGACATTTCCTTGTGGTTCAAGAGATTGAAAGGTTGTTTTCGATAAGACCCTCGACCCATAGTCAACTTAATAGGTCTACCACTGTACCTTTAATAGTTCAAGAAGAAAACTTATTTAGTTCATAATAATAACAAATAGTTATTTTATTTGCTAAAAAATACAATACCTTTTGTTCTGTTTCCCACTTGTTCCCTGTTATAGTTAAACTTTGAGACATTTTGTTTAAAGGCCCTAAGCTAAGAAAGAGGCTTAAGTCATCCCTTAAAATCCTCCAGTAAAGCTTAAGAGAGGTACTGAAAAGACTAAGTGGCTGCTGAAGTCTAGGCGTACTCCTCGAGATGATGGGTATCAAATCTTGCCTTGGCCACTGCACCCAGCCTGGCATGAACCCATCTCAGATCAAACCCAAAGCACCCCTCCAGTTGTTTGTCTCTTATATTTTTGAACCCCTTATTTGGTCGTTGGTTCTTTTCTTGTGATCATAAGAGGGGTTTTCGTCATTCTTGCTTCCTCATTCAAATGACATGATTGTCTCTTTGTTCCACTTCCTTTTGTTGCCTATTCTTGTTTTTTTATTCATCGACCCCATATAGCCCTCACTGACTCAACCTATGCATGTGCATATAGGCACATTTAGATCCTAATTTGTGTGCCCTCTTTTAGCCATTGCCAATGGTATACAACCGCCATTAGCCCACCACATACCATTGGTTAGCGCTTTGAAATCCTGATCTCCCTCGTCCGCTTTTGACTCATGTGTCCTTGATCTTGCACCCCTTCTCGCCTAAACCTCACCATATGTACCTTTCTTGTAGCTAAATAAACACCATAATCCCCACTTACCCTCACCTACAATCCCCCCCCCCCCCCAATCAACCTGATCTCATCTCGACGTGGCTATAAAAATATCTATTCGGTTCAGCAATATCCAACTGTGACAGGTCATCTGCCTGTTGCTTTAACTACAACTACCTTCCATGGTTGATTTCAAGACCTCCATTGAAAGCATTTTTAGCCTTTTCGTGTTTCCCTTTTATTTATTGTTAATTAGAATTGACTTTTTCTTGTTTTTTAGAAATCTATTTATTTGCTTTTAGTTTGAGATGATGGTAGCATTTCCTCCTTTTGCTTTTCTTTTTCAAATTGTACATCATCTTGGTTGATGTTCTATTCTATTGAAACCTTTGTCTTTTATCCTTATTAAAAGTCAGAAACTTTAATTTTTTGCCTTTTCATATCATCAATATCATTAAAGAGTAAATTACATATTTGGTCCCTGAATATTTATTAAAGTTGGTGGTTTAATACAAAATTGTTTTGGAGAGATTTATATAGTAGTTACATACCAAAAACAGTTATTTTATATCAATCAAGCGTTTAAGAGTAGAAAAACGCATGTGCAAAGTACATATGGTTCTCTCGGGCTATGTTTGGTACATGGACAAGATTAGACATAACATGTTTGGAAGCACAAGAGTGAGGAAGACGAGTAAAAGAATTGTAGAAGATTTTTTGGTTTTGGTTTGACATGGGTAACTTAGTAATTTACCAAATTGGTTATATCTGCTTGATTTTTGTTCCATCTATTTTAGTGGTATAGAAAAATGCATTTTTGCCACATAGTCTTGTAAGGTTCCAGACTAATGTCACGTCAAATGTGGAATCACAAGTTTTTGTTATGTCATGTCTCACGTATCACAAGCACCCTTAAAGATATTTATCGTTTTCAACCTCTCTCCATCTTCTTTAAAAAAAACCTATGGGCCTGTTTGGCTTGATGGAATGTTTTCGAGGGGTTTGAATTTCGTGGAATGATTTGGAATTGGGGGGATTTATAATTGGAAGGATTTGGAACCATTGGTGTGTTTGGTTTGGTTTTTAGTATTTAAAATGAAATTGAATTTCATTCTTTATAAATAATTTATATAAACAAATTATAAAAGATTATAAAATAATTAAATTATCTTTTTATTAAATGATTATTATAAAACAAGTGTTTTTCACATATTTTAAACCATTATTACAAACAAATCTTATCAAAAACATGTCTAGCCCAGTGGTAAGGTAACATCCTTGGGGGGTCAGTGGATGGTATCCTTGACTACCCGAGTTCGAACCTCATGGTGAGCATGTGGCGATATCCAGATCATGGGTCTGCCACTTAGTGGTACCCTTAATTTGGTCGGGTCGTGGTCGATGGGGATTAGTCGGGTGGCACCCTTAAGTGGGAGCTCGAGTACCCCTGGAACGTGTGTGTGTTATCTGCCGTTCAAAAAAAAAAAATCTTACGAAATCTTGTAAAATAACAATTACCCCCGTGGGATTTTCAAATCACATATTTGTATGATTTCAATGAAATCCTGGGATTTCAAATCCAAACATTCTTTCAAACCTAACATAGGATTGGAGTGGAATTTAATTCCAAATCTTATAAATTCCTACAAACTAAACGGGACCTTTATGTATTACACAAGCAAGCTTTAACAGAATTCACTAACGACTAACTTTGTATGTAGATTTGATCGATATAAACCAACTATGATTAGAACTGCAACTATATAATAGATCAGAGACTAAACCTGTAAGTTGAACATAAATTTAGGGATGAAAATTCATAATTTTCTATAAAATTTTAATTAATTAATTTGTACTTATTACTTTAATTATATTTATTCAGTGAAAATAAAAAACAAAATTATTAAAATAATATGGCAGGCTAATCCACCATCACCTTGAACCTGGACTTTTAATGCAACACGCTTAGTACTTATAATTTATTAATAATTGTGTACCATGCTCTATTGGAGGTGATTATTTTAATATATTAAAAAAAATATTATTCTAAATTATTAATGAGTAACGAACAGTGATTATTTTATTATAATCTTCTCATAAAAATATTAGCACTAATTCTAGTTTTGTTGTTTTTTAATTCTAAAATATATTTTTTTGATTTTGGATTAATGATGATATTTTAATTTGACTTCCATTTTGTAGATTTTTAATTCTCTCTTTTTATTCGTATCTCATTGTTACACGTGTTACAATCTTGTAGCATCTATTTATTAAGATTTACTTCATTGTTATTCCAGCTTTTAGATATAAAACTGATATTTGAATGTTAAATAAAGTTTTATGAAATTAATATTTCATTACCAGTGATCTAACTTTTTTGGATTGATAATGGATATGTTACATGTTTTTAATAGATGATTGATAGGAACTTGATAAAAGATCGCTAAGAGTCTGACATCATAATAAGGTTCAATGTCAATGGAGCTCAATCGTGTTTGATGATACATACTCGATTGAGTTTTATATATACATGCTTGATGGCAGTAGCGATAGCAAGGAGAGCTATGGAAACACAATTGGTTGTCTTACTCTTCCCCAGGTTGAGGTCCGAATAACTGAGGACCTCGATCTTAGAAGGAGGCTGAGAAAGTTGTTCATCAAATTTTCTTAGTTGTTCAGGGCTTCAACATAGGTATGGCGAATAATGTTTTGGCTAAAAATAGTTGGCATATAGGACTAAGAATGTGGAAGATGGACAGGTGATTATAGAGCATTTTTTGTAATCATGTTTGGCCATTACTCATATTTTGTTTATGAATGGACAAAGGGTTACAGAATATACTTTTTTTTATGAATGTTCATCAAAATGAATTTGTAACATCCAATTTGGTGAATGAACATGAATGTCTAGAAACAATCAATAATATATTGAATCAGAACATTAATCAGATCGAATCGAAATTCATCGAGTAACAGTCGAAAACCATAGCTCAAATTCATAAATGGGGAATAGTTATGCTTCACATTTATAGAACTACTTTCCAATATATATTGAGTGGCAATACTATAAATTTTAAACTGGTTTTTCCATTTCTATTGGTATACATTAATGCGTCTTTAGGCATCATATTCTTTTCTATGTTATCTTTAAATTCTCTTAAGCTCCAGTCTCAACCGCTTAGTTCTTCTGTAGAATATTCTTTTGGTTTTATTGTTTTTATACCTTTACTGCTTATTAAATCTACTACTTTATCTATACTCTCTCTCTTTCTCTCTCTCTCTCTCTCTGTGTGTGTGTGTGTGTGTGTCTATTTCTCATTCGATTCAGTTCTTCATTTGTATCCACTTCTCAATAATCGATGTTCTTACATTTGCTCCACCTGGTCTCCTTGCTAAAGGTAGGTTCGATACAATATTGATTCATGTTCTATCCTAAACCCTAAACTTATACCTTACATTAATGTTCTTGATGAAACTCGATATGGATCAATAGATGCCCGATAGATTATGTTTTACATATTTTTTTACTAAAATTTGTTTTGTTCTATGCATAATGTCGAAGTTATTATTTCCAACAGTGCAACACTTCCTCAACACTTCACCTATAGGGATAGTGGTATAATGAACACAATCAAATTGAAATCCCAAGATTTGGGATTGATAAAAAGGCCAATGACCTCTCCCTTTTCATTAGTTCTTCTGGTTCCCGATTCACAATTCATGGGTGTCCTATTGTACCGAGATTTGAATACTATTATAGAGAAATGAACTTGTACAAAATGACGTCCACCTAGTTGTCTAAACAAAAGAAATGTCATTAAAGAGGATTTAAAATATTTAGAAAAGAGACTCAATATATTCTAACAAGAAGATTTTCATTTGAACCGCTCTATTATAAACATTTTTATCTGACAATCTTCCAACAATTATACAATCTAAGGTCGTACTAGAGAGTGTACCAATATGAGATTCCAAACAAGGCCCTTAAAAATGTTGGGGGGCTATAACTTTTTTGGAGCCCAGTTATATATATTTTAGCCTTTACCTAATTATATATATTTTATTTTTAGCTCATATTTTAGCTCAATCCTTTCGATCTTCTCTCCTTTATTTTGGCCCGTTTGGGAAATTATAATGTTTTAGCAATTTAGTCTAATGCCCCGATTCCTACTCTCTTTGTTTTCCTGATGGCTAATTTTATAATTGAAGCACCAATCATGACCCTGTTTAATAAGCTTCCTCTTTCTTGCTATTTGTTTCTTTCTTGTTTGACGAGCAGCTTCACCTACAATTTCGTTGACTACGTTCATCGTGAGACTGATTGTCATTGTTCAGAGTACTATAACCCTTTGAAAAGACGTAGAAAAGTTGAGAGTTGATAGAGAATTCGTCCGTAGAATCGAAGTAGGGTTTCTTGAGAACTTGAGGTAAATAGTTGTTGGTAAACTCATGTATGCTGGTCTTTCAATTTAACAACTTATTGGAACACACCCTAACAATTTTTTCCAACTAATACATTATAGCCACTTGGTTATTTAACTTATGCAAAATGTTTAAAATTTTCAAGTGCTCGATAGTGCTTATAATTTTGAAGTGTAGAGAGATGGAGATAGTTTTTTAAAACAAAATTTTGGGAGTATATTTTTCTAATAATTAAACATTGAAACGTCTTTTTCATATATGGGCCTCTTCAAGCCTAGAAACTCAAATTACCCATATAATAAATAGACACAAGAAAAATATGGGAAGTATTTAGCAAAAAAATCCAACGATTTTTCGATTTTGAGATTAAGGGGCCATTTATCAAATGCTAACCTGGGTAAGTATTTATTGTTAAAATTCAACACTATCACTCACTTATCGGGTAAGATTTTAATTTACCAAAACGTTATTGTATGCAATAATTTACCCGGTAAGCGCTAACCATGGTAAGAGTCATCGTCCACACTTATCGGGTAAGACTCTTTGTCCTTGCCTTCGCTCTTATTGGGTAAGATTCTTGTTCATGTCATATTCCTCCTGTAAGGTAATTTGACTTGGTAAGCGCATACCAGGGTAAGCGTTTGGTAAATGGCCCCTAGGTTACTGAACAATTTTTTGAATAAATAAATCGTTAAGACTTTTTAAAACCAATTGACTAGATTTTTTGTTGGACAACCGTGGGTTTCCAAGCGAGCTTACATGCACCGACTAATTTCATGGCAGACTACGAATGACTTGGAGTCATCACAGATGAACCTCGATTGCTACAAGGGCTTTAGCAACGCCTAGATTTAAATCAGGGAATATAAGATTTCCACTACATCTACCTAAATCTTAGCGAGTGTGCCACAACACAAATGGTTGATTGAATAGATCATTTTGACCTATAAAATCGATTAATATGGTAAAATCATCTGAAAAGCAAAAAATAAATAAAAACTCAACGGACTTTCATATTTTAAGTAATTTAGTCTCCGAACTTTTTTTAAATAAATAAATCCTTACTCTAATAAAACGAAAAGAAACGTATCATTTCTTTCCCGATTTATCACCTTATCAATAGCAAAGTACAATGAAAGAATTAAATAAGGAAAATCTCTTAGGGGGTGCTTGGTTCCTGGATTTTAAAGGAATTGGAATGAATGATTCCATTGCCCAAGTTCAAAATCCTATGTTTTGTTCACATAATGAAAATGATGGAATCCTTTGAATTCCATTGAATTCCACAAATTAATGAATTTATCATTCTTTGGCTTAAGTGAAAAAATTGAATTTCATTCAATTCCTACCAACCAAACGCTTGGTCCATTTCCATCAAGGTCCATTTCCGTCAAATTACATTTCAATTCCTTCAAAGTCAAATTCCTTCAATGAATTCCAATTCCATCAAATTTCATTATGCGAAACAAACGTCCCCTTAGGGGCCGTTTGGTTCACAAAATGGAATTTGATGGAATTGAAATCCATTAAAATAATTTGACTTTGAAGGAATTGGAAAGAAATTTGATGGAATTTGACTACGTGTTTGTTGGTAGGAATTCAATTCATTCACTTAAGCCAAAGAATGATGAATTCCTTAAATTGTGGAATTCAATGGAATTGAAATGATTCCGTCACTTTCATTCCGTGAACCAAACATGAGCTTGGAATTTGGTCAATGGAATTGGCCATTTCAGTTCCTTCAAATTCCTTCAAATTCCATGAACCAACAACCTCTTAATATTTTATACTTAGGGGTTGTTCGTTTGTGGCTTAATGGGTTGAATAATGGATATGGCTTATTCGCACAACCATATCCAGGTGTTTGGTAGCGGCTTATTCGGTCAGCACATGGCTGAATTGGTCAGCTAAAAAATGTTAGTCCTTTGTGCTCAACCATTAATTTTCCCTATCTACCCTTCTCCCAACTACCCGCCATTAAACCATTTCTCCCAACTACTCACCATTAAAGAAACCCTATTGTTAAAACTCCATCGCTCCTCTCATTTCCATAGTTGCCCTCCTTCAACACTGGTTCAAAGCTAACGATTTGATATATTTCTTTTCAACACTGGTTCCATAGTTGCTCTCCTTCAACACTTCTCTCCAACGATTTGATATATTTCTCTTCAACACTGGTTTCATAGTTTCTCTCCTTCATACACTTCTCTCCATCAATTTCTGGGTTTTTCTTGTTTCCATAATGAGTTTCTGGTTTCCATATATCTCGTCAAATTCAGTTCGTTCTACATTTGGGAAGAACTGTTATATAAAGTTATTGCTAGGGAAGAACAATTATATAAATTTATTGGTAAGAACTTCATTTGTCGTCCATTAAAAACAAACATCTGCCATAAATCTCCATTTTAGATATATAAAATTATTGCTAGGGTTCTACCAGTTATCATTTGTTTGGAAATCCATCTGCCATAAATCTCCATTTTGGATATATATAATTAATGTTGTTTTGATTCATACTATTATTTTCTATAATTATAAATCATTTATTAAACAGTTGTTTTATTCAGACAAAAATAAAGACTGAGGGTAAAATGGTCATTTCTGACATTCAGACTGTTTATTCAGCACAACAACCGAACAACAATTTATCTGTTAACATACAGACAACTTTATCAATACAAACAACTTTATCCATACAGGTCTTAACAGAAAACGAACCGAACAACACCTTAACCTCTTATAAAAAACCAAATTGCTTTTAAAAAGGGTTACTATCCATACTAGGGGTGGCAATGAGTCAGGTTGGGTTGGGTTCGGGTTCAACCCATTTATTAATTGGGTTGAAAATCTCAACTTAACCCAACATGTTTAATTAAATGGGTTGAGATTTTCAACTCAACCCAACCTGTTACTTAAATGGGTTGGTAGCGGGTTGACCTGCTTATGATTCTCTTAACCCAACCTATTAAATAAATGGATTGAACCTAGGTTGACCCATTTAATTTTAAAATTTTAAATAAAATAAAAAGGATTAAACTACTTAACCATAAAGTCAAATAAATTGTTCAAAGTTTCAATAAAATATAACCATAAAGTCAAATAAATTGTTTAAAGTTTCAATAAAACAAAACCACAAAGTCAAAAAAATTGTTCAAAGTTTCAAACCGTGGAAGTCGTCGTGGAAGATTGAAAAGAAATGTATGGAAATCAAACCGTGGAAGTCGTCGTGGAAGATTGAAAAGAAATGTATGGAAATCAAACCGTGGAAGTTGTTTCACAACGATGGTCATGGAAGGGTGTCAAGCCATCGGTGGTCGTGGAAGGGCGTCAGACATCGGTGGTCGGCTAGGGTTTTGAGGAGTCGACGAGTATTGTGAACGAAAAAGAAAGAATTTGGTTTGGTCAATTTGTCAATGCGCCGCGGGATGTAATTAGGACTTAGAAAGCATATATTTTTTTCTATTAGTTTTTTTCATTATTAAAAAGATATTAAATTATTAACTATAGTTAAGTAATGATAATTAACTAAAAATAAAATAAAACTATGTAGTATTATAAATGGGTTGAAAACAGGTTGACAACAAGTTGAAATCAGGATGAAAACAAGTCAGAAATTTCAACCCAACCCAACCCATTTACATAAATGGGTTAGGCGGGTTGACCCATTTAACTTAAATGAATTGAAAATCTCAACCCAACCTGCTAATTTTGGATTAATTTCGGGTTGGGTTGGCGGGTTGGGTCATTTTTTGCCACCCCTAATTCCATACCCCTCTATTAAATTTCATACCCCTCATACTCTTAGACCTCTCCCTCATACTCTCTTTCATATTTTTAGATTAATGAAATTTCTTTTTAAAGTTACACTTTTTACCCTCATAGTTATTTAGCTAATTTATTACATGCCCCTTACTTTTAAGGCTTTATGAGCCCTATAAGCCCACACCTGTGTAGAGTGGATGATTCAACACCTGCAACACAAACCCATTTTTAACCTATTGGTCCTAGTATTATAGGCGACCAAACGACCAATCCATTATTGGGCTAGGATATCCTAGAGTAATAAAATACTCTTATGGAGACATTAGAATAGAAGAAGGGGAAAGTTGAACGTGCGGATTCAATGTGTTCCAATTTCTGGCCTTGCACCGACCATCCAATGAACCATGGACTAAACGGCCACTTGTAACACCCCTAGAATTTGAGAAATAACAGACAAATTAAAACTTCCAAATATCCTTTAAATACATAACTTGAGATTTCAAACATCTAAAGTAAACAAAGGAAGGAATACAAAACACGTATCAGAGTTCTAACGGAATCATCTAATCCTTCAAACGAAGATAGAATAAGTCAAGTGTTACTAAAACCCCATAGTCCGCTATCTTCCCAAAATCGGATGACGTCTCTAAAGTCGTCCTATCGAAACTTCCACCAAACTCCAAACACGGCCCAGATTCATCTAAGGCCTGATATACATGTCGATAAGAAAAGGTGTTAGGCTTAACGCCTAGTGAGTTAAAGCTGTTTTCATCATACAAATCATAAAACGTTGAAAACGGATAATTTACTCTAAACACGGTCATCCCTGAAAACATAAGTTATAGAAAGGGATTTATTTACAAATCATGTTTCTTCCAAAACCAAGCACCCATTTAAATCAAGGTTCAACATCCAAAATTCCCAAAACGCACGCACATGGTGACTCACACCAAAATACTTTTTGTATACATATATTTGTACATTCCAAACACCGAAAGTATGGGTAAGGGAATACCTGTAAGTAACACCTTTCGGTGATGGGGGAGACCCGGTTCCATCGAATGTGGCGGGAACACAAAGTTAAGCCACTTATCAACGTTCTCGAGATTCACATCGGGCCATGGATCCCCGTATATGACTCCTGTGAGCACCACCGCAAGATACCCAAATGACCCTAGTGTCTACTCGACCTCTAGATGATTCTCACCACAAAAGTTACAAGTCCTCGTATCCGGCTCACCATTGGCACCACCACAAGACTTAGCTCTATATACGACTCTCATGAGCACCACCGCAAGCGTTACACAAAACATGACTTGAGGACCACTCACTAGACTCAATAATGTACATCAAAACTCCACGTTGAATAAACAGACTCTTACGCCTATGGATCCAATGCATTACAGTCTAAAACATTACATGACTCAATTGAATGACTAACGCACCCAAACATGTAATTCATCACTTACACAATAATTGCGTTTTACATATCAAGCTCCACATTGAGCCATTAAAACCGGACAAAGCCCCAAAACTCGTTTAAATATAAATAAAGCCAAAAAGCATCATAAACGTTTGACTATAATAATAAAGCCAAGATGGCTACATAAGCCCGAAAGACATATTTTCCAACATTTGACAATTACATGGCGTACCAAGCCACAAGCTCCAATTCCCTCTTTTTCCTTCCGTTTTCCGCGTCTGATTCGATCCTCGATGGCTCCACTACGATAGGGAAGTAAATCCTTATTAAATTTCCATCGTAAAGGTCAAACGGTCATATATCGTGAATCAAGAACCCTCGAAACCATGGGTGTTACACCATTGCCTGAAAAGGAAGATTGAGCAATGCAAAGGAGAAAGAAGTTGTCCCCTCTTCTCTGGTAACCCGTCGTTTTCCACCTTTATTATTTAATATAAATAAATAAACTTATATTCCTTAAAAGGGTTGGGTTCCGATGAGAAGTTGAGTTAACGGTAAGGAGCGTGAGAAGTGGTTATCAACCATTGGATGAGAAATGGACGCACAATATGATGAGATGTACCGAGATAAGATGCACTGAGATGTACCGGATCAATTCTCTTTTAAGCCGCAATGGTAGGACTTGAGATTAAAAGAGATCAACGGTTCAGATCCACTTCTCACGCTTCTCACCATTAACTCAACTTCTCACATTATCCTTCGTCTTCTTTTAAATGTATTAAAGAAGTGCGTATGTTTTTTACAAATTACATTATTAAAATAGTCTCGTCAATACTTTAAAATAAACTTAATATTGAATATTTTTAAAACTTGATCATGTTATTAAATATCATAAATGTGTAATTTTTTTTACAATTTTTAATACTTACACTTTATACCCTATATGATTACAATTTACAATATTTTTTGAAAATTAATTACTTTTTTAAATATCATTAAAATGAAGCTTAATAGTTTATTTGTTAAAAAAATTAGTAACTTAATCATTCAAAACAAGAAAGTTTATTGGGTTTTTTCAAAACTTTAAAAAAAAATTGGTTTTACATCCCTTTCTCTTTACATATTAATATATCCACCAAAATACCTTCAAAAAATACGTTTTTCTTTTACAAATTACACCATTAAAATATTTTCGTCAATACCTTCAAAACTAGCCATATTGAATATTTTGTTTATTTAATTGTATTATTAAATATCATAAATACATAATATATTATTTTTATATCGTACTCGTGAATATATTGATTTAATAGATTGATAACATCGTAAATGTTATTTTATTTCTAATAATATATTTTAGAATAAATTACGGATTTGGTCCCTGTGGTTCTTTGTAATTTTGGATTGGATCCCTCTAATGAATTAATTACATATTAGATCATCGTGGTTTCAGTTTTGCTTTGGATCAGGCCCTCCATCTAACTTTGTTTAACTAAGGTCCGTTAAACCCCTCACGTGCTCCCCATGTGAGGATCAGGCCCTCCATCTAACTTTGTTTAACTAAGGTCCGTTAAACCCCTCACGTGCTCCCCATGTGAGGGGCATTTATGTCATTTAAATAATCCATTTTTAATTCCTTTTAAATACATTCCTCATATTTGCTTAAGTCTAGAGACGAGACATCGACATTACGCTTCCAGAGGCTATCTTATTCGTCCTCTTCATCCCAACAAATCCTTCCATTTGACTCTCTTCTTTGTCCTCCCTCAAGGTATTGTCTTTTAAAATCAACAATGGACTATTTAATTGCAATCCAAAGTCTATGAGCCAATACGGTTCGTAAAATCCAAACTTGGTCAAGAGTTTCCCAGGAGTCGAAGCTCCAAAGGCTGCATAACCAGAAGAAGCACATCAGAGGTAAAAGAAAGTAGTTGTAAGGATTGCAATTGAGGAAGCATTCTTCATGGTCACTCTTTGAGGTGGAGGTGACTTCAAAGTGCTCTACATATCACAACATCACACACTTGATTAGGGAAACTAGTTTGGGATTAAATACAAAGATTTAATGTTATACCTCTATATCAAGAAGGATTAACGAAAATGTGAATGAAAATGCAATATCTCCTAGATCTTGAGCAACCATTCTAACCATATTTTTTGAGTGGGATTAACAATTAGATTCCATTAATGCTACCTTCAATCATCCCTTGTCCTGTCATCCCATATTCACCAAGCAACTTGATCATATGTTTGTGGTTTTAAGAGCATGATCACAAATTAACATGTTGAAGACCAAAATCCATACCTATTACTTGGGACAATTCAAGAGCCATTCTGATAAAAGAATAGGTGAAGGACATGATTGCAGAAATAATCGAGAGCCATTTTGTATGAAAAATGTTGGGTATTTGAGAAGCTAATAATTGATGTAACACCCGAAATCTCAGGTAAGCTTCCTTTATTTTGGTAGTACAGTTGAGCGGTTATCTGCCTTACCATAATGTAATATTACTTGGTATTATTATACGGTTTTAGTCGTACATTCCTCGTTGAAGAATTGGATGATTTCGGGTCAGGATCGCGCCAAAATGGCCTTGGGCAACTATGCCCGGCGACTATGCCCTGGGCATAGTCGCAGGTGAGATGGGACTCACTGGTCGAAAAACAGAAGAAGGGAAGTGTTGGGCAACAATGCCCAGTGACTATGCCCTTGGCATAGTCGCCGTGTCATTGTCGCACGCGACCTCCAGGATGTTAAAACCCATTTCAACGAATTGAATCTCATAGTATCTTATTTCTTGGAAGCTAGGTTACGTTTTCTCTCTTGAAGAAGCTGGTAAGCTCTCCCCTCATCCTCCCTTACCATTAATGATTCCACCAACCTCAAGTTCTTAATCATTTATGATGTTTTAGGGTTCTTGATCATTTATTGACCAAGTCTTGTCTCTCGCAAGCTTCATCTCATCCTCTTCACTAGTTGCTTGGAGTTTTAGGGTTTTAAGCTATAAACCTTACAAGGTGAGTTCATCTTTTTAATAAACTCTATGCATGTCAAAATTATACTTTTAACCTACTAGATATCTCCATTTTACTTGTGCAACTTGGGGTGCATTTTCACCCAAAACCCTAATTTTGGAGATTCTAGGGTTTATGTGTTTGGAAAGGATTTCAAGAAGGAAAATGGTATATTGGATTTATGTGTAAACATGGGTTGACATTTTATTTTCACTCTCTAGCTTCAAAAAAAATTGATTAATAATGAGTGGGTGAATTTACGTTGAATTGCTGATAAGTTTGTACATGGGAACTTGTTTCACTATAATCTTGGGTTGAGTATTTGGGATCCAAAACTAGAGTTCGAAATATTTAAATGCCTCAAATGGTTGGAATATAGGTATGTGATTCATATGTCGAATTTGAAACCTCTTGATAAAATTATGCAAGTTTTATGCAAAAGCCTTCATTAGTTGATGTCTTGGGTACTATATCATGATGTTGAATTATTGGTTAGTCGAATTGCTCTATGTGGCATATTTGGTTTCACTTGGGAGTGATAACCCCATCATTGTTGTTGCATTTGGTCCGACGTTGGAATATTAGTTTCTCTCGTCGAGGCACGTTTAGGCATCGGATTGGTTTATAATTCCTACGTGCTAAGTATTACGATATTGGATGAGGATTTCAACGTAAGGGCCCTTTTGGGTTGAAGTTGACTTTCCGCGGGTATACGTTTAAAGCGACTGAGCCTAACATCCCTTGCGTGTACTTTTATGTGTTTTGGCTTTACTAACTGTTAAGTGGCCTACTTTTGTGTTCCGTCACTTGCGTTAGTAAGCGGGTCTCCCCTGTTAAACCAAGAGGTAACTGTTATGATAAAAAGCATTATTATTTCTATTGTAACTTCACTTTCTTTATTTACGTTTACCGTTATTTATTTTAAATACAACTGTTGATCTCACTAGGCTTTAGCCTAACACTTTTTTCTTAAAATGACATGTATAGCAGGTCAATCTAGCAGTGAGATTCGTCGGGATTGAGCGGTAGGCCTAGGGGTCGAGAGCGGTGTTTTTGGGATGATATAATGGCCATTACGATAGCAATAGTGGATACGCATTTTTGGAAGAATAGCAACACCCGATCTTAATCTTTCTAGTCTAAGTTAGATTATTAGGTTGTTGTATATTGTTCTTCATTTGATTCATTTGTAAAGGCTACAACTATTTTCCCCATTCTCGGGATGATACTTTGGGAATTGTAATGGCAGGTTTTGTTTACCCAGGTTTCCTCAATTTATAGCAGTCATATTGCGAAATTTTCGAATTTTTTTATTTCTCTAAATTTTAGGGTGTTACAAGTTGGTATCAGAGCATTAGTTTAAGTGAACTAGGTATGAATGTAGAATACCTAGACTTAAGTTGTGAATCTAAGTTATGATTGAGTGAGATTGGGTAGAACTCCCAAGATGGGATGGCCTTAGAGTCGACGAAAACTACACAAATTGAGAGTTATGGTAATGGTGATGAAAATTCTTATGTATCGCATGTTCATAATTTCGCTTAGCTAACATTATTATGAGGGTGTTTTACGTGATTATGCTTGTTTTTCATTGTTATGATGATTAATGAATGTAGTAGTACGTTTCCTTGGTTATAATTCGTATAATCTTTATCTCACCTATATTCTCGTGTTGTGTTGTAGTCAATGGTAAACACTCGAAGTAGGCTGGAGGGCCAAGAAGCGTCGGCATCTACGACCGACCACCCTAGAGTTACAACAACGGAGTTGCCCCCTCGACCGCAAAATATGTTGGGCGGAGGGCCCGAGCATGTGCCCCATCGCAATGTAGCTTCATCCAAACCAATAATGGAAGAAGTGACCCTGGAATCGAGAATGATGGACTGGATGATGCAGGCCATGAATGTGGTGATGGCCCAACAACAAGAAATGTTTATGAAGCTACTGGAAGACTGAGATGCTAGCAACCGTAGGCACGAAGCAGTCGCGGAGAATATCGTGGTGGCGAGATCCGGGGGTACCAGACCCGCAATTCCTTCTAATGAAACCCCACCCCCGGAAGCAAGGCAAGCGTCTAAGGCTTGTACATTTAAGGCATTCCTCGGATGCCGACCACCGGATTTCAAGGGTTCAGACACCCGGTGGCATGCATTAACTGGATTCGAGAGATGGAGCAAGCTTTCCGATCGAGCGAGTGTGGGGAAAGCCAAAAAGTTGTATTCGGGTCTCAAATGCTTAGAGGGGCGACCCTCACATGGTGGAATGTGTATTCCACTTCCATTGAGGCCAATGTGTTGGCCAAACTAAGTTGGGAGACTTTCAAGAAGAAATTAATGGAAGAATTCTGTAACGAGCGAGCCATGGACCGCCTCATCGATGAATTCCGGGGGTTGAAGAAGGGAAATTTGTCAGTCAAGGAGTACAATAAGTTGTTTATGGATAAACTGGGGTGGTGGGACATCTAGTCCCCACCGAAAGAGAGAAAATCAAAGCTTATATCAAAGGTTTGCCTACCGAGATGATGAACATGGTTCGAGTGTCAAAGGCCGCTACTCTTCGAGAGGCAATCGAAGAAGCACAACTTGTGGAAGATTCTTATGGCTCGAGCAAGGGAGAGAGAAGCGGGATAGTTGAGAAGAAAAGGTGGGAAGGGAGTACGATGCACTCCAAGAGATCAAAGTCGTTCAACAACAGTCAACGAGGAGTGCGTCCGAGACGGGATGTTCCTTGGTGTTCAAAGTGTCGAAGCAAACATCTCGGCCCCTGTAACTCGGGATCTTAGCCATGCTTTAAGTGTGGCAAGCTTGGCCACAATTTCAGAGATTGTCCGATCAGAGGACAAATTTGTTTCGGATGCAAGGAGTCGGGGCATATTAGAAGCGAGTTCCCGAAAGCAAAGACGGGTTTTAGCGAAGGAAAGAAAGTGGACCCTCCGAAAGCAACAGGAAGAGCATTTCGGATGGCTACTGAGGAAGTGAAGGCATCGACAGATGTAGTGTCGGGTACGTTTCTCCTAAACTCTATACCTGCACGTGTTTTGTTTGATTCGGGAGCTAGCTTTTCGTTTGTGTCAAGTTCGTTTTGCCCAAAGCTATCCATGACCACTACTAGTTTAGAGGATACGTTAGTGGTAGAACTAGCGAATGGTGACCAAGTAGTAGTTCGAGATATCCTTAACGGTTGCAAGTTAGAAATTGAAAGGAGAGAATTCCCGGTTGATCTAATGCCAATGGTCATTGGAGGATTTGATGTTGTCATCGGGATGGATTCGTTGTCGAGTAACAATGCCGAAATTCTGTGTGCGAATAAGTTAATCCGAATCCCAATTTCGGATGTTGAGTCGGTGACCGTGTACGGCGAGAGGTGGAAAGGCGAAGTAGAAATTATCAGCATGGTGAAGGCACGAAAGTGTTAATCGAAAGGATGCTCATCCTTTTTGGCGTACGTGATAGACGCCAAACTTGAGAAGAAGAAGTTAGAGGATGTTGAAGTGGTGAAGGAGTTCCCCGATGTATTCCCGGATGACTTTCCTGGCCTACCACCCGACCGTCAAGTAGAGTTCAAGATCGATCTAACGCCGGGGGCGGCCCCGATAGCTAGAGCTATGTACCGTCTGGCTCCGTCAGAGATGATGGGACAACTTCAAGACCTTCTTGAGAAGGGATTCGTGAGACCGAGCTCGTCACCTTGGGGAGCACCGGTCTTATTTGTGAAGAAGAAAGATGGAACCATGAGGATGTGTATCGATTATAGGGAGTTGAATAAGGTGATCGTGAAGAATAAATATCCACTCCCAAGAATCGATGACTTATTCGACCAACTACAAGAAGTGGGTTGTTTCTCGAAGATCGATCTACGTTCGGGTTATGTCCAAGTGAAAGTCAAGGAGGATGACATACCGAAAACCACATTCAGAATGCGCTATGGTCACTACGAGTTCTTAGTAATGCCCTTTGGCTTGACGAATTCCCCGACGGTGATCATGGACTTAATGAACCGCGTGTGCCGACCCTTCCTTGATAAGTCGGTCATCGTGTTCATCGATTATATTCTAATCTACTCCAAGGACGAATCTGATCACGCGCGACATCTCCGAGACATTTTGGAGGTCTTGAGGAAGGAGAAGTTGTATGCGAAATTCTCCAAATGTGAATTTTGGCTGAAGGAGGTACAGTTCTTGGGACACGTGGTCACGAAAGAAGGAGTGAAGGTGGATCCGGCAAAGATAGAAGCAATGATGAAGTGGGAACCTCCAAAAAGCCCATCTGAGATCTGGAGCTTTTTGGGCCTGACAGGCTACTACCGAAGGTTCATACAGGATTTTTCCAAAATTGCATCTTCGTTGACGGCATTGACCAAGAAGAATGTAAAATTTGTATGGACGGAAGATAAAGAAGAAGCTTTCCGGACATTGCAAAAGAAGTTGTACGAGGCTCCAATTTTATCCTTGTCGGAAGGATCGGAGGACTTTGTAGTCTATAGCGACGCATCCAAGATGGGGCTTGGGTGTGTGCTTATGCAAAGGGGTAAGGTGATTGCCTATGCGTCTAGGCAACTAAAGGTACACGAGAAGAACTACCTCACTCATGACTTGGAATTAGCAGTGGTAGTGTTCGCCTTAAAGTTGTGGCGACATTATCTTTATGGCACGAAGTGTACCTTGTACACGGACCACAAAAGCCCGAGGTACGTCTTCGATCAGAAGGAGCTCAACATGAGACAAATGAGATGGTTAGAACTACTCAAGGACTACGATTGTGAACTACTTTACCACTCGGGGAAAGCAAATGTGGTAGCGGATGCCTTGAGTAGGGGTGTAAATGGGACGAGACAACTCGCAAGCTACTCGAGATCGACTCGGTCAAAACTCGGTCAACACTCAACTTGAACTCGAGCTCGACTCGATATACTAACGAGTCAAGTCGAGCGACCTGATACTCGACTCGATAAGCTCGTAAGATACTCGATAAGCAAAATAATAATAATAATTAGTAATATTATTTTAATTTAATTGATGAAAATAATAATAATAATAATAATAATAGACTCAAGTTTTTTGATTTTTTTGGAAAATGATGGTGTAAAATATATGGGTAAACTCTTGATGGTGTGTCTAATCCATCCCACATTGGTGGGATATAGAACCCAATGCTTTGAACTCCACTATATATAGATATTTCTCCTCCCTTGTATTACATCTTTTGCCTTTGCTAAATGGCTTGAGCCTATGTAGGGGTGTAAATGATACGAGACAACTCGCGAGTTACTCGAGATCGACTCACTTAAGATCGACTCAGTCAAAACTCGGTCAACACTCGACTCGAATAGGCTCTACTCGATATACTAATGAGTCGAGTCGAGTATAATGATACTCGAACTCGACTCGCATCATTTACACCCCTAGCCTTGAGTAGGAAAGAGTATAGCGGGAGACTTCAAGCCAAACTTACGAGAATCAAGTTGGTGTCGAGTCTCATGGAAAGGGTTAAAGCGTCACAAACTGAGGCCTTGTTGGAAGAAAACCTCAAAAAATGAAGTAATGGTTAAGTAACGCCTACTCTTGACCGAAGATAGCCCTGGGATAAAGTGTTTTGATGGGAGAGTTTGGGTGCCAAGGATTGGTGGGAATCGAGAGATACTTTTGGAAGACGCACACAAGTCCAAATACTCTATCCACCCAGGGAGTACAAAGATGTATAGGGACTTGAAGTTACACTATTGGTGGCTATGCATGAAGTTAGATGTGGCACGCTATGTGGAGCGATGCGTGACTTGTTCGCAAGTGAAGGTCGAGCACCAACGACCTTATGGGAGCCTTCAACCATTAGAAATACCCGAGTGGAAGTGGGACAAGATTACTATGGACTTTGTGACCAAGCTACCGAAGACTTTGAGAGGGAACGACATAATTTGGGTGATTGTTGATCGATTGACAAAGAGTGCGCATTTTCTAGCGATGCGGGAAACTTTGCCAATGGATAGGTTGGCAAAGTTGTACATAGACGAAGTGGTCTCTAGACATGGTACACCCTTGTCTATAGTCTCTGATCGTGATAGCCGGTTTACATCAAGATTTTGGGGAGCCTTGCATCAAGAGTTGGGTACGCGGGTGAATTTGAGTACGACATACCACCTACAAACGGACGGACAAATCGAAAGAATGATTCAAACTCTAAAGAACATGCTTAGGTCTTGTGTGATCGATTTTGGCGGTAGTTGGGATACCCATCTACCTTTGGTGGAGTTTGCATACAATAATAGTTATCACTCTAGCCTTAGGGTGGCGCCATTCGAAGCTTTATATGGGCGAAAGTGTAGAACCCCCGTATGTTGGTTAGAGGAAGGAGAGAAGCAGTTTGCCGGTCCGGAGATTGTGTAAGAGACGACCGACAAGGTCAAATCAATCCGGGAGCGGTTGAAAGTGGCGCAAGATCGTCAGAAAAGTTATGCCGACAAGAAAAGACGACCCGTAGAGTTTCAAGTGGGGACCGAGTGATGCTGAAGGTGTCTCCATGGAAAGGCTTGATACAGTTTGGAAAGCGAGGGAAGTTAAGTCCCCGTTTCCTTGGATCGTTTACCATTCTTGAGTGAATTGGACTTCAGGCTTACAGGTTAGATTTGCCACCGGAGATGGACGGAATCCACTTTACGTTCCATGTGTGCTATCTACGGAAGTGTTTAGCGGAGGAAGAAAGTGTCATACCGTTATCAGAAATCCGTGTGGACGACAACCGATGTGTTAAAGAACCCGAAGCCATTCTAGAAAAAGAGATTAAGAAACTTTGCCACAAAGAAGTGGCAATGGTGAAGGTCCAGTGGAAACATCATCGCGGTGCGAATGTGACTTGGGAAGCGGAGGAGGACATGAAGCGTCTCGTTTGTTTGACTAGTTAGGATTTCGGGAACGAAATCATTTCCAAGTTGGGGAGGATTGTAACACCCGTAATCTCGGGTAAGCTTCCTCAATTTTGGTAGTTCAGTTGAGCGGTTATCTGCCTTACCATAATGTAATATTACTTGGTATTATTATACGGTTTTAGTCGTACATTCCTCGTTGAAGAATTGGATGATTTCGGGTCAGGATCGCGCCAAAATGGCCTTGGGCAACTATGCCCTGGGCATAGTCGCAGGTGTCATAGTCGCAGGTGAGATGGGACTCACTGGTCGAAAAACAGAAGAAGGGAAGTGTTGGGCGACAATGCCCAGTGACTATGCCCTTGGCATAGTCTCCGTGTCATTGTCGCACGCGGCCTCCAGGGTGTTAAAACTCATTTCAACGAATTGAATCTCATAGTATCTGATTTCTTGGAAGCTAGGTTACGTTTTCTCTCTTGAAGAAGCTGGTAAGCTCTCCCCTCATCCTCCCTTACCATTAATGATTCCACCAACCTCAAGTTCTTAATCATTTATGATGTTTTAGGGTTCTTGATCATTTATTGACCAAGTCTTGTCTCTCGCAAGCTTCATCTCATCCTCTTCACTAGTTGCTTAGAGTTTTAGGGTTTTAAGCTATAAACCTTACAAGGTGAGTTCATCTTTTTAATAAACTCTATACATGTCAAAATTATACTTTTAACCTACTAGATATCTCCATTTTACTTGTGCAACTTGGGGTGCATTTTCACCCAAAACCCTAATTTTGGAGATTCTAGGGTTTATGTGTTTGGAAAGGATTTCAAGAAGGGTAATGGTATATGGGATTTATGTGTAAACATGGGTTGACATTTTATTTTCACTCTCTAGCTTCAAAAAAAATTTGATTAATAATGAGTGGGTGAATTTATGTTGAACTGCCGATAAGTTTGTACATGGGAACTTGTTTCACTATAATCTTGGGTTGAGTATTTTGGATCCAAAACTAGAGTTCGAAATATTTAAACACATCAAATGGTTGGAATATGGGTATGAGATTCATATGTCGAATTTGAAACATCTTGGTAAAATTATGCAAGTTTTATGAAAAAACATTCATTAGTTGATGTCTTGGGTACTATATCTTGACGTTGAATTATTGGTTAGTCAAATTGCTCTATGTGGCATATTTGGTTTCACTTGGGAGTCATGACCCCATCATTGTTGTTGCATTTGGTCCGACGTTGTAATATTAGTTTCTCTCGTCGAGGCACGTTTAGGCATCGGATTGGTTTATAAGTCCTACGTGCTAAGTATTACGATATTGGATGAGGATTTCAACGTAAGGGCCCTTTTGGGTTGAAGTTGACTTTCCGCGGGTGTACGTTTAAATCCACTAAGCCTAACATCCCTTGCGTGTACTTTTATGTGTTTTGGCTTTACTGACTGTTAAGTGGCCTACTTTTGTGTTCCGTCACTTGCGTTAGTAAGCGGGTCTCCCTCGTTAAATCAAGAGGTAACTGTTATGATAAAAAGCATTATTATTTCTATTGTAACTTCACTTTCTTTATTTACGTTTACCGCTATTTATTTTAAATACAACTGTTGATCTCACTAGGCTTTAGCCTAACACTTTTTCTTAAAATGACATGTATAGCAGGTCAATCTAGCGGTGTGATTCGTCGGGATCGAGCGGTCGGCCTAGGGGTCGAGAGCGGTCTTTTTGGGATGATATAATGGCCAATACGATAGCAATAGTGGATATACATTTTTGGAAGAATAGCAACACCTGATCTTAATCTTTCTAGTCTAAGTTAGTTTATTAGGTTGTTGTATAATGTTCTTCATTTGTAAAGGCTACAACTATTTCCCCCATTCTCGGGATGATACTTTGGGAATTGTTATGGCAGGTTTTGTTTACCCAGGTTTCCTCAGTTTATAGCAGTCATATTGCGAAATTTTTGAATTTTTTTATTTCTCTAAATTTTAGGGTGTTACATTTGAACAATTCCAAACAGAAGCATATAATATTTATTATCGTATTCACAAGCAGCACCATGTCCTTCTTCATGGTAACAATTTGATTGCCTAATTGTTTTGCACCTAGTCAAAAGGTTCAAAGGGGAGCAATTAGGGGTGTAAATGAGCCAAGTCGAGCGTAGTAGCAGGTTAACCGAGCCATGCTCAAAAAATTAATATCAGGCTCAAGCTCGATTAACTTTTCAATGTAGGGATCGAGCTCGAGCTCGAATATTTTTTGAGTTATCGAGCTCGAGTTCGAGCTCGATGCTCATTTATGGGTTCGAACTCGCGATCGATTAACTCGTTTATCGCCTTGAGCTCGATGTTTTGTTATATTTTTATTGTATGATTAATTAATATATGAGCATGTTTGGCTCAAAAAAGGGTATGCTCGAATGGCTCGGCTCGGCTCGACTTAAAAAGTTAAATCGAGTTCGATAACTTTTGAAAGCTTGGCTTCTATGTTTTTGTTAATTCTCCAAATAGAAGCCATGTGTATTTGATATGCTTAAAAAAACACCTTTGCAGATACATTATATAGGTCATATTTTTCCCTGGTCTTGGATGGATGCTATCTAAACCTCCATGGGATGAGCTATTAAACTAAATGATATTTAGATATGCATTTCACAGTTAAAAGTCATTTAATAACCAAAAGGTAAAAGAGAATTGGGACGACTATGAGTAATTGACTATTTTGAATATTCATGAAGACTTGTGTTTGTTTCTTTGTAGGATAAGTTTGTGAAGCATTTTGCAGACCTAGTGAGGAGTGCCAAGCCTCTTAACGGAACTGATCTTGTTTTGAAGACAAAAATGTGGATGGAGATGTGCGTATACAGTATACAGATCAATTACATTTTGAAAATTTTCCCACCAATCATGTTCCTGTTCTTCCCTTCGATCATTACAATCTACTGTATTTGGTGACAGAGTTGGTGGTGCACAATCTATTAAACACAATTTGGACAGGACAACAATAATAAGAAAATTCCAAGAGATATCAACACTCAAATTGAGAATTTTCATTAAAGAAATAGCAACTTTACACAATCTTCCCTATTTCATGATTACTATGAAATTCATTAGTTACAACAACTTCATCTGATGCAATAAGCTTTCGTTTAAATTCAGTTGAAGAACTTCATAAATTGCAGCAAGCTTGTAATCCTTCACCTTCACAACAGTTTCCTTTGCACCTGGAAGATTTTGGCTTGGTTTTAAAGGTACTTTTTAGATGTTTTGATCTTCAACTCGGGCAACGTTTCAGCCTTACTTTGATAATGTTGAGTGTTAAGATCTGAAATTAATTACCAAGATTAATACGAGGATGAAAAGGGGATTTCATTTAACCAACCGAAGGAGATATAGACAAGAAAACATGGGTGATGTAAGATAGACATAGTAGCAATACCATGTATTCAAAGATGAAGAATAACTCATTATTCTCCCTGACAACCTTAACTAATTGGCTTCTTGAAAGCCTTGTGTTTGAGCGAGTATTTGAATCTGTTGCTACTTGCATACATACATACATACATACATACACACACACACACACACACACACACACACATACACACACATATATATATATAATGAGACCGATCGAGCTCTGAGAGATTAATTGGTGATTGATCAAAAGGTTACATCAACCCATCTATCTCATTCAATGACTATTCAATTACACCACATATATTGTGCTTAGTTAGCATAGCATGTGAATTCAATATATCCACCAACAACTAAAGTTTGTCATAAATACTTTAATTTTTCCTTCTCAATGACTTTGGACATGAGTAAATCAATGATTTTTAGCAGCCCCTTTGATGCTTTCATAAACTTTAAATAGAAACAAACCAGCTAGACATTTCATCAAACAGTTGGTGGCTGCAAAAAAAACATCTTATATATTTACCATTTGAATGTAATATCTCTAGTAACTAATTAAAATTTTTTCATCAAGTGATTCTGGTCTCAAATACCATGTATAAGTGGAAAGGTTTTCAGCAACCAACAATGTTTGATGGAAACTATTAAACTAAAACATGTATCAAAGGAAGTGCAATATCATAGAAGCAAGGGTAACTACCATGTGGGAAATAAGTTCTGCTTGTAGTAAGTGTTTCAAAGTAATGACTTAAAGTTCAAATGAATTATTAAAGAATGAAGAAGAATCGACAGAGCCGAATTGATTTTCAGTCCATGTGGGAAATATGTTATGTCGATCTTCAGTCCATCTGTCACATACAAAACTCTGTTGATGGTACCATCGACAGAGCCGAATTGATTTGTGGTCTCCGGAACGAATTGATTTGTGGTCTCTGGAACATGATCGACAGAGCCAAATGATCAACAGATTGATACAAACTCTATCTCGTCTCTGGATGATAGGTGGAACGTGATCGAAAATATCCGGAGGTGTTTCCGGAAGACTTGACCACCCTGCCTCCTGACCGGCAAGTGGAGTTTCGAATAGATTTGGTGCCTGGAGCGACGCCAATCGCAAGAGCACCCTATCGCTTGGCGTCGGGCGAAATGAAGGAGATGATGACTCAACTGCAAGAACTACTCGATAAGGGGTTTATTCGTCCCAACACTTCACCTTGGGGAGCGCCGGTGCTGTTTGTAAAGAAGAAGGATAGGTCAATGTGGATGTGCATAGACTACCGCGAGCTTAACAAGGTAACAGTCAAGAATAAGTACCCACTTCCCAGGATTGATGATCTTTTCGATCAATTGCAAGAAGCGAACTACTTTTCGAAGATAGACCTGGGATCGGGCTATCATCAGCTTAAGGTGAGAGAGGAGGATGTTCCCAAGACGACTTTTCGTACGAGGTATGGACATTATGAGTTTTTAGTCATGCCCTTTGGTCTGACTAACGCTCCCGTTGTATTCATGGATCTGATGAATAGAGTGTGTAGCCCACTCTTGGACAAGTGTGTGATCGTATTTATCGATGACATACTAATTTACTCACGATCCATGAGGGAGCATCAAGCAAATCTGCGGTTAGTGTTGGAGCTACTTAAACGTGAGAAGTTGTATGCCAAATTCTCCAAATATGAGTTCTGGCCGAGAGAGGTGCAATTACTAGGACACGTGGTGTCCGAAGAGGGAATAAAAGTAGACCCAACAAAGATCGAAGCTATCAGAGGTTGGGACGCGCCGAAATCGCCGTCAGAAGTACGGAGCTTCCTTGGGTTGGCGGGCTACTATCGGAAGTTCATTCAGGACTTTTCACGAATAGCCACCCCATTAACTGCCTTAACTAGGAAGAATGTTAAGTTTGTGTGGTCGGAAGCTCAAGAGAAGGTGTTTTGTAAACTGAAGGAAAGCCTGAGCATTGCACCCATTTTAGCATTACCTCAAGGGTCGGAAGGATTCGTAATCTACAGCGATGCTTTTAAATTAGGGTTAGGATGCGTACTAATGTAGGAAGGGAAAGTGATCGCCTACGCATCCCGTCAACTGAAGGAACACAAGAAGAATTACCCAACCCATGATTTGGAATTGGCAGTTGTAGTTTTCACGTTGAAGATTTGGAGGCATTATCTTTACGGGGTTAAATGTCAGATTTTCACTGATCACAAAAGTCTACAACACCTGTTCAATCAGAAGGAACTAAATATGAGACAACGTAGGTGGATAGAGCTTTTGAGCAATTATGATTGTGAGATTCTTTACCATCCGGGTAAAGCCAACGTAGTGGCGGACGCCTTGAGCCGGAAGAAACATGGCGTTGCAACGAAGGTAGTGGCGTTACGAGTTGAGGCGACTTCCACCTTTTTGGAGGAAATCAAGAGACTGCAAAAGGAAGCACTCTCAGATGAGAATTTGAAGAGCGAAAGGATAGTCAGAAATGCAAATTCGCTAATGGTAGACAGTCATGGGGTGAAATATTTTGGTGATCGAGTGTGGATTCCGAAACTGGGTGACCTTCAGAAAAAGGTGCTAGAGGAAGCGCATAAGTCTCTATATTCTATACATCCGGGAACCAACAAAATGTATCGAGACCTGAAGAAAAGTTACTGGTGGTCGGGTTTGAAGAAAGACATCGCTCACTTCGTCGAGCGATTCCTGACATGTTTAAAGGTGAAAGCGGAGCATCAAAGACCGTACGGAGAACTGTAACCATTGGAAATACCCATATGGAAGTGGGATGAAATCATGATGGACTTTGTAACAGGACTTCCACGGTCACCTAAAGGGTATGACGCCATTTGGGTGATAGTGGATCGACTAACAAAGTTAACACATTTTCTACCGATCAAGGAGACGTATTTGTTAGAGAAGATAGCAAAACTTTACATAGACGAGATTGTATCTCGGCATGGAGTGTCGTCGTCTATTGTATTGGATCGAGATGGGCATTTCACATCATCGTTTTGGAGGAGTCTACAAAGAGATTTGGGCTCGCGACTCAAGCTGAGTATTGCATATCACCCTCAAACGGATGGCCAAAGCGAAAGAACCATTCAAACGTTGGAAGACATGCTTCAGGCATGTGTGATTGATTTCAAGGGCTCATGGGAGATGCACTTACCGTTAATGGAATTCTCCTACAACAATAGTTACCATGCGAGCATCTAAGCAACTCCGTTCGAAGCGTTGTACGGACGCAAGTATAGAACACCGTTATGCTGGAATGAAGTGGGGGAAAGGTAGTTATCCGGCCCTGAAATTGTGCAAGCGACGGCTGATATGCCTTGAGAAATCAATGCATATTCACTATTTTTCTCTCTTTTAGATAGTTATTTTATTTTCAAAATCCCTAATTTGAGTCTTTTTCTATATTACTTTCCATTTTTTTTGTTATGAGGCTTAATGTGGTATTGAAACTTATCTTTATGTTAAATAGTTGCTTATTTTATTTTAATGTTTAAATATTGCAGCAGTGACTCGCAGCATTCCCGCAGCAATAGAGGGCAACAAGTTTTTTGGGCTGCTTAGTGGATTCAACTACCATCTCCATTGGGCCTGGGCTTCTTAAAAAAACGTAGTGGGATTTTTGAAGAAAAGAATCATATTTCTTTTTGTTATTTAGAAGATGACAAAGTGCTTTATTTTTATTGGTTCTTACTTTGACTTTTGTAAACCTTGGTCCCCAAGTTTGCTATTACCCATTGGATATTACCCAAGTCTTTTTGTATAAATAGGTAGGTTATGTTGCTTGTAAGAGGATGTCTTGAAGTAAGTTTTTAGTAAGTCTTTTAAATTCTAAGTAAGTTTAGGAAGTGATACTCTCAAGTAATATTTAGCAAGTAACACGTGAAACTTTTAGGCATCAAGATCCGATCGTTCCACAACCGATTGTTACATTTTCGTTAGTCGTTTTTAATATAAGTCGTAACTTTCCTTTACTTTTCGTTCTTTATTGCATTCTCGTATTTATTTCCTTTACGATTATCGCACTTACATACAGTCAATTTATTATCGTCATTTACATTACGCAATTTACATTATGTCTTTAATTTCCGCTATTTACATTTCTTGCAATTTAATTTTCGTCATGAGTAGCTAGTTTTATTAGCTTGAGTGTGAGGCAAATGGTGAGTTTTTAAACCAAAAGAAAGTGGACGTCGTTTCTCAATAACGATGTTTCACCGCTTCATTCTAAGTTTTATAAATCCAAACGCACTTATTGACGAATTGATCTCTTTGAAAGTGGTAAAGTGTAGTGGATTCAGAGATGAGCCACATAAATACACGTCAATTCGAATGACATAGGAAGTATACTTGGAAAAGTTACTTACCAAGAAATTTGGCAACTATGTTTTTCTAATCGATATATTCTCGGCGAGTTGATCACGAGTTAAAGTGTTAAAGTGTAGTGGACTCAGAGATGAGCCACTTGGAACACGTCAACTTGGATGATATGGGAATCGGCTCAAGAGAGTGATTTTTAACAAATTCTTTTGTTTATCCATATACTTTGAGATTACCGTTCGACACTATCACTGGTTCTGATACTGCACAGAGATGTGCCTGGTTGAAGCTAAATACAAGTGTTACGGTAGAACTGAGAGGATCGTTCTCAAAGTACGTGGTGGAACTAGTTGTTGAGAGACACAATGTTGTAGCATCCCTACAACATTGGTCCACAGAAACTTGCGTTTAATACTCACAAGTATTACACCCTTGTTGTCTTTATTCTCTTTTATCTTAATTAACTGTCAACTCAAACCAAACAAAGTCTTCAAATTCGCCATCTGAAACCATTTCTTTTATTACATTTTTATTGCACTTTTACAACAATCTCTGTGGGACGATATTCGGTATTTTACCACTTTATTACTTGAAAGACGATATTGGGTCTCATTGTATACTTGCCTTGAGATTCAATTATCACATGTCTTAGAGGTGTGCAAACATCCGCATCAACGACCGACAAAGTCAAACAAATCAGAGAGAGGTTAAAGAAAGCTCAAGACCATCAGAAAATGTACGCTAATAAGCGAAGGAAGCCAATTGAATTCCAAGTGGGGGACATGGTTATGTTGAAAGTCTCGCCTTGGAAGGGAGTGGTTCGTTTCGGGAAGAAAGGTAAATTGAGACCAAGGTTCGTGGAACAGTTTGCTATCGTCGAACGTGTTGGGGAAGTGGCATACAAGTTGGAACTACCCGAAACCATGCGAGGGATACACCCAACATTTCACGTGTCAAACCTGAAGAAGTGCTTGGCAGAGATAGATGTAGTAGTACCATTAGAGGGCATTCGTGTGGATGAGAAGTTAAGCTTTATTGAGGAACCAATGGCCATTTTGGACCACAAAGTGAAGAAATTGAGAAATAAGGAAATCCGCCTAGTAAAAGTACAGTGAAAATTTCACAAAGGCCAAGAGGATACATGGGAAGTAGAAGAGGACATGAGGTCCTAGTACCCCAATCTTTTCGGCAATGGAATTCCGGGGACGAAATTCTTTTGAGGGGGAGGTATTGTAATAACCGTTTTTGGTTAATATAGGAAGTGGAGGGGAGGATTCTGCCTTAAGTCTAAAGTGGAAGGGGGGTTAGTGAAAAAGTTGGAATAAAGAGAGAATAATCCTTTTACCCTAATCATTTGGTGTGTGGCGGCTATAGAGAGTAGCAGGGCGATCGTGAAGGGGAAAGGGAATAGAGCAACTCTTTGAGAAATCCATGTCTGCATCATCTTCTTCAAGGTAAATATCCTATCTAACTTCTTTTAATGTTGGTATTCTAGGAGGAATCATTCTTGATGTTTTGATCTAGAGAGTAGTGGGTTTGGATTTGATAAGGGTAAGATTTCTTTGGAATCACCCTCAAGAACTGGTTAGGTTAAATTCTTATTAACTCTTGAGAAATTTGTGTATTATATCTTGGATTAGGGAGTTTTGATTTGTGCAAACTGTGCTTTGATTGGGGAATCGACCCACTCGTTCGATGGTGGGTTGTAAGACTGGTCTGGGCACTTTGTTTACGAACCTGCGTCGGCACCGGGGGAACCCGGGGTTTGCTGAAGGCCGGGGTGGGGAGGACCCCGGGCCATGACCCCGGGAGACGGGGGAACCCGGGGGCGTGCAGAACCCGGGCGTGGACCCTGGGAGACGGGGCGCCCGGGGTGAGCAGCGGGGACCCGGGCGTGAACCCCGGGAGTCAGGGCACCCGGGAGTGATCGGCTTAACCCGGGAGGGACTGGATGGCGTGGTCCGGGAGAGGTTAGGCGGTGTGGGCAGTCGAGGGGCTGTGAGTTTTTAGGTTCAAGTCCTAAGTATCTTCCTCGTATTTCTGTGTTAGGTTCGATTTAAGGAATCTAGAGAGGAAAGTCTCGCAAGGGTCAGGTGAGTTTTTCTGAACTAAAGTCTCTTATGACGAAGAAGTTATGCTTTATATATGTGAGTATATATACAAGCTTTGAAATGATGTTGCTTTAATATTTACATGCGAGATTTATTCAAATGTTAAAGATATTTTTGTTATTGTTGTTAAAGTGGAAATGTATGCATACATGGTCATAAATGTGTTATGCTCAAAGTCGGGGGGGGGGGGGGGGGGGGTGTTCCGCCTGTGCTCATACCCAGGGGTGTGTTCCGTTTATGTCGTTGGGGGTGTGTCCCAACAAGGCAATGTGAGTCACAGACACGCTGTCACCTTAGGGTGGCGGTAGTGTGAGCTATGAAGTTTATTGAAAGTTTAATTGTCTTCTTTAAAGCTGAAAATGGTTTATTTTATTATGAGTGAATTACATAAATGGTCCCTCGTGAATGCCTGGATTTCACTTTTCGTCCCTGCAGTTCTGAAAGTACATTGATGGTCCCTAAAAGCGAGTTTTGGAGCCCAAATTCGTCCATGGCGCTAACGCCGTCCACTGAGGTGCCGTTAGAGGTCACATGTGCCCCTCACATGAGGGGCATTTTAGTCTTTTTACCCTTTTTTAATTTTATTTAAAATACATTTTTGGAATATATCTTTAAATAAAATAGAATAAAAAACAAATGGACATCTGTTTAAATTTTAAGATTAATACATGTGCCCCTCCAATTTGGTCTTTTCGCCTGCAGATAAGTATCTTCATATACTTACATATATACACACCATCTTCATGTACCACAGTTCATAAGATTCATAACAACAACAATGGTGCCATCTATTTCTCCACTTTTGTCTACTTCTCCATCTTCCATTGAAGACCTGCAACAATGGGTTGATCGAATAATCAAAACCTTCGAAAACCATCTTTTAGTCGACACCGATCTTCCTGTCTGCATCTTTCAAGTACCTGAAACCCTAATCACTAAAAATCCAGAGTCTTATGTTCCCCAACGCATTGGTCTGGGGCCAATCCACCATTTTCAGACCGAACTCTATAGCAAACAAGAACATCGAAATTTTAGGGGTTTGTTTAGGGCCTTTTCTTGTTGGGTTTACAAAGACGATTTCGAAGACAGACGAAGACGATTTCAAATTCGGATTAAGATGTAGGGTTTCGATTTTAAACGAATTTGAATCCTTGATTCAAGTTTGATTTGTTTTGTAAATGTCCAGATTCAGGTGTACAGAGAAATTTAGGGGTTTGTTTAGGGATTTTTCTTGTTTTTTTATTTGGGTTAATTTTTAGATTTAGGTTTTTTGGGTTCTTTATATGAATCAGATTTGATTATTGGTTATGTTCATCTTCATCTTCAAATTATTTAAGTTTATGAATCAGATTTGTATGAATTTACAGTTGATTTTTGGTTTTGTTCATGTTAATCTTTAAATGGGTTATGCTCATGTTTAGCATCAAATGGACCTTTGTTTAAAATTTATGGTTTTTTATGTTGTTCATCTTGTTTTTTACTTTTGGTATATATTGATGGGGTGGAGGGAGGTGGTGAATGGCGGTGGTAGTGATGGTGGAAGGTGGATGATGTTCTTGCTAAGAAAGGAAGTAGTGGAAGGTGGATGATGTTCTTGTTGAGAAAGGAGTTGGTAGAAGATGATGGGTAAAAAGACTAAAATGCCCCTCATGTGAGGGACACGTGATGGGTTTAACGGAGCATGCCTTAACGGCGTTAGCGCCAGGAATGAATTTGGGCTCCATATCTCGCTTTTAGGGACCATCAATGTACTTTCAGAACTGGAGGGACGAAAAGTGAAATCCAGGCATTCACGAGGGATCATTTATGTAATTCACTCTTTTATTATAAATCATTTGAATGTCCGTTGAGTTGAAACTGTTGTTAGAGGGGACTCACTAGACCGTTGGTCTAACCCTCGTTCTTTCAAAATTAAAAACCCATTTTTCAGGTGGGCGCGAAGTTGGTGGATCGGGTAAAGGGAAAGAGAAGGTTTAAGCAGCATCCATCTATAGAAGACTTCCTTTTAGTATTTCAGTTTAATCTCAGTTGTGTAATAGGTTGCCTTTTTGCAGACCTAAAATCTTATTGTTGTCTCGGGCCGTTTGGCATGAATTTTGGTATGTTAATTATGTTTTATTGTTAGAATTTTGGGTTGTTATATAGTCAATAGTAATTAATAGTAATGTATTATTAATTAGTTAATATAAAAAGGGTATCAAATAAAAAATAAAAAAGTAAGAGGTAATACATAAATATGAAAAGGGTTAAAATAATAACTCAAAAAGGTTTAAGGACTAAAATGAAATATATTAAAAGGGTTAAAAATGAAATAAAGTAGACTACTATTTTCGTCCCTGTGGTTTGTAGTGTGGTTTGTAGACTTGTAGTTGATAACTATTTTCGTTCATGTGGTTTGTTTTTTTGGTCATTGTGGTTTGTAACTCCTTTTGCTTTTAGTCCCTGAGAATAATAGTTTCAGGGATGGAAAGGGAAAGGAATTGCAAACCACAATAACCAAAAAAACAACTTTTAAAGTCATGGACCAAAATAGTTATAAACAACAAACAAAAAGGACGACAATTGTAGTTTACTCAATGAAATATATTAAAAGGGTTAAAAATGAAAAATAAAATGCATTGTTTTTAGTGTCCTTTTATTTTATGTATGAGGTATGGAAAAAAGAGTAGGGTAAAATAGGAGGAAATATGGATAGCATTGCCATAAACACGACATTTATATCTAATTATTATCATTTTAAAACTTATTTTTTAAATTTATTATCAAATTTAATTGCCTTTTAAAGGGTTTCGCTTTGAAATATTATCAAATAAAATATCTATATCTATACTATATTATAAAGATGGCATAAAAAACTCTTAATTACAACTCACTAAACTTTATGTACTATCATTTAAAGTTATCTACTTAAAATCTCTTAAAAATAATTACTAAAGCCTAATGTACTACCTGTAAAGTTTTTAACCCTAATTAATATATTTCATCCTTATCCCCCAAAATCCTTATCTCTAATCCCCAAACCCTAAAATTATGAAATTTGAATTCTGATAAACATAATCAAAACAGGATAAACATCTCAATTTATTTATAAAAAATTTAAAATATATAAGATAATTAATGAATTTTAACAAACTACTTAATTTTTTTGTATACAAAAATTATATTGTTAAGCCTAAATTAAACAAATTTATATATAAAAAAACCATTATCACTGAATAAAAATCATCCAAAATCGTACTGTAAATCAATAAAAAACAAAAAATAAAAATAAACATTAAAATCGTGATGTATTAAGCATTATGTACTATTATTTAATGATAATCTATTTAAAATCTCTTAAAAAACAATTAATGAAGCAATATGTACTACTTTTAAATGCTTTTAACCCTAATTAATAAATTTCATCCTTATCCCCCAAAATCCTTATCTCTAATCCCCAAATCCTAAAATTATGAAATTTGAATTCTGATAAACATAATCAAAACAGGATAAACATCTCAATTTAAATATAAAAAATTTAAAATATATAAGATAATTAATGAATTTTAACAAACTACTTAATTTTTTTTATATAAAAAACATTATATTGTTAAGCCTAAATTAAACAAATTTATATATAAAAAAACCATTATCACTCAATAAAAATCATCCAAAATCGTACTGTAAATCAATAAAAAACAAAAAATAAAAATAAACATTAAAATCGTGATGTATCTCGCTGCATTGCGCGAGTACGCTTCTAGTTATATTATAAAGCACGGATAAAAAACTTTTAATTACAAATTATTAGGCACAATGTACCATCATTATATGCAAGATTTTAAAAATATCTTAATTTACAAGTATCAAAGCACAAGATACATATTACTACTGCAGACTTCTAACACCCACCAATTTGGTATGTGCATGGCCTTCTTTTTATGCAGACATTTACATGTATCACTATTAATTAATATATTATATTATTATAATTTTGTTTTAATTATATTATTAAATATGTAATTGGTTATTTTTCTAGATGTCATTAAAATATATAAGATAATCATTGAATTCTAACAAAATACTTAATTTTTTTATATAAAAAAATATTATATTATTAAGCCTAAATTAAGCAAATTTATAAAAAAAAACATTATCACTTTCTCAAAACCATCCAAAATCGTACTGTAAATCGACAAAAAAATAAAATGAAACATTAAAATCGTGATGTATCTCGCTGCATTGCACGAGTACGCTTCTAATATTTTAAAAAACATACCTCAATGCCAATATTTAGCCTATTTAAGTAGACAAATTTTAAACCATAGACCATTAAACTTTTCTTTGAAATGTACATTTTCCAAAACTATAATTAAATAAAAGTATAACTTTTTAAAACGATTTGGTTTTTTTAAAAAACTTTTTAATTGATATTTATTAAAAAGAAAATAAGTTATATTTTTTTAACAACTTAAAATAGAAATTTGTTGTACTTCTTAGAGACCGAGAGAACTAGTGTTATACCCGTCGTTGGTCGGGTACATTACATAAACTGTAATTCAAGCTTCAAAACATTCTTCAACTTCCTTTTGACAACCTCAACGCCAACAACCCGACACCGTCATCGTCCTTGTTTCTCTCCACTTGCTCTACTTTCAGTTTACGTTTAGTCTGATCCGTGATGCAATTTGTTTTTTCTTCTTTATGAACAAATATACATTCAACAAAAATAAGCTTTGACATTTTCCAACAAAAATGAAAACATAAAATAGAAAATAGAAAATAGAAAACATAAGTAAACATGAAGAAGATCACAAAAAGAAAACAAATTATATTTACCAAACCAAAGGATAAAAGAAAATCAAAATAGAATCCAACATTCATGCGTCTTGCAGTGTAATACTGACAATATATAAAAAATCATAAAACCACATTAAGCATCTCTCATAAATCTAAGATCATTAGATTTTACTTGTAGATGTATATCACATATTCACATTATAGTCAACTTTGCTTTAGTGAGAGTTCCACCCACATCTCTTGCATGCTCAAACTGAAGCAAACACCTACAAAAGACATAGCTATAACATATACCTTAAATGACCATCTTTGCCCTATATGTTGATCAAGTCATTAGAAGTTAAAAACTCAAGCGTCGGAACAAATGTTTTAACGATCACTGTTGTAATATATCACGAACGCATTATGCACAAGACTCATCCCTTAAATGGTTTTTTTGTGATGTTAGATATTTCCAGGAAACATTCGTTTTCTGGTTTGATTACCTCAAAAAAGTTAGGGTCCATTTACCAAATGCTTATCGGGTAAGTATTTACGGGAAAAAATCATTACCTTCATTTACCTTATTGGTTAACATTATCGGTCATCAAAATAGATTGTTGGTAAGCGTCTATTACCCGTGCATCTCAAATGCTCACAATATCGATATCAACATTTGATCACGCTAGTAGGTAAGCTCACCCTCCTCTTCTTTAGGCTCGCAACAAAAACCTTCATAAAAACAACATTAGGTATTTAGGTTGAGCATTATTCGAAAACAAAAGGGTGCTCTGACCAGCACTATGGGATCGTTTACCAAACGCTTACCGGTAAGTACTTACCAGTAAGGACAATAACCTCACTTACCTTATCGTATAACATTCTCGGCCATTAAAATTGGTTTTGTTAAATGACCTCTAATCATCAACATACCATTTAGACTTGATACCATCCAATTATAGTTGAAAGATAATAAACCTATGATCTAAGATAGTTGGCAGAGTTAGTAAGTGGTTGTCAAAGAAAAAACTTAGGGGTTGTTTAGCTTACCCGGGTAAGCGCTTACGCGGGTAAGCGCTTACGGGTAAAATTTAAAACTATCACTTATGGGTAAATTAAAGAATTATATTTATAGGTGTTAACAGTGCATAGTAATAAGTTAACAAAATCTAATGGCTGTTACCCACAGTGGCAATCTCTACCACAAAAACCAGAAGAACCTGTTGTTGAGCTGCAGGAGCAGATGAATATTCCATCATCCTCCACTCGAACTCGTCTCTTAACCTTCTTTGTTAAAAATATATCTTGTATATATGTTAATTTTAATCTGGCAAAAGTATGCACATAAAGTATATAAACACACATAGACACTCATGAAGATAGTCACACAACAATTAACAGCTTGTCAAAGTGAAACGTGAAGAAAGGAAAAAAAATTGACAAGCGATATGTGCATAGTTATAGACTTTGAAATAACACTAATAATGATCTCAAACGCTTAAAAGTGGATATTGTGCTTGATGATGGTATAGTGAGGTTTCCATTTATTCAACCAATCAGGCAGTTCAAAGTCAACCGATTCTCCAATGTCCTTCACCAATCTGTCAAACATTTTCGATATCAACGTGTTCAGTCTTCTGGATTAACCAATCAACAAAAATAAACTGTCAAAACATTATAATATGTGCAATTGGCAGGGGTTGAGAGTTGCCAATGACTACTTTAGTTGAAAAAAAATATAAATTAAGTTAAAACATATTCACAAACAAATCAGATTATACTAAAAACGGTCAACATTTCAACCTTCTTCACGGCAGGCATGGCTTTGACCAGCAACACCACTCCGAAATTTTCCTAGATCAAAGAAACAATTTATTGGAATTTAGAAGGCGGATGAGGAGGAACTTTCTTTTATGTGATGCGTGAGAATGTTGATACTCACCGGAAGCAAATATTAACGCAAATGCCGATTTGAAACACTTCAATTTTATCCTCTTATGATACGCAGGAGGTCTGCACTCAAAAGTCATCCATGACCAATACAAATAGAGCCTTGAAACTTAAAAATCATTTTTAACATTTCTAATCACATCGTGATCTCTTTATATGGACTTAAAAATTAAACATAGCCATAAGATACAACATCAAAACACAAAGTAAAACGATAAGCAACAATGCATTCTTTGATGTGCTACATCAAACCTGCTCTTCTTCGCTTTTTCTAACTCTACCTTCTCAAGCCTCGACCTTTCAATATCCTTCTTCTCTCCCTGAAACTTGCAATGTTATATATCAGTAGCAGTTGGAATCCATTCCAAATCGGTCCATTCACACTTCACACAGATCCCATCGCTCATCGATTTAAACATACGCTTACTCGTGTTGTTTATCTATCCAAACTCGATCCTACGCTCACCCCCCTGATTTTTCCCATTTCACTTACAAGAAATATCTCGACTTTAAGATGGATTTGTTCTGATTACAAGTGTTTCTCCAATCAGTTTCGTTCCAAGCAAAAGACACACGCTTCTGGCTAGAAAGGACCTGCAGATGCAGATGAAGGGAAACATGCCATGAGTTAATGGCCTCATGTATATTATACTTAAATAAAAGGTGGTACATGGAGTCAGAAGTGAAATGATGCAGTGTATTAACCTTCAATATTAGGCTTTTCAAACTAGACTGATAAGTTTTCCATATCTTACGCACCACCAAGCATATCCTAACAGCTTATGGATCACTTCCCTCAGATTCTTCTTCAGTACTACACTTGATGACTTCTAATCTTTTAAAGTTTATGAGATGGAGGATTAATGAGAAGGTCTTGGATTACCGGCTTTTGCCAACTCTAGTGCCATGAGATCTTCCCATGGCACATCCCACATGATTTTACATGGTTTTCTATCCATCTTCGCGGGGGCCAGACACTGTACATGCAAAATACACACCTCGTAAATATTATTGCATTTAAAAGTGACAAGATGAACAACTAAAATTAGAAAAACTACAAAAGTAAGTGGGTTGGGAGAAAGAAAGAGTTGAAACCAAGGATTCATTGTATACCTAACCAACATGACTCGCTTGCTAGTTACCAAAACGATTATGTGGTATGGAACAATGAAATGGTCTATAAAAGATTCATCCTTGACGAGGCTGCTTTAATGTGTCATACAGGATGAAATTGCCACATAATGAAATCACAAGTCATTATGCAACGTGTAAAATCGAAAAACTTAACATCTTAGAACTCATCGTTGTATAGGTTTCATATCATTTCAATACTTAAGTGATGAAGCAAAGTAATCAAAGAGGTGATAATCTATAAACTAAAGAAACAAATATTCAAAGATATATTGAATCGAACTCGTAAGAATCAAGGAAAGAACACAAGATTAGTTCATCATTGTATCCGAAAGTGAAAAGAACTAAGAAATGGAAACAATGCAAACAACATTTACCCTGCATCGGTCGACTTTCCAAACACTAACAGTTGCCACTAGCATATGTACTTCTGATGCTCAAAATGTTGCCAGGTAAATAACTTGAAGAATAAATATAGTAAATCACATATGATTATGAAGAGTAACCAACAAACTTTGATAGCATCAGTTAAGCATAAAAGTTAAATCCCATTTCAATTGTGAAATTCATCACAATGGATCACAATAATCATAAAATGTCCTACATAAAAAAAATGACTAATGAGCTTATGATACTACAAAAGTTAAAAGTTATTAGTAGTAAACTGATCTTGAAAATTTAGGTAATAGATATTCTTATATTTTACATCTACTATGTTCATCATTTCAAGACTCGAATCTCAAATATAAAGAACCACACTTCCAATTATTTAACATTTTCACATGTGGGTATGAATTGTATCCGGTGAAGCTTTTTCCCACATAAATTCCTCAAGCACCAATTTAATTTCATAAGGAAAAAAAACTAAGCTTTGTGCTACATGCCTACATTCAACACAACAGATCTGAAATAATAAATAGATATCTAGTAATCAATGCTTGATTGCAAGTTTGCTTAGGCACTTACATCACAAATCGGATTATCCTTGAAAACGCAATCCAACTTCTCGAACACTTTTCTCCTTGTCTCTCTCGATCATTTCTCCTGAAACTTGTTACTTTGTTTTTCTCTTGTTTCAACTGTGACCACAATATAGTGTGGGAAGAACACAATCATACTATTGATTGTCCAAAGTTTGAATTAGTACCCGTTTTTCTTTTTGTAACTGAGCTATTACCATAACTAAGTCAAGAAATTGAGCCAATTAGATGTAATTCAAGTTCCATTATTCAAAACATTGACACAAAACATAATTCAAAATAATAGAAACACTGTGATTTCACTATCTTTAAATCAAAATAACGGAAACACTGTGATTTCACCATCACTTCCAAATGTTGCAAAGAAACATAAATAAAACACCATGACTTCCAAATGATAACCAGTAGAGAAGATAAACAAATTAAAACCCTGAACATACTACAGACTTAATTGCCAATTTCCAATTTTGGTAAAACAGATAAATGTATTGATATAAATAGCTAAAATAAACTTGAAATTAGGGTTTAGACGCTCACCAGATGTCGGATATGAAAATATCGGATGTGAAATGTTATGTTGCAGATGGTCAATTGCCAATTTATAGATGCAATATGGAGGAGTTGAAAGTCCATTGAAGGCGAGAGTGCAGTCGTGCGGAATTCCGATTGAAGGGGAGGAGCGGCCGAGTGGGGCTGGAACTCCATAGAAACAGGTGTGAGGGGAGAGCTGTGGAGGTTGAAGGCGAAGACGTGGAGTCGTGGAGAGGAATCAGGCGTGAGGGGAGAGAGGGAAACAAATGGGGAAGTGGGCTGATTTGGGGGTGGGGGATTAAACTCGTACGCTGGAGATAGAAGACCTGCCGTGAAATAAGGAATTTGAAGGGTCCAGCTTAAAACTTGGTTGAATTTAAACGGTGTAGATTGAAAGGAAGGGTGGTTGACTCATCTCCATCCATATATATATATAATAAGGCGATTAGGCAAATTCTTAAATAATTTTCCAATAATAAGTACTCATGCTTCCTTCATTTTATAAAGAAAACGTCTAGAAAGAAAACCTCAAGGTACCCTGTAACTTTAATTGTAAAGGACATAGTTTTTAGTATATTTTATAAACGGGATAACAATAGCTTCTGATATATTTTATAAAAAAGTTGGATCCAACTTTTATGTGAATCTATTTATGTTTGGAATGGCAAATGAAATTGGTATGTTCTTTTATTTCATATGTTCATTGTATTACTATTGATATTTTGATACATCAAGAAAGAAACTTGCATTTATTATATCTGAAACAATACATACATATTGGTTTTCAGATTTATTTACGTTTTTATGACTTTCATTTGTTTTTTTTTCATATATATATATATATATACACACACACAAAGAGAGAGAGAGAGAGAGAGAGAGAGAATTGGTTTCTGGTAAAAATAGTAGTTATCAATGGTAAGAAGGGATCTCTACCTTTGAATGAGCCTAATTGAAAATCAATTAAAAATTCTCTTCTTAGTGAATTCATGAGTTATTTTAGGACTTAATCTGAACAATTAGATCAACACTAATTAAAAGTGATCAAAAATATAAATTCTTTCTGACACTTCTCACCTTAACTACGATCTTTTGTTTATATATATATATATATATATATATATATATATATATATATAGGTTCATACGAGAATGGTAACGGTTTAAAAGAATAAAGGGACAATTCTGGACCAATCATAATTATTAAACAAATAATTAATTTTTTAAATAAAGAAATTTATAAAAGGGTATTTTGGTCTTTTTTTACTCCTGATTATTTTAGGATAATCTTCAACTACTAAATATATTTTATTTCCTAGTTATTAGCTCTCTCTCTCTCTCTCTCTCTCTCTCGATTTAAACCTAAATCATATAACGTATTCTGATGAATCCTTGTTATCCGGTGAAATATTCTTGTAAATGCGACCTCCGGCAGCCACCTCCACCACCATCGATTTTCTGCTCAAGATGTTCTTCATCGATTTGCTTATGCTCAAGACGTTCTTCATCGATCTGCTTCTGCTCAAGATGTTCTCCATCGATCTGCTTCATCGATTTGCTTCATCGATTTTCTATGCGACCTCCGGCAGCCACCTCCACCGCCATCGATTTTCTGCTCAAGATGTTCTTCATCGATTTGCTTATGCTTCATCGATTTGCTTCTGCTCAAGACGTTCTTCATCGATCTGCTTCTGCTCAAGATGTTCTTCATCGATCTGCTTCATCGATTTACTTCATCAATTTTCTATCATCGGCGCTTCTGCTTAAGATCTGTTTCATCGATTTACTTCATTGATGTTCTTCATCGATCTTCTTCAACGATGCTTTTGCTCATGATATGTCCCCTGCTTCTAAGTCGATCTGTTGTTGATGTTTGTGTTTGTTGAATTCTAAAAACCTTCTTTGTTTTGGATGATGAATTGAAAAACAGAAAAAGTCAAAAGAAAGAAAGAAAGTCAGAAAAAGTCAAAAGAAAGAAAGGATGCGTTCTAGGGTTTGTATTTTAGAACAAAATCACATATGATTTTGGTGTTAAGTATTATAGCCAAGTTATTTAGTACAAAATCATATATGATTTTTGGTGTTAAGTATGAATTTGGTGTTAAGTATTTAGAACAAAATCACATGTGATTTTGGTGTCAAGTATTAGAGCCAAGTTATTTAGTACAAAATCATATATGATTTTGGTGTTAAGTATGAATTTGGTGTTACATATTTAGAACAAAATCACATGTGATTTTGGTGTCAAGTATTATAGCCAAGTTATTTAGTACAAAATCATATATGATTTTGGTGTTAAGTATGAATTTGGTGTTAAGTATTTAGAACAAAATCATATGTGATTTAGAGTTGCAAACTAATAACATCATTTACTATAAGGTATAATCACATGTGATGCATACAACACTTAAACAATCTGTCAAATTTCTTTACAATATAATCATAAATGATTTTGGATTGCATATTGTACACCATATAATCATCTGTGATTTGGGATACATATTCAGGATTTGCCTGAAAAAACAAATAGAACAGGTAAACTACCAAAATGGATTAACCGGATTTGCTTTAATAAAGGAAAAGAATAAATACGTTTTTGATTTGAATTAAATATTATAATCCATGTTTTTTGGAAGTTAATACTATCCTGAATTATCCATAGCATAATATGACTTTATTGCCCTTTTACTCTTAATTTTAGAAACTATTATTTTTGGAATTAATTTAAAAAAATGATTGGCTGAGAATCGTCCATTTATTCCTTTAAATATATTATGTTCTCGTTTGAACCCACCCCTATATATATAAATAGGGAAAAGTCTAAAAAAAACCAATGGACTTTAGTGTTTGGAGTGATTAAGTCCTTGGACAATTTTTTGGAACAAATAAGTCCTTGGACATGTCAAAACATGTTAACTAAATCCTTGAACTTTTGATAACCTATTGAACTTGCAACCCATATAACAGGTAAAACTACAAATTAAAAACAAAGTCACCTACTTTATCCACCTACAAATTAAAAATAGAAAAATTAACTAAAATAGTCAATCTTATCAACCAAATTCATTTTTTTTACCATTCTTCAAAGTTTTTTTTTTCTTAAAATTGCCAATATTTGTACATAATGTTTTTTTTCCTACGTAAGGATTGCTTTTTTCCAAAAAAATAAAAATAACAAACATCCTCACGTAGAAAATTTTATGTGTAAATATCACTTTCTGCTTATAGTTTTAGAAAAAAATTTACACTTTGCATTCTTATAAAGTTATAATTAGTTATTTAATTTATTTTATATCAATTACTTTTTCAATTACATTTTTATTTTATTAACATACATAATCGAATATTAACTAAAATATATCAAAAAAATTAGTTTTTTTTTACAAATTACACCATTATAGTCGTTTCGTCAATACGTTCAAAATGAACTCAACATTGTTTTTGAACTTTATCTTGTATTATTCAATATCATAAATACGTATGAATTATTTTTAATATTTACCCTTTATAATTACAGATTAATCTTATATTATTAAATAAATAACCTTAAAGGATAGAAAGTGTAAATATTAAATATTTAAATATAATTAGTACGTATTTATGATATTTAATAATATGAGATTAAATCCAAAAAAAATTAATATTAGTCTCATTTTAAACGTATTGACAAAACAATTATAATGGTGTAATTTGTAAAAAAATGTACTTTTTATGTATTTTAGTTAATATACGATTATATGTGTTAATATAATAAAAAGTTAAAATGAAAATAAAAAAGTAGAAAATATAAAGTAAATTAAATAACAAATTATAAAGATGTTTTTTAATTTTTTTTTTTGCCAAAAACATTTTTTAAGGCAAAAAAATAATATACTACGACTATTTAAGAAAATAATTTGAAAAGTGCTTAAAATTTTAATTTTGTTGATGAGATCGACTATTTTAGTTAATTTTCTTATTTTTCTTATTTGCAGGGTGATAAAGTAGGTGACATCTTTTTTGTTTTTTCTTCCAATTTGTAGTTTTACCTGTTATGTAGGTTACAAGTTACATTTTTAAATAATAAGAATGTATTTAACAGGTTTCTAAAAGTTCAAGGATTTATTTAGTGTGTTTTAAAATGTCTAAGGACTTATTTGTTCTAAAAAATTGTCTAAGAAATTAATCATTCCAAATACTAAAGTCCATTGGATTTTTTTGGACTTTTCCCATATAAATAAGTAAAGAGTATGGGATTCTCTCACCAAAGAACAGTTATTGGCATAAAAAGATTCTTCCTCATGATACAAGTAAGATGGTTCCTTGCATCAATGACCTTTTTCATGGGAGGATATACCATGGAAAAGGATGTTTTAGAGCTTGAGTACACAACACACTCTTAATTACTTATTCAATAACTTATTGTATTTAACACAAATGATTAAGCTATAACTTAAAAAGATGAACATTATTCTTAGACATTTGTAAAAATATAATATAAATAGGATATGCAAGCATTATTCAGATAAAAAAAACAAGTAAACCGCCATTAGTTCTCACAAAAATAATTATATGTGAGTTGGGTACTTGGTGTTTCTACCTTAACACATACCCTCGAAATATTTTTTTGCACTTCTAGCTTGTAAAATGTTTTTGGTTAACAAATAATTTAGAGAAAGATGATATGAAATTCCCATGTCAATATTATACCGTATGTCGTTAACGACAGATTACAAACTATCAGCATAAAACAAATATGACACAAAGTAAATGATATAGTTATACTAGCTTCATAAAGTTGTTGATTTTGTTTCAAACACGTCGTCATTGCGCCAACACAAGTCTAATGGTGTGTCCTCAACAACAAGACCAGAAAACATAAGTGTCGTCTTGAGTTTAGTTAGGAGGTGTTTGTTTGTTTTTAAACCTCTTAATGTCTCTTAAGTCTGAATCGGTCAGGCCATTTTACATTCAGACTGGTTTTTTTTCCAGTTTTCAGAACCTCTTAACTCTTAAATACATCTGAAATAAGAAGTGATGACCTAACTTCTTAAAACCTCTTATCGCCGCCTCAGTTCATATGCTCTCTTTTATCTCGAGACGTCTCCATACGTTACAAAAACAAACAGTATTATTGATTCAGATTTCAAACTTCAACATCACATCTTATTAATTAGAAGTGAAATAAGATTTCAGGCCTCATAAAAAACAAACGCCGCCTTAGTCTTCCGAACTCTTAGTTGATGTTTGCTTCAACTAAATGTAACAGAATTGGAATGACATATTACATTAACTAGATTCCATCATCTTGTTTGGTTTGCAAAAGGAGGAGAACAAAATTCCACCAAAATTAGTAAATTCCATCGAGTGAGGTAATCCATTATTCCTTGACATGTTTCATAAAGTTTAATTCCATTCCCACATGATTTTGTTAAAATACAAAATTCACGAATTATCATTATCATTATTATTATTATTCACATATATATATATATATATATATGGGCTTAATCATATGAGATCTTAGTATTTTGTGGTAACCGTGAGATCCAATCACAACCAACCATTTTATTTTATTTATTGTTTTTTATATATTAATTGTTGAGGGTATATTGATAATTTGATTAATTTTTGTTCAATAAATAATTATTTTATTTTACAGATTTATATCAATCAAAGTCAATTAAGATTACGTTTCCTAATAATACTCAACTAATTGATTTATCAAAATCAAATCTATTCAACATTCACGTTTCCAATTTTTTTTGCAGGTCTGAAGAACTGCTCAACAAAGAAGAAGTTGTTGGAGGAAGAAGTACAGTGTTCAAAAAAGGTCGTTACTTGTGTTTGTCGAAGTTGGTTCCCCTTAGTTGGTTTGTGGTTCAATGTGATCATCTTATTAATCCCATTTTGACATCCATGGTGGTTCACTGTGATGATCTCCTGCATCCCATTTCGATTCATATTGTGATGTCTTTATTCAATAAACAGGTATAGAAACCACAAAATAGTCGGTTCTCACAATTACCATTGATTATGATTTTGTATGGTAATCACAATGTAACACAGTTGGTATCATAGTGGTACCATAGTTGGTATTACCGTCGTATCATAATGGGTATCACATTTGTATGTTAATCACAGTGTAACACAATGTTCTTTGAGTGCATCACAATAGTAATCACAGTGTAACACGATGTTAATCACAGTGTAACACAATGTTCTTTGAGTGCATCACAATGGTACATTGGGTAAATTTGTAGTGAATGAGAGCACTGATCACAGCGTATCACCACCTTTTGAATTAGCAACAATTTTCCCATCATTGTATCATCAAGGAGATCAGATTTTTGCAAGATGATCATAGTGTATCATATCCTATTTGTTGTAACAAAACCCGTTTCCTTTTAAAATTGTAAGACCACAGTGTAACACGGTTTATTATATCACTGAGAAAATATGTATACTGTTTCAATATTTTGAGATTATCGCAACTGATTCCATGCCAAAATTATCGGACCCGCCTAAACTAGATCACACTTTAGGAGTAGAAATGGAGAAGATTCATATCAAAAATTTCAGTGCATATTAACCTGCAACCAATCGATTAAGTTATCGAAATGGAATCGGTGGTAGAAAACGTAAACGGAGAATCCACTAATGGAGGAAATTTGGGCAGAGATGGATTCAATGATGATGAAGACGTTGATTGTGATTTAGAGGGTAACGATTTACAATCAGGTAATCATTCTAAACCATTATTTAAATGGCAATTAACGATTTACAAACATTTAGTATGATGATTTAATTCTAATTCAATCATCTTGACCTAATTTTTGAGTTCTATAATTGTCATAGTCGAAATTAATGGTTGCAGGTCGTATATGCACAAATGCATAGACGAGTGAAACTAAGAATGTTTGTTCTTATGAGTTTGCTTTTGTTATTGAACTATCAAAGATAATAGTCTATTGTTAGTATGTAGTATATCATGAGTTTGAGTGACGAAGTGATTGACATGGATCATATTAGGAGTAATTTAAGATTCTGCATGTATCCATTTGTGAATGCAAGTATAAAACAGTTGAAAAACATGCACAAGTGCATGTTATGAACTAATAACCTGTTACAGGTGCATGTTATGCACAAATGCATGTTATAAATAGATGATCATGTGATGCATAAGTGCATGTCACACACAAGTGCATGTTATGAACAAGCGAATGTAATGCACAAGTGCATAACTAAAATGAATGGATTTGTGGAAAACATGCACAAGTTCATGTTATGAACTAATAACATGTTATTGGTGCATGTTATGCACAAATGCATGTTATAAATAGATTATCCTGTGATGCACAAGTGCATGTCACACACAAGTGCATGTTGTGATTTGTGAACAAGCGAATGTAATGCACAAGTGCATAAATGAAATGAGTGGATTTGTGGAAAACATGCACAAGTGCATGTTATGAACTAATAACCTGTTACAGGTTCATCTTATGCATAAATGCATGTTATAAATAGATTATCATGTGATGCACAAGTGCATGTTGTGAACAAGCGAATGTAATGCACAAGTGCATAACTGAATGTAATGCATAAGTGACGTGGGAGACCTGATTCCATTGAATGTGGTAGGAATACAAAAGTATGACACATATCTATTTTATAAGCATGTTTCAAGGATGGACAACCATTGACATCAACCCTATCCACGTCTTTAGTCATGGTAGGCATCAACCTTATCCAGGTCTTTAGTCATTTGAACATCAACTCTATCAAAGTCTTTAGTTTGGTGCAAATGTGGGTTCAACTCTATCCAAGTCTTTAGCCCAAAGAATCACCAAGTTCAACCCTATCCAGGTCTTTACCTTGGGATCTCACCATCCTTAACATGCTCGTTTATTTAGAAATTACATCGTATCACCAATGTCTATTTCCAAATCACAACTCGGGGATCTTATCCCACAGTTACACGATAAAGCCGACTTCTATACCTATGGATCCAATGCATTACAGTCTAAAACATTACATGACTCCAATGAATGACAACACACTCAAAACATGTAATTTTCTTCAAAACGCAATTAAAAAAGCTCCTAATTGAGCCAATAAAACTGGGCAATTCCCCCAAGACTCCTTTGAGTGACAAGTGAGCCAAAGCTCTACAAATCCAACTGGCCATTGGTTAAAAGTCATAAAATGCAATAAACACAATTGACCCACGTTTATGCAAACACATGCTCCAAAATGCATGAATAAACTCTAAAACGAATATAGATTTAGACAAATCATTTTCCAAATGAGTTTATACCAATTATCTTTTCAAACCGTCCCATAGCACAAAATTAAGCATTTCCCTAAAACACACACTGAAAGTGCATTTATACTCAAAAGATCTCATTCCATAAAATGAATCATTAAAATACCAATACTCAAGATTTATTTATCAAAATGCTCAAAATCCCAAATGTGGGTGTTTTACAAAGTTTATAAAGTTAAACACTTCAAATAATCAAAACTCATTAAATAACTCAACAGTTGATAATTTCATGTAAAACATATAAACATATAAAAATTGACATTTTGGCATACACTGTTTTCACAAATCAACTTGAACTCAACTTGCTAGATTTAGGTTAAATCTAGATTTTCCCTAACTTGAGCTTCTTTGAAGAAATTTGAATACTCAAGCCAAAACTTCCAAAAACCTAAATCCACAAGTTTCCAAACATAAATACACATATTCAAGTGCTTATAATCATTCCTCAAGCATCTTACATCAAAATCTCCATTTTGGCCAAAAACCCTAATTTGACCTAACTTCCCCAAAATCATCCAAACCAAAATTTGAGAAATACAACCACTAGGAAGTCATCAATGGAGAATTTATAACTTATAGTAAAGTTAGAAACTAGGAGGATGAACTCACCACTTAGGTTTTGGTAAAAGCCTAGAAAACTCCAAAATTCTTGAAGATGGAGGTAATGATGATGAGCTCTTGATCTTTGCTTCCAATACACCACCAAATACTCTTATATATTCCCAAAACTAACAATCTACCCTTTAAAATATCTCAAAAACGAAACCATAGCAACTTGAATCGCCAAAAACGGAGTAGAAATGAGAGAGTTATGAGGAAATGAAGAATGGGGCTGAAAATCCGACTTTTAACAAGTCTGGTACACCTGTGCTACATTGCCATGCGAATTTGCCATGTCATTGTCGCATGGCATAGTCACACAAGGTGTCAAGAAGGCTCTCCCTTGGCTGCTACTTTTCCAGTGCGACTATGACACTATCATAGTCGTCGGGCATTGTAGTCGGACATGTACCAAGCCCCGAAACTCGAATTTTTCTATGGCAACACTCCTGAAACTCTTAGGGACTTTAAGTAATGTTTTCCCAATATAAATCCCACCAGTTACAAGTTTCAAAAACGCTCGGGTAATATTTACTTACCGAAATTACGGGTGTTACAATTTGTGAGTGTGCATTCTGCACCTTCTAACTCACGTATAGTGTTCCGTCACTGGCCTTGAATAGATCATTTTATAATTGTTGAAGATACTGATAAAAGCGTCCTCTGACATGTATTTCGATTCAAGAGAATCCCAAAGTTCTTTTGTTGATTCAACATTTTGGTAGACATCAAAAAGTGTATCAAGCATATCGTTCAAAATATGAAATTGGCAGATGTAGGCATCGTTCTCCCATTTGCTCCTTCGTCGCGTCATCTCCAAGATTTCATCTTCCACGAATTTTGGCATTGGTTTGCTCAAAACATAGACCACTTTCAAAGTCCTGAGTAAGAAATGTATTTTTTGTCATCTGCAAAAATCATTCCCCTGGAATTTCTCCAGCTTTCTAGATTTGGATGTCATCTCATGGACAGGCTCTCCTCCCAATGCCATGGTAACCATACAAAAGATATAGTATTGAATGTTCGGGAATCTGGATTTATGGTTAATATGGACTTGGATAAATTCATGGATCAAGTTTTAAAAATCACTTTCTAAGTACTATATTTCTCCCTTATAAATGCCTTAGGTTAAACCAAATTGGTAATGGGATAATCCATAAATTACATACACGAATTAGGACACAAATTCATGTATCTATCTTCACCAGATGAACGATTATGTATTTATAAGAAAGATCGACGGTAGGTATGGCAATGAGACGGGAAAGCAATTCCCGGTCCTGGCCTCGGTTCCACTATCTTATTCGGGTCCTAGGCGGGTATAAGGAATCGAATCCCCTCCCCGGTTTTTGTTAGGCCTATCCCCGGTCCACCCTTGGTTTATCCTCTGTCAATCATTGGTTCAACAATAAGTAGTTCAAAATTGGTTGAAAAATATAATATATTATGTAACACATATTTAAAAATATATATATAATTTTAATTAATATATAAACATATGGGGACAGGACGGGTTGGGGAATACATTACACGACCTCAATTTTCAACATGTCGGGGATCCTCGGCCCTGACCCTGGTTTTCAACATGTCAGGGATCCCCGGCCTGGACCCAGTACACGTTTTTTCGGGGAGTCCCAGGACCCGAACAGGTCAGGTGGACTGGGTTCCCCAACGGGGTGGGGCAAATCACCATGCCTAATCAACGGTTACGAACAATTTGATCGTTAATATGTAATTGTTATGCAGTTACAACCATTAACGGATAATATTTAACGATGGTTACAACTGACTTCAAAAGCTTTGAGTCAGAAGCACCGAGCCCAAAAGTGAAATTTACAATCAGAGGCTCTGATCAAGAATCTTAGTACACTACGGTGCCATTTTTTTAAAAGGTCTGAAGTCTGAATTCTTATTTTACTTCTGATTAATAAGAGGTGGTGTTGAAGTCTGAAATCTGAATCAACAAGACTATGGTGTCGTTTGTTTTTTAAGAGGTCTAAAGTTTGAACTCTTATTTTAGTTATGGTTAATAAGAGGTGGTGTTTAAAAAGGTCTGAACGATTCAGACTTAAGAATCATTAATAGGTTTTTTTTTAAAACAAACAACCCCTATATGTTTCTGTAACATCTGGAGATGTCTTGAGAGAAAGAAGAGTATGAATTGAGGTGGCGATAAGATGTTTTGAGTCACCACTTCTTATTTCATATGTATTTAAGAGTTAAGAGGTTCTGAAAACAGGAAAAAAACAAACAGTCTAAATGTAAAAAGGTCTTAACGATTCAGACTTAAGAGTCATTAAGAGTTTTTTTTTAAATCAAACCACCCCTACATGTTTAGAAGCTCTAAACGGTAAATCTAGAGGCTCTGTTCATCGCGACTTGGGCTGTGAAAGCTCAACATCTTATCAGAAGAATCAGAGCTTCTGAATTCAAAGACTCTTAATTATACTTAGGCGAATTTTTACCAGCCTTAGGAACAAATTCATGAAGGTTTTCAACCCTTTGAAATTCACAGATCATCCCGAAACTTGAAATTCCTGAGTAAACCTCTTCTTAAAATCCGTAGAGGTTTCGGGACGCAACCCTCTTGACCCTCGATTTATAGCGAGCTAAAGGTGTTAGGGGCAACATTTGTAAGTTTGCACTCTGCACCTCCAAACTCATGTTGTTTGTCTTATCAATCGATCTCACGTAAATCACAAATACACCAAATGATTGATGACACTAAAATCACCAACAAAGTCCTATAAAATAGTGTAATGAAACACATAATGTTTTTTGACTTCATATAAATCCAATTTCATTATAATGCATTTCTTATAATTATTCTTTCATTATCAATCTCTCAAGTGAATTTATCACCAAAATATACAATTATACCGTCAATTTCAATTACGTTATGCAACAAAAAAACATATAAATTATAATCATTAAAACGTATGGTTACAATTAACACAAGGTAACATAATTTTGGTAATGAAAATATCTAAAACAATATTACTTTAAATATTACGTAATCCACTTATTATAAAAATAAAAATTAAAAATCTTATTTAAAATAAATTGAGTGGAAAATATCTTGTATTGGTGAGGTGGTGCTTTAGTTTGATGATAGATAAAGATCTTGGGAAATTATATAAATAAAATATTATAAAATAAAAAAAGGCCCCATGAATATGAAATAAAATTTTAAAAATTCAAAACATACAAGACAAATGGCAAAGGCATGGCCGCTATACTTGCAAATTGCAAGTAATTCTATTTTCCTGTTCATATACAGATTGTGACATAATTCCTTTTATTTATTTATTTATTATTTTAAAATTATTTTAAATAAATATTGCTTTAAATAATACTTGTATAATGTATATAAATGTGATCGACGTTTTGGTCGACTAAACATTCAACTATTATTTTGTTATAGTAAGGGTTTGTTTATCAACAATTTAATAAGTTTAATGTAGCTCATAACTTATTCAATCAGTTATACATGACTATTTGCAGTGATTTGATGATATAGAAATTGAGGGGTTATTTTACTAGATGGTTTGATGCATAATGGTTAAATAGTCATAATGATTAAGAGGCTCTGTATGATATAGTGCAGAATGAAATATGGTTGTTTGGTAACTATTCTGAATGACAACAAATTACCATTTTAATTCCTATGTATAATTTAGTTCTGAATGAAATATAGTTGTTTGATAAAATCTAAATAAAACAATTACTTTGCAAATAGAGTTTAAAACAATATACTCAATATTACTCTTTCAAAACAACATTTTATAGGCATAGCATTACTTGTTCAAGTTTTAGATGAAACAAAAACATAACAATCAAATTTAACATAACAGTTTTTGAACAATTCTTAATTTCATGTATTTAACAATAACTGATTCACAGTCTGATCACGTAAATTAACCATATACTCATTGGAAACCTTGTCTTCAAAACAGCGTAGGCACGCTCAATAACGTTTCTAAGTTGTACATGAGTATGATTGAACATTTCTTCCTTTGGCAAGGCATATTGTCGTCGAAAATCAGCTAGTCAATCCATTGTATTGCGGTATGGAGTCAGAAACAAAGTATGGCACATAGATGGTCAAATTAAATAAGAAACAAAGTATACACCAAAGATAGATAATGGTATACGAAGTGGTGGTATATTCTAAAGAAAGAGATACAAATGACTTTGATTTTGCTTTATATGTTTTCTAAGAACTTCTGAGTTGATAGATTGTTGATACTCTAATTTCAATTTGTATCCATTGGCTTTAGGATGATACACGTCCAAAGTTGATGACATCAACTAGTTCATATGAAGACCTCCTAAGAAAGGAGATAGAAAAATACGATCAAATATGTGAAGAAATATCTCAAAATCTGCAAACCACAACATAAATTATTGTTACATATCCAAGTCTCCTTTCTTATTTTTATTTCAATGTCTAGCACGGGTTTCTGATGCTATTCAATGGATTCCTCGGTTTATCCCATTTGTTTCTTTGTGCACTTTGTTGGTATTGTATTTTCTTATCTAAGTGTATGAGTGTGTTGTGATTTGGTAATGTAATATGCTCAAACATCATTAGGGGGTGAAATTACATATTAAATAATAAAAACAAAAAATCGAACCGAACAGAAACATAGCAAATATCGAACATATTTTGAACTAGAAAACACAATTGAAATTGAACAGGTTTCGAACAAGGAAACATGGTTGAAATTGACCAGATTTCGAACAAATTTTGTTAGTGCATTTATTGTATTCAAGATTTAATTATAAAAATCTTGTAAAGTCAATGTAATTAGAAAAGTCAAAGATAGTCAAAGAATGTTAAAAGTCAAAGTCTTGTTAGTGAAAGTCAAAGTAGCTTAGTTTGTTTAGTCTTTGTATTGGTCATTATGTTTGTAATTAGGAGGTATATGAATTAGCTTAGTGATTAAGCATTAGAGGTTAGAAGTTTTCATTGTCATATTTGTAGAGAGAGAAAGTGAGAGAGTTTAGAGAGAGAAAGCTCAATTCTTGTAATTCAATGAAAGATCAATGAAATTCAAGTTTGTTACTTAATAGATCTGGGAATTAACAGATTTTAATCAGAGAAATCGAACAGAAGAAATCACATAGAAATCGAACATGTGAGGGATTGGATTCATGAGAGTACTTGAAGAACGTGGAAGGCGGGTCTATTCCTAGAGATCCTGAAGGAGAGAGGCATGAGAAGAGAGGGTAATTTAGGAATTAGGGCGTTGGATGGCTTAGGGAGGTCCAAGATACAAAATCACTGAGGTTTTTAACACCATTAAGAGGCATAGTTCATTTTGCCAAACAAGATTTACCTCTTAGTGATTCAGATTATTGCCTCTTAATAGAACTATTAAGAGGCAAACAAACAGCCCCTGACTTATTCATTAAGTTTCTAAAAGGAAAGCTTTAAGCAGAAAGTCAAAAAAAATTCAAAACTTGTTCCTCCCAATTAAAAAACATACTTCTACCATATATGAAAAACCCTTTCAAACAAAAACCTTCCCAACCTATAAAGACAGATTAATCCACATAGACAGTTTTATCCATACAGAAGTTAATGGAAAACCAACCAAACATGCCCTAAATAAAAATTTTATAAGTGGGATTAAATCAATTGTATTATATTTGGTGAATTCTATCCATACCTCTCCTATAAGGGGTATGTGAGTGAGGTAGGAGGGGTATGTGAGTGAAGAGGGGGGTAAAAATAGCAACACGGATATTTTCACTTTTGCCAAATTAAATTATTGTGTTTTGACTTCTTTTTATAGTCAAATGATTTTGTACTTTAAGGAAAACATTTGAATATTATGTAAACACTAGAAGCGTACTCGCGCAATGCAGTGAGATACATCATGATTTTAATGTTTCATTTTATGTTTTGTTTTTTTGTCGATTTTGGATGGTTTTGAGAAAATGATAATGTTTTTTTTTATAAATTTGTTTAATTTAGGCTTAATAATATAATGTTTTTTATATAAAAAAATTAAGTATTTTGTTATAATTCAATGATTATTTTATATATTTTATATGACATCTAGAAAAAATAACCAATTACATATTTAATAATATAATTAAAGCAAAATTATAGTAATATAATATATTAATTAATAGTGATAATGGAAATGTCTGCATAAAATGAAGGCCCTGCACATACCAAATTGGTGGGTGTTAGAAGTCTGCAGTAGTAATATGTATCTTGTGCTTTGATACTTGTAAATTAAGAGATTTTTAAAATCTTGCATAAAATGATGGTACCTTGTGCCTAATAATTTGTATTTGAGAGTTTTTTATCCCTGCTTTATAATATAGTATAGATGTTTACTTTGATCTATAGTTATTATTTTTTGTTGTGTTCAATTAATCTGATTTATATTTTAGTGTCAAAATAATAAATTTAAGAAAATTGTTGCAACTTATAACAATAATGATTAATTCTTTAACATTAAAACTATGTCGGTTGAGAGCACATCATACATATTTAACCAAATATAGGCGCACGGGAAAAAAGTTAAAAAGAAAATTAAAGAAACAATTACGGGGCCAATCTTATAACTAGGTCCGCCCTTAACTGTTTCATGATGCCAAACACAATAATAAATATATGATGAAAAATAATAGAAAATGTATTTGGATTTTTTTATGGCTTTGACATGTGTATATAATAATGATGTGGATTTTTTAAATTATTAAGTTGGATAAATCTAAATTCGACTAGATTTTAATTAGAATAATATCGTGGTGTTTTTTTTAATATTGTTATGTTGTACAAAAAATCTTTTGTTGATTCGGTGTAGTTCGAAATAGATCAAACCAACTAAAAACGAAACCATATTAGTTTTACATGTTTTAGTTTTATAATATAGAATCAAACATACATATATATATATATATATATATATATATATATATATATATATATATATATATATAGGCCTGTAGATCCCAGTACAGTGCAATCAGCAGCAAGTTATATCAAATAAGAACAGAATATGAATCACATCAACTAGTCATATGATTGATATTGAATCAAAGGGTTAAGGTTTACAGAGAGAATTTCTGATTAGGATATGTAAACCTAATGACTAGTAAACTGAATAATGAATTCCTAAAAAACTAACAAATGAAATAGAAATAACTTTAAATACGTAGGCTCGCAGGCCTAATGGCCTTATGGGCTTATAGGCCCAACAAGCTTACAAGATAGAATAAATGACACTTTATACCATGTACTTCTATTTAACTATCAAAATAGCCCTAACAATCTCCCCCTTTAAATAGAAGTTGAAACTCACGCCAGTTATGAACATAAATCTTCCGAAAACCAAAACTGATCTCGAAATATCTGATTTGCGTTCTATACTCCAGTCGTTCTTCAATAACTTTCAGTGCTTTAAGAACAAGTGCTTTGTATGAAGAATCCAGTAACTGAACTCCTTTTTCATCTTGACTCAGTGCATGCTTCAACTTGTCTTTCAGAAGCATTAATGTACCATCACAGAATCTGGCAATCTGATCAAAACGGATAAAGCGTAGAACGCCTTTGTTGTTTACATATGACATACCAAACTCTGGAAATTTTATGACTGTGAATGCAGGTACATTTAGAGCATCAGACGGAACACTCAGATCAGGCTTGAGCAGATTAATCTTTGGTTGATGGCTTTCTAACCCAATCTGAAAATCTTCCACCGAAGCAAGTTTCATTGCACACTTCATGTATCTTTTTACGGTTTCTAGTGCATCAATGACTTCTCCGGGTCTGACGGTTCTGGTCTTTAAGTCACGTAGGATGAACAGCAGATCTTGTGGCTCCAAACATGGAAATTCAGCATCAGAAAAGCAGTATTGTTGACCATCTTCTCTTGTAACCATAAAGTCCGTATACCTAACCTTCATGAAGTAGGCAGGTATAATCTTATCAACTGATACAATCCTGAGCTTCGTCTTGGAGTACTTATGCTGGAACTTTCTGTACACGAACACAAGTTCACGCTGTTTTTCTTTGTTTTTCACTGACTGTAGACCATGTAAAACGACTTCATCATACTTTCTGATCCAGTGGGCAAAGATCCTTTTATGGCTTTCTTCGAGGAAAGGAACTTTTATTCGGACTCTTTCCCACTTGTATGGACGAACTGGAGTAGTATGAACTGGTTCTCTAACTGGTGAAGCTGGAGGAGATCTCTCGGGAAAAACTGTAGAAGTAAAGTCAGGGTGATTAACTGGATAGGTCATTAAAGGAATCACGGCAGAAGACTGATCATCTGGATGCAGTATTTCATCAATTTCTTCTTGCATAACCACCAGAGCTCTTTCAGTGTTGGCACATTCTTCTGTCGTGTCCACTTCTTCATACGGATCTAGAATTATTGCCCAATCTTCAGGAACTATCGGAGAACCATCTTCAAATTCCTCAGGCTTTTCAACCGTCGGATAATCGTATAGAACCAGGTCTGTCACCGGTTCCCGTGCCTGTTCCTGTCTCTGTCCCTCTGTTCTTGTACCTGAACCCGTACCCTGTTCAACCTGTTCTGATTCCACCACATATGTCTCCGGCTCAGATAGGCGTTGGCGCTTCTCCCCCTCATGGTGATCAGGATCGTTATGATCATCATGTCTGCGCTTGAGCCGATCTGCCTGGCTACGGCAGGTATCCTCCACTGCTGATAGGCGTTCAGTCAAAACAGCTACGGTTTGCTGAAGTGACTGAAGCATAGTTTGCTGGATCTGGAAGGCTTCGGTAGAGACAATAGGCTGGGGGGTAGGTGGGGTAGGTGTGGATGCTTGAGAGCGAAGTAGAGATAGCAAATCGGCATCCTGGGTGGGTTCGGTTAGAGACTGGGCTAGAATTTTGGCAAGAAGGATGGATTTTAGCTCAGGTATAGAAAGATCCGTGGCGGGTAGGGAAGGTGGAATAGGTGTGGTCTCAGGCTCAGTCGCAGGGCCTTTGCCTTTGATCATACGTTTGATATTGTCCATCTCTTCCCTCATCATAGATTGGACAGCCTTTAGGGCGCCGTCCATGTATTCCCTTGAGACGAACTCGGTTGGGGTAACTCCGGGGTCACTTAGACTTCCCGTTGTAGCTACGAATGTAGAAGTCGAGCCGCCTACGTTCACGGTTGGCGTGATGATAGCCGTGGTAGGACTTCCAACCAATCCTCGTAAACTACCCGTAGGCGGATTTACTATGGATGTTCCGGCCGGGCCACTTAGGCTACCGGCGATAGCCGAAAAAGGAATCTGTGTCCTAGGAATGGCATGAATAACAAACGGCTCTAGACTCCGTGCTTGCAAAGAAGTCGAGAACAGAGGCAGCTGTACTCTTGTTTCAATATCGGCACCCTCCAAGTAAGAGGCCGATAGCGGATGTGCGAAGTCCCCGTGAGAATGTGAAACCACCATCTGTTGAGAGATGGTGGAGTGGCTTGGTGGGGTGTGCAAATGCGTCGCTAGGTCCACGGCGGCTTCTTCAATACCCTGTCCCAACACATGAGACTGGGTAGCAGATGTGGCTACCTGGCTAGACGTGGCTGGGGGGGATACAACCGATGAAGGTTGTCCCGTCACTCGTGTACTCTCGGATTGTAATTTACTCCGCCTTTCCCTCACACGGCTCACTTCTTGATTTTCAACTGAGACTCCCTCCGTTCTCCTTATCTCTCTAGATAAGGGCTGATTATCGTCACCATCGGAGTCAGAAGACTCTTCATTTGATGCCGATACATTGTCGGATTGATTGGATGTCTCCTCAGTGGCGGCGACAGAAGAGGACTGAACATGAAGGGCTTCAGAATCTGTTGCCTCTTCTGCCATTTGACTCGCGGTTGGCGTCGGCGAAGATGGTTGTCTTGAAGAACTAGGCTGGCTCGTTCCAACGGCACTGCCCACGCCAGATCCCCTCACGATAATAGCTCTCGTCACACCCTGTCCGGAAGCCCCAGCTATCCGGACGCTCCCGCCTCTCGTTCGTGGACGCGGACCCTCACGTCGCTCAGGTCTTGCTCCCTGGGCAGGTCCTGCCGGTCCTGGCCGGACCATAGGAGCTGGAATGTTGTGTGTGTGCCTATAAGCTATCACACTCAGTGCCGTGGGACGAGCATGGTCTAGTACCCCGACTGGGATTTGTCGGGCGACAACACCTTCCGGATCAGCGCGGGAAGGAATCTTGCGAGTTGGATGTTGTGGACACGTCGGGTGGGTAGAGCGGCGCTGTATCTCGGGATACAGGTACATGTAGTTCCGGATAACGATCTGTAGGAACCGCATGAATGGAATGAAGTTTGATCGGCGAAATGCAGTAGACCGAACTCTCTGAATGAGTTCAAACCATAGAAAGTCGGCAAAGTCCACGTGGCGATTGAAGGCCACCGCGTGAAATATGCGTAGAATCGGGGCGCTCGTCTGATCAATGCCCTTCGTTATAGAGGAAAGGCACCGATTGATGTATGTGAACAACGTGTACCATATCGTCGATAGATGTTTGCGGTTGAAGGTTGATGGAATGCGAAGTTCTGCGCCGTAACCCAAGGAGAGAAGGTCGGTGCACAGTGTAGCATCAGTGACCATGGGGTCGAAGTTTTCGCGGCCTGCTACGGATCCGGCGGTCGGTAACCGAAGGAATTGTCGGAAGAGATCACATGTGAGAAGCACTGGTGTGTGATCTATCCGTCCTTCAAGATGAAATCCTCCATCGGCCTCTAACGCATGGAGAGAACTCCAGAACTGCTGTAAGTATAAGATTGGTACGGTTGCAGTTTCCGTTAGATCATAAGAGATTGGATGGCCCCTGAGTATCTCAATGATGACCTGATATTGAATAGCAGGTTGGGTTACATCGAGATGGTAGTTATTGGCTGTAAGAGGGAGGAACTGATCCTCGGGAATCAGTTCCGCATCTGCGATTGGATCAATCGCTGGTGGCTGGTTTTGTGCCATTGTACCTGTGAAGAATGAATCGATTAGTACGCAGGTTTGGAAAAAGATAATAGCCGTTGGAGTTATACAGTCATGATTTAAATCACAACGGATAGTAACTCCAAAAAAAATGGAAGAACAAACCCTACTCGTGAATTAGGGTCAGTCACCACGGCGCATAGAACTGCACCAGCACATATAACCACCAAAAACATCTCATTACCACACAGATTGAAAAAAAATCAAACTATAAGCACCATAAACTTGGATCCGACCGGATAAGAGATTAGACCGGATAAGATTCCACCGGGGTTCTACGAAGACCGGAGAAGTGTTCTATCGGATAAGGTCTTCGACCGGAGGATACTAAGACCGGATATATGTTCGACCGGATAAGGTCTTCGACCGGAGGTCACTAAGACTGGAGGTCATTCGATCGGGCATGGTCTTCGATCGGAGGTCTCATAAGACCGGGGCATTTATACGATCATTTAGGGTGTTCGACCGGAGGTCACCTAAGACCGGATATGGTCTTCAACCGGAGGAAACATTCGACCTAGATCGGAGGAGAGAAAAACCCCCGGAGAGTCGAAACGACGACATATCGATTGAAGAACAAAACTTAAAATCGATCGATTACAATCGATCGATGCAACCTGAAAAACAACATGTCGATTCACCTACCTGATCGATTGAAGAAGATGAATACGAAGGTGTTCGGTCGTTTGGGGTTCGGTCGAATAGGTTTCCGGGCGAGAGAGAGAGATAGACGAAGAGAAAAAAATAAGAATAGGGATTTGATGATGAGGAGGGTTTGACCGGGGTTATAAACCCCCGATCTTGGGCTTGGGCCTGGGAAGAGTGAACACCTGGGCCGGAGAGATCGTGGGCCTGGGCCAACAAAAACAACCAAACAAACAAAAACAAAAACAAAACCTCAAAATCTTTTTGTATTTTTCGGTGAAATCTATAAGAAAAAAAAATCCTAAGGGGAAAAACAAAAAAATAACCTATTGAGAGGAAAAAATGGAAAAGACAAGAGACTAAGCTCCCCCTCGAATGATTACCAAGAGGAGGTCCAAACACAGAACCTCTTACCTGCTCCCCCTCGAATGGAGGATACGTGAGACTTACCAACCATCTGACGCTAGTGCTCCCCCTGAACCCATTACCGGGTTGTAGATCCACCACAATCAACTTGCACTTTTCAGAGAACAAGAAATAAACTGCACACAAAATCACGAAAAACAAACACACGAACACAAAAGAAGCGGGAAAAACACGAAATCTACTTTGTTGATACATAAGTTCGTAACGGACACAGAGCTGAACGAGTAAAATGCAATAACCGAGGAGTGTGGATAATAGCAACCAGAGACAAGGCACTGGTGCAGTTGTCACAGTCATTCGTTATTGAATGAAACTCGTAGAGAGCTGCGAACGAATCAAACTTTCAGATTTAGCATACCTAGCTTGGACACAAGGTAATTAAATTGTTTTTCGTCCAAGGCTTTGGTAAATAGATCTGCTAACTGATGCTCTGAATTAACAAAATAGAGTTCGATAGTACCTTTTTCCACGTGATCTTTTATAAAATGATAGCGCACATCAATGTGCTTCGTCTTCGTGTGTTGTACGGGATTGCTTGATATGGCTATAGCGCTCTTCGAGTCACAGTAGATGGGAATCCTGGAGTAATTAAATCCATAATCTTTGAGCTGGGTGCGCATCCAGATGACTTGCGAGCAGCAACTGGAGGCTGCTACATACTCCGCCTCGGCGGTGGAGGTGGACACGCAATTTTGCTTCTTGGAAGCCCAGCTGACAAGACGATCTCCCAATAACTGAACATGACCCGACGTGCTTTTCCGGTCCATCATGTTTCCAGCATGGTCAGCGTCCGAGTAGGCTGTCAATTCAAAACCTGTCTCTTTTGGGTACCACAAACCAAGATCAACAGTACCTTTTAAATATCGAAAAATTCGCTTAACCGCGGCTAAGTGAGACTCTTTAGGTTTCGACTGAAATCTTGCACACAAGAATGTCGAGAACATAATGTCAGGTCGACTAGCCGTCAAGTACATCAGAGAGCCAATCATACCTCTATAAATAGTAGCATTCACATCCTTACCGTCAGGATCGGAGTGAAGCTTTAGAGTAGTGGACATGGGGGTTTTCATAGATGAAGTTTTTTCCATCTGGTATTTCCGAAGAATATCCGTGATGTACTTAGATTGATTAATGAAAATTCCTGTTTGTAATTGTTTAACTTGAAGACCCAGGAAAAAATTCATTTGCCCCATCATGCCCATTTGAAAATGTTTACTCATTAAGGCAGAGAAGTTCTGACAATACTTGGGGTTCGTGGAGCCAAAGATTATATCATCAACATAGATTTGTACAAGAATGATATCATTCTTCTCTCTTTTAATAAATAAAGTAGTGTCAATTTTACCTTTAGAGAAGCTAGACTTGACTAAGAAGGATGAGAGTGCATCATACCAGGCTCGTGGCGCTTGCTTAAGACCGTATAGGGCCTTGTCAAGAAAATAAACATAAGTCGGATTTTCCGAACTCACGAAGCCTTCGGGTTGCGAGACATACACTTCCTCCTTGAGAACCCCGTTGAGGAATGCGGATTTCACGTCCATTTGAAAGACTATGAAATTCTTGTGAGCGGCGTAGGCGAGGAACATGCGTATCGCTTCAATGCGGGCAACCGGTGCGAACGTCTCATCGTAATCAATTCCTTCTTGCTGGCGATATCCTTTAGCCACTAGACGCGCTTTGTTCCAAACAATGATGCCGTTTTCGTCCTTCTTGTTTTTAAAAATCCATTTAGTCCCTATCACCGTCTTGTGCCTAGGTCGGGGAACTAGGCGCCATACTTTGAGGCTCTCAAATTGGTTGAGTTTCTCTTGCATAGCGATTACCCAGTCCGGATCATTCAGCGCTTCAGAGACGGTGGAAGGTTCGATACGGCTGAGGAACGAGGAAAATAAGCAGTTGTTCGCGGTGGTGGAGCGAGTCTGAACTGGTGTGGAGGAGTCACCGATGATCTGATGAAGGGGGTGTGCTCGAGTCCACTTGGTGGTGTGTGGATGAGGTTGATATGTCTGGTGAGAAGTGTCAGCATCCATATACCCACCGGGGAATAAATCCTGAACTGCCTCGAGGGACGATGGCCTGTGAGGTGGAAGCTCCTTAGTGGGAGTCGAACAAGGAGTAGAGGACGACTCAGCTGGAGATGAAACGATAGGAGGATCCGGGAGTCTCGGAGAGGTAGATTCGGGAGCACCGTCATCAGGAACTTTAGCAAGAGGATGTCTATCACTTGAGCTCGGGGAAGCTTGATCATTGACAGTAGAAGATGGAGCACCAGGCGAGGATGGACCACCGGAGTCGGCTGGACCAGTAACTTGTGTCACTTCTGGTGCTTGAGCAGTATTCCTGTCACACGACGTAGTATTAGACTTAACATTAAATAATTCATCATAAAAGAATTGAAACAGCAAATCCAAATCAGAAAGATGTGCTCTTGACGTAGACGCATGATTTGAATCTACTGGGTATTGTGTAGCCTCTGAACGGAATTGGCCAGAAGCTAACACACCAGTAAGCGCGGGTTCTGAACTGAGATGTTCAGAAGCCATTTCAGCGGTCTCGTCAAAAGTCACGTTTACGCTCTCAACGACGGTCTTCGTCCGTTTGTTGTAGACACGGTAAGCTTTGGCTTGCTGGGAGTAGCCGATAAACACTCCTTCATCCGCCTTTGGACTGAATTTTCCAAGATCATCCTTATCATTTAAGACAAAGCAGGTGCATCCGAAAGCATGAAAGTAGTTGATGTTCGGGATACGCTTGTTGATGACCTCGTACGGTGTCTTGTTGAACCGCTTGTTTATGATAGACCGATTTTGAGTGTAGCAAGCGGTAGCAACGGCTTCTGCCCAAAGAAATAGTGGTAGCTTGTAATGAGATAACATCGTGCGCGCTGCTTCAACAAGAGTTCTGTTCCGACGCTCTACCACCCCATTCTGCTGAAGAGTACGAGCGGCGGAGAAAGTATGCGAGATACCCACTGAAGTGAGATAACCGGTGAGAATTTGATTCTTGAACTCAGTGCCGTTGTCCGTCCTGATGGTCTGAACTACTTGGTTGAGACTGACTTGAATGCTCTTCAGAAGTGATATAATCAACTCGGGAGTTTCGTCCTTTGAACGGAGAAATCGGACCCAAGTGTAACGAGAGAAATCGTCAACCATCACCAGGACATACTTCTTGTGATTTATGCTTTGAACGCGCATCGGTCCACATAAGTCCATGTGGATTAGCTCAAGGGACCGAGAAGTACTAGGAACGGCTTTAGGCTTGTGGGACGCCTTCTTCATCTTTCCCTTTTCGCATGCTGCGCACAGATGCTCTTTTGCAAACTTTAGATCTGGCATACCCTTGACATGGACACCGAACACCAACTTGTTGATATTATTGAAGTTCAAGTGCGAGAGACGACGGTGCCATAACCAGCTTTGTTCAGCAGATGCTTTGGACAACAAACAGACTTCCTTGTCGGCTTTCAAAGACGAGAGGTCAATCGTATAGAGGTTGGTGCGTCGCGTTCCAGCAAGTATTTTTTTACCATCCTCAGTTCGAACGCTGCACCTTTTAGCCTTGAAAGTAACCTCGAGATTCTTGTCGCAGAATTGACCGATACTGAAGAGATTGTGGCCGAGACCTTCGACATAGGAGACTTTCTTGATCGTGATGTTATCTTTGACAATATCCCCGTAACCCCTGATGGGAGAGTAGTGATCATTGCCGAAACGCACATTCCCACAAAACCTCTCGGTGAAGTTTGTGAGAAGCTCCCTTCTTCCGGTCATGTGCTTGGAGCAACCTGAATCTAGATACCACACATGACCGTCCTGCAAAACAGGTTATTTCTTTTTAGGTACCCATTCGTAAATGGGTCCTTTGGGGTTAGATTTAACACCCGACTTAGAGACCCGTTTAGAGTTGGGTCTTTGTCTATCACGGGAAACATCACAATGAGAATGATTATGAGCAATATGATATGAGCCAAACCAATCAGATGCATAACGACTATCAACAAAATCATTTGATCCACAATAAGAACAACACAGACAATCATGAGACAGTTGAAGTAATTGCGGAATTGAATAAACTTTTAAAGGAAGAGTTCCATTACATTCAACTAAAGGTTTAGAAATAAAAACATCATGATTGTTATTGTTCTTTCTAGACTTTAAGACAGGATCAACTAATTCTGATGTGCCGAGCTCTCTTTTGACTTCTTAGCTACCCAAGCATATTTCACTTCTTTCCGCCGACCATACGTATCTGAAATGCCGGTAAACCCATAGTCAGAGGATTTGAAAATTGAAGATTGTGACCTTTGAGAGCGACCGGTCTTTTTCTTCTTCTGTGAACTCCTTTTAGATTTAGACTTGGAACATTCACCCTTATAAAATTTAACCGGAGGCTCACATGACTCATTTAAAAAAACAACATGGCTAGGTAGAGAAGGATTAAAATCAAATTGGCTCAAATTGCTATCTAAACACACCTCAGAATTCAAGAATGCGGAAAATTCTAGTTCCTCATCAGAAAGGACCTTATCGCTTGAGGAGTTCAGGACAGCGGAAGAGTTTGTTAAGAGAGGATCATTTGCGGAAGCATTTTTACAATCAGAATACTGATCTGTTTCAAAAACATGAGGCTCTTTTCCTTTATTTGAAATGATTGGTGACGAGTCACCCATAAAAGCTTTGCAGGAAGATGTATCGGAGGCAGGATAAGAATTTTCAAACAGATGAGTATTCTCACATTGGAGATTTGAAGGCTTAGCTTGAGGTTCAGCCTCGTGAAATTTCTCTTTCAGGCGAGCTGCTGCCAAGGCAGCCAGTTGTGAATTTAACCTCTTTATTTCTGTTTGAAAGTATTATTTCTCCTTAACTGACACATTTTCCTCTTTAGTTGAATAAAGGTACTCAATTTGGGATAAAAGTTCTTGTTTTTCCTTTTGAAATCTGTCTCTTTCTTGTTCAAACGACTCTTCTAGCTGAACAATTTTTCTTTCTAAAATCAGAGGTGGAACATAGACTTTATGGTCTGATTGTTCCTCCTCATTTTGAACGGTTTTAGTATCTAGTTCAGCTTGAGTATAGCTTCTAAAGTAGTCATTTGATAGAAAAACAGGTTTTTCCTCGTTGTAAGATGCATTTAAAGAATCATAAACAAAAGGAAGTTTCATTTTTGTAGAGGTCTCCCTTCTTAACTCATCCTCTTCCCAATCCTCATCCTCAATTGGTTTGGTCCAATTGATTTTGTATTTAGGATAGGTCTTATCTAATCCAAGAAATTCGGATGCGTACATCGTCGGAACTTGGGATAAGGCCTTTTTCAAATAATATGGGTTATCGTAACCGATACCCCTATTCGCATGCTTGGGTTCTTTTGGTGTAATTAGATGTAACGTTTGTTGAGATTGCCCAAGTCTATAAAGTTTCTTTTCCATCTCCTTTAACTGATTAGATAACCTTATGTTCTCATTTTTGTAAGCCACGTTTTGATTCAACAAATCAATTTTCTCGGTCTCAGACGTACGAAGCTTATCGGTCAGGTCATCTACTTTGGTCATTAGATTTTGTGACTCTGTTGAACAACTCACATTCTCTTCTCTTAAATTAGAAATCGTGCACAGGTAGCTAGAAATTTCTAAGCTTTGTTTTTCCATAAATTCAGACTGTTTAGTAACACGTTTTTCTAAAGATGAGAGAAGTTGTTCTTTTTCTTTTAAAAATTGCTTGTAAGAATCAAGTTTGTGCAATGAGAGTTGCATTTGATCAAGTAAAGCTTCATGAAAAGGGGCACATACCTGGCAAGGAGCATTGTGATCTTCTTCATCAGTACCGGATGGTGATGAATGGTTGCCCATGAAACACAAATGAGCTTCAGCATCCTCAGGTTCTTCATCCGAGACTTGTAACCAGTAGTCGTCTTCAGCCATTAGAGCTTTACCGGCTTCCTTTTCTTTGGCAAGAAGCAGCTTGGCGCGGTAGTAGTCGGCGTTGCGCACAATTGGCTTGCGACAATCTTTGGCGAAATGACCTAATCGACCACAGTTGTAGCATTTGATCGGCTCGTCTTTTGGCTTTTCCTCATTTCTCTTGTCAGACTTCTTACCCGCTTCAAAGCGACTATTACCTTCAGACTTTTCTCGATGATCACGTCGAGTAGAGACTCTTTGCTTGTTGGAGGACTTGTTAAACAACTTCCTCTTTTGAAATGCTTGGGTGAGAAACACCATTGCTTCTTTCATCTTAGCAAGTTCTGGATCTGAGTCGCTATCAGGATCTTCAGGTTCAGAATCACTCAGCACGGGCTCTTTTCCAGATGATCAGCTGACGGACTTGCCTCTTCTCTCAGATACGAGTGCTATTTGATCAGCTGTTGGCTTTTCCTCTGCTTTTCCAATAAGCTCCATCACTTCTTCTTCGTCCTGAAGCAGCATTTCATAGAGTTCGTGAAGGTACAGCTTCTCCAGGGTCTGAGTGTGGCGTATATGGGAGACGAACGGTTTCCACTCAGGCTGTAAGTTGTTCATAAACTTTATGTTATTTTCCGTGTTCGTCTTTGTGATCTTATTTTTCTGAAGATCATTCAGAAGCATATTAAACCTCTCGTAGGTTTCCGTCAGCGTTTCACCTTTTCTTGCTTTAAACCCATCATATCTGGTGATACAGTTGGTCACCTTTAGCTGGTTATTGATGTGGCTTCCCATCATCATCTTCTCTATTTGGTCCCACATCTTTTTCGATGAATCTTTGAAGCTATCTATGCAAGCATAGATGTCATTCGGTAGACTTTGAAGAAGGAACGATTTTTCTAGCTTTTCCGCCTCGTACATTTCCTTTTCCTCCTTAGTAAAATCACCAACAGATTTCCGAATCTGACGCTCTGGCCTTCCTTCAGCTGGGTTTCCCGGTACCACTTTCATTGGCCAATCTTGTGGACCCTCAGTCAGGCATTTGTATATATCTTCATAGTTGGATTTTGCTTCTATGAAATTCATAAATCGGTCATGCCACTGAGGGTACTCTCCCCGAAAGAGCACCGGGGGCTTTTGGTCAGAACCGATGGCTAGAGCATCCCTTGAGTTCATCTTTACTTCTTAACTTAAAAGCACTGTAATGATCGTTAGGCAAGCAGGATGATCCGAATATAATAAACTAGAAGAAACACTTGGTCTAACAGAATATCAGGTCAAACGAAAGACCGGAGTATGCAAGAAATCGGTCGAAAGTAAGCCCGGAGGAAGGACAAGACCGGGGATACACGTATTCGGTCGAAGGACAAGACCGGAGATACACGTATTCGGTCGAAGGACAAGACCGGGGATACACGTATCCGGTCGAAGGGGAAAGACCGAAGTACAAGAGTCCGGTCAAATGAGTAAGACCGGGAAAACAAGTATCCGGTCGAATGCTCAGGTCGAATGCTCAGGTCGAAAGCGATAAACACAATTAACAAAATAAGTCGATAAACACGATGAATCGACCGAAGAACACGATGAGTTTCTGGGATTCGACCGAAACCAAACCCAGAAACTTTAAACGATCGATTAAACCAACAGAGACTTCGATCCTTCGATCGAATGAAACACACAGTAAACCAATCAAAAAAAATTCGACCGGATGATAACACCTCGAACTCACTTAGACCGAAGATTTGCTCATAAACCCAGATTCGATCGATAAGAAAAAATTCCAGAAGATAACTTTCGATCGAAACACAGATACCAAAAAAAATAATTTTGCAGAAAACGAGAAAATCAGATAAACACAGAAAGTAAACACTAATAATCAATTAAAGCAAATATAGCAATTATCACAAGTAATTGATTTTAGGGTTTCAGACAAACCTTTTTACTGGATCAAACCTTTTTGCCTACTAGCTCTGATACCAATTGTAGATCCCAGTACAGTGCAATCAGCAGCAAGTTATATCAAATAAGAACAGAATATGAATCACATCAACTAGTCATATGATTGATATTGAATCAAAGGGTTAAGGTTTACAGAGAGAATTTCTGATTAGGATATGTAAACCTGATGACTAGTAAACTGAATAATGAATTCCTAAAAAACTAACAAATGAAATAGAAATAACTTTAAATACGTAGGCTCGCAGGCCTAATGGCCTTATGGGCTTATAGGCCCAACAAGCTTACAAGATAGAATAAATGACACTTTATACCCTGTACTTCTATTTAACTATCAAAATAGCCCTAACAAGGCCGATAATCAAATGAAAACCCAAAATATGTTACAAACCCTTGAGAACCGATATAAAAATATTTTTTACATGATTTTTTTTCATCAAACCCTATGATTTAAGATATTGTTTCATATATGTTTTTGTTCACCTTGTGAAAAAATTACACGTAAAAAATAAAATTTGATTCACCTAGTGAAATGAAAAATACAGGTAAAAAATATTCATGTGGTGAAACAAATACATGTAAAACTATCATATTATGAAACAAATATATGGGAAGAAATATATTAAATCCAAGCATTTGGTGAAAATATATCATGTGAAAAAATATTTTTATATTGGTTCTCACATGTTTGTAACATATTTGTGGTTTTCATTTGATTTAACCCCTATATATATATATATATATATATATATATATTAGTCTTGGAAGCAGTGGCGGATCCAGAAAAAATAATTGATGGGGGGCCATATAAAAAAAATTAACCAAAAAAATTAACCAAAAGTGTCGAAGTCCGGTCGGTCTCACGGAGGAACAGGCGATGAGGCGAACAACGAGAACAGCAGTGTCGCCGACGCCAGGCCAAGGAGCGTTTTCTGTTTTCAGGAATTGGAAAGGGGTCTTTGATATATTTTGTTGGGGTCCCAGAAGCTATACCAAACTAAAATACAAGTAAAAAAAATAGTTGTCACGTGCACAGCTGGTTGGGGGCCAGGACCCCTACCAGCTCTTACTGCATCCGCCCCTGCTTGGAAGGATAATGACTTTTACAAAATGTATTTGTAAAAGAGGGGGTGAATACAAAGACACAGGTTTTCACTTTTTAATTCTATATGTTTATAAAACAAAAGAATAAAAGATTTGTTGCAGAACTTAGGGAGGTAAGTGCTAACTATTTTACACCTTTCTATGATTACTAATTAGGAGAATAATATTTGATTGTATTTATCTATTTTGTTCCAATAAGGGAGGAAGGTGTTGATTTTGGTCAGAAACAAAATATAAGTTAGATATCAAACACTCTTAATAGTAACCCAACGACAAGCTTCTTGAACAATATGTGATCAATCCTTCTTTTCGTACTATTAGATATATGAAAATAATGAAAGAAGTTGGATTCAGTTGTCAACCGTCCCTGTCAAAAATCGAATTGACAGGTATAGCACATGGTTCTATAAAACCACGTGATTTTCTCGATCTAAATCAAGCAGGTTTTACATGAACAAGATTTGATAAAATGACGAGAGTATGTGTGAGTGGAAACCGGTTAAAAGGCTATCAAACAACTTATATGTGTACATTGGGCTATCAAACAACTTATATGTTATATGGAGTTGGACATTTTAGTAAACCAAATAATTGTTGGGCTATTTTGTTAATTATGGTAATAGGCTTTCGGCATAAGAGAAATATGAAGGTTATATTGGCCCAATACTTTTACATGAATGGTTGGCGGCTCTAAGTAGTTTTTTTCTAAACATTTTATTTATAGTTCATTATGGATTTGGTTGTTTTTATGAAATTGTTCTTTAGGGTTGGGTTCACGTTAGACCAACCTGTTTTTGTGAAACCCGTGAGACCACGATTTTACACTTGAAACTTCACAGCAAAATATTGTGAATGTAAATAAAATCCGAACCTTCACGGTGTTTTGCTATGAACGTTTTACCTTCACAGTGTTTTGTTGTGAAGTTTCAAGTGTAAAAACGTGGTCTCACGAAAATAGGTTGGTCTCACGTCATCTCAAATCTTGTCATTTAACCTTTATTTATTTATTACTGAATATGACTCATTGTTTATAGTTTATAATGATTTGGTCCCACCATTTTCATTAGCTAGAGGAAAAAATGGTCACTTTATCATTTTTCTTTATTTTACCATTTTTTGGTGAAAGTTTTTCCCCTTTAATAAGTTTAATTAAAATAATGATTTTTTATATCTAATTATTTTTAAAGCTTTTGACCAAAATAATTTATCTTTTATTTTATTTTTGCAATCCTTTTATTAAGTCAACCCTTCATGCCACACTACCACCACAAAACAATTTAAACACAATACAATAAAAACATTTAATATACAATTACAAACATTTAATATAAGTAACAATTGTAAAAAATTCATTCAAAAATTTAGGATACAAACCCTAAAATCACCTAAAATTAATAATCTAAATCTTAACCTAAAATCAACAATCTAAATCAAAAATCTAAACACAAATCATAAATAAGTGAGATTTGAGATGGAGAAACCCTGGAGGGGAAGGATGACACTGAAAAGGAAGGAGTACATCGTTGAAGATGTGATTCGTTGATCCAAATTTGCAATTGAACTGACGATGCGACGTCTAGATCTGCTTTGTTCGTGATCCATCCTCCATCGACGAGGATGCTTCTATCCATGACACCCCCCCTGATGAAAATCAACAGATCTGCTTTTGTACGCTCGTGACCATCCCTCCATCGATGGTTGATAACGTCATTTTTTATGTTATTCTTGTACCACTTTATGAGTTTGTACATGATTTGATCTTTCAAGAGAACTGAAAGAAATCTGAGGTTTGAGCTTATTTGCACGATGTTGTAGTCTTTTTGAAGAGAGGACTCGAAATAGGAGTCGAACAATACATCCTAGAGGGAAATCAGAGCTAAAACAAAAAAGTTATGACCAAAATAGTGTTATAGGCGACCTGGGTTGCAAGTTGCAAAGCCATGTGACTAGAATATGACTCGAGCGACTTTTCATGTGGCTTAAGTAGCATGAGGGTTTGGCAGACGTTTTTATCATATGTTCAACTAGGGTTTTGAGAGACATCATACCTTATGAAAAAAATACCACTCTTAGGTGATCTTGGGCGTTTAGAGATATGAAAAAAGTGAGATTACCATCAGGATTGAAGAACTGGAGCCATAATCATTGGTTGCTAGTGGGCATCATCATCAAAAAGGACATTTTACATTATTTTAGTCTTTGATTGAGAAACCATGTCTAAACTTATGATTTCCACTTTTGCTTTGTTTTCTACCACCTCGAATATGAACTAGTATTTAGATGTTGGGGTTGGATGGTTTTTGGTTTGTAAGAATATGAACCTGTAAAGTTGGGATTTTTAGAGTAAATTACATATTTGGTCCCTTAACTTCATACATAAGAAACCTCCAAATATATAGATTTTTACGAATTTGGTCCTTCACGCTAACGATCGTCCAACTTTTATGTTAAATATGACTTTTTATCAGAATTTCTTTATTTGTACCAATTTTCAAACCACATGGACCAAATATGTAATTTACTCTGAACTATATTTGTATTTATACTTTAGAGTGAATTGTGGATTTGGTCCCAGTGTTTTGATAATTTTTTTGACTAAGGTCCCTATGGTATGTTTGTTGTGAATTTGGTTCTTGTGGTATTCAATTTGTCTTGGTCATGGTGCCTCTAACTAACATTTCCGTTAACGCTGTTAAATCAATTACCATTTTAGCCATTTTGCCTAACTTTTGTCTTTTTCCTATAAAAATGTAAAACAATATTTTACACACACACATACATATATATATATACACATATATATATATACATATATATATATACATATATATATATATATATACATATATATATATCGAGGGGAGCGATCAAATTGAAACCACTCTAATTTTGAAAATCGTGGAAACCCTCGATTTCGTTGGTTAAGTTAATGAAATTCTTTCATGAAATTGTTTAATTTGATGAAATTGTTTCATATAATTCTTTTATTGATGAAATTGTTGCATATATTTGTGTTTTTTATGTAAAAATGAAAAAAGTTTCATCAAACTGCAAAAATACATGAAACAATTTCATCAGAATGAGAAAAATAGATGAAACTACATAAAAAAACACAAATATATGAAACAATTTCATTAACAAAAGAATTACATTAAACAACTTTATGAACCAATTTCATTAATTTAACCAATGAAATTGACGGTTTCCAAAGTTTCCAATCTAAATATGGTTTCCAATTGAAATCACCTCTATATATCGATACCAAAATAAATAAAATAAGATATTATTGTATGATTTGATTTGATTTGTTTAATTTTTTTAAATACGATTTAATTTTATTGTTTTATTGTACTGGTGGAAAAAGATATGGTTTTATTGCTTTAATTTAATTAAAATCAAATCATAAAACTATATCTTTTTTTTATTTAGAGCGAATAAAATAAGACATGGTTTTATAATTTAATTTATTTAAAGTAAAAAAATTAATGATGTTAAGAACGATTTAATTTTATTGTTCGTTTTCTATCATTGCAATAAACAAACTTATTATCGATATTTTAACACTAAAATAATTGAAAATCACTAAGAAAATGAACTCCAATTTGATCATCCAAAAATTAGGGGTTTCGTTTTCCATATTGCCTTCATTCAAAAATTCAAAATCAACTATTTAATTTTTAACTTAATGACAGATTCATACATACTATCTTCTTTGTAACTTAAAATTGAACAAAACCCTATATAAACTTCAACTAGGTGTTCATACCTAAATAGGGAAAAATACTAAAACCTTAAAGTTATATTGAATTTAATATAATTGATTTTTAATTTAAACAAATCAAATCATACAATAATATCTTATTTTATTTATTTTGATATCGTTATATATATATATATATATGTGTGTGTGTGTATGTGTATAAATTCTTGTTTTTACTTTTTTTATAGGAAAAAGGACAAAAGTTAAGCAAAATGGCTAAAATGGTCTTTGATTTAACATAGTTAATGGAGTTGTTAGTAAGAGGGACCATGACCAAGACAAATTGAATATCACAAGAACCAAATCCATAATAAACATACCATAGGGACCATAGTAAAAAAAATTATCAAAACACAGGGACCAAATCCACAATTCACTCTATACTTTATGTATTATATATCTATATTATATTTTTGTATTTGTATTTGTATTTTATAAATTAAATTATATTTATATTTTATAAATTACATTATATATTTATATTTTATATATATATATATATATATATTCATGTTTATTTTTTAGATATATATTTAATATCAAATTATATTACATAATACAAACGCTAAATCAAATTAACATAAAAATTGCATAGATGGAAGGTTCAAATACATAAAAATACAAAATAAATACAAAATAAATTTTATAAAAAATAAATATAGTATAATTTATAAATATATAAAATATAAATAATTTATAAATATAAGAGTAAATCACAGATTTCGTCCCTGTGGTTATTGAAAATTTTGGATTGAGTCCCTCGAACGAATTAATTACGGTCATGGTCATCGTGGTTTCACTTTTGTTTCGGATTAGATCCCTTGTCCTAAATCCACTAAGGTTAATATTGTCTTTTCACAAATTATTTATTTTCATTTTAAAAATTACTAGCAGTGTACCCGTGCAATGCATCGGGGTGAGCAATTGCAAATCATATATTTATAATTTATGTGGCATTAGTAGTTATAAACGCATAACTTGAGTTTTTTTAATCATGAAACATTAAGAAATTATATTAAAGTAATCGTTAAATGTATATTTGAATTTTAAAAACATGTATTAATCAACGATATTTAACGAATGATAATATTTTTTCAAAATACTGAAATATAGAATAGGTAAAAATAACAAATATAATGTTGGATAATATTATTTTGTATCTAAACGTATATATAGGTTCATTATTAGTTAGTTTTATAGAATTCAAAAGACTTTAAAAACTTGTATACATGAAGAAAATACATGTACTATTATAATTAAAGAAATATGTTAGTTTGAGCAAGTAAATAACTTTTCTTCTTTTGGAGAAACCCTAAATGGAAGGGGAAAAACTTGAATATGGAAGGTAGTGAAAAAGTAAAGTTTGAATTTTTTTCCAATGATTTGTACCTTATACATACTAAGTTGTGAATTAAGAGATTTTTGAAATGTATGCATAAAATGGTAGTACCTTATGTTTTATAAGTAGTAATTAAGAGTTTTTTATTCCGTCTTTATAATATAGTATAGATATTAGTTAATAAGAATAATACAAATATCTATAATATTAATATATCACAAATTTAAACGTCCCTAACATAGGCCTCTCCCCACCACCCCGACGTTGGTTACCCTTCCCCTACAACTACTCCGACAGCATCTACCACCGGCTCCTCCCTCTCCTCCGTCGGCCACCCCTTCTCTGGTGACCCTCCCTCCCCTGACTTTTTTACAAATAACCACCGACGATCATCTCCAACGACCTCTCTCTAGCAGCTCGTCCCTCTCATCTTCTCCTCAATTTCCAACCACTGTGATCTTTTCTTCAAAAGAGTTAATGGAGAATACCACCAAAATCTCACACTTGCAACCCAAACTTCGAAGAAAACTGATGAGGGGGGTTGTGGGTGGTCGATGAAGCAGTAGGAGGGGGTGGATAGAATTTCTTGACCAGAGAAGGTGATGGTCGCGCGGCGCCGACAGTGTCTTTCTTCGTGGATGGTGATGCTGTTAGTATATATATATATATATATGTGTGTGTGTGTGTGTGTGTGTGTATAACTTCCTTCAACTGAACGACGTTAGGGTGGCCGGTGGCGGACTAGTTGCATGACGGCGATCGATCTCCTTGATGATATGCTCTCTTTATTACACCTTATTTTCTCACCTGCTCCGTTTGGATAACTTTAACGGCGACATCCTCCGATGTGACTAAATCCTTCCCATAATAAACTTTCACATTGGCCGAACAACTTCCCCATCTCGTATTTCCCGAAGATTACTTGTGGTCTCCGGCGCCGATGCGGAATCCTCCAAAGAATCATCCATTTTCGTTTTCGAGAATTGGGTTTTGAGAGGGTAATTATGGTTTATTTTTTGTGTATGATGTTCACGGATGAGATGGGGGGCAGGGGTTTCATGGAAAAATGCCACATATGGGTCTGTGAGATGGGAAGAAGAAAGTGAGGTAGGTTGGGTACTTGGGGTTTTTGAGAGGGTGGGACATGTGTAAGAGATCGGGGAAGACCAACTTTTTTATTTTCAGCAAACAGGGATCGATTATGAGAGAGCCATGGCTACAATGATTTCTGGGTTTTGTAGGGGAGCTACCTGATGAATTCGGTGCTGAAGTGAACCAGCTAATGAGCATAAAGCTTGAAAACTTCGTTGGTTAAGCTCATATCGGTTGGTTCCAGGTGAAGAAAGGCGAGATTTGGAATACACAGGGGAAGGGTAATTAGATGCTGACGGAGTAGCTGTAGGGAAGGGTAAATTTGTGATATATTAATATGTTATAGATATTTGTAATACTCTTATTAACTATATAATTTTTAAAAAGAAAATAAATAATTTGTGAAATGACAATATTAACCTTAGTGGATTTAGGACAACTGGACAAGGGATCTAATCCGAAACAAAAGTGAAACCACGATGACCATGACCGTAATTAATTCGTTTGAGGGACCCAATCCAAAATTTTCAATAACCACAGGGACGAAATCTGTAATTTACTCTAAATAAAAATATATACGTCGAATATAAATTAAATATAAATATATAAATATAAATATATAATTTATAAAATAAAAATAAAAATATAATTTATAAAATACAAATACAAATACAAATACAAAAATATAAATATATAATACATAAAATATAAATATAAATATAGTTTAGAGTAAATTACTAATTTGGTCCATGTGGTTTGAAAATTGATAAAAATAAAGAAAATCTGTTAAAAAGTCATAATTAACGGAAAAGTTGGATGACCGTTAGTGTTACCAAATCCATAAAAATCTGCATATCTGGATGTTTTTTATGTGATAAATGAAGTTAAGGAACCAAATCCGTAAGTTTTGACATACCTTAGGGACCAAATATGTAATTTACTCAGATTTTTATTAGGTTTTTCAATTAATGAAACATATGGATTTGTTCTTAATGTCTTTGTTTTAGCCTTATCAACTATCAAGATCTAATTGTTATAAATTAGCTTTAAGAAAAGTAATTTATAATTAGATTTATGATTTATATGTCTAATATGAGAACTTGGATATAGATATATCAATTAAACCTTAGGGCGTGTTTGGTTTGTGGGATTGGAATGGATTTGGAGGGATTTGGATTTCAAATTCATTCCAATCCTGCGTTTGGTTTGCAGAAAGTATTTCGTTGACCGGATTTCAAATCCGTTGACCATTTTAAAATCCCTCATATGATGGATTTGGAAATCCTTGGCTTTGGGTATGTATTTGAAATCCAAATCCGATGGATTCTAAAGCGTGATCCAGACCAATGTTTTAAAACCCGGTTTTTTGATTGACCTGATGTGGTAACCGGGTCACGGTTCAACCACCGGTTCAACCCGGTTTCAAGAATTTCTATGTATTTTTCATTTTCATGCATATACACACACACACACACACACACATATATATATATATATACACACACACTATAACCAAAATATTGATGTCCACAAGTTAAAACATTAGAAAAACACATAACAACAAGTTTTACATCAATCCAAAAATATTAAATAAACACATATAAGTTTTTCATCAATCCAAATACATCTAAACGAAACATAACGATCAAACATGGATCTTGAGACATTGGAGTGTTGGTTTTTAACGCTAATACATATTGCCTATTGGACTAGTCGTTTTTAACTTTTGTTACCGGGTCAACCGGTTCGATACCGGTTCGTTATGACCGGTTCAACCGGTTTTTTAATAGAACCGACCGGTTCAATCCGGGTAATAAAATGGCATAAACCCGGTCACAATTGACCCGGTCTCTTCACCGGTTCCCGGTTCAACCGGTTCGACCGGCCGGGTCAACCCGGTTTTTAAAACATTGATCCATACTTCAAATTGTATCGATCCAAATCCGACGTTTACCGATAAAAATAAATTATTTATAAAATAAACAAATAATTAAAAAAAAAACTCAATCCAAATCCAAATCCAAATCCAAATCCTACAAACCAAACAAGACTTGTAAATGAATGAATTTGAAATCCATTCCAAATCATACAAACCAAACACATGAAGGGATTTCAAATCCCTCCAAATCCAAATCCCTCCTTGAAATCCAATCCATTTCATTCCAATCCCGCAAACCAAACGTGCCAGTAGTACTTTTCTATAATATTGGTCTTAATAAATTTTGAAAATCGTGTTTCGAGATCAAGAGATAAAACATGCGTTTTGAAGGGATAACCCTTTAATAACATGAGAAAGAGTAATATGTAATTGTGAGAGTTTGTATTCATTTAATTGAATGATCTGATAATTGTTGCAACTGGAATTTTCTATGTGAAAATCATTAGAATTCCAACTCCCAACTGCTTTTCTCCTATAAAGTTTTCGAATATTTATTTCTTGAAATTGCTTAAGTTTGCCATTACTTTAATTAGATAATTAGTTACTCAATTAAATCATCTTATTCAACAGTCCAATTAATAGTAGCCATAATAATTGTGATACTCAATCTCTAGTTCGTTTGGTTCAATACTCGTACTTCCGTACGTATTACTTAATTCAACGTCATACACTAGCGGTTAGATTTTAGGGGGGGGGGGGGTGTAAACCCGCCTATCAATGTTGTGGTCCAGATATACTTCAACGTTGGAGGGGAAGCCATATGTCACCAGAGGTCCAGAACAACGATGCATGGCCAGAGACGGAGTTGGGTCGCTGACGCAAGCGAGCAAAAGAAGATAGAGAATAAGGACGGAAAGTGAGTTATAGGGTTTTGTTTGTTTATTTTTCTAAACTCACTACTTTATCCTTGCATTTAACAAAAGAACATAACACTCTTTTGTCCTTACATTTAACAGAAGAACATAATAAACGTTACAGTGAGGGACCAAATCATTACAAACGTCCAAACGACGAGTTCTATGTTGTAACAAATTAATGAAGTTTAGGGACCGTTTTGTAAAAACAACCAAACTAAAAGGACCACACCTTTAATTAACTCTTTTTATTTTGGGTCAATCTTTCTCAAAATCGTAAAATTGGGAGAACGTCTAAAATAGGCATGGGAAGGAGACCCATCCTATTGGGAACCCGGTGTACCCGTCCCAAAGGGGACGAGGATCTCCAAAAAGTTAAAAAAATGGGGATAGGGACAGGGTGGGTCACGTGATCCCTGACCCGTCTCGTCCCCGCATATTAAATATATTGTATACTTATTATTAAAATATTATTTATAAAAAATTAGATTTAGAATATTTGAGATTTAGAAATAGCATTTTGACATTTGTTCTTATATACAGTTTTTCTAACTTGTCTTACCTTTTTAGATAGAAAACATGGAGAGCCGAAAGCGTTTGGTCAAACAACTAGGGACAGGGTGGGTCACGTGATCCCTGACCCGTCTCGTCCCCGCATATTAAATATATTGTATACTTATTATTAAAATATTATTTATAAAAAATTAGATTTAGAATATTTGAGATTTAGAAATAGCATTTTGACATTTGTTCTTATATACAGTTTTTCTAACTTGTCTTACCTTTTTAGATAGAAAACATGGAGAGCCGAAAGCGTTTGGTCAAACAACTACGTATGACGTTGTGATTTTGTTAACATATTAATATTGGACATTCCATAAAAGCAAAATTGTGGAAATATTTGAGATTTAAACATGGACAATTTTGGATCAGATCTATTGTGGTTTTTAACACATTAAATTTAAAATCTCATATAAACGGAGAAAAAATTCCCAACTCCTTGTTGGGGATCCCTGATTTCCTTAGGGACGGGGATGAGGATGTGATCATTTTAAGGATGGACGGAGATTGAGGATCGGAGATGGGGATTATGGTTCCCACCCCATTCCAATGCCTAGTAAAAAACGACTATCAACAAGCGAGTGAAGCATGAAGATGCTTGATGGATTTAAAGTTGACAAGTTTTAATTCACTCGAAAAATATGAAATTTATTTCTTAAACTTGTTTGTTAAACCAATACATAAAACATAATAAATACGTTATACTAAGGACATGTTTACCAAATATTTATAAAAGGATTCGTGTATATATTTTACAGAAACGTGAAATCAAAGTAGGCGATAAAGTAGCTGGAAGACATGGAAATAAGGGTATCATTTCAAAAAATTTTGCAGATTCATTTTCTGTGGTTTCCCTTATCAAACTAGAGGTTACCAAGGAACCATGCATATAAGCCCTTATCAACAAGAATCACCATATTCACTTACCTTATCGTATACCATTTTCAACCATCAAAATGGATTATTGGTGTCTCTTACCCGGTTAGCACTTACCAGGTAAGAGCATTTATACCTTACTTACTGGGTAAATTTCTCGATCCTTAACATACTCACCCGATAAGGCAAATGCATCCATAAATATCTAATAAACGACCCCTAACTTTTATGAATTATAATTGTTCTTTAACCAAATTGTATTAAAAATTATTTTAAATCCCCTAAAAAGTTTCATTTATGATGGAAAGGTGTGTAGACGGAGGAATATTTATTTTGATTTTAAAACTAAAAATTAAAATTTAAAAAATTAAACAATAGTTTGGACTGGGGCTAAGGCTAATTAAGGAGTTGTTTATGACGCTTCACATGCTACTATTGTCCAAGTCATTTTGGGCCCCGCCCACATGCTATGGGCCCCAATTCGGTGATTTAAATAAAGACCCACTTGTCCTTCTTAAACATTTTATTTAATATTTAAATCCCCAAACCAAAAATATCTTCATAACACTTTAAAATATAAATATTCTCCTATAAATAAAATTCATTATTACGATTCAAACTTACAATAATTGATAACAAAACTAAGACTAAATTATGGGTTTTTTTTTCTTCATATTTTGTAGTAAGACAGTTTCTAAAAAGACGACTGAATTATTTAAGGATTGGTGTAAATTTAATAATCATTATAATAAAATTTGTTTTATTATAATTTTAAGTATTATAATATAATATTTTATATAACTTAAGTTTATAAGATAAAACTATTAAGTGTCTTATCTAAACGTGTTATAATACATTTATATGATATTTTTAGAATAAAGTTTTTTAGAACACTTTTAAGATAAAATGTCGTATTAACTATTTTATATACAACTTTGAAAAATGTCCTACAAACCCATCTTTTTTTTTTTGGAAAAGGTGTCCTGGGCCTTTGGCCCAGACTAATCCTTTGGCAATGAAACCGACTGCTAAAGCATGCAGCCATGAGGTTATACCCAGTAGCCACAAAGTTACGAATGCAAGGAATCGAACCCAGACCCATCTTTTTATACTACATTTGTGTTTGCATGACACTTTTTTTTAAATAGTATCGTATAAAATAACTAATACGACATTTTATTTTAAAAACGTCATATAAAAGTTGTTGAAACGTTTTAAAGCGTCTTATAAACCTATTATAACATTTTCGATAACACTTTTTTGATTTGGTCCTATAAAGTATTTTATTAGGACGTTTAGACAGTTTAAGCGTCCTATAAAATCAATTTTTGTTGTAATAAATTATTCTGAAAAAGCATATTTTAATTTAATCTTTTATGTATAAATCATCTTTGATCATTTTATTAAATGTAAAAAGAAACATTAAACTAGTGCCATTAATTTAACAATAAGGATGATATTAACAAATACACATAATACATTCACAAATTTTATAAATTTATTCATTTTTTATAATACAAGATATGGGCGATTTTATATTAATAAAAGATGAACGTACGAAGAAGAGAATAGAAGAGGATGAAGAAGGGTATCATTGTCTTTTAACTGGATAGTTATTTAATAAGCAAAAAGGTTTCTAAAACAATTAAAAGACCGATATATTTGTCATTTTATTGTAAGTTTTTCGACGGATTTTGCTATTACGAGCCAAAGTAGTCTTCTTACTATTTATAGTTATGATATGTTTTTGTTATTTATTATAAATAGCATAATTTAAAAGTACATTATTTGTCACGGATAATTAATATTGTTATTGTTGATGTGAATATATCATTTCTACATTAAACTTCCTAAAATAAGTATTATAATTTTAGTTAGAAATCTAAAAAAAAGAAAAAGACCCATTAGACGGAGGTGGTATTTTATTTCTTTCAAAATAAATACATTGATTTTTTAATTAGAATTTAGAAATAAAGTATATTTTTTCGAATATATAATTTTAATACGAAGTTATCTCTTTATTCATTATTAGTTATTACAAAATCCAGATGTAATTAATTTGTACCATATGATTTTTCATTATGTATTAAGAGCTATCGTAACACTTTGAATTTTCGGAAATATAATGTTAAAAATGGACCTGAATTAAATGTATAAATGTCAACTTGAAGCACATGTTTTCCAAATAGCAAAAGCTTTGAAACTAGGTTGGTTAAGAATGTGTCCTTGAGCGGCAAGAGTTGAGGAAACATGGTTACGAGAAATTTGAGCACCAAAATAGTTGAATTAAGTTGCCATTTGATTTGTTTGTCGATTAGAAACAAAACTGAGTGAATATGGTACACAAAAGTTGTGTTTTTATTTTGAGTTAAAGTGAAAAAGCAATAATCAGTGAATTGAAGGTATGAAATTATAAGTTAAATTCATGTTATTATGTTCAACCAACACCATATGACATAAAGATATAAATTGATGTCAAATCTATGTTAAAGCCAAGGTCGTATAAACAGAGAAAGAAGTCTATGGATGATGTATAATTCATACGTTAAACAAGATCTTAAGCTTGAAATGTAGTGTCTTTGTGTGTGTGCTTGCGTGCACGCGCGCTACAAACACTTATATACAAGAAAAATCAAAGATATTGAAGTTAGAACGGTCTATGATGACATGGTTATGCCACTGGATTAATTGAAAAGTTGGCCCTTTATGCATTAAAGGCTAATTTGGACGTGATTTGGGAAACACAAGAAGAGTGAGGGCGAAACAGATGTTTCTTTTGAGGTCACACGACGCGGGTTGGGACACGAGCATTGAACTTGCATATAAGGTTGCACAAACACGTGATGCAAGTTGGGGGCAGTCGCGTCATCTAAAGACGAAAAAAATCAAAAATAGTTATTTAATATATTTAGTTATCTATACAAACAAGATATACAAATTAATAATACAATGAAGTGACTTTTCATTATCACAATTGAAGTAATGAGCCTCTCAATTTGTAAGCGACTTCAAAGTCGCATAAGAAGGTTGTGTTCACCCATTGTGGTTTCGATGTTGATCATAATCATGTCGTTATGCTAGTTAAGTTAGTGTAACACCCTAAAATCTGGAAATAGCAACTTATTTAAAATTTTCTAAATACATCGATCATTCAATCATTGACAACCACAATTTAGATTCAACTTCAATACACAAACATTCAATCTTTATATACAAACTATAAAAGGACGGGTGCTACTAGAACCCAAAGATAGTCACTATCTCCAACTTGCGGAAGACTTCACCAATTACTTACTTTAGTGTCTAGCTAAGGCTCTACGCTTCATAGAACTATTAGAACCCAACTCCCAACTAGAACCTGATGCACATGCCGACAAATAAAAAGGTTAGGCTTAACGCCTAGTGAGCTCAAGAGTTTTCAACATATATAAAGATGTCTGTGAAAATAGATAATGCAGTTTAATTCATAATCTTTCAAAAGGTATGATTTGAATATGCAAACGATTCGTTTTCCAATAATGTGCATTTTAGACGGAGAACACCAATTTGGACTTTTTCCAAATCAACTACTACCAAATGATGATACCAATGTAAACCGCCCTGTTGGGTCTGAATGTGCTAAGGATGGATACTACTACTGATTGAAAGGTATTACTACTGCTTGTAAGTTTAATACTGCTAGTAGAATTAATACTGCTTGAAGAGTTAGTGCTGCTATATGAATAGTTAGTACTGCTTGGAGAGTTAGTACTGCTAGTAGTTAGTACTGCTGAAGATTACTGATGAGCCAAGATCACAAGATCTGTAGAGAGAGAATCTAGAGAGAGAAAAGTGCGCTTCAAATGTAACAGTAACTTGTATTCCAACAGTGAACGTTCTTTCAAAGTAAACAACCCAAGGGGACTTAAATACCCCAAGGCATTTACAAAACATATTACACTACTGAAAGCAGTAAAAGATATAAAATAAATACAATGATTACTATAAAATCAGATCTAACAATCTCCCCCTTAGTAATCATTGGCGCCGAGGTCTTCAAAAAAAAAAAATAATCTTCAAAAACAATTGACCATCTAGGCGATTTTGAAGAATCATTGACGTTCTTCTCGTTGACGTAGTCTGTTCAGCCCAACTAACACTTCCAATCGTCGCAGAGTTGAACGGAGATTCAGTCTGTCTTGAATAGTGTCCAAAGATCTACGGATCAGACGAATTTCATCATTTTCAAAAAGATATGACTCTCTTCTTGTTTCCAAAAACTTTCTTCTAGCCTCTTGTAGACGATGCTCCAACTGAAGTTTGATCACATTTAGAGTTCCATCAGAGTAATATCCAACCTCATCAAATCGTAGAAAGCATTTTTCACTTGAGCTGTTCTTATATACTACTCCGAATGGATCTTCGATAATGGTGAATAACGGATAAGACTCTAGATTCTGCAAACTCCGGTTGGGTCTTTCAAGATTAACCACAGGTTGAAAGCTTTCGACTGCCATCTGGAAGTCAAAAACACGATAAAATCGAATCTGTCGTCGAATGAATCGTTTAATAACAAAAAGAGTTTGAGAAACATCCTGAGTCCGGTGATAAAGATTCCTGAAGTGATCATACAAGAATTCAATATCATCAATTGAAAGATCAACGAAATCAGCCTCTGAAAAGTTGTACCGCTTGCAGTCTCTTCTTTCCACTTCAAGATCTGGATACCAGATGTTTAGAAACTTATTAAATGTGACACTGAGAACTCGAACAATTAGATGAGGAGAAGCAACAGTGTTAATCTATTTGCGCTGGCACTTGATAAATGCTAAGTATTCATGCTGATATGCTTCTGATTCTTTCTCTACTCCAAGTATGGCATATATATTAATTGTCCTTCTTCTTGAAACAAAGGTGTTGCTTTGAATATCTTCAAGAAAAGCTGTTCTGAGTCTAGAAGCCATATATCTCTGCTGAAGATTTCTCTGCCTTTGCTGCCTAGTTAAAGCTTCTCCTGCTTCTAGAAGAGATGGAGGAATTACTGGTTCAGAAGAAGGAATATCTGCTTGAGCTTTAGAAGACTGACCAACTTCAAAAGCACTTGACGGAATATTGGTTGTCGGAGCAGAAATAGTTACTGGAGTAGATGAAGGTTGATCAACTTCTGGAATCTCACCTTGACTAGGAAGATCAACATATAGCAATTCAGCCTCTTTTATATCTGACGCATCCATGAAAACAGTATCATCCTCTGTATCAGATAAGATGATGCTATTGTTGCAATCTTCTTCTTTAACTCGAGCAACTTTCTCAAATCTAACTTCTTCATCATCATCTGAAGTTATCTCTATGAAGTTTGCGAAGAAAGATCTCATGTCATTTGCTGCTTCCGACTCTTCAACTTCATAAGCTCTACCTAAGACATCTGGATCCACATAAACTACTATTTGCATATTATTAATATTTGCTTCAGACAAGTTAAATTCATTATGCAAAGCAGTTACATCAGCATTTTCAATCATGACATTTACTAAATCTTGGATACTGCAATCTTGAACTGTATCAGCAGTCTTTTCTCTATCTCCAGCCACTTCTTCTTGAACAACTTCTCGTGCTTCAGAAGACCCTTCTGTTCTTTGTCTCTTTTACATCTCCCCCTCATGGCCTTGATGATCGGGATCATCTTGGTCATGTCGGCGTTTAAGAGACGGGCCAGCCTCAGTCCTGCATGATTGCTCTAGATGATCAATCTTGTTAGATAGATCTGAGAAAACTTGTGTCATAAAAGAACGAAGATCAGATAAACTTGATCTAACTTCTGTTCTGAATTCCTGAAATTCATGAGTTAAAGCATTGATGCGATCAGAATCGGAAGATAAAGAAACTGAAGGCGGCGTTGGCTGGAAGTTCCGCAGCAGAGATATTAAATCTTGATCTTGATGTTGTGGCGGAGACATAGATAGAAGACGCGCATAAAGAAGATCAGATAGCTCAGAGATCGGATAATCATGAATTGAAGCCCTGGAAGAAGTATTAGTCGGAGCAGACATGGAAATACCCGCAGACTGAGTGAAGATTGACGGAAAAGGAAGAGATACAATCGGAGATGTAGATGAAGATACCGCAGAAGAAGGTTCCCGAAGAATCACCCCTGAAGGACGGCGGAAAGGAATCTCAGGAGGAAGAACCGAAGTATCTATCTCTGGCATTTTTCCTTTGAAAAACGACTTCAGCTTGTTAATATCTTCTTCTTTTTGAGCATCCACCCTTTCTGAGAACTGACGAATTACCTCATTCAGAGTTGTAAATTTCTCCGAAGAAACACGTGCAGGAACCATAGAAAGCTCAACAGCAGAAACAGTGGTAGCAGTAACCTCAACAGAAAAAGAAGTAGGAGCTTGACTTTGTGTTTGAGTGGAGGTTTGAGCAAATGAGATATCCAGTTCATCAACATTTAGACGAGCAACAGAGAGATCAATGGGTACAGATTCATCTTCTGAAACATCTTCTGAGACAACAACCACTTCTGGTGTTCTTATTCTCCGATCATACACTTTCATGGTAGGTTGATCGGCATCATCATCACCATCATCTGAATCACTTGTTGAAGTTTCACCATCATCAGAAGGATCAGCATTTGTCTCATTATCATCAGAAACTCCAGTTTTATTAGGATTAGCATCTTCTCCAAAATCATCATTAACAGTAGTGACTTCAGCTTCAATAGCAGCAATGACAGATTCCACGTGATGAGTAGCAACGTCTTGTGGTGTTGCAGAAAGATCAACATCTTTCTCTTGTGTAGTTGCAACGGCAATAACTATTTCCTGAGTAGTTGCTTCAACTTGCTCTTCATGAGTAGTACCAGCTGGAGTGCCATGAGAAGGTTCTTCCTGTTCAGCCTCTGCAAATTCATTTTCTAAACAATAATAAATGACACTGAGATCGGTCATGTCAGCATAATTGGCAATAAGACCATAAGGAATGGTCATAGAAAATGTGAAGGACTTCTTCTGTTTCTGGAGAAAAAGCATCTCAGTATCCTGAACTTGCGGCCAAGATAATCTTCGTGGAATTGCCGGATTGCTTCGAAACATGCTTCTAATAATCAGCTTGAGAAACCTGATAAAAGGAATGAACTTTCGTCGCTTGTTGGTTAACTTGTCTTGCACTATTTCAGAAAGCTCGGTCCAGAAAATAATCGTGTAGTCGACATGCAGGTCATAGACTACTGCATGGAACAGTCGAAGATAGTGAAGACTAGAACTATCCGTGCCGGTATGTTTAGAAGTTAAGCACCTGTTGATGACAGAAAATAAAGAATACCAGACAGGAGGAAGATTAGACTTGTCAAAGTCTACAACCTTGTTCAGTGGACCAACATAGCCTAGTCGTTTGATGCCCTCAAACACTTCCTCTTCAGATGGAAACTGATCATATGTTGTCCTTCCAGGTCTAGAAGTAGGCTCAGGAAGCTCAAGAATCAACCGTAAACACTTGTAAGAAAGATATGAATCGAATTGATCAATTTGGAGATCAAATCGATGAGGACGTGCCAGTTCGTTCTTAGTGATGGTGTGCCAGACTTGCTGAACGTAGACTTTCGGAACATCAGCAACTGAACAGAGAGCTTGAGAGAGCGGATGTCCACGAAGAATAGTGCGTATGACAGGATGAATCTTGATGCGATCAAAGTCAACAAAGTAGTTGTTACGCTTATAAGGCATGTACATGACGTTAGGAAACACATCATTTGGAGATCGCCTAGACATAGAAAGATCAGCCCCAACAGACGGAACAGACGGCATAGGTGTATCATGAGATGCCTGATCAGCCGGATCCTGAAGAACGACATTCTCGTCTTGAATCATTGGATCAGAATTTGTTCGAGAAGACATGATAACCTGAAACAAAACACAATTAAACATTTAACAGAAAAACACGAAAAATATCCCAAGTATGGTTTGCGGGTCCTTAAGGAAACACGAAGGATGAAATGCGGGTCCTGAAGGAAACGCATAAGAGGAATGCGTGTCCTGTAGGGAACGCATATGAAGAATGCGTGTCCTGAAAGGAACACATAGTAAGGAAATGCGGGTCTTGAAAGGAACTCATAGAAGGAATGCGTGTCCTTAATGGAACGCAAATCATACTTTGAAACGCACAATGAGTTTGCGTGTCACTAAGGATACGCACGATAGACTTTGCGTGTTCTTAGTGATACGTAAACTACACAGAAAAATACAAGAAACAAACTAGAAGAATGCGGGTCTCGAGTGAAACGTATAGTTCACTATGCGGGTCACGAGTGAAACGCATAGTTCACTATGCGGGTCACGAGTGAAACACATAGTTCACTATGCGGGTCACGAGTGAAACGCATAGTTCATAATGCGGGTCTCAAATACTTGAAGAAAAACCCTAGAACTCTGCTATTCGAACCCGAAAACCGCAAAACTAAAAATCTAAGCACAAAACACGAAATTAAACTAAAAGAAAACATACCTGATTGTCGATTATACTATCTAGACAAACCCCAATATGCAAATCGATCAACAACAACACGAATCTGGGTTTTTCAAAATCGATGAACAGTGAAAAAACGCACATAAGATAAAACGCACAATAAGAAACTAAAATTGAAATCAAAACAAAATAATAGAACACTAATCAAGCTACAAACATAGAACGAAAACAAAAACATACCTGAAATTCCAAAGCAACAATCTGAAATGAATCAGATAAGAATTCAAGAAGGAGAACACGCAGAGAGAATGGAGGGAAGATGAATAGTCAATCAAGTTCAAATGGAATAAAGAAAAGAAAATACACACTCTTACTTCTATATACTTAAAAAACACTTAAAAAAATGAGAAAATTACCTGATAAGCCCCCATTACTCCCCCTACACAAATGCACAAAATTTATCAAATTAGTTTAGCATTTGCATAGTAATTTCAGAAATATTTACCTGATGAATTTCTGATCAGCACAAGAAGTAATTTATCAGCAACATTCACTCCCCCTCAAAAATAGAATATTCTCAGATAAAGAACCCAGATATACACTCCCCCTCGAAAAATGCACATACCATATAACCAAAAACACAGACAGCAAACATAAAGACATCAATATTAAAGATGATCATATTGAATATAAATTTTGTAACAACTGAATATATAAACTTTTAAACACTAAACAAATTAAAATCTACTCAGTAGAATATCCCAGATTTATCAATCAGTTGAAATCAAACGGAAGTTGTTGAATACAGAAACATGTTTCATTGTATATCAAGTTAAGACATGTTCAGAGTCAAACACTTGCAGGTATCTATTCAGTGTGCTCGCATGCGATCTCTGATTAGCTTCAAGAAAAATGTAATTCTAAACATAAAATGAAGAACTTTGCATGTACAGGCACTAAGTCATCAAGAATTAAGATTTTCACAAATTTACAGGTTTATTGCAACTCAAAATATATCACCAAGTATCAAGAGATGTGTGCTCATTGGCATCTTTTAGCTGTGTGCTCATTGGCATCTTCACATGAGTGTGCTCTTTGGCATCTTTTAAGCGTTGTGCACTTTGGCATCTTTTTAATCAAATAGTTCATTAAGTAAAGAACATGCCGTAAACGTAACTTTCTATCTGACCCTATTGCAGGATTTAGGTCAGCCGCTCCCAGACCAGATGGCCTTAGGGGACTAGGTGTCAAGCACCCCTTGGAACTTACTTTCCCGGATCAGAAAGGCTACATCGACATATCCTAAACCCATTCATACCAGTAGAACATGACTTTCGATCTGGTTCTATTGCAGGATTTCTGTTCGATCACTCCCAGATCAATTGACCTTAGGGGACCAGATGTCGAGCATCCCTCGGAACTTACTTTCCCAAACCAGAAAGGTCACAGGTACAAACTTTTAAACTCAAGGATTTCTGTATTTTAAATGCTTAAAAATAAAATCATCTCAATAACTCAGATCTATATCGAATAGCTTAGCCCATATTTTCATTACAATCTACAATTTTGAACACTTAGGTTGTTCAAGCAAAGTAAACCATAAATATGCCGACTCACATATCTTTAAAGCAGTATCTAAAGCGTCAAACATGTTGCTGACTTTTCGATGTTTGAAAGATTTGAACGTTGAACATATGAAACTTTAAATATAAACAAGGCGACTTGTCAAAGATCCTAGACACACATTTTATTCAACTGAAAGAAAATCTGAAATATTAAACTTTATAGAATAAAACTTGTAAAGATTTAAACTTTTAAATTCAACATGCCAAGTTTTGAAAGCAGAAAGTTAAATCGTTTTTCATCTAAAGCTTTTGTAAATATATCAGCAAGTTGATATTAAGTTGGTACAAAATATAACTCAATAGTACCTTCTTCCACGTGATGCTTTATAAAATGATATCTCATGTCAATGTGCTTGGTCTTGGTGTGCTGGACAGGATTGACCGATATCGCAATTGCAGACTTGCTGTCACAATATATGGGCACAATCTTGTAAATCATCCTGTAATCGCGAAGTTGCGTTTTCATCCAGAGCACTTGAGCACAGCAACTAGCTGCAGCGACGTATTCAGCTTCGGCTGTTGATATTGAAACGCAATTTTGCTTTTTCGACGCCCAACTTATCAGTCTGTCACCCAAAAACTGGAGATGACCAGAAGTACTCTTCCTGTCCAATTGATTACCTCCAAAATCTGCATCTGAATAAGCAATCAAATTATAGTAAGAACTTTTAGGATACCATAATCCTAAATAAGGTGTTCCTTTAATATATCTAAAAATACGTTTGACTGCTAAAAGATGAGATTCTTTTGGTTTAGCTTGAAAACGGGCACACAGGCATGTTGAAAACATTATGTCCGGGCGACTTGCAGTAAGATACATCAGTGATCCGATCATCCCTCTGTATGTCTTTTGATCCACAACTTTTCCATCTGGATCCAGTCCGAGTTTGGCACCGTGAGCCATAGGCGTGCCGATTGAAGTAGACTTGTCCATTTTGAATTTCTTCAAAATGTCAAATATGTACTTTGACTGATTGATGAATATTCCATCTGGAAGCTGCTTCACTTGTAAGCCGAGGAAGAAGTTGATTTCTCCCATCATGCTCATCTGAAATCTAGAGGTCATTAAATCAGAAAACCAATTACACAAAGATTTGTTAGTCGCACCGAAAATAATATCATCTACGTATATTTGAACTAAGCAGATATCAAGATTAGATCTATAAATGAAAAGAGTGGTATCTATGGAGCCTTTGGTGAAGCCGGATTTGACTAGAAAGGCTGACAACTCGTCATACCATGCCCGTGGAGCTTATTTTAGACCATACAAAGCTTTATCGAGAAAATAAACGTAATCAGGACGATCTTTGTCAACAAATCCCTCTGACTGAGATACATATACTTCTTCTTTCAATTTGCCATTGAGAAATGCTGTCTTGACATCCATTTGATATACGGTGAAGTTGCGATAAGTAGCGAAGGCCAGAAACATCCGAATAGCTTCCAATCTGGCGACAGGTGCAAATGTTTCATCATAGTCAATACCTTCTTCTTGTCGATATCCTTTGGCTACCAATATGGCTTTGTTGCGAACAACAATACCATCTTTGTCCTTTTTATTCTTGAATATCCACTTGGTTCCTATGATGCTTTTACCCTTTGGCAGTGGAACAAGTCTCCAAACTTTTAGCGCGTCAAACTGATTGAGCTCCTCTTGCATTGCTAAAATCCAGTCAGGGTCTTCCAACGCTTCAGATACTTTGGTAGCTTCAATCTTTCTTAGGAAGCAAGTGTACAAACATTCGTTGGAAGAAGCTGTTCTGGAGCGAGTAGAAACACTTGCTTGAGGATCCCCAATAATTTGATGGATTGGATGAGATCTTGTCCATTTTGTTGTATGAGGGATAGGATCAATAACTTCTTGAACCACTTCTAATTGTTGAGGAGGATCTTCAGATGGAATACTATCAGAAGATGACACATATATGGTTTCAGTTGGAGGAGGAGGTATTTCCATGACATCAGATTCAGGCTCTTGTTGACCAGACGTAGCTTGTACTTCTTGTTGAACATTTTCTTCTGAAACAGTTTCATCTTCTACAGACTCCTCATGAACAGTTTCAGCAATTTCTGGTTCATGTATGAAATGATCCGGATGATGTTCAGAAGATATTTCTTGAATTTCAGGAGGTACTGAAGTAGCATCAGGTTCAGAGGTTGATGCAGCGGAATTAGGATTAGATGTACTCACAGATTCCTGAGTCAAGATATTTGACACATTATCAGTATTTGGTTTAGGAACATCATCATAAAAATTTTCAAACAGTAAACCAAGATCAGAAAGATTAGAAAGAGAAGTAGAAGAATCCTGATTTGTCGACTGAAGTGCAGGTTCTGAACTAATTTGTTCAAAAGCTGAGTTTCCAGTAATAGCAGGTTCTGAACTGTGTTGTCCAAAAACCAAATCGGCAGCTTCATCAAATTTGACATTCACTGACTCTATCACTTTTCTTGCAGAGAGGAGAAAAACTCTGTAAGCAGCAGAGTTAGAAGAATAGCCCAGAAATACGTCTTCATCTGCCTTTGGACTAAATTTGTTCAGATTATCTCTGTCATTCAAAACATAACATTTACACCCAAAAGACTTGAAATATTTGATGTTGGGTTTGATACCATTCATCAATTCATATGGAGTCTTGTTGAACCGGCGGTGTAGATTTGATCTGTTTTGAGTATAACAGGCAGTTGATATGGCTTCGGCCCAGTGAGACAAAGGAAGACCTGAATAAGCAAGCATAGATCTAGCAGCTTCCACAAGCGTTCTATTTCGTCTTTCAACAACCCCATTCTGTTGCGGTGTTCTTGCAGCAGAAAACTGTTGTTGTATTCCTTGAACATCATAGAATGCTTGAAGAATTGAATTCTTGAATTCTGTACCATTATCTGATCTTACAACTTTGACATGCTTTTGCTTATTTGTCTGAATGGTTTTGATGAGGTTGATGAGAATTTCGGGTGTCTCGTCTTTAGATTTGAGAAATTTCACCCAAGTATATCTGGAGTAGTCATCAACAACAACCAAAACATATTTCTTCTTACCAATGCTCTTTGTCTTCATTGGTCCGCACAAATCAACATGAATTAGATCTAGAATGTCCGCAGTGCAATGTTCAGGCTTAGGCTTATGAGATGCTTTCTTCATCTTTCCTTTCTCGCAGTCCTGACAGAGATGGTCTTTCTGGAAACGGAGGATTGGAAGACCTCTCACGTAATCATTCTTGACCAAGCGATCCATATATTTGAAATTGAGATGAGCTAGTCGACGGTGCCACACCCAACTTTCATGAATAGAGGCTTTTGATAGAAGACAAATATCTGATGGAACCTTTACTTCGGAAAGATTAATGGTATAAAGATTTGATCTTCTCTTTCCAACAAGTAAGTCCATGCCGCTATTATTCTTTACAGCAACTCTTTTAGACTTGAAACTGACTTCAAGATCTTTATCGCAGAACTTTCCGATGCTGAATAGATTGTGACTTAAACCTTCGACATAGCTTACTCTTTTGACATTTATATTACCTTGAACAAGATCACCATAACCAAGAATGGGAGCCGTCTCGCAGTTTCCAAATTTAACACGACCGCAACATTTTTCTTTAAAATTTGAAAGCAGAGATTTGTTGCCAGTCATGTGTTTGGAACACCCCGAATCCAGATACCATAATTGATTTAGCTGCACAATCAAAAATTACTCAGATTTAGGTACCCATATGAATATGGGTCCCTTCTTGTTAGTCCTTTCCTTTTTCTTTTTCAAAGAATTATTTTTCCAAAACATCTGAGACTGATCAAATAAAGCATGAATATCATCACATATTAAAGAAGAAACACAATCATTAGAATCAGAACTAGAGAGATAATATGAGATATTCTTTGAAATTTGAACCATTTGCTCTACAGAATATTTTGTAGTTTTATTACAAAAGGCAAATGAGTCTTGTTTACAAAGAAGATCTACACATTTATCCTCTACAGAAATAATTTATTCAGATCTCTGTTTCTTTAGCCAAACAGACTTCACAGACTTCTTCAAAGGCCTATCTGAAATAGATGAATCTATAAAAAGTTAGAATTTTCAGAAATATCAAGCTCTTTCTTCTTTTTCTTCTTTGACCTTCTTCTTTTACGCTTTGTTTTATAGAAATGATCATTTAGCGTAAAAGTGTCATCAACAATTTTAGATAAAATATTTGACTTGGAAGAGGAAGTTTTATCAATAAAACCAAACTGATCAGTTATTTTATTTGGATAAACCTCAGATAAAGAAACATCATATGAACACAAGTTGATGGAAGATTTGAGAAGACCTGAATTATTTTCTTTAAAACTCGATGTCATAAAAGAAAAAATGACATCGTTTTCAATTTTTCTCAAAATCACTTGTTCTTCCAATTGTTCTTCTAGATCAAAGATTTGGCATTCTAAAACTAAAGGAGGTATATATCTCTTAGTATCATAAGGTACTGGAGATATTTTGTCCTTGGATTAGCTTCATTTAAATCAAAGAAGTCATTCGATCTAGAAGATTTAGTAGAAGAAACAATATTTAAATTTTGTCTTCTCTTCTTTATTTTTTCAGGAAAATATTTTGCATTTTCTTGAGTGTAAACGAAAGGAACTTCCATTCTCTTGTTGTTTATCCGTTTCTTATCTTCCTCAATTGTAGTCTCTTTATCACTTGTCCAAAGAGGTTTGTATTGAGAACCATATTTTGAAAGACCAAGACAGTCGTAATCATAAAAATTGGGAATCTCAATTTTAGCTTTCTTTAAAAACTGAGGATTTTTAAATCCAAGACCCCAATTTTCTTTTAACGACTCATAGCTCCTTGGTTTATGCATATGAATTGTTTGTTCAGTTTGATTTTGTTTATATAACTTTTCTTCTAATTCAAATATTTTATCCGAAAACTCTTGATTTAAAATTGACAAATCAGACAAAGAATCATGAGAAGTCTGTTTTTCAATTTCTAAATCTTCTATTCTTTCTTGAAATTTCTCTTTTGTAAATTTTAAAATAGCTTTTTCATCTCGCAGAGAAATCTTCAATTTTTCAATTTGAACAGACTTTTCTTGATTTTCGCGTTTTTCGGATAGAAGCTTTGAACGAAAGTCATGTAAAGCATTTGTGATGACATTCATTTGCGAAGAAATAAAATTAAAATCGAACTCAAATGGTACCTCAGATTCATAGGTTGAAGTTTCCTCATCCTCATCATCACTGTTATCGTCTCCAATAAAACACATAGCAGCAGTCTCAACATTGTCAGCTTCATTATCTGAGTGGTCCAACCAATATTCCTCCTCAGCCAACAGAATTGTTCCACTTGCTTTCTTCTCAGCCAAAGCTAATTTCTTCTTATAGAAATCAACATCTTTCACAATCTTCGTTCTGCACTCCTTTGAAATATGCCCTGGTTTGCCACAGTTGTAGCAAGTCACAACCTTCTTATTTTCTTTCTTTGGTTCAGCAGCTGTAGCATGCTCATACTTGGGAAAGAAAGGCTTTGATGTAGAATCGGGTTCTATCTTCTTTGATCCAGATGAGAAACGAAGATTGTTTGAACCTGATCGTTCTGATATTTCTTTTGATAGTGATGACTTAGAAGAATCATAGCCTTTTCCAATGCTTCGCCATCGTCATCTGTTGACCCATCGTAAGCAGACTCAGTCAAGGCTTGCTCAGCCATTTGGCTAGCTAAAAGAGCGATTGGATCCACAGTCTTTGGCTTCTGCTTATCCAGCTTAGCTTTCTTCTTCAGAACCATGGCTTCATCAGACATCAGAATTTCAAACATTTCCTGAATAGGCATTTTGGAAATTCTGGGATCATTCCTCATCCGATGACAGGATTTTTCCCATTCAGGTTTGAATGCATTGAGGAACTTCAGATTTGTCTCCAGCTCATTCTTTGTTACCTTGATCTTATACAGATCATTAATAACAGTACAAAATCTGTCGAAGACACTTTTCAGACTTTCCCCATCCTTAGCCTTAAACTCTTCAAAGTTGTTCATGTATCTTGTCTGACGAAGCTGGGTAGACATTGCAGTACCAAGCATGATTTTCTCCAGTTGTGTCCACATCAGCATAGGATTGTGTTTGAAACAATCGATTCTGTTATAGATGGAATTTGGTAGAGCAAGAATCAAATTTGACTTGGCCTGATTGTCAGCTTGGTATCTTAGAAGTTCATCAGCCTCATATTCTATCAGGGCTTTTTCTACATTAGTAGCTGGAGTGTTTCCAACAGCTGGTATAACTTTCCTTGGCTTGACCCTGGGACCTTCAGTCAAAGCTTTCATCATATTTTCCCCATTTGATTGCCTTTCGATGAAATTAATAAACCGGTCCTGCCATTGTTCAAATTCGTTCTCATTTATCAGCACAGGTGGACGAGTATCAAACCCCAACGACATCATGTGGTCGTTCTTGTAAAGTTGAGCTTGTAAAGACATTTTGATGAAATATGGAATTCAGAAAAATAACTAAGTCTTGAAGACCCGTACACCTAAGGAATGCGTGTTCAGAGTAACAATTCGGGTCCTTGATGATACGCACACCCAAGGAATGCGTGTTCAGAGTAACAAGGACTATCCGGGAGATAGGTTGACTATGCGTGTCTAGAGAGATACGCACTTCGATCCTTTCCTCAGAGATATATACGTGTCCAGAAAGATATGCGTGTCCAGAGAGATATGCGTGTTCAGAAGGACACACACTTGCTGTTGTGCGTGTTCAATGGGGCACGCACTTGAAGTTGTGCGTGTGAAGACAGATACGCACTTAAAGATACGCACTTGAAGCTATGCGTTTCCAAGAGAGAATCAACAACCTGAGAAAAACACTAACACTTAAAAGTTAGTTACACACGATTTCATGAACAACACGCATACTAATAAGATGAATAACCCGCATAATTCTTGAATAACCCGCATACTATATGAATAACAAGCACAGTTCAAATCCTATTAATAACATGCAACCCGCACATCATATGAATGATATGCACAGTAATATGAATGACACGTACATCAGGATGAATGACCCGCATATCAGGATGAATGACCCGCACATCATATGAATGACACGTATACCAACAATCAACTATAAATCTGCAATATCAATCATAATACTGAAATTAAACCCAAAACAAATTGCACAATATTAATCGAAAACAAGTTTTTAATACAATTCAAATGACAGTTTCGATCAAAACACTCCAAAACTCAAAAATTAAAACGAACAGAACATATAACTCGACTTTTTCAGAAAATACTCAAAATCAAAATCGAAGCAACAAATCATGTTTTTATGCAAAATAACAAGAATCAAACTCGATCGACTAACTAAAACGCATCTAATAACATCAAATTCAAAGTAATTCGATCACAAAACAGACTGAAATTGGTGAAAATCCAGAAAACGAGATTTTTCTTGAAAAACAAAAAAAAATCGATCAAATTTTCGAATTATCTACACAAATCAGTAACAAAAATACATTAATCTCAATTCTCTCAAGATCTTGAAGGCTCTGATACCAATTGATGATCCAAGATCACAAGATCTGTAGAGAGAGAATCTAGAGAGAGAAAAGTGCGCTTCAAATGTAACAGTAACTTGTATTCCAACAGTGAACGTTCTTTCAAAGTAAACAACCCAAGGGGACTTAAATACCCCAAGGCATTTACAAAACATATTACACTACTGAAAGCAGTAAAAGATATAAAATAAATACAATGATTACTATAAAATCAGATCTAACAATTACTACTGTAAGTGAGGAGTTAATACTGCAAGTATGGTTAGTACTGCCAGAGACAAAGTTAATACTGCTATTGAGTTAGTGCTGCTTATGAAGATAAAGATGACTTGGAGATAAAGATGAGCTGAAGATAAAGACGAAGATAATTAAGGAATTGATGCTGAAGATCAATTTTGTTTTAATAATTATCTTGTAATTAATTCTATATATATAGTCTAGAAGTTCTTGATAGAGATATAGAGATTGACAGAGTTTACATAGAAATACAGAACACGAGTTGTTTTAGAGAATTAACCTCAAGAATAGTATTGATCCTTTCTATAGAGAAGTATAGAACGTCTGTTGAGTCTGTTCAACAGATTGAGGTTGTGTTTGTAATCATTAAGTTTTATGCAATATAAACTTATGATTTGAGTTCATATTCTGTTTTTTTTTGATCAAGTGTTAAAGTGTTATTCCGCGACTTCTTTAACATTGTTTCTAAGTTTGTATTAAATTCTTGTTTAGAATTTTCGATCTTGACAAGTGGTATCAGAGCGTAAGGAACTCAGAAATCAATAATCATCATAAATAGAATCCAGAATCAAGCATTGATGGCTGAGGCTACAGAGTCTTCAGGTACTGCAATCCCCACTGAGGTAAAATCTAACCTTTGCTCTAAAGCATGTCTTGAAACTGTTAAAAGGTACAGGGATCACAATCAGAGTATGAGTGATGGCCTTAAAAGGTGGGAAAAAGATAGAAGAGAATATGTTGTGATCGTTGAGAAGTTTGAAGAACAAATTAAGGCATACCAGGCCAATGAACTTCAACATTCATATGATACCAACTACTGGAAGTGGGAGAAGAATCAGTTAGAGATTCAACTAGAGAAGGACAAAGAGGAATGTGAGAAAATTAAGAGTGAATTTGAGAAGGCAAAATTAGATATCGAAAAATATTCCAATGCTTCTAAAGCAATGGACTCTTTACTCAAAACTCAAGTTCATGACAAACTGAGAAGAGGTATAGGCTACAACACCACCCCTCCACCATACAACAATAACTACATTCCACCCACCTCAGATCTGTTAGAAAGACAGAATAAGAATGACTTACCTGAAGGAGCCACTGAAATAGATCCAGTAGTGGTTGAGACAGATTCTGAAGAAGAGAACTCTGAGTGTAAGAATAAGGAAGAGCATAAAGATATTCCCTTAGAAAACCACATTCTTACAAATGAGAGGGGGGGGGGGCAAACCATTTATCAAGAGTGATAAAGTGGAGATGTCCAAGACAGAGAAAGATACTGTTAAGAGTGAGAAAGCTGAGACCTCTAGGAAAGGTAAGGAAAAGGTACAGGGAAATCACTACAAGCAAACTTCTGTTATAAATCCCTGTACTTGTAAACAGAATCATCCCCAACAACATGATAAAACCAGGGGAAATCAAAGAAACAGAAATAATCAGTGGGCTTTAAAACAAGGAATTGATCTGAGAAAAATTAACAGACCAAAGCCTTGTTTTATCTGTGGCAAGTTAAATCATCTAGCCAAACACTGTTATTTCAATCCTATTAACCAAAGGACCACTTTTCAAAGAAATATACAAAATCCTGTTGGTTATAGGAAGCAAATATGGAATCATATGGCTGAGAATGTGAGAAGGGCACCTATAAAATCTCATGCTTAGAATAAGTTTGCTAATTCAAAGAAAAATACTCCAAGTAAGCCAAGGAGTAACTTAAAGAAAAAGAAAGTAAACAACTTTGTCCAGGTTTGGGTTCCAAAAGTAAAGAAACCTGTTAGTACTGCTACCTCAAATAGTACTGCTAACAGAAATAATGCTGCTGATAGCAATACTACTGCTGACCAAGTTAGTACTGCTAACCAAGTTAGTACTGCTAACCAAGTTAGTACTGCTAACCAAGTTAGTACTGCTAACCAAGTTAGTACTGCTAATAAGGATAGTGCTGCTACCAGTATTAATACTGCTAAGCCTATAATTCTGACAAAGTATTCCAGCCATGCGATTCCTAACTCTGATCATCTCATCCAAACTAAAATTACTGATTATAAATATGTTGATGAGAAAGGGCAACCCAAGACCAGTTTGGCTTGAGTTCCGTCCAGAAACTAACTGTTTTATCTAGTGTGCAGGGCAACCAATAGCTCAAGAGGAAAAACATTTGGCATGTAGATAGTGGTTGCTCTAGGCACATGACTGGTAACATGGACTGCCTTCAATACTTTAAAAGATTTGATGGAGGACATGTTACTATTGATCCAGCAGGAGGTAAGATAAGTGACAAAGGTATAGTTTCAAAAGGTAAGTTGAGTTTTGAAAATTTCAGAGTGCATGGTACTACTAACCTTGTGTGTTTAAGTGTTTCAGATTGCTTAAATTGAATACTTGGTACTTCTAGTTAAGTTAATACTGCTCTCTATATTACTCATGTTGACAGTTTAAATATGGTTAAGTATGGTTAATACTGCTAGGTAGTTTATACTGCCAGTGCAAAGTTACTACTGCTTACCTTGTTTCTGCTGCTAATCAGTGTTACTACTGCTGGTATGTATTAATACTTCTAGTCTGTGTTAGTACTGCTAGTATGTATTACTATTGCTAATATGAGTTAATATTGCGAGTTGGTTAATACTGCTAGGGTACTTAGTACTGCTTCTAACTGAAACCCTCCACCTATAAATACCCCTTTGTGACCGCCAAAATACAAACGACTCTTTGAACTTCCATTGCTTCTCTTTCTCTCTCTCTCTCTCTCTCTCTCTCTCTCGATTTCTTGCTCACTAGTGTAAACCACTAGTTGCGATTCGAACCCTAGAATCAATCAGAAGATGGAAGGACTATAATTCTTTGATGAACACAATGAGGTTGCTATGCTGCAAAAACCCAAACAGGCTGAAGGCTTTCATCAGATTGTGGATTTCCTAAAATCCTCACACATCGCCCACGCATTAAATGTTAATCCCACAATCTATGTGGAACATCAAAGACAGTTCTGGGCCGATGCTGCTATTCAAACCGAAGATGGCACTCAGGTCATCAAAACAAGGGTTTGTGATAAACCTCTAACCATCACCGAAGGCTGTATTCGCATCCATCTACGCTTAGATGATGCCTCAGGTATTATCTCTCTTCCTAAGGAAGATCTCTTCCATACTCTTAGTCAAATGGGGTATGAAGGTCCCACAGAGGTATTCAAGTTCTTCAAGAACAGATTTTCACCTCAGTGGAGATTCTTTGTTCATACCCTACAACACTACATTTCACGAAAAACAACTGGATGGAGTGAGTTTAGCAGTACCTTAGCTTATGCTCTAGTCTGCTTAGCTACCTCTAGAAAGTTTAATTTTGCTCAAATGATTTTCAATGATTTAATGTCAAACCTGGATACCAAATCAAAAAGTTTTTTTTTATGTATCCAAGGTTTGTACAAGAAGTACTTGATAAGGAATTGACAGATTTACCTACCTTCAAGGAGGTATATGTACCAAAACTCCCAAAGGGAAAGGTGTTCTCAAATATGAAGAGGCCCAGTAAGGACTTCTCAGGTAGAGACACTCCATTGTTCTCTACAATGATGGGTGTGTCTCATTCCCATGGTGAGGCATCAGGGTCACAGCCCACATCTGACCACCCAACTGATGACCTACCCACACCACGCATTTCTATCAATATCCCTCAGTTTCCTATTGACAAGCCACAATCCCCCATCACCAAAACTTACACAAGGAAAAAGGTACAGAAGGTTCCTTCCCTTCTAGTATCTTCACCCCCAAAGCCTAACAGCCCTCTGATGGAGCATTTTTCATCAGAGAATATCCATAGGGAAACCACAGGGGTGTCTCCCAACCCCTAGAAGGTGCTCAATAAGGAGGTGGAAGAGCATGTGGGCAGTGAGGCTCACACTACTAACTTTGCACAAAGTGCAGGGCAGGACAGTGTGAACATCTTTAAGACCTTCCCCACGACAACTTTGGGTGAGCAATCATCCAAAGGTCCCAGGTGCCAAGAAACCAAGGGGGTAGAAGGTGCTTCTGCTAGGCAAAAGACTCCTACTAAAACTTCCAAGGATCCTTCCAGGGTGGTCAACACACCTAAATGAGGTGATGATAGATATAACTATGAAGAATTGATGGAAACATTGGGTAATATCAATCTGGATGTACTTAAACAGGGTGCAGAAATAGAGGAGTTGAAACTGGTGATTCTTTCACAACAAGTGCAGATAAGCAAACTAAAGAAGATGGTTCTAAGGTTGGTGCACAAAAAGAAAAGAAAGCAGTATGTACTGAAGAAAAGGGGAGATGTTAATGATGCTTTCAAAAAGGGGGAGAATCAAGATGAAAAGCAAAGCCCTATTGAGGTGAAATTTCAGTTTGAGGGGGAGACTGAGTTTGAGGGGGAGATTGGTGCCAAAACTGAGAAAGAAGCATAAACAGATCAAGTAGCAGATATTGCAAAAGCAGCAGTAACTGAGGCTGCAGTAGTAACAAATGAACCTGAAGCAGAAACAGAATTGTCCAGAGAAGAAATTGAAATTGCAGAAACCCTTGTGAAAGCTAAGAATGACACTCCCAAATCCACTCAAAAGGCTAAGGGAGTGATGATCAAAGAAGGAGGATTAGAGAAGAAAATAAAAGAGGTCAGTGTGGAGGATGCAAAGAAGAAGGGAAAGGAGAAGATGATTGAGTCTGAGCAACCATTGAAGAAGAAGAAACAGATTGAGTTGGATGAAGAAGTGACTAAAAAGCTTCAGGTTGAGTTGGAAAAGGAGGAAGAAATTCAATCTGCCAAAGACAGAGAGCTTGCATTGGATATGGCTAAAAAGATAAATGAAGAATATCAAAGGAGTTTAAAGTCTGCTGTTGTGAAGAAAGTAACAAAGAGAGCTACTGTGCAAAGGCAAAGAATGCCCTCAAAGACATTTTTGGCTAATCAAGAGAGAAGGAAAATGATAAACTTCCTGAAAGGAGCTCTTGGAGTTCCTGAAGGAATGTTTACCAACATGCCTTATGGTAGGATAGAGGAGCTGTATACGAAGGAGATGTCCAATCTGAAAGGGGACTCCACTCAAAGGGTAGAGGTTGAAAGGAAGATGAAAGAGAGGCATGACCTCAACGTACAACAACCCTTCCCTGACAGTGAAGAAGGCACTCCTAGCAAAGACAAGGAAGATGTGAAGCAATAAGAGACATTAGCCCAAAAGATTGGTGACATTAAAAGAAAGAAGTCAATTGCCACCAAGCCAAAGGCAAAAAGGGCAAGAATTGAAGAAGATGAGAATGAAAATGAAAGAGCAGAAGCAGAAGCAGAACCTACTGTTGAACCTTCAGCAGAGCCAGAGCAGAATCCAGAGCAGTCCAATCAACAATCAAATGAGCAGTTTCATTTGTACATGACTTTGACAGATGAAGATCCAATGCAAGCTGATCCTATTTCTATGAAAGCACCAGAAATTATCTTTTGGGATATTCTGAAGGACAATAGAAAAGAATATTTCAGATTCAAAAGAATGGGTGATCAGTTTGAGGTGTATGCAACTTGGGGCAAAGTGATCAGAAGTTGTTCCAAGGCTGACCTATAGGAAATGTACAAGGTAGGAACAAAACTGTATGAGACTGTGTTGCAAGGGACTGAAATGAGCTTACTCAAGATTGCCATGGAATACTTATGCATGAAGTTTGAGCCTAAAAAAGTGAAGTATAGGATCAAAGACTTACATCATGATTATGGTTTCAAAAAGATTGATCATTGGATGTTGTTTGAAAACTGTGGTGTCTACATGATAACAATTGACAAAAGCTATCATGAGTACTACTTGGTTGACAAGATCTATGACCACAGCAGAGCTAAGTTGGAAGGGATGCTGAAAGCTAAGCTGGTATGTGCTAAAGGATCAGAAATGGCCAGAATAGTGATCAGAAGGACAATTAATCAAAGTCTGGGATTGGATCCAAATTTGGACAATTAAGCTGAAGTGTTGAAAGCATCATGAAGACCTTATGCTGAAGAACTTAACTTCTCATTCTGAAAAGTTAAGTTAGGGGGAGATTGTTGGGTCTGAATGTGCTAAGGATGGATACTACTACTGATTGAAAGGTATTACTACTGCTTGTAAGTTTAATACTGCTAGATGAAATATTACTACTGCTTGTAAGTTTAATATTGCTAGATGAAATATTACTACTGCTAGTAGAATTAATAATGCTTGAAGAGTTAGTGTTGCTATATGAATAATTAGTACTGCTTGGAGAGTTAGTACTGCTGAAGATTACTACTGTAAGTGAGGAGTTAATACTGCAAGTATGGTTAGTACTGCCAGAGACAAAGTTAATACTGCTATTGATTTAGTGTTGCTTATGAAGATAAAGATGACTTGGAGATAAAGATGAGATGAAGATAAATACGAAGATAATTAAGGAATTGATGCTGAAGATCAATTTTGTTTTGATAATTATCTTGTAATTAATTATGTATATATAGTCTAGAAGTTCTTGATAGAGATATAGAGATTGACAGAGTTTACATAGAAATACAGAATACGAGTTGTTTTAGAGAACTAACCTCAAGAATAGTATTGATCCTTTCTATAGAGAAGTATAGAACGTCTGTTGAGTCTGTTCAACAGATTGAGGTTGTGTTTGTAATCATTAAGTTTTATGCAATATAAACTTATGATTTGAGTTCATATTTTGGTTTTTTTATTAAGTGTTAAAGTGTTATTCCGCGACTTCTTTAACATTGTTTCTGAGTTTGTATTAAATTCTTGTTTAGAATTTTCGATCTTGACAAGCCCCTTCATAAATTAGCTTTAACCCAAAACTCACTCAAAGCGTAAATATAAATTGAACTCTCCATTTAAGAAGGTACGGTTAAACCTTATATTCCAAAACACCCAAAACACGGGTGGGGTATAATACTCAACCCATAAATCAAGGGTAAAACCCAAATATACAAAACGTCACCGAAAACTTGGATAATAAAACTCAATACCCAAAAACAACACCTTTCGGTGACGGGGGATTCCCGATTCCATAAAATGTGACGGTCCACAAAGTAAGCCCATTTTATGTTGTTATGATTAGTCATATAAACAAAAGTATACGCAAGAGATGTCAGGCTCAGTAGCTTTAAACGTACACCCACGGAAACTCGAGTTCAACCCCGTCGGGTTCCTATGTCGAGCCCCTCATCTAATATCGTAATACTTGAGCACGAAGGGCTTATACCCACATCCGGTGCCTAACGTGCCTCGACGTGGAAAACTAATCGTCCCATGCCGGACAATAATTCCAAGCGCAAGGGATGTCAGGCTCAGTGGCTTTAAACGTACACCCACGGGATTTCGAGTTCAACCGCGAACGGTCCTTATGTCGAGTCCCTCATCCAATATCGCAACCAAGGCTCTAAGTCGAGCTACCAAAACTGGACAATTGTCCAAAGACTCCAAATCAAATAAAAATACCAAGCCGCAGGCTTAACACCCATTGACCCATTGATAAATGAAGTAAAAATACGATAAAACGCACTCAACCAACGATTATGCAAACACAACGACTAAAAGTAAGATTAGTTCAAAACTCACATTAGTTGAGGTACCCATTTTCCAAGTGAACTTATACTCCCATATTTTCCAAATGCCTCATAACACATAATATGCATTTTCTAAATTTAACTGCCGATGAGAGTGAAAATCATGAAATGAAACTATACACACTCTTTCAAATGCCTCACCTAAAAGTGCAAGTAATACTTTATAAAACACTCCATTTCATGAATGATGCATGAGACTTGACAAACATTTAAAAGTGTATTTCTGTGACCAAAGATCTATTTGTGAAATAAGACCTCAAAACACATTCATTTGTAACACCTTTATCAAAATGCTCAAACATCCCAAATGTGGGTGTTATACAAAGTTATAAAGTTAAATCCTTCCAATAATCAAAGATTAGCAAATAACCCAACATTTGATAATTTCATGTAGAACACATAAACACTTTTAAAATAAACATTTTGACATGTACAACGTTTTCACAAATCAACTTGAACTCACCTTGCTAGATTTTGGCTAAATCTAGATTTCACCCAAGGAGCTCTTTTGAAGGCCGCTTGAATCCTCAAGCCGAAATCTTCTAAAACCTAGATCCGAACATACCGAACCATAAATATCCATAACCAACCACATAGAAACATTCCCCAACATAATACACTAAAATCCCACAACGAGGTCAAAACCCTAGTTTCTCCAAAACTAACAAATCCGAAATTTGATAAACCAAACACTAGGGAAACACCCAAAGCACATATATAACCTTAAATCAAAGAAGCTTACCATAAAAGATGACAAGAATTTCCGAGAACACCCAATCCAACACTTCAACCCGAGCTCCCAACCGAAGAACTTGATGAGGAAGATGAAGATGGAGGTTTTGTGGTTCAAGGTTCCAATTAGTTAGATGATGAAGAATCATGTGGTTCAAGGGGGAAAACCTTCAAAATGGGTTAGGGTTCGGTTTTGGGGTTTGGGAGAGAAAAGGGAAGAAGGTAGAAGTGAGAAATGAGGAGAATGGGTGAAATTTCAGACTTAACTGCCTCTCAGCCCCCGCAGGCGATAGTGACATGCGACTATGCCCTTGGCATAGTCGCCAGGCATAGTCACGCGGACCACCTGACTCGCGGTACAAACGGGGCGATTGTGCCCCGCGATTGTGACACCCTGTCACTATCGCGGGCACTGTACCGAGATCCAAATTCAACCACTTTTGTCAACTTTCAGCCCACGATGCCCAAAACAGATTAATTCATTAAGTAACGATAAGTCCCAAAACACGGTAGGTCTTTCTATGTTAACAACCATTACTAAATCACAAATTTCGGGGTGTTACAGTTAGTGTATGTGTTTAATAAGGTGATTAGACATTTAATGCATGTGCTTTGGTGTGTGTAGGTATTAATTTAGGAGTATTTATCATACTTGCAAGAAAATTTGAGAAAAATGTGGCCTTAAAGATGTGTTTAAAAGGTTGAAATTGCTTACCAGCTGAAACTTTTTTATTACAAAATGTATAATTTCTTATGCATGAAATAAGTGTTGTATGAATGTACATTTACAAGACGGGACGTTCGGTGATTACAATAAGGAGAATTTGGACAAGGTATTGGGCAAGCCCATCTAAGCCTTGTCATATAAGAACAAGTGACCCTTTTCCTTATGAGGAAAAAATAAGATCTCAAATGAGTTATACTGTTTTACAAGCATGATAATGCAATATTGATCATATGCTCAAGTGTTTTATGGAGAAATATTTTCAAGTGTGAATGGTTGCATACTTTTGCATGCATGGTGACATGGTGCTTTGTCTATTAGACTATCAAAGCAAGTTGACATGTTTTAAGTTACTATGTTTGCATGTCTCGAGTATGTTTTTAAATCACATGATAACCATAAATAAGAAATTTGTTGAGCAAAATAACAGACTAGTAACGTACATTTCAAATGAAGGTAGGGGCATGAACGATAAACGAAAGGAGGAAGCCTAGGGCTACTAGATCTAGTTAGACTTCAAGTTATTATATGATACATTTACGCTCAGTATTGTACTTTATTCTGGATGACGTTGTAATTAACTTAGAGGTTGTCTAAGTCTTGGGATGTTTTTCCGTTCAACTATGAGATATTTTTCGGGGTGTATTGTTTAAGTTATTATGTATGACATTTGGAGATGTACCGTTTACGAGGTAAATGTAATATCATTATCCTTGAAAGAAAAGAGGGTTGGACAACTATTTTCAATATGAGGCAACTATAAATCCAAAATCACATGTAACGTCACTTTCATGAGTTGTAATATACGACACACAAAATGTCAGCCTGGCGAACTGTTAGTGTATATATGTGTATAAGGCTCAGGCCCATGGGCCCATATAGTCTCGGTATATAAAACCCTTGTATCCTCTAGTCTAGGTTAACTTTTCTCATTATTACTTTGTCATATTGTAAGTTTATTCTCTCAATCAATATATCGAAGTCTCAAGCCTTCAGCATATTCATCGTCTCTTTCATCATCATCATCTTCTAACATGGTATCAAAGCTGTAGGTTTGCTTTCACTCTCACCGTCATCATCGTTTCTTTCACCTTTTAATCATCCTAGCCGCAGTCGACCGTCACCGTCTCTCGACCCTAGCCGCAGTCGATCTCAAATAAACTCTCGCCGTCGTCGCCCTCTTTGTCTCTCGTCGCCTTCGAATCGCACGGGTTCATCCTCTCTGTTTCCCATCTTCGAATCAAGCCGACAATCGAAACCCTAGCCGCAGACCGGAAGAACTCCGGTCGCAAACTTCATACAGGTCCACTCCATACCGATCGCAACCTCCTACCGGTCCATACCGGTCGCAACCTCATACCGGTCGCAACACCATACCGATCCATACCGGTTACTCACTGTTTCTCGTCGCATCCATGGCTGCCAATCTCAGTCACTCAAATCCCATCTCGGTTGTTTTCAATGGTAGCAACTACATCCTGTGGCATCACCATATGACAATTCTGCTAAAATCTCATGGGCTTTACACCTACGTTACTGGTGCATCCAAACTTCCAGTTCAGGAAGCAACTGAGAATGTTGTTGATTTTGCAAAACGCATGAATGAGTGGGACATTAATAATGTTCGTATTCTGGGTTTCATAAATGCCTCCAGTACTCCTGAGATCAACCAACAATTTATTGGCTATGTCACCGCCAAGAGTCTCTGGGATTTTCTCGCCAAGCGGTACACGTCATCGGGCCTATCTCATCAGTATCAACTGTGGACCACCTTTCAGAACAAACGTCAGCTTCCTGATCAATCCGTAAACTCTTATATCTTTGAAATGCAGTCTCTCAGAGATCATATAAGTCTTGGAGCACCACAAATTTTTGATGAAACAACTCAACAATTCACAGCCTACTTCAACCAGCTACATTTGATAACCATTCTGATGGGTCTTACTGATAAATTTGAGAATGTCCGTGCTTCTCTTCTTCATAGGCAGCCACTACCTACTCTTGAAGAAGCCATATCAGAATTGTTAAGTGAAGAAACCCGTCTTCATATGCGATCACCGATGCCCACTACTGATAGCGTTCTCTACACGTCTCATCCCAAGTCCAAAGGTAAATGGACCAACAGCAACCATTCCAAATCTGTGGGAAAGATGAACACATCTGAGTGTGCCTTTTTCCATTCTACTGCTCATCTTCTCCTTGATTGTCCTATTTGCAAGTGCCGTCGGTGTGGTGTCACTCATCCGCGCCATTATGAGTCTGACTGCCCTAAGAACTCAAAGAACACTGGCCCTCAGAACCAGACTCACGCTGTTGCTGGGTCTACGCTCGCTGATAACGAGGTCTCTCCAGTCTCCTCACCTGACCTCATGGAAATGATGCATCGCAATCAGGAGCTTATGGAGCAGATCATGTCTAGTGCTATGGGTATGAATTCTCAACACTCAACTGCATCAGGTAACTCATAGCTTTTTGACTCTGGGTGTTGCAATCATATGACTCCCTGCACTGATGGTTTTGTTTCTAAGAAACCACCTCAACATTTTACGTCAGTACGAACTTCTAACAACACTGGCCTACCGGTATTTTTTAGTGGAAATGTCTCCACTCCTCATATACAATTACCGGATGTTCTAAATGTTCCAAAACTATCTCTGAGCTTAGTTTCGATTGCGCAACTTCTAGAATCTAATCTGATCATTTTATTTCATTCTTCTAGTTGTGTTGTACATGATCCAAATACCAAGCAGATCCTTGTACTCGACTGTAAAGTTGGACGGATGATTGAAGTGGTCTACCTTCGTCTTCCATTACCCTCTTCAAGTCTTGTTGCCTCAGTTTCCAGCACTTCTTCCTTTGACTTGTGGCATGCCCGACTAGGTCACTTATCTCTAGCCAGAATAAAATCATTAGCTAATTTAGGGGTGTTAGGAAATTGTATGTCAACTGACAATATTTCTTGTTTATCATGCAAACTTGGCAAACGTCATGCTTTATCTTTTGAAACAAATGAGTTTAATTCTACTTCTTCTTTTGATCTTATTCATTCTGATGTATGGGGACCAGCACCACATCCATCAATGGGGGGTGCTCGATATTTTGTTATTTTTATTGATGATCATACACGTTTCACATGGATATATCTCATGAAACATCGTTCGGAGCTACCTAAAATTTATATTATGTTTGCTCGGATGATTCACACTCAATTCTTAAAATCTATAAAGATTATTAGGGCTGACAATGCTATGGAATACAAAGAGTCCTCTATTATCTCCTTTCTTCAATCTCAGGGGACTCTCTCTCAGTACTCTTGTCCCGGCACATCTCCTCAAAATGGTCGTGCCGAACGCAAACACCGTCATATTCTTGATACGTACGGTTCACACTCTTCTCATTTGGGGTGAAGCTGCTTTCACTGCAGTTTATACTATCAATCGTCATCCTACTCCCATCCTTAATAATAAGTCTCCTTATGAGGCTCTTCATGAGATTACTCCTGCCTATGAACTTCTAAAAGTTTGGGGTAGTGCTTGTTTTGTTCAGTTACAACCTCATGAACATACCAAACTTGAACCTCGCTCCAGACTTTGCTGCTTCCTTGGATATGGTATTGAGCACAAGGGTTATCGCTGCTGGGATCCTATCTCCTAGCGTCTTCGTATATCTCGTCATGTTACCTTCTGGGAACATGTTCCTTTTTCTTCTATATCCAAGTTTCGTGAGTCACCTACCTTCACCGCTCCTCTTTACTGATGCTTCCGTCTTATTGGACTCGCTCCAATCTGACATCACTTCATCTCCGCCTATTGTTCAAACACCTTCCGAATCCGCCTCTCCTTCAGAGTCTCCTGCCTCTACACAACCTCCTTCTCCTAGTTTTCCTGATCCACATCAATCATCTGCTCCATCCGCACATCCAACATCTGAGCTGCCTGCTGAGTCTTTGGCTCCTGGAACGTCTCAATCTCAGAATGTTAGACGATCAGATCGGGTAAGACAAGTTCCTTCTCATCTTCGTGATTATCATGTTTATGCTACTCTGCTGTCCAATCACGAACGTACTTCCTACAAGGAAGCCTCCTCTAATCCTGATTGGCAAAAAGCTGTGGCTGAGGAACTTCAGGCTCTTGACAAAGCTCAGACATGGGAATCTGTCCCTCTTCCACCGGGCAAGTCACCCATTGGTTCCAAATGGGTGTTCAAAATCAAGGCAAAATCTGATGGCTCTATTTATCGGTACAAAGCTCGCCTTGTAGCCAAGGGCTTCAATTAAGAGTACGACATAGATTATGAGGAGACATTTGCACCTGTTTCTCGAGTCACTTCTGTTCACAGTCTCCTAGCCATCGCAACTACCAAACAATGGCCTCTCTTTCAGATGGATGTTAAGAATGCCTTCTTGAACGGTGACTTATCTGAGGAAGCTACATGGCACCTCCTCCAGGCGTTCGACTTCCACAAGGTCATGTTTGTCGTCTTCGGAAGGCTCTTTATGGACTCAAGCAAGCTCCGCGAGCTTGGTTTGAGAAGTTCAGTTCCACAATCACCTCTCTGGGTTTCTCACCCAACCACTATGATTCCGGACTGTTTACTCGGACCACTGAGGCTGGCACAATCTTACTTCTTTTGTATGTGGATGATATGATTATTACTGGCAGTGACTCTACAGGCATAACTCATCTCAAGACATCTCTCAGCTCCTGTTTTGAGATGAAGGACCTTGGCTCTTTACACTATTTTCTTGGTCTTGAGGTGCTCTCAGATCCATCGTGAATTTATCTTTGTCAAGCCAAATACACCTCAGATCTCTTGTCAAAAGCTGGGCTTACTCATAACAAAATTGCATCCACTCCTCTTGAGCACAACCTTCATTTAGCTTCGAATGTTGGACCTCCTCTGCGTGATCCTACTTTGTATCGACAGTTAGTGGGGTCACTTGTTTACCTGACAGTGACTCGCTCTGACATTGCCTATGTTGTTCATACCGTCAGTCAGTTCATGTCTGCACCCTGTTCCGATCACTATGCTGTTGTCCTGCGCATCCTTCGATATTTAAAAGGGACCATGTTTCACGGTCTTCACTTTACATCCACATCATCATTGACCTTGCGAGGATTTTCTGATGCTGATTGGGACAGTGACATGACTGATCGTCGCTCTACTACCGGCTACTGTTTCTTTCTTGGAGACTCACTCATATCTTGGAGGAGCAAGAAACAATCTCTTACAGCTCGATCCAGTACTGAAGTTGAGTATCGAGCACTAGCTGACACGGCTCAAGAACTTGTGTGGTTATGCTGACTACTCTCTGACATGGGGGCTCCTCAACATTCTCCAACTCCATTGTGGTGCGACAACAACAGTGCGATTCAGATCGCTCACAATGATGTCTTTCACGAGCGAACGAAGCATATTGAAATTGACTGTCACTTTGTTCGTCAACACGTGACTCGTCAGACTATCCAACTTCTTCCTATTTCAACTATTGATCAACCAGCCGACATTTTCACTAAAGCTCATCTACCAGGACGGTTTCGTGATCTAGTTTCCAAACTCCATTTGGCTCATTCTTCTCCCGATTGAGTTTGAGGGGGGATGTTAGTGTATATATGTGTATAAGGCCCAGGCCCATGGGCCCATATAGTCTCTGTATATAAAACCCTTGTATCCTCTAGTCTAGGTTAACTTTTCTCATTATTACTTTGTCATATTGTAAGTTTATTCTCTCAATCAATATATCGAAGTCTCAAGCTTTCAGCATATTCATCGTCTCTTTCATCATCATCATCTTCTAACACGAACAATTGTAACGATAATTGAAAAAATTAATGGTATTTGATGATTTAATTGATAATAAGTTAGATGATAAATAGGAAATTGAATTTATGATAAATTTAGTAATGTATTGGTAATGAAATTTATGATAAACATAGTAGGTATTTTTTTTAATATTTTACTGTTGTATATTTTTCTAAAATATAAAAGTAAAAATGTAAAACTGATAAAATAAAAACATTTAGAAGAATAAATTGAAAAAGTTGTATATATAAATAAAAGAATGAAAAGTAAATATACAATACGGAGAGGGAACCCTTAAAAGTTTGTGGAAATGAATTAATGATTACCAATATACTGTAATAAAATTGTGTTTATAGGATGTCATCAACTTCTAAACATTTTAATAGACTACTTTATAAAATTTAATTTATAGGACCAAAAAATTAAACATCCTATTTAAAGGTGTTGCAATAAGTTAATAAGACGCTTTTGGATGTATTAACATATTTTTAGGACACTTTTAATACAAAGCGTCACGATTAACTATGTTATAGGGCACTTTTAAGAATGTGTTCTATAAACCTATCTTTTTATGGGTGGCATTTGATTCGCAGATTCTGATGTAATTGGAATATTGAATTACATTGACCAAATTCCATTCATTTGTTTGGTTCATTCTTTTTCATGGAAGGAATCTCTAAATTCCATTAAATTCTACAAATGAGGGAATTTAACATTCCTTATCAACTACAAGGAATTTTGATGGAATGAAATTCTTTTTTTTTCCATAATACCACATATGCCCTCAATCCAGTATAACCTAATCACATAAAACCTATCTGATTAAACCATGCCTCCATCGGTTCGTTCTCTAAACCGTCGGCCACCGTCGATCTGAACCACCGCGGACCACCGCCGATCTGAACCACTGTCGACCACCGATCACAGACCATCGCCGTTCTGAACCATCGTCGATCAACCACCGTCGACCACCATCGACCACCGCCAACCACCGACCACCGCCGATCTGAACCACCACTGACCACCACCGACCACCGTCGACCTGAACCACCGTCGACCACTGCCGTTCTGAACCACCGGCGACCACCACTAATCTGAACCAACACCGACCACCGCTGATCTGAACCAGCACCGACCACCGTCGTTCTGAACCACCGTCGATCTGAACCACCGCCGATCTGAACCATCGCCGACCACCGTCGTTCTGAACCACCGTCGATCTGAACCATCGCCGACCACCGTCGTTCTGAACCACCGTCGATCTGAACCACCGCCGACCACCGTCGATCTGAACCACCTCCGACCACCGCTGATCTGAACCACCGCCGACCACGGTCGTTCTGAACCACCGTCGATCTGAACCACTGCCAACCACCGCCGATCTGAACCACCGCCGACCACCGCCATACTGAACCATTGTCGACCACCGCCGTTCTGAACCACCGCCAGTCTGAACCACCACCACCACCGCTTTTCTGAACCACCGTCGATCTGAACCACCTCCGACCACCGCCGTTCTGAACCACCGCCGACCACCGCCATTCTGAACCACCGTTAATCACCACTGATCTGAACCACCGTTCTAAATCACCACCGACCACCACCAATCTGAACCACCGTTATAAATTAAGTATTTTTAATGGCTATTTTTTGTAACAACCCAACCTTAGATACAACAAGATAAGAACTTAAACTTAAATAATAAAGCCAAACGGCCCAAATCTACATCTAAAATAAAAGGTTTGCGGAAAGCCAACATAGTACACAACTGACATTACACCGACAACAAATACAATGGAGGTCCTCTAAATCAGCTCCAGCTCGCATCAACTCTTAAAACTCAACCGCTCCTTCTTATGCCACTCTTTACCTGAAAAGGGTTTTAGATTTGAAAAGAGCGAGGGTTAGACCGAAAGGTCTAGTGAGTCCCCTCTTATAACAATATTTAACTCATCAAACAAACAATCAAGGATTTATCATAAAATAACCATTTTCAGCTTCAAAGAAAAACCTTTAACTTTCAGCAACCTCTTCGCTCACACTACCGCCACCCTAAGGTGACAGCGTGTCTGTGACTCACACTGCCTTTGTTGGGGACACACCTCCAACGGCATAAACGGAACACACCCCCCGGTATGAGCACAGGCGGGTCACACCCCCCGACTTTGAGCCTACACGCTTAGGACCATGTATGCATACACTTCCACTTTGACAACAAACAGAAAATCGTCTTTAACATTTAAATAATGTCTCGCAAGTAAGTGCAAAGCAACATCATTTCAAAGCTTGCATTTAATTTCATAATACTCATGCCATCATATATAAACCAAAGTTTAAAATAAAACTTTCACATGCTTTTATTAACAAAAGGATTTAGTTCAGAAAACTCACCTGGCGTCCCCCGCTAAAAGCTTTCGTCTACTTTTAATATCCGAACCGAAACCTATAAAACGAGACATTGCCCGATAAATTACAATACTTTCTAATTTAATAGATATGATCCTAATCCCCAAGACTCTCAACGGCCTCCCAATAAATAATAAACCGACTCACTAAAAGTATTCCTCTCAAAGAAATAACTAAAACATCATAATCTATTATTCTAGAATTGGATCGGACCATAACCTGAAGCCCAACACCATAACTAAACTTAAAAGGAATTAATATAACTTAATTGGCCCAAAAAATTATTTAAACTGGGCTTCGGCCCACTGAGCAGCACCGACGATCGGGGCCTGCTTGGCCGATCGGTGTCCTGTAGCGATCGGGGTCTCATCCCCCTTCCCCTTACGACCGACCGGGTCTCCCCCTAAAGTCTCGACCGGACTGCAACTCCCCGATCACCACCTTTCGACCGGGGTCCAAACTTGACCGAGGTCTCTCTCACTCGAACGATGCTAAAGAAAAGGACCGGTGTTTAATATCAACCGGTGTCGACATTGTCGACCGGTGATTCAGAGCGACTGGGGCATGAGAAAGACCGGGGCCTCCACGACCGAGGTCGCTCGGCACCACGGCGCCCGGGGTCACTCCGACAGCAAAGAAAACGAACGAAAACCCGAGGCTCGCATTCAGATTCACTTAACCCAGCTAAAACTCAGAAATCCAAAACAATATAACCCAAAATCCATACTCCAACGCAGAACTAAATTTCCAGCCACAATACAAAAATCGCTAGTATTTCCCAACATCGACTCTTAAAATTAAGTCCAAAACTCAACCTTAGAGACATTAAACATAGATTCAAACCCACTTACAGATTGGAAAAGAAATTGCTAAACTCATACAAAAAGGAAGGAGAGGATTTAAAGTTTACCTTGGTGATTGAATGAATACCAACCAAATCAGTCTCTTTCTCCCTTTGATCGATGGCCCAAGCTCTCTCTCTTTTCCCTGCTCTTTTCCCCAAAGTAGTAGCCGCCAACAACAATTCTACAGGGTAATAGGGTTAAATCCCTATTATCCTCTCTTTTACACAAAGCCCCTTCACTAAGAACCTTTTTAACTTTTTCACCCAAAAATATAAATTCTTTGATTTTTAGCCCGGTTATTACAATATCCCCTCCTCAAAAGAATTCCGTCCCCGGAATTCCTTCGTCGAATAAACTAGGATACTGGTTCCTCATAACCGACTCTAACTCCCAAGTTGCTTCTCGAACCTTATGGAATTGCCACTGAACTTCCACCAAGGTATTTTCTTGTTTCTCGACTTCTTCACTTTACAATCCAAAATAGCTACTAGTTCCTCTACATAACTTATCTTCTTATCTATCTGGACATCCTCTAAAGATATAACGACATCGCTTTCTGCTAAACATTTCTTCAGATTCGATACGTGGAAAACGGGGTGTACTCCTCGCAGATCCATGGCTAGATCCCGTCTATTCGCTACCTTCCCAACGTGCTACATGATAGCAACGACTCAACAAATCTAGGTCTTAACTTCCATTTCTTTCGGAATCAAGTCACAACTTTCGATGCGAGACCGGTAACTTTAAGTATGCCACCGCTTGAGACTAATGACTCATAATTCTCAATCCAACCGGTTTAGTACCATTCGATTATCCAAAACATTCTGATCAATACATAGCCTCGCGAAACCATCAGATTCATCTCTCGATTACAACAACTACCTTGACCGATAGGATTTTACCGGAGTCACACCACGACACCATGCATCACTAACTAAATACTCACCCAACTCGCCAACATGACACGTCGACAACCGAATACATCACCAACAACTCACAGACACGAGTTTTCTTCACCATACAAATGGCCCTTGCAAGCAAACCCCTTTTATCACTGCATAAGTCAAACGCAGAAGCACTTTCTTTTTCGACCCACATTGATCTCAACTCCTCGTCATTAACCAAATCTCTCACACTAATATGCCTCACCCCAACGTCATCACTTCAATTTCTCACATATTGGTAGAGACTTCCGCAATTCCAAAATCCTCGTAAACCACCAGTTCCAACTGGCCAATTAATGCATCACATACTTCCATCTCTCATTGCATCCACAATCACCCAGCCAAATGCGCAATAAAACCCAACTTCACTCGCTCGATACGGAGTGACCAAGCTCATACTAACTTTTCCAAATAATTCAACACGGAACAACGGTCTCACTTGGAATCCTCCCTTCACGCATTGCCAAACTGACACTATAAATCTTTACTCCGAGCACTTTATCCCAACACCTCTATATTCCTCCTTGAGGATTTCATACACACTTCTAATGACCGACTCATTGATTAACAGTGTGAACCTTGGTCAGCTGCACGATTTTGATTAAACACACTCACCCCGCACCGATGCCAGAAATCTCTTTCGCATACCCGCGCTAAGGATTTATAAACTTGCTAACAGCAGAATCTAACAACATACCTCCACATTATATGCTACTTGCCACACTTCTTACTCTCAGATTTCCCACCTTTCCGATAGGATATCTTCACTTTCTTATCGTTGCAAGAAACAACGCTAGCCCAACCTTTGCTTACTCTATTCCTCGATGATTCCCAAATGTCAAGTCCCATTTACATAATTTTGCTTGATCAACCGACTTTCCACGATTCTTACGCGAGACAAACAACCCAACTCTTCCAAAGCAAACCTAATACTCAGCAACGCCGCACAATTTTCGCTCTCCAATCCAGATTACCCAATCTGCTAGAACCCTTTCATCCTAAAGAATACTTCAATAAGCCCCCGGGTTTCCTATCTACTACACAATCCTCTGAATTAAGCAGTTCAACACTTTCCATAATCATTATAGGAATATTAGATAATCTCGCCCAAAACTTGCCGATACCCAGCACACACGGCCAAAAACCTCCGGACGAGGATGTTCATCCTACAACGAGAACGCCCGCCTTCTACTTATCCTTAAGAAAGTTCCTTACCACTTCAATGATTCGCATGCCCAGACCTCTCTTAAAGACACCACCAACTCAAGGTTATAGCCATCACTCTACCATCTCATCCCAGAATACTGCGAATTTCCACGACTCTTGACACACATACATAACCCGTCCTACTCACACCGGATGTAATACCAAAATCGGTCTTCACGGCATTTCACGACTTATCTTTCTCGAACCAAAAATATCGCAATCTATGATCTTCAAAACCAACCAACAAGATATTACTCCTTGACGGCTTATCGTGACCTGCGGGAATCAAACCCCAGTAGCCTGAAGGATTAAGCATACTACCTCGAAGACTTAAATGCTCAAGCACAATCCATCTTAATTGTGCCATATATATATAAATTCGTTCCCACATAACCATCAAAACCTCATCGGTAAAGAACCACCTGACTGAAATAAGGATCTTCAATTTTTGTAAGATCCACACAATGTTGTCCAACATCGCATTAGGTACGCACCTTTTCTAAATCACCTTTCGCTTCCTCACGAAGCTCCTCGAAACTAACTATAACTACTTCTTTATTTCCAGCATTCCTCCATTCACCACGAAAATGGTTTCTGAAATCCACCGCAACAGACGACATTGAGATACTTCCACTATGCCTCCAACCAACAAAGATCCCCAATGAAATCTACCTCTTCCACTGCAACAGTTAACTGCAAAAAATATCTTTACGACATCAAATTCCACTCCCGACACAACCATTCGCTGACATTCACATCTCAAATCTCGGAACAAACAGTCATCCACTATAGCACCATCATCCTTAACGTCATAGGTCAGATCAATAACCACTTCCGCTAATCACCATCCTTACTTAAAAGAATACTACTATCAATTACTTCCTACCCTCTGATCGAGCGACACACTTCCACTCTCAAACTTTCATTATTCTTAATTGCAACCTTCCCTACGACCTAGAGAGTTCATAGCCTTCATGCATGACACACAAACATTTAAGCTTTTGACACGTTTGAAAATCAAGAAGATACCTACATCAGAACGCAAACTTACGTGTACACGACACAACACTGACTTAACCATGCACAACGATTTCAAAAATTGTTCCACCTTAACTCCACAACAATTTCTCTTCACCACACCCCAATATCGGGGTTGGCACATTTGAAAATATTTTCGATGAACTCTACACACACAATTTATAAAATACTACAAATTTGCTTACACTTAGCGTGCCAACGACTCTCACCCTTGTTGATATGACAACATATGTTTGCACCAAACTCACTTACAAATTCATGCGATCAAATGTTGTTTTGATTTTCATAATCAAAAGTCAACTCATTTATAAAAAAAATATATATAAAATATTTCCCCCAGACCAAAATCGAAATTTATCACCCAAAGTCAAGAACTTGTCTTTTCAATTCAAACACATATTCGCATGCGTCGAAACGTTTTCAAAACAACTACTTCCGTAAGGCACACCCACGCCAAAATATCTGATGTGAAAGATATGAAAAACTCTAGCAATTTATTTAACACACAATGCATGGGACTCAATGACATTGAAGGCTATTCACTCTAACAAAGTCAATTGTTTGCATTCACTATAATTTATCCCAAACTCCTTGCTTCCGACCAACCAGTCGGGTTACTTTCCTATACCACGACCTCCGGCACCAACGCTTTCCAATATCCTTGAATGACCAGGTACCAGATACCCTCGCAACTAAAATTTCACAAGTCGCGCGTCCTTACTTGCCATCAAATAAACTTACTAACCCTAGCTCAATTCCATCTGATCCTCCCTACAATTTTATCAGTCGACACTGATGTCGTCTCTCAATCACCCTTCTATTAACTACAGCTTTAGAAGCCTCATTCATATCCTTAGATTATTGGATTAACACTCTCCTGCTCTTCACTAATCGACATACCATTCCACCAGACCAAAGACTCCCTTGGAGCAAAAGCCCACCTCCTAACATCATTTTCTTCCTTATGGACTCAGGAGGTCCTTTCTCAACGAAATATCTACATCCCGCACGATATGCATCCTAAACGGTATAACCTTACTTCCAAAAACGAACTTCCACCACATGCTAGACTAAAACTATCAGTCTATGGATAAAAATCTCTACTCTGAACTACACTCAACAATAGTAATTGAGTATGCCCATGCACCTGTAAATTCATAATGGCATTGGCCAGATGCGATTCTGAATTTACCTTACATGAGGGTACTCACTATTGTTATCACGCCTCACAATGATCAAGGTCTTTCTTAAAGGCTTCCTATTTCTCAGTTGTGTCCATCTACTCCACAATTTAAGTTTAGGCCCATCTGATCACCTAAATCCCTTAAACTATGGCTCTGATACCAACTATAACAACCCAACCTTAGATACAATAAGATAGCAACTTAAACTTAAATAATAAAGCCAAACGACCCAAATCTACATCTAAAATACAAGGTTTGCGGAAAGCCAACATAGTACACAACTGAGAATACACTGACAACAACTACAATGGAGGTCCTCTAAATCAGCTCCAGCTCGCATCAACTCTTAAAACTCAACCGCTCCTTCTTATGCCACTATTTACCTAAAAAAGGGTTTTAGATTTGAAAAGAGCGAGCGTTAGACCGAAAGGTCTAGTGAGTCCCCTCTTATAACAATATTTAACTCATCAAACAAACAATCAAGGATTTATCATAAAATAACCATTTTCAGCTTCAAAGAAAAAACCTTTAACTTTCAGCAACCTCTTCGCTCACACTACCGCCACCCTAAGGTGACAGCGTGTCTGTGACTCACACTGCCTTTGTTGGGGACACACCTAAAACGGCATAAACGGAACACCCCCCCCCCCGGTATGAGCACAAATGGGCCACACCCCCGACTTTGAGCCTACACGCTTAGGACCATGTATGCATACACTTCCACTTTGACAACAAACAGAAAATCGTCTTTAACATTTAAATAATGTCTTGCAAGTAAGTGCAAAGCAACATCGTTTCAAAGCTTGCATTTAATTTCATAATACTCATGCCATCATATATAAACCAAAGTTTAAAATAAAACTTTCACATGCTTTTATTAACAAAAGGATTTAGTTCAGAAAACTCACCTGACGTCCCCCGCTAAAAGCTTTCGTCTACTTTTAATATCCGAACCGAAACCTATAAAACGAGACATTGCCCGATGAATTACGATATTGTCCGAGGTCACCACCTTTCGACCGGACTGCAACTCCCTGGTCACCACCTTTCGACCGGGGTCCAAACTTGACCGAGGTCTCTCTCACTCGAACGATGCTAAAGAAAAGGACCGATGTTTAATATCAACCGGTGTCGACATTGTCGACCGGTGACTCAGAGCGACCGAGGCATGAGAAAGACCGGGGCCTCCACGACCGAGGTCGCTCGGCACCACGGCGCCCGGGGTCACTCCGACAGCAAAGAAAACGAACGAAAACCCGAGGCTCGCATTCAGATTCACTTAACCCAGCTAAAACTCAGAAATCCAAAACAATATAACCCAAAATATATACTCCAACGCAGAACTAAATTTCCAGCCACAATACAAAAATCGCTAGTATTTCCCAACATCGACTCTTAAAATTAAGTCCAAAACTCAACCTTAGAGACATTAAACATAGATTCAAACCCACTTACAGATTGGAAAAGAAATTGCTAAACTCATACTAAAAGGAAGGAGAGGATTTAAAGTTTACCTTGGCGATTGAATGAACACCAACCAAATCAGTCTCTTTCTCTCTTTGATCGATGGCCCAAGCTCTCTCTCTTTTCCCTGCTCTTTTCCCCAAAGTAGTAGCCGCCAACAACAATTCTACAGGGTAATAGGGTTAAATCCCTATTATCCTCTCTTTTACACAAAGCCCCTTCACTAAGAACCTTTTTAACTTTTTCACCCAAAAATATAAATTATTTGATTTTTAGCCCGGTTATTACAATTTTATTAAAGCATTTTTTGTTTAAAAAATTAAAATTATTAAAAAGGGTATTTTGGTCATTTATCAACATTTCATTCCAATTCCAAAGCTACATTTTGTGAACCAAACAGACAGATTTCAATTTCTTTTAACATATTCCATTCCAATTCTGTCAACCAAACAGGTGGTCAAACCTGACAACATTCCATTCAAATTCCTTCAAAGTCAAATTATTTTAACAGATTTCATTCCATCCAAAAACATTATGCGAACCAAACACCACCTTAAGGAAGGTTTTAATTTAGGCTTAGTAATATAATGTTTTTTTATATAAAAAATTAAGTATTTTGTTATAATTCAATGACTATCTTATTTATTTTAATAACATCTAGAAAAAATAATCAAACAAATTTATAGTAATATAATATATTAATTAATAGTGATACATGAAAATGTCTGCATAAAAGGAAGGTTCTACACATACCAAATTGGTGGGTGTTAGAAGCCTGCAGTAGTAATATGTATCTTGTGCTTTGATACTTGTAAATTAAGAGATTTTTAAAATCTTGCATAAAATGATGGTACATTATGTCTACTAATTTGTATTTAAAAGTTTTTTATCCTTTTTTTATAATATAGTATAGATAACTCTAAATCTAATTATTTTTGTGATTATCCCTTTTTTTTTTGTGTAAGCAACATACATAACTATAAAATCATAATATTCAATTTAGAGCGTCCAAAATTTATTTAAAATATAGAACCAGAAATCAAAATTTGAAAGGGAGAAAAATGATATTCAACTCCAACAAATTTTCCAATTTAGAGGTTACAATATTAATTATATTATTAAAATATTGAATATATTTAATTATTATTATTATTATTATTGTAACACCCTCAATTTTTGGAAAGAACGACTAATTTAAAACTTTCAATAATACCTCAAAAAGAAATAAAATCTCTTACGACAAGTTCACACTAGAAATACGATTCTAGATTTAACCGCCAACAAAATGAATAAAGTCTTACATAAAGACTAATTAAAGTCGGGTGTTACTAAAACCCAATGACAATCGCTATATCCAAAGTAAATGCGGAAGACTTCACCAATCTATGCACTTCTTCGAGCACCCAACTAGCACTCATCTCTTCACAGTGTCGCTAGAACTAATCCCGAAATGGAACCTGATGCACATGCCGACAAATAAAAAAGTTAGGCTAACGCCTAGTGAGTTCAAGAGTTTTTATCATGATTATAAAAATCGTTAAACGGAAATAATGCAACTTAAATCATGATCCATCAAAATGAATTACTTTAAATATGAGAACGACCCGTTTTCCAATAATACACATTTTATAGATGAACGCCTCAACGCCAAAACATTATTTCATGATTCATGAAGTAATGCAACCCAACACTTACTCAAAACGTGAATAATGGTAAATGCTCAAATATTGAAATTTAAATAAAACATTATAAACCAAACGACCGAAATATGAGTAAACTCAAACCTCCAAAATTATAACATATGGAGAATACCACAAACTCAAAGCGTCAGCGAAAAACAAGGATAAAACTAAATACCCAAAACAACACCTTTCGGTGACGGGAGAGACCCGATTTCCATGGTTAGTGGCGGAACACAAAAGTAGGTCACTTTCCAAGTTATTGAGCTCACCATACTAGGACCCATGGCCACTGATAGGCGGGTTTACACCCCCCTAATCTAACCGCAAGTATACGGGTCGAATCAAGTAATATGTACTTGGAAGTACGAGTATCGAACCAAGGGAACTAGGAACTGAGTATCACAATGACTATATTCACTATTAACTGAACGGTCAAAATGTTGAATTTTTATGAATGATTAACTAAGTACTGATAACAATAAACTAAAACAACGCACTATTCAAAAGTAAGGACTTTGGAAACTTTTATGGAGATTAATAGTTGAGGGTTGGAAATCATATGGTTTTCACTAATGAACAATAGTCTTGGAAATAATTATCAGCTAAACCCTTTAATGAAAATCAAATCTGTAAAATCACCGTTGTTTTTTCTCAAGCAACAACGAATTTTATTTTGAAAACATAAGTCTCATCTCTCGATCTTAACACATGAGTTCAAAACACATTAAGTTCCAGATTATTATGATACTAAGGTTGAGTTGGTATATCTCTATCCAATTTCTCACCCTAGGCATATATTTCCAGTTCTTGTTAACAATTAATTCTCTCGAATTGAATTTATAACGAACAAATCAGATGAAAGTTGGCCAAACTCACAAAAGCATTAAAACCCAAATCATATGCTTCATTAGTTAAGAAAAACTTAAAAAAATCCCAATCACATGTTCACAAGCTTAAACCAAAGTCAAACCAACCCCCAACATCTATAGATTAGTTCATGTTGGGGGTTTTAACAAACAAAACAATAGAAGAGTTCATAGATCTAAGAAAAAGTCTCTCGAGAAATCAAAGATAGTAAAAACTCCTTTGATTGCGTAATACCCACAAAGATTGGCAAGAATTCGGTGTAGAAATCACTTCCCCAATGTTTCCTTGCTTCAATTCGATGTGTTCTTCCTCCAAAAATCGCCTCTCTACCGTCCTTGTCGCCTTATCAAAGATAGAATCAGATTATGCCTCAAACCCTAGGAAAAACCTTTTAAAAAAACGCACCATCACCTCCACGTGAGTTTGAAGTGAGTTACAGTTAGTTTAAACTAACTTGTAACTAGCCCGAAATTTTGCTCTTAGGTGAGTTGCTCAACTAACTTCAGCATCAGAAACTAACTTCAAAGTCGCTTTGGCCACTATTTTGGCAAAACTTTACTTCCTTCAAAAATTAACCCACTTGAATAAATGACCACTTTTCACCTTTAATTCTTGAGGATTTTCACGATCGATTTTTACCCGGAAAACCTTACTTCTCGCGCACTTTCTTGCCTAGCTTATTATAAGATGCAAATCCTGAAACACTTGATTTAAAGATGAAATTTCCACTATATTTACTTGGAATTAAGCAATATTACCTGGAAAGTGATATGTAAATAACACCAAAAATTGGTGTTATCAACAACCCCAAACCAAGCGTTGCTTGTCCCCAAGCAAATTAGCGTCAAAGAAAAATAATGAAGCTCAAAACAAATCTCAGCTGCAAAAAGAAACAACGGGTATACATATCGGATGGCATAAGCAACTTTCATGTCAGGGATTTAAGAAGTGCGAGTACGAAACAACCGGAGTTCAATCTTCATCATAAGTATTAGATTCATCAACATTGAAAATTGAACTAAAAACAGTGACACCATACATAATAGCAATAAGTTCATCACACTTTTGGGGAGGATTTCGCTTCGACCCTACCTCACGGGGTACTCTCTTTACTCTCGACCCTTAAGCTGTCTCACATGATGTTCATGTCTTTGGAGGTTATGTACAAAAATTCACGAGATATTAGCATGAACAGTCAATCATGAACAACGCACAAATGTAAATCAAAGTGATCTCAGAAGGAATCAAGTAGCAAGACTGGACTATTAGTGTAACTTTATCCATCTTCTTACATTTTCCAAAAGATCATCCAGGTCTTTGCAAAAGGGTTGTAATGGGGTTAGGTTTGTCAGGATCTTAATTCTAAACAAGAATAAACACTCAGAAACAATATTAAAGGAGTTTGCGGAATAACACTTTAATATTCAATAATCTATGAAAACAGTGAATCAGAAGAATAACTTGTAAACTTTATTGAATGATTGTAAAGCTACAAGATTCAACACTCAACCTCAATATTGATGAACAGGCTCACCAATACGAATTCTACTTCTCTAGAATTAGGATTACAAACCTTGAGGTTGATTCTCTCTATCAAAACAAAAATTCAGAATTCTCTATTTATCAAATCTAAACTATTCTCTATATAATGAAGATAAAAGATAATTACAAATAATAAAAGATCTTCAAAATAATCTTCCATCTTTATCTCCAAGCTTTCCATAATCTTCAAACTTGATCTACACGAATCTTGATTATCTCTTAAGCAGCACTAAGTCTTCAGCAACATTAATACTTTGAGCAGTATTAATGTTCAGCAGTACTAACTACTAGCAGTATTAAAATTGCTTAGCAGTAGTAATCTCCTCTAGCAGTATTAATCTTGACTTAGCAGTACTAATCTTGATCAGCAGTATTAACTTCACTCAGCATCATTAATCTCAGAAGTATTAATCAAGTTCTTCTAGCAGTATTAACTGTACTTGTGCATTTCTGAATTTCCCAACAAGGTTAGAGACTAAGAAACGGAGGTAAATAGGAACAAATCCTCAATATGTGAATATATGAACAACCAGATTTCATTCCCGTTCTTTTAGGCACTTTTCACTGTATTTCTACCCACAATACTTTGATTGATTTTTGCACCTTGCTGCTTTCATTTCTTTCTTTCTTTCTCCTCCTCCTTTTTTTTCACATATACATAAATATATCTTTCTGCTTTTATTTCTTGAATGCAACCCTAGCTTTCTCTTTTTTTTCTGCTTTTACTTCTTGAATACAAGGTTTTTTTTTTGCAGCAGCTACTTGACCCATTTGGTTAGATTTCTCTTCCCATACCCAAATTCCATTGATTATTTTCTCTTTCCACCCACTGCCGTTATTTCCTACTAGTTGTTCACAACTGACACATCTTCGGATAAGGGTAGGCTATCATATAGGCTGGGGTCTGAATATTGGGTTAAGAATCGAAAATTTTACTGTATGGCTGTAAATAGGCCTAGGTGCACACATTAGAAGGATTAGCAAGATAAATTCAATTTATTTACACACATTGCCTGGAATCATATCTTAAGGTCCATAAATTAGATAAGACAAAGGTTTCACTGAATATTCTGATGGACGTCTTTGATACTCAATGCAATAATATAGTGAGATCATGCTATAATCATGACAAGGGATTCAGAGAATGTGTATATGATTAAGTGTATAATACCCTCACAATTGATTCGAACGGTGTTTGGTTGGTTCAAAATTCTCACGGGTGGTCTCTACTAATGTCCCCTAGTCTCTGTTCTCAGATTCTCAGAACAATGTAAAGTCACTACACCTAAGAGTTTCATAAATTCCGGTGTCTATAGCTTTTAAAAAAAATATCCCCAACAATTATATAAGTTCATGCAATGTATCCGATGTGTGTATCCGTTTCCACAACCCCAAACCTTATCGACACATTGTCCCCAATGTGCAAGTTTGGTTTTGAGCGTGAAAAAATGTGTGTGCATAGTGGTGACAGGAATGCATACACTAAAGAGAGAGGCAGAAGTCTTACCCGTGTCCGATGAGAGGAGTATGTGTACCATTATCCAATACAGTCATCCGGGTATCAAAATGAGAAGACACTAGTAACACATCACATCAACATCAAGAAAAGAAAAAAAACTACGGCTTTACTCAGGACGGGGAGATGAAGAGGTGGACCCTTGGCGACGCTTCTGAGCTTGGCGGCGCTCTCCGGTAAGATAGGTTCTGATGTAGCCACGATCCTCCAATTGTTGTGCGATAAGGTCCACCTTTGTTGTGATGGTTTGCACTGCTTCAAGTAAGCGGGTGGCCCACGGGGGAGTGGCATGGTCATGAGAAGTCAGTAACGGCTGGGACGGTGTAGCTGGCGGTCCCTCCGGGTCATAATCCACGTCGTCATCATCATCATCATCATCAGATAGGGAATCCTGTGCATCGGCTGTCCCCACTTCCCTTCGCAAGGAGATATAGTTCGAGTCCAACAACTTCTTTCTCTCCATCTTCTCTGCATAAGTAATCTGGATATTGTATGTGCAGCGAGTAAAATCTGGAGCTGCATAAGTTGGAAATTGGGATGGGACACCTGCGAGTTTACAGAAGTGAGTAATCAGGCAAGGGAATGGGAGTACTCCCTTATCCTTTCTTGAGGCAACATCTATGATCTCCAGATGAATGATCTGCGGTATGTCCATGGCCATTCCATTTTGAATGCAAAAGAGAACGCGAGATACTGACGGATCAACCTCGTTGTTATGCTTTGATGGTTTGATGCTCGCTTTCAAAAACATCATCCAGAATGCGACGTCAAAATGAAGCTCACTCTTTTTGAGGGGAGTGGTTTTCGTCCAATATCCGTTCCCGCTACGTCGTAAGGCACCGTCTATGATGTCGCTTCTCTCCTCTCGATCTCCAACTCCAGGAATTCTCGGGACCCCACCGATCATGGTGTCTAGGTAGGTGGCCTCGAAGCGTAGTAAGTGGTAGAAAGATCTGATTGCTTCTTTGGTCATGACAATCTTTTTGCCTTCCATGACTACTTCACCAAACTCATTGAAAATGCCTTGGTGAAGGGAGGCATAGAACTCTCGGACAATAATAGGGTCATAGCCAACTCGGGTGTTACAGAAGTACTCCCACCCGAATTGAGTGATGGTTGTCGGGACCGTGGCGTTTTGGGGGAGCCCATCAGTACAAATGCCTCTCTCAAGGCAAAGCTCTCGTTCAACCATCAATGTCCATCTTTGTGCTACTCTCGGGTTCGAGCGTTGGCGGAGTCTTGATTTCTCGGCGGGCGTGAGCTTATCATATTCGGGCCAGCGAGGTGTGATGGTGGTAGGTTTTGCTCGTCCCATTTCCTGTAAAGTAGTATAGTCGTCAACTATAAGCTAGAGAACATGGGCACCCCAAACCTAGGCCTTGGCCTAGGTTTACTCATGCCAAATATTGTATGTGGGTCAGGAAGAGATGACCCCAAACCTATCTTGGGGATAGGTTTGAATATATAATATGCTTAGTTTTCAAGAAGGCTCAAGACTAGAACTTACCAATTGGGGTGAAAGTGCAACAAAGAGGAGTATGATAATGAACGAGTAGGTTTGAGCATGTTTTTATATCTTTCCCATGCCTCATAGAGTGTCTCCTGGTCCCATTGAGCAAAGTGAGTAATTTCAGCCATGAGTTGGGTTGTCCTACCCGGTGGAAAGAACTTCTGAAGGAATGTTGCAGTCATTTCGGCCCAAGTGGTAATCTGACCGTTGGGTAGGCTCTCTTCCCAAATTTGTGCCCTTCCCTTCAATGAGAAGTTGAACAACCTCAGTTTAACTGCATCGTCTGGTACTCCGTTGATCTTAAATGTGTTACAGATCTTTTCGAATGAACGGAGATGTGCATGAGGGTCTTCTGTTGGTGCTCCACCAAACTGTTTTTGTTGCAGCATCTGGATCATGCCATACTTTATTTCAAAGTTATTTGTTGCTACTGCAGGGGCTTGAATGCCTCTGTTGATAGAGACTATATTAGGATTGGCAAACGATCTCATTGGCACTCTTCCCGGAGGCGGAGGCGGAGGTGGTGGTGGCATCTCTTCATTTAAAGGTCTTTCTTCACCCAATAGTATTCGCTTTCTAACTCTTGATGTTTTTCTCAGATGGCGTGCGGTTCGTTCGATTTCTGGGTCTATAGGCTCAAGACTTTTTCCTCGAATACCTCTTGGCATAAACCAATTAGTACCTGCAAAAATCAGAAAAGAGAATTTAGTAACCAGAAATCAAACAATAAGGAAAATTGAAATAAAAAAAATGTTCAATGTAATAATGTCTATAGTTGGTAGTGCTATCAGTGCAAACTAGTTCCCCGGCAATGGCGCCAAAAACTTGATAGGCGGGTTTACACCCCCCTAATCTAACCGCAAGTATACGGGTCGAATCAAGTAATATGTACTTGGAAGTACGAGTATCGAACCAAGGGAGCTAGGAACTGAGTATCACAATGACTATATTCACTATTAACTGAACGGTCAAAAATGTTGAATTTTTATGAATGATTAACTAAGTACTGATAACAATAAATTAAAATAACGCACTATTCAAAAGTAACGACTTTGGAAACTTTTATGGAGATTAATAGTTGAGGGTTGGAAATCATATGGTTTTCACTAATGAACAATAGTCTTGGAAATAGTTATCAGCTAAACCCTTTAATGAAAATCAAATCTGTAAAATCACCGTTGTTCTTTCTCAAGCAACAACGGATTTTATTTTGAAAACATAAGTCTCATCTCTCGATCTTAACACATGAGTTCAAAACACATTAAGTTCCAGATTATTATGATACTAAGGTTGAGTTGGTATATCTCTATCCAATTTCTCACCCTAGGCATATAATTCCAGTTCTTGTTAACAATAAATTCTCTTGAATTGAATTTAAAACGAACAAATCAGATGAAAGTTGGCCAAACTCACAAAAGCATTAAAACCCAAATCATATGCTTCATTAGTTAAGAAAAACTTATAAAAATCCGAATCACATGTTCACAAGCTTAAACCAAAGTCAAACCAACCCCCAACATCTAAAGATTAGTTCATGTTGGGGGTTTTAACAAACAAAGCAATAGAAGAGTTCATAGATCTAAGAAAAAGTCTCTCGAGAAATCAAAGATAGTAAAAACTCCCTTGATTGCGTAATACCCACGAAGATTGGCAAGAATTCGGTGTAGAAATCACTTCCCCAACGTTTCCTTGCTTCAATTCGATGTGTTCTCCCTCCAAAAATCGCCTCTCTACCGTCCCTTGTCGCCTTATCAAAGATAGAATCAGATTATGCCTCAAACCCTAAGAAAAACCTTTTAAAAAAACGAATCAGCACCTCCACGTGAGTTTGAAGTGAGTTACAGTTAGTTTAAACTAACTTGTAACTAGCCCAAAATTTTGCTCTTAGGTGAGTTGCTCAACTAACTTCAGCATCAGAAACTAACTTCAAAGTCGCTTTGGCCACTATTTTGGCAAAACTTTACTTCCTTACAAAATTAACCCACTTGAATAAATGACCACTTTTCACCTTTAATTTTTGAGGATTTTCACGATCGATTTTTACCCGGAAACCCTTACTTCTCGCGCACTTTCTTGCCTAGCTTATTACAAGATGCAAATCCTGAAACACTTGATTTAAAGATGAAATTTCCACTATATTTACTTGGAATTAAGCAATTTTACTCGGAAAGTGATATGTAAATAACACCAAAAATTGGTGTTATCAGCCACGAGCTCGCCGACTCGTACTAAGATGTGGATGAGGGTACCCGATGATTGTAATCATGCTCATTCACTAGGATTACATTTACGACCCATGGCTAGTATCTGACTCCATATAACCTGTAACACCCAGAAAATTAAGGTAAGTGTTTATAAATTCTAAATTGTTTTCATTACTTTTTAAGGTTGGGATTTTTGCTTATGGTTAGAGGATTGTTGGTATGTCATATTATGCTTTTATACCTTGAGTTCCTTATGTGTTTAGCGTATCGAAATCGTCGAAAAAACGACAAGTCTGGGGGCTGGGCGATTGTGGCCAGCGACTATTACAATGGTCATAGTCGCGTGGCAAGGTCGCGGGCCGGGGGGTGGTCTCGGTACACCCCTGGCGAGAATGCCAAGCGAGAGTGACAGGGGCACTATCGCCCTGTCACAATCGCGGGATGTGTACCACGGGTCCTTTAGAGGCCGCGACTATGCCTTGCGACAGTGCCATGGGCAATGTCGTCGGGCACTGTCGCCGACGGGCTCTGAGGGTTTAAAACTCAGCTCTTGACCATTTTGACTTCATTTTTTCAACACACTCGTTTTGAAGCCGATTTGGAGGACCCTTAGAAGGATATTCAACCACCTCTTCCCCTCTTTACATTTATTGAAACCCTAGTTTGTCAAGGAATATTTATTGTGGATCAATAGAGGTTGGTAGAGCATTCAAGAGGAGCATTGAATGGTTCAAAACCAAGTCTTCATCTTCCCACCTCTCATCCAAGTTTTCTAGGGTTTTGTGTAAAACCCTAGATAATGAGTTTTTCTTTACTAAAACCTTTTAAATGAGATACATATCTTGAATGCTTACTTGTATTATTTCATATGCATGTATAAATCTGATCACCTGATAAGTTTGACCTAACTGTTATATTTGAGATTATGGGAGTTTTGGCTATGTGTTCATCATGAGGACTATGTGAAAATATTAATTATATTGATGGATCATGATTGTGTAATATTATGGGATTAGCGATTATCATTATGGGATTCGCGTGTTTTAGGGTTTTGGACCTAAAATGGTATTGGAACTATGTGAGGTCTTATACATGTATCTTGTTGATATGGAATATGTATAGAGATGGATAGTATATATATATATATAGGATGAATCGTGAGTATGTGCCAGGAGGATGTAGTTTGAGGTACCACCCTAACGGTATGCACCTAGACCTCCGTCATTGGAGTAATGACTGAGAGGTAGTCTTCAAGTGTGTCGGGTCTTGGGATGTTGCTCATACGAGTGAACATCAAGGTACATTGACTTGAGGTAAAACTCATTGGTGTGATGGGTCTCCCACATTGATTCCCTTATGGCCTTGTGGACTAAATTGTTATAAATGTTCTTAACATATCTTTTGAATATTATGCCATGTTCTTGTGCAACTCACTAGGCTCGTTTGGCTTAACACTTGTTGGTTTGATGTGTATCTCAGGTTCTAGCGGCGCGACCGCCAAGAAGGTCTAGATGACTTAGATGCGAGCTTGGGGACATTTTTGGGACGCCAATTATAGAAAGCTTATTTTTGGATTGGAAAACAACTTGTATTAATCTTGTTCCTAGATAGGATTTAGATTAAAAGGTTGTTTTCCCTCACATTGTTATTCATTACAAACTTGTAATCTTAACAGGCGTTTATTGTCTCCCTTTTTTGGGTGGAACTCATGCTTTGGCATATTTTTTATTACCATGTTTCTCTTTTATGGAAATTTTTGTTTATCCCAATTTTTGGGGTGTTACGTACCCAGTTGCCTCCGAGGACCCAATGTCTCAACTAGCTACAAATGGGAGTAACTACCCCATAAAAACTGACTCAGAAATTACATCACAGAGTCAATGGCAGATGTTCGACTCTACGAGCCCGCACCATAAGGCCCTCGATGACCCCATGACAAATCCTGGTCCCAACATGAAACAATCGCCCGATTTAAAATAATAAAGACCGACTCATATACCTATGGATCCATTACATTACAGTCTAGAACATTACACGACTCCAGTTGAATGACCAAAGCACTCAAACACATGTAATTATTGAATGATACGCAATAAACGCAATCATACTCAAAACTCCACAACGGGCCATTAAAACCGGACAAATGTCCCCAAGACTCATTTTAGTAAAGACCGAGCCAAAGCTCCACAAATCAATTGACCATTTTCCAAAAGTCATAAAATGCAATAAAACGGAATCGACCCACGTTTATGCAAACCCACACTCCAAGATACATGAACAAACTTTGATACAAGTTAGATTGGGATAAATCATTTTCCAAATGGGTTTATACCATTTATTTTTTCAAAAACGTCACATTACACAAAATCAAGCATTTCTCCAAAAAGCACCCTAAAAGTGCTTTTATACTCAAAAGATCTACTTTCATAAATATATCATTAGAGTACCAACACTTATGATTTATTTAACAAAATGTCCAAAATCCCAAATGTGGGTGTTTTACAAAGTTTATAAAATTTAATATTTCAAGAAATCAAAACTCACCAAATAACTCAACAGTTGATAATTTCATGTAAAACATATAAACATTTTAAAACGGATATTTTGGCATGTACACCGTTTTCACAAATCAACTTGAACTCACCTTGCTAGATTTAGGCTAAATATAGGTTTTTCCCCAACTTGAGCTCATTTGAAGAAATTTGAATCCTCAAGCCAAATCTTCCAAAAACCTAGATGTAACATCCAATTATTTTGAAAATAAATAATTATGGAAAGAAAAATGAGAATGAGAAATAAAACAAAATGAGTTTTATTTGGTTTGACCAAAAGTGTAAATGATTGAGTTGAGAGGGGCCAAATCTACCATTTAATTAGAGTGTTATAAGGGTTTTAATTACTTTTGGACCAAAAATAATAAATATCATGTCAGGAGGGGGGCTAAACATAAATTTCAAAAAGTTCAGGGGGATTAACGTCATCTTTTTCATAGTACAAGGGACTGTTCCGCCATAAGTACAACCTTGTTTGAGAAAACGACCTCACAACCTAAAACTCACGATTTGGCCCAATTTCTTCAACTAATACGCCAAAAAATTTATAGATAAATGTAGAGGACTGAAGGAGGAACATTTTGGTTCAAATAGTTCGAGAAATAAGTGAGTATTAAGAGAGAAATCTGAGTTTGAAGTCCGGAGCTGAAGTTTTCGGTTTTTCACCGATTCAAGAAATTACCAAAGTGACCTTATGATAAAAAAACTGGTATCTTGAAAATACTTCAAGTATTTGCTTTATAGAATTATCGAAATGCTCCTGTATTTTTAGGGATAGGTATTTAAGCCATATTTTGATTATTTGTCTTTATAAAACTTCCAAATGTCCATTTATTAAAGCATTGGTATTTTAAGTATTTTACTATCGAAATAGTCTACACTTGAGAGTTGGCATTTTAATTAATTATTTTTTTAGGAGGGTCACAATAAATCGTTTATTATTTAGGTGATTTTTAAAAATAATATTTTTGGCGTCGTATAAAGGATAGTTATTATCGAACATTTAAATTTGGAAAAATAGGAGGTTTAAATAAATTATATATCTACTAGGGAGATGTGTTTATAATAAGTCGTTTAATTGTTTAGATGACTTTAATTATAAGATTAAAGTGTCGTTTTCGGATTAAAATAATTATTGGGACACTTTAATTCGGAATTGAGATTTATAAAATTTTAGAAGGGTTAAATTAACGTTTTAAGATGTTGTCGAGTTATAGACTTGGGTTTTGATTATAGTTGGTCGGGGTTGACTGAGTTGACTCGAGGGTTGACTTTTGACTCATATGACCTACATGGATTTTAATGATGGGGGTCGTATTGAGCTATTTGGAACGGGTTTGGAGACTCAAAATTTGAGTTTGACTTTAGGTCGGGTCGAGTTGGACCATAAATTGACTTTTGGAGAATTTAGTCATTGATTAGATATTGTGGTATAAAATGTGTAGGTCTTCCGTCAGAAGCTATCGATAGTTGATCTACGCAATCAGGTGAGTCTTCATGAGACTTACACTGGGATGCATACCTATGTACAAATTTATTTTGAGCATTATATGATTTATATGGTGAATGTTATGCATGATAATGATTTAAATACATGTCATCGGTATATGTTTACACGTATGTGGAATTATGTGGAGCATGCATGCTAATTGTTTTCCGGTTTTTAAAACGTATTTAGCATGCTTGGATTTTAAGTTGGTTTATATTGTACAAATGATGCATGATTTGGAGTATGATATGTCGGTTTGGTTTGTCACACTTAAGGGGAGGCACAACCCCGAAATGGGTTACTGGCTCTGTGTGAGCCGTACACACCAGAGAATGCCTGTGACATGGCAACACGACCTCGTAATGGGTTATTGGCTATAGGTGAGCCTTACACACCCAGGGAATGCTTGCAACTTATCAGTCCTTACTCGAGGAGACAATCATGAGGTCTCGTTTCTTTTGGTGCTGCATGTTTTCAGAAAATGCATATTATTTTTATGTGAAGCTTGCATGTTTGATATGTGTGACAATATATGATTTCATCCACGCAAACCATGAACTCACTGAGCTTTATAAGCTGACTATAGTATGCATCTCAGGGCCAGGTAGTTCGAGGTTGGATAAGGGCAAGGGACACGCTTAGAGACTTGCCTACAATCATTATTTATGGTATGGGACGGGTTAGCTCTTAAGTTACATGTTTATGTATTTTGGAGACTTCCGCTGTGAACGATTTTAAAGTTTTAATTTAGCCAGTATTTTGGGAGTATTTATGAAGGAATTGTTTTAGATTACATAACATTTATCATAGAAAAAAAATGAGGGTGTTACACTAGATCCATAAGTTTCCAACCATCATACACATATCCAAGTACTTAGAATCATTCCTCAAACATCTTATATCAAAATCTCCATTTTGGCCAAAAACCCTAATTTGACCTCTAACTTTTTCTCAAAATCTTCCAAACCGAAATTTGAGAAACATAAACACCAGGAAGTCATCAATAGATAATTTATGACTCATAATAAAGTTTACAAACTAGGAGGATCAACTCACCACTTAGGTTTTGGTGAAAACCTAGAAAACCCCAAATTTCTTAAAGATAGAGGTGATGATGATGAACTCTTAACCTTTGCTTTCAATCCACTACCAAATACTCTTGGATATTTACAAAACTAACAATCTATCCTTGAAAAACTCTAACAAATGAAACCATAGCAAAAAGAATCGTCAAAATCGGAGTTGAGATGAGAAATATATGACCAAATGAAGAAATAAGCTGATTTTATGCACTGCACCCCGACCGCGAGAGTGACAAGCAAAAGTGAAAGTGTCACTTTAGCTGTCACTTTCGCCCAAAGTGTACCGTAGGCTAATTTTTTTTCTGCGACAGTGCCCGGCTAAAGTGCCAGTGTCACTTTAGCATGACACTTTCGCCCAAAAGGTACAGAGAGCCTTTTTCGTCCGTTTTCCCGGTCGTTCCTCGCTTGTTTTCTCGATCATTCCTCGATCGTTTTCTTGGTACATTGGATGCTATTATGCTAGTTATCATGCCATTGTCGTAACTTCCTGACACATTCGTTGGGACGACCAAACACTCGGTAACGCTGGTACAATTGTGACATATGTTACAACTGCATGACACTATAGCCGGAACGACCATACTCTTAGTACCATTGGTGCTATTATGACAGATGTTACAACCACATGACACTATAGTCGAGACGACCATACTCTTAGTGCCATCAGTGTTATTGTGACAAATGTCACAACCACATGGCACTATAGCCATACTCCATACTTGGTTCTTTCTTTACCAATTCATCCAGTCCAACATTTTTCCTCAATTAAGATAAAAATCAGGGTGTTACAATTATTATTATTTCTCTTTTGATAATTATTTAATGTTAATGACTCTTATTCGTTGGAATAAGAAAAAAAAGTCTCTCTTATCAGTAATCATTTTTAGAGATTTCTCCAAATTTAAAATAATACTATATCTATCCTACTTTATCTCGAGAAAATTGTGAATAATCTATTGACACCCAAAATCAAATAAAATCTTCAAAATCTTCATTTTCTTCTTTTTAGAGAATTTGTTGAAGAAAATGAAAGATTTGTGAGCCAACTTTGTAAAAACCATGAGCAAAACCGAAAATTTCTCATAAAAGGCAAAGATCTGAAAAATGCACGATTCTAAAAAGAAGGTTTTTGCTCATTTTTTACCAAATAAATGGTTATCTTGTGTTAATTTGATTTTTTTTTTTATTTTGTAATAGATCAACTCTAATTCTACATAAATTTGTTATTATTCCAAAACTTTTTGTGTAATTAATTTAAATTACTATAGAATCATAATACTAAACTTTTTGTGTAATCAAAACTTTTTATAATACTATAAAATCGTTCGTTGGTTCGATACCGCTATACCTTCCAAAAAAAAATAGAATATCATCATTTTACAAAATTTCTGAAAAATGCAAAAATCAAAAATAAAAATCTCAAAAAAGTTACATTAATCTTCAACAATTTACCTATTTTAAAGATTATAACATTAATATTTATATCTCCTAAAACCTTTAATATCAATGATTTTTATTGATTAAAATAATAAAATATCAGTTCCTATCTCATTAACAATTATATTAAAGACTTTTCCAATTTCGAAAAACTTGTTAAAGCCTAAAATTAATAAAAAAGTCCCCAAATTTTTTATTTCCTTTTTTAAAGAATATATATATAACAAATATATTTAATTAGATGTACTTTTTTTAATTTTTTCAGCTGAATAACCGTAAAGTTAGTTTTCTTCAGATCAAAATCACCATTTCCAGAGTAAAATACAGTATTCAATACATCAAATACACTTTATCAGATTTATAAGTTTCTGAACCTAAGAATTATCGTTCTGTAAATAAGATAAAAAAAATATAACTGAAAACACTCAGTCGACTAAGCCGTTTAAGCTGAAAAGCAAAGAAAAGAATGAATCGCCATTGCTTTCTCACTTCCAGCTAAGACCAGCCCAAAAAGTCAAAATAACAGAACACAATAGAATCATCAGTAAACTTAACCATGGTTAGTTTGTTAGGTTAAGCTCACACCAGCCGCGCCATTCTCACACAAAAAACCAAAGCCTACCCCCTCGTGACACCATCATCATCATCATCACTCTCTATATTCTCTTTCATGGAGAGACGACTCTGACCTTGCCTGGTCTCCGGTAGCTGTCGCTTTCAATTCGGCGTAACCTCTGCTTCAATCGGTTCAGTTGTTGAATTTGATTTGCGAAGGTTTTGGTTTAGATCTTTGGGAAAAGTGTTTGTGATGGCGGAGGGAGGGAAAAATGGACTGATATTGAAGCTAATTGATATTGTGAACGAGATATCGGCGATATCGGATTATCGGTGTACGGTTAGGAAGCCGTTTTTTAACCTAGCTCGAAGGTTGAAGCTTTTGAGTCCGTTGTTTGAAGAGATTCGTGATATCAAAGAGTCGCTACCTGATGATTCTTACCGATCGTTGTTTTCGTTGATGGATGCTTTGGAATGTGCTAAGGAGTTGCTTCGATTGGGGAGTGAAGCTAGCAAGATTTATTTGGTACATTTCTATAAATCGAATCTATTCATTGACTTTTTTCTTTTTTTTGATTTTGTGTTTATTTCGAAGTTCTGATTATTTTTTGTGCTTTTTAGTTCTTAGTTTGGTGGGAAAATGCAACATTGGTGTCTGTTCTACATCAATTTCTAAAATTAATGGAAATTTAATGCTGATTTTGTTGTTAACATACTGCAAAAAAGGGGGTCAAAGAATCGTTGGAAGACTGGAAGTCGACCTAGGGTTTTAAATCTTAATGAATTTTTTGTTTGTTTGTTTACATGATCGTGTTGATGCTTTCCAATAGAAAGAGAAGATCTAATTAAATTATCTGGCAGCTTAAACAAGCCTAGGGTTTAGTAGCAGTTTTCTTGCTACGATCAGCTTGAACTCAATAATTTGTAGCACTTACATTTTTTTTTGATGTTTGAAATCTATTTTGAAATATTCCAATCTTTATTAAGATTTGTCTTGTTTGTAGAGTGGTTGCACATATAATAGCATCATACTTATCTGTTATGCTATACTTGATTCAGATAACAAAGAGTACTGTTTGCTACTGGGATCTTTGTATGTATGAGATATAACTGAAGTTAATTATCTGAGTTTGCTATGAGTAATCAAGTGGGATATTCAGTAATGCTTTCGCCTTCAGTTTAATGATCTTCCCCTACTTTATCAGCAACATCTGGATCGAACCACTTCCCTTTCTATTCTTGGAAACTTGATTTCTGCATTGCTATTATCCCCTCCAATTGTTTGCTAATGTTAACTTTGTCTAAATTTGCCTAATAGAGTGACTTCAGTTCATCGTCTAGATTTAAAGCTAATATCTGTTTTTGGTCCATGACAATTTACCTTCATTTCCTTGTTACTTAATTTGCGTCTACCATTTGGATCAGCTATCTACAAGTCATATTTATGAAAGATTTTGGTTATTAGAGCTATAAAAAGCTGTCATCTTTCCCATTTGGTAATTCTGCAGACACAAACCGAATTTTGTTGGTTCAGAAGATCTATAAGAATATTGAGAAGAAGTGTGTAGCATTATTTTTGTTCCAGAAATTAAAATGTAACTTTTGAAGTTGAGAGGATTTAGCATTAGTGATCCTATAGGTGTCTTCCTTACCAACAACGCATAAATTCTACCATTTTTGGATTTTCTGTGTACCTTTCCTAAACGTTTGGTGCAACCAATTAATGGTATGAAGGTGTGTAGAACCAGATGTCACATGTGTATGTCTGAAGGAAAATGGTGGGAAAATGGTTTGGTTTGGAAGTTAAGGGACATCTGAAGGAAGGTACATGATGTTAATCTTTGCCTTCTCTACATAATGCAGCAGGCTGGCTAGAGCCTTAAAGTTTGAGAGTCTGAGGATGTCATGTATGCTAGTTCGAATGTTTGCAGGGTTGGGTATTGGTTGCTTGACCGTTAGCTTCACTTCCCTGTGAGTTTACATCTAGAGGTAATTAAGGAACACTTTGATACAAATTCACTTAGACCATATTCCGTTGTGATGGTTTCAAGAAAAATGACTTTGACCTATTTCTGAATTGGAAAGAAGGTGTTCACCTAACATTCTTATAATGATTAGGAGCAGCAAAAATATTTGTAGGCTAGCACTTAATATCCCTTAGTACATCGTAAATTGCTCAAATCCATCATGTTCTTATTTAGTTGACCTTCACTTTTTGAAAAAGCAGATGAACCGAATTTAAATTGTCAACCTTTGATATGTAGCCACTCAAGATCTTTTATATGGTTGAGAGCATGCAAGTGAAGACCCTGCTTTAATCTTTATACCTGATTTTTTATTTTTACCTTTTCTGTTTATTGTGCTTTCCTTTCCTATTAGCAATGTTTATCTTTCTTAACAGTTAGTAACGTTCATTTGGGTTTCACATAGACCTCCTCTCATGGGGCACACGCTGTATAGTGGCGTGGTATATAAGCCAAAAAACAACTCAACTAGGGTTGTAGGATTTTCTAACCTCTTGGGGTTGGCCGAATGAATGCTTATGCACCAAATTCTACAATGGAATTTTGTCTCAGATTGAGGATCAGATTAACTATACATGGTTGGAGCACAATGTGACTTTCTACAAGTGTATAAATTACTTAATCCGTAGCATGAATCCCTTAAATTGTCAATATACTAAATATAAGCTAGACTGCCAAATAGTTCAAGTCGAAGCAGGAAAGTTTGAAGTGTAATAACTTCGAAGCTATCAAGAATGACCAAAAGAGTATGTTAATTGTTAAGCAAACAAAAAAGGGGTCTTAGGCCAGTCCTGGGTGTCAAGACGGAAGACATCCTTGAATATGTTGTTTTTGTGCATTGATTGATCGAGTCGTCCTTATATGCGTATGCATATTGCTTGGATGCTGGTGGCATGATCATCTAAATTGATCGATCTATGCCATTAGACCGTGGTCTCTGTGTAAGTAACCTATGAATAGTTTGAACTACTTTTGGAGTTTCAGGCTGAAGTTACTGCAAGTTGAATGTTTTCCTTGTTTCATCTTTGCACACTTCTTATCTGCATGTCACATAACTTGTAAACCAGTGAGGGCTAATTCAACATTGTAATCTAAAAATGGCTTTCCCTTGCTGCAAGTTGAATGCGTTTTTGTTTTGGTGCCTAAACAAAACGTTCTTCTCAGCAGCACATCTTTCCCGTGATTTCTAAAGCAATAAGGCCGGCATTCAATATCTGTAATACTGTATTCTAGTCTCAATAAAGAAAAATATCTTACTTTACCTAAAATATAAACTAACCAGCCCTACTTCATGCATGGCTATTGAAGTCAACACAGTTGTTGAAATTTTTTCCATAATTCTTGAAGAAAGAAGAATTTACTTACAAAGTGTTTCTCTGCCTGCAGGCACTGGAGAGAGAAGAAATCATGAAAAAGTACCAGAAAGTTACAGCTCGTTTGGAACAAGATTTAGATGGCATTTCTTTTGAAAAACTCGACATATCAGATGAAGTTAAAGAACAGGTGAAAATTTTATTCCTCTACATATCCCTGATCAAAACAAGAAACAAACAGGCCCCAGAAACCTGAAAAAGCCACAGTTTAGGTTCTTACCTTCAACATCTGATTATTGTGGTTTTATATCAGGTTGCACTTGTTCTTGCTCAGTTCAGAAGAGCTAAAGATAGAATTGATGCACCAGATGTTGAGCTGAGTGAAGATCTTTCGTCCCTTTACAACAAGGGTAGTGATGTGGTGGCTGATCCAGATGTCTTAAGGAGATTAGTTGAAAAACTGCAGCTGACTGGAATACATGATCTCACACACGAATCGCTAACATTGCATGAAATGGTTACTACTAGCGATGGAGATCCAGGAGAGACTATAGAAAAGATGTCAATGTTACTAAAGCGAATCAAGGATTTCGTGCAGACAGAGAATCCAAACGTAGATTCACCACCCGGGGAAACTTCTGCTCCAACGACTTCAAGTGGACAAGAAACTTCAGTGAAAAATCACAAGGGCACAGTTATACCAGATGATTTCCGTTGTCCTATATCACTTGAGTTGATGAAGGATCCTGTTATCGTCTCAACTGGGCAGGTAATTAATGCTCCATCATCTCTATTTCAGAATCTTCTCTCTCTTAACACAGACAACAGCTGAATAGCATGCCAAATATGTATAAATGTCTTATAGAGTAGATTGTTTTATAGGACTTAAGTCGTTCTATGTAAACGTGTTACAATAAGTTGGTAGGATCCTTTTGGGCGTCCTCTCAAGTTTTTTAGTCTTTTTATGACATTTTCTTGGAAAAAGATGTCTTATAAAAACAAGTGTCCTAAAAAGATGCGTTCATAGGATACTTCTCAAAAGTGTCCTTAAAAGCTTGTTAGGATGCCCAAATACTTTCTAACATCCTATCATTACATCTTTATATAGGATGTTAGACATCTTTGGCATTCTATAAAGCCGACTTTGTTGTAATGCATGCAAGTGTATAGACAAACATTCAGATGCTGATCACAAATATCATACCATTTGTGTAGACTTACGAGCGCTCGTGTATAGAGAAGTGGTTGGCAGCAGGTCACGGCACATGCCCCAAAACACAGCAAAACCTGACGAGTACTGCTCTCATACCCAACTACGTATTACGCAGCCTCATAGCCCAATGGTGCGAGAATAATGGAATGGACCCACCACAACGCTCGGTTAAGTCCTCTTCTGCCTGCACCCCTGCAGAACGTTCTATGATAAACGTTCTCCTCTCTAAGCTCAAATCTGTCAGTCCTGATGACCAACGGACCGCTGCTGGTGAAATCCGCCTCCTTGCAAAAAGAAATGCTGATAACCGTGTGGCCATTGCTGAAGCTGGTGCCATCCCTCTCCTCACACACCTCCTGACTGCTCCAGATTCCCGCACACAAGAACACGCAGTCACCGCTCTTCTCAACCTTTCCATTTGTGAGGAAAACAAAGGTAGCATCGTTTCCTCCGGTGCGGTCCCCGGGATCGTTTTGGTGCTAAAGAAAGGCAGCATGGAAGCACGAGAAAACGCAGCCGCCACCCTCTTCAGCCTGTCCGTAATCGACGAAAACAAGGTGACGATCGGTTCATTAGGAGCAATCCCGCCTCTTGTATTGCTGTTAAGCGAAGGAACTCAAAGAGGAAAGAAAGATGCTGCAACCGCACTGTTTAACCTCTGCATATATCAAGGCAACAAAGGGCGGGCAGTGAGGGCGGGCGTGATCTCGACACTGATGGAGCTTTTAACGGACCCACAAGGGGGGATGAAAGATGAAGCATTGGCGATTCTGGCGATACTTTCGAGCCACCCGGAAGGGAAGATAGGCATCGGGAAAGCGGATGCGGTAGGGGTATTGGTGGAGTTTATGGGGAGTGGGTCTCCAAGGAACAAAGAGAATGCAGCAGCAGTGTTGGTGCATCTATGTTCTGGAGATGACAAGTATCTGGTGGAGGCTCAGGAGATGGGGGTGATGGAGGTGTTGATGGATTTGGTACATCATGGTACAGATAGAGGGAAGAGGAAGGCTGGACAGTTGTTGGAGAAGATAACAAGATTGACAGAAAAACAAAAGTTGTTACAGCAACAGCAGCAGCAGGAAATGGAGTCAAATAACAACTAGTAGAACTGGGAGGTGTGGTGTTATTTGTTTTTATTGAAAGGTAAATTATTAATGAAGGAAAGTGGTGGTGTAGAAGAAGGGGAAAGGTGGAATCCCCCACCCCTTAGATTCCATTTTTATGATTAAATTTCTTTCTTTCTTTTTTTTTTTTTAAATGTTATATGAGGATTACAGATACAAGAAAGGGAATATGTAAGTGGTGCTAATATTATCCTCAGTTTTAATGGAAGGATATTCTCTTGCTTTTAGATCATCTCAAAATGCCAATTACTAATTGCTTGCAGAGTGTTATGCATTTCTAGTTTGACTTACCAATCAATGCCCCAACACAATAGTTATAGATCCACAATGGTTCCATAGTGGCCACCTCCATCACAATCAACTACTAGTCTACAACTATCTATGTTGTCACCACCTCTACCTCCTCCACAACTGTCAGCCATCACTAGCACCATTGGCAGTCACCGGCCACCACCGCCTCTATCTCCACAACCACCTCCGTCTCCACCTCTGCTACACTTTCACCACCACCATATAATATCATTAAACAATATTTAGGAGCAACTAGTGCATCCAATCCTGTAATCGTGTCAAACACTAAATAGATAACTTGTCATGTTCCGTTCAATCCTATTCAATATGCATGCTACCTATAAAAACCCAAATACTTGTTTAAGAACCCAAGTTCTTACCTTGTGCTTTTTATGATTGTTTTTATTAATTCATTCTATTTGGTCTTTACAAGTCTATAATATATATATATTTATAAACTATATAAATTGAAATCAATATGAAAAATGTAAATTAATAATTACAGTTTTTTATAGAAGTTTTTAATGGCACTTTATTTAATAAGTTTAATTTTGAGATAAATACAATATGTATGATACAGGTGTAACTGTAGTAGTGGAATTGTAGTAGTGGAACTGACATTTCTGTGAAGTCATTGTTGGAAAGTGTGGAGTGGTTGTATAAATACTGTTAGCTGAGCAATATGAGTGATAATGAAAATCATACAATTTCTCTCTCTATATTCTCTTTTCTCCTTCTATCGTCTCTTTTCTTGATTTCTCTCTATAAGGGAATTGTGAATTACCCTTATCATTGGTATCAGAGCAACAATTTCTTGGCATCGATCTGGCTCCTCCGGTAACTAGAAAAACTACAGCGATGGAAGAACACATCAGAAACCTCGAGCAAAGGATTGAGAATCAAAACAAGAGATTTGAAGATCAAAACAAGAAATTTGATGAGATGATGCAGTTAATGCGAGGATTAAGCATGATATCTGTAACAGAGTCGCCTGGAAGCAGCAATAATGGAGAAAGAATTGTAGGCCGATCACTCGGGTACGTACCTAAACTCGATTTTCCAAAACTCGGTGGATCAAACCCTCAAATTTGTATTAAGAAATGTTGCAAATACTTTTCCCTATGCAAGATACCAGATGATCAAAAGGTTGATTTGGCATCCTTGAATATGGTGGATAAAGGTGAAAATTGGGTTTCCAGTTACTTGTCGATAAGAAGGAATGTAGACTGGAATGATTTTGTTATTGATTTTATGGCCCGATTTAAGGATGATTTGGGAACCAACGTGGTAGAGCAATTTAACAAGTTGCAACAACATGATTCTCTGGAGGATTACATTGACGAATTCGAAAATTTGAGGGCTATGATGTTACAAAACAGTCATGTATTGCTTGATTCATATATCTTAGACAATTTTATTGGAGGATTAAAGCCTGCTGTTAAGCCATTTGTAAAGGCTTTTAAACCCACGTCGGTAGCAGGGGTTATAGAAATTGCAAGGTTGCAGGAAGAATCTCTGAAGTTTATCAATGCAGATTCAAAATCAAATAAACCCAATTTAGTGTCACCAAAACCTTTACAAGCAGTATCCATGGCTGTTAGTAATAATAACAAGCCCCCTCTATTGCCCACCCCTCCTATTAAACCAATGCCACTTACCGTTGCAAAGTCTAACCCAAAGCCCGGTAAGAATTTCAGATACGTTCCAGCAGATGTGAGGGCGGAGAAAAAAGCAAAGGGCCTATGTTACTACTGTGATCAACCGTATGATAGACAACATAAGTGTCGATTTAAAGAGCCACAATTGTTTACGGATGAAATTCCGGGTGGGGAAAAAGAAGAGGATTGCATTGGAATGGAAATGGAACAAGAAGATCCAGACCCTTGTATTTCAGTGAATGCTCTTTCAGGAAATCAAAGCTTCCATACCATGCGTGTTAAAGGAATTGTGAAAGGGAAACTTCTGCATATTCTGACAGATTCTGGAAGTACTCATAACTTCTTGGATTTAGTGTTTGCTAAGAAGTTGGGTTGTTCTTTAGAGACTATTCCACCACAAGCTATAACAGTGGCAGATGGTAATCACTTGGCTTGTCAGTTTGTATGCAAAGATTTTGGATGGGAAATGCAAGGAAAAATGTTTAACACAGATGTGATGTTGATTTCGCTGGGAAGTTGCGATATGGTTCTTGGGGTCCAGTGGCTTAGTCAATTGGGACCGATATGCTGGGATTTTAAGAAGTTGTGGATGGAATTTACATGGGCTGGTCAACCGTTTTTGTTAAAAGGAATCCCACAACAGAAATTGAAGGTAGTAGAGGGTGAACCTACTACTAAGATGATAGAATCTGCTGCTTAGTTATGTCTACTGCAAATGAGGGAGGTATCAGACTCACATCACCAGCAAAATGTTCAGCAGAATGTTCATGAACCAGTTCAACCGAAAGTGGAAGAGTTGAAAGAAAAGTATAAAAGTGTGTTTGAAGAACTAATGCAACTCCCACCACAAAGGGGAGTGTTTGATCATACGATACCTTTAGAAACAGGAGCAGGGTCTGTGAATATGTTGGTCCCGGAGGTGCTTAACAAGTTTGTAGAAGGGGGGGGGGGGTTGAATACAAACACATAATTTAAAGTTTAATAAATTGTTTATTGATAAATCAAACACAATTTACAAGTCTGTTGTGGAATAAGATTAAGTAGAACTTAATCTAAACAAGCTTAAGAAATCACTAAGATGGTTGCACTAGAATGTAGAGAAAGGGGGATTATAGAGTATAGAAAACAAGGGTTTCTATAAGGGTTCAAGAATAGAGCACACTCTCAGATGGAGAGGTGAACTTTCTATTTATACCCTATGCATTAAATGCATGGCAGGGTACTTTACACGTGTCATTAAGTGATTGGGTTTGGGAGTCTGACTTTTGGGAGACATGATTTTGGCCGAATCATGAACAGTGTAGTTGACAGAGTTGTTGTACGAATTATGGCAGAGGTATGTCCGTTCTGACACATCGTACTGGTTGTGCAAGGTAAGACAAAAGGAGACTTGAGGCATAAGCTACGTGATCGTTTGATCGCTGAATATCTCTTCCTTCAGAGATACAAAGAAGTTCAGCTATCGCTGAAGCTTTTCCTCATGTTCCTTCGCGTATAAGTAGATTCGTCTTTGCTTCATTGATATCCGCATCAGGTCACTAGTAGACTTGTCTTTGTTCAGTGGCTTCGTCTTCGATTCAGCTATGAACATCTGTTGATGCGAGACTTGTCTTCAGGGATTACGTTAACTGTTTACATCAGAGAGTATCAGCGATAACTGAACAGACTCAGTCTGATCGCTGATAGTGAAACACTAATACATATGAAATGTTTACAAGAAAGGTCATCAGCGATAACTGAACAGACTCAGTCTGATCGCTGATGGTGAAACACTAATACATATTAAAACGTAATTTTCACTAAGTATAGAAGAGGGTCGTTATCAAATCACTGAGAGAGTTTGGATCAACAATATCCCCCTATTTGATAATGGCAAAGTAACTGAAGAAAATTACTTTATAGTTCAAAATAATGGAATAATCAGGACTCATAACATACATGTCCCAATTACTATTTTGAGGGATCTTTTACAGTACTGATAGAGTTAAGTATTTCACTGAAATTTTCATTAATTCAAAGATAGAATTACAAGGTATGAAAATTACAAGTACAAGTGAAAGGCATACCTGAGAAGGATTCTCCTCAGATAGTGAAACTGTCAGGATTCCCTCAGCTACTGCACCCTTGGATTTGCTTTGGGAAGGGGTTCCTGAGGATGTTTCATGACTTCCCCCCTGCTGTGACAACTTCTTTCGAAGTTATCACTAAAGATGTGATGGCTGTAGAACACCATAAGGACTGATCTTCTTCATCGTCATCATCATCATCTTCTTGATGAGGTTGCTCGTCCTCTTGATCTTGAAGATCAAGATTTTCTTCTTCTTCATCCTCCTTCCTTTCTTCTTCTTCTTCGACTAAGTCTTTGAAAGAAGGAGGGGCTTTATCAGCAACCTTCTCCCCCTCAACATGAGAGGGAGGTTCTTCCTGTTGAGCCTCAGCAACAGCTTCCTCTTCCTCTTGATTTTCTTCAACATCCTTCTCCCCCTCTTTGGCATTATCAATTAGGGAGAGATCTTTGGTTGGAGAGGAAGGTTGTGCAGCGGCCAATTTTTGGACTTTATACTCCAGACTTTCCAAGCGTCCTTCAATCACAGGGATATATCCGAAGTAGCCTGATGAATGAATTCAACAGCTATGTTCAGAGAGGTGCGATCAGCCTCTGTGAAAGAAGGGAAATAGTTAGAGCTGGTTCATTCAGCTTCCCAAGGACCTGTTGAAGGAGAGAGGTGCAGGAATCGATCTTCACAGATAATCCCTGGACGTCGTTGCTTAAAGAATCAAAGCGTCCCTGAAGAAGTTGAGTAGCGTCCTTCACGTGGACAAGCTCTCCTTGAAGAAGTTTAGTATCGTCCTTCACTTGGACAAGCTCTCCCTGAAGTGAGGAGATTTGAGAGGCTTCAGCTTTGGTGGAGCAGGAGGCTTTCAACTGCTTTAGCTCTAACCAGCGATATTAACGGCGATGGTGGTGTCGTTGAGCGAGGTGGTGAGAGAATCCACCTTGACTCCCAAACTGTTGACATTAGCGTCAACAGTCGCCATACTAGGACCTGAAAGAAAAGTTAGTTTCTGAGTAACAGGCTTATATGGATAGGTGGGAGGTGTATTTGGGGGTTTAGGTATACCTGAACGTTCAAACAAATTGAAAAATTGCATGTCTCTTTCAAAGGTTTGAGCATCAGGTCATATAAACGCAACATGAGGTTGCTGCATAATAGATGAAGGGTTAGAGACCGAAGAAGTAGGAGGACTAGTAATAGGGATAGAAGAAGTTGGGAGTTGGGTAGTTACCTCAGTTTGTTGTTGAACTGAGATGATAGGCGGTGTCACTGTTGATGTGACAGCGATCGAGATCGCTGGCACGGTTGATAATGTGAGTGTTGAGGATGTGGAGGAGATAACCACGAAATTATCCAAGGAAGTTTGTCGAGAAACTTCCTCAGGCCTTGAACTAGTGGCGCTTGTCTGCTTAGTCACTTTGGCCTTCTTCGAAGGACCAAAGGAACTAGTTGATGGGCGTTTGGAAGCGGTGGTAGCGGCAGGGATAGCAGAAGAAGGAACATCCTACGTGGCCGCTGAAGTAGAAGAAGTGTGGAGAGAGAGACGAGAGCGTAGCGTAGAGATACTTACCTCGTTGTCCAGCGGTTTGACCTCTAGTGAATGCTGACCCACTTTGGCGAAGGAGCCATCAGAAGTAGTGGGGTAAGAGTTGGCGTAGAGAAACTTCAGATATGCACAGATGAACCGTAGATATGGGATCTTGGGATCCCTTTCCGTCTTCTCTATCTTTGACCTGAGATCGTCAAAGATAGCGGTGGCAAAGTCAAAGTTTTTACCAGCGATCACTGAGTAGGCCATCTGGAGCTGAACCTTGCTGGCCTGATCAAGTGAACCACTTTTCCCACTCATGTACTGAATGAAGTGAGAAAAGATAAAGTTCAGCTGAGAAGGCATGTTTGCCTTCTCGATAAGAGTCAGTCGCTTGTTGGGGATGGTTGTTCGTGGCTTGTTGTCCCAACAATACTCCATAGCATCTAGAAACTGGATGAGTGCAGCGTCAGTGGGCAGAGCGTCAAACCCACTCTTGGGTTTGTCAGGAAACCTGAATTCGTCGGCTGTGAACCAAAACTGTTGGAGTAGAGTTTTGGATGGCTTGGGATCCACATTTAGAGCGTAAGCAATGCAAGATTGCTTCAGGAATTTAGCAGCATCCACAAGGTGTGGGTATTTGATTCCATCAAAGTCTAGGCGTCCAAGATGGTTGTTCTTGGGGACTTCAGAGTCAGTGATGGAGAACTTGGCGTTCTTAGAAGCAACAAGAGCAGATTGAGCCATTTCTGAATATGGAAATAAAGAAGAGTAGAAGAAAAGTTTAGTCTAAAAATAAAGAAGGTTTTACCAGTTTCTATTTGAGGAAAGAAACATAGAAAAACCAACATATTTGAAGATTAAAACGGTGAGAAAACCAAAGGTTTTCAAAGAATAAAATAAAAAAAAATGATTTTATAGGATAAAAAATCTTATAGAAAACCCATAATGATGGAACATAAATGGAGTTAATAACAAGATTGAAATAAGAATAAGATCAAAGTAACCTGGTGATCTTGAATGAGGATGATGCAGATGCTTTGAAATTGCTTGAGAGAGAATGCTTGAGAGAGAATTTCTTGCTCAAAAAGATTTCCAGAAAGCGTAAAATGATAAGAATGAAAAAACATTCTTTTTATACGTTTGAGAGTAGGAGAGAGAGAGAGAGAGAGTGAGGCGGGAAAACAAAAGCTCATCATGACATGGACACGTCCTATGAAGTTGATTGGATAGAAGAGCAACGGACGAACGTGTCAGAAAAAGGCATGTCGTGGATTTTCGGTTTAAATGACGTCATAGGAGAGAGAAAAATGTTTCATTTGTCCTTTTTGAAATTATCGCTGAAGAAAAGTCAGCGATAAATTTTCTTTTTGAAAGTATCCCTGATAGAAATTTAGGGATATATTTGTATGAAAGATCACTGAAGAGAAATATCAGCGATAGATTTTGTTTATCAACAAGCTTTTAATCATTTGAAGAAAATTCAGTGATTAAGGTTTATATTTTGAAAAACATCTTAACTGAATGAAGATTCAGTTGTAGAGAGTGAGATAACATACCTGAGAGTCAGATATTTATTCAGAGATTAATTGATAAAGGGGAACTTTGAATCACTGACATAATGTATGAACAATGAAGATTTATTCTTCAAGATTCAACATTCCAAGCTCACTGATGAGAAATTTAAACCTTGTCTCATCAAGAGGTTTGGTGAATAAATCAGCAAGCTGGTAGTCAGTGGGGATGAAATGAAGTTCAATATCACCATTCATCATATGATCTCTGATAAAGTGATATCTGATCTCTATGTGTTTTGTCTTTGAATGTAGCACTGGATTATTTGCTATAGCGATAGCACTAGTGTTGTCGCAATAGATTGGAATCTTTGATAGCTGAAGGTTATAGTCTAATAGTTGATTTCTCATCCATAAGACCTGAGCACAACAACTTCCAGCGGCTACGTATTCAGCTTCAGCTGTGGAAGTGGACACTGAATTTTGCTTTTTGCTCGTCCAGCTTACCAGCTTTCCACCTAGGAGTTGACATCCACCAGTGGTGCTCTTTCTATCGAGTTTACAACCTGCAAAATCACTATCAGAATATCCAGTTAGATCGAACCCTGAGTCTTTGGGATACCAAAGACCGAGGTTAGGAGTTCCTTTCAGATATCTGAAAATTCGCTTAACAGCGATCAGATGGGATTCCTTGGGTTCAGATTGATAGCGTGCATATAAACAAGTAGAGTACATAATGTCAGGTCGTCTCGCTGTAAGATACAACAGGGAGCCTATCATTCCTCTATAGGCAGTGACATTAACAAGTTTTCCAGATGGATCTTTGTTAAGTGTCAGAGGAGGTGCCATAGAAGTTTTCATCGCTGAAGTTTGTGTAAGATCAAACTTCTTCAGCATATCTTTAACATATTTACCTTGGCTGATAAAAGTACCTTTGTTAGATTGTTTGATTTGAAGGCCAAGAAAATATGTCAGCTCACCCATCATACTCATTTTGTATTCTTTCTTCATTCTTTCAGCGAAGCGAGTACACAGAGATGGGTTAGTAGAACCAAATATGATGTTATCGACATATATTTGTACAAGAATTATATGACCTTTTATCTTTCTGAAAAATAATGTATTATCAATTTTGCCACGTTCAAAGTTTTCAGAAATAAGAAAAGATGAGAGAGTGTCATACCAAGCACGAGGGGCTTGTTTGAGACCATAGAGAGCCTTATCCAATTTATAAACATAATTTGGATACTTAGGGTCATAAAACCCTGGAGGTTGTTCTACATAGACTTCTTCATTCAACTTTCCATTTAGGAACGTTGATTTTACATCCATTTGATAAACAATGAAGTCTTTATAAACTGCATAGGCTAAGAATAGTCGAATTGCTTCGAGCCTAGCTACAGGGGAAAAGGTTTCATCATAGTCTATGCCTTCCTCTTGTCTATATCCCTGAGCAACAAGTCGAGTCTTGTTGCGGGTTACAGTTCCATGTTCATCTAACTTGTTTCTAAACACCCATTTAGTGCCTATTACAATTTTATCAGATGGTCTAGGAACGAGATTCCAAACTTTGTTGCGAGTGAACTCAGTCAGCTCTTCTTGCATAGCACTGACCCAGTTTGGATCTCTGTGGGCATCATCAGCCTTCTTTGGCTCTATTAAAGAAATAAAGTTGACAAAGGGACATATATTACCTGTACTTCGTCGTGTCTGAATACCTGCATCGGGATCACCAAGAATTTGATCTATAGGGTGATCTCTGGTCCATCGTTGAGCAGGAGCATGATCGCTCATTTCAGAGGTTGGATCAACAATGGGAATGTTCACCGATGAAGAAGCTTGAGGTTCATCAGCAATTAGCTGTTGAGTGTCAGACAAACCATTGTTTTCTGAGAGGTGTTCAGACGAAGATGGATCTGATGGAAGTAAGGTGTTTAGAAGCTCTGCTGAGATCCATGAGTTGGATTTAGCGTTAAGAGGTATGATGTTTGGATCATCATCAACAGTAGTAGGATTTGTGTGCTGATGGCTTGAGAAGAAAGGTTCTGTTTCTTTGTAGTGAGAAAACATCCAAGCATTTAACTCTTCATTGTCAGTGATTGGTTTAGAGTTCGCTGAGCGCGTTTCATCAAAAGTGACATGAATTGTTTCTTCCACAGATTGTCTTCTCTTGTTAAAAACTCTGTAGGCTTTAGAGATGGAGGAATATCCTAGAAATATTCCATCATTAGCTTTTGGGTCAAACTTTCCAAGTTGATCTTTGTTGTTTAAAATAAAGCACTGACAACCAAAGATATGAAGAAAGCTGATAGAAGGCTTTCTTCCATGAAAAAGTTCATAAGCTGTCTTTCCAAATCGCTTTACTATCAGCGATCTGTTTTGAGTAAAACATGCAGTGTTTACAGCTTCAGCCCAAAATTGAGTAGAGAGGTGAGAATCGCTGAGCATTGATCTAGCAGCTTCAATGATCGTTCTGTTTCTTCTTTCAGCGACTCCGTTTTGCTGAGGTGTTCTCACTGAAGAGAAGTTATGAGAGATTCCCTTGTTCTCAAAGAAAATGTTCAGAGAATTGTTTTTGAATTCAGTTCCATGATCACTTCTTATTGAACGAACAGTGAGATTATTCAGCACTTCCATCTTTTTAACAAAATATATTAGTTCTTCTGAAGTATCACTCTTGCAGCGAAGAAAGATAACCCAGGTGTAGCGAGAGTATTCATCTACAATGACAAGCGTATATTTCTTTCCAGCTATTGATTGGATGTTGACAAGGCCAAACAGATCCATATGTAAGAGTTGAAGAGGACTTGTCAATGAGGAAACTTGTTTAGACTTGAAACTAGCTTTTGTCTGTTTTCCTTTTTCACATGCTGAGCAGAGAGATTCTTTAGCATATGAGTGCTGAGGAAGACCGAAAACCAGTTCCTTAAAAGAGAGAGAATTCATGGTTTTGAAATTTAGATGAGAGAGCCTTTTGTGCCATAGCCAGTTGACATCAGAAGAGGCTTTAGAGAGAAAACATACGTTTTCAGTGATAGTAGAGTCCATATCTATTACATAGACATTTTCTCTACGATAACCACTGAGAGCAAGTTTTCCTTTCTCATTTACCACTGAACATGCTTTCTTGGAAAAGCGAACTTCATAGTCTTTATCACATAGCTGACTGATGCTCAGAAGATTGTGCTTCAGTCTATCTACATAAGCGACTCTTCTGAAGGTAGTTGTCCCATTGCTGAGGTCACCAAACCCTAGGGTATATCCTTTTCCATTTCCACCGAAGGTCATAGAGGGACCTTTCTCTTCCTTGTATTCAGTGAGCAGGTCTTTTTGTCCTGTCATATGACGAGAACATCCACTATCGAGATACCAGATGCCCTTTGATCCCTGCACAGATAAGGAAGATTAAGCTTTGTTTGGTACCCACTTTTCAATGGGTCCTTTGGGGTTAGTGGAGATGGAAGGTTCAACAATCTTCACACCAGATGAAGATTCAGCTTCAGTGGTAATCTTCACTTTGGTTAATTTCTTAACCTTAGTGGTATTCTTGACCTTGGTAAATTTTTCAGCTTTGATGACCTTCTCAGCCTTGGAGGCATTCATCTTCACTTTGGCTGATTTATCAGCTTTAGTGGCAGTTGGACATTTGCTTGCAATATGGTCAGTAAATCCACAGTGATAGCATTTTCTATATTTGAAAGTGGTTTTAGGACCAGAAGTGAGAGGTTTTGAGAATTTAAGATGAGAAGGGCCAGGTCCAAGAATGCTTTTAGCATGAGATCTGGGAGGGATTTTCATATCTTCAGATCTTTTAGGCTTAAGATCAATCTTTAGCTTTGGAGGACAAAGATCAAATATTTCTATCACAGAGCTAGAAGATTGTTTTACTGAGGGTTTAGAAGGAACCTTCAGCTTTGTTTTCTTGGAAGCCTTCTGAGGATAAATAATAGATTTTTCTTTTTTTGCAGACTTAGGGCCTTTGGATTTTTCTTTATCTGTATGCTTTGAGCATTTAGATTTTTCCTCAGGGATAGGATTAGAAGAAGACGATGAAGAGCACTGAGCCTTTGAAGTGTCGAGAATGGAAGAGACAAATGTTCCAAACTTTAGCATGTAACTGTCCTTTTTGGGTTCATCCTGTGGTTTCCAAAAGCCAAGACCAGTTTTATCACTGGCAGGAATCTGAGCACTTATAATCTCAGTGATATTTGTTGAGGATTTGCACCATCCTTCAACAGTAGCCTTTTCTGCTTTTAGAGCAGCGATGGCTTGTTCGCGTTCAATACTGATGATTTCGTTAACAATGACTTGATCTTTTAAACTTTCCTCTAAAAGAGTCAGTTCTCTGATCTTTTCATGACATTTTTCTAGCTGTTCAGTTAAATCAACGTTTTTGTTTTCAGCTAGAGTTTTGCCGTTTAGAGCATTGTATAGGCCAATCGTCAGTATATCAACAACGCGACTTCTCTCAGCTTCAGGTAGAGAGGGATTAGTAGAGATAGATACCTGAGATGATATATAGCTCATAGAAGTTTCAATTGGTTCTTCCACTTCTTCTTTAATCTCAGACATGAGGCGGAGATTAGCGACTTCTTCTTCATCAGAACTTGATTCTTCTGATTCGGCCCAGTTGTGTTCTTCAGGAATGAGACCTTTACCTTTTCGCTTGTAGCTTTTCAACTTTTGATATTTTTCTTACAACTTTAGGTATTTGTCATCGCTGGATCTTCTTGAGGTAGAAGGTTTGAAGACTTTCTTCGACCTGCACTCACTTGCAAAGTGTCCAATCTTTTCACAGTTAAAGCAAGTAGCAGTAGCCTTATCAACAGGGGTTGATTTTGGCAGTGAGAGAGAGAGGCTTATTTCTTTTGAAATTGCTCTTTCTTGCAAATCTCTTGAAAGAGTTTGTCAAGAGTGCTAAGGACTCATCAAACTCTGAAAGATCAGTGTCAGATGAATCCTCAGATTCAGAATCTAACTCAGTGATGATGAGAGTAGATCGCTGAGATGGAATTATCTCTGAAGAGACTAAAGCAACATGAGTGCTTTTGGAGTCTTTAGAATCTTTTATAAGATTCTTCTTCAAAAGGTTTGATTGCTCATAGTTAAGCAATATTCCATACAAAGTGCTGAGAGAAAGAGAATTTAAGTCTTTTGTCAGCTTGAGACATATTGAATAGCTGTCCTAGCATTCAGGAAGACATTCCAAGAATTTTGTTAGGACCTCAGAATTAGAATAGGTCCTACCAACAGTTCTTAGATCAATGATTAAGCAGTTAAACCGCTGATGAACATCAGAGAGAGATTCATTCTTACCAGCGATAAAACTTTCATACTGTCTTACCAAGTTAATCTTTCGAGTCTCTTGGATTTCAGTGGTGCCATCATATTGAACACATATGGTTTCCCACATTTCTTTAGAAGTTTTAAGATGCATGATGGAATGGAAAACTTCATCAGGCAGAGCCATAGAGATAATGGTCTTTGCCCTTGCATCAATACCAACCTTCTTTTTGTCCTCATCACTCAATTGTCTGATTTCCTTAGCAATATAGCGTTCAGGAATAAATGGAGTGGTGGCAGTAGCTGGAACGACAACTATTATTTGGACAGGTTCATAGGGTCCGTTTGCTACGTACTCAGGTATAGTGGGATCTGCACCTTCAAGAAATAGCATCATTCGATTTTTTCAGAGAGAGAAGTTATCTCTGCTAAATCGAGGAGGTTTAGAAAGTGAACCATTACCATAGTAGTTTGTGTTTGTGTTAAGTGCCATTTTTAGAATAGCAAGGAAGAGAATAAAGCAAGATCTTGTTTATCGGATTAAATAGTCTACTCTGATACCACTTGTTGGTCCCGGAGGTGCTTAACAAGTTTGTAGAAAAGGGGGGGGGGTTTGAATACAAACACATAATTTAAAGTTTAATAAATTGTTTATTGATAAATCAAACACAATTTACAAGTCTGTTGCGGAATAAGATTAAGTAGAACTTAATCTAAACAAACTTAAGAAATCACTAAGATGGTTGTACAAGAATGTAGAGAAAGGGGGATTATAGAGTATAGAAAACAAGGGTTTCTATAAGGGTTCAAGAATAGAGCACACTCTCAGATGGAGAGGTGAACTTTCTATTTATACCCTATGCATTAAATGCATGGCAGGGTACTTTACACGTGTCATTAAGTGATTGGCTTTGGGAGTCTGACTTTTGGGAGACATGCTTTCGGCCGTATCATGAACAATGTAGTTGACAGAGTTGTTGTACGAATTGTGGCAGAGGTATGTCCGTTCTGACACATCGTACTGGTTGTGCAAGGTAAGACAAAAGGAGACTTGAGGCATAAGCTACGTGATCGTTTGATCGCTGAATATCTCTTCCTTCAGAGATACAAAGAAGTTCAGCTATCGCTGAAGCTTTTCCTCATGTTCCTTCGCGTATAAGTAGATTCGTCTTTGCTTCACTGAAATCCGCATCAGGTCACTAGTAGACTTGTCTTTGTTCAGTGGCTTCGTCTTCGATTCAGCTATGAACATCTGTTGATGCGAGACTTGTCTTCAGGGATTACGTTAACTGTTTACATCAGAGAGTATCAACGATAACTGAACAGACTCAGTCTGATCGCTGATAGTGAAACACTAATACGTATGAAATGTTTACAAGAAAGGTCATCAGCGATAACTGAACAGACTCAGTCTGATTGCTGATAGTGAAACACTAATACATATTAAAACGTAATTTTCAGTAAGTATAGAAGAGGGTCGTTATCAAATCACTGAGAGAGTTTGGATCAACAGAATATTAGGCCGTATCATTACCCATTGAAACAAAGGGATGTTATTGAGCAATTGGTCCAAGAAATGTTAGATAGGGGAATAATATGGAACAACTCAAGCCCATTTGCATCTCCTGTGGTTTTAGTAGGGAAGAAAGATGGAACATGGAGACTATGTGTGGATTATAGGGAACTAAACAAGATAACTGTAAAGAATAAGTTTCCTATACCGATCATTGATGAATTAATTGATGAATTGGCAGGGGCGACAGTGTTCAACAAGCTAGATCTGAGAGCGGGTTATCATCAACTGAGGGTCCATAGTGATGATGTTTACAAGACAACCTTCAAAATGCATACGGGTCACTATGAATTTTTAGTGATGCCCTTTGGCCTCTCTAACACACCTGTTTCTTTCCAAGGTTGGATGAATCATGTATTCAAACCTTTGTTAAGGAAAAGTGTATTAGTATTCTTTGATGATATCCTTGTATATAGCAAGACGATTACTGATCATTGGAAGCATTTAACGGAGGTTTTTGAACTCATGAAGAAGAATAAGAGGTTCGCTAAGGCAAGTAAATGTACCTTTGCCATTAAAAGGGTGGAGTACTTGGGTCATTTCATCTTAGAGAATGGAGTGGAAACAGATCCCCAGAAGATATCAGCAGTTGATAGTTGGCCAGTACCTAAATCCGTTAAAGAATTACGAAGTTTTTTAGGCCTAGCTAGATATTACAGGAAGTTTGTAAAGGACTATGCTGTTCTGAGCAAGCCTTTAACCGAGTTACTTAAACAAGGGGCTTTTATGTGGAATGAAAGAACGCAGAAGGCTTTTGAAACATTGAAACGTGCTCTGGTAACCGCACCTGTGTTGGTTGTTCCAAATTTCTCGAAAACGTTCATAATTGAAACAGATGCTTCTAAAAATGGTATTGGGGTTGTACTAATGCAAGACCATCATCCATTGGCTTTTATCAGCAGGTCTTTGGGGTCTAAATGGCAGAAATTGTCTGTCTACTAAAAGGAGCTGCTGGCTATAGTATTTGTTGTTCAAAAGTGGGAGCAATATTTGGTGGGAAATCACTTTATTATTAGAACAGATCAGAAAAGCCTTAAGTGGTTGCTGTAACAAAAGATATCCACTCCATTTCAACAATTTTGGCTGTCAAAATTAATGGGGGTTGATTATGAAATACAATACATAAGTGGGAAGGAAACTCTAGCAGCTGATGCATTATCGAGAATCGAAGGAGCATAAATTCTTTGTATGGCTATTTCGGTAATATCTTCGAATCTTACCGAACTTATTATCAGTAGTTATCAATTGGATGAACGCTTAAAAGAAATCATGGAAAGACTACAACAACAAGAAGAGGTTCCTAAGTTCCAATTACAAAATGGTCTGCTCAAGAAGAATGGCAAGATTGTAATAGGGCCCGATAAACAATTAAGGGCTAAGATTGTTACTTGGCAGCATGCATCTCCAGAGAGTAGCCATTCTGGACGGGATTTGACGATTAAGAGATTAAAAGGATTGTTTTATTGGAAGGGCATGTCCAAGGAAGTGAGGAAGATTGTAAGAGAATGCCATGTATGTCAAGCTTCAAAGTATGAAACAAGAGCAAGTCCAGGGTTGTTGCAACCCTTACCTATTCCGGAGGAGGTTTGGTTGGATATCTCAATGGATTTCATTACCGGATTGCCTAAGTCAATTGGTAAGGATGTTATCTTAGTGATCGTTGACAGGTTGAGTAAATATGCTCACTTCATTTGCTTGTCTCATCCTTTTACGACAATTCAAGTGGCTCAAAGCTACTTAGACAATGTGTTTAAGTTGCATGGTTGGCCAAGAAGTATTGTAAGTGACCGGGATCCGATTTTCTTAAGTCAGTTTTGGAAAGGGCTGTTTAATATTCATGGCACTGAGTTTCTTTTATCATCTGCTTACCACCCAGAAACGGATGGGCAGACCAAGGTAGTTAATAGGTGCCTGGAAACTTATCTAAGATGTATGTGTAGTGAACATCTGAAGGAGTGGAAGTTATGGTTACCGTTGTCTGAGTGGTGGTATAACACTCACTTTCATACTGCTGCCCAAATCACACCGTATGAGGTAGTCTACAATCAACCCCCACCCATACATTTACCGTACTTACCAGGTGAGTCAACTAATGAAGTCGTAGACAGAAGTTGTCATAGAAGAGAAGAAATGATTGGGAGACTCAAGTTTCATTTAATACGATCTCAATCAAGAATGAAGAACCAAGCTGACAAACACAGGTCAGACAGATCTTTTGTTGTGGGGGACTGGGTGTGGCTCAAGTTGCAGGCATACAAACAACAAACTGTTCAATTCAGAGACAATAACAAGTTGTCTCCTAGGTATTATGGCCCTTTTCAAGTCCAAGCACTGATCGGAAAAGTAGCATACAAGCTCAAATTGCCAACGACTGCAAAGATACATGACGTATTTCATGTTTCTCAATTAAAACCTTTTCATGGGAACCTTCCAGTGGCAGTTCACATTCCCTCGTGGTTTCAGAATCAATCGGGGACTCGAGAAGTACAACCAACTGCGATATTGGACAGAAGAGTAATCAAATTTCAGAATACAGTGCAAGTGCAGTATTTGGTTCAATGGAAGGACTCTCCTGCTCATGAAGCTTCCTGGGAAGTGGCTACTGAGTTTGTGAAGCAGTTTCCAGATTTTAGAACAGACTTGGGGACAAGTCTTTAAGGGGGAAAAGCTGTGATACAGGTGTAACTGTAGTAGTGGAATTGTAGTAGTGAAACTGACATTTCTGTGAAGTCATTGTTGGAAAGTGTGGAGTGGTTGTATAAATACTGTTAGCTAAGCAATATGAGTGATAATGAAAATCATACAATTTCTCTCTCTATATTCTCTTTTCTCCTTCTATCGTCTCCTTTCTTGATTTCTCTATAAGGGAATTGTGAATTACCCTTATCAATGTATAAGGAAAAAAGAATAAACTATGTATTTATCTCGTTTTATTAAAATACGTCCAACAAAGATTGGTATTTTAAATAAAAATAATTGCTCATAGTAAAAATATATAATAAAAAATAACAGTGAAAAAAGTACATGAGATGATAAGATCCACAAAAAATTATCGGATGTTCTTAACCATAATGAGTTTTAGAAAGGTAATTATTTTGTTGAGTTAGTGCTACGTGTCAAGAAAAAGTGTAAAAATAAAGTTCCTACGAGTCATTCCATTATGGATGCTCTTATAGTCGCATCAAAAGACCAAAGTATGTGCATCAGATCTAAACCTCGTACCTAAATGCCGCAAATGCCACATTTGAGGTACTTAGACTTTGAAAGTACATTATACAAGTATTGTTTAACCGAGACTCAGATTTTTTTCCTCCCTCGATCACACTCTACGCTCATCTAGAGATGGGTTGCTTAGCATTAGCGAGGAGAGTATTATTTGATTCAAAACCCCATAACTGAAAAAATTCATTCCAAAATACGTGTAATATCTTTTTCTCTCGCTACTTATAGATATAGACCCCTTCCTAGTTTGGGTTAGGGTTCGAGAGAAAAACATTAAACTAAATATCGTTTTGGCATTTGCATTTTGAAAATGAGTAATCGTACATGTAACTCCTAAAATAAAAAATTGAAACAAACATTACATTTTGGATCCCGAAAATTTCTTGTAAACAAGTCAAACACCTTTCAACATAACGTTTAATCATCGTCTTTATACATGACCATCAATAAATATCAATATTTAATAAAATATCGGTGAGAGAAATTTACCAAGTCGAGGGGTATTCAGAATTTTCGAAAAGGTGAAGCATAAAAAATAAGCTCTGGGACATTATTGAAAAATCTAGAGTAAACTTATTTTTTTGACTCTCGACTCTTGTGGTTTGTTAAAAATCTGTACTTGTTCTCGTGGTTTATAATTCATTATTGTTTTATTCCAATGGCTTACAATTCATCGTTGTTTTTTACCCAGGGTTTACAATTTCATTACAGTTTTAGTTCCTAATACTTAACGACAAAGTTAGTCTCAAATACGAAAAACGATAATAAATTGCAAACCATAAAAATGAAAATCGTAATTTTGGAATCATTACGATGAAGCATAAATTTTAACAATTCATATGAACGAAAAACGTATTATACTAAATAATCTAATAACATTCCTTTTTTTAGAAACTAAGGGGGCGTTTGGTTCACATAATGGAATTTGATGGAATTGGAATCCATTGAAGGAATTTATTTGACTTTAAAGGAATTGAAATGAAATTTGACTAGGGGTGAGCACAACCCAACCGCCGTTTGGTTGGTAGAAATTCAATTCCTCCACTTAAGCCAATGAACGATAAATTCCGTAAACTATGGAATTCAATGAAATTGGAATGATTCCATCACTTTAATTCCGTAAACCAAACATGGGCTTCGAATTTGGCCAATGGAATTGGCCATTCCAATTTCTTTAAATTTCTTCCAATTCCATGAACCCATAAGGTTAAAATCGGGAAACAAATAACTACAGGGTAAATATTTAAAATTTATAGAACAAATATTTATGTATACTAGAAGTGTACTCGCGCAATGCAGCTAGATACTTCACGATTTTAAGGTTTCATTTTATTTTATGTTTTTTGTCGATTTACATTACGATTTTGGATGGTTGTGAGAGAGTGATAATGTTTTTTTTATATAAATTTGTTTAATTTAGACTTAATAATATAATATAATTTATTTTGGTTTCATAATATAATTTTTTTTATAAAATATTATGTTAGATTTTTTAATTATATTTTATATTTTTTATATTTAAAATTTGATTTTTATTCTATATTTAATTATGCTGAGAGTTATTTTAGGGAAGTTAAAGTGGGAAATGATTTTAGGGGAGTTAAAATGGTTAGAGATAATGATTGAAAATTAATAAATAACATTAAATGTAGTACATATAGATTTAATGGTTGTTTTTTAAGTAATTAGTATTAAATGACGGTACATTAAGCTTTAAGACTTGTTTTTAAGAGTTTTTTATGTCTTCTTTATAATATAGTATAGATTAAAAACTCATGGGTCAAAAGAACAAGATCCGGTCCAGAATATCAGACTGATGTGTATGGGCTTTAGCCCAGGCCCAATAGGCTAAAATGTTGGTTTTACCTTATTATTCATGAATCGAAACAGTGAATCCATTCCTAATGCCAGAACAAAGCGGGTCATGGGTCGGTTCTCCATGAACCGATGCCGCCTCACAAAACAGTCACCATTTTTTTTTAAATTTTAATTCAAAATTGGACCAAAATAACATCATTTTTCTTCATTATTTTTGCTAGAATGAGTTAGACTGGTGGTGCTTGTGGTTTGTACAAAATTTAGATTTGGTACCTAAAACGAATTATCTATATTGATATTTTTTAATTTTTTAATTTCATAAGTCTGATATTCTGGGCCGGATCCTACAAATCAGTCTGATATTCTGGGCCGGATCCTACAAAAAAAATAATGAGTAATTATATGAGTAACTATAAAGAAAATATTTGATGTCCAAAAATACAAAAAAGTGCAGTATATTAACTTTTTTTCCCTAAGAACCATATCAAATCATTCAAGTTATTATGTTTTAAACAATATTTTAAATATTATATCAATTTAATTGTTATAGCTTATTCAAATTATTTGATATTTAATAGTTTTTTAAAATAAATATAAAGATTTTATTTAAATATGTACTTTAATTTAAAAAATATGAATTATGATTTGATATATTAAATATTTTTTATAAATATTTTTTATAAATATTTTTTTTTAAATGTGAATCACAATTAATTTTAGAGCGAATTACAACTTGTCCCTGTAGTTTGTCCAAAGACTGCTTTATCCCTCATAATGGTTGCTAATAGTTGGTATTAACTCCAAGGACAATGAGTGTTATGAAATTGAAAAACAATGTAATTCACTATGTTTTGTGACGGATGTCGAGACCGGCAAATAATAAGATTTATATAATTAAAGCCTATTACCGTTAAACCACAACTAATTGCGATAATGGTAAGTAGGATCGTCTCCTCAGGAACTCGGTGTTAACCGTAAGTCCAAGACGAATTTACGTGCAAGTTTATTAAAAACATTATATAAGGGGGGGGGGGGGGGGTTTGAAATGGTCGATTAATCTAAGCGTGTAAATAAATTAAGACTTTAATTAATAGAGAACAAATCTTAGTGATGAGCATAACTAGTTCTTTATGAAATATTGTATCATTGACTCGTATAAAGACACATTTTTCTCAATTGATTTTAGACCGGCCGTAAGTATTGACACGCGCCAACCACTCCGTTTGTCCTAATGATTAAATTAGCACGAGACGCTCGGTGAACTAATTCCTAATTGATTAAGTCAAGGCTAGTCACGAACTTAGACTTAACCTATCAACCGCATTAGAATCTAGACAAACACCGTTCCTAACTAATGACCGGAAGCCCGACCATTTAAGCTAGATTACACAATCTTATAATGCTAATCAATTGATTTGGTGGTCTATTGACGCATTATTTGCTACTAAAATGAAATTAAGAACAATTACGTATTCCTAATCACAACTAGCAATTCAAAATTGGATCATGGGATTCAAGGGATCCTTCTCAAAACCAAAACCCAAAATGAAGAACACATTTTGAACAAAGATTGCACAAATAAAAATCAATTGATAATTAAACACAAAACAAGTCTCAACAAGATTCAAAATAAACTAATTATAATCTCATCACTAGAAATTAAAATTTAGCTACTCATAATCCTAATTAAAAACACAAATTGAACTTACAAATGGTTAGAAATCAGTAAATGATGAAGAACCCTAGTTGAGAAATCCCAAAATCAACTCCAAAATCTTCAAAAATCTGAAAATCTGCTTCGTCTTCCCAAAAATTGATCGATGCCTCTCAAAAATTGAAAATTTCTCTATGTCGATTCCCCCCTTTATTAGCAGTTACCAGACCCCATTTATACTCCCCATTGAAAACCGCTCGAAATTGACGTAAAAAAAAACCACGCTTTTGCCGACCGCGACTTGGGGCGCGGGTTATACCCGCGTGAAAACTCGCCCGGTTGATTTGAGACATCGAACAGTGTTTACTGGGACTTAGGTCGCGAGTTTACTTACCGGAGAAGTCGCGCGATTGATTTTTGCTTTCCAAAACAGCGCCCACCGGGAGTTTGCTCGAGAGTTGCCGACAAGAAGTCGCGATGGAGAAGTCTGGACCTTGCCGCTGATGGACTGCTTCTTCTTCTCCTTTTTCAGATTTAGGCTCCAACGAAATGGGCTTAACATGGGCTGCTGCCAACACATATCCAAAAACACTTAAAGTTTGTTTTATTAATTAAATAAAAAAAATCTTTTTTTTTTACCTACAACAAACACACACGGCACAACATACTAATTATTATTATTATTATTATTATTTTTCTTTTAGACTAAAACAAACTTTATGATAATAATTTTTTCTTTCTTTTTTTTCACTTTAATTTAAAAACAATTGATAAAATACTAATCTCAAAATATAAGGGTACTTTAAGCATCTAATTGACACTAATTATAGGGTAACTTTGACGTAAAAATTGTATAAAATTGGCGTTCATCATTTTGCAATATTCAATATGCAAACATATTATCTAGCATTTAACATAAAAACTATTATATGATTTACTTAAGCACAATTTTAACCCCGCACTATGACAATGGTAATGATCGAAAATCTAACTATAAACTAGCCACTTGATTATATAACACGCTAAAAGTCATTATGGAATTCAATTATGACCTAATGCATGTGATTAAATTGGAAAATGGTTTCCAAATGTACCTAAATCGCCGGAAAATTTAAGACTTGGGGCGATTAGGGGAAGGAGGAAGGTTGTTTCACACAGTAAAGCTTGTTTACGAAGATTGTTCACTTCATACTTCAACACAAATTTCGAAATATAAAGAGTTTAAGAGAAGAGAGAAATACCCATGTCAATATAGAGTGATCATTGTGGTTTAATAACTTAGTTGTGCCCAACTCAAAACAGATCAACTAAACGCGTTCTTTATGGTATACCAAACTTTTTTACGCATGAATACACTATCTTCATTTAGACAAAGTTAAATTTCGTGAGTGTTTTAAATGCTCTAAAATATGATGTAATAAGACCGGATTCATCAGTGAGAACTATGCCAAGAGTCCTCAAAAAGTAGTACGAAGTCCTTTATTTAAAGTTCTAAAACAAATCTACCATAAGGCTTGTGAATGTCTGGACCTGTCTAAACTCAAAAGTCTTTGACAAAACAATCGTTGAGTGCACATGCATTGCGCCAGAATACAACATTTACTTTTTTCCGAATGCGAATGTTTGGAACAATTCAAATCAAAATCTTAAAAAAAATGAACTTTTTTTTTTTCAAAATATTAAACACATCCACTACAAAACAAGAGGGCTTCACAAACAGAAAAATCTATCGGCAATCCGTCGCTAAAAGTCAGATCCGTCTATGATCCGCCGTTATTCCGAGTGAAAGTCTGTCGGACAGGACATGGTGGGTAAAGCCTTCACCGATGGATCACCAAACAACCCTTATTACCGACGGATCATCGACGACCCTTATTACCGACGGATCATCGACGACCCTTATTACCGAAGGATCACCGACGACCCTCAATATTTTTACTGACGGATTTCCATTAGTGATCCATTGGTAAAGTTTTTTTTAGTTAAAAATCAATAACTTATTTTAGTTGTTTTCCTATTTGTATATGTATATATATATAGAGAGAGAGGAGAGCGATCAAATGCAAACCACCTCTATTTGTACAAACTTATAAAATAATCTCAGTCGTCCATATAGTCTAATGACTATCTAATTTTATTTTGTTTCCTTAACCAATGTCATGATTATAATAAATGAACTTCATCCTCTTCCATATATATCTCAATCGTATTTAATAAATCATGATTATTATCCAAAAATATCTCAATTATTTCCTAATATAATGGTTTGTACAAATGTCTTGGTTTGCATTATAACCCATCCCTATATATATATATATATGGTATCAATTGGAAACCAAGTTTCATTGGAAACTTTGGAAACCAAATTTCAGCCATTGATCTTTATAATCAATGGTTAAAATTCATTTGAATTATATATGGTAGTAAATTAATTAATTTATTAATAATAAATAAAAATAATAGATGAAAAGGGTAAATATGTCTTTTGATTTTGTGTCTCAAATATGGCAAGAAAGGTTTATTTTATTTAGATTACTTGAAACAAAAATAAAATTTCCCACGCAATCTAAATTTTGATTTTTTTTACTATGAAAACGAGGAGCATTTGTCTTTTCATCAAAAAAATTATTTTTCTTTTAAAATGTAAGAAAATATTTTTTTTAATTTCATTTTATTATAAAATTTCCCATGCAATCTAATATTATGATGAAACAGAATGAATTTGTGGATTACAGATTTCATTGGATTACAGATTTTATCAGGTTCATCGTGTTAGCATTATTATTTCATAATGAAAATAGATTCATCAGGTTCATCGTGTTAACATTATTGTTTCATAATGAAACATGATGAATTTGTGCCATTTTTGTTAACTTCCCATTTTTGTTTCATTACCTGTTCAGTTGCATATCCGTATATGAAAATAGATTTATCAGGTTCATCGTGTTAGCATTATTGTTTCATAATGAAAATAGATTCATCAGGTTCATTGTGTTAGCATTATTGTTTCATTATTACCATATATAAGCTAAATTAAAATTAAATAATTTACCTAAATTAAATATCTCATTTTTAAATTAATCAATGATTATTATTACCATATATAAGCTAAATTAAAATTAAATAATTATTAATATAATAATAATAACAGTTACCATATATATTATGAAATAATGTAAAAGACAAAAATAACTTTTTCAATTAAAAAAAAAAAGAAATTCACTGATTGGTTGATTTCGGTTTCCAAAGTTTCCAATGTAATACTGGTTTTCAATTGATCGCTCCCCTATATATATATATATAGTCTTATTCATTTGTTAACCATCCTATTAGTCCTAACCATGTTAACCAGATTCCAACCAATCACAATCCATTTTCCATTCATATTGTTTTCCATGCCTGACTTATGAAATTGGGGTATATTTGGTATTTTAATTCAAGATTCCTTTCCATGTATTGTTTCCATATATTTCTCCTTTTTAATTTTGTTAGTTATTTTATTTATATTATTTGTGTTTATCTTTTGATTATAATTAAGTATTTAATCAAATTAATTATCTAAACATTCTTGATCCTATTATTTGTTTGAAAAGTTGTTTGATGATTACGTATAAGAATAATATGTTTGTGCATATATGCACATTACATATATGATTTGTCAATATCTACACATATGCACAGTTTTAGTGCATAAGTGCATATTTAAACATGACATTCACAATATATTCATAGTGTTTAAAGAGTTTAAGTGCATATATGTGTAAAGTATGTACATTATGTACATATGCGTAGATTATGTGCATAAGTGCGTATGTGCATAAATGTATATGTGCATACGTGCATTTGCGCATATGTGTAGATATGTAGCAAAACAAGATTTTATTAATTAAAAACTTGAACTAATTGAGAGTCCAAGCTTTTTTTTAATAAGTTTGACAAAAAACAGGAAGGAGTTACCGTGGATAAAGTTGCTTCAAATGCGAACCAGTTACCCTGGATAGAATCACTTGCCATGTTTATGATTTCGGTGTTTTGGCCAAATTACCCATTTGCACATATGCACAAAGTCTTAGGCGCGTGAGACTAATTAAGGCAGGATATGTGTAACACCCTAAAAATTGGGTAAATTTAAAACTTAAAATTTCGGCAATATGATGTCTATAATATGAGGGTTTATAAAACCTGTTAATAAGAATGACTAAAACCCAATAAAGTTGGGATAGTTGCATCGACAAAGTAGCAAACAAGTAAGACATAACACACGACAACCTATTTAATCTAGAACATTAATTAGAACTAGATTATGGTGGGTGTCGTTGTGACTTCAAAATGCTCTCCTCACAAGATTCCCAAAAATGACCGGTCCGTCGAGATTCCTAAGTGCGTACCCGACGAATCAAGGTGTCCTATGCACACCACTAGGATGACCTGTGAGCCGATAGACACCAAAACAAGTGTCAGTCCAAAGTATAGAGATATTGCAAATATTTAACAGTTAATAATAATGTAAGCAATTACGATGTAATTAATCGTTACCAAAATACCCGAAGGTTGGACCAGTGTCAACATTCAATTTGTAAAAGATGTTCCATGCCTGTACAAATACACAAGAGATATCTCTTGAAAGACTGGGGAGACCCGTTTCCATCTTGGGTGACGAGAACACGTGAATGTACTCACCCGTGATGTTATTGGATTTCACCTCACATCCCAGTTCTAGTTCCCATGCCATAAAAGACATCACAATCCTCAAACCGTTTATGCCTCTATTGCCTACTCCGTCGAGTTACACCTCAAGGACTTACATACATAGGTGCCTATCCAATCTAGACGAGTTGCACCTCAAGGACTTGCGTCCCCTATTGCCTACTCGCTAGTGACCAAACGACCAACAATTATAACCAAATATATATACCATCTAAATCCTCGTGCACAAGGAGATAGATATTAACTTCACATTTAGGTCATAACCAAATAAGGATAGCATTTCACATGAATAATACATTCTATCCTAAAGCATGATAATACACATTTCATGGTTATATTCATACACACCATGCATTTATCATAAAAGATACCATTAGATTAATATGACTAGTTTGGCAACTAATATAGTCATTTGTAACCAAAACCCATTAATATGAAAGATGACTCTTTACCAATGTGTAGCTCATTTCATAACTTTATATGCATATAGTACCCCATTATAACGTTAAATACTTCCACAAAAAAGAATACTCACATACTAGTAAGATGTACAAAACCCTAGTTTTTTGGTTAAGTTCAACTTATCAATAATCATCATATTAACAAATAACAACACATATATATGGTAAAATAGAGGTTAGGAGACTCACCTAGAGGTTTATAAGATGAAACCCTAAAGATGATGAAAACCCTAGAAATGGAGAGTTGATGGGATGAGACTTGGATTACTTGAATCTTTGAAGTGTTGAAGTTTCTTTAACCTTATAAACCTTAACAATTAGTGGTATTTATTACTCACCTACCAAATCATTAAATGCAAAGAGAAGAGGAGGGAAGTGTGTGAAAATTGCACCTTTTATGTGTGTAAACGACCTCTAGACTGGAACTTCTCAAACAATGATTTTTACCCTAAAAATGACATTAAATGAGAAAACCCGTCTGGCCCCGTGCGACAGTGCCAAGGGCACAGTCGCGGGGTACAATTGCCCGGACTATACTGTGGCTATCCCCTGGCTCTCGATTATGACACATGCGATTGTGACATGACACTATCGCTGGTCACTATCACGCCACTTGTACCGAATGTGGTGGTTTCTATGCGACATTGCCGTGTTTGTAGCCGAGTGATAACTCTCATTTTGAAGAGTTATTAATTGCTCTTTTCTTCTATTTTTATGTCATATTATATGTCAGGATCTTAATTCTTAACAAGAATAAACACTCAGAAACAATATTAAAGAAGTTTGCGGAATAACACTTTAATATTCAATGAAACAGTGAATCAGAATAACAACTTGTAAACTTTATTGAATGATTGTAAAGCTACAAGATTCAACACTCAACCTCAATATTGATGAACAGGCTCACCAATACGAATTCTACTTCTCTAGAACTAGGACTATAAGCCTTGAGGTTGATTCTCTCTATGAAAACAAAAACTCAGAAAATTCAGAATTCTAAAAGTTATTTTCTATCAATTACAAACTATTCTATATATAATGAAGATAAAAGATAATTATAAATAATAAAAGATCTTCAAAATAATCTTCCATCTTTATCTCCAAGCTTTCCATAATCTTCAATCTTGATCTGCACGAATCTTGATTATCTCTTAAGCAGCACTAAGTCTTCAACAGCATTACTACTTTGAGCAGTATTAATGTTCAGCAGTACTAACTACTAGCAGTACTAAAATTGCTTAGCAGTAGTAACTTCATCCAGCAGTATTAATCTTTGACTAGCAGCATTAATTTTATTCAACAGCATTAACTTCAGAAGTAGTAACCAAGTTCTTCTAGTAGTATTAACTGTACTTGTGCATTTCTGAATTTCCCAACAATCTCCCCCTAACTTGCCTTTTAGGAAGAGAAGTCAAGTTCTTCAGATGATATTTTTAGATGCTCCCAAAACTTCATAGTTCATACTCCTGTATTTGCATCCAGCCCCAAACTCTGATTGATTGTTCTTTGGATCAAATATTTTGCCATTTCTGAATCTGGAGCATATCCAAGCTTCTTTTTCAACATTGCATGTAGCTTCAATCTACTGTGATTGTACACTCTATCCACTAGGAAGTACTCTATGTGATTTGAATCCATAGTCAAAGCATATACTCCACTAGTTTCATATAGAGTCCAGTTGGTGACTTTTTGAAACACACTTCTGATCACATGCTCCACTTCTTCAGGCTTGAACATCATACACAGATACTCCATCACAAGTTTTGTGATTGAAATCCCTGGAGCTTTCAATTGATCTGCATACAACTTCATTCCTATTTCATACATCTCTTCTAAATCTGACCTGGAACATGTTCTGACAATCTTTGCCCAAGTATTATACACTTCATGCTTTTCATCTTTTCTTTTGAGCCTGATGTATTCTTTTCCATCCACCTTCATTGTATCCCATAGAATGACCTCAGGTGGCTTAACTCCAACAGGTTCTGCTGTAATAGGTTCAGGCACTTTGTCCATCACTACCATGTACAGATTCACATCATCAGTGCTTGATGGTTCTTTCTGTTCAGATGACTTAGGTGCCCCTTCTTCTTCAGCAACCTTCTCAACTTCTTCTTCAGCTACTCTAGGCTTCTTGGCTGATTTTCTTTTGGCCGTCATTTTGGTTCTTTTTAAAGTCCTCAGACTTTCACCTAGAGTAGCTTCTTTCTTAGGTGTTTCTTGCTCATCTGGAAAAGGCTTTTCTATCAGAAAGTCATTGCTTTCTTTCATTCTCTTCTCCATTTCCACCCTGGCAGTTTCATTCCCTTGAAGCTTTGTCATCTCAGAATCATATAATTCTTTAATCTGTTCAAAAGACATATTTGAGAACATCTCCTTTCTGACTCCTACAGCACCTTTGAGAAAAGTAATCATTTTCTTTCTCTCTTGAGTACCAAGGTAAGTCTTTGAGGGTTGTCTCTTCTTTGCAGCCACTTTGAACAACACTGATTTCTTCATGGTTGCAGCTTTCTTCTGAGCTATTTCAGTTGCCAGACTTTGTTGATAAGCTTCATTTAATTCTGCAGCCAGAGCCTTAGCCATTTCCCTGTCTTTTTCAACTTGAACCCTTTCTTCTTGCTCAATATCATCCTGCATCTTCCTGGCCAAAGCTTCATCGGACTCAACCAACTTTTGCTTTTTGATTGGTTGATCAGATTCCACCATTTTAGCTTTGCCTTTATCTTGGCTTATCACCTTCTCAACACTTGCTTTCTTTACAGCCTCACCTCTTTCTTTGATGACAACTCCTTTGGCCTTTGAGGTGACCTTGGGAGTATCATGTTTGGCTTTGATTAAGGTTTCAGCAATTTCAAGATCTGTTAGTACTTCTTGCACTATTTCTGCTGCTTCCTTCAGTTCAGCAGTATTAACAGTTTCTGCTGCTTTGCTTGATTCAGCAGCATTAACTGTTACTGCTGCTTGTTCTGTTTCTGTTACTGCTGCTTTCTCTTTTTTTGCTGCTTGTTGCTCCCCCTCAAAATCAACTTTCTCTTGCTCCCCCTTCTCTTTGGCATCTTCCATGTTGGCATCAGCTTCTGACTCCCCCTTTTTGGGAGCATCAGTCACTGGTTCCCTTCTTCTGAGTACATACTGTTTCTTCTTCTTTTTCTGGATCAATCTCTTCACCATATTCTTCAGATGGACAATCTGTTCTTGTTGAGACAGAATGATCAGCTTCAGTTCTTCTATTTCTTTGCCCTGCTTGATTACATCCATGTTGATGTTTCCCATTGTTTCCATCAATTCATAATAGTCATATCTGTCCTCACCTTCTCCAGGAGTGTTACCCCCTTTTGAAGGATCATGGGATCTTTTTGTAGTAGAGGTCTTCTGCCTAGCAGAAGCACCTGCTACCCCCATGGTTTCTTGGCACCTGGGACCTTTGGATGATTGCTCACCCAAAGTTGCCATGGGGAAGGTCTTATTTATGTTACCACTGACCTCCTCTGTGCTAGCAGGAGTAGTGACAGCCTTTGCACCCATATGCTCAGTCATCTCCTCATTGAGCACCTCCTTGGGGTTGGGAGACACCCCTGTGGTTTCCCTGTAGATATTCTCTAATGGAGAATTCTCCATTAAAGGGCTTAAAGGCTCTGTGGGTGAAGGTACAAGAAGGGAAGGAGCCTTCTTTACCTTTTTCCTGATATATGTATTGGTTATTGGTGCAATTGGTTTTTGAACAAGGGATTGAGGGATTGATATGGTGATGGAAGGTTGGGATTGGCTTTCAGTGGGTTGGTCTAATAAGGGCCTTGACCCTGAAGCCATACCTTCTTCAGTGTGGGACACCACCATCATTGTAGAGAACAATGGGGTGTCAACTCCTTCCGAGTCCAATGGAGATCTTTTCATGTTTGAAAAGACCTTACCTTTGGGGATTTTTGGTACATATACCTCATCAAAGTGAGGCATATCCGTCAATTCATGGGTTATAACTTCCTGTACAAACCTTGGGTACATATAAAAACTCTTTTTGCTTCCCAAGTTTGATACAAGATCACTGAAAATCATTCTTGAAAAATTATACTTTCTGGCAGTGGCCAAGCAGACCAGAGCATAAGCAATGGTACTGCTAAACTCACTCCATCCAGTAGTCTTTTTGGAAATATAGTGCATCAGGGTATGAACAAGAAAACGCCATTGGGTATAAAATTTTGCTTTTGAGAATTTGAAACCACCCAATTGGCCTCCATACCCCATTCTTGACAAATTTGAGAACAAGTCCTCATTTGGAATAGAAGTAATACCTGCAGCATCGTCTAGACGTAGACAGATGCGTATCACCTCTTCAGAAACTGACAAGGGTTTGTCACATACCCTTGTCTTGATTATCTGCACCCCATTCTCTGTGACTACTGTGGCATTTTCCCAGAATTGTCTTTGATGCTCTATGTAGATTGTTGGCGATACAGTAAGAGCATGGGCAATGTGGCTGGATTTGAGAAAATCCACAATCTGATGGAAACCAACAGCTTGTTTAGGCTTTTGAAGCATAGCGACTTCGTTGTGCTCGTCAATGAATGCCATGGATGCCATTGTGCTTGAGTAATCTGGACTGCAACACTTGGTGCTTGAGAGAAAAGGGTTAGAGAGCAGATTAATAGAAATCAAAGAGTCGTTATGAACTTTTTTTTTTGGGCGGGCAAAAAGGGTATTTATACGATTCGGGACATAAACAGTATTAACCACTAGCAGTATTAACTAACTAGCAGTATTAACTGAGAGCAGTATTAACTCCTAGCAGTATTAACTAACTAGCAGTATTAACTGGGAGCAGTATTAACTCCTAGCAGTATTAACTAACTAGCAGTATTAACTACTAGCAGTATTTACTAACTAGCAGTATTAACTGTGCACTGGCAGTATTAAAACTGCACTGGCAGCATTAACTATACTTACACTTTTTGAAGCTTGAGGTACTCTGAGCAAGGTAATAACTTACTGAGAAAGATGTTAGTAGCACCAAAGAATAAACCAATAACAGGTATGTAAACACTTTTTAAAACATGAGCTCATTCAGAGTTGATCATGCCCACACTTGTGACCAAGAAAGTGAATCTACCCACATCAAAAGCTTTAGTGAATAGATCAGCAAACTGGTTGTCAGTATGAACTTTAGCAACTTGAATTAGCTTCTTTTCATTACAATCTCTAATAAAGTGATACCTGATCTCAATGTGCTTTGTTTTGGAGTGCTTGACTGGATTGTTAACAATGCTTATAGCACTGCTATTGTCAATGAAGATTGGAGTGTGAAGAAAGGTTACCCCATAGTCCAGCATCTGATTCTGAATCCATAGAACCTGAGAGCAGCAACTTGCAACAACAATATACTCAGCTTCTGTTGTTGATAAGGACACTGTGGTTTGTTTCTTACATTGCCAAGATACTAGTCTTGCACCCAAAAGTTGACATCCACCTGAAGTAGACTTTCTGTCCATGTTAGCACCTCCCAAGTCACTATCTGAATAAGCAATCAAGTCAAAGTTGGATTCATAAGGATACCAAAGACCTAATCTAGGTTGCCCTCTTAAGTATCTGAAAATCCTTTTAACAGCTTGAAGATGTGATTGCTTTGGCTTGACTTGGAATCTGGCACACAAACACACTGGAAACATGATGTCTGGTCTTGAGGCTATGAGATACATGAGAGATCCAATCATTGATCTATATAGATGGACATCAACATCCTCCCCCTCAAGATCAGCAGTGATCTGTTTATGAGTCTCCATAGGTGTGCTTGCTGGCTTTGAGTCTGTTAAACAATACTTATCCAGGATGTCTTTCACATATTTTGATTGGCTTATGAAGATCCCATCTTTCTTCTGTTTCACCTGAAGACCAAGGAAGAAAGTAAGTTCACCCATTGAACTCATTTTAAAGCTCTTGTGCATCAACTTTTCAAAGTCTCTACACATCTGATCTTTTGTGGATCCAAAGATGATATCATCCACATAAATCTGAACAAGTAGGATGTCCTTCTTACTTCTTTTAATGAAGAGGGTCTTGTCAATTATTCCTCTTTCAAATCCATTCTCCAAGAGATAGGTAGACAGTGTATCATACCATGCTCTTGGGGCTTGATGAAGACCATAAAGTGCTTTCTTCAGTTTGTATACTCTGTCTGGATATGATGGATTTTCAAATCCAGGGGGATGACAGACATATACTTCTTCATCAATTGTACCATAAAGAAAGACACTCTTCACATCCATTTGGTATACCTTGAACTTCATGTATGAGGCATAGGCTAGAAATAGCCTAATTGCCTCTACCCTTGCCACTGGAGCAAACACTTCTTCATAGTCAATGCCTTCTTCTTGAGTGTACCCTTGTGCCACAAGCCTTGCTTTGTTTCTGATCACAATTCCTCTCTCATCCTTTTTATTCCTGAAAATCCACTTGGTGCCAATAGCTCTATGACCTTTTGGAAGGTCCACCAAGTTCCAAACTTCTTGGAATTTGAACTGCAGTAACTCTTCTTGCATAACTTCTATCCAACTGGAATCTTTCATTGCATCATAAACCTTCTTAGGCTCAATCTGAGATAGAAAGCAAGAGAGTACTGTGTGTTGCTGATCCTGCAGCTCTTGAAGTCTGCTTTGATTCCTTGTTATCATAGGAGAAGAAATGTCTCCTATGACCAGCTCTAGAGGATGGTTCTTTTAAGTTCTAGTCTGATGACTAGGTTCTTCATTGAGTCCCACATCTAGATTTGAATCATTTAAGTCAGCTGAGGGGATCTCATCAGCTGCTTTTGGCTCTTCATGCACTTGATTATCCTCATCTCTTCCTTCTTCTTCACTCTGAATTGGTTCAGTCATAGTTTCCTTTGCACATACATCAACAGGCTCTATTATAGGTATGGGAAAGATCACAGACTGAGGATTAATGTCTTGTACTTGTACTTGATCATCCCCTGATCCTCCACTTCCTGAACCTGCATGATAATCACTACTAAACCCAAAGAGTTAGTTAGTGAATCAATGTCAAATAACCACTGAGGACCAGACCCAATAGGATTTGGTGTGTTCTCATTGCATTTGACATTGTCACTTTCCTCAATTATTTTAGAAGAAGTATTAAAAACTCTGTAAGCCTTACTCTGAGATGAGTAACCAACAAGAAAACCATCATCTGCCTTGCTATCAAACTTTCCTAAGTGAGTTTTGGTATTGAGAATGGTACAAGGACACCCAAACGGTTTGAAAAATCCAATAAATGTTTTTCTGTTGTTTAAAAGCTCATATGGTGTCTTGTTCTTAGGCTTAACTACTAGTACTCTGTTTTGGACATAGCAAGCAGTATTAACTGCTTCAGCCCAGAAAGTAATTGGTAGTTTGGAATCAGCTAACAGAGATCTAGCAGCCTCAATCAGTGTCCTATTCCTTCTCTCAGCAACACCATTTTGTTGTGGAGTCCTAGGAGCACTGTATTGCCTCTCAATTCCTTTCTCCTCACAAAAGGTGTTTAGGTCATGATTTTTAAATTCAGTACCATTGTCTGACCTAATGACTTTTACCTTTTGATTTGTTTGGTTTTCAATTCTTAGAATAAAGGATTTGATCAGTCCACTTGTCTCATCCTTAGTCCTTAGAAAATATACCCAAGTAAATCTAGAGTAATCATCAACAATAACTAGGCAATATGATTTCTTACCTATACTCATAACATTAGTAGGACCAAACAGATCCATATGTAACAACTGAAGAGAATTAGAGATTGTGTTCAACTCTTGGGACTTATGAGAAGTTTTGTGTTGTTTGCCTTTGCGACAGGCAACACAATGATCATCACATGAAAAGTCTTTGGAAGGTAAATCTCTTACAAGGTTGTTTTTAACAAGTTTGTTCATTGTTTTAAAGTTCATGTGACACATCCTTCTGTGCCAAAGTGATGATTCATCCAAAGAAGCTTTTGAAACAAGACAGTTTAGGGATGAATCAGTTGAAACACTTTCCATATCTAAGCAATATACATTATCTTTTCTGGGAGTTCTTAGTAGTATCATCTTTTCATCAACTACCTTGAATCCAGGAGCAAGGATAATACATTCAGAATCAGTAAATAATATACTATGTTGTTTGTCACAAACCTGTGATACACTTAACAGGTTGTACCTTAACTGCTCAACATAGAATACATCTTCAAAGGTCATTTTACCTTTGGTTACATCCCCCTTACCACTTATCTTACCTCCATCTGGAGTATTACCAAAGGCAACATGCCCACCATCAATTTTCTTGAAATTCTTGAGGCATGACATTTTCCCTGTCATGTGCCTAGAGCAACCACTATCAACATGCCAGATGCTCTTCCCCTTGAGCTGCTGATTGCCCTGTACATAAGATTAAACAATTAGTATTGATTGGGAACCCAAGCCAAAGTGGTCTTGGGTCTCCCTTTCTCATCAAAGTATTTACATTCCTTTTTGATGAGTTTTTAAAATCAGTACACTCTTTATTGGAGTACTTTGTCAATATGATTGGCTTAGCAACACAAACACTAGAAGCAGTACTAACTTTGGAAGTACTAACAGAATTAGCAGTACTAACATGTTTAGCAGTACTAACCTTGTTAGCAGCACTAACATAGTTAGCAGTATTAACTTTTGAAGAAGTACTAACAATGTCAGCAGAACTAACATTGTTAGCAGTAGTATTGCTTCTAGCAGCACTAACATTGTCAGCAACACTATTTGTGGTAGCAGTACTAACAGTTTTAGTGCTTTTAGGAACCCACATATTGACACTTTCTTTAACATTCTTCTTCTTCATGTGGCTTTTAGATTTAACAGATTTCTTAGCCACATGGTTCCTTTCAATCTTCCTATAACCAAAGGGTTTTTGCATAGACCTTTGAAAATTCATCCTTTGGTTTATAGGATTGAAATAACAGTATTTGGCAAGATGATTCAATTTGCCACAGATAAAACAAGGTTTTGGTCTATTGATTTTACTCAGATCAACCCCTTGTTTTTGTGCCCACTGATTATTCCAGTTTCTTTGATTTCCCCTCTTTTTATCATGTTTTTGGGGTTCAGTTTTCTTACATGCACACTGTTTGCAAGGAACTGGATTCACAACTGTGGTCTGTTTGTAATGGACCTTACCAGACTTTCCCTCTGTCTTCTCTATGTCCTTTGATTTGATCCAAGCCCTTCCACAGTCCTCATTGGTGATAATGTTATTCTCTAGAGGAATCTCACCATTCACATTGTTCTCCTTACTCTTACCAACCTCTTTCTCAGTCTTATCCTCAACAACTACCTCATCTAAGGGATCTATCTCAGTGGCTCCCTCAGGCAAGTCCTTCCTATCTTTGGTTTCTAGCAAGTATGAGGTAGGAGGAATGTAGTTGTTGTTGTATGGTGTAGGTGTGACATTGTACCCAATTCATCTTCTCAGTTTGTCATGAATCTGAGTTTGTAGTAAAGAGTCCATTACTTTAGAAGCATTGGAAAACTTTTCCACATCAAACTTAACCTTGGTTAGCTCCTCTCTCAACTTTTCACTCTCCTCTTTAGATTTGGTCAGTTTAAGTTCTAGATCCTTTTTCTCCCACTTCCAGTAATTGGTGTCATATGAGTGTTGGAGTTCATTAGCTTGAAAACCTTTAATCTGTTCCTCAAACCTCTCAACAATTCTCACATAGTCTTTTATATCTTTTTCTAATCTCTTAAGGTCGTCACTCATCTTCTGATTGTGATCCCTGTACCTTTTAACAGTGTCTATGCAAGTTTTAGAGCAGAGATTATAACTTACCTCAGTTGGGAGATCAGATACTTCTGCCATAAGAGCTTGATTTTGGATAGCCTCTTCTGCTTGATCACTTCAGTCAAACCCCATTCCTTGTTGAGAAACAAGGGCTTGAGCAGAGTTTCTGTTATGGTTGAGGTTTCCAGACTGTGCTTGTTGGTGGTTGTTGTTGTGAGACACTCCACTTCTGCATTCCCTTGCAAAGTGTCCCTTCAGATGGCATTTATAGCACTCCACCTTTGATTTATCAAACCCTGCTCCATCTTCTCTTCTTTGGGAGAAGTTGTTCCTCCCAGTTCTCTTGATGAACTTCTTCACCCTCATGGAAAGCATGGCCATCTGCCATTTAATATCCATCTCTTCAAGGTCATCAGGATGAAGTTGTTTCCAAATCATCATTGATTAAAGAGGAGTTTCCATGACTGGAAAGAAAGGCTTCAAACACAGATTCAGTGCCTTTTTCTTGATTTGCTCCATTAACAGCATTAACTGATTCAGGGTTAGCAGTAGAATCAATTGATGTTGATAGGAGTGCAGCATTATGAATATATCCAGAAGGCTTCTTCTTTGCCTCTACCTCAGCTTCAAATACTCTAAGGTCATTATACAGATCATCAAGTTCTTTCTCTTCCAATTGTTCATTCTGTCTGAATGTAACAGTGTACATGGTCCATTCATCTCCAAGGGTCCTTAAGAACTTTCTGTTTATATCATCTTGATCAATCTGTACTCCCATAGTAGCTAGTTCACCAATCAACTTCTTAAACCTGTCAAACATTTGAGTCATGGACTCATTCTTAGTTGACATAAAGTTTTCATACTGTTGTTTCAAGATTGCCTTTTGATTTCTCTAGGATCTTAATTCTTAACAAGAATAAACACTCAGAAACAATATTAAAGAAGTTTGCAGAATAACACTTTAATATTCAATGAAATAGTGAATCAGAATAACAACTTGTAAACTTTATTGAATGATTGTAAAGCTACAAGATTCAACACTCAACCTCAATATTGATGAACAGGCTCACCAATACGAATTCTACTTCTCTAGAACTTTCGAGAGCATCTGTGCATCAGTGCAATTACAGAATTGGTGTTGATACTCATTGGGAATGGCCAAGAGCAGTGTGCTCAAGGCTTTCATCTCTGTCTGCCTTGTCTTTCTTTCTGCATCCGTCTTTGGTAGGGTTCTTTTTCCATCTTCACCAATCTTTCCTGCATCAGATGGGCCATTCTCAATGATGTCCCACATGAAGTAATCTGTGAGGAGAATGTATTGCTTGATTCTAATCTTCCACATGTCAAATTCATTGGATCTGAGCATTGGAACCTTTGAGACCAAAGTACTGTTTGATTCAACTGTATTTTCCATGATGAATAAGATTTCTGAGAATACAAGCTCTGATACCACTTGTCAGGATCTTAATTCTTAATAAGAATAAACACTCAGAAACAATATTAAAGAAGTTTGCGGAATAACACTTTAATATTCAATGAAACAGTGAATCAGAATAACAACTTGTAAACTTTATTGAATGATTGTAAATCTACAAGATTCAACACTGAACCTCAATATTGATGAACAGGCTCACCAATACGAATTCTACTTCTCTAGAACTAGGACTATAAGCCTTGAGGTTGATTCTCTCTATGAAAACAAAAACTCAGAAAATTTAGAATTCTAAAAGTTATTTTCTATCAATTACAAACTATTCTATATATAATGAAGATAAAAGATAATTACAAATAATAAAAGATCTTCAAAATAATCTTCCATCTTTATCTCCAAGCTTTCCATAATCTTCAATCTTGATCTGCACGAATCTTGATTATCTCTTAAGCAACACTAAGTCTTCAGCAGCATTACTACTTTGAGCAGTATTAATGTTCAGCAATACTAACTACTAGCAGTACTAAAATTGCTTAGCAGTAGTAACTTCATCCAGCAGTTTTAATCTTTGACTAGCAACATTAATTTTATTCAGCAGCATTAACTTCAGAAGTAGTAACCAAGTTCTTCTAGTAGTATTAATTGTACTTGTGCATTTCTGAATTTCCCAACATTATATACCCACGTTGCTTCTATCCCTTCTTTTTGTCTAAAATGTTTTTAAGAGGTGATGAAATACCAAATATTTATTTTTGTTCTAAAATCGTCACTGTTGGGCAGTGGGCACAATCTGCCCACTTTGGGTAATGTTGAGGAAGATTTGGATAAGATTGTGTGTTCTATTTCTGGGCACTTAGAGTTTCCAATACTGAAAGATAGTCTGAATATTCCACAAGAATAAAAGAGAAGATCCATTTTGCCTTGAAGATTGATTGATGCCGTTATCCATTTATGCCTTCGGTATAAATCTTCATACTAATAAAACTTGATAATTCTAATCAACTTAGCTAAATCAGCAAATTATGAATTGCAATAGTTGTGACTTTGTGGGTATTGTCTTTAAAGATTCACTTTCTAGATATTGATATCTTTATAGATTTTTTTGTGACATAAAGTTTCTGACCATTTTGTTATTACGTTTGTCTTAAGGAAAACTTACATCCATACCCATCTTTGAATCAAAAGTTTCATTTCTTTACTTTAAGCAATTTCACCAACAAAAACAATAATTTTTCTCACAACCGAAACTTGTGCAAGCAGTTTATGAAATTGTCTGACTCTCAGTAGTTCAATCCTTGTGGAAACGATAATTTATTACTTGTAACGATCATAGTGTCAGTGTAAACTTGCACCCTCACTGTTGGAATACTGTGGCCACTTTGTGGAACTATACTATTTTCCGCTACCATGTTTTTGGCGCCGTTGCTGGGGGTTGGCGTGATTTTATATCCTGAGATATTGATTTTCATTCGAGCCTTAGTCTCTTTCCTTTTCAAAGTATTTTCCGTGTTGTATGCCACGACTACGACACAGTGAACTTTTACCTCTTGATCCCAACATTGAAAGAATTATAGAAAGACGTAGAAGAGGTATAAGAAATCGACAAAAACCCGTTTTAAAGAAAACCATGGCTGACAATGGTGGAGGTCCAAAACAACCACCACCACCACCAGCCTGCGATTAATGGAACTATGATTAATATCGCCGATAACAAAGATAGGGGAATACGAGACTATTGTATAGATAATTCGTTATAGGACATGCTATTACATATGATGCAAATCAATGAAGAAAATTGGTTTGCTTTATGATGCAAATCAATGAAGAAAATTGGTTTTCAAAAGCATCAAAACATAAAATGTAGTGTCAATACAGAAATGAAAAACAACAATGTTAGTTTAAAATCCTGCACTTGTACTACAAAGTCTTGAAGCAATTCTCTTTTATCAATTGCACTGTTTAGCAGACAACATCTCATTTCATTTCAATGTGTCATTTCAATGTGTCAACCACTCTGTCATATCAATTCGTAAGTTATTTAAATGGCCACTTTCAATATTGAACTACAATGTTTACCTCGTTAATCCTTATCGACTAATTAGAACCCCAAACCAAGAAGAAGAATACATGTTTATTTCTAAGGTCAAACGATTTACCTATTCTATACTATATGACATGAAATTCAATATTAGCTCAAATACCCGATGGAAGCTCCCGATATGTTCAATTAGATCAACCAAACATGTACTCTAAAACCCATAAGAAAAGCACAAAAAAGTGACCAATATATTTCCAAGAAACCAGTAGCAAGATCGAGCCTTAGGCTATAGTAAAATTGAGCAAAAACAGTAGACATAGTGAATGTTTGAAATTGTACCTGAAATCATTTAGTATCTGGAGTGTACCTGAAATCGAGTCTGAAATCTTTTGAAAAACTAGGTATGTGGACAAAAATCGAGCAAGAACCTGAAATCGTAGCAAAATCGAGCAAAAAGACGAGCAAAAACCAAACGCGTTGTTAATCATAAAATCCCAATTCAATCAAGCAATTACTCAAATATGATCAAGAACTAGAGAGAGAAACTAGAGAGAGAAAGTAGATCTTCAATAACCACAAGTCTGATAAAACAATACGTGCTTACTATCCTTACAAAGCCACAAGGCTAAAAGCCTATTTAAACCACAAGATTAACAAAGACTTAACCACTAAGAAAACTAAAACACCTTTGACTAACTATTACAAAGACAATGTTGACTTTTACATCTTTGACTTTCCTATTAAATCTTGGATACAATATTTAGACTTAACAATCCCCACCTTTGTATTCAAGATTTAATAAAAATTTGATACAGATCTTCAGCTCTTGATTCTTCAGCTTTTGTCACTTGAACTTTGAACTTTGAAGCTTTCACAGTCTTTACTCTTCAGCTCTTGAAGAATCTAGAAAAGTCTTTTTCTCATTGAAGCTTTGGAAAGTCAACATGCCTTGAACGCGAATCTGAAATCTTGAAACTTTTGAAAAACATTGACAACTTTGTAACAACTTTGATGAAACTTTGATCTTGTATCTTCATCTCTTGTGATCTCTGGACTGTCTTCTGAAAAACAAACTTTCACAAAACATCTTGATTTAACTTTGAACAAACTTTCTTCAGATATTTTGACTTTTGAAATAGCGGAAGCATTTGAATTTCTTCACAAGACTTTTCACTTTTGACAACACTTCATGTTATTGAAATTGAATCTTTGTAATTGTCTCCCCCTTTTTGATGATTGTGAGCATCATGATCATCAAAACATCTTCAATTTCAGCACAATCTTTGATTTCCCCCTTTGTGAACAAATAACAATCTCCCCTTTGACAGTCTCCGCCCGTTGATCTGAATAGCCGTCAATTCATGAAAGGTATATATCCAAATCTTTTCAAATTAAGACATAATGAACAGTGTAACCCTGATTCAACAGATGAAACAGTTAGCATGCCTGTAAGTAGCACGGAGCCACTTTGTACAATGGATGTACATTGGAAAGAAGCTTTTGTGATGATCACTCCTCCAGGGCTTCCATTCAATCATCGAAAAACCACAAAGGAATTTTCTATGAATGTTATGACAAGAAAACATTTTCCTTGTGTGCTCGTGCAAGTGTAGAATGATTGAAGCTACTTAGGCTTTTTCAGGCTCAAATTGTGTAAACTGTTGAGACAACAACAGATATTACACGGACTCAATGTGCATGAAAGAGGTGCGAAGGTGGGGCAACTTTCCTTCTTTTTCAATATCTAAATCTTCCGAGTGAAGATTAGATAGCATATATGTTTCATCCCCAAAGAAAATGAAACATTTCTTTGTTAAGAAAGAAATGAGTGGTTGGTGGGGTAATAGCAAGAGTTGGCATGGGCTCACTGCCTGTTTCAATGATGGTCACCAAAAAATGTGAACCAATAAGTAGATGTGGCTGCCCGACTCAGAAAGTATTTGGTGCAGAGTTCTGATATTCTTTTAACTCTGTTCTCACACCCTCTTTCTTTTTAACATTATGCTCACTTCTAACCAAACTCTCTTTTCCATTTTTCCTCTCTACGCAATGAGAATAACTCAACCAGATGAATTATCTCCCCCACTCTTTGATTTTGACCCCTCACCCCTCAATCACTCAAGGATAACTTCCTGGGTAGGAAACACTGGTTGACGTGAATCCATGGAAGTTCTATTTAAGCGCACACACGAATCCCATGTAAGTCCTAAAAAGCATGGTTGCTCAACAATTTAACTGAACAATTAAGCTCAAAGTAATAACAGTGTCAAAATGTATGCTCATGAGATTTGAGCAATTGAACTTTGAAGATTTCTCAAAACAATGATATTGAATGAATGAAATGAAATCAAAAGAATTGTTTTGAGAATCTGACAATGAATCAATCAGATCAAATCAAATGGTTAGGGTATCAAAGAATTGGAAATTTGTTTATATGAACGAATATAAACAAAATATCAATGAAAGCACAAATATGAAAAAGATGAATGATGCTCAACAACTTTGAATTTCAAACGGGGGTATTACCATCGAAAAATTGGTTCGTTTAGAGACATGGTAATAACAAATTCAAATGAAGTACTGAACCGATGTGTGTGAATACTTTACAGTATATGGATAAGATAATACACAAGTATTGATCTTTAGAAACACACGGTCAATTAAACATTAAGCTCAAAATTTGAAAAACATTTAAAAGCTCACTTTTGAATTCATGAAATCTTTTGAGAATAGAGAAGTGGTTTGAACATTTAATAACCTGTTTTTCATGCTTGAAAGTTGTTTTTCTTTCAAACAATCAGAGATCTAGAATCAGAAGATATTTACCCTTAAGCTCCCCCTCAAATCATGAAAGAATGATTTAGATCTTTTAAGCTCCCCCTGGATATTAGCAGAATATCCTTCTCTGATCATTGAAAAATGGGTCCTGATCTGATATTTGATCAGAAGCCATCATCTTTACTCCCCCTATAAATTATGCAACAGTAGATTTATCAATGAAAACAAGATAGAGATCCACAATTCCTTCTGGAATGTAGTCTGTCATATCAGTAAGATTTATTGGTGAAAAAGTACAGGATAGAGATCTACAATTCCTTCGGGAATGTAGTCCGTCATATCTCTCTAATGCCAATTTCAGAAAAGAAAGTACTCCCCCTTGATGGTTGATTTCATCATTTGAGTATTAGAGTACAATCCTCATATCATGACAGGAGTAAAGGTCTTTAATCGTTGAGGTACGGGTCCTAAGCTAATGTGCTTAGAAGCCATAATCTTGACATTGAGGTGCGGGTTTTGAACTGCTGTGTTCAAAAGCCATTGTTCTCTTACTCCCCCTTGACTTGAGGTGCCTGCAACACAGAATCAGATTTCGGTTTTGGTACCCATTGATATTTGGGTCCATGAATGTTAGTTGCAGTTCTTCTGGGAGTAATCGAGTAAGAACCGTACCAGAAATGATCATTCGTCTTGTGAATATGATCATGTGTATCACAATAAGAACAATAATATTTATTACCTGAAAACCTGAGTAATTGATCTTTTGAGTATAAAAGATTAGATTTACCTTTATGCGCTTTGTTCTTCTTTGCTTGATGTACATGTACACATGATGTCTTCCCTTTCAGCTCATCTTCCTTGTCATCTTTGACTGATTTCTTTTTCCAGATCAGTTCGTCTTTCTTGTAACTTCTTCTCCTCGGATATGTATCTGAACCATCTAAATTTCGATCATAGAAAATGTTAGTTTTATGAATCTGATCAAAAGATTTAACTGACCTTTGTGAAGAGACATATTTTTGATTTGATCTTGAAGCAGACTTTTCAATCTCTTTGATCTTTGAAGCAAAGTTGTCTCTTTCTTTCACAAGCAGGTCAATCTTCTTTGAGAACTCAGACTTCGTTTTCTGCTCTTTCAGTGCATTAGCAGATAGTTCAGATAACTTTGAAGTCAGCTTTTTGAATTCATTCTCAAAGATGGATCGTTCTTCTTCAAATCCTTTCTCTGAATCATTTCTTTGGCCTGATAGTTCCTTGAAGAATCTCACATTCTTCTGTTCAATGGCCTTCTTTTCTTTAGCAAACTTCTCTCTTTCCAAAATAAGTACTTTCTCAAAATCGGAAACTTGTTGAGAAAGTTTTATGCATTTAAGATCAATTGATTTCTTTTCTTCAAAACACTTTTTAGAGAAATCTGAGAACTTCTTTGAAAATTTTTTCTTTTCATTTTCAAAACTAGCTTTATTTTCAGCAAGATGTTTTTCAAAATCAGATAAATTCTTTCTAAGCTCCGCATTCTCAGATTCCAACCCCTGAATCTTCTCATCATTCAGCCCAGAAGATCTTTTCAGAAGATCTTCATTGAGAGTCTTTAAAGCACTAATTTCTTCTTTCAGTCTTACGCTTTCCTCATAATACTCTTTTGACTTTTGAGAATGAAAGGCAACATCATAACCCAGATTCACTTTCTCTAATTCAAGCTTTCTATTCTTCTCTTCAAGATCTATAAAAAATCCCATGATTAATGAGTAATCAGCTTAATATGAATGATCGTTCCAAACTGTGTATCAGAAAATTAAAAATCAGATCAATTTGAAATCTAGCACAAAATTTAAAAACTTTAACACTTGTTATAGCGCAAAGTCGAGTTTTGTGTGAATTGTGTGTAGCGCAAACCAAGCTTCTCGTGATCAGCATGTGACGCGAAGTAAGGTTCTCGTGACCCGTGGAAGACGCAAAGTAGGATTTGCGTGATAGCCTTGAAGCGCAAATGAGACTTTGCATGATAGTCTTGAAGCGCAAAGTGAAGTTCTCTTGATCCTCGTATGGCGAAAAGTAAGTTTGCGTGAGATGTTGCTTTGCGTGAACAGCTAGATACGCAAACAATACTTTTCGTGATAAGAGAAAAACGCAAAGTAGATTTGCGTGAGCTACAGGATGCGCAAACTATGCTTTGCGTGATAAGCTAAAGACGCAAACTGTAGCTTTGCGTGATCTGATGAATACGCAAACTGAAATTCTCCTTAAAGCCCGGATAAACTCGCGCAAATGTCAAAGAACTCGCGCAAATCGAAGATGAACTCGCGCAAATCGTGGATCTGGCGCAAACTTGTATCTGACTTGCACATTTCGATCCAAATCGATTAAAATCTGCAAAATTGATCTCAAGAACTTATCAGAATCATCGAAAAACACTACGAAACACAAACTTACTATCAAATTTCGATTAAAAACAACAATTCACACGATTTCGTTCAAGAACAGTGTACGAGCAAATATTTCAAGAAAAGTTCAAAAATCGAAAATTGAGATCGAATTAGTTAGAATCACAAGATGTAATCAATACACGAATCAATCCTAAACACAAATCGAATCCAATGAATCCATTTTCTTGCACTAAAAACGATTTTTCACACAAAAATTCGGATGAACAGTGAAAAACACGAGTTCTTGAAAAAATTTTAGAAAATCAAATTTTCGATCTAAAAACTCCAGATTTTAATTCAAACTTTGATCAAATCATTTCTGAAAAGTTTGGTTCAGCTCTGATACCAATTGTTAATCATAAAATCCCAATTCAATCAAGCAATTACTCAAATATGATCAAGAACTAGAGAGAGAAACTAGAGAGAGAAAGTAGATCTTCAATAACCACAAGTCTGATAAAACAATACGTGCTTACCATCCTTACAAAGCCACAAGGCTAAAAGCCTATTTAAACCACAAGATTAACAAAGACTTAACCACTAAGAAAACTAAAACACCTTTGACTAACTATTACAAAGACAATGTTGACTTTTACATCTTTGACTTTCCTATTAAATATTGGATACACTATTTAGACTTAACACGCGTGAACAAAAAACGAGTTTGAAATCGTACCAGAAATCGTTTAACATCTGGAGCGAACCTGAAATTGACTCTGAATTTTGTTTTCAAAAATCGTGAATGATTTGATCGAAGAAGCACCTGAGAGAGATTAGAGATGATGATGCCGATTTGATTGAATAAACAATTTCGAGAAATGGTTTAGTGTTTGTAAAGATGATGGTGGAATAGGCGGTGATGGTGATAGTTGCATAACTATTCAAGTATTTTTCAGATTACATGACATGTTTTGACTATGATTTACAACTAATATACTCACTTTGGCTCATTTTGTGAAATAGGCATAACAAGGAGGTTGTTGGAGTAAAAGTTTGTTGAAGTTGGTGATCTAAACGATTTCCCGAAGAAATCCTCCAAATTGTGTTACAACAGTGAAAATTGGACAAGGCATGCCCACGCCTTATCAAAATACATCTTATGTCCAGGTTTCAAACCCAAATGTTTTTTATTTTCAAGAGAAGGCCCAAGCTCATAGCCTTTTATTTTCAAGAGAAGGCCTAAGTTTATCCATAAAAAGAAGAGATATATTCTATTTGAAAAGAAGATCATCTGTATCTTCTCCTAAAAAGGGAGGTCGATGGATGGAAGACGATATAAGGGGTAGACGTCGCTGTTGGAAGACATCAACAAGAATTTGAAGATTCATCGAGTTCTATTCTCTAATTCAGTCTTTATTCTTGTAAATCCATGAGTTGCTAAACAGTAAACACCCAATTCAACAATTAGGTTAATTTAGGTATCTGATTTAATTTAGTTTGCGAGACTTTTGTTCTTCACTTTTGAAATTCAGAAGCTTTCTATTTTTCTATCTTATGATGTTCATTTATATTATCAATTGATTTATTGTATGACAAGGCCCATTTTTCAACCATCACGCTGTAAGTTGCTAATTATAATTTTTTGATCCGTAATTGTCTAAAAAATCTGAAGGTAGAATTTGTCGGGTCAAACACAATATGGTGGATGAAGCCATCACTAACGAACTTCTCTAGCGGATCACCGACAGACAACTTTTTGAGCGCTTAGAAGATTTGATGTATGACAAACATTATAAGAAAAGACTTAGTAACTTGGGGAATGTTCCTGATGTTGGAAGATCAACTGATAAGCAACTATCAACTACTATCAAATGAGGATACTTCTGCCGCTAACAACTGACAACTCATTTATCATCAACACCTGATAGCTCATCTGCCGCTAGCATATGATAATATACTCGGTAGATAAACATAAGTTTCTAATCAGATGAAGACATGACCTGATGCTATCAGATGATGCAATCCATTCAAGATCAATATACAAGTGTTGAACATCTGATGAATATATCAGATGGGATCCTGTCCCTAATCAACTAATGCTCATCAATGTCAAATGTTCCTGCCCAATGGCCAACTCATCAACTATCAATGTCTGATGCCTTCACAAATGGGCCAACTCATTAGCTGAAGATGTCTGAAGGTCTATCAGCTGGAGAATTATCTCTAGAGTCGTCCTAGTTTGATTGCTAACCAATGGCCTCTGTGGGACTACAAAGATGAAGTGGCAGATGTAATAGTCCATTTATCCATGTCAGATTTAAGAGGAGTTTCTTCTTTTAAGAATTCACTAACCACTTAGTCAACTGTTTGGAGACGATTACGATGTAAGATTGTCCTATGCAGTCGCTCAAAATTTCATTGTGAAAGGCCATCAAAGACTATACTAGATGTTGTTCTTTTCTTTGAGCAGTGTAGGGTTGAAAAGAGTGTAGGGTAGAAAAGAGAATAATGCTTCTGATTCTATACTCATATCATACTGTTAAAATGCACGAATATCTATCTCCAATTGATATTGTTTGGCAAAGATAGACTGTACGTAAAATCTAGGCAGATGATCCCAAACCTCTTTAGCAGTGTCGTATTTAGCCAATTTGAACCAATGAACATAATGATAGAATTATTGATCGATGTAATAATCTTCGAATTATCTGTATCCCAAGCATTTGTTACAGTTGCATAATTCTCAACTTTTTTGTCATTAGGAATAGTCTGCATGACACCACTAATATAACTCCACATGTATTTTTCATAAAAGAAAATCATCATAAAATAACTCCAATACGAATAACTTTTATCATCCAATTGAATAATAATTGATTGAAGAGAATCATCTTTAATTACGTTCGGCCATACAATAACCACTATCTCCAAATAACCATATAACAATAGCATTCAGAATCTAAAACACATAAATAAAAAAACCAACATCAAATAAGAAATTAACCAACTAAACGAGATCAAATTCGAATAAAAAGATACTAGATATCCACGATTGCAAGAGATCAATTGCTGATAGAACCTGGAAAAAAAAAACAGACCAAAAAAGCGGTCGAAATATGTCCACTAATTGTTGATTTAAACCTAAAGTCCAACCAATAAAAAAAACCAAGCGGCCATGTTTTTTTTTCAAACACATAAATCGAGTTCGTATTTCGGTAGCTCTAATACCATGTATATTTCAAAGAAAACGCTTGTTAGGGTTTCATTAAGTGAATAATTTTTAGAGGCAAGACAAAGAAAAAAAGGTTATATATATAGGCAAACAACATAAAAGGCAGAGTAAATTACACCATAGGTCCCTATGGTATGCTCATAATCTGGATATGGTTCCTCTTTCAAAATAAGTAAACCAAGTTTTCTTGTGGTTTGCATCCCTTTGCATTATGGGTCCCTATCTCTAATGGAGTTAACTCCAATCCATTAAATCAAGGGTATTTTGGTCAATTTATGTATATATTAAAGAGTGTTTTTAAAAAACCACTAATCTGATGTCATGTGTCCCACCATTCCTTCCGTTTGACCCCACCACTCGTTCCCCTCTCACCACACCTCATCTTCTCTCTCACACTCTCTCTCTCCTTTTTTTCATCTTCTTCCCCATAACCACCACCATAATCCACCCACAAACAACACACACCTACAAGCCTACACAAAACACAAACCTACATATTTTTTTTCTTGTTTGGAGGTTGACATAAAATGGCTTGTTGTTTTGTTCTTTTATGAATTTTCATCTTTCATTTATATTAAATTTCCTCTACTGCATATCTTATAACTTTTGCTTGTTCTAAGGACCATGAAGAGGAGAAATCTGCAAGTTTTAGGAGAAGAGGAGAAAGCTGCAATATATGCACACACACACACACATTACCGTCGATACACCCTTCTCCCCAAGAAACCTACCCCATCTCCACCTATTGTTCCTCGAATAAAAAACCCAACAATAGGTACTGTTTGGAACCTGCAAGTCCTTGACTCAACCTGTTCTAGAATGGTTAAATCGATTACTTAAGAGGTTTGTTGCAAGAATATGTAAACCATTTACACTACCATCGGGTTTGTTTAAAAACTGATCAAAAGGTAAAAGAGTGAGGGGAGAACAAAGGGTGGGGTGAATAAAGGACAGGGTGAAGAAAGGGCAGGGTGCAGGGGTTTTTGTGTGTGTGAAAGAGCAACACCTATAAGTTTCAGGGAGATGGAGAAGAAGGCTGGAGGTGGAAAGGGGAACGGAGAAGAAAACGAGAGGTGGAAAGGTGAATGAAGAAGAAGGACATGAGAGGAATATGTTTGTTTATTGAGAAATGAGTTTACAAGAAGAATTACAATTGTATTTATACAAGTATGAAAACCCTTAATCTATGCAACAATATCTATCCAATTAATGTAATATTGTAACTCCCAAATCATATTATTGTAGCTTGATTTTCTAACTCCCATATCAATTTATTTGTAACTCCCATATCATTTGATTCCATCTTGATGGGATCTCTCTCTAATATGCCCTCACAAGATGGACGATTGATTAGTGAGTCTAATCTTGGAAAATAATGTATGAAACCATATGCGAGCTAAAGGTTTTGTTAAGGCATCTGCTAATTGACCGGTTCCAGAAATGTAGGAGAAGCGGATGCAACCATCTTGAACATATTTACGAACAAAGTGATAGTCTAGAGCAAGATGTTTCATTTTGGAGTGAAACTTTGTCGGCAACGTGAGTAGCACCTTTATTATCACCAACATATAGCTGGAGGAGCAATAGGCTTAAAACCAAGCTCACCAAGAAGATTAAGAACCCATAGAACCTCAACTGTTGTGTTGGCAATGGTGCGCTATTCAACTTCGGTTGTTGATCGAGCACGAATTTGTTGCTTGCAAGAACTCCACGAGATCAGGTTCCTACCAAGATACACAATATACCCTATCATAGAGATGTAGTCTTTGTCTCCAGCCCAATCAGTATCGGTAAAGGCATGTAAAGAATTAGGGGAGTTATAGTGTAGAAGGATACCATGATTGGTGGTGCCTGCATGATATCGTATTAACCTTTTGAGTGAAGCCCAATGAAGATTAGTGGGTTTATGCATGTATTGATATAATTTGTTCGCAGGAAAAGCAATATCTGGGTGAGTTAGTAACAAATATTGTAAACTACCCACTGAAATTCAGTTACATTGGGAATAGGGGATCCACCTTCTAGAGTGAGAGGGGGGTGAACGACCATGGGGGTAGGTGTAGATTTAGTAGATGACATATTGGTTTTATGAAGAAGATCTTGAATGTATATATGTTGGTTGCGGAAGAGATCTTGGGTGTGAGGTTGGATTTGGATGTCAAGGAAATAAGAAAGGTGTCCAAGATCCTTTAAAGAGAATCGAGTTGAAATTTTGGAAATTAGAGTCGTTAGGAGGGAAGAATTGGAGCCGGTTAGAATGATATAATCCACATATACTAGAATGTAAAATATGTGTTGACGATGACGTAGAATGAAAAATGAAGAGTCAGATATGGAGTTGTGGAAGCCAAGACTAAGAAGATATGATTTAAGCTTATTGTACCAGGCTCGAGGAGCTTGTTTAAGACCATAGATAGATTGAAGCAACTTGCAAACGAGAGTGGGATGATTAGGGTCAATGAATCCAGGATGTTGGGACATATAGACATCCTCAGTTAAAGTGCTTTGAAGAAAAGCATTGTTTATATAAATTTTTCGAAGTGGCCAATCATGAGTGACAGCAAGAGAAGAACCATTCGAATGGTGACTGACTTGATGACTGCCAAAGGTTTCACTGTAGTCAAGGCCAGACCGTTGGTGAAATCCCTTAGCTACGAGTCGAGCTTTGTGACACTCAATAGTGCCATCCGGTTTTAAATTGTGTTCGGTACACCCATTTACACCCAATAATATTTTGTGATTGAGAAGGAGGAACAAAGTCCCAAGTGTGTTTTTTCTAGAAAGCATTAAACTCATTTTGCATAGCATCACTCCATACGGGGTTTCAAAGAGCACTAGTTATAGTTGTGGGTTCTTAAAAGGGGTTCTCCACAGACAGTGAGGTTGAGTTTGGTTATCGATTTACGAATGTCATTTTGTAAACGAGTGTTGTGGAGAAGGGGCGTAGGTGGGGGAGGAGGAGGAGGACAAGGAGTTTGTGTGTCGGAAGGGGAGGAAGTGGTAGCAGATATTTGTTGTGTGATGGATGGATATGTAGTAGTAGGGGAATTAGGTGTTGAGGTAGGACAAGGGTTACGATTAGTAGTAGGGGAAATGGGCGTTGAGGTTGGAGATGTAGTGCTAGTAGGAACAATAATGGGTAGAGAAAGAGTACACCATTTATTATGTGTTTGATCCGTTTGGGGAATTGTTGAAGGAGTGGATGAGGCAAAGGGGAAGACATGCTCAACAAACTTGACATGTATTGAAACATATAGCTTGTTGGTAGCAATGAGTAGGAAGAAATAAGCACTTCGTGTGGTCGAGTAGCCAACAAAAACGCATAGGATCGAGCTTGGATCAAGTTTGTTTGAGGTGTATGGGCTTAGCCATGGGTAGCAAAGACATTCAAAACTGTGTAGTTTATGGTAATTAGGAGAAGTGTTATATATTTTAGAGAAGGGAGATTGAAAGTTTAAGGTGGGAGTGGGCATTCGATTTATAAGATAAAATGTAGTATTGAAGGCAAGTGGCCAAGATTTTTGATGCATTGAGGCGTGAGAAAGAAGAGAGAGACCTGTTTTAACAATGTGCTGATGACGTCTCTCAGAGGACCCATTGTGTTCGGGAGTATGTGGAGGAGAAATGAGATGAGTAATTCCATGATTTGCCAAAAAAGGATCAAGTCCTAGGTATTCCCCTCCATTGTCACTGAAAATAGTGACGATCGATCTTTGAAAATATTTTTCAACTCGTAATTTAAAATGAAGAAATATATCTTTTGAGTTGGAAGGATAATATCACATATATTTTGTGAAATGATCAACAAAAATTATGTAGTATTTATAACCATCAAAAGAAGAAATGGGAGAGGACCAAACATCACTATAAATGAAGCCGAGCAGACCACGAAAAGAGATAGAATTTTGATAAAAGGGCAATTTATGAATTTTATTGCAGTCACATGAGTTGCAGTGAAAAGAAGTAAACTTAGGAATTGATAGATCAAAACGAGGACTAATATGTTGTAAAATGTTGTAAGAAGGATGACCTAGGCAATTATGCCAATTTATAAGAGAATGCGAACTTGTAGAAGTATGAACGACAGGTTTGAGAGGATGCCATTCATAGATGCCAAGCTTGGTTGGACCTTGAAGTAGGGATGCCCCCCTACGAAGATCCTTCACATGAAAGGAGTTAGGTGAGAATGTGATAGAAGAATTATTGTCTCGATAAAACTTTGAAATAGAAATAATATTGCGAGAAACAGATGGAATATGAAGTATATTATGAAGAGAAAATTTAGTAGGGGGAGTAAGAAGACATGTGGAACCGGTGTTAGCATTTGGTAGTCCGGAGCCATCCCTAATGACGAGTTCTTTAGTGCCTTCGTAGGGTGAATGAAGAACAAGATTGTAAAGATCATTAGTTACATGATGGGTTACCCCACTATCTAAGAGCTAACCTGTAGAAGAAGGACTAGAGGAGGTAGCAACATAGGCACAAGGAGTAGAGGAGGGTTGGTAAGTTTTATGTGGGAACCAGCTTTAGGGCAATGGAGAATTGGAAGGTTGAATGACATTAGAAAATTGTTGGAAAAACATTGGACATTGGGTAATATAGTGCCCTTGAGCACGAAACCATTAACAACATCCAAGAAATGAATGAGAGGTTCGAGGATGATTAGGAAATGTGGAAGTTGGAGTAGAAAGGATATCGTTAGAATCCATTTTGAGAAGGAAAAGTGTAACACCCCGAATCTTTGGACCTCTTTGTAAAATAATTGCTATAAGTTTATGTTTAAGAGTTCTTCTTCATGGTTTTTGGATTTGGGTGAAATCGGGTCGAATCGTCGGGTTTCAGCAGCTGGAAGGGGGATCGACGACTGTGCCCGCGATAGTGACAATGTCACTATCGCATGGGCAATGTCGCGAGGGGGTTCGAGGCTACGGTACATATGGCGCGATTGTGACCGGCGACAGTGCCATGGTCACAATCGCGATGTCAAGGTCGCGAGAGTGGGGGTGGTCACGGTACAATTCTCGCGACTGTGCCAAAGGGCACTATCAAGTGGGCACTATCGTGCGCGGTGTCCAGACGACCAAATTCTCATTTAATGCCATTTTTGGGGTTTAGATCATTAAATGTAGTTGCAGCTTCTTGAAGACTTTTGCACACACTAAAGGTGCGATTTTGACACACACTCTTCCCTTTCTCTCTTCATTAATTGTTAGGTGGGTAAATCATTAATGGTTGGTGATTCTTAGGGTTCTAAGTTCATAGGGGTTTACTCTTTCAAGATCAAAGGGTGTAAGTCTCAATCCCATTCATTCCTCAATTCTAGGGTTTGTTCATCTAACCTCTAGGTAAGCTTTCTTACTTATAAACACTCATACATGCTCCATTACTTGTTCATTTGTGATTTATGTAATGGTAACCCAAAAATCTAGGGTTTTGTATGATATGAGTTGAATAATCTTGAAGTGAGTGTGAGGGCCCAAACATCTTGTGAGGAATCATTTACGTAAGTTAATGGATGAAATATGGTTTAGAATAAATGATTACACTTTCAAGGGTTAAATCCAAAGGCATATATTTCTATCAGCAGTTGGAGTCAAATTATTATTTGGGGACTTTTTATATGTGACTAAATGAACTTTAGTTATTTATGAGGATTATGTACCAAGTATGATGGTGTTATTTATCGACAATATGCTTGCATGAAATGTGTTATCCCTACTTGTTCTTGATCTATATGGGAAGTCTTATGTCTATTTCCTTGTGCACGAGGATTTAGATGGTATGCACAGTATAATCCATGTTTATTGCTTTGGGCATTACGAGTAGATAATAGGGGATGCAAGTCTCTTAGTTAGAACTCGGCTAGATTGGATAGGCACCCTTGCCTGTAAGACCTTGAGGTGTAACCCGACGGGGTAAGCGCTAGAGGCAGAGACGGTTTGAGGATTGTGATGTCCGGCGTGACATGGGAACTAGAACCGGGGCTGGACGGTGAAATACAATCTACATCGTGGGATTTCCCCGTTTTATTTGGAAAATATCTATGTTATAAATGTACAGGAAATTTCAATGTCCCGATTGGGAGGTTTTGGCATTGATCTCAATGCATGGGCGCCGGTAACATTTAATTATTGTTCTTATTTACAGTATAACTAGTACCGGCGTAATAACAGTTAGGCTTCATTCTAACACTTGTGTTCATGTTTAAATGGTTCATAGGTTTTGCTAGTGGTGCGAGTAGGGCACCTTGATTCGCCAGGATCGCACCTAGGATTCCTCCTTGGACCGGGCATTTTTGGGAAATCGAGAAAGAGTGTTTTGAAGTCATAGTGACACCCATCTTAATCTAGTTGTTAATTGTTCTAGATTAAATAGGTTGTCATGTATGTCTTATTTATTCCGCTACTTCATTATAGAACTACCCCGACTCTTTTGGGTTATAGTCATGTTTACAGGTTTTGGATTCGCCATATTTTAGGCGTTATATTGCAGAAATTTTGAGTTTTATTTTACTCCAATTTTTAGGGTGTTACAAAAAGAAGGGAGAGGATGATTAGGGGAGTAAAGAATATAGGTTTTCAAAGAAAAATAAAACAGGACTGACTAACTCTATAGCTCTGATACCATGAGAGGAATATGTTTGTTTATTGCGAAGTGAGTTTATAAAAAGAATTACAAATGTATTTATACAAGTATGAAAACCCTTAATCTATGCAACAATTTCTATCCAATTAATGTAATATTGTAACTCCCAAGTCCTATTAATGTAGTTTGATCTCCCATATCAATTGATTTGAAACTCCCATATCATTTGAATCCATCTTGATGGGAGCTCTCTCTAATAGGTCACTGGTGGTTGTTAGAGATGCGGGTGAGGTCGGAGAAGATGTCACCAACAGAGAAGATGTCACTGATGGTTGTCGTTGGAGAGGAAGACGAGAATCGATTGGTCTGTGTTTGTTCCCACTTCACACATAGATGTATCTATATCTATCTATATAATAACAATAAAATATTATTACTATTTTTTAAAAAGAAAAGGATAAAAAGGGTAAATTGACCGAAATACCCCTGATTTAACGGGTTGGAGTTAACTCGTTAGAAATAGGGACCCAAAATACAACGGAATGCAAACCACAAAGATGCTCGGTGTACGTATTTTTAAAAGATGGACCATATCCAGAGTCTGAACGCTACAAGGACCTACGGTGTAATGTACTCTAAAAGGAAAGACTAAAAAGGCCAAGGCCCAAGCCTAATACTAAATATGAGCTAACATTAGGTATGTGTATTTCACCCATTTTTTCTCTTATTTCATTAGGCTTTGTCCTTAATTCATGAATGGAATTGGTATCCTAAGTTTTGTACCAAAATTATGTTAGTTTGAAGCCAACAAAAGCGAAAAATTCGAAGTAGAAGATTTGGTTGAGGCCATTAATACACGATGTTCTTAAAATATATTCACTCGTAGTTGAAGCCTCTATTTTCTAGAATAGAACACTCTAAAAATTTATCTAAAATAGGCAAATCTAGTATGTTGATGCTTTACCTTACTTCGCACAACAGAGTTTGTAATGTGTTTTGTAAAGCTATATTTTTATTTTTTCGAAGGCAACCAATAGAGGTTTATATAACCTCTAATCCCTGTGGTACACAGTTATCCATAAAGAACAAACAGTTACAAATTCCACAATTCAAATGGTTCAGGAGATCATACAAAATGGTAAATCTTATCCTGAATTTTTTTGGTTGACCACGGTGCAAAATCTGTAACCATAGGAAATGCGATTGCACATAAGTTCATTGGTTTTGAGTTTTGACCCATCTTGGTCCAAATTTTGCACCCTGTATATATACGGAGAAAGTTTTCCAGCCATAATCAATTAATACTTTCCACTATGAAACAATATAAACTCCCATTTTATTTCAATTCCCACCTATGCGGGACAATCTACTTCATGCCTTGCAACCCTTTTTTTTAATTATCAAATTCTCATTCTAATGTACTTCGTTCTATGCATGTGATATATCAAAACGAAGCTCTCACATAGAACTATATATAGCAACACAAGTTTGTACTTGATTTTGCTTTTGGGTCCAAAATAGATATAAAACTCATTTTTAACTCATATTTAATCAAAATTTTCCAAGCAATCCCCACATGAATGAAAATTGATCAACATAAAACAATTTATATGGATAAAGCTTAATGGTATAACCCTTCACAAGAGATATTCCTGTTACCCCTTGAACATACCTTATAAGTCACAATCTATTTAGTTGTTGGTTTACTCAGATGTACTTGAATTGTTATTTTTTGATGTAAATCAAGTGGAACTATTAGTAGTAATGGTGGCACATGCAACTACTAATATTTTTTTGTCATGATGTAAATCTTTTACCACCCTTAACCATGCTACCTCTGTAACACGTTTTGTGCTACCAGTAGTGTTCATCATATTCGAAAAATTGAGAGACTACAAAAGTATATAGAAGCTTAAATTTGAGTTTTAATGATTAACACTAGTTGAACAACTAATCCTAATTGTAAATCATTGAAATTTGAAACTAATTTCTTAATATTCTACATTGTAAATTGTAATTGTAGTTAATTTTTAACTTATATTATATTAATGTTTTATAAATTATATCTTATATAGTCTCCATCATATAATTATTAATTATATAAAATTAAAAGTCTTATTAACTAGAAGATCTTCTCAAATCCCCTTTGTCATAGTATGAGGCTATCAATCAAATGTCCGAATAAAAAATATACATTTATGTAAGGGAAAATGGCCAAAATGACACCTTTTATAAAAAGAATTGACAAAATAGCATCTTTTAACAAAAATTGCAAAAATAGCACTCCTTTACGCCTGCCGTTGGCGTAAACCACACTTACTGACACCCAAAAACAACAATGACACGTGTCATCTCTGTCCCCTCCCACGTAGACCAAATCTTCTCCTCCCCCCAGGTGGGCCCAAAATAATTCACCCCCATCCACCCCCACCGGGCGTAACCCCCCGATTTGACATTTGATTCTTTTTTGTTTTTTATAATTATTTTGGATGTGACATTTTATTCTAGGGTTGACATCAACCCTAAAGTGTTTTTTTTGTTTTGTATTATTTACCATGATTTGACACCAATTTTTTTTTTGTAATAAAAACCCGTTTTTTGTATTTTTTTTTTACCAAATACCCTGTTATTTGTAACAAATACCAGATTTTTTTAACGATTTGACTTTTTATGTATTTTTTTTTACCAAATACCCGATTTTTTGTATTTCTTAAGCATATATAAGAGGGGGGGGAGAAGGTTTCCAACATCACAATTACCATCACTTATTCATCCTCTCATTCCTTCCTCCATCCACTTCAACCACTATAGCTGGAACCTCCTGATCTGCTTCAAAACAACCATTGATGGACGGAAGTTCCAGGAGGAGTTGGAAACCACCCCAAACGGAGGAGTGGAAAAAATTTGAAAAACTTTGGCCGATTATGCAATTACAGAGGTGGAGGAAGAGGCTTTTGATGAGGCATACGACTTGTATTTGGAGACTCATGATTACGAAGCCCCCTTGTTGTAAATCTCCTTCCAGGCCATCAAACCCTACGCCAGTATATGCCGGCGAGGATGAGGGAATCCATACGACAAGAAGAGATAGAAATCGACGAGCTCAAAGCATTGTGGCAGAAGATGGGCTGAGCAGCTAGCGATTGAGCAAGTTATCGAGGGAAAGAAGCACCATGTGAAGGGAATACAGAGAGAGATCAGGGAAGAAGAGAAAAAGGTTAAGAATATCAAAGAAAACTATCCCGGGCTGGAGTATATGATCAACGAAAAGGCTGATTGGATCTTGAGGTAACACAGGTCATAGATGGTCAACTGCCAGTAACGCAGGTCTAGCACACCTAAAACCCAATGTGTATGCAATAAATTGATCGGGATACATACCTGAAAAAAAGGTAAAAGTTAACAAATATATCATTTGTATACATTAAAATTGCCATATAATTCCAAATAGTTATCCTGACTCGGTCGACGGTGTTCCATGATGGATAATTTTTTTCCGTCCCTTTGGCCCACCGGACTTGTGTTTCATGGCGTGTCGTTTCCAAAATGTCTACAAAACCAGGCGACATAATTGTCCACCTGCCAAGCGGTTTCATGACTTGCCTCTTTTCCAACATGTACTTGCCCCATGTTTGAATATGTTGTTAATCAAACGCAAAAACATAAGTTATTTAAATTTTGGTAACATGTCCATACGTTTAAAACTAAATATATTTTGCACTTGACTAACCGTGTTTGCGAAGTACCCTTCATGAATTTTGCCCAAGAGCCGTCCCCAAAATTCTTAATCCGCTCTATAAGTCCATAATATCCTTAACTTCATATCTGGTGGCAGTAGCCCAGTGTCGTACAACGCCTCAACATCCACCTCCTCAACAGGTGCAGGCGTCGGAATGGGAGTCGGTGTGGGAGGCGGTAGATCCACCTTCTTGTTGCGCTTCTTGGTGCACAGGAGGGTAAAAGGGATTTAGCGTACCAAGATTTTTTGGTCTCTCACGTCTCCCGATGAAGCTCGACTTCAACGGGTACCGAGTGGGCCCTTTTCGAGCGCGATGACGTGAGGTCCATGTCCACGTGCTCGTCTTGGATTGACATTACCAAAACATTATAAAAGAACTCAAACGTACAAATTTATAAGTCCAAACTAAAAATGGTCTTACCTCTTCATCGTCGCATGGTGAATGTGTCTGCGCAACGAATTTTCCCTTCCTCAAAAGGCTTGAATCGTCGCAAGGTGAACTTGCCAATGCTACGAATTTCCCCTTCTTCAAAAGGCTTACCTCATCGCAGAGATTTGATACTTTGTTCTCAATCCCTGTGTACTTCTCATTAAGTTTTCTGAAGCTCAAGGGTAAATTCATTCGGAGCAGAATACTGAGTAAACCCCACAGAAGAGTGTCGCGCCGGCTGCGACTGTTGACCTAATCGTGGGGAGGGGGTGGAAATTTTCTTGTAAAACCTCAATTGGCAAATTCGGCAAACAGGGAGGCCAGGTTAAACCAGTTTTGTTCGGGGACATAACCACCGTAATTGCCGGAGGCATAATTACCGAACGCGACACCACCGTAATGACCGAACGCGGCACCACCGTCTCGGGGTGGATGGTTCAGATCAAATAGGTCGTCCTCCTCCGGTTTTGCCTCATAATCACCAACGTCGGGAGGGGTCAAAAACAGTTGGCTTACAATCCACCACTCACTACTTGATTCCGCCAAAGTTGGTGACAACGATAACTTGGGCAAGGCAGTCTTAAAAAATAAAAATAAAACTGTTAGGTACAATTATTTTAAATAATAATTTTGTTAAAAAACTAATGGTTAATTACGATACAACACATACCGGTAAAAAATTAAGGAATTTCAGACATTCGTCGATAGAGACGTTTTTCGTTCTACGCCACCCACAGGCCCTTGGGATGGTGGGACTATACCTGGAATAGTTTAACGACTGTGCAAACGTCTCGAAGATCCATATCTGTGATGTAAAAAATAACATCGTTAAAATATACATATTACAAGGTAAATAATAAAAGTAACCAAATAAGTAATGATGGCGGACCTTGAAAGCGTATATGAATCCCGACAGTGTGTACCTTTCCAGCGCCGAGTTCTTTTCTTTTCTATTTAAAAAGGCATTATAAAGTTGATTAAATGTTTTAGCCCATATGTGTGAACCCCACGGGTAACGATTCCATTCATTTAAATCGTCAAGCAACACTAGATACCAATCATGAACGACATAGTCGTTCTGTTTTCCGAGAAATACTTTATCAAGTACTAACTGAAGACAGACACGAATAGCGTCAGCATCCGACAAGGCGTCGAACAATTCTTCGTTATCAAATAAATTAAAAAAATCAGAAACCTTAATTTCTATGGACAGAGATATGTGAGAAAACAATCTATGTCTAATAGCTACAGGTGTGTTACTTGGTGGCTGTAACGCATTTTAATCATATTGAAGTATCACTATTTTATGTAATATTTTATATATTTTTTAAATCGATATTTGAATTTAAATGGCTGAATTACTCTAAATATACATAAATCTTATTTAAATACAACAAATTAATGATAATTATTATATTTCATAGATTCTTTTTTAATCAAATATTATATCATTATAATCAACAAAATACTTCTATTGTTGTTCAAGTAATTGACTGCATAATATTTGGCTTTGGACCATAATATTATGTTTGGACCACATAATATCATTTGTTTTGCATAATAATAATAATCACAAGGATAATAATTTAGATAACTGATTGATTATACAATTTAGAAAAATTATACGTAATAACAATAGTTTAGAAGATTCTAATTTTTTAAAATTAATGCACATAGTTTATTAAATTGCAAGAATTCATAACAACATAAGGTATTATAAAAAGAGAAATTGAGATTTTTTTTCGGTACTCACTTTGTCGGCCATTTTTCTAAATTCCAGCGGTTGGTCGACGACGGTCAACAGTGGCGGTGAACGGTAGTGAACGGCGGCGGAAGACTGCGATGAACAGTGGGCAACGACGGCGTAACTCGGCGTTGAACAGTGGTCAACGACGGCGGAAGACGACGGTGAACGATGGTCAACGGTGGCGGAAGACGGCGGTGAACGGTGGTCAACTGCGGCGGAAGACGGCGATGAACGGTGATGGGGGGAGAAAATGTTTGGTGTGGGGAGAAGATGGTTGGAATTGTTGGTGGTGATGGTCCCTCCTCCCCCTTCATTTAATTTATATATGAAGGAAAAATAACAAAAACCAGGCATTGGCTAAAAAAAATCGGGTATAAAGTTGATAAAAATATATCTGATTATTGTCATTGTGTTGTCAAATCGATATATATCTCGGGAAGGTAAATTTTTTTTGCAAAAGTAGGAAGATTTTTGGGTAAAAAGTTATCTGATATTTTTTTTCCAGTGTTTTGTCGAATCATGATATATTGGAAATTAGGAAGATTTTTTGGGAAGAAATTGGTATTTATGTCACCATAAAGGTAAAATAACAAAAAATCGGGTATTGGGTAAAAAATTCAGGTATAAAGTTGGTCAAAACATATCTGATTATTGTCATTGTGTTGTCAAATCGATATATATCTAAGGAAGGTAAGAATTTTTTTGAGAAAGTAGGAAGATTTTTTGGTCAAAATTTATCTGATATTTAGTTTCAATGTTTTGTCGAAACATGATATATTGGAAATTAGGAAGATTCTTTGGGAAGAAATTGGTATTTATGTCACCATGAAGGTAAAATAACAAAAAACCGGATATTGGATAAAAAATTCAGGCATAAAATTGGTCAAAATATATCTGATTATTGTCATTGTGTTGTCAAATTGATATATATCTTGGGAAGGTAAGATTTTTTTTGGGAAAGTAGGAAGATTTTTTGGTCAAAATTTATCTGATATTTATTTTCAGTGTTTTGTCGAATCATGATATATTAGAAATTAGGAAGACTTTTTGGGTAGAAATTGGTATTTATGTCACCCATGTAGTATAAATAACAAAAAACCGGGTATTGGGTAAAAAATCGAATATAAAGTTGGTCAAAATATATCTGATTATTGTCATTGTGTTGTCAAATCGATATATATCTTGGGAAGGATTTTTTTTTGGGGGGAAAGAATGAAGATTTTTTGGTTAAAAAATAGTTGATTTTTTTTCAGTGTTTTGTCGAATCATGATATATATAGGAAAGTAGGAATATCGGGTATTTAATACAAAAATCGGGTCAAAAAAATAACGTTTTTTTTTCATTGAGTAGTCTCATCAAAAAGATTTTTGGAAAAAGTGAATTTTTTGGGGAAATGGAGGAATCAAGTGTCAAATCGGGGGGGGGGGGGGGGGGGTTACGCTGGGTGGGGGGTGGTGGGGGCTGGAGGTTTACGCCGAGCCTACATGGGGGAGGAGAAGGTTTGGTCTACGTGGGAGGGGACATAGATGACACGTGTCATTGTTTTATTGGGGTGTCAGTGAGTGGGGTTTACGCCGATAGCAGACGTAATGCATCAGCGTAAAAAAGTGCTATTTTTGCAATTTTTGTTAAGAGATGCTATTTTGTCAATTCTTTTTATAAAAGGTGCCATTTTGGCCATTTTCCCCATGACTTGAAGTTGAAGCTCCATGTAGTTGTCGGTCATCTTGACAGTAAGCCATGTCAACCCTTCAATCTTTTTAATCATCAATTTGTCGTCTTTGCCTATGAAACCATAAATGCTTACCCGTCATTAATTCATCAATTTTATTTTATATTTAATGAGCTACTGTAATTAGTTTTCTAAATGGTTTGTTGCAAAATAATTAAGTGGTCAGAATGATTAAGAGGCTCTTATGATATAGTGTAAAATAAAATACGGTTGTTTACTAATTGTTCAGAATGAAATTAGGGCTCTAAATGATTAAGATACAAAATCATTCAGAGGGTTTTTAAACTATTAAGAAACAATTTTTTTTTGCCAAACAAGATTTACCTCTTGATGGAACCATTAACCCCTAAGTAATTAATTGTTAATAACTTAAAACAAATGAATTATATATAATGCAAAGAGAGTGGACGGTTATGAAAACATTTTATTTTTCTTTGCAATTATCGTTTTATTAGGATTTCAATATTGTATTTAAGTTAATTTGATAAAAATTCAAAACAAATAATATCATATCTAAACTACATTATACACATATTTGGTAAATACGTTTTGGGAACAAATTTACAACTTAATACTATACATATCAACTTCTTAAATTTTACGTTTGAACTTATACAACCAACTAATAAATACATTCAACAGAATAAATATTGATCCTTACTTTTTTTCAGAACGACGAAAATATATTACGAAAAACTAGCGAGAAGTTAGGGACGATACATCAAAGAGTTACAAGCAATCTTAGGGTCCTTACACTACTCATTCCAGTCTAACTTGGACCCATTCTTGAATCTACTCCTAACCCAGAGAAAATAGCGGTACTGTACCCCGACTGCTATAAGACTAATCGACCCTTCCTTTCCTTCAAAAACTACTCGGTTTCGAGCCTGCCACATAGCCCAGACGAACACAGTATTACAACATATAACACCTCCTTTGTTGTTCCTTGGGTCCTGATCGAGTCAGCCGCAAAGAGGTGGTTGCCCATCGAGTTGCTAGAGCACCGAAAGTCAGGCCACCATCTGTGAAGATCAATCGAAACCTCTCGAGCCACCTTACATTGGAGCATGAGATGGTGCAAAGTTTCCACTCTCTCATTACAAAGTGGGCAGAAAACAAAGTTAACATGTATCCCTCTCTTCACAAGATTATCCCATGTTTGTAGCCTATCCAGACAAGCACGCCACACTAAGATATTTACTTTCCCCGACACCAGACACCAGCTAGTCTTCTCAACAGACCTTGACAAATGTGTATTATCGAGTGCCAACCATAGAGAAGCTACCGAGAAGTCCTTGTTCTTCTCCAGTCTCCAAACTCAGCGGTCTTTACCTTCTATGATTCCAACCTGCAAGCAAACCTGGCTGATGTTATCCAAGTCTTCCGCCTCTCTGTCCCCCCTAAGCTCACGTCTCCAATCCAAATAGAAGTTGCATTCGTTTTCATTCCTATGGATGCGTTGGTTAACCAAATAAGATAGATCTCTTTCCAGTGCATACGACCTTAGAAACACCTCCGAGAGAGGCCTATCCCCACACCATCTTTCCTTCCAGAACATGGTAGAATTCCCGGACCAAACTTCCTTGCAAAAAAGGATTTCAAGCGAGAGGTTATACCTGTCAAGGGAGCAGTCCAGACGATGAATTTTGGACCAAGGAACATAGCTATGACCCATGTTACTCTCATCCCCCAACCCTCCGTTATACCTGTTAGTGCATAAATATGTTGGATCCAAGATCATGAAAGTCAAAGTTCAAGTCAAAGCCTATTAAAGCAAAGTCAAAGTCAAAAGCTCAAAGGAAAAGTCAAAGTGTTTAAGTGTTTAGTTTTGTCTTTGTATTGTAACTAGGTATAAATAGTTTCTTTTTGTTTGTAGACTCATATGACTAAGAGAGAGCCTAATTGTAGAGAGAGAAATATTGAGAGTTTGAGAGCATTTTTGTAATTGTTTGATTTGAGAAATACACATGACATCTTGTATCGATTTCTTGTTCATGTTGATTGATTGCACACATATTGTGGGACACACAATTGGTATCAGGGCATGCACAAAATCAGAATCATGATCATTATCTGAGCATGCACAAAGTGGTGATTTGAGTTAGAAATTGATATGATTGTACTCGTTTTTGTATCTAGAACACAATTGTTTTGTATTGTTCAGCATAATTCACAACTGTTTTGTGAGAATTTGGATTTTTGTTTGAGTTTTGGTTCCTATTGTAAACGTACTGTGTCTTGATCAAGATTGTAATTTTTGGTGTTTTTGATAAAAATTAATTGTTTGTAACCTGTTCGAATTGTGCTCAAGAATGATCTTGTGAAGTTTCAGAATCAAATTCGAAGATTTGGATAGGTTTAAGACTGGAAAAGTCATTTTTTGTTCGAAGTGATGAAGAACATGCAAGATCTGAAGAACACGCAAGATTCTTGATGAAGAACACACAGAAAGCTAGAACGCGCAGAGAGTGAAGAACGCGTGGAGAACTATCTGCGCCAAGTGACTATTTGCGACAAGTGTTTTCTCGAAATTTTTTCTAAGTATAGAACGTGCAGACGCATTGCGCGAAGTAAAGTTTGAAATTTTTTCTAAGTATAGAATGCGTAGTGTTTGTGACAATTTGATCCTCAGAACACGCAAGCCTTAGCCTGCGCGAAGCAAGAACACGTTGATCAAAGCCTGCGACAACTCAGAACACCCAAGCTTCAACCTGCGTGAAGTAAGAACACGCAGAGCAAAGCCTGCGTGAACTAAGAACGCGCAGATCCCTTTTTGCGACAAGTAGTGTGAACAGTGTTTTGCGACAATTATTCTATAGTGCTTTGCGACTTCTATACATAGTCAAAAAAAAATTGCAAGCCGAAATATGTTTTTTCAATGTCAAAATTTTTTCTCTAGGGGCGCTGCCCCTCAACCCCGCAAGTTGTGTAGGAGAACAAATTTTTGATTGTGATCAAAATTTCTGAATTTTTGTTAACGATCTTTTGTGCAAGTTTTACCAAGGTTGATATAAAGATGTCATCAAAAGAAGAGATTGCTAAACTCAAGGCCAATATTGTCTCTCTTAAAGAAAAGATTGTACAAATAAGATATAATTATGGCAAAACTCTTGCTGGAAAGGCAAATCAACTTGATTACTATAAAAAGACAGAAAATGACAGAGTTGTCTCTTTCAAAAGACTTAGAGAATGGTTTCACTTACATATTAAAGATCTGAAACAGGCAACCATATCTGGTGAATATTCTAATTTTTTTTGGTGAATATAAACAGAATATAAAAGAGCTTCAGGATGGAATTATTGAAGTTTTGAAAGGTGACAGACTAAAGAATTTGGAAGAACAGAATTCTGAGTTAATGAAGAAGATTTCAGAGATGGAGAAAGATATAAATAGCAAGAAGAATGAGGAGACAGTTAAGAGTTTAGAAAGTACTAATGTAGAGCAGAAAAAGAAGATTTCAGATTTGGATCAACAGATTGCTAAAGACAGAGCAAATTTTGAAAAGGAAAAGATAGGTTTTGACAAAGAAAAGACAATATTTGCTCAGAAATTCTTTGAATTTTCAAGAATGACTTTTGAAGAGAAGAAAACTATTGAACTTAAATGTCCCAAACTTTCTCAACAAGTGTCAGATTTTGAGAAAGTGATCATTGTGGAAAGAGACAAGTTTGCAAAGGAGAAAAAGGTAATTGAACAGAAAAATGTAGGATTTTTCAAAGATTTATCTGATCAAAGAAAAAAATGTGGAGAGGGATTTTGAAGAAGAAAGAAAGATTTTTGAGTCAGAGATTAAGAAGCTTACAATGTCATTATCTGAACTATCAACAAAGGCATTGAATGAGCAGAATATGAAGTCTGAATTTCATAAACAGATTGACTTGCTCATAAAAAAAAGGAACAATTTATCTTCCAAGATAACAGAACTTAAAGATAAGACAACATCAAGTTCATCTCATACAATTGTTTCCACAAAAAGGTCAGTCAAAATTAAAGATCAGATTCGTACTACTAACATTTTCTATGATCATAAGGTGGATGGTTCAGGTACATACAAAAGAAGAAGAAGAAGAAGAAAAGGAAATGAGAAGTTAGTATGGATAGTAAAAGCAGATTCTGATGAGAAGAATGATCAGAAATCATTTGTACATACACACAATGCTAAGAAGAACAATGTGCCAAAAGGTAAACCTGATCTTGTTTATTCGATAGATCAATTAATCAGGTTATCTAAAAGGAAGAATAATTGTTTTTATTATGGCTCAAATGATTTTGTTCATAAAGCATCTGATCATTACTGGTATGGTTCTTACCATATTACTCCTAAAAGAACTGCAACTAACAAATATGGACCCAAATACCAGTAGGTACCAAAACCAAAAGATTCATCTGTGTTGCAGGCATCTCAAGTAATGGAGGATTAAGAGAACCTAGACTTCTGAATACATCAGTTCAGAACTCACACTTTAGCAAATAATGGCTCTTGGATAACACAGTTCAAGACTCGTTCTTCAATGTTGAGAAGTTAGCTTTCTGAGTAAATCAGCTCAGGACTTTGACTTCAATGTCACAGAGTTTGACTTCTAAACACAACAGTTTAGGACTCGTACTTCAACGATTAAAAGCAATTGTACTCTGATGCTTAAGAAGAGATGATCAACCTTCAAGGGGGAGTACATATTATTCCTAACAATGAATATTGTAAATGCAATATTTCAGGGGGAGTAATTGACTTCTGATTACATCTGATCAGAACTCGTATTTGAAAGTTTTATTGCTTTTATGTCTTTACTTTTCAATAAAGTTTGTGAATAAGATTTTGTACTTTGACGACTTTTTGACTAAATGCAGATTTTGAGGGGGAGCTTACATGATCATATCAATCATGACTTTGGAGCTGCTTATATGAGATTAATGCTAAGCGTAAGGAATAATTCTATTCTTAATCTCATAACATGTTTGAAAGATCGACGACTTTCAGACATGAAAACATGTTTCTAAATGTTCAAACCACTTCTTATTCTTAAAACGATTTCATGAATTTAGAAGTGTGATTTTAATTATTTTCGGATATGAGCTTCATTGTTTAACTAACCGTGTGTTTCCAAAGATAAATACTTGTGTATTATCTTTTCCATATACTGTCAAGTATTCATACACACCGATTTAGTACTTTTATTGACTAAGTTATTACCATGTCTCAAAATTATTGAACATAATTTTCGATGGTAAGACACCCCATTTGATATTCAAAGTTTGTTGAGTGTTACATCATTCAAAGTGTTTCTTTCAAGATTTATCTATAATTATTCTTATAGACAACATTCAATTTTTCATGACCTAAACTTTTAATGATAAATCATTCTTATTTGATCTTTCCATACACTGTCAGATTCTCAAACAAGCAATTTGCATTCATTTCATTCATTCAATATCCTTGTTTTGCTCAAATATTTCATGATTAAAATGCTCAAATCTTCATGATTATCTTACTGAGCATACATATATCTGACATGTATTTCATTTTGTGCTTTAACTATTCAAGTTAAACCAGTTGAGCAACTTTTTGCTTATAGAACATTATACATGGGAATTGTGTGAGCTAAATAGAACTTCTATGGATTCACGTTAACCAGTATTTCCTACCCAATAAGTTATTCTTGAGTGATCGAAAGGTGAGGTGTCAATATCTGAGTGTGGGTGTGTGCTGAGATAAAATGAAAAGAGTGTTTGGTTAGAAGTGAGCTTAAATGTTAAAAAGAAAGAGGGTGAAAGATCAAAGTAAAAGAATATCAAACTTTGCACCAACTTTTTCTAAGTCGGGCAACCATATTACTGTTGTTTCACAATTCTTTCGTGAACTTCATTGAAACAGGCAACTAGCCAATGCCAACTCTTGTTTTTAAACCCCACCAGCTACTCATTTCTTTCTTAACAAAGAGATGTGTTGGGTCATCTGATTTGAAGATGACCTCTCCTTTAGTTTGTGTTTACTCCTCTGTAAATGATTTAACATCTTAGAATTAGTATGACTCTTTGTAATAGATTAGTTATGTATGAACAGATCGGTAAGTCGAAGACCTACCGAAATCAACATGAAAGAAGTATACTTTTCGTATTGAGATGAGCTTCAAAGTTAACTAAGCCTTGTCTGCCGAACTCTATTCGGCGGACTACCCATCTGCCGAACCCTCTTCTGATCGGCATCCTTCTACCACTCCTTCGGCATAATTTGTTCTTGTCGATCTTCCCTATATCGACAACTCCCCATTATGTCAAACCCTCTCGATTTGACATACTTCATCATTCCCAATGTACTTCTGACAATGGGAATGGAAGCTTCCTTCTCCTAGAAGATATTCACTTGAGTTCTGATTTTGATTGAGACGTTTATTTCTTAAAATATCTCAAAAAGATTTGAATCAAGTATATTTTATTAAGATATTGTACTTTCATAGTAAAAAAGTTACCTTTTGTGTTGTGATAAGTCACCTCAAATATCTTATAATTTATTGACAATATCTCAACCACCCATGCTTTAAATAATCAATGTCCTTTGCACTCATTGCCTTGGATAGTATATAAAGGGTGGAGCTAGCTCCTTGATCCTCACATTTTTAGCTCAAGATTTCTCCTTTGCAAGATATCAAACAGGTTTTTAGTTATTCTCTCTCTAAGATTTAGTCTTTGTGTTCTATAAGTCTTTCTTGTAGTAGATTGTTTGAGTAGTTCTTAGCTATTCTTTTCCGCAACAATCTTTTGTTTCCTTTGTGTAATTCTTGATATTTATATCAATAAAAGAATTAAAAATTAAGTAAAATTTGTGTATTGTATTCAACCCCCCTTCTACAATACTTGTTTTGCTATCTCGGGACCAACAAGTGGTATTAAAGCGGTTGATTTAACTTGATAAATCAGATCCGTGATGGCATCTTCGTCAAAAGTTGACCCTTCTTTTTTTTCTTCTCAAATTGATAATGGCTCTATGGTCAAACCTCCTAGGTTTAATGCTAACAACTTTTCTCTCTGGAAAAGTAGAATGATGCTTTTCCTAGAAGGAGCCAATAGCCGTTATCTAACCGTTCTTCGTGAAAGTCCACTTGTTCCTAAAGTATGGGGCAAATTTATCAAATCTTCCAAAAAGAAAGACAAAGAAAAGATTCTATTTTTCATGTTTCCGATGACTCTTCTGATGAGGAACGAAGTTCTGCTACTGGTAGATATATTCTAAAGCTTGAAAAAGAATACACTGATGAAGATAGACGTACCATTGGACTTGATTCCAAAGTGCGAGAAATTATTGCTCAGTCGCTTCCAGATGAAGTGTACCACTCTCTTGTAAACTTTTCTACTGCAAAAGAGATGTGGTCGACCCTATGTGTTCTGTACGAAGGTACAAATGAAGTCAAAAAGTCTAGGAAAATCTCTCTCGTTCGAAAATACGAACTCTTCTCCCATGAAAAGGGAGAATCTCTTTCTAACTACTACAATCGCTTTAACAACCTCTTAAACGATTTAAAACTTCTAGGAAAGCTTTATGACAACGAGGAAATCTTGTGCAAATTCATGGGCGGTCTTCCAGAATTTTGGGAAAACCTCAGTACCTGCATTAAGACAACCAAGGACTTGGAAAGCCTTCCACTTACTTCTCTCTATGGAACTTTCTTCAATTACGAACAAACTCTTCTTCAAAGGAAGTCCATCATGAAAGAAATAAGAGCCCCTTCTATGGCTCTTATCAGTGATGGCTCCAAGAAATCTGTGTGTATTCCTCGTATAACCTACCCTTCTGATGATTCTTAAAGAGAAAGTCATGATGACATAGATTACTCTTCGGAGGCTTATCTTAGTGAAGCCGATGATGAAGGAGAAGACATCTCTGTTGATAAGATGATGGAGGAGATGAGTATGCTTGCAAAATTCTCTAAATTTAGAAAGAACCCTTCCTCCAAAAGTTTTCGAAACAACCGAAAATTTTCTTCTTCTTCCTCTAGAAATTTTTTGAACAAATCCAAGGAGGATCGCTACGCATGTGGTAAGAAAGGCCATTTTGCTTCTGAGTGTAGAAGCAATCCTCCTAGGATCTCTAAATCCAACTCCTCTAATTATTCTAAGAGAAGAAATCTTAGATCTATTTCTACAGGTAGATCGCATCCTCGAAAACCTTCTCCTTCTTCCTCCTTCAAAGAGCTCTCTGACAAAGCCGATAAGTATAAAGCCAAGTACAAGAGAGAGAAGGAAAGAAATTTCAACTCTCAACAAAGAGGAAAAGGTTTAATGGCGGAAACTCTCGACTGGGCTGATGAGCCTACCTCCGACAGTGAAAAAGAAGTGTCAAGTAAATGCCTAATGGCAAAACTTGATGAAGAAGCTAAAGACTCCTGTTCCAGGATGGACTTTACAGCTGAGTGCTCCTGTTCTTCCTCTCAGGTACATCCCTTCTACTCTCTTTCTGTTGAAGAAAAGATTGAGGCATATGACTCTCTAACAGTATTTTTTCATAACGAAAAAGATGCAAAGAAAAGAGCCAATGCTCAAATCAAGTCTCTTTCTTCCCAACTTCAGGCTTCTCTATCCCAACTAAAGCTTTTTCATAAACTAAAAGTTGAGTTGGAAGACTTGAAGACGATAAACTATGTGTTGGCTAAAGAAAAGAACAAACTTCTCAAGCGTCTTCAAATAGAACAAGAAATAGTAAGCAAATGGAACACCTCTTCCAAAAACCTTGAGAAATTTTTTAAAGACCAAGTAGTAGGTGACGAAAAATTTGGTTTAGGTTACTGGAAAGAGGATGTTATCTGTACTCCTTCCGAAGACGTTCCTTCTCCTTCTCAAAACATTCCTCTTTCATCTAAACTTCCCTCATATTCTTCTGACTGGAATGATTCTAACTCAGAATATTCTAACTCTGTTTATTCCATGGATCTTCGAGATTCAAGGAAGTTTGGCATCTTTGTGTCTGCTAAACCAACTAAGCCCCTTCTGAAAGAAGATCAAGATTTAAATAAGTTTGTCAAACCAGTAAATGATCTTCTTAAATCTTTGAAACTAAAAGAAGTTTCCTCTTCTTCTTCTTCTCCTCACTTCTCTCACTTTCAGTAAACCTCTCGAATACCGAAACTTCTCTCACTTTCGGTAAACCTCTCGAATACCGAAACTTCAATCACTTTCGGTAAACCTCTCGAATACCGAAACTTATCTCACTTTTGGTAAACTTTTCGAATACCGAAACTTCTCTCACCTTGTCCATACCGATTCATTCTTTGTCGAAGATTATATACCGAACTTTCGGTAATAATGGTGATGTGTCATCCTTATCCACATCTCTCATACCGAAAATATTTTTGGAACCTTTTCATCCTCCTATCAGATTATGCCATGTGGCTTTACAGGGTACGTGTGTCAGTTGATGGGACGCCCTAGACTCTGACATTAGCGGTTTTTGGCCTTCCCACTTCTCCATGACCCACGATGTCGTCGTACCATCATTACCATTTAATATTATTAAATTCTTTTTGAAATCCCAACTTTCCCTCCAAGTTTGTTAACCTACATATACATCTTCATCTTCTCCATTCCTTACGTTTACACCCTCTCGAAGTTTTCTCTCTCTAAGCAAACCTGCAACTCCATTTCTCTCATCTTTCTTTCTTCTTCAATGGCATCTTCAAAATCATCGAAGGCTTCCAAGACCATCTCTCTTTCTCGGGAAACTCTTGCTTTTCCTGCGTGCAACCAGGTTGCACGACTCTCTGCTGATGTGGACCACCCGGAGTTCAACCAGGTCTCCCTCTTTCTCCAGAAAACTCCTCTACAACATGCCTTTACGTTATCTACCAAGATGAGCAAGATGCTCCTTGGCATTTTCTGGCTTACATGCAAGTATGACTCAGAAACTCACCAGGTATCAACTTCCATCCTTTCTTCTGAAGAACATCCCGACCTTTCTTTTGGGGTCGAGGATGTTCGTTCGATCCTACGCATTTTGGAGTTTAATGTCTACCCTCCTTTTCCTACTAATCGGGAACATGAGGAGGTAGTTGCCACCCTCAACTATGTGCATGAAGGGAAGACCAAAGGTTCTGGTACTCTTCTTCGAAAGAACATGGGTGCTATTTGGAACTATTTTTTCTCGCATCTCCTGTACTGCATTTCCCACAAAACGTCTGGGTGTGATCAATCACCTGCTGCAATCACCAGGTTGGCACATGCCCTCATCTTTATGAGGCACATCAACTTTGCTAGGTGATTTTTGATTCTATGGTCACTGCCATCACGCCACCTAGGACGCACAACGTGGCACTTCCTCGGTTCATCTCTCTCATCATCAATGAGAAACTGTCTGCGCAACTTCGTTCCGATGTTGGTCTGTCCGAACCGACCATCGCATATGACTTGCCTATCTCTCAGATAAGCAAGTAGACCATCTTCAAGATGATCAAACCTACCGACACTCCACTCACCTCAGGTATGATCTCTTTCATCTCTTCTCCTAATCCGATTTGGGGTACTCTTTTGGAGAGTGGTACTGAAAGGCTTCCACTTTCTCAAAGTGCTCCTCAATTGGTGGTCCCTTCTGCCCCCAAAACTACCCGAGCCAAATCGGTGGCCATTAAGAAGAAAAAGGCCACCGGTAACGTCACACTTGCTTCAATGACTATGCCACCGCAACAACCTTCGGTATCTGCCCCGGTCATTTCATCTCCTTCTACTAAGCAACGGGGCTCAAAATCCCCTCCTAGGTATCGTTCTAAGAGGCTTAGGAAACCAATGGCTGAACCTCACACACCTTCTACCGATTCTCAACAATCGGAGGAAGTTGAAATTTCCCCATTTGGGCCGCGGGAATCTGCTGAAACCCATCCTACCTCCTCCAAATCTTATCAACAAGGTTTGGTTGTACAAACGGAGACCCATGTTATTCATTCTCCTCAATTTCAATTGAGAGATGAAGATAAGTTGGCCTCTTCTCCGGACCAACGTTCCTCTTCTCCACAGCACAACCTATCACTCGGGGTCACACCCGAAGATATTGCACATATCGGTAGAAATACCGTGAACATATTTGATTTATTATTTTCTGATCCATCCGAAGATATAGCCTCACCAACACGTTCTCCCTCTCCTAAACACTCACCCCCTCCTTCACCAAAGAAAACTCCTTCCCCTTCTCCCAAACACTCACCCTCTTCCTCAGATTCCTCTTCGGATGGCTTCCATCCAGATTGTCCATTGAAGAGGCAATCTCCACCAAAAGAACGCATCTTGCCCCATTATCCCCTTCTCCCACTACCGATAGGGCTGGCTCTTCAACCTCTTATTCTTCAGCACCACGGGTGCCGATCTCCATACCTGCCGATTTCTTTGCCAAAATTATTGCTACCAATCGGCAGGTAAGGATGTTAGGTACTCAATACGAGTTGCTTCGCAAGTCTTTACGTGAGCCTGAGCTGCTAAATTCTATGGACATCACCAACACTTCCCTAGCTGAGCTCGTGCAGCTCATCAAAGAGCAGAATTCTGAGGGCTTGGATCTGAACAGAGACATCTTTCGGTGCTTGGATGTTCTGCATCATGAAGTTGATGGTCTTCGTGCCCCTCTCTATGACGCTATGGATGCCATACTCAAGGAGGTTATCAGGCTAATTGATAACAATAACTCCTTGACTCTTTTCTGTGGCCACTCTCAAAGCTGCTTCTGATGTAAGGGATCAAGATCTTATTCGTTTTCGACAGCAGGCTACAGATCAAAATTCTGTCAACTCTCAGATTCTAAGTGCTCTGCAGAGTATAAATAAACAACTAGACTCGATGCCTGCCGATGTGGCTCAGTACTGTGCTAGGTCGCTGGATATTGACATCACGGAGTCAGCCTTCACTCCAGACGACAGAGCTACTCTTGATCGGATAGACCGACGAATTGGTCGTGTGTCGGCCAAGGCTGGTCTTTCCTCCCCGGCACGTATTGAGGGGGAGAAACAAGTTGAGGGGGAGCAAATTACCCCTCAAATTATCATTACCAGTACGAGTCGGGGAGGTCCTTCTACTGCTGCTGCCGACCCTACCGAAACCGAAACCACCAAAGTATCGGCATCTGTCGAAGAGGAAGGAACCGACCACCCAAAAGTGGTCGAAGAATCTGAGGGGGAGAAATTGCCCAAGAAAGATAAGGGCAAAGGAAAACTAACACCAGATGAAGTGGCTGCACAAGAAAAGCGTCGTAAAGATGCCATGATAAAGAAAGTTGCCGATGGTGGTGGAATTCATCTTCCTCCCCCAAAGATCACCTCTCCTGATTTGGGCTTATCTGAAGAAGAATTGAAAGCTGCTAAATTGGCCCAAATGGCTCGAGATAATGATACCGAGATAGCTTTGAAGTTGGCCGAGGAAGAAGCCGAAATCACAAAATCACTTGCCGATGTTATCAAAGCTCAGATGAGTGCTCTGGAGGATTCGGCTAAAAAGAATGAAGAGATTAAATCTTTGTGTGTCGATTGGTACCACAAAGTACTCACCAAACGCCGATCCTCCGCCAAAATCACAGATGTTAAAATCATCAAACCATCTTCCAGCTGCAAAGTCATTCGGCTAACGATTACAAGGGACGATGCTTCAAGATCAGTTGACAGGCTGGATTCTCTCGTTCGGTTTGGGGCTGCGGAATGGATGGATATTGGTATCTGCTTGGTAAAAAGCAAAAATGCTCTTAAGCCTGATGTTGACAAATATCTTGCAGATCTCCAAACTAAATTCAGATCATACCGAAGGACCTATAATATAGTCCACACTCCAGCCGAAGAGGAGATAATCAAGAATTTAAAGTCTGGTCTTCCTCCTCTCAAATCGAAGCCGATATCTAAAAAGGAATATGTGTTTGTTCAACTGGCAAAGGAAGGAAAGGTTTCAGATGTTTCAAATCTCAATCTATCTTTACCGACTCTGGTTCCTCTCCCTTCTACCACTGTGATTAATGAGCCTACTCACGGAATCTTCTTCAACGACGTATTTGGGCAGATTCGTTTCTTCAGAGCAAGTCAAATCCCTCTTGCCGACACTATCTTTCTTCATGGGATTATTCAAATCATCCCACTTTCTACAAAGGATCTCTATGTGGCTGCCACCGATGAACTCAAGAAAAGGGATGCCGATCCTCATCTGCCTTTTGAATAAACACGGTGTAGTTATATTTCTTGTACAAATTTTCTTTTATCTTGTATTGTAATCTTCTTATAAGATTAATACAATGATCTTTTCTAGTTAAACGTAAATAGCTTGTACAAATCATTATTTCATTCTTTTATACTTGTAAATGTCGGATACTCTAAAAAATCCCAAAAAGAAACAAAAAGAATGGTCTATGTTAAAAAGAACCCAAAAGAGTATGAACAAGGGTCAAATTGCATTATTCATGTTTTACCTCTTTATTTCTAAGTATGAGATGTCATCATCAAATAGGAGGAGATTGTTGGGTCATCTAAGATTTGAAGATGACCTCTCCTTTAGTTTGTGTTTACTCCTCTGTAAATGATTGTACATCTTAGAATTAGTATGACTCTTTGTAATAGCTTAGTTATGCATGAACAGATCGATAAGTCGAAGACCTGCCGAAATCAACATGAAATAAGTATACTTTGCGGATTGAGATGAGCTTCAAAGTTAACTAAGCCTTGTCTGCCGAACTCTATTCGGCAGACTACCCATCTACCGAACCCTCTTCTGATCGGCATCCTTCTACCACTCCTTCGGCAGAATATGTTCTTGTCGATCTTCCCTATGTCGATCTTCCCTGAGTCAAGTATATTTTATTAAGATATTGTACTTTTATAGTACAAAAGTTACCTTTTGTGTTGTGATAAGTCACCTCAAATATCTTATAATTTATTGACAATATCTCAACCACCCATGCTTTAAATGATCAATGTCCTTTGCACTCATTGCCTTGGATAGTATATAAAGGGTGGAGCTAGCTCCTTGCTCCTCACGCTTTCAGCTTAAGATTTCTCCTTTGCAAGATATCAAACAGGTTGTTAGTTATTCTCTCTCTAAGATTTAGTCTTTGTGTTCTATAAGTCTTTCTTGTATTAGATTTTTTGAGTAGTTCTTAGCTATTCTTTTCCGTAACAATCTTTTGTTTCCTTTGTGTAATTATTGATATTTATATCAATAAAAGAATTAAAAATTAAGTAAAATTTGTGTATTGTATTCAACCCCCCCTTCTACAATACTTGTTTTGAAATCTCAGGACCAACAAGAGGTTTCATTTTTTCTTGGGGACGCAACACATAATCTATCTTGTCTTCATTCAGAAGATGTGGACAGTGAAAAAGAAGGAAACTTGCCCCACCTTCGCACTTCGATCATGCACAATTGAGTCCATGTAATATTGTTGTTGTCTCAATGGTTTACACATGTTGAGCCTATTATAAACATTCATGTTTTAATTCTTTCATACACAAGCACATTCATACAGAAAATTCATTTTTCTGTCGGAACGTTCATAGAATAATCTTGTGTTATTCGATGATTGAATGGAAGACATGGGAAGTGAACATCAATAAAACTCCTTGTACAATACATTTGTTGTACTAAGTGACTTCGTGTTACTTACAGGCATATTAACTGATTCATTTGTTGATTTAGGGTTACATTCTTATTTCTCTGAATTTGAAAAGATTCAGATGAATACATTATGAATTGACGGATGATCATAGGCTCATATGAAAGGATCTTGGTAAGAAAATGATAACATTTATTGAAGAAGTTTTGATGATTTCTATGCTCTACATCATCAAAAAGGGGGAGACATAATTAAGAAATGTTTGTATTTGAGGGAGTTACATGTTTGAATATGGGAGAAGGTATTTTAAGAAATGTTGACTAAAGTTCAGATGGTGAAAGTTTGAAAGATTTATTATCCGAGTTATGGGAAGATTGTTCAAAATTTGAAACAAAGTTCAAAGAATTTGGAAAGTTTGTTGAAGATTTGCTGAAATTTTCTTTGAAGATGAATTGCTGAAGCAAAGTGAGTTAAATCAGGAGATAATTTCTTTTCTGAAGTCTGGAGGAGGTTTTATTACCTTGGGGGAGATTGGAAAATATTATTGCAAAATATTTTCACAGACTTTGGAGGAGATTACAGAAGGAACTTAAAGAGGGAGAATGTTCTTGAAAAGGGGAGAACGTGCTTTAAAGACGAAATTCATTTGAAGAGAAGTACATGTTTATCTGAAAGGGGGAGATTGTTCTTTGATGCTGAAATTTAATCTGATTCCAAAAGGGGAGCTTCAATGTATATCTTGTTGAAGATGATATTGAATCCAAAGGGGGAGATTTTTAGTGCATAAATATGTTGGATCCAAGGTCATGAAAGTCAAAGTTCAAGTCAAAGCCTCTTAAAGCAAAGTCAAAGTCAAAGTCAAAAGCTCAAAGGAAAAGTCAAAGTGTTTAAGTGTTTAGTTTTGTCTTTGTATTGTAACTAGGTATAAATAGTTTCTTTTTGTTTGTAGACTCATATGACTAAGAGAGAACCTAATTGTAGAGAGAGAAATATTGAGAGTTTGAGAGCATTTTTGTAATTGTTTGATTTGAGAAATACACATGACATCTTGAATCGATTTCTTGTTCATGTTGATTGATTGCACACATATTGTGGGACACACAATACCTATAGATGGACGAAACCACATCCTTCCACAAAGCCTTTTCCTCTTTCTTGAACCTCCACCACCATTTGTCGAGAAGAGATAAGTTGAATGCTTTGAGACTCCCGATTCCCAGCCCTCCATTTTCTCTACTATTCAGGACCTTTTTCCACGAGATCCACACCATTTTCTTATCTCCCATGCTTCCTCCCCAAAAGAAATTGCACTGAACTCTTTCCAAGGAATTTAGGACTTTTTCAGGAACCTTGAAAAGAGAAAATAAGTAAATACCCAAGCAGCCCAAGACGACCTTACATAGCATGAGTCTCTATTGAGAGCGTTTTAGCTTTCCACATGTTCAACTTAGCCCTGAATTTCTTGATTAGAACTTCCCAATGCCTAGAACTAGACATGCTAGCTCCGACCGGGATGCCTAGATACAAGAACAGAAGCCCACTTACCGAACAATTGAAGATGTCAGCTACACTCCTCTCCTCAACATCGTTTACCCCCATGCCCGTGACCTTACTTTTCTCGAGGTTTACTTTGAGCCCGAAGGAGAGTTGAAAGCCTCAAGATCCTCATGAGATTAGAGGCATTATTTTCTCCCCATTCAACAAGAAAGGTAACATCGCCCGCGAATTTTAACACCGAAATCTCTGGTCCTCTATTCGATAATTTGAAACCACCGAAAATGCCTTGACTTATTGCTACTTTGATGGCAATTCTCATCCCCTCTACTGCGAGAATGAATAGGAATGGTGACAACGTGTCACCTTGCTTAAATCCCTTTCTCCATGTGGAACTCTTTTGTTGGAGCTCCATTAACGAGCACCGACACTTTAGTTGTGGAGATACACCCCGGATACAGTCACTCTATTTACTACCGCCCATTTGCTCCATCGTCTCATCAAGAATAGTCCAATTGATAGTATCGAATGGATCCTCAAAGTCTCATATGACATAATTAATACTCCATTAATTTTGGATTAATTTTTTTATTGGGAATTGCACTAATTTTTCATTTTCGGATTATAATAAAATTTTAAATCATGTTGTATTGCATTGGTACACTAATCTATACATATAATAAATAAGTAACTAGCATACGTGTCGTCTTTTGGTGAGCCGACTTCAGTATTTTCCCGCTTAAACATGTATCTGAACGCAATTTACATTATAAGTTCAATTAGCACACCCACATTCACTCCTCCTTAAATCTCTCCTTAATTCATTTTTTTTTAATTTATACCTTACATTTACTACCCTTATAATTAGGTATATAGTTTACTTTTAATCCCTTACTTTTTTATTTTAGATTATTATCATATAAACATAAATAATGTATATGAACTAAAATGCATTAAAAAACATTTTTATTTTTTACAAATTATACCATTGTAATCGCTTCGTCAATACCTTCAAAATGAGTCCAATATTGAACATTTTTGGATTTAATTATATTATTAAATATCATAAATATATACGAATTAATGTATCGTGATTAGTATGAGATTTGTTGAAATTAGTATGAGATTTGATACAAATAATCACTAAATTGTCTTGATTTTCTTTTTGCAATTTCATATAAATTTTTATTTCAATTCGAAGTCGAACTTTTTCGACAAATTACAATTCTATCAATTTCCATTCTGTCAACGAAACACCTTTAAAATTATCATAAGAGATTTAATTACATGGAAAAAAAGATATCACTTATCAACTGACTTTTGGATTATGAGTTCGAATCTTTTTCAAAAATATAAATATGCAAATATTTTAGTATAGTATATTTAATTATTTATACTTTCTTAATCATGATTATATTATTTTCCCTAATTTTATTTGAACTACATAATATCAGTTATCAACAGATGGTTAGGTAATGATATTTTTAAAGTCAAATTGTCATGCTTTGCGTCAATTCACTTTAAATTAATCTTTCATAATAGTTGATTTGGTTATAATTACATAAAAAATTGATTGTTATTATTATAAATATAAGTATACGATTGATATAGATATTTAAGGCGTCACGCTTACCAAGTCACATCATCTTACCGGATGAATATAAAAGGACCAAGAATCTTACCACGGTTAGTTCTTACCGGGTAAATTGTACATACAGTACCGTTTTGGTGGACTAAAATCTTACCCGTTAAGTAAGTGATGTTGGATTTTATCGATAACCACTTAACGGGTAAGTGTTCGGGTAAACGACACCCTAATCAAATAAGTGATATTTTTGGTAGTTAAGGCATTACTGACTCGAAAATGCTTTTTGGTGGCAAAATAGTTGTTTTTGGAGGAGATTTGTAACACCCCGACTTTTGACCAAGGAAATGAGCGAAATGGGCAGTGTCCCGCATGGATGGTCGTGCGAGTGGAGCCGCACCATGAGTCGCGCGAGGCTCTGTTCCCTCACGACTCCTGAGTCGGCGCGCCTCCCCGTGCGAGTCCAACCGCGCCACGGCCCGTGCGCGACCTCTGACGATTAAAAAGGGGAAATCAACCCTCCTTCTCATTTATTTCTCCATCTACCTTCTTTCAAAACTCTCTCCTCACTAAATACTCTTCAAGATCAGATTCAAGAGCCTTCAAGCTACCTTCTTCACATTCATTGCAAGAATCAAGCTTCATCAACCAAAGATCTTAGCTAAGGACTTCAAGCCTCAAGATCATCTCCCTTCTCCATCCTCACTTCTAGGGTTTTGCAAGTTTCTAGGGTTTTTTATAAAACCTATATTGTGAGTTTTTCTCTTAATTATTTTTAAATGAGATGCACCTATTAACATGTTTCTTGTCATTATTCCATGTTTCCTTACATATGTTAATCATCTGATAAGTTTGTCTCGTATTGCTATATTTGGTAAATGTAGGGGTTTTTGGCTACTAATCACCATGTGGGTTTTAATGAGGATATTTCGTTTATAAGAGTTGGTATATGATCATATGATGATATGTGGTTGATGAATATTGTATGTGAACTTATATGATTTTGGGTTTTGACCTAAAGTGGGATTGGAATCATTGGGATCTTATACATGTGTTTTACGTGATGTGAAATATGTATGATGATGGATTGGATATTGGATGAACCACGATTAGACACTAGGAGGATGTAGTCTTGGGTGCCACCTTTTCGGTATGTGCTTAAATCTCCGCCATTTGGAGTAATGCCTTGGAGACAGTCTTCAAATGTGTCGGGCCTTCGGGATGTTGCTCATGAGAGTAAACATCAAGGTACATCGACTCTTGAGGTGAAACTCGTTGGTGTGATGGGTCTCCCCCATTGATTCCTTTATGGTTCTTGTTGTTTATAAATTCTTAGATGTTTATACCATGCTATTGTTCAACTCACTAGGCTCGTTTGGCCTAAAACTTGATTGGTTTGAGGTGTATCTCAGGTTCTAGCAGTGCGACCGCCAAGAAGGTTTAGTGACCATATTGTGAGCTTGGGGAGTATTTTGGCATGCCAACTTTAGAAGGCAGTTGTTTTGGGATTTAGATAACAACTTGATGTAATCTCCTTTCTTGTTAGAAATTAGATTAAAAGTTTGTTATCCCTCATTTATTTATCATTACAAACTTGTAATTATAATAGGCGTTTATGGTTCCCTTTTTGGGAAAAGCCCGTGCCTTGGCACCATTTTATATACCACATTCCCTTTTTCCAGGAATTTTTGTTAGTCCCAATTTTTGAAGTGTTACAAGATTTCAGACAAATTCTGCAGGTTATTCCCAACGCAAGTAGACAAAACATTGTTAATGCGTCGTTAAGTTCATCTTACATTTGGGAAAAATGCAAAGTCCTAAGGTTAACTAAAAACATGAGGTTAACTGTTGATAGTCAAGCTTCAGATATTAAACAAACAAGGATTTTTGCAAACTGGCTTTTAGATTTAGGAGAAGGCAAGGTTGGTACTGTGAATGATGGTGAGACAATTATCGATATACCTGATGATCTTCTCATTACCGATTCAACGGAGCCTATATCTGCATTAATTGAATTTGTCTATCATTATATTCTTGTAAATGTCAAGAATTCATCCTATTTTCAGGAAAGAGCAATATTTGCACCCAAGCATGAAGTCGTTCAAGAAATAAATGATTGTTTGCTATCATTATTTATAGGAGACAAAAAGGAGTATATAAGCTCAGATAGTCTGTGTGAATCAGAGTATTTTCACGAACAGTTTGATGAAATTTTGTACTCACCTGTTGTCCTAAATGATCTTAAATTATCGGGTTTGCCAAACCATAAGATAGTACTAGAAGTCGGTGTTCCAGTTATGTTACTAAGGAATATTGATCAGAAATCTGGGTTATGTAATGGAACTAGACTACGAGTGTTATCTTTGGAAAATCGGGTTATAGAAGCAGAAATCATATCTGGAAGCAATATTGGAAGCCGAAGATTTATTCAAAGAATGTCTTTGACACCTACAGACAAAAGGATTCCGTTCAAGTTTCAAAGAAGACAATTTTCAATTGCTGTATGTTTTGCCATGACAATAAATAAAAGCCCGGGACACTCATTATTGAAGGTTGGTTTGTTTCTGAGACAACCAGTCTTCACCCATGGTTAGTTGTATATTGTTTTATCTAGAGTAAAAAGTAGGCAAAGTTTAAAAATATTAATTATAGATGATGAAGATATAATTAGCAATAAAACAAAGAATATTGTATATAAAGAAGTATTTGGTAATTTATGATACGTAGTTCTTATTTTATTAATATTTTAACTATGTATTTTTCCATAATTTCATTTACGTTCTATTATAAATTTTGTTTTATAAATTCTTAATATTTATTCATATTTTTTTATTATTTTTTTGCACAACATCCTTTGTGAAAACTGTCTAAAACAAGGACATTTTGTAACCGGTTGCAAAAAAAAAAAAAAAAAAAACTCTGTAGGAAAAAATCTTGGAAAAGTAACATCGTAGTTTCGATGATCATTTATATCTGTATGATAAGTTTTCTGGCATGATTTAATTTTCTTAAATTTACCCGTGTAGTAGACGGGTTCGAACTAGTATAGTGAATATATCATGTTAATTATATAAATTGTGTTTATAAAATATGTACTCACAAATATTGTGTTTCTTTATTTTCGTCTATGAAATATTTTAGAGTGAATTGTGGATTTGGTCCCTGTGTTTTGATATTATTTGTGACTAGGGTCCCTATACTATGTTTATTGTGGATTTGGTCATTGTAGTATTCAATTTGTTTTGGTCATGGTCCCTCTGACTAACGCCTCCGTTAACTCCGTTAAATCAAGAGCTATTTTAACATTTTTGCATATTCTTGTCTTGTTCTTATAAAAAATAAAAACAATATTTTTATCTACACAAATATATGTGTATATATATAACATCAAAATAAATAAAATAAGATATTATTTTATGATTTGATTTGTTTAAATTAAAAAAAAATCAATCATATTAAATATGGTTTAATTTTATTGTTTTAATACTTTTGCCTATTTAGGCATGAAACATGGTTGAAGTTTATAAAAATGTTTTCTTCAATTTAAAGTTATGAAGATAATATTATATATGGAATTTTCATTTAGTTAAAATCTAAATAGTTGATTTTAAGTTTTTTTGACTGAAAAATAATATGAAAATTGGAACCTCTAATTTTAGGATGATAAAATTAGAGTTTATTTCTCAACGGTTTTCAATGATATTTGGTGTTAAAATATCAACAATAAGCTTGTTTGTTGCAATGAAAGTAAAAGAACAATATAATTAAATCGTCTTTAACTTAATTAAAATTTTAATTCAATAAATCAAATCATAAAACCATATTTTATTTTATTCACTCTAAATAAAATAAGATATAGTTTTATGATCTGATTTGTTTAAACTAAAATTTTAGTTACATTAAAACAATAAAACTATATCTTTTTCCACAATTACAATAAAATAATAAAATTACGTCGTATTTAATATAATTAATTTTAAAAAAATTTAAACAATCAAATCATACGATAATATCTTATTTTATTTATTTTAGTATCGTTATATATATATATATATATATATATATATATATATATATATATATATATATATATATATATATATATATATATATATATATATATATATATACACGGAGGATCATGCGAGAAGTTAAACATTTTGCGAGAAGACAAGAAGTGTTTAATCATATATGATTACATGGCTTGTAGGTGTGTTTAATCATGTATGATTAAACGTCTATGTATTGTCAATATAACATGTGTTTAATCATATATGATGATTAAACACTTCTCGCCTTCTCGCAAAATGTTTAGCTTCTCGTTTGAACCTGCCCCTATATATATATATATATGTGTGTGTGTATGTGTGTGTGCACGTGTGATTGTGTGTATATAAATATTGTTTTTATTTTTTTTATCATAAAAGGACAAAAATTAGGAAAAATGGCTAAAATGGTCATTGGTTTAACGAAGTTAACGAAAGTGTTGGTCAGAGGGACCATGGCCAAAACAAATTGAATACCAATGACCAAATCCACAACAAATATACCATAGAGACCCTAGTAAAAGAAAGTCCCAAAACACGGGACCAAATCCACAATTCACTCAATAATTTATAAATTTGATGAACAATAGTTTTTTATTAAATTATCTCTCAAAGTTAAACACTGTATGGTAAGGACAAAAAGATTATATACACACAAGCTATAACATTACATCTTCGTATCATATATTATTTATTTTAATTTAACTAAAGTTAATGTAATATATATATATATATATATATATATATATATATATAGGGTTCCCTTCATTTGCTAATCGTGACATTGATGTTAACCGTGCTAACCAAATTTCGACCAATCAGAAGCTTCCTAAAGTTTTTGTTATCCCATGAATGCTATTAAATATGAAAGGGTAATATGGGAATTTGCTAAATATCGCCCATTTAATCTGTTACCATATTTAAAGGAGTTTTTTATTTTGGTAGTTATCCTGATATTAAATATATTAATTAATTAAAATTTTTATTTTGATTTGCATCTTATTAATTTTGGAAGTTATCTTTTACCTTTTTTTAAGCATTTTATTTATTTCTAACTGCACAATCAGTTTACCCATCGATCTAGGTAAATTTTTTTGACGCTTTGGAACTGTTGTTGAAGAAAGTTGTTCGTTTATAGTGATTAGCACTATGCATATATGAATTTGGGAAATATGTCCATACCATATCCGATAGTTGTACACATATGCATGTATGATTATAGTACATGTATGAATTTCCACAAAAGTGCACATATGCATTTTTATATGTTCATTATGTAATTTCCAAATATGAGAAATGCGCACATAATCATATGTGATTGAAAATTATGTATGGATATATCCAAATATGCACATATGCATATGTGCAATATGTATATGTTAATTCTATATGGACAAACACAATCATATACCATACAACCACATATGCCGTGAGGACAACCACATATTGTTTTCATACTCAATGTGCATAAATGCATTAATGAAAACCTTCACCCCATTATGGTACCAAATAACTCTTTTAGGAAGGAGTTTAAAAGCGATTATAGTGCATATATGCATGTGTATATGCTAGTATCGACATATGCACTACAATTTCAGTATGAAATTTCCATATATTAGAAATGTGCACATATGCATATATGATTAGAGTTTATATATGGATACACCCAAATGTGCACGTATGCATATATGCAATGTGCATATGTAGTCTCTATATGGACAAACACAATCTTATACCATACAACCATAGATGCAGTGTGGACAACTACATATTGATTTCAAATTATATTTGAAATATTTGTAATTGAATACATATTGATTTCAGTTAAAAACGATTACATTGCATATATGCATGTCTATATGCCTTCAACCCCATCCATTATCGCGCCTTTTCTTCCACGATTTAGCTAGTTAATCCGTTTTTTCGATGAATCTGAATGTCGCTTATGATTTCCCTTTGCTCAAACAGAAGGTTGTCTAGGGTTTCTAAAACCTCATCAGAACAAGTCTTGAAGAATGTCGTAGGGTTTTGATCATCAAGCACGGATTCATCAAGAACTGTGTCCATTGAATCATCTAATACAACCTTTAGATAAGCACCATCCATTAGATTCCTAACAAGTTGTTTTTGGGCCATCAGGTGATGCTTCAATTTCATCACTTCATTGTTAATACCTTCTGTTTCTCTAAAAACCCTGTGAAACATGATGACCAATATCAAATCGACAAATACTGAAATTATCAGGAAAAACTCATATTACAAACAAATATTAAAGTTCACCTGATGAAGGATGAAAAACTCATATTACAAATAAATATTAAACTCATATTCCTCATACTCGATTTCCTAGTCTTCATCGCTGGTGACTGAAGTCGATTCAGAGCTCGTATCACCGATAACTGATTCTCCGATCTCCATATCATTACCGTGATCTCTGAACCGGAATTTTTGGTGCCGGAGGAGATGTTTCCATGCCGATTTTAGGTATAATACAGATCTGGAAGAGGTGATTAATCCTATGCAATGATTCAGATCTCGATTTTGTGCCGTTTGTTCGAGATAAAATCATCGATTTCTTCATTCGGTTGATCGCAAGGAGACACAGGTTTTTGTTTTCCCTTTGTTTTTTGATGGTTACCTCATGATTCTAGGGGAAGAAATCCCTAAATGTTAGGGATTTTTCGATTTTAAAACGTGTTTCCGTAAATAAAGTTGGATTGTTATTTTACCAAATTAACCCTGTGCACTTGTGCATTGTTTTAATTTAATCCTTATGTATAATAATTAATTAAATGAAAATTCAATTAAATATGAGCCGTGGATCATCGCAATGGATGGTTGAGATTGGTTAGCACGGTTAGCACCAATATCACAGTTAACAAATGAATGGGTGTGAGTCCGTGTGAATGAACACGATCTTTACCAGATAATCAAACAACAAAGATATAGATTAACCAACCTGTTTCGATTACAAAATGACGGATTACAAGGTTGATGTTCTTCAATGTTTAAGCTCTCTCACTTTGTCTCTTGTTAGGTCGATATGATGATCTGAGATATGAATAGTTATGAGATAAATAATATCTCAAAACCTTTTATATCTCAAACATATTATCTCAAAATATAATATCTAAACTAAGATATTATAATATCCTAAAATATCTAATATCCTAAATATATATTAATTAGATATTTAGGAATAATACATAATACATTAATTAAGACAATAATTAACTTTGATAATTATTACAAATTAACATTAGACTAATCTTGAGAGTAACTTTTCAGCTCTAGCTTCAGATTCCAAACTTCAGATTGGATGATCTTGAATCCAATAAATCTGAGATCTAACAATCTCCCCCTTTGGATCAAGATCATTACTAAACGGATTTAGCAATTCGGTCTTCTCTTTCAGCTCAGAAGTTGGAATCTCCTTTTCTGTCTTCAATATGTAATCTCCAGTTTTAGCTCAGAATGCTTTAGCAAAGTTTCTTCAAAGAAAATTTCTTTCAAATTAGCATGTCTTCAGAATACTTTGATCTCTTGCATTTCTTGGTTTTCTCTTTTCTTCTTCAATGTCTCTTGAGACATAACTTGTAATGGACATTTCTTCAAACTTTAGGTTCTCCCCCTTTTTGATGAAAAGAGAAACGATTTCATCAAAATTTTAGGAAGAAATGTCTTTCATGAGGAGCCTCTGATTCGTCAATTCAAAAGATATTCATCCATATCTTTGCAAATCCAGACAAAATAAGCGTGTAACACCTGAATCAACAAATGAATCAGTTAAAATGCCTGTCAGTAACACTAAGTCACTGTGTGTAACGAATACACTTGGTAAGGAGCTTTTGTGATGTTCACTCCCCCAGGGCTTCCATTCAATCATCGAAACACCACAGAGGTAAATTCTATGAACGTTATGACAAAGAAACAAATTCCTTGTGTGTTCGTGCATGTGATAGAAAGAATTAAGCACGGATGATTGCTTATAGGCTCAAAATTGTGTAAACTACTGAGACAACAGTAAGTTAAACACAGACTCAGTGTGCATGAGTGAAGTGCGAAGGTGGGGCAGACTTCCTTCTTTTCAATATCCAGATTTTCCAAATGAAAATCAAATAGTAAATGTGTTGCTTCCCCTTTGAAAATGTGAAACACTTTCTATTTGAGTAGAAAATGAGTAGCTGGTGGGGTTAATCAAGAGTTGGCATGGGCTAGTTGCCTGTTTCAATAATGATCACCAATGAGTTGTGAAACATTAGAATTGTGGTTGCCCGACTCAGAAAAAGTTTGGTGCAGAGTTATGATATTCTTTTAACTCTGTTCTCACACCCTCTTTCTTTTAAACATTAAGCTCACTCTAACCACACTCATTTCTTTTCGACTCCTTACACTCAATCACTATGGATTAACTTCTTGGGTAGAAATCACTGGTTAAGGTGATTCCATAGAAGTTGTGTTAAGTCCTAGCACAATGAAATCTGATGTTTTCCTAGAAAGCATATGATGTTCAAAATGGTTTAACTATCTCAGTTAAAGCTCAAATAGATCTTGCAAACATTTAAAGTCACACTTCCAATTCATGAAATCGGTTTGAGATTCGGGAAGTGGTTTGAAATTTTAAGAACACTGTTTTCTATGATTGAAAGTTGTCCTTCTTTCAACCATATATAAGATTAAGATAAAGGATTATACCTTTACGCGCGATCTTACATATCATGAAGCTAAGCTTAAAGTCATAAAGATATGATCTTGTAAGCATCTCTCAAAAACTGCAAAAGTCTTATGTCATAGTCAAAGCTAATTTATTCAACTTAAAATAAAATGACAAAAAGCAGTAAAACAATGAAAGTACGAGTTCTGATCTGAAATAACCAGAAGTCATAAGTCTTTTACTCCCCCTGAAATTATGCATTTTAAAAATTATCATTCAAAAAGATATGCATTTAAAATTTCAGACAAATGTGTACTCCCCCTTGAAGGTTGATTTCCTCATTCGAGTATTGGAGTACACTTCTCATATCAGCACAGGAGTAAAGTCTTTTGATCATTGAAGTACGAGTCCTAAACTGTTGACTGTTGTGTTTAGAAGTCATCGTCTTGACATTTAAGTCCGGGTTTTGAACTGTTGTATTCAAGAGCCATTTTCTTCTTCCTACTCCCCTTTGACAGTAGGTGCCTGCAACACAGAATCATCCCTTTTCTTTGGTACCCACTGGTATTTGGGTTCATGAGTGTTAGTTGCAGTTCTTGTGGGCGTAACTGAGTAAGAACCATACCAATAATGGTCACTCGTCTTATGAACAGGATCATGTGTACGAAAATAAGAACAATAGAATTTCTTACCTGACAAACTGATTAATTTATCTCTTGTGTAGACAAAATCAGGTTTACCTTTATGTGCATTGTTCTTCTTGGCATTCGGCGTATGTACACATGACTTCTTACTCTTCAGATCATCTTTCTTCTTTGCTTCAACTGGTTTCCTGTTCCAGACCAGTTCAGCTTCTTTGTAGCTGCTTCTCCTTCTTTGATGTGTACCTGAACCATCTATATTTCTATCAAAGAAAATGTTAGAATTACGAATTTGATTAGAAGATTTAACTGACCAAAGGAAGAAACAGGTTTGGATGTTGAACTTGCAGCTGACTTGAATGAGCATTCTGAATCAGCTGAATCATCTCTAGGTGAGTGGACAATTGACTCTGGAGTCTTGTGCTCAGTCAGCACCACCATTGAAATAATCTTTTCAAGCTCGTTAATCTTTGAAGAATAACTGTTTCTTTCTTTGACAAGAAGGTCAATCTTCGTCTCAAGCTCACACTTCTTTTTCTTCTCTTTCTGTGTACACTTAGAAAGTTCATATAGCTTTGCATTAAGCTTTCTAATTGCAGCTTCAAAGGTGCTTCTCTCTTTTTCAAATTCCTTCTTTGCACCCTTTCTTCCATCTGATATCTCTTTTAAGAATCCAACGTTCTTCTTTTCAATTTCCTTCTTCTCTTTGGCAAACTGATCTCTTTCTAAAATGATTACTTTCTCAAAGTTACTAACTTGTTGAGAAAGCTTTATACTTTTAAGCTCAATCATCTTCTTCTCCTCAATACTCTTCTTGGAAAGACCTGAGAACTTCTTCTCAAACTCTGATATTTTCTTTTGAATTGTTGGTCCCGAAGGTGCTTAACAAGTTTGTAGAAGGGGGGGGGGGTTGAATACAAACACAGAAATTAAAGTTTAATAAATTGTTTATTGATAAATCAAAATACAATTTACAAGTTTGTTGCGGAATAAGATTAAGACAGACTCAATCTAAACAAACTTAAGAAACACTAAGATGGTTGCACAAGAAATTCAGAGAATGGGGGATTTTTAGAGAGAGAGAAAACAAGGGTTTCTATCTTTGGAGTTCAAGGATTGAGCACACCTTCAGATGAAGGAGTGAGCTTCCTATTTATACCCTATGCATTAAATGCATGGCAGGGTACTTTACACGTGGCATTCATAGATTGGCTTTGGTAGTCTCACTTTTGGAGACATGCTTTTGGCCACTTTATGAACAGTGTAGTTGACAGAGTTGGTGTACGATTTGTGGCAGAGACTTGTCCGTTCTGACACATCGTACTGGTTGTGCAAGGTAAGACAAAAGAAAACTTGAGGCATAAGCTTTGTGATCGTTGATCGCTGAGTATCTCTTCTTCCAGAGATAAAGTTCAGCTATCGCTGAAGCTTTTCCTCAGGCTTCTTCGCGTAAGTAGATTTGTCTGGTCTTCGCTGATATCCGCATCAGGTCACTAGTAGACTTATCTATTGTTCAGTGGCTTCGTCTTCGATTCAGCTATGAACTATGTTGACGCGAGACTTGTCTTCAGGGATTACGTTAACTGTGTTACATAGGAAACGATCAGTGATGACTGAACAGACTCAGTTTGATCGCTGAAAGTGAAACACTAATACATATTAAATGTTTACAGAAAGGTCATCAGCGATAACTGAACAGACTCAGTCTGATCGCTGATGATGAAACACTAATACATATAATAACGTAATTTTCACTAAGTATAAAAGAGGGTCGTTATCAAATCACTGAGAGAGTTTGGATCAACAATCTCCCCCTATTTGATAATGACAAAGTAACAAAAGAAAATTACTTTTTAATTCAAAATATAGGAATAAAAAGGACTCATAGAATGCATGTCCCAATTACTATTTTGAGGGATCTTTTACAGTACTGATAGGGTTAAGTACATCACTGCAATTTTCATTTAATTCAGGGATAGAATTACAAGATATGAAAATCATAAGTACAAGTGACTAACTAACTACTGTAAGTATAACTAACAGATTGCAGATAGGAAAACTAATCTATCAGCTATAAGAAGATTTGGGAGGATTGATCATATACTCAGGTATTTCTTCTCCTTTCTGTCTTCGTTCCAAAGATTCTTGACTGATAATTTCTTTAATTTTTTCAGCAGCAGGGAAGAAGTCACACCATAAGCATAAGAGATCCTTGAGATGATTCAGAGGACAGATAGGAATCTCAGAGATTCTTTGAAATCTGAGTTCCTCATCATCATCTCTGAAGAATATTCCATAAGGCTTGTCGATTACTTGACCAGCTTGGAAGGGACCACCAGGAGGCAGAGATAAGTCCAGAACTGAAAGATCAGGAGGAGGACCAAACAGTGCATCTCTTGAAAATTTGATAGAAGTTTCATTCCTGATGATGGCGACGTCTTCAGAGGAGAAGGACCCAATTTTTTTCTTGAGTTTCAAAGATTTGGGAGGAAGAGGAGATGGCAGCTTTAGTACAGAAACGACTCTATTTATGAGGGCTTCAAGGAGTCCTTCAACGTAGCCTCTGTATGTAGATTTGGATTTTTTCAGCGCATCCCAGAACTCTAACCATTCCGTAAATCCGAAGCTTTCAAGTTTTGATACGTACATTGCTTTTTGGGTTCCATCCTCTCTGGTAATCTCCATGGTCACTGAGAGTTGATCTTTCTTCTTGCGACCAGAGATAGTCACGGCTGATATTGGAAGAAGATCAGAACGATAATCCATCTTTTGTTTGCACCATTCGATAGACTTATCGTTGATCTCTTGTTCTTTGAAGCGTTCCTCTTCAATTTCTTTCAGTAGTGCTGCTTGAACTTCCACAGGTTTGCTTTTTAGCTTTTTGTCCCTAACTTGAGAGGATTGAATCTTTAAAGCGAGTTGGGCATCTCGTTTGCATTCAGCGATCAGCTTCTCAGCTTTGGCAGATTCTTCTCTTTCAGCTTCAGTAAGGAAGTCGAGCTCTGTGGATATTTGAAGAGGGATTTTCAGCCGTTGACTTTCTAGTTGAGCGATCATTTCAACTCTTTTCTTCACCACTTCCTCTGACCAATGAGATGGTCGAGAGGGCCTTCCTGGATGGACCAGGGAATCTTCTTCTTCTTCATCAATCTCAGTGATAGAGATTGGGATTATTTCTTCAGCGATAGTCGCTGGTATTATTTGTAGTTCAGAACCCTTAAGCAGGGGTGAGAACTGTCTGGTTAGAAAAAGAAGGAAAGAAGGGATAAGTGTATTTTTAGAACGAGAGAGATAAAGGCTAGAAAGACATAGGGGTTTGGAAAGAGTAGAAAAGTGGTACAATTGAAAGACATACCTGAGAAGGATGCTCCCCCTCAGATTGTGATCCAGTCCTCAAGCATTCTTCAACGATTGGTTGCTTGTCTTTGCTTTGCGAAGGAACACTTGAAGATGTATCACCTCTCACCCCTGTTTTGACAACCTCTTGCGAAGTTGTCCCTGATACGACGTTCGGCTTAGAGAACCACATAGATTGGTCTTCATCGTCGTCGTCGTCATCGGAGGGCTGATCCTTTTCTTGATCAACAAGATCTAGATCATCTTCCTCTTCATCGTCTTCTTCCTCATCCTCTTCAAAGAGAATGGAGTGAATCGATGAGGATTCTTTTGCCTTCTCCCCCTCAGATTGAGAGGGAGGTTCCTTAGCTTCCCCAGCAGCAATAGAGGTTTCTTCAGTTTTCTCCCCCACTTTGTCATTATCAGCGGTAGGGGATTGTTCAGCTGCTGGAGTAGCTGTTGAAGCTTTTAGCACTTGAACGTCAGCCTCCAGACGCTTAAATCGGTCTTCAACCGCAGGTATGTCGCATGTGGCATCATGAATGAATTCCACAGCGATGTTGAGGTTGGTACGATCATCTTCAGTGAAGGAGGGAGGCAGCGCTGGAGCTGGTTCATTCACTTTCTGTAGAACTTGCTGAAGAAGGGACGTGCAGAGGTCAACCTTGGAAGAGAGACCCTGAACTTCAGCTGTAAGAGACTCAAATCGTCCTTGAAAGAGTCGAGAGGACTCTCTGAGTTGGACGACTTGTTCTTCAAGAGCTGAAAGTTGAGAGTTCTCAGCTTTAGATGAGCAAGTGGCGGTCAACTTCTTCAGCTCCTCACCAGCCTGATTGACGGCGTTGGTGGTTTCATTGATGGTGTTGGTGAGAGCATCCACCTTTTCTCCTAGACTGTTGACATGCGTGTCAACAGTCGCCAAGCTAGGACCTGAAAATGATGTTAGTTCAGATATGGGCTTATTTGGAGAGGGGGGGAGAGAAGTGTTTAGGAGTATAGGTGTACCTGACGTATCAAACATTTTGTAGAACTGCATAGATTCCTCAAAAGTTTGATGCTCAGGTCCTATAGGGAAAGAAGAGGTGGCAGGTTCAGAGACCAAATGAGGAGAGAAGGGAAGAGTTTTGGGGATAGAAGTAGGGATGGGGTTAATCTCAGGGAATGAGATAGTAGGTGGGGTTACTGATGATGTGACAGCGAGTGAGATCGCTGACACGGCAGTATGAGTGACTGCTGAAGTTGTGGAGGAAAGACCCACAAAAGCATCTAAGGTAGCTTTTTGAGAAGCTCCCTCAGGTATAGTACTAGAAGGTGTACTTTCCTTAGTCTTTTTGGCCTTTTTGGAAGGACCAATTGGACTAGCTGATGGTCTTTTAGAAGTAGTGGTAGCGACAGGGATAGCAGACGAAGGAACCGTCTGCGTGGTCGCTGAAGATGAAGAAGAATGGAGAGAGAGACGAGAGCGAAGGAGAGAGATACTTACCTCGTCGGCGAGTGGCTTGACCTCCAGTGATCGTTGACCAACCCTGGCAAAGGTGCCATCATCTTTGGTGGGATAGGTGTTGGGATAGAGGAACTTGATGTACGTACATATGAAACGTACGTACGAGATCTTGGGATCTCGTTCAGGCTTCTCTAATCTCGACCTCAGATCTTCAAAGATGGCTGTGGCGTAGTCAAAGTTTTGACCAGCGATAACGGAGTATGCCATCTGCAGTTGTGTTTTGCTGGCTTGATCCAGCGAACCACTCTTCCCACTCATGCACTGAATTATGTGCGAGAAGATAAAGTTCAGTTGTGATGGCATCTGAGCTTTAAGAATCTTGGTGAGCTTCTTGTTAGGAATAGACGATCTTGGTTTGTTTTCCCAACAATAGCCCATTGCGTCCAGGAAGAATATCAGCTCATCATCAGTGGGGAGTGCGTCGAATCCACTCTTTGGTTTGTCAGGGAATCTTAAAGATTTCCTGAGGCTAAGAGCGGTCATGCTCCCTGGCCCTAATTCCGTGCTGAACGAGATAGCAGGGACTCGTTCGCCTTTCCTGTTGGTAAGTTCAGTTGCATCAGCAGTGAACCAGAACTGCTGAAGTAGAGTCTTGGAGGGCTTAGGATCCACAGTGATCGCGTAAGCTATGCATGACTGCTTGAGGAAATTAGCAGCTTCCACCAGATGTGGGTATTTGTCAGCTTTGAAGTCGAGTCTGGCCAAATGATTACATTTAGTAATCTCAACTTCAGTGAGAGCGAATCGTACATGCTTGGAAGCAACGATTGAAGACTGTGTCATTTCTGTTATGGAAAGAGGCATAATAGAAGAAATGATTTAGATTAAAAATAATATGATTACCAGTTTCCATAGAAGAAGGGAAACTGGAAAATTATCAAGTTATTTTTAAGAGAAAAAATAGTGTTCTGGGTAGAAAGAATGAAGAACACTTTAAAACCAAAAGGTTTTTATTTAAAAACATAAAATCAGAAGGAATGATCTTTAGTTTTAAAAAAAACGTTTTATAAAATCCATAGAAAGCGAGTAGGATTTTAAAAGAATAAAAAGCATATGAACAAAGCATATAAACATGAAATAAACCTGTGTATCTTGAAGAAAAAGAGTTGCAGATTCAATATTCTGGGTTTACTTGCTTGAGTGTTCTTGAGAGAATGTTTCTTGCTTTGAAAGTTTTGAAAGCGTAAACCGTATAAAGGAGAGAAGAATTCCTTTTATACGAAGAGAGAGAAGAGAGATAAGAGAGAGAATGAAGCGGGAAAAGAAATCATCATGACATTGACACGTTCCACGAAGTTGATTGGATAGGAGGGCAACGGACGAACGTGTCAGAAAAGGCATGTCGTGGATTGTCGGTTCAAATGACGTCATAGAGGAGAGAGACTGTTCATTTGTCCGTTCAAATGATCACTGAAGAAAAGTCAGTGATAGATTTTCCTTTTTAAAAGTATCCCTGATTGTAAAGATAGGGATAGATTTTCCTTTTAAAAGATCACTGATTGGAAATATCAGTGATTAATGTATTTTTCAAAAAAAACTTTTAATCATTTGAAGAAAGTTCAGTGATTAAAGTTTATATTTTGAAGAAAAACATCTTTGAGGGAGAGAGAACATACCTGAGAGTCAGAATGTTTATCAGAGAGAATGATGAGGGGAACTTTTGATTACTGACACAATACATGAACGCTGAAGAATTATTCTTCGAGGTTCAGCATTCCAAGCTCACTGATGAGAAAGTTGAACCTTGTCTCATCAAGAGGTTTGGTGAAAATATCAGCAAGCTGAAAGTCAGTAGGGATAAAGTGAAGTTCAATATCACCATTCATCACATGATCTCTGATAAAATGATATCTGATCTCTATGTGTTTTGTCTTTGAATGTAGCACTGGATTATTTGCTATAGCGATAGCACTAGTGCTGTCGCAATAGATAGGAATCTTTGACAGCTGAAGGTCATAATCTAATAGTTGATTTCTCATCCATAGGATTTGTGAACAACAGCTTCCAGCGGCTACGTATTCAGCTTCAGCTGTGGAAGTGGACACAGAATTTTGCTTCTTGCTTGTCCAGCTTACTAGCTTTCCTCCCAAGAGTTGACATCCACCAGTGGTACTTTTTCTGTCAAGTTTACAGCCTGCAAAATCACTATCAGAATAACCAGTTAGATCGAACCCTGAGTCTTTGGGATACCAAAGACCGAGGTTAGGAGTTCCTTTCAGATATCTGAAAATTCGCTTTACAGCGATCAGATGGGATTCCTTGGGTTCAGATTGATAGCGTGCACATAAACAAGTAGAGTACATGATGTCAGGTCGGCTTGCTGTAAGATACAACAATGAGCCTATCATTCCTCTATAGGCAGTGACATTAACAGGTTTTCCAGATGGATCCTTGTTAAGTGTCAGTGGTGGTGCCATAGGAGTTTTCATCGCTGAAGTTTGTGTTAAATCAAACTTCTTCAGCATGTCTTTAACATACTTACCTTGGCAGATAAAAGTACCTTTGTCAGATTGTTTAATCTGAAGACCAAGAAAATATGTCAGCTCACCCATCATACTCATTTTATATTCTTTCTTCATTCTTTCAGCGAAGCGAGTACATAGAGATGGGTTAGTAGAACCAAATATTATGTCATCGACATATATTTGTACAAGAATTATATGACCTTTTATCTTCCTGAAAAATAACGTATTATCAATCTTGCCACGTTCAAAATTTTCAGAGATAAGAAAAGATGAGAGAGTGTCATACCAAGCACGAGGGGCTTGTTTTAAACCATAGAGAGCCTTATCCAATTTATAAACATAATTTGGATGCTTAGGGTCATAGAACTCTGGTGGTTGTTCTACATAAACTTCTTCATTCAGTTTTCCATTCAGAAAAGCTGATTTTACGTCCATTTGATAAACGATGAAGTCTTTATAGACTGCATAAGCTAAGAATAGTCGAATTGCTTCGAGCCTGGCCACAGGGGCAAAGGTTTCATCATAGTCTATGCCTTCCTCTTGTCTGTATCCCTGAGCAACAAGTCGAGCCTTGTTGCGGGTTACAATTCCATGTTCATCTAACTTGTTTCTAAACACCCATTTGGTGCCTATTACAGTTTTATCAGATGGTCTAGGAACGAGATTCCAAACTTTGTTTCGAGAGAATTCAGTCAGCTCTTCTTGCATAGCGCTGACCCAGTTTGGATCTCTGAGGGCATCATCAGTCTTCTTTGGTTCAATTAAGGAGAGAAAGTTTACAAAGAGACAGATATTACCTGAGCTTCGTCGTGTCTGAATACCTGCATCTGGATTACCAAGAATTTGATCTATGGGGTGATCTCTGGTCCATCTCTGAGCAGGAGCAAGATTGCTTATTTCAGCGATAGGATCAACAATAGGAGCAGTCACTGATGAAGATGCTTGAGGTTCATCAGCTAGTAATTGTTGAACATTAGATACACCAATACTTTCAGAAGGGTTTTCAGACGTAGATGGATTTGATGGTAGAAGTGTGTGTAGAGGTTCAGCTGAAATCCATGAGTTGGATTCAGCGGTGGGAGGTATGATACTTGGTTCTTCATCAGCAGCTGGAGTTTCAGTGTGCTGTTGGTTTGAGAAGAAAGGTTCAGTTCCTTTATAGTGAGAGATCATCCAAGTATTCAGTTCTTCATTGTCAGCGATTGGTTTAGAGTTCGCTGAGCGCGTTTCATCAAACGTGACATGAATGGTTTCTTCTACGGTTTGTCTTCTTTTGTTGAAAACTCTGTAGGCTTTTGAGATGGAGGAATATCCTAAAAATATTCCATCATCGGCTTTTGGGTCGAACTTTCCAAGTTGATCTTTGTTGTTTAAGATAAAGCACTGACAACCAAAGATATGAAGAAAACTGATAGAAGGCTTCCTTCCAAGAAAGAGTTCATAAGCTGTCTTCCCAAATCGCTTTATTATCAGCGATCTGTTTTGAGTAAAACATGCAGTGTTTACAGCTTCTGCCCAAAATTGAGTAGGGAGGTGAGAATCGCTGAGCATTGATCTAGCAGCTTCTATGATCGTTCTGTTTCTTCTTTCAGCGACTCCATTTTGCTGAGGTGTTCTTACTGAAGAGAAGTTGTGAGAGATTCCCTTGTTCTCAAAGAAATTGTTCAGGGAACTATTTTTGAATTCAGTTCCATGATCACTCCTTATTGATCGAACAGTAAGATTATTCAGCACTTCCATCTTTTTGACAAAAGATATTAGTTCTTCTGGAGTATCATTCTTGCAGCGAAGAAAAATAACCCAGGTGTAGCGAGAATATTCATCTACAATGACAAGCGTATATTTCTTTCCAGCTATTGATTGGATATTGACAGGGCCAAATAGATCCATATGCAAGAGCTGAAGAGGACTTGTTACTGAGGAAACTTGTTTCGACTTGAAACTAGCTCTTGTTTGTTTTCCTTTTTCACATGCTGAGCAGAGAGATTCTTTAGCATATGAGTGCTGAGGAAGACCAGAAACCAGTTCCTTAGATGAGAGAGAATTCAGGGTTTTGAAGTTTAGATGAGAGAGCCTTTTATGCCATAGCCAGTTGACATCAGAAGAGGCCTTAGAGAGAAAACATAAGTTATCAGTGATAGTAGAGTCCATATCTATTACATAGACATTTTCTCTTCTATAACCACTGAGAGCAAGTTTTCCTTTTTCATCTACCACTGAACATGCTTTCTTAGAAAAGCGAACTTCGTAGTCTTTGTCACATAGCTGACTGATGCTTAGAAGATTGTGCTTCAGTCCATCTACATAAGCGACTCTTCGAAAGGTAGTTGTCCCATTGCTGAGGACACCAAACCCACGGGTAAATCCTTTTCCATTTCCACCAAAGGTTACAGAGGGACCTTTCTCTTCCTTGTATTCAGTGAGCAGGTCTCTTTGTCCAGTCATATGACGAGAACATCCGCTATCGAGATACCAGATGCCCTTTGATCCCTGCATACATAAGGAAGATTAAGCTTTGTTTGGTACCCACTTTTCAATGGGTCCTTCAGAGTTAGTGGATAAGGAAGATTCAGCTTCAGTGGTAATCTTCACTTTGGTTAATTTCTTAACCTTAGTGGTATTTTTCTTCACTTTGGCTGTTTTATCAGCTTCGGTGGTATTTGGACACTTGCTCGCAATATGGTCAGTGAATCCACAGTGATAACATTTTCTATATCTGATGGTGGATTTATAACCAAAAGGTTTTGAAAACTTAAGATGAGCAGGTCCAGCTCCAAGAATACCTTTAGCACGAGATCTGGGAGGAATTTTTATTTCTTCAGATTTCACGGGCTTTAGATCAACCTTCAGCTTTGGAGGACAGATATCAAAGATTTCTGTCACTGAGCTAAAAGGTTTATCCACTGAAGGTTTGGAGGGAACTTTCAGTTTGGTTTTCTTGGAAGCCTTCTGAGAGAGAATAGACTTTCCTTTATCTGCAGGCTTAGATTTTGCAGATATATCCTCAGGGTTGGGATTAGAAGAAGAACAGGGATAGAATTGATTATAAGAAGTGTCAAAGAAAGATGTGACAAAAGTTCCAAACTTAAGCGAGGAACTTTCTTCTTTAGGATCATCCTGTGGTGTCCAAAAACCAAGACCAGTTTTATCACTTTCAGGAGTTTGAGCATTTATTATCTCAGAGATCTTTGTTGATGATTTGCACCATTTTTCAACATGAGCCTTTTCTGCTTTTAGAGCAGCGATGGCTTGTTCGCGTTCAATGCTGATGATTTCATTTATAATGACTTGATCTTTTAGCTTTTCTTCTAAAAGATTTAGTTCACTGATCTTTTCATGACATTTCTCTAGCTCTTGTGTTAAATAAACATTTTTATTTTCAGCTTGAGTTTTGTCGTTTAGAGCATTATAAAGGTCAATCGTCAGCACATCAACAGCGCGACTTCTCTCAGCTTCAGGCAGAGAGGGATTTGTAGAGATGGATACCTGAGATGATATGTAGCTCATAGAAGGTTCAGATGGTTCTTCTACTTCTTCTTTAATCTCAGCCATGAGGCAAAGATTAGCGACTTCTTCTTCATCAGAAGATGATTCTTCTGATTCAGCCCAGTCATGTTCTTCAGCGATGAGACCTTTACCTTTTTGCTGATAGCTTTTCAGCTTTTGATATTTGTTTTTCAGCTTATGGTATTTGTCATCACTGGATCTTCTTGAGGTAGAAGGTTTGAAGACCTTTTTAGACCTGCACTCACTAGCAAAATGTCCAATTTTTTCGCAGTTATAGCAAGTGGCTGTAGCCTTATCAACCGGAGTTGATTTTGGCTTTTCAGTAAGAGAGAGAGGTTTACTTCTTTGGAAGTTACTCTTTCTTGCAAATCTCTTAAAAGAGTTTGTCAAGAGTGCTAAGGACTCATTAAACTCTGAAAGATCAGGGTCTGATAAATCCTCAGATTCAGAATCTAACTCAGTGATGGTGAGAGTAGATCGCTGGGATGGAATTATCTCTGATGAGACTAAAGCAACAGCAGTGCTTTTGGAGTCTTTAGAATCTTTTACAAGATTCTTCTTCAGGAGATTAGATTGCTCATAGTTGAGCAATATTCCATACAGAGTGCTTAGAGAGAGAGTATGTAAGTCCTTTGTCAGCTTAAGACATATTGAATAACTATCCCAGCTTTCAGGAAGACTTTCCAAGAATTTTGTTAGGACCTCAGAATTAGAATAGGTCCTTCCAACAGTTCTTAGGTCAATGATCAGGCAGTTAAACCGCTGATGAATGTCAGAAAGAGATTCATTCTTACCAGCGATAAAACTTTCATACTGTCTTACCAAGTTAATCTTTCGGGTCTCTTGGATTTCAGTGGTGCCCTCATATTGAACACATATGGTTTCCCACATTTCTTTAGAAGTTTTTAGATGCATGATGGAATGGAAAACTTCATCAGGCAGAGCCATTGATATAATGGTCTTTGCTCTTGCATCTATGCCTACCTTCTTTTTATCTTCATCACTCCACTGTCTTATTTCCTTAACGACATATCGTTCAGGGACAGCTTCAGTGGTGGCAGTAGCAGGAACCGCAGCTATAATTCTAACAGGTTCATAGGGTCCGTTTTCTATATATTCAGGTATAGTAGGATCCGCACCTTCAAGAAATAGCATCATTCGATTTTTCCATAGAGAAAAGTTATCTCTGCTAAATCGAGGAGGTTTAGAAAGTGAACCATTATCATAGTAGTTTGTGTTTGTGTTTAGTGCCATTTTAGAATAGCAAGGAAGAGTATACAGCAAGATCTTGTTTATTAGATTAAACAAACCGCTTTGATACCACTTGTTGGTCCCGAAGGTGCTTAACAAGTTTGTAGAAGGGGGGGGGGTTGAATACAAACACAGAAATTAAAGTTTAATAAATTGTTTATTGATAAATCAAAATACAATTTACAAGTTTGTTGCGGAATAAGATTAAGACAGACTCAATCTAAACAAACTTAAGAAACACTAAGATGGTTGCACAAGAAATTCAGAGAATGGGGGATTTTTAGAGAGAGAGAAAACAAGGGTTTCTATCTTTGGAGTTCAAGGATTGAGCACACCTTCAGATGAAGGAGTGAGCTTCCTATTTATACCCTATGCATTAAATGCATGGCAGGGTACTTTACACGTGGCATTCATAGATTGGCTTTGGTAGTCTCACTTTTGGAGACATGCTTTTGGCCACTTTATGAACAGTGTAGTTGACAGAGTTGGTGTACGATTTGTGGCAGAGACTTGTCCGTTCTGACACATCGTACTGGTTGTGCAAGGTAAGACAAAAGAAAACTTGAGGCATAAGCTTTGTGATCGTTGATCGCTGAGTATCTCTTCTTCCAGAGATAAAGTTCAGCTATCGCTGAAGCTTTTCCTCAGGCTTCTTCGCGTAAGTAGATTTGTCTGGTCTTCGCTGATATCCGCATCAGGTCACTAGTAGACTTATCTATTGTTCAGTGGCTTCGTCTTCGATTCAGCTATGAACTATGTTGACGCGAGACTTGTCTTCAGGGATTACGTTAACTGTGTTACATAGGAAACGATCAGTGATGACTGAACAGACTCAGTTTGATCGCTGAAAGTGAAACACTAATACATATTAAATGTTTACAGAAAGGTCATCAGCGATAACTGAACAGACTCAGTCTGATCGCTGATGATGAAACACTAATACATATAATAACGTAATTTTCACTAAGTATAAAAGAGGGTCGTTATCAAATCACTGAGAGAGTTTGGATCAACATGAATATTAGCATTTGTACTCTCCAAGTCCTTAGATTTCTTCTCATTCATCTCAACAGACTCTTGCTTCTGTATTTGAGCTTTCAAATCAGAAATCATTCTTTTTAGCGCAGTGCCCAATTCTTAACTCTTGATTTATTTTCAAACTGATCCCACAACAGTTTTGCTGTAGCCTCTTTGATATTTAAAATGATACAAATTTCATCTGAAATTCCTTCCAATAGGAAAGATCGAGCTAAGCTGTCAGCATCATATCTCTTTCTTTGCTCGTCTGAGTACATATCAAGAGGTACTTTAAGCAATTTTTCTTCTTTTTCTCCATTCTCCATGCTAATAGTAAAAACTCTCCTTGGGGTTGTCATACTCCCTTGCTGCAGAGATATTATAATAAAATCCCTTAATTTTTGTCTATCTATGAAGATCATGAACCGATCTTTCCACTGCTCATACTCTCCCCTGAAGAGTACTGGTGGCTTTGTTTTAGTTCCGATAGCTAGAATTTCTCTGGATGACATCCTGTTTGTTAAGAGAACTTGACAGATATGATCGTTAATCAAAATAAAATCAGATAAAATTCAGAAATAAAATTTCCAAATTTAACCAAGTCTGGAACTGGCGTAAAAAGGTTTAATTTGCGCTACTTGAAGGTGGCGCAAAAGTCAAACTTTGCGTGAAAAGTGGGTCGCGCGAGTTGGAACTTTGTGCGAGTGAAGGTTGGCGCGAAATAGAGTTTGCGCTAGATGTGGTTGGCGCAAAACAGGGATTTGTGTGAGATGAAGGTCGCGCACTTTGAATTTTGCGCGAGCAGTTGGTCGCGCGAAAGGTCTTTTGAGCGGGTAGTTAATGGCGCGAACTGGAGGTTTGCGCTAGTCGTTGATGGCGCAAAGTGAGATACGACCGGTGTGTTGTATTGACCGGACAAATGTTCGACCGGTGTTATGTGTCGACTGGGGTCTTGCTTTGACCGGATTGGAACGATCGGTATTATAACGACCGGTATTATGTATTTCGACCGGATTGATGTCTTCGACCGGGACCGGGACCGGGGTAGAGTTATCGACCGGTGTAGATGTGAGTGTGACCGGTGAATTCTTCGACCAGTGTGGTGCCTTGCGACCGGTGTGGTCGACGGATGTAGACCGATGGATTTCGACCGGTGTGCGTTTCTTCGATAAATCGGTCTGTAAAACACCAAATAAACCAATCTGGAAATCGTTTTACAACACCAATCTTTGACAATGTGATCGATTAACCAAGTAGAGCAACACACAACCTTTTGATTTCAAAAACAACCCCTGTTTGAAGATTTGATCGATGTCACAGTGTTCTTGAAGAAATGAAGAACACAGAGAGTTTAAAAGTTTGATTTTGAATCTGGTTCAGGCTCTGATACCAATTGTGAGTCCGTGTGAATGAACACGATCTTTACCATATAATCAAACAACAAAGATATAGATTAACCAACCTGTTTCGATTACAAAATGATGGATTACAAGGTTGATGTTCTTCAATGTTTAAGCTCTCTCACTTTGTCTCTTGTTAGGTCGATATGATGATTTGAGATATGTATAGCTATGAGATAAATAATATCTCAAAACCTTTTATATCTCAAACATAATATCTCAAAATATAATATCTAAACTAAGATATTATAATATCCTAAAATATCTAATATCCTAAATATCTATTAATTAGATATTTAGGAATAATACATAATACATTAATTAAGACAATAATTAACGTTGATAATTATTACAAATTAACATTAGACTAATCTTGAGAGTAACTTTTTAGCTCTAACTTCAGATTCCAAACTTCAGACTGGATGATCTTGAATCCAATAAATCTGATATCTAACAATGGGCATATATATAGGGGCAGGTTCAAACGAGAAGGTAGTCAATTTGCGAGAAAGCGAGAAGGAATAAGAGTCTCATAATTTAATAATTAAAAAATAGCATAAATAAATTATTTTTTAAAAAATTAGGATAATTACAATTTGAATTGGATAAATCCTTAAAAATCTCATAATATCTTTTAAATTTATTTATTTTTTAATTTTAATAAATTCATAATTTTTTTTATCAAATTCATATTATTATTTTCTAGATAAAATCATAATTTTCATCAAATATTATCACATGTGATATCCATAACTAATTCATTATTTATTTCATCATTTTTTTCTCTATTTTTTAGATTTACGTTTTGAATCACATGTGATTAACTTCGTTTAACATGTGATATATTATTATATATCACATATGAACCCACTAGGTGGATTTTTGTAAATATCACATATGATAATATATGTCTGAATATAAATGACGCATAATCACATGTGATAATATTTACATCACAAAAAGATCTATAAATAGAAGTATACATAATAACATATGATTAACTAAAATATATACAATTATCACATGTGATAATATTTAAATCACAAAAAGATCTATAAATAGAAGTATACATAATCACATATGATTAACTAAAATATATACAATTATCACATGTAATAATATGATATGTGATATGCATAAATATTTATATAATGATATCACGTGTGATATTTGGTTAAAATTGTGATTTTTTTTAATTAAAAGTATATTTAGAAAACAAAAATTAATAAAAAAAATTAATAAATAATTGAAATTACAAAATAAATAAATCTAAAATATATAATGAGAATTTTAAGGATTTATCCAATTTAAAATGATAATTATCCTATTTTCTAAAACCATTTTTATTTTTTATTTATGGTTTTTTAATTAATAAATTATGTGACTCACATTTTTTCTCGCCTTCTCATAAATTAGTCTGTTTCTCGCATGATCCTCCCCCCCCTCTCTCTCTCTCTCTCTATATATATATATATATATATATATATGTACACAACTACAACAAATACTAATACACATTGTTGTATTATAAATAAAAAACTCATATATAAACAAGGTTATTAAAAAAGATGAGGAATTAATTAAGTTTATACTAAAACAATCAAATCACGTACAAAACCATATGTGATTTTATATTAAGGGGTAAAAAAAGGTGTGCGTGCGACTTTGACCGCGTCTTCAGGTCGCGGGGCAAAGTCGCGTGAATCACATGTGATTTTATATGCGATGTTAGCGTAAAGTCATACGTGATTTGACCGTTTTCATATTCTCTTAAATATGTACCATTCTCATTTGAACCCAACACACACACACACACACACACTCTCTCTCTCTATATATATATATATTTATACACACTTGGGATTATATGAAACAATTTCATTTTCGTAAAAAGCTTGAGAAATAGTGAAGTATAGTAACATTTATATTGTGTTAATATTACGTTATATTTTATGGGGGTAGTAATCTTTACATGAACCTGAAATGTGTATGTTTTATTTCCGGGAACCCAACTCTCATTAATGGGAACACCAACTACCAAATTCGACACAAAATCAGTACTCAACAGGGGGATCGAATCTTACACCAAATTTGGTGTAATGAATAGTAATACATAACATTTGGTGTAATGAATAGTAATACATAAAATTTGATGTAACACTATTTATTTACACCATTGAAGTAGATTTATTGTTTGCATCATTTTTATAAGTTTGGTATAAGATTTGATGTTACCATTGGAGAGAGATGCCCTAACTATATATATATATATATATATAGGGGTAGTTTAATTTACAACCCATGAAAATATTACAACCCATGCAACCCACATCTTAACCGTTGGATTAATGATCGACGGTTATAAGACATGTGGGTCCAATATTTTCAATTAAAAAAATCAAAAAAATAAAAACAAAATAACCGTTTATCATGAATCCAACGGTTAAGATGTGGGTTGCATGGATTGTAAGATTTACATGAGTTGTAAATTATCCTTGGCCTATATATATATATATATATATATATATATATATAGGGTTTGTTTAATTTGCAACCCTTAAAAAGGTTGCAAATCTTGCAACCCACATCTTAACCGTCGGATTCATGATCGGCGGTTATAAAAGATATCGGGCCCAATATTTTTAATTAAAAAAAGAGAAAAATAAAAATAAAATAACCGTCGATCATGAATCCAACGGTTAAGATGTGGGTTGCAAAGGTTGCAACATTTTTAAAGGTTGTAAAATATCCTTCCAATATATATATATATATATATATATATATATATATATATGAAAGGTGCGTACTTAATGTTTGAAATATGTTTTTCAAGATTATGAACATACTTTGATATGTAGATTAGTATTTTGAAGAAATCAGGCCTATTTATGCCATTTAGAAGATCGTCATATCTGAGCCACAAAATCTGGAACTTCATTGAGCCCAGAAACCAACTTAATTGTTTTTTCTCAACTGTTACTCTTTCTGCAACAACAATAGTGTGGCTACAAAAAGCTCTTTAATTTTGCGTTGCAAAAAACAAACATCAGCAATTCTCTTTAATTTCCTCCACGACGAGTGTCTTTCTTTGTGTAGTGGCCGACTACTATACAACCCATCCATTTTACTAATTAAGATGCAAAAAGTAGCATACTTTTTGCTTTGGGGTACAGAATGCAGATGCGTAGAATCGACTACTGCTAATAAATGTACACTTCTAATTACTCGACTTAGTACCCAACCAAAATTGGTAGAATGGAAGCTAATTCATATGTTGTACAGAAGGCCAAAGGTTCATATATACATGTTATATTCGATATATACATACATATATATATATAGGTGGATTCATACGAAAACAACATCTATTTAATAAAACACGAGAACAACTGAGTACATAGAAAATCATATATGATTCACGTACAAAATCATATATGATCCACGCGACTTAACGTGCGACTTTAGGTCACACCCAAAGTCGTCCGAGTCCGTTTTTTTCGGGTTAATATAAAATCATATATGATTTTGTACATGATTTGTTGTTTTCTTGTTTCCTTAAATAGTTAGTGTTCTCGTTTGAACCTTTTTATATATATATATATATAGCTAATATAAAGCTCAAGTTCTAAAGATTAATCAGTAACTATAGAAACCCTAACACTAATAAGCCAATGAGTATCTTAATTAGCCATTAATTAAGCGGATAAACGAATATATATGGATCAAGTTATAGTGAACATAACATGCTAGATTTAGGAATTACGATCCTTGCTTAATTAACACACACACTCTCTAAATTAATCGTTGATTAGTATCCGAGGTGTTAAAAATGGCAATTATATAGGTGTAAGATTGGTTAAAATCAAGATTCATAGTTTGAAGGCTTTTACTGATAAAAGGCCGCAGGACCACATAAACAATTAACATTAAGTTATAAGTAGTATGTGTCGTTAAAGAAGGGAAAATGATAAAGCTAATTTGAATCTTTGTCGTTAATAAACAAAAGCAAAGAGAGATCATATATATATATATATATATATATATATAGAACTCAAAGGATGATCAAACTTTCACGTGAGTCAAGAAATTCTTATATGATCTACATGTACTTAAAACCAATCTTAACCATACACACAGTTAGATCAACCAAACCAAACCACTCCATGGTTTTCCGAGCCAGAGCCAACCAGCCATCCAGCCACCTTTTCTTTTACACACACACACACTCTCTCTTTACATATATATATATATATATATCGGAAGGATATTTGCAACCCTGAAAAAGGTTGCAACCCTTACAACCCAAATTTTAACCGTTGGATTCATGATCGACGGTTATTTTATTTTTATTTTTCTATTTTTTTTAATTAAAAATATTGGGCCCCATATCTATTGTAACCGCCGATCATGAATCCGACGGTTAAGATGTGGGTTGCAAGGTTTGCAACCTTTTTAAGGGTTGCAAATGAAACAACCCCTATATATATATATATATATATATATATATATATATATATATATATATATATATATATATATATATATATATATATATATATATATATATATATACACTCCTCTTCTCCGTCTAAGTGTTTTATAGCCATTCTAACTACTTCTATGTAGAATGTCTAATTCTTTCATAATGTAAGCAAAATAAATTTGAGGGTTTTGATTATTTCATAAGATAAACCAATTATAATTAATCCCATTAATTTGGGTTTGGGTTTCTCTCTCTAGATCTATATATATAATTAAGGGGTTGGAGAGTTGTTTGGTATATAAAAAAACGCTTTATTGGGGGAGGAGTGTTGTGTGGCTTGTTGGTCCTTTCAATAAAGCAAAAATCTAAGCTTGCCAGATTCCTTTCTTTTTAGACTGCAAAAATCACTCTTTCATAACACATTTCTTTTCTTTTTCCCATCTATTTTCAATTCAAAGATTACCCCCCTTCACTTTAATTTTGTAATTATGAGGGTGGAAGATTTGCTATCAAACTATACAATCTCTTTTACTTTTTCGACACACGGATGTGATAAAGAAGGCAATCAAGATGCAACAAGACCATATATGATATATGTATATGTTTTGTTTTTAAACTAATAATCACTCATCATCATTCATTAATTAACCCCCCTCTCTCTCTCTCTCTCTCTCTCTCTCTCTCTCTCTCTCTCTTTTAAACATACATAGAGATTGATTAAGGTTGAATTTGCCTGTTTTGGTAGATTTTTTGATCATTTTTAACCAACTTTTCCTACAAATTAACATGATCTTACCGTTCTCCTTCAACTTTCTTATTGATACAATACATCAACAACCCTTTCTACTGTCCAGTCTTTATATATCTTATTATTGCAAAATCAATACCAATATATATATATATATATACACACACACACATATCATCTTAATTGATGATGATCAATCCCCAATTCAAAATCCCAATCCTAGTGCACGAGTTGAAGGTTCTTCAGCTTTGTAAGCGTATGGGGGAACGCTTTGTATGCATGCAGAATGTCTTTCATTGCATACTATAAACAAACTAATTGTTTCAATGTGACTTAATTAACCACAATTAACATGGCCAAATCTAAACGGCAAAATAGGAGTGCAAGTTAATGTTTTTCATTTGTTATATATATTTTTATGTATTTTGATTGATAACAACATTAAGGAATGAGGTAGGAGACATGAACTTTCAACATCCATCATTATATATATATATATATATATATAGGGTGCGTTTCATTTGAAAACCAATCAATTCGTGGAAACTTTGCAAACCACTATTTTATATATATATATATATATATATATATATAAGAGTAACAGAAGATAAAAAATATTAGACCAAGATTTGATTACTTAAATTTAGTGAACTAATCAAAAACCAACTCAATTATACCTTATATTTAAGCTAGCTTCTTTCTTGTTGTTTATAGAACAAGAAGAAGGTCACTTTACCAACCAAAATCTTCATTGATTTCTTCATTTTCTTTTCTCGAAAATCTTCCATAAACATAATAAATCAAACTCATATATGATTAGTGTATAAACGATGGCTGCACAAACCAAACTCAGGCCTCGAACATATTCGTTGTGATTTGTCACAAGGCATCACTAATCACCCAATATAGATACACGTAGATAAGCATATAATAGCCGAATTTAGTGGCAGCAAGCAGGATGTCATTCTTGATCCAAATAAGATAAAAGAAAAGGTTAAAAAGAGTGTTGTGTCCATGGAAAAATCAGCTGATCATCATCAGTCATATAGCATAATCAACATAATACCACACACTTACACGAACATTGGTGATACACTTTCCAAGTAGAAGGAAAACTCGCATACACATTAATAGAATTTACCAACACCATATAATAATAAATACTATCACATTAATTAAACTTAACATAATGTATACCTACCATTGATTCTCCTGCAGTTCTTCAGCGATCAAGCTCGTTGAGACGTGGAATCTTTAATTAATCGACCATATTACAAGCTAGGAATTAGCTAGGGTTTGAAAATCCAAGTTAAATCACTTTGATAACAAGCAACATTGAACCATGAATCATCCTCCAAAATGCATAATTAAATATGCAAATCCCCTTATAAGCCCAAGATTATAGGAAATGTGTTGTGGGAGTAGAATTGCTGACACCAGGAAATTCTGCCCATGAATTTCCATTCCATGGTTGTTGATTGTTGTTTTCCAACATACCCAAAAACTGCCTTGATAAATTTAGGCCTCTATTGTCTTCCACCTTTACTGGGGGATCAATTTGAGAATTATCAATTCCAGAACTCTTTAATCTCATGTCTTCTCCAACCATAGAAGATGATTGTGCTTCAATCACACTTTGATTTTGATAGTTAAATAGATTAGTATTATTATTGTTGGGTACCTCAAATCCAGGCAAGAAAGGCACTCTCCAATTCTCACCCCCTCCAATTGATAAAATGTTGTTGAAGTTATTGCCACCTGAGCTACCACTTCCAATTTGAAAATTTCCCATTTCATTTTGAGGCTGAAATCCCCCAATACTCGAGCTAAGATTGCCACCGACACCTCCGTATTGACCGAGAGAAGTCATGAAAGGCAAGTGAAGTGAAGAAGGTGGATGTGTGAGATGATTACTTGTCATATTCTCTGAGCTACTCCTTGGAGGACTTACACTTAGGGATTTAGGCCCCGATTGGCTCGGAGATTTCGAGCATCTGCTTTTGCTACTTCTTTTGTTTCTCCTACAACCTCCCCCGACTGGAACATTTCTTAAAGCGCCTCCTCTAGTCCAATAACGCCTACACGTCTTGCAAAAGTGTCGAGGTTGTGTGAGGCTATAGTTGTTGAAGTAGCAAAATTTCGTGTTGGTTGAATCACAACGTGGGCAGTTTAGACCAGGCTCCGGCAAGGGTAGCTTGGCTAACCTAGCTCGATCGACCATAGATCCTGGTCTAATCGATCCTTCTCCACCTCCACCACCACCACCACAACCTGGTTGTGGTGGTGGTGGTGGAGGTGGAAGATTAGGGTTTTCACCAACGCCACCGCCGACACCCCCACTTCCTTGATGGTTTGATTGTTGCAACTGAAAAAAAACACATAAAAGAAGCAAAGAAAGGAGATGAGCTTAAAAGATTGTGGTATATTCAAGAAGAGATTATTTGAAGAGGAATATGAATGAGCATATATCATCTTTTTTACCTAAAGCTAATTTTTTCCTTTTATTTTTGATTGGATGAAGAATTGAACTAATTAATTAAAATAAGAAAGATTGATCATGTATCAAAGGGGGAGACTCTTAAAGATCATACCTGATGATGCCAATTGTGGTGATCAAGATAGGGTGGAACAGATGAGAAAACCATGATTTAAATTTGAGCTCTCTTTTTATCTATCTTTTAGAAAGGTTTCAAGGGTTTTTTTGGAAATATATGGGGGTGGGGAATCAAAAACAAGAGAATAAAACACAGAGAAAGGAGAAATTAATGGGAAGGAGAAGGGAAGGATAAAACGAAGAGGCTTTTGTTTTGCTTAAATTTTCCTTTTTATTTTTATTCAAAAATTTTGCTTCTCTCTTTTTGTATTTATTATTATAATTAGGGTTTTGGGAGTGAGTGGACGAAGTTTCTTAGCCTTTAAGCTTTCTCAGAGTGACAATCTGTGACACACTGCATCTTAGTGCTCGGGTAAAAAAGAGACCTCTGACCCCTCCATGCATACATAATACATACATACTTTATATCTATATGTGCATGCATGAAAAAGAGAATATATATATATATATATATATATATATAAGTGTCTGTGTGTGTGTGTGATAGATACATACATATATGCATATGCATGTAAGGTGGCATGATGGTGGTGGGATAAAGGCTCTTACGTAATTATAATTTCATAAACTGGAAATCTGGAGGAGGCTCTTACTGCACATTCTCATCAAGGCTAAGTAAATCACAGTAGATTTCCTTCCTACAATATTTCTGATATCTTTTAAGATGTAAAAAGTAAATGTTTATGAACCAAAATTGATAATTAATAAAATTATTTTATTATTATTATTTACATCAATAATCTTTGATCAAGACTTTCCGAAATGTATTATAATTATTTTAAATTAGAAAAGAAATCACTTGCTTTCTTGGTTAGAAAGAATTTTGCAAATACATATTTAGGGTTGTAGAAATATTACGGTAAATTTTACTAAACCTTGTAGAAATATTTATTTACCCTCAATGTTATAATTACAATTTATTGTTTTATTGATCTTCTTTTAACATGCTACATAGATTTTTTAAGCAACAAGTTTGGTACTTGTATATTTAATTCAAGCCAAGTCGAATTGAGTAATTATAGCTTGTTCGAGAACGGCTTGAGAAACTAATACTAGATATGAGCATAACTCGAACTTAGAAATATTTCAATGTCCGAGCATCACTTTGATATGATGCTCATTTAACAATGTAGAGTTATACATTGTGATCTAAAATTCTAACTTTTTATAAGTTTGTTTAAAGGCTCAAACTTAACAATTATAACTCATTCAGACTCGAGCTCGCTAGCATATATATATATATATATTTCATTGTGTGATTCATAAATATATAAACATGCATGCTTGGCTCGAAAATACTCGTATGGCTCATCAGTTTGCTTGAAAGCTTAATCGAAATCGAGAATATGCTAAACTCTGGCACGGTTATAGCTAGTTAAATTTCAATTTCGAACAATTAATCAAAAGTTGCAATTTTTAATTTTTGAAAGGATTATATATATATAGGTGAGTTATTGTGAAACCTTAATGGTGCAACCCATGCAACCCACCTATCTACCACTCATTTTATTTTCACATTTTTTAATTAAAAAGGTGAAAACAAAATGAGTAGTAGATAGGTGGATTGAATGGAGTTGCAATTTAAAAAGAGTTGCATTTGATACACCCTCTATATATACATCCTAATTAATTAAATTTTTACAAACTTAATAAAAAATTTATGATTACTTCCTTAATTAACCTTTAATAATTCAATATAGTGTACAATATGCATCCGAATCAAGAAACTAGGTTTCAATCACTTCAAACTAATGAAGCAGTAGACCCTTTTATTGAACTATTGACTACCCTTTAACGACTTATGCCATTTTTCACAGCGCACAATCTCTCTCTCTCTCTCTCTCTCTCTCTCTTCTCTTTTCCTTTTTCTTTTTTCCTGACCTTTAATTTTCTTGATTGCAACACAAACCCTTTTTCTCGGTTTGATTGCATGGTCAAAAACAAGCAAGTAATCATAATAGTATTCATCTGGTACTAAAATATAAATCCCATATAATTGGAGTTCACAGTTTAAACAAAATGTAAAGATGGAATTCAATTTTATCAAACTGTCAAGTGTCTTTTCAATTCCTTTGGTAGAGGATTATATATAAAAATATTTCCCCGAATTAGTTCTAAATTTGTATGTAATTATTACTATACAGTAAAAAGTTACAATCATCAAGATTGATTTGGGGATTAATTGGCCAGTTGAACTAGATCGACGGGTTGGTGTGCAACCGAATTTTTTGATTTTGCTACCGAACTCCACTTTAGTAGGTATAATGGAGTAGACCAATAACGAACTTATAAGCCAAATACAATCAAGTTGAGCTAAGCCCAGATCAAGTTTCCAATTAGGTTTTCTGCTTGTGGGTTCGATCAAAAACTATTAAGTTGAAGAAAGTTTTTATATTTAATTTGATAATCCAAAAGAGAATCTTTATGAAAGATATGGTATAAGTATGTCCAGGTTGAAATACTCCATTATTAAGCGGATTAGAGTCACAGTAACTTTATGATATGATTATTGGGAAGATAACAGAAAATATGGGTCAAGAATGTAAATGAATATCAAATAAAAAGATTCCCCAATCTAAATTTGTAATTCGTATCCTTGTTCCTGATATTTTATAGGTCCTGTGCGAGATTTCAAGAATTAAAGGTCCTTGATGAGTACAATAAAAAATCTTCAATATATTGTTTTTTATCATCCGAAATAACATTGAGTTCAAGAAATGTTGATAATTCATGTAAAATTGTTTTTCCGAGTATTCCTAAATATAAAATAAATCAATAGTTATTTCTAAATTGACGCAATAGGGAACATGGAATGGGTTGGCAAACGTCGGAACCCCAAGGATTAATAACTTACAAGTGTAAGAACTTAAAATTATAGAGAAGAACTCAAAAAAAAAAACGCTCAAAAAAGAACTTTTGTTGATGTTGATAAAATGAATAACAATGAAAATAAAGAAATCTATTTAAAGCTAAAATTAATTAAAAGATAACTATGAAACTTAACTAATCTTTATCTAAATTAATTATGGAAAATAATAAAGATAAACATTTAATAGGAAGTAAATCGATAGATCAAGGAGACGCTCAGTTGCATGCGGGCGACTAGCCAGTGAGTTACGCGACCTTTCCCGTAGGTAAGGTCGCGTGGAAAGTCGTGGTAAAATCTGCCTCGGGATCCAGAAAGTTACTCAACTTTCTTGGCGCCTTAGGTCGTGTGTAAAGTCGTGGATCCTCTGTCTCAGTTTAATATCTTTGTCACGACTTTGTCGCGGTTCCTTTGTTCTTCGAACTGGGTCACTAGGTGCTCTACATCAGTCTCCTCTACCTCTGAAGAATTCGTCCCTGAGTTCTCATCTGGAAGAAAATCTTCATATTTATGGTAGTCGTAAATGTCGGCTACGTTGAAAGTGTTGGAGATGCGTAGTGAGTTGGGAAGTGAGTCGGGAAGTGAAACCATATAAGCATTGTCGTTGATCTTCTTAGCTATCTTGAAAGGTCTGTATTTATGGGTTGTAATTTGTTGTAGGTGTTAATGCCAAAAATTACCCAAATGATAACTTAAGGTAGGTGTGGAGCTTTTAATAACTAAAGGAAAGGAACCTTCGATAAATCGTGTGATGGGAGATAAATAAAGGAAAAAAAACACAGAAATTTGGTGACGCAGAAAACCCCATCGAGGGTAAAAACCGTAGACGACAGTAGAGGTCGTTAATGCACTATAGACGTAAAACATGGACGTCGTCCTTCAGGAGTGATGATCGAGAGTACAATAATACAGTTAAAAAGTAAACAAATCGTAAGATTGTCTTGCTTCATGAGATAAGAAGGCTTTGTCATGAGTTTCTTCGAGAGAAAACGAGTTTGATCAGCTTGAGCGCCTTGTGAATGCTTTGGAATCACTTGTCCTTTAGAAGTTCTCCGTTGCTTTGTATATATAGTTTGTGTCATCATAAATGAGTTTTAACGTCACTAATGACTTTCATGTTGAATGGTCTTGATGATGGACTTCTGTTATGACCGTTGTCCATTAATGCTTTATGACCTGAAATAAATAGAAATGGAAAAAAACGCTTGTTGATAGTTAATGAATCATGGTCACTAGATATATTGCGATAGTCGTAAGATGTTCGTTCGACGAGAGATTTGGTCGTAGGTCATGACAAACTTACGATTATAATTGTAAGTGACGATCATAGTCCTTAATGCACATGGTCGGCAGGACCCTATCTTAATACAAGATTTGTCTTAAGATTGGATACGTTTGATTTTCTGTCGACGGTCGAGACTTGTGAATTTTTACCCAAACAGTAGGTGCCAACCAGAAATCGTTCTTTGCATAAGAAGACCATGGCATCATCTATGACATTGAAACTCTTACGCGCCGGTGCATGTTGGTGGTTGCTTTGTTCTTTGCTCATGTGATCTCTAGTCTTGCTTTGACTTCTTTGTTAGTCCCAATTAGACAACAATTGAAGAAACTCCATATAAATTAGAGATAAGATAACATGAAGACCAATTGTAATGAAAAGCTCATCTCATATGCTTTGATTTCAATTGGGGGGGGGGCGGGAATAGAGAAATTACCACAGAAGAAATTGATCGATTCTCATAAGCTCACCTTGCTTGTGTGTGTAATTCCAAGATCTCACTAGAGAAATGAACCCTAAACACCTATTTATAGGGTTCATTTACAAATAATAAGCCCAAGCCCATAAAACTCTCAAAAGCCCAAAATACAAAACTCTTTATAAAACTCTCATCTAATTAGGAGGAAATTAGGTCTAACATTATTTTTTGACGACTTGCACGTCCTTTGCCATGTTTTCAACATAAATACTTGCTCCCGATAGTCGTGGTAGTTTCATCAAGTCGACCACGTGCTTGGGGATGGAAGTGTAGACTAGTGAAAAATGTGAGCCCCCCGTTACCCTGTGGATTGCACTAGTGTAAGCAAACTTGATTTGAGATAGGGCAAGATTGTAACGTCCGAAAAATCTTCTAGTAAGTTTAATAAATATTGCATTCCTTTCCCCTCGCTTCCTCTCGATTGAGTTGAGTATTTAGGAAGCGCTTTTAGTTTAAATTACCTTTTAGACTTATGCCTCTCGACCTATGTTAGAATCCTTAAAACTTCTCCTAAGTAAATTCGTTGTGCGTCTCATCGCGCGGGTCTGAGAACCTGCGACTTTGAATCAGGAACTCAAGTGGGAGAATACAGCGACTTACGCGGCATATGTCGCGGCCTCAAAGTCGCGACACTCGCTGGAGTTCGGGACCAGGGGCACATGCACAGCCTATGGCATAGCCCCAAAGTCGCGGCCAAAGCCGCGTGACCCTGCAAACCCTAGAAAACGGGTTTTCACCCATTTGAAGTCATTTTCAGTTTTAGCTATTTGAAGAGGAATGTTTCTAAGAGCATTGAAGGCGATTTTCTTCCTCCCAAGCTTCCCTCCTCTTCAATTTCGTCAGTTGGGTTGTTGGAGGCATTTAAGAAGTGATAAGACTAGTATTTGGGCATTTATTGGGAAGAGTTCAAGATTTTCCATGTCCCAAGTCCTCATCTCCATCAATCAAGGGTTTTATCAACTTTTCTAGGTTTTTGGTCAAAACCTAAATTGTGAGTGTTCTAAACCTTTTTAAATGAGATACATGTGGTTACCTGCTTAAATATTGTTTACCTTTATTCTATGAAACTAGGGTTTCCTCATATTGGTTTTGTTGGTTCTAATGTTACCTTGGAAAATAAATGGCAATTTTATGTACCGCATTTCCGTTTTTACGGAATTTTGTTATAACCATTTTTGGGGTGTTACAAGTTGGTATCAGATCTCTAGTTTTAAGTGAACTAGGTAGTGACCTTAGCATACCTAGACTTAAAACTGTAGGTGGTTTTAATGAGACATCCACCCATGGGAAAAAAATTCTTAGATGGGGAGAGCGTTTGGAATTACGGAATTTTATAAATTGAGAATTATTGCGACAATGTTGAGAATTCTTGTGTATGATATATTCATAATTCTACTTAGCTACTGTAATTATGGGTATATTGTTACGTGAGTATGCTGAGTCATTATTGTTGTGGTACTTAATGAATGTAGTAGTCCGTACATTTAGTCTATCTCTCATCTTCTTCTCGTATGTGTGGCAGACCATTATGGTTAACACTCGGAGTAGGTTGCCAACACCTCCGAAAGGGACTGAAGCATCAGCATCTACGGCCGATCAACAGGAAACAATTGTGGTTGACACTGCTCTGCCTAGATAACCAGTGTTAGGAGGATGAGTGGAGGAAATTCCCGAGGATAACATTGCTACCGTCGGGCCGGTTATCGAGGAGGTAACCCTTGAGAGCGGAATGATGGGTAGCACGATGCATGCCATGAACGCGGCCATGGAACAACAGCAAGAGTTCTTCATGAAGCTTTTGGAAGATCGCGACGCTAGTCACCACCGACCCGAAATAGTGGCGGAAAACGCCGTGTTTGGGTCGGGAGGTGGTGGAAACGGCGTCGACACCAAAGAGCATGCGGTAGTCGGAAACAAGGGAAAGAACAAAGGATGCACTTACAAGACCTTCCTGGGGAGCCACCTACCGGAGATTTCGGGTTTCGCAAATCTGATTACTTGTATGTATTGACTCAAGGAAGTGGAAATGGCCTTTGGATCAAGTGAATGCGATGACTCACAAAGGGTCAAATTCTCCTCTCAACTTCTTAGAGGTGAGGCCTTGATTTGGTGGAATCTCATCCGATTCGTCCTCACCCCCGAAGTTTTGGCTAAGCTAACTTAGCCGGTTTTCAAACAGAAGATTTTGGACAAATACTGCAGCGAACGATCATTGGATAAGATTGGAGAAGAGTTCAGAAACATGAGGAAAGAAACCTTTTCTGTCACCGATTACTCCAAGATCTTCTTGGAGAAGTTGAACCTAGTGGGGCATCTGGCTCCTGATGAGCGATCGAAAATCAAAGCCTATCAGCGTAGGTTACCGGATGAGATGAGGACGGCCGTGAGGAATGCTAGAGGGTCGACGCTACAAGAAGTAATTGAAGAGTCCTTACTTGTGGAGGACGACATGATTGCGAGAGAAGAAGAGAAAGGATTGGTGGGAGAAAAGAGAAAATGGGAGGGGTCATTCGGACCTAACCGTTAGTTCAAAGCGACTTTCGAGGGAAGGGGAAATGACCCCCGACGGGAAGTAAGATGGTGCCACCGATGTAAGAGCAAGCATAGTGGCCCATGTAATCAAAGATTATATTCGGGTCCTCCCGAGTGCACCAAATGTGGAAAGAGGGACCACATGACCCGTGATTGTCCTATCCGGGGGCTCGTTTGTTTTCGAGTGCCGAGAGCCGAGGCACATGAAGAGAGAGTGTCCAAAGTTGATCGGGAGAAACCGTGGTTTCGCTAGCGGGTCGGGTCCAAAGAAGGAGATCCCACCAAAGGTACCGAGTCGGGCCTTTCAAATAACCGTGGATGAAGCGAGAGAGACCACCGACGTGATATCCGGTACGTTCCTTGTAAACTCTTTGCCTGCTCATGTTTTTTTTGACTCGGGTGCAAACCGGTCATTTGTATCGAATTCATTTTGCTCGATGTTTTCTACTCCCGTTAGTACCCTTTCCGACCCTTTAGTGGTAGAAGTAGCCAATGGGGAACAAGTGTTGATTCAAGAACACTATCGCGATTGTACTTTAGAGATAAATGGTCATCGTTTCGAGGTGGACTTGTTACCAATGGCAATTGGTGGTTGCGACGTGGTAATAGGCATGGACTGGTTGACTAAGAACCATGCCGAAATTATTTGCTCTAAGAAGATGATTAAAGTGCTTGTGGCAAATGGCGACACGGTTACCCTTTATGGGGAGAAAAGGAAGGGATCCACTCCCGTAATCTCATACTTGAAGGCCCGTAAGCACCTAGCGAAGGGATGCTCATCATAGTTAGCCTACGTCGTGGATGCAAAATTGGAAAAGAAGTCGGTGGAAGATGTGAAGATTGTTCGAGATTATCCGGACGTCTTTTCGGAAGACCTACTCGATTTGCCGTCAGAACGTCAAGTGGAGTTTCAGATTGATCTCACACCAAGAGCGGCCCCGATAGCCCGTGTTCCCTACCGCTTGGCGCCGACGGAAATGCAAGAGATGATGTCCCAACTGCAAGAACTATTTGAGAAAGGTTTCATCCGACCGAGCTCGTCTCCTTGGGGAGCCCCAGTCCTATTCTTGAAGAAGAAAGATGGGGCTATGCGGATGTGCATAGATTACCGGGAGTTGAATAAAGTCACGGTGAAAAAGAAGTATCCTCTTCCCCGAATCGACGACCTCTTCGATCAACTTCAAGGAGCGGGATGGTTCTCAAAAATCGATTTGCGATCTGGATACCATCAGGTGAGAGTGAAGAAAGACGACGTTCCGAAGACCGCCTTTCGGACAATATATGGGAATTATGAATTCTTGGTAATGCCATTCGGGTTGACGAATGCACCCGCCGTGTTCATGGATCTGATGAACCGAGTGTGCCGACCTTTCTTGGATAAGTCGATGATAGTCTTCATCGACGACATCCTAATCTATTCGCATGATGAAGCGGAGCATGGAAAACATCTAAGGGAAGTATTGGAGGTCCTACGGAAGAAAAAATTATTCGCAAAGTTCTCAAAATGAGAATTTTGATTGCAAGAAGTCCAATTCTTGGGCCACATGGTGTCAAAATACGGAATAAAGGTAGACCCGGCAAAGGTCAAAGCGATGATGGGATGGGAACCACCGACGAGCCCAACGGAGATTCGTAGCTTCTTGGGTTTGGTCGGATACTACAGAAGATTCATCCTAGAGTTTTCAAAGATCGCTTTGCCACTTACGTCATTGACAAGGAAAAATGTCAAGTTTCTCTGGACGGACACTCAAGAACAGGCTTTCCGTACTCTCAAGAAGAAACTGTGTGAAGCACCGATCTTGTCCCTACCCGAGGGATCGGATGATTTTGTTGTCTATATTGACGCCTCAAAGATGGGTCTCAGATGTGTACTTATGCAAAGGGTGAAGGTGATAGCCTACGCATCGCGTCAATTGAAGGATCACGAGAAGAACTATCCGACCCACGATTTGGAGTTAGCAGCGGTGGTATTCGCGTTGAAGTTGTGGCATCACTATCTCTATGGAACTAAATGTACACTTTTCACTGATCACAAGAGCTTGAAGTACATTTTCGATCAAAAGGAGCTCAACATGCGGCAAAGGAGATGGCTCGAACTACTAAAAGACTATGACTGCTACTTTACCATCCGGGTAAGGCTAATGTAGTAGCGGATGCTTTGAGCCGACGGAGTCATGGGAGCAGCACCATTTTATCACTCGCTAGGATTGACGTTGTGTCAAGCCTAATTGAGAATATCAAGAGGTGTCAATCAGAAGCACTTAGAGAAGAAAACCTCAAAGCCGAGGTTATGGTAAAGCAACAAGATTTCTTGACAGAAGATAGTCGTGGCTTGAAGTAATTTCAAGGCCGAGCTTGGGAACCTCGGTAGCACGAAGATGTATAGAGATCTAAAGTTGAATTATTGGTGGCCGGTGATGAATCTCGACGTGGCCAAATATGTGGAGAAATGTGTCACTTGTTTGCATGTAAAGGCAGAGCATCAAAGACCCTATGGGAGTTTACATCCCTTGTAAATTCCGGAATGGAAGTGGGAGCATATCACAATGGACTTCGTCACCAAACTACCTAAAACCTTGAAGGGGCATGACACAATTTGGGTGGTGGTGGACCGACTCACCAAAAGTGCACACTTCCTGGTAATGCGCGAGACTTTGCCCATGGACAAACTAGCAAAGTTATACATCGATGAAATTTTGTCAAGGCATGGAGTTCTGTTATCTATCGTGTCTAATAGAGATAGTCGGTTTACTTCGAAGTTTTGGGACGGTCTACAAAAATAATTGGGTACAAAGGTTACGTTGAGCACAACTTACCATCCTTAGACAGACGGACAAAGTGAACGGACCATCCAGACTCTTGAAGACATGTTGAGATTGTGCGTCATCGATTTCGGGGGAAATTAGGACTCTCACCTGCCGTTGGTGGAGTTTGCATACAACAATAGCTATCATTCGAGCATCGGTATGGCTCCATTTGAAGCTCTTTACGGCCGGAAGTATAGAACCCCGACTTGCTGGCTTGAAACGGGGGAGAAACAATTTACCGGACCGAAAATCGTTTAAGAAACCGCGTATAAAGTTAAGGAAATCCGAAAGCATCTAAAAGAGGTTCAAGACAGATAGAAAATCTATGCGGACAAGAATAGAAGACCAATCGAATTCTGAGTAGGCGACCGGGTGATGTTGAATGTGTCACCATGGAAGGGGATAATTCTTTTTGGGAAACGCAGGAAGCTTAGTCCCTGTTTCCTTGGACACTTTGTTATCTTAGAGAAGGTCGGACTCCAAGCATAACGGTTGGACTTGCCACCAGAAATGAGGGAATTCACCCTACGTTTCTCGTATGTTACCTGCGCAAGTGTCTAGCCGAGAAGGAAAGCGTCATCCCATTGACAGAGATCCGAGTGGACAATAGGAATCGGTGTATGGAAGAACCGGAGACGATACTTGAATCCAAGACGAAAAAACTTTGTCACAAGGAGGTGACCATGGTCAAGGTTCAATGGAAGCATCATCGGGGATCCAACATCACGTGGGAGGCCGAGGAAGATATGTAAAGAAGATACCCACACTTATTCACATAGGGCGAGATTTCGGGGACGAAATCTCATCCAAGGTAGAAAGGATTGTAACGCCCGAAAAATGTTCTAGTAAGTTTAATAAATATTGCATTCCTTTCCCCTCGCTTCCTCTCGATTGAGTCGAGTATTTAGGAAGCGCTTTTAGTTTAAATTACCTTTTAGACTTATGTCTATCGAGCTATGTTAGAATCCTTAAAACTTCTCCTAAGTAAATTCGTTGTGGGTCTCATCGCGCGGCTCTAAGAACCTGCGACTTAGAATCAGGAACTCAAGTCGGAGAATACAACGACTTACGTGGCCAACGTCGCGAGTACTCACTGGAGTTCGGGGCCAGGGGTACCCGCACGGCCTATGGCGCGGCCCCAAAGCCGCGGGGACCCTTCAAACCCTAGAAAACGAGTTTTCACCCATTTGAAGTCATTTTCAGTTTTAGGTATTTGAAGAGGAACATTTCTAAGAGCATTTAAGGCGATTTTCTTCCTCCCAAGCTTCCTTCCTCTTTAACTTCGTCAGTTGGGTTGTTGGAGGCATTTAAGAAGTGATCAAGACTAGTATTTGGGCATTTATTGGAAAGAGTTCAAGATTTTCCAAATCCCAAGTCCTTATCTCCATCAATCTAGGGTTTTATCAACTTTTCTACAAAACCTAGATTGTGAGTGTTCTAAACCTTTTTAAATGAGATACATGTGTTTACCTGCTTAAATATTGTTTTCATTTATTCTATGAAACTAGGGTTTCCTCATATTGGTTTTGTTGGTTCTAATGTTACCTTGGAAATAAATGGTTTGTTTTGTGTAACACCCCGATTTCGAAATGTATCATTTCAAGTTAATTCAAAAATCGGTAATTTTAAGGGAAAATAAGATATAGGAGTTTGGGTTTGAATATTAGATTTTATAGTCTTGATGGATAAGGGATTCAATTACGAGTCCATCGGTTCTTTCCGGAGCTAAATCTGAACTTCAACGAAGAAGTTATGGCCAAAACAGTGAACGGGTGGAAAACCGGGCGGACAGTGCATTACGCGACTTGTGCCGCGGCTTAGAGTCAACCCCGCGACTTTTAGGAAATCGGGTACTTATGCCGCGACTTAAGGTCGCGACATAACCTGTGAAACACACTGTCAGGTCAAAAATCGAATTTTCAGCCCTCAAGCCTCATTTCCCTCAACCAAACCCTAACTCTCTTCCCCCTTTTCTCTCCCAAACCGACGCCAAACCCGAAAATCGAACCCTAGCCCATTTTGAGGGTTTTCCTCCTCAAACAACATGAATCTTCATCATCTAACTAGTCGAGATCATGAACCACCTTCATCTTCATCTTCTTCACCAAGTTCTTGGGGGTTTCATCTAACCCTTTTCACCATTGGAAGATTGGAAGCTTATGGTTCATTTTGAAGATCTACAAGTGTTTTGGTTGGTGATTCAAGCTATTGGTTGAGGTAATCTTCTCCTTCTTCAAGTATGGAAAATTAGGGTTTTTGGTATAAGATGAAAAGTTCATGTAAATGTTTGGGGAACATTTCTAAAAGGGTTGAATATGATTATTCATGATTGGGAATGTGTGGATCTAGGTTTTGGAAGAATCGTGCTTGTGGATTCAAGTTTCTTCAAGGAAGCTCTAACTGGGGTAAAATCTAGATTTAGCCTAAATCTAGCAAGGTGAGTTCAAGTTGATTTGTGAAAACGTTGTACATGCCAAAATGTTTATTTTAAAGCATTTATGTGTTATATATGAAATTATCAACTGTTGGGTTATTTGGTAACTTTTTATTATTTGAAGTGTTTAGCTTATTAAACCTTGTAAAACACCATATTTGGGATTTTGGGATATTTTGATATATGTGTCACAAAGGAACATGTTTTGGTGATTTATTGCATAAATAGGTGTTTGGTCAAAAATGCACTTCTAAATGTTTACCGGGTTTCATGCATCATTCACGAAATGAGATATTTTGAAAAGTACGAAGGTGTGAGTTCTTTGGTTTTGGGTCATTTCCAACTTTGGAGAACATTTTAGAAAATGATAATCCTTTTTGGGTTTTGGGCCGAAGGCCAGTTGTGAATTGAGAAACAAAGTATTGGGGAAAGACATATTTTGGTTTATGTAACCACATTGGCTCTCATATTTTAGCCAAACGTTCATTATGCCTTTTGGGGCTTGGTTTACACTCAAATGAGTCTTTGGAACATTTTTTCAGTTTTGTTAGCTCGTTAAGGAGCCTTTGACGTATGGTGTACTTAGTTGCATCTTATTTGACATTTACATGTTTTGAACGCGTTAGTTCATTATTTTGAGTCATGTAACGTTTTAGACTTCATTGCATTGGATCCATAGGCATATGAGTCAGTCGGTTAGTTTAGTGGGGACTTTATCCCCGTTTTGGGACTGGATGTTATTATGGCTAGCGGGAGGACTCGAGGTAGATATCGTGGGTGGTTGAACTCGACGACTGCGTAACCTTTATTGAGGGCTCGAGGTAGATATCGTGGGTGGTTGAACTCGATGCCCGTTTGTAATCCAGTCTGGTTACTCATCGTGGAATTTAGTGTTGTTAAGTCTGATTTTATAGTAATCATTGTATTTATAGGTTTGGTCAAATACTGTGTTTAGAGTCTAATATTGTGTAGTATTGACCAAGGGTATTTAAGTCCCTTTGGTCTTGGTTGTTTAAAAACACTTCACGCTCATTCAATACAACTTATACTTTGCGCTTCATGCTCTCTCTCTCTCTACTTTCTCTCTATAGGATTTAGTGTTCTTGGACTCACAATTGGTATCAGAGCCAATCTGAATCTTGAGAGAATTGAGAGAACTAATTTCGTTTCTGAATTTGTAGTTTAAATCTGAAAATTTGATTGATTTTCTTGATTTTTTCAGGAAAATTTCGTTTTTAGATTTTTCATCAAATTCGGCCTTGTTTGTGATTGATTTTCGTTGAATTTTGGTTTGTTGGATTCGATTTTACAAGTAGAACATTTTTAATTCACATCAAATTTCAAGAAATTCAAGTTTTGATCATTGATTTTGAGATTTTGTGCTTTTCTGAAAACTCGTTTTTGACGTACTGTTTCAATCGTAAAATCTTGTTTTTGTATTTTTTTAATCGAAATTTTTGATTGAAAAGTGTTTGAATATGGTTTTCGTTCAAGTCTGTGTGAGAAATGTTCATCAAATTTAGTTTTGTAATCGATTTTTCGAAGTTTTCTTGAATTTTGGAAGTTTGTGCCAGATTTGAACTTTGCGCTAGTTCATATGAGTTTGCGCGAGTTCATCATTTGGTTTGCGTGACCTTACTAATCTTGTTTGTGTTTCAGGTTTTCATCAATATCACGCAAAGCTCAAACTTTGCGTCTCACTCCTATCACGCAAAGTAACATTTGCATTACTCGTGCATTACGCAAAGTATACTTTGCATCTTCAACTCATCACGCAAACCTCATTTGCGTCATTCGATACTCACGCAAACTCCAATTTGCGTATTCCTCAGCTCCCGCAAATCACAGTTTGCATCTCCTTCGGTTAGCGAGAACTTTAGTTTACGTCTTCTTTGGTTCGCGAGAACTTCGTTTGCGTCTTCTTCGCATCACGCAAAGCTCGATTTGTGTCTTCTGCTACTCACGAAAAGCTTGATTTGCGTCTTCAACGCATCACGCAAAGTTCGTTTGCGTCTCCCACTGCTCACACAAAGCCGTGTTTGCGTCACTCACTATTCACGCAAACCTCAACTTTGCGCCATCTCAAGACTTGGCATTTTTTTCTGGATTTCTGAAATATGGATTCTGACAAGTTCGCTTATCAAGCTCAGTTCTACAAAAGTGATCTTATGATGTCTTTGGGTACAGAAAATCGTCCACCAGTGCTGATTGATGAAAATGAGTTTACACAGTGGCAAGATCGGTTCCTGAACTTTATTGAGCGTCAAAAGAATGTAAATGACATGATGATCATTCTATCAGAAGGACCTTTTGAAAAACCCAAGTTGGCTTCTGGATTATATAAGCCTACTAAAGAATATTCAACTGATGAGTTCTCGGCATATCAAGCTGATTGTGATATTAAGGCAAATCTGATGCTAGCATTGCCAAACTCCATATACAACAGGATTGATTGTTTCAAACCTCATCCTAATCTTATGTGGCAACAGCTTGAGAAGATTATTCTTGGTTCTTCAGTTGCGACTCAACTCCAACATACTCGTTATATGAATAACTTTGAAGAATTCAAAGCCAAGGACGGGGAGCCACTGAAGACTGTGTATGACCGATTCTGTTTTGTGATCAATGATCTTAGGAAGATTAAAGTAGAAAAGACTGAGCTTGAGACAAATCTGAAATTCCTCAATGCACTTCAACCAGAGTGGAATAAATCTTGCCACAGACTGACGAATGATGTCAGAATTTCTACAATGCAAATTCAAGAGATGTTTGAGATCTTGCTGACTGATGGGTGCATTGTATCTGAGAAGAAGTCCAAACTGGATAAAAAGAACAAGAAATCACTAGACCCGGTTGCTCTCATCACGAAACAACTGACAGAACAAGCATTGTCTGATAATGCTTATGACGGGTCAACTGATGATGATGGTGAGGCTCTGCAGAAAGCAATGATCCTTCTCTCACAGTATTACCAGAAAAAGTTCCAACCACGGTCAGGTTCCAACAATCTTCGCTTCATTTCCGGTTCAAAAGTCAAAGTGCCCGAGCCAAAGACTGCTTCCTGTTACAACTGTGGAAAGCCGGGTCACATATCTAAGGAGTGTAAAATGAAGAAAGTTCGGGACTCAGCTTACTATAGAAAGAAACTAGAACTTGCTGAGAAGAGAGAGAACGGAACAACTTTGCTAGCAGAAGAGGAATTCTAGCTGGATCATTCCGACGATGAAGCTACAAATGTCGAGATCGCTCATTTGTGCTTGGTTGGAAATGATCAGTCAGATGATTCTGATACTGATGGAGACGAGGTATATTCTGAGTTTGATTTTAATTTCATATCTTCACAGATGAATGTTATAATTAATGCTTTACATGATCTTCACTTAAAGTTATTATCTGAAAAACAATTAAATGTAGAAAAGTCAGATTTGATTGACAAATTACAAATTTCTTTGAAAGATGAAAAATCTATTTTGGAAAATACAAAAGACATCTTTCAAAATAAATTGGATGATTTGGAAAATTCAAATAAGACTTATCTTGAATCTTTGACCGAAATGACCAATTTAAAAGATAAATTTTCAGATAAAATAACAGAGTTGGAAGAAAAGTTATACCGAAGAGATCAAAATGATCAAACCATATTTATGCACAAACCAAGGAGTTACAAATCTATAAAAGAAAGGTGGGGACTTGGTTTTGAAAATCCTCAATTTTTAGATAAAGCTAAAATTGAAGTTCCCACTATATATGAATATGATTATCTAACACTTGCACATTATGCTCCTCATTTCAAATTTCATTGGACAAGTGAAAAGCAAATGTTAGATATTGAAAATGAGAAAAGGATGAATAACAAGAAAAATGAAATTCCTTTTGTTTATACGAGCGAAAATGCTAAATATTTTCCTGATAAATCAAGAAGAGGCAGAAAAGGTTTAAATGGTATATCTCCCGTCAAATCTTCCGTGACTGATGATTTTGTTTCTCCTTATGCCCCTGATTCTGATAAGGAAAATATTTCTCCAATCATTTATGATTCGAAGAAATATACTCCTCCTTTAATATTAGAAGGCAAAATCATTGATCTTGAAGACAAGATGGAAGATCAAAATATTTTAAAAGAAATTGAATTTGATATCATTCTTTCTTTCATGACGTCTAGTTTTGAAGAAAAATTATTTTCCCAAAAATCATATTCTATTTCTAGCCTTTCTTCTTTTAAGGAAAACAAAAAGGAAGTTTCCAATTTTAAAATCTTTTCTAAAAATAATTCTAACTCCGAGGTAAATGCAGATATATTGATTGATCAGTTAGGTAACTTAGGTAAAATTACTTCTTCTGATTCTGATATTAAGTCTAAAATTCTTGATGAATCTTTTACGCTTAATGATGATTATTATAAACCTAAGCATAAAAGAAGAAGGTCAAAGAAGTCGAAGAAACAAGATACAGTTCTTTCAAACAGTTCTAATTCTTCCAATTCAATTCTTTCAGATAGGACTTTGAGCAAGTCAAAGAAGCAGATATGGAGAGCGAAGCGGACATCTATTGATTCTATGACTGATGAGGATAAATGTGTAGACAAAATTTATAAAAGTGATTCATTTGCTACATGTAATAAAATTTCAAAATACTCAATAAAGCAAATGATTCGAATTTCAAAACATGTCTCATGTTCTTCCTCTGATATATTCTAGTTCAGATGATTATGCTTTGTATTCATATGATGACTGTGCTTATTATTCTGATGATCTTTCTCGTGCTTCTCATGTCAAATATTATAAATATTTCCCCATACGAACTGCAACTAACTTTCACGGGCCCAAATTCAAGTGGGTACCCAAGTCTAAATCTGATTCTAAGTTGCAGGCACCTTATGTTAAGGGGGAGTAAGAGACTATGGTTTTTGAACACAACAGTTCAAAACCCGGACTTCAATGTCAAGAGTATGGCTTCTGAGTAATTCAGCTCAGAACCCGTGCTTCACAGACTATGACTTCTAGACATGTCAGTCTAGGACTCGTTATTCAATGCTTTAAGCTTCTGACTAATGAGAAACTGTGAGTACATCTACTTAATTTCCGCTGCATTTATCTCTGATAATGATGTTGTTCCAGTTTTCTCAAATGTTTTAAAAGAATCTGAGCATTTCAATTCAACTCCTGAATTTGTTCAACCCAATTTTTCAAAAGAGACACAATTTTCATTTTGCATTATGTGGAAGATGATATTATTGAATTATATTTTGTTTCAACTGAATATAAACTTGCCGATCAAATATTTCTATTTTAAAAATCTCGGCATGTTGTTTTAAAAGTTTAAACCTTTACAAATTTTATTCTAAAAAGTAAAAGTTTTACAATTTTTTTCTTTCTTTTGAATAAAATGTGTATCTAGGATAAATTTTCAAGTTCATTTGTTTATATTAAAGTTTTTATATGTTCATCTTTCAAGTCTAACAAAAGTTGAAAAGTCAGCAACATGTTTGTAACTTTTGATTTTGCTTTAAAGTTGTGTGATTCAGGATATTTATAGTTTACAATGCTTAGAAAATCTAAAAAGTCTGAATCTCGGATCGTAATGAAAATATGGGCTAAGCACTTAGACGTAAAACCTTGTGTTTGAGATGATTATTAAATTCTTATTAATCAAAAATCTCTAAGTTTAAAAGTTTGTACTTGTGACCTTTCTGGTTTGGGAAAGTAAGTTCTGTGGGATGCTTGTCATCTGGTCCCCTAAGGTCATTTGATCTGGGAGTGATCGAACCCAAATCCTTCTATAGAATCAGATCGAAAGTCATGTTCTACTTGTATGAATGAGTTTAGGATGTGTCGATGTAGCCTTTCTGATCTGGGAGAGTAAGTTCCAAGGGGTGCTTGACACCTAGTCCCCTAAGGCCAACTGGTCTGGGAGTGGCTGACCCAAATCCTGCAATAGGGTCAGATAGAAAGTTACGTTTACGGCATGTTCTTTACTTAATAAACTTTTTGATTAAAAAGATGCCAAAAGTGCACAAGCTTAAAAGATGGCAAAGAGCACACTCATGTGAAGATGCCATAGTGCACAATGCTAAAAGATGCCAATGAGCACACATCTCATGATACTTGGTTATATATTTCTGAGTTGCGATAAACCTGTAAATTTGTGAAAGTCTGAATTTTTGATGGATTAGTGTGATTATTTGCAAAGTTCTCTATTATATTTTTAGAATTGCATTTTCTTGAAGCTAGTCGAAATTCACATGCGAGCACACTGAATAGATTGATGAAAGTTTTTGAAACTGAACATGTCTTAACTTGATATGCAATAAATCTTGTTTCTGTATCCAAACACATATATTTTATTTCATCTGATGGATTTTATTGTGATTTTTACTAAGTAGAATTTTATTTGTTTCTGTTTAAATTTTTATATATTTAGTCGTTTCAAAATACATATTCAATATATTTTTCTTTCTACATTGATGTTTCAATCATTGTGTTCTCATTTATATCTTAATGGATTTGAGCATTATTCAAGGGGGAGTGAAAAAGGAGTATTTTCTTAATGATCATATCTGTTTTTGAGGGGGAGTATCTGATTCTCTATATAAATGCTAACTTGAATTGTCAAATTTAGTACATTTGTGTAGGGGGAGTCAGAGAGCTAATCAGGTAAAAATTTTCAGACTCCAAGTCAGATTTGCGTCACCAGTTGGTAGAGCAAATCTTAATTTGCGGCTTCTAGCGCAAAGCATGTTTTGCGTTTCCTGCTTGTCGCGCAAACCTCACTTTGCGCTTTCTTCTGTTAGCGCATACCTTCCTTTTTTTCTCCGTTTCTTTGATTTTGCAGATCTTAAGCTGTCTCGTCTCCAATATTTGCATGACCAAGTTGATCCAGATCATCAAGGTCATGAGGGGGAGAAGTTAAAAGAAGTTAAGGAGATGATAAAGAGACAAAGAGCTCAAAAGTTAATCTGCTGATCAAGATTCGCTCAAAGATTCAAAATTTCTTCAACTTTACTTGTCTTTTGCTGTTCAAGCTCCGAACACCACAACTTCTTCAATATCATTTAAAAGAGGTGTGTCGTATAGAGCACAAGCTGATGAATCAATTGTTCGTTCAAGTTTATTTCAATCTGGTCCAGTCTTGTCAAGGCAACAAAGATAACTCAATCTGAAAAATGCTGAGAAGAAATTTCTTGAAAAAGTCAGAAAGCTTTGCAAAGTCGCTTAGATGGTCCGTGCTGATTTAGAAGATGGTTCTTGAAGACCAAAGCGCCAATGATTACTAAGGGGGAGATTGTTAAGTCTGATTTTATAGTAATCATTGTATTTATAGGTTTGGTCAAATACTGTGTTTAGAGTCTAATACCGTGTATTATTGACCAAGGGTATTTAAGTCCCGTTGGTCTTGGTTGTTTAAAAACACTTCACGCTTATTCAATACAACTTATACTTTGCGCTTCATGCTCTCTCTCTACTTTCTCTCTCTAGGATTTAGTGTTCTTGGACTCACAAGTGTCCGTGTTTGAATTCTAGTGAGTGGTACCTAAGTCATGTTGTTGTTATGTAAGCTTGTGGTGGTGCTCTGCAGAGCCGTATACGGAGCTAAGTCGTGCGGTGGTAGCTCAGATGAGCCGGATACGGGGACTTGTGGCTTTGGTTGTGACACTCATTAGAGGTCGAGTAAACACTAGGATCAGTGGTGTCTTGCGGTGGTAGCTTAGAGGAGCCGGATACGGGGAACCATGGTCTTATGTGAAGCTCGAGAACATTGATAAGTGGCTTAACTTTGTGTGCCCGCCACATTCGATGGAATTCGGGTATTCCCCGTCACCGAAAGGTGTTGTTTTTGGGTATTGAGTTTTATTATCCAAGTTTTCGGTGGCGTCTTGTATAAGTGGATTTTACTCTTGAGTTATGGGTTGAGTATTATGCCCCACCCATGTTTTGGGTGTTTCGGGATATAAAGTTTTAACCGCATTTTCATAAATGGAGAGTTCGATTTCTATTCACGTTTTGAGTAAGTGTTGGATTTCATTACTTCATGAAATAACGTTTGGCGTTGAGGCGGCCATTTATAAATTGCATAATATTGGAAAATGGGTCGCTTCCATATTTAAAGTAATTCATTTTAACGAATCATGATTTAAGTTGCATTATTTCCGTTTAATGGTTTTTATAATCATGATGAAAACTATTGAACTCACTAGGCGTTAGCCTAACCCTTTTCATTTGTCGGCATGTGCAACAGGTTTCGGTTGGGAATAGCTCTAGTAACACTGTGCTGAGAGGAGTGCTAGTTGTGTGCTCCAGAAGTGGTTATCTTAGTGAAGTCTTCCGCGCTTGTTTCGGGAAGAGCAGCTTATAGTTGGGATTAAGTAACACCCGACTTCGGTATAGTCCTTGTATAAGACTAGAGTTTATATTTGTCTAAGGTTGAATAGAAAGTCTTATTTTGAAGATTTATCTCTTTACTTGATGATATATTGAAATTTTAATTAGTTGCTTTTACCAAATTTGAGGGTGTTACAAGTTGGTATCAGAGCCTAAGTTTGAGAGAATTAGGTGTTGATTTTTGGATGCCTAGACTCAAACTAGCGTAATTTTAAGTAATTGAATGTGAGATTGCACAATTAGGAACTTTAAGATTTGATGATTCGAAGTGAGTGGAGTCACTAGGAACGGGAGTCACGCCTAAAATGGCAAGGATGATCATGTACCGTACATTCATAATAACACCTGGCCAATGTTATGGTGAATCTACGAGTTATGTGTGTATGCTTGAACTGCCTTGGTACGATAACCGTTGGGGGTAGTGAAGCAATTTCTATATGGGTAGCCATTAGAAGGAGCTGATGATTTTAGTATTCGTTACTTGGAGTAACGGTAAGCATGGTGATTGCATTAAGTGGACATTTCCGAGTCGGATTGATTGGTTGGATTAGAACCATAGACTTTTGGAACTAATGATATTTCGAGGAGAAATTATGAGGCGAACCTATGAAATCTCTGATCTTCGCTTTAAGATGTTGAGCATCTGGATGATGACAGTGTAACTAAGAAATCGAGGAGTGTGGGTTCAAAGTGTTGAGTGTCGATCAAATTCATGCATGAAATGTATTTCTGAAATAAATTACATTACTTATTTCTCATGTTTCTAAATCGTCATGTGGATTATGTTACAATCTTGGAGCAATGTTTTAGCACACACAAGGTTTTGAACAATGATTTCGTGCATGTACAAAAATCGTTTTATGACATGAGGTTTCAAAACTTTGTTGAAGATTTTATTTATTCATATTGTTGTCCAACGTTATTTCGGGTTTTGCGATATGCGTATTTTGTTGTTGTTTGAGGACTTGGATAACTAACTGCAGTTTACGACTTTAACATTAGATCTCCTCCACGTATGTTAAGGTTTTGGACGAAAGTTATCTCCCATTATTTTGGTGTTTGAGTTTTATTGAGAATTTTAATTCATACGATCTTGTGGATTTAATGAGATAGCTTTAATGGTGTCAAGTGGTATCGTTTTCCTTGAGCTTTGTGTGAGTTGCATATAGCATGCATACATGTCCATTTGGAATTTCAGTCAGTGTTTTAGCTAACACTTTAGCCCAATGAGAGCATATTATTATTTGTCTTTGAACTTGAAACCGACATAAATTATTTTATGTTTTAAACAAAGTGCATGCACATGTCACCTTACTCATTTTGCGGAATAGCTGCCGCATGCAAGTTTTGTTGCGGAATCTTTGAGAGTTTAATATCATGAAAATGTTGTCTTGGGTTTTGCAAGCATATTATTCGTTCGACCTAAAGTTCGGAATCAAACTAGATTACTCTTACGTTGATCAAATTGCATATATATGTCTTTACTAAGTTTTTAAGAAATTTTTATTTCATGACATTACATGGTTAAATGTGAATTCTTGGGATTTGATTTAGTAAATTGACAGGATCGAATTCTCAACAAGAATTATGAATACTCAGAAACAATATCAAAGAAGTTGTGGAATAACACTTTGATATTCAATGTAACAGTAATCAAACAGTGAGTATGATTAACAACTTATAAACTTGTATTGAATGATTAAAATCACAAGATTACACACTCAACCTCAATCTTGAAGAACAGACTCTTTCAAGACGAATTCTACTTCTCTAGAATTAGGAACTATGCCTTGAGGTTGATTTTCTCTCTAGAATAAAACTTAGAATAAATAAAATTAAAAGTTATCTCACTATTCTAAACTAAACAATATATATACTGAAGATAAAAGATAATTACAGTTTATACAATATCTCCAGAATATCTTCCATAAATATCTTCAGCTTTCCATGTTTATCTTTAACCACGATCTCTTCATCATTATCTTCACATTATCTTAGAATGTCAGGATCGAATTCTTAACAAGAATTAATACTCAGAAACTAATATCAAAGAAGTTGCGGAAAAACACTTTGATATTTGATAAAACAGTAATCAAACACAGTATATAATGATCAAACAGTAAACTTGTATTAAATGCTTAAAGCTACAAGGTTACACACTCAACCTCAATATTGATGAACAGGCTCACCAATACGAATTCTACTTCTCTAGAATTAGGATCTATGCCTTGAGGTCGAATTTTCTCTTAAAAAAAACAGTTATCTAAAAAAATTCTCTTTATCTATTCTAAACATTCTATATATATACTAATAGAAAGATAATTACAAAGAATAAACAAATCTTCAGTATATCTTCCATGTATATCTTCTAAGTATATCTTCAGTATATCCAGCTGTCATTCTTTCCATCCGAATCTCTTTAGCAGCACTAACCATGATCAGCAGCATTAACTTCTTAAAGCAGTATTAACTACTAAGCAGCACTAACTACTAGCAGTACTAACTAGCTAAGCAGTACTAACTTTGTTCAAGCAGCACTAACAATAACTAGCAGTATTAATAGTACTAGCAGTAGTAATACTCAGCAGTACTAACTTTTAAGTCTTCTAGCAGTATTAACTTTGAACTAGCAGCATTAACCATACTTGATGAATTCTTCAGTTCCCAACAATCTCCCCCTAACTTGACTTTTAGGAAGAGAAGTCAAGTTCCTCAAATGCTTCCAAAATCTTCATTGATCTACTCCAATGTTAGGGTCCAGTCCCATGCTCTGATTAATAGTTCTTTGAATTAAATACTTTGCCATTTCTGAATTTGGTGCACAACTCAACTTCTTGTTTAACATGGCATGAAGCTTAAGATTTGTATGCTTGTAGACCCTATCCACCAAGTAGTACTCCATGTGGAAAGTATCCAATGCTAGTTCATAGACTCCACTCCTTTCATAGAGAGTCCATCCTCTAACAGCTTTGAACACATCTCTGATTAAGTGCTTCACTGCTTCTGGATTGAATAACATGCACAAGTATTCCATGACCAGCTTCACTATAGGTAACCCTGGAGCTGTCAACTGATCTGCATAAATTTTCATCCCCACGTCAAACATTTCTTCCAAATCAGATCTTGAACACTCTCTGACAATTTTGTTCCAGGTGCTGTATACTTCATACTTCTCATCATTTCTTTTCAATCTGATGTATTCTTTGCCATCCACCTTCATAATATCCCAATGGATAACTTCAGGAGGTTTAAATCCAACAGGTTCAACTGAAATAGGCTTTGAAATTTTATCCATTACCACCATGTACATGTTTACATCTGAGCTCTGTGGTATTTCTTCCTGAGTTTTAGCTTCATTCAGAAGTGCCTCTTCTTCTTCAGTAACCTTTTGCTCTTCTTCTACTCTAGGCTTCTTTACACTTTTCTTTCTTTTAGCCATCATTTTGGTTCTTTTCAGAGTCTTTTGAACCTGCACTAAAGTAGCTTCCTTCTTCTTTTCTTCCTTATTCTCTGCCTTTTCTTTGATAGGAGTTCCCTCTTCACTTTCAGGGAATGGTTGATGCATATTCACATCATGTCTCTCCTTTGCATTCTTTTCAAACTCCACTCTATCCTTTTCATTGCTCTTCAGCTTCTCCATTTCTTTTTCATATAGATCCTTGATTTGATCAAAATTCATCTTCACAAATATTTCTTTCTTTACCCCAATTGCACTTCTCAAGAAAGTTATCATTTTGTTTCTTTCCTGAGTGGCAAGGTAAGTTTGTGAAGGTCTTCTCTTCTTTGCACTTGATCTGGCCATCATAGCCTTTCTCAAGGTTATTGCTCTTTGCTTGGCTTTCTCTGTTTCCAACCCTTTCTGGAATGCTTCATTTAGTTCATTGGCTAGTGCTCTGGCTATCTCTCTGTCTTTCTCAACCTGTTCTTTCTCTGCTTGATCTAACTCTTGTTGCAGTTTCTTTGCTAATTCTTCATCTGACTCAATCATCTTTTGCTTTTTAGATGGTTGATCAGATTCTATCATCTTTTCTTTCCCTTTTCTTTTTACATCTGCAGCCATGTCTTTCTGTTCTGATTTCTTGTCTCCCCCTTCATTTATGACCACTCCCTTTGCTTTGGGAGTGTCATTCTTTGCTTTTACCAGCATCTCTGCTACTTCAACCTCTGTTGGAGTTAACTCTGGTACTGCTGCTTGTGAAGTTTCAGCAGCACTACCAGTTTCTGCTGCTTGTTTTGGCTTAGCAGTAGTAACAGTTTCTGCTGCTGGAGTTGTTTCTGCTGCTGCTTTTTCTTCAACAAATTCAGCCCTTTCTTCAACAAACTCCCCCTCAAACTGTTGATCTATCTGTTCTGAGCTAGAATTCTCCCCCTTTTTGGAAGCATGTTTCTTATGTGACCTCTTCTTTAAAACAAACTGTTTTCTCCTCTGCTTATGCACCAAACTTGTCACCATTTTCTTTAATTTTGCAATCTGGATTTGTTGTGACAGGATGACCAACTTCATCTCTTCAATTTCTTTGCCTTGTTTGAGAACATCTTGATTGATGTTCCCCATTGTTTCCATCAATTCATAGTAAGTATATCTGTCCTCACCCTCTCCAGAAGTGTTACCCTCTTTTGAAGGATCATTAGATCTTTTTGCAGTGGAAGTCTTCTGCCTAGCAGAAGCACTATCCACCCCCTTGGTTTCTTGGCACCAGGGACCTTCAAATGATTGCTCATTCAAAGTTGCCATGGGGGAGGTCTTATTGATATTACCACTTTCCTCCTCTGTGCTAGCAGGAGTAGTGGCAGCCTCATCACCCATATGCTCTACCTCCTCCTCAGAGAGCACCTCCTTTGGGTTGGGAGACACCCTTGTGGTTTCCCTTTGGATATTCTCTAGGGGAGAATTCTCCCTTAGAGGGCTTAAAGGTTGTGTGGGTGATGGTACAAGAAGGGAAGGAGCCTTCTTTACCTGTTTTCTTTGATAAGTTTGGGTAATTGGAGAGGTTGGTTTTGTAAGAATGGACTGGGGAATTGTTTTTGAGTGAGAAGGTTGGGCTTGGCTAGCAGTGGGATGGTCTAATGAGGGCCTTGACCCTGCTGCCATACCTTCAGTGTTTTGGGACACCACCATCATTGTAGAGAACAATGGGGTGTCAACTCCTTCCGAGTCCCCAGCAGATCTTCTCATATTTGAGAAAACCTTGCCTTTTGGGGGTTTAGGTACATATACCCCAACAGGTTGAGGTATATCCGTCAATTCATGGTTAATTACTTCCTGAACAAATCTGGGATACATAAAGAAACTCTTTTTGTTTCCCATATTTGATACAAGATCACTGAAAATCATCTTTGAGAAATTGTACCTTCTGGATGTAGCCAAGCATACCAAAGCATATGCAATTGGACTGCTGAACTCACTCCATCCAGTGGTCTTTTTGGAGATACAATGCATTAGGGTATGAACAAGAAAACGCCATTGGGGTGAAAATTTTGCTTTTGAGAATTTGAAAACACCCAATGGGCCTCCATACCCCATTCTAGTAAGATTAGAAAACAGTTCATCATTAGAGATAGACATTATACCAGAGGCATCGTCTAGACGTAGACTGATGCGAATGACTTCTTCAGTAACTGTAAGTGAGTGATCACAGATTCTTGTCTTGATCATTTGCACACCATTTTCCACAACAATGGTTGCATTAGCCCAGAACTGCCTTTGGTGCTCAATGTAGATTGTAGGTGATACAGTAAGAGCATGAGCAATGTGGCTCGACTTCAGAAAGTCGACTATCTGATGAAAACCTTCTGCTTGTTTTGGCTTTTGGAGCATTGCGATTTCATTGTGCTCGTCAATGAACGCCATTGATGCCATTGACCTTGAAGATTCTTGCCTGAAAACTTTGAACTTTGAGAGAGAAAGGGTTTAGAGCGCAAGAGAACAGTATGCAAAGAGTCGTTATGAACTTTTAGGCGGGCAAAAGGTATTTATAGTATTCGGAATATAAGCAGTATTAACCTAGAGCAGTATTAACCACTAGCAGTATTAACTGAAATAGCAGTATTAACTACTAGCAGTATTAACTAACTAGCAGTATTAACCGCGAGCAGTATTAACCACGAGCAGTATTAACTGAACTAGCAGTATTAACTGAAATAGCAGTATTAACTACTAGCAGTATTAACTAACTAGCAGTATTAATCGCGAGCAGTATTAACCACGAGCAGTATTAACCACTAGCAGTATTAACTGAAATAGCAGTATTAACTACTAGCAGTATTAACTAACTAGCAGTATTAACCGCGAGCAGTATTAACTGAACTAGCAGTATTAACTGAAATAGCAGTATTAACTACTAGCAGTATTAACTAAACTTACTCCTTTTAAACTTGCTAAATACTGAGTACTGCTATGCATATCCTGAAAAGAAGATTAGTAACACCAAGAATAACAATATACAGGTATAAACTCACTTTTTGAGAAGAAGTTTATTCAAAGTTTATCATTCCCACACTTGTTACCAAGAAAGTGAATCTACCCACATCAAAAGCTTTAGTGAATAGATCAGCAAACTGATTATCAGTGTGAACTTTGACAACTTGAATAAGTTTCTTTTCATTACAATCTCTTATAAAGTGATACCTGATTTCAATGTGCTTTGTCTTTGAGTGCTTGACTGGATTATTTACAATGCTAATAGCACTGCTGTTATCAATAAAGATTGGAGTATGTAGAAAGGTTACCCCATAATCCAGCATTTGATTCTGAATCCATAAGACTTGAGAACAGCAACTTGCAGCTGCTATGTACTCTGCCTCTGTTGTAGATGTGGATACGGTGGTTTGTTTCTTGCACTGCCATGAGACTAGTCTAGCACCCAAAAACTGACATCCTCCAGAAGTAGATTTTCTGTCCAAGTTTGCCCCACCTAGATCACTGTCTGAGTATGCTATTAGGTCAAAAGGTGAGTTATGCGGATACCAAAGTCCCAATCTGGGTTGCCCTTTGAGATATCTGAATATCCTCTTAACAGCTTGAAAGTGAGATTGCTTTGGCCTAACTTGAAATCTTGCACATACACAGACTGGAAACATAATATCTGGCCTTGATGCTGTGAGATACATGAGAGAGCCAATCATGGATCTATAAAGATGCACATCCATATCCTCCCCCTCAAGATCTGCTGTGATCTGCTTGTGTGTTTCCATAGGTGTGCTGGCAGGTTTTGATTCTGAGAAACCAAACTTGGTTAGAATATCCTGCACATACTTGGATTGACATATAAATATGCCATCTGACTTCTGTTGAACTTGGAGTCCAAGGAAGAAAGTAAGTTCCCCCATGGAACTCATTTTGAACCTTTGATGCATTAAATCCTCAAACTCCTTGCACATATTGTTTCTTGTAGAACCAAAAATAATGTCATCAACATATATTTGGACCAGCAAGATATCCTTCTTCTTTCTTTTGATAAATAGAGTCTTATCAATGACTCCTCTTTCAAAGTCATTTTCCAAGAGATAGGATGACAGAGTATCATACCATGCTCTTGGGGCTTGATGTAGTCCATAAAGTGCCTTCTTTAATTTGTATACTCTGTCTGGATAGCTTGGGTTTTCAAACCCTGGTGGTTGACAGACATATACTTCTTCTTCAATTGACCCATAGAGAAAAGCACTTTTTACATCCATTTGGTAGACTTTGAAGTTCATGTAAGAAGCATAGGCTAGGAATAGTCTGATTGCTTCTATCCTAGCTACAGGTGCAAAAACTTCTTCATAATCTATGCCCTCTTCTTGAGTGTAGCCTTGAGCTACCAGCCTTGCTTTGTTTCTTATAACAATACCTCTTTCATCTCTCTTGTTTCTGAAGATCCATTTTGTGCCAATTGCTCTGTGACCTTTAGGAAGGTCTACTAGATCCCACACATCTTGTAGCTTGAACTGTAACAATTCTTCTTGCATTGCTTCTATCCAGCTAGATTCTTTCATAGCATCATGTGCCTTTTTCGGCTCAAGCTGGGATAGAAAACATGAGAGCACTGTATGCTGTTGATCTTGCATTTCCTGAAGCCTGCTTTGATGTCTAGTCATCATGGGAGAAGAGACATCACCTATTATCAACTGTGGAGGATGATTCTTTTGAACTCTTGTGTTATGACTAGGTTCTACATTCAGTCCAGCCTCTAGATTAGAGTCATGCAATTCAACTGAAGTGTCTTCAGATGTCACTTCTGATTCTTGAGTCTCCTCATCTCTAGTGTCTTCTTCACTCTGACTTGGTTCAGTAAATGATTCCTTTTCACAGTCTGCATTTACTGTGGGTATGGGAAAAATCACAGATTTAGATATACTTTCTTGAACTTGTGTGATCTCTGATTCTCCACCATCTGTTCCTGTATACTCGTTACTGAAACCAAAAGAGTTAGTTAGTGAATCAATGTCAAATAGCCATTGAGGTCCAGACCCAACAGGATTTGGTGTGTTCTCATTGCATTTGACATTGTCACTTTCTTCAATTATTCTAGAAGAAGAGTTAAAAACTCTGTAGGCCTTACTCTGAGATGAGTATCCAACAAGAAATCCATCATCTGCTTTGCTATCAAACTTACCTAAGTGAGATTTGGTATTTAGAATTGTACAAGGACACCCAAAAGATTTGAAGAAACCAATAAAAGGTTTTCTTTGATTTAAAAGCTCATATGGGGTCTTGTTCTTTTGCTTGACCACTAGAACTCTGTTTTGGACATAACAAGCAGTATTAACTGCTTCAGCCCAGAATGTAATTGGCAATTTTGAATCAGCCAACAGAGATCTAGCAGCCTCTATTAGTGTCCTATTTCTCCTTTCAGCAACACCATTCTGTTGAGGAGTTCTAGGAGCACTATATTGTCTCTCAATACCTTTTCCTTCACAAAAAGTGTTTAAATCATGATTTTTAAATTCAGTTCCATTATCTGATCTAATGACTTTTACTCTTTGATTAGTTTGGTTTTCAATTCTTAGAATAAAGGATTTGATAAGATCACTTGTTTCATCCTTAGTCCTTAGAAAATATACCCAAGTAAACCTGGAGTAATCATCAACAATAACCAAGCAGTAAGATTTCTTGCCTATACTCATAACATTTGTAGGACCAAACAGATCCATATGCAATAACTGGAGACAAGAAGAAACAGAATTTAACTCTTTGGTCTTATGAGAAGTTTTGTGTTGTTTGCCTTTGAGACAAGCAACACAATGATCATCACATGAAAAGACTTTTGAAGGTAAACCTCTTACAAGGTTATTTTTAACAAGATTGTTCATAGTCTTGTAATTCATGTGACACATCCTTCTGTGCCAAAGGGAGGATTCATCTATAGAAGCTTTTGAAACAAGACAATTTAAAGATGAATCACTATCAACATTGTCCAAATCAAGACAGTAAACATTGTCCTTCCTTGGAGTTCTAAGTAGTATCATGCTTTCATCAACTACCTTGAACCCTGGAGCAAGAATCATACACTCAGTATTAGTAAATAATATACTATGTTGTTTGTCACAAACCTGTGATACACTTAACAGGTTGTACTTTAATTGATCAACATAGTAGACATCCTCAAATGTCATCTTACCTTTGGTGACATTACCTTTTCCACTTATCTTACCACCAGTAAGATTGTCTCCAAATGCAACATGTCCTCCATTAATTTGCTTGAAATCCTGAAGGCATGACATGTTGCCAGTCATGTGCCTAGAGCAACCACTATCAACATGCCATATGCTCTTTCCCTTGAGCTGTTGGTTGCCCTGCACATTAAATAAATCAATTAGTATGATTGGGGACCCAAGCCAAAGTGATCTTGGGTCTGCCATTCTCATCAAAGTATTTACATTCCTTTTTAATGAGGTTTTTAAACTCAGAGCACTCTTTATTAGAGTACTTTGTCAATATGATTGGCTTAGCAGAATCAATACTGGAAGCAGTACTAACCTTAGAAGTACTAACAGAGTTAGCAGTACTAACAGGTGTAGCAGTACTAACAGGTTTAGCAGTACTAACCTTGTTAGCAGCATTAACATTGTTAGCAGTAGTATTACTTCTAGCAGCACTATCATTGTCAGCAGCACTATTTGTGGTAGCAGTACTAACAGTTTTAGTGCTTTTAGGAATCCACATATTGACACTTTCTTTAACAGAATACTTTTTCTTCATGTGGCTTTTAGTTTTAACATTTTTCTTAGCCACATGGTTCTTTTCAATTTTCTTATAACCAAAGGGTTTTTGCATGGATCTTTGGAAATTCATTCTTTGGTTCATAGGATTGAAATAACAGTATTTGGCAACATGATTAAGCTTTCCACAGATAAAACAAGGTTTTGGTCTATTGATTTTACTCAGATCAACCCCTTGTTTTTGTGCCCACTGATTATTCCAGTTTCTTTGATTTCCCCTCTTTTTGTCCTGTTTTTGGGGTTCATTCTTCTTACAAGTACACTGTTTGCAAGGACCTGGATTCACAACTGTGGTCTGTTTATAATGGACCTTATCAGACTTTTCCTCTGTCTTCTCTATGTTCTTGGATTTGATCCAAGCCCTTCCACAATCCTCATTGGTGATAATGTTGTTTTCTATAGAAATCTCACCACTCACCTTGTTCTTCTTACTCTTGCCAACCTCTTTCTCAGTCTTATCCTCAACAATTACCTCATCTAAGGGATCTATTTCAGTGGCTCCCTCAGGCAAGTCCTTCCTATCTTTGGTGTCTAACAGGTCTGAAGTAGGAGGAATGTAATTGTTGTTATATGGTGGAGGTGTGGCATTATACCCAATTCCTCTTCTTAATTTATCATGAATCTGATTTTGCAGTAAGGAGTCCATTGCTTTAGAAGCATTGGAAAACTTTTCTACATCAAGCTTAACCTTGGTTAACTCCTCTTTCAGTTTTTCACTCTCCTCTTTAGATTTGGTCAATTTAAGTTCTAAATCCTTTTTCTCCCACTGCCAGTAATTGGTGTCATATGAGTGTTGTAGTTCATTGGCTTGAAAACCTTTGATTTGATCTTCAAATCTCTCTACTATCCTCACATAGTCTTTTATATCCTTTTCTAGTCTCTTCAGGTCATCACTCATCTTCTGATTGTGATCCCTGTACCTTTTAACAGTGTCTATGCAAGTTTTAGAGCAGAGATTAGAACTTACCTCAGATGGGAGATCAGATACTTTAGCCATAAGAGCTTGATTCTGAATAGCTTCTTCTGCTTGATCACTCCAATCAAACCCCATTCCTTGTTGAGAAACAAGGGCTTGAGCAGAGTTTCTATTGTTATTGAAGCTTCCAGATTGAGCTTGTTGATGGTTGTTGTTGTGAGACATTCCACTTCTGCATTCTCTAGCAAAATGTCCCTTCAGATGACATTTGTAGCATTCTACCTTTGATTTATCAAACCCTGCTCCATCTTCTCTTCTTTGTGAGAAGTTGTTTCTTCCAGTCCTCTTTATAAACTTCTTAACCCTCATGGAAAGCATGGCCATCTGCCATTTAATATCCATCTCTTCCAGATCATCAGGATGAAGTTGTTCTAAGTCATCATTGATCAAAGAAGAATTTCCATGATTAGAAAGAAGAGCTTCAAATGCATAATCAGTGCCTTTATCTAGATTTGATCCATTAGTAGCATTAACTGATTCAGAGTTAGCAGTAGAATCAATTGATGCTGATAGGAGTGCAGCATTATGAACATATCCAGAAGGCTTCTTCTTTGCCTCCACCTCAGCTTCAAAAACTCTAAGATCATTGTACAGATCATCAAGTTCTTTGTCTTCCAACTGATCATTCTGTCTGAATGACACAGTGTACATGGTCCATTCATCTCCAAGGGACCTTAAGAACTTTCTGTTCACATCATCTTGATCAATCTGTACTCCCATAGTAGCTAGTTCACCAATTAGTTTATTAAACCTGTCAAAAGTTTGAGTCATGGACTCATTCTTAGTTGAGATGAAGTTTTCATACTGTTGTTTTAAGATTGCCTTTTGATTTCTCTTGGTACTTTTAGTACCTGAGAATCTCTTCTCTAGAGCATTCCAGAGCATCTGTGCATCAGTACAATTGCAGAATTGGTGTTGATACTCATTTGGAATGGCCAAGAGCAGTGTGCTCAAGGCTTTCATCTCTGTCTGTCTTGATTTCCTATCTGTATCTGTCTTTGGAGGAGTTCTTTTGCCATCTTCACCAATCTTTCCTCCATCAGATGGGCCATTCTCAATGATGTCCCACATAGAGTAATCTGTGAGGAGAATATATTGCTTGATTCTGATTTTCCACATGTCAAATTCATTGGATCTGAGCATTGGAACTTTTGAGACCAAAGTACTGCTTGATTCTGTAAGATTTTCCATGACGAATAACTGTTTCTGAGAGAATTTCGCTCTGATACCACTTGTCAGGATCGAATTCTTAACAAGAATTAATACTCAGAAACTAATATCAAAGAAGTTGCGGAAAAACACTTTGATATTTGATAAAACAGTAATCAAACACAGTATATAATGATCAAACAGTAAACTTGTATTAAATGCTTAAAGCTACAAGGTTACACACTCAACCTCAATATTGATGAACAGGCTCACCAATACGAATTCTACTTCTCTAGAATTAGGATCTATGCCTTGAGGTCGAATTTTCTCTTAAAAAAAACAGTTATCTAAAAAAATTCTCTTTATCTATTCTAAACATTCTATATATATACTAATAGAAAGATAATTACAAAGAATAAACAAATCTTCAGTATATCTTCCATGTATATCTTCTAAGTATATCTTCAGTATATCCAGCTGTCATTCTTTCCATCCGAATCTCTTTAGCAGCACTAACCATGATCAGCAGCATTAACTTCTTAAAGCAGTATTAACTACTAAGCAGCACTAACTACTAGCAGTACTAACTAGCTAAGCAGTACTAACTTTGTTCAAGCAGCACTAACAATAACTAGCAGTATTAATAGTACTAGCAGTAGTAATACTCAGCAGTACTAACTTTTAAGTCTTCTAGCAGTATTAACTTTGAACTAGCAGCATTAACCATACTTGATGAATTCTTCAGTTCCCAACATAGAAGCAGCATTAACTGAGTCTTGGCAGCATTAACTACTAAGCAGCACTAACTTCTAGCAGTACTAACTATCTAAGCAGTACTAACTTTGTTCAAGCAGCACTAACTTTGACTAGCAGTATTAATTCTACTAGCAGTAGTAATACTCAGCAGTATTAACTTTGAAGTCCTCTGGCAGTAGTAATTCTGAACTAGCAGCATTGAAGACTTGTTCACATCTTCAGTTCCCAACAATCTCCCCTAACTTGACTTTTAGAAAGAGAAGTCAAGTTCTTCAAATGCTTCCAAAATCTTCATTGATCTACTCCAATGTTAGGATCCAGTCCCATACTCTGATTTATAGTTCTCTGAATTAAGTACTTTGCCATTTCTGAATTTGGTGCACAACCCAACTTCTTATTTAACATGGCATGAAGCTTTAAATTTGTATGGTTGTATACCCTATCCACCAAGTAATACTCCATGTGAAAAGTATCCAATGCCAGTTCGTAGACTCCACTCCTTTCATATAGAGTCCATCCTCTAACAACTTCAAATACATCTCTTATCAAATGCTTTACTGCTTCTGGTTTGAACAACATGCACAAATATTCCATAACTAACTTCACAATTGGTAACCCTGGAGCTGTCAACTGATCTGCATGAACTTTCATCCCCACTTCAAACATTTCTTCCAAATCAGATCTTGAACACTCTCTGACAATTTTGTTCCAGGTGCTGTAGACTTCATACTTCTCATCCTTTCTTTTCAATCTAATGTACTCTTTCCCATCCACCTCCATAGTATCCCAGTGGATAACTTCAGGAGGTTTGAATCCAACAGGTTCAGCTGAAATAGGCTTTGGAATTTTATCCATTACCACCATGTACATGTTTACATCTGAACTCTGTGGTACTCTTGAGTTTCAGCCTCATTCTTAGGTGCCTCTTCTTCTTCAGCAACCTTTTGCTCTTCTTCTACTCTAGGCTTCTTTACAATCTTCTTTCTTTTAGCCATCATTTTAGTTCTCTTCAGAGTCTTTTGAACTTGCCCTAAAGTAGCTTCCTTCTTCTTTTCTTCCTTTTTCTCTGCCTTTTCTTTGATAGGAGTTCCCTCTTCACTTTCAGGGAATGGTTGATTAATATTCACATCATGTCTCTCCTTGGCCTTCTTTTCAAACTCCACTCTATCCTTTTCATTACTCTTCAGCTTCCCCATTTCTTTCTCATAGAGATCCTTGATTTGATCAAAAGTCATCTTCACAAACATTTCTTTCTTTACACCAATTGCACTCCTTAAGAAAGTTATCATTTTGTTTCTTTCCTGAGTGGCAAGGTAAGTTTGTGAAGGTCTTCTCTTCTTAGCACTTGTTCTGGCCATCATAGCCTTTCTCAAGCTCATTGCTCTTTGCTTTGCCTTCTATGTTTCCAGCCCTTTCTGGAATGCTTCATTTAACTCATTCGCAAGTGCTCTGGCCATTTCTCTGTCTTTTTCAACCTGCTCCTTTTCTGCTTGATCTAACTCTTCTTGTACTTTCTTTGCTAATGCTTCATCTGACTCAATCATCTTTTGCTTTTTAGATGGTTGATCAGATTCTATCATCTTTGCTTTTCCCTTTTTCCTTGCATCTGCAGCCATTTCTTTCTTCTCTATTTTCTTTGCTCCCCCTTCATTTATGACCACTCCCTTTGCTTTGGGAGTGTCATTCTTTGCTTTGATGAGCATTTCAGCTACTTCAATCTCTGTTGGTGTTAACTCTGTTACTGCTGCTTGTGAAGTTTCAGTAGCACTAACAGTTTCTGCTGCTTGTTTTGGCTCAGCAGTAGTAACCATTTCTGCTTCTTTTGTTGTAACTGCTACTGGTGTTGTTTCTGCAGATTTCTTTTCTTCAACAAACTTCCCCTCAAACTGTTGATCTATCTGTTCTGAGCTAGAATTCTCCCCCTTTTTGGAAGCATGGACATTTTCTATGTTGGTTGCCTCCTTTCTCCTTCTGAGAACAAACTGACCTCTTCTTTTCTTGGCCATGAGCTTTCCCACCATTTGTTTGAGTTTGGAAATCTGCTGTTGTTGGGAGAGCACCACTTGCTGCAATTCTTTGATATCATTTCCTTGATTAACCACATCAACATTAATGTTGGCTAATGCTTCAATCAATTCCCAGTAAGTATATCTATCCTCACCTTCTTTAGGTGTTTTACCCACCCTTGAAGGATCCTTGGAAAGTTTTGCCATCAATTTATCAGTGTCAGTTCTGTCCTCACCCTTTTTGGATGTTTTGCCCATCCTTGAGGGATCATTGGATCTTTTAATAGTGGCCTTCTGCCTAGCAGAAGCACCAGTTACCCCCTTGGTTTCTTGGCACCGGGGTCCTTTGGTTGATTTCTCACCCAAAGTTGCCATGGGGAAGGTCTTAGAGATGTTACCACTGACCTTCTCTGTGCTAGCAGAAGTAGTGGCAGCCTTCTCACCCATATGCTCTTCCTCCTCCTCAGAGAGCACCTCCTTGGGGTTGGGAGACACCCTTGTGGTTTCCCTGTAGATATTCTCTAAGGGAGAATCCTCCCTTAGAGGGCTTAAAGGCTTAGGGGTTGATAGTACAAGAAGGGAAGGAGCCTTCTTTACCTGTTTCCTTTTGTAAGTTTGGGTGATTGGTGAAGTTGGTTTATCAAGAAGAGACTGGGGAATTGATTTAGAGTGTGAAGGTTGGGATTGGCTAGCAGTGGGATGATCTAATGAGGGACTTGACCCTGCTGCCATACCTTCTTCAGTGTGGGACACCACCATCATTGTAGAGAACAATGGGGTGTCAACTCCTTCCGAGTCCAGAGGGGATCTTTTCATGTTTGAAAAGACCTTACCTTTGGGAATTTTTGGTACATATACCCCATCAAAATGAGGTATATCCGTCAATTCATGGGTTATTACTTCTTGTACAAACCTGGGGTACATATAAAAACTCTTTTTACTTCCCAGGTTTGAGACAAGATCATTAAAAAGCATTTGGGAAAAATTATACTTTCTGGCAGTGGCTAAGCATACCAAAGCATAAGCAATGGTGCTACTGAACTCACTCCAGCCAGTAGTCTTTTTAGAGATACAGTGCATAAGGGTATGGACAAAGAAACGCCATTGAGGTGAAAATTTTGCTTTTGAGAACTTGAACACACCCAATGGGCCTCCATACCCCATCCTTGTAAGAGTAGAAAACAGTTCATCATTAGAGATAGAAGTTATACCAGAGGCATCGTCTAGACGTAGACTGATGCGAATTACCTCTTCAGTAACTGTCAAGGGTTTGTCACACACCCTTGTCTTGATCATTTGCACACCATTCTCAGTAACAATGGTGGCATTTGCCCAGAATTGCCTTTGATGCTCGATATAGATGGATGGCGATACAGTGAGAGCATGGGCAATATGGCTTGTCTTGAGGAAATCCACAATCTGGTGGAAACCAGCGGCCTGTTTGGGCTTCTTTAACATCGCGATTTCATTGTGCTCATCTATGAATGCCATTGATGTCATTGATCTTGAAGGTCTTGCCTGAAAACTTGGAACTTGAGAGAGAAAGGGTTTAGAGCGCAAGTGAACAGTATGCAAAGAGTCGTTATGAACTTTTAGGCGGGCAAAGGGTATTTATAGTATTCGGGATATAAGCAGTATTAACCTAGAGCAGTATTAACTAACTAGCAGTATTAACTGAGAGCAGTATTAACCACTAGCAGTATTAACTGAGAGCAGTATTAACCACTAGCAGTATTAACTAACTAGCAGTATTAACTGAGAGCAGTATTAACCACTAGCAGTATTAACTAACTAGCAGTATTAACCACTAGCAGTATTAACTAACTAGCAGTATTAACTGAGAGCAGTATTAACCACTAGCAGTATTAACTAACTAGCAGTATTAACTAACTAGCAGTATTAACTGAACACTGGCAGTAGTAAAATTGTACTGGCAGTACTAAAACTGTACTGGCAGTATTAATCATACTTACACTTTTAAGCTTTGTGAAGGTCTGAGTACTGCTATACTTTTCCTGAAAAAGAAGATTAGGACCACCAAGAATAACCAATATACAGGTATTGAACCACTTTTTAAGTAGGAGCTTATTCAGAGTTGATCATTCCCACACTTGTTACCAAGAAAGTGAATCTACCCACATCAAATGCTTTGGTGAATAGATCAGCAAACTGGTTAGCAGTATGAACTTTTACAACTTGAATAAGTTTCTTCTCATTGCAGTCTCTTATAAAGTGGTACCTGATTTCAATGTGCTTTGTCTTTGAGTGCTTGACAGGATTATTAACAATGCTAATAGCACTGCTATTATCAATAAAAATTGGAGTGTGTAGAAAGGTTACCCCATAGTCCAGCATTTGATTCTGAATCCATAAGACTTGAGAACAGCAACTTGCAGCTGCTATATACTCTGCCTCTGTTGTAGATGTGGACACTGTGGTTTGTTTCTTGCACTGCCATGACACTAGTCTTGCACCCAAAAACTGACATCCTGCAGAAGTAGATTTTCTGTCCAAGTTTGCTCCACCTAGATCACTGTCTGAGTATGCAAGCAAGTCAAAAGATGAGTCATGAGGATACCAAAGCCCCAATCTGGGTTGCCCTTTGAGATATCTGAATATCCTCTTAACAGCTTGATAGTGAGATTGCTTTGGCCTAACTTGGAATCTTGCACATACACAGACTGGAAACATTATATCTGGCCTAGAGGCTATAAGATACATGAGAGAGCCAATCATGGATCTATAATGATGAACATCCATATCCTCCCCCTCAAGATCTGCTGTTATTTGCTTGTGTGTCTCCATAGGTGTGCTGGCAGGTTTTGAATCTGAGAAACCAAACTTAGTTAGAATATCCTGCACATACTTGGACTGACTGATAAAAATACCATCTGACTTCTGTTGAACTTGGAGTCCAAGGAAGAAAGTAAGTTCCCCCATGGAACTCATTTTGAATCTTTGATGCATTAGTTCCTCAAACTCCTTGCACATATTGTCTTTTGTGGATCCAAAGATAATATCATCAACATATATTTGGACCAGCAAGATATCCTTCTTCTTTCTCTTGATGAATAAAGTCTTATCAATGACTCCTCTTTCAAAGCCATTTTCCAAGAGATAGGATGACAGAGTGTCATACCATGCTCTTGGTGCTTGATGCAGTCCATCAAGTGCTTTCTTTAGTTTATATACTTTGTCTGGATAGCTTGGGTTCTCAAACCCTGGTGGTTGACAGACATATACTTCTTCTTCAATTGATCCATATAGAAATGCACTTTTGACATCCATTTGATAGACTTTGAATTTCATATAAAAGCATAAGCCAGGAATAATCTAATTGCTTCTATCCTGGCTACAGGAGCAAATACTTCTTCATAATATATTCCCTCTTCTTGTGTATACCCTTGAGCCACCAACCTTGCTTTATTCCTTATTACTATGCCTCTTTCATCTCTCTTATTCCTGAAGACCCATTTTGTTCCTATTGCTCTTTGGCCTTTAGGAAGGTCTACCAGATCCCAAACATCTTGCAGCTTGAATTGCAGTAGCTCTTCTTGCATTGCTTCTATCCAACTGGACTCTTTCATAGCATCATGTGCCTTCTTAGGCTCAAGCTGGGATAAAAAACAAGAGAGCACTGTATGCTGTTGGTCTTGCATTTCTTGCAGCCTGCTTTGATTTCTAGTCATCATAGGAGAAGATAGATCTCCTATTACCAGCTGTGGAGGATGATTCTTTTGAATTCTGGTGTGATGACTAGGTTCTTCATTAAGTCCCACCTCTAGATTAGAGTCATTCAACTCCACTGAGGTGTTTTCAGCAGCTACTTCTGGGTCTTTATCTTCTTGACTCTCCTCTTCTCTACTTTCTTCTTCACTCTGATTTGGTCCAGTAGATGGTTCCTTGTCACAGTCTTCAATAGAATCCACTATAGGTATGGGAAAGATCACAGATTGAGATAGAATGTCTTGAACTTGTGTAGTTCCTGATCCTTCACACCCTGAACCTGCATAGTCATTACTACTGAAACCAAAAGAGTTAGTTAGTGAATCAATGTCAAACAGCCACTGAGGACCAGACCCAATAGGATTTGGTGTATTCTCAATGCATTTGACATTGTCACTTTCTTCAATTATTCTAGAAGACGAGTTAAAAACTCTGTAAGCCTTACTCTGAGATGAGTAGCCAACAAGAAATCCATCATCTGCTTTGCTATCAAACTTACCTAAGTGAGATTTGGTATTGAGAATAGTACAAGGACACCCAAAAGGTTTGAAAAATCTAATAAATGGTTTTCTTTTAATTTAAAAGCTCATATGGGGTCTTGTTCTTTGGCTTGACCACTAGAACTCTGTTTTGGACATAACAGGCAGTATTAACTGCTTCAGCCCAGAAGGTAATTGGCAGTTTTGAATCAGCCAACAGAGATCTAGCAGCCTCTATTAGTGTCCTATTTCTCCTCTCAGCAACTCCATTCTGTTGAGGAGTCCTAGGGGCACTATATTGTCTCTTAATGCCTTTCTCTTCACAAAAGGTGTTTAGATCAAGATTTTTAAATTCAGTCCCATTGTCTGATCTAATGACTTTTACTTTTTGATTAGTTTGGTTTTCAATTCTTAGGATAAAGGATTTTATCAGTCCACTTGTCTCATCCTTAGTCCTTAGAAAATATACCCAGGTAAATCTAGAGTAATCATCAACAATAACTAAGCAGTAAGATTTCTTGCCTATAATCATAACATTTGTAGGACCAAACAGATCCATATGTAATAACTGGAGGCAAGAAGAAATAGTATTTAACTCTTTGGTCTTATGAGAAGTTTTGTGTTGTTTGCCTTTAAGACAAGCAACACAATGATCATCACATGAAAAGACTTTTGATGGTAAACCTCTTACAAGGTTGTTTTTAACAAGTTTGTTCATTGTCTTGAAGTTCATGTGACACATCCTTCTGTGCCAAAGAGAGGATTCATCCACAGAAGCTTTAGAAACAAGACAGTTCAGGGATGAATCACTAGAAACATTGTCCATATCTAGACAATAAACATTGTCCTTTCTTGGAGTTCTAAGTAGTATCATGCTTTCATCAACTACTTTGAACCCTGGAGCAAGGATCATACACTCTGTATTAGTAAATAATATGCTATGTTGTTTGTCACAAACCTGTGATACACTTAACAGGTTGTACTTCAACTGATCAACATAGTAGACATCCTCAAATGTTATCTTACCTTTTGTAACATTACCTTTTCCACTTATTTTACCACCAGTAAGATTATCTCCAAAAGCAACATGTCCTCCATTGATATTCTTGAAATCCTGAAGGTATGACATATTACCTGTCATGTGTCTAGAGCAACCACTATCAACATGCCATATGCTCTTCCCCTTGAGCTGTTGGTTGCCCTGCACATAAGATAAATCAGTTAGTATGAAGTAGGAACCCAAGCCAAAGTGGTCTTGGGTACCCCTTTCTCATCAAAATATTTACATTCTTTCTTGACAAGATTTTTAAACTTTGACTCCTCATTTCTGGAGTACTTTGTCACAATGATGGGTTTGGAAACACTTTTGCTAGAAGCAGTACTGGCTTTAGAAGTACTAACTGCCTTAGCAGCACTTGCATGCTTAGCAGCACTGACCTTGTTAGAAGTAGTAACTGTGTTAGCAGCAGTAACTGTGTTGGCAGTATTAACCTTTGAAGAGGTACTAACAGTATTAGCAGCATTAATATTTTCAGCGGTACTAACACTGGTAGCAGCAGTAATGCTTCCAGCAGCACTATCCCTGTCAGCAGTACTAACAGTTTTAGTGCTTCTAGGCACCCACATTTTAATACTTTCTTTTAAAACCTTTTTCCTCATGGGGCCTTTGGTTTCAACAGATTTCTTAACCACATGTTTCTTTCCAGCCTTCCTATAACCAACAGGTTTTTGCACAAATCTTTGAAAGTTCATCTGTTGGTTAATAGGGTTAAAGAAACAGTACTTAGCCAAATGGTTTAACTTTCCACATATGAAACAAGGCTTTGGTCTATTAATTTTACTCAGATCAATGCCTTGTTTTTGTACCCATTGGTTATTCCAGTTTCTCTGATTTCCCCTTGGTTTATCATGTTTTTGGGGCTTAGATTTATTGCATGCACACTGCTTGCAAGGGATAGGGTTCACAACAGTGGTCTGCTTATAGTGAACCTTCTTGTTCTTTCCCTCAGTCTTCTCTATCTCATTGGACTTGATCCAATGCTTTCCACATCCCTCATTGGTGATTATGTGGTTTTCTATAGGAATCTCACCACTCACAGTGTTGTCTTTATCCTTGACAACTTCTTTCTCAGTTTTATCCTTAACAACTACTTCATCTAAGGGATCTATCTCAGTGGCTCCCTTAGGTAGGTCCTTCCTATCCTTTGTTTCTAACAAATCTGAACTAGGAGGGATGTAGTTGTTGTTATAGGGTGGTGGTGTGGTATTGTACCCTATTCCTCTTCTCAGGTTATCATGAATCTGAGTTTGTAGCAAAGAATCCATTGCTTTGGAAGCATTGGAAAACTTTTCTACATCTAGTTTGACTTTAGCTAGCTCTCCTCTTAGCTTTTCACTCTCTTCTTTGGATCTGGTCAGTTGAAGTTCTAAGTCATTCTTCTCCCACTTCCAGTAGTTTGTGTCATAAGAGTGTTGAAGCTCATTGGCTTGAAAACCCTTAATTTGCTCTTCAAATCTCTCAACAATCCTCACATAATCTTTTATGTCCTTTTCCAATCTCTTAAGGTCATCACTCATGTTCTTGTTGTGATCCCTATACCTTTTAACAGTGTTAATGCAATTTGGAGAACAAAGATTGGAGGTTACCTCTGTTGGGAGATCAGACACCTCTACCATTAGAGCTTGGTTTTGAATGGCCTCTTCAGCTTGATCACTCCAATCAAACCCCATACCTTGTTGAGAGACAAGGGCTTGTGCAGAGTTTCTGTTATTATTGAAGCTTCCAGATTGTGTCTGCTGATGGTTGTTGTTGTGAGACACTCCACTTCTGCATTCCCTAGCAAAGTGTCCCTTTTGATGGCATTTATAGCATTCCACCTTAGACTTGTCAAAACCTGCTTCATCTTCTCTTCTTTGGGAGAAGTTGTTCCTCCCAGTTCTTTTGATGAACTTCTTAACTCTCATAGAGAGCATGGCCATCTGCCATTTAATGTCCATCTCTTCAAGATCATCTGGATGGAGTTGTTCCAAGTCATCATTAATAAGAGAAGAGTTTCCATGACTGGCCATAAAGGCTTCAAATACAGTTTCAGTGCCTTTCTCTTGATTTGCTCCATTGGCAGCATTAACTAATTCAGGATTGGAAGTAGAATCAATTGATGCTGAAAGGAGTGCAGCATTGTGAACATACCCAGAAGGCCTCTTCTTAGCCTCTACCTCAGATTCAAAAACTCTTAGATCATTATATAGATCATCAAGTTCCTTTTCTTCCAGTTGATCATTCTGTCTGAAAGACACAATATACATGGTCCATTCATCACTCAGGGACCTTAGTAATTTCCTGTTTAGATCATCTTGATCAATTTGTACTCCCACTATAGCTAGTTCACCAAGAAGCTTGTTGAACCTGTCAAAAGTTTGAGTCATGGACTCATTCTTGGTTGACATAAAGTTCTCATATTGTTGCTTCAGAATGGCTTTCTAATTTCTCTTGGTACTTTTGGTACCTGAGAATCTCTTCTCTAGAGCATTCCAGAGCATCTCAGCATCAGTGCAGTTGCAAAACTGATGTTGATATTCATTGGGAATAGCCAAGAGCAAAGTGCTCAAGGCTTTCATCTCTGTCTGTCTAGTCTTTCTTTCAGCATCAGTTTTTGGTGGAGTTCTCTTTCCATCTGCACCAATCTTTCCTGCTTCAGAAGGGCCATTCTCAATGATGTCCCACATAGAATAGTCAGTGAGGAACATGTACTGCTTGATTCTGATCTTCCACATATCGAATTCATTGGGTCTGAGCATTGGAACCTTTGAGACCAGAGTACTGTTTGATTCTGCAAAGTTTTCCATGATGAATGAATAGATGTTTCTGAGAGAACTTGCTCTGATACCACTTGACAGGATCGAATTCTCAACAAGAATTATGAATACTCATAAACAATATCAAAGAAGTTGCGGAATAACACTTTGATATTCAATGTAACAGTAATCAAACAGTGAGTATGATTAACAACTTATAAACTTGTATTGAATGATTAAAATCACAAGATTACACACTCAACCTCAATCTTGAAGAACAGACTCTTTCAAGACGAATTCTACTTCTCTAGAATTAGGAACTATGCCTTGAGGTTGATTTTCTCTCTAGAATAAAACTTAGAATAAATAAAATTAAAAGTTATCTCACTATTCTAAACTAAACAATATATATACTGAAGATAAAAGATAATTACAGTTTATACAATATCTCCAGAATATCTTCCATAAATATCTTCAGCTTTCCATGTTTATCTTTAACCACGATCTCTTCATCATTATCTTCACATTATCTTAGAAGCAGCATTAACTGAGTCTTGGCAGCATTAACTACTAAGCAGCACTAACTTCTAGCAGTACTAACTATCTAAGCAGTACTAACTTTGTTCAAGCAGCACTAACTTTGACTAGCAGTATTAATTCTACTAGCAGTAGTAATACTCAGCAGTATTAACTTTGAAGTCCTCTGGCAGTAGTAATTCTGAACTAGCAGCATTGAAGACTTGTTCACATCTTCAGTTCCCAACATAAATATCCCTGTATGAAGTTTTGCACAAACGTTTTGTTATACACTGTTTCAGTACATAAAACTACTTTTCATACGTGACACAACTTTATACATGTCGGGAACACAACGATTCCTTTGAAAAAGATTGTTAAAATATCTTTCGTGGGTGTCAGTATCACCTTGATTATTGATCAAATAATTTCTGAAATAGTTTTACGCGTGTGGCGGTTGTGACCACTTTGTACACCTACCGAGTAAAAGGTAGCAGATTTTATTCGTATGATTAATCTTTGTAAAGCTTTTACATGTAGAGGTTTTATAAAAGTTAAATTGGCATAGTAGTTTAAAAACCTTGAACTCATTAGAGTTATAGATGTAATCCCCTTGTTAGAGGTTGTGCTTAAGGACTGAAGGAGTCCTCAGAGTTTGAAGTGTTGGAGGATCTGACTCATGGTCAGTTTTGGAACTATAAATCTCAGCTTTGTGATCTAGTTCACGTAGAAGAATTTGAGGCGTTAGACTTATACTCTCTCCCAGTTAATTAAGTGATGATCCTTTTGCTTCGATAAACCTTCAGGTTAAAACTGTGTTCGGTTGTTTGGGTATGGTTGGTTTTGAATTGTGGGCCATTGGTACGACGGCAGGTTATGTGTCGGTGGTGTACTATCTTGTTGGGTATTCGTGAATAATGATGACGTTATGGTTGACTAGTGAGGATGTTTGATTTGGGTGATTATTTCCAAGAGTAGGTGTCAACTTGAATCGACATTGCTAATCGGGAATGAAATATTTGGTAATATATCCACGTTGGAAAAATGGCCATCTCGAGGTTAGGTGTTGGCGCTCGATTTTGAGGACAATGACTGTCGGTGTGCCTCAGTGTGCTTCCGCCAGACCTGGTGTGTCTGCAGGACAAGCGATAACCTTAGGGAAATTAGATGTTGATAAGTAATAATCAATCATTGGTGTTTCGATAATTGTCATGACCTTCGCTGATTTGGCAATCGATGCTTGAGTGCATGGCGGGAGTTGTGTAACTTTGGAGTTTGGGATAAGCAAATATCTGTAGAGTGCGTTGGTACGTTTCTGGAGGTGAGTTCAAGTTGATTTGTGAAAATGTTGTACATGCCAAAATGTTTATTTTAAAGCATTTATGTGTTTTACATGAAATTATCAACTGTTGGGTTATTTGGTAACTTTTGATTATTTTAAGTGTTTAGCTTATTAAACTTTGTAAAACACCATATTTGGGATTTTGGGATATTTTGATAAATGTGTCACAAAGGAACATGTTTTGGTGACTTATTGCATAAATAGGTGTTTGGTCAAAAATGCACTTCTAAATGTTTGTCGGGTTTTATGCATCATTCACGAAATGAGATATTTTGAAAAGTACGAAGGTGTGAGTTCTTTGGTTTTGGGTCATTTCCAACTTAGGAGAACATTTTAGAAAATGATAATCCTTTTTGGGTTTTGGGCCGAAGGCCAGTTGTGAATTGAGAAACAAAGTTTTGGGGAATGACATATTTTGGTTTATGTAACCACATTGGCTCTCGTATTTTAGCCAAACGTTCATTATGCCTTTTGGGGCTTGGTTTACACTCAAATGAGTCTTTGAAACATTTGTTCGGTTTTGTTAGCTCGTTAAGGAGCCTTGGACGTATGGTGTACTTAGTTGCATCTTATTTGAGAGTTACATGTTTTGAACGCGTTAGTTCATTCTTTTGAGTCATGTAACGTTTTAGACTGCATTGCATTTGATCTATAGGCATATGAGTCAGTCAGTTGGTTTAGTGGGGACTTTATCCCCGTTTTGGGACTGGATGTTGTTATGGGTAGCGGGAGGACTCGAGATAGATATTGTGGGTGGTTGAACTCGACGACTGCGTAACCTTTATTGAGGGCTCGAGGTAGATATCGTGGGTGGTTGAACTCGATGCCCGTTTGTAATCCAGTCTGGTTACTCATCGTAGAATTTAGTGTCCGCGTTTGAATTCTAGTGAGTGGTCCCCAAGTCATGTTGTTGTTATGTTAGCTTGCGGTGGTACTCTGCAGAGCCGTATACGGAGCTAAGTCTTGCGGTGGTAGCTCAGATGAGCCAGATACGGGGACTTGTGGCTTTGGTTGTGACACTTATTAGAGGTCGAGTAGACACTAGGATCAGTGGTGTCTTACGGTGGTAGCTCAGAGGAGCCGGATACGGGGAACCATGGTCTTATTTGAAGCTCGAGAACATTGATAAGTGGCTTAACTTTGTGTGCCCGCCACATTCGATGGAATTCGGGTATCCCCCGTCACCGAAAGGTGTTGTTTTTGGGTATTGAGTTTTATTATCCAAGTTTTCGGTGGCGTCTTGTATAAGTGGATTTTACTCTTGAGTTATGGGTTGAGTATTATGCCCCACCCGTGTTTTGGGTGTTTCGGGATATAAAGTTTTAACCTCATTTTCATAAATGGAGAGTTCGATTTCTATTCACGTTTTGAGTAAGTGTTGGATTTCATTACTTCATGAAATAACGTTTGGCGTTGAGGCGGCCATTTATAAATTGCATAATATTGGAAAACGGGTCGCTTTCATATTTAAAGTAATTCATTTTAACGAATTATGATTTAAGTTGCATTATTTGCGTTTAATGGTTCTTATAATCATGATGAAAACTCTTGAACTCACTAGGCGTTAGCCTAACCCTTTTCATTTGTCGGCATGTGCAACAGGTTTTGGTTGGGAATAACTCTAGTAATACTGTGCTGAGAGGAGTGCTAGTTGTGTGCTCAAGAAGTGGTTATCTTAGTGAATTCTTCCGCGCTTGTTTCGGGAAGAGCAACTTATAGTTGGGATTAAGTAACACCCGACTTCGGTCTAGTCCTTGTATAAGACTAGAGTTTATATTTGTCTAAGGTTGAATAGAAAGTCTTATTTTGAAGATTTATCTCTTTACTTGATGATATATTGAAATTTTAATTAGTTGCTTTTACCAAATTTGAGGGTGTTACATTTTGAAGGGAAGAAATATGTATATGTTGGTGATATAGATATGTCAAAGAATGGTATTTATGCCCATACATATCTGTGTTATTGTTGGTTAAGTGATTGGGAAATATACCCCATTAGGGGTAGTCTCTTGTATGGTCATATGCATGAATGGTCAAAATGTGTAGGTCTTTATGTTACTTACACCTATGGTTGTTGAATATGAATTATTGGACCACTTGATAAGCTTGGGTGTTGAATACACATTGTGAGCACTACCATGCTACTTGGTCATGAATAAGTTGTGTGGATGAACCAAGTCAAATAGGCACTAGGAGGACATAGTCTTAGGTGCCACCATGTTGGTATGTACCTAGACCCCCGCCATTTGGGGCAATGTCGTGTTGTACCCCCGGATGTGTCGGGCCTTGTGGTGTCTCTCGTGGAAGTGGTCACTAAGGTATCTTGTCTCTTTGGTGAAATTTGATTGGTGCTATGGGTCTCCCCCATTGATTCCGGATTCGGTAAATTATTGTTGGTAAAGAATTATGAAATTGATAATCATGCATGTATTACTTGTACATCAACCTCACTAGGCTTTTTGGCCTAACACTTGCTTGTTGTTTACGTGTATCTCAGGTTCTAGTGGCACCGCACCTAAGAAGGTCTAGGCGGACTTGGTGAGAGCTTGGGGATAGTGCATTTTGGGCGCACTTTTTGTGAAGACTTTATTGGGTTTATAGGCGACACCCTTTTTGTAATCTTATTTCTATTGTAGAAATCAGATTAGTCGGTTGTTTATTACTGTTAAATTACAAGTTGCAATTAAACAGGTTTACACATTTCCCCATTTTGGGAGGCTTTTGCTATGGCAATTTTATATACCGCATTTCCGTTTTTACGGAATTTTATTATACCCATTTTTGGGGTGTTACAAAGATCCCATTGCTTGAGTTTGTCGCCGCAAACTCTTTGAAGCATATTGCCCAAGGTTCGATCTGTCACTTTGGTTTGACCACCGGATTGATGATGTTTGTACTACTTTTATTCAGTGTAGTTCCGAACATTCTCCATAAAGTGACCCAAAAGTGGCTTAAGAATTTTGTATCCCAGTCGGAGGTGGTAGTCTTTGGCATGATTGTAAGCGGACGATTTCTTTGAAGAATAGTTTAGCGATATTACTTGCATCGGCGGTTTCTCTCAAGCTATGAAATGAGTCATTTTGGAGAACTGATCGACATTACAAAGATGGAATCGACCTCTTTTTGTGTGTAGGGTAGCCCTAGGACGAAATCAATGGATAAGTCTTGCCAAATATTCTCAGAAGTGGTGGTAAGTAAAGGTCGGTGTTTTAGGATTGGCCTTTAGCAACCTGACACGTGTAGCATTTTCTGACTATGGTCATTACAACCCGTTTCAAGTTTGGCCAATGGTACATCTCGATAACTCTAGCAACGGTTTTGTCTCAGCCAAGATGTCCACTCAAGCCTCCACCATGTAGATCTCGTATCAATTTTCCCTCATGGAAGATTTGCAAAGTTAGTTAACTACCTTTAAAGAGATCCATCTCGTACATAGTAGTCGTCTAACGGTGTGCCTTTGTTGCATTTTGTCCATATGTCTTTGAAGTCATCATCTTCTTCATACTGGTTTTTCAATACATCAAACCCAATAATCTCTTGAGCTAGAGTGAACATCAAAGTGGCTCGTCTACTCAATGCATCGGCTACCCGGTTAAGAACTATTGACTTCTATTTAATGACAAATCGGAATTTTTGAAAGTAACTTATCCATCGTGCATGCATTTTGCTTACCATCTTTTGGCTATTGATGAACTCTAGTGCATGGTGATCGGTGAAGAGTACGGATTCGTTTTGCATGAGGTAGTGTTCCCATTGCTTCAAGGATTCAAAAACTACATAAAACTCTTGATCATAGGTGTTCCACTTTTGTCGGGCCTCCCTTTGTTTTTCACTAAAAAAATGTGACCGCCTTCTTTTCTTGGGAGAGGATAACTCTAACCCCTACTACACTTGCATGGAATTCCACTTGAACACTTTGTCAAAGTCGGGAAGAGCGAGGATATGTGTAGTGCTCAATTTATCCTAGATAAAGGAAAAGCTTTTGTCTTAGTTAGTACCCCATTGAAACTTCCCTTTTTTCAAGCATTCAGTGATTGGGGGTGATGGTGTTGAAATCTCAAGGTAGCTAGCATGTGGAAACTACGAACATCAGATACAGTTTTTGGAGTTGGCCACTCTTTTATAGCATGTACTTTCGTCCACATTTAAGACGGTTTCTCCAACAATAAATCCCAAAAATAAGAGCTTGTTGGTGTATAAAGTACTTTTTTATGTTGACTTATAGTTTGTTCTCTTAGAGCATGGTGAGGATTTGTCAGAGGTGAGCCCAATGATCTTCCTTGTTGGGGATATATACGAGTATGTCATCAGAGTACACCACTACAAAAGAGTCGATAAAGGGTCGGAGGACTTAGTTCATGGTTCTCATGAAGGTGCTTGGAGCGTTGGAGGTCCCAAAGGACATGACTAGCCATTCGTATAGCTTGAAAGGTGTTTTGAAAGTCGTTTTCCACTCGTCACCCAATCGAATCCGGATTTGGTGGTAACCGCTTCCGAGATCGATTTTTGACAATAGCGTTGCGTCGGCTAGTTCATCAAGCATGTCTTCCAAACTCAGAATTGGGAATCGATAATAAGGGTTATCTTGTTGATGGTTTGGCTATCAATACACATCCTCCATTGATTGCCTTTCTTGGGTATGAGAAGAACGGGATCGAATCATGGACTTAAGCTTTCACGGATAAAACCCTTTTTCAATAGGTCTTCAACTTTCTCTCTCAAGATCTTGTTTTCTTTGGGGCTCATGCGATAATGAGGGAGGTTCAATAGATTAGCACTCGGGATTAGGTCTATTTGGTGTTGGATGTCCCACATTAGTGGCAACTCGGTGTGATAGATCATCATAGACCAAGTCTTCAAAGTTTTTGAGCATCCCATTGACTTTTTTTGGTACTTCAGAGTTGAGTTTTTCAGCATTCATCAAGCCTTTAACGACTATTTGGACAAAAGACTTAGGATTCTTTAAAGGAATCTTAGAGAAGTTGTTCATTGGAAGTCATGATTAAAAAGTTATCACATTTATTTTTCGGAGCTCTGTTAAAGTGGGATACGGGTGTCATGGCGATTTTTTGGTCATCCTTCGGAATATCATCACATTATCTCTTCCCTTATAGGTGACATCATTGTCAAATTTACAAGGTCGACCGAGCAAGATGTGGTATGCATCCATGTTGAGACCATTATAAAGGACTTCTTCTTTGTAGTGCTTGCCTAAGGATAGGGGAACTTTGCAAACTTGAATCACACGAACTTGAGGACCTTTCTTGACTCATCCAAGTGAGTATGGTGTGTCATATGGTTGAGTAGGTAGACCAAAATAGTTCACTGGCTTTTGAGAGACTAGATTTTCATAACTTCCGTTGTCAACGATCAAGTTGCAAACTTTCTTGTTGATTGAGCAATAGGTTTGAAAAAGGTTCATCCTTTCGCCCTCCTCTTTTGGAGATAGAAGGGACTTTGAAGTACAATGTTGATCCTTTCTTCAAACTCTTCTTTCACAAATTTGGCCCCTTGATAATCGTCTTCCTCTCTACTTTCTTCGTCGTCTACAAACCCGATAGTTTTCCGGTTGCTACATTCATTGGATCGATGACCCGATTGTCCCCAACAGTAGCATTTGAGTCTCATTGGTTTAGCAAAGATATTAACCGATTTTGGTGCAGTAGGCTTGCTTTGGGATCCGATAGTGTTTCAGGGTGGGGGATTGGAGTCTCGAGGAGCTATGCTTGGTATCACACTTTTCCCATTGTCAAGTGTTGAGCTAGAATTTTCAGTGAGAGTTTGTGTAGAATACCTACGATAAGACGATGCTCGTGTGAACTTCCCCATTAGTTTGGCTTTCATGGCCAATCCCTGTTCTTTTGTTATGGTCCACACTGTTTGGAATACAATCTTCTCTTGAATCAAGCTTCTCATTCCGTTGATATAACAAGCAACTTTTTGTCTTTCCGTCTCACCGATTTCATTTTGTTCAGAAAGTCGTAAGAATTGTCGTGTATTGGGTTACTGACCTCGTACCTTGCACACATTCCAAAAATCTTCTAGAGAATTTGCTCATAGTCTTCGGGCAGGAATCTCTCCACCATTAATTGCCTCATTCGTTGCCATGATTTGACTGGCCCTTTATGTTGTCTTTGTCATTGTGCCACTAGTTTGTCCCACCATACAGCAGTGGCTCTTTTTATACGAAAAGTGAGCATCTTTATTTGTTTTTGTTCCAATATTTACATGATGTCAAAGAAACGGTCGACCTCGATTTTCCAGTCTAGATACTCTTCTACACCTATGGTTCTATACAAGTAGGGAATGTCGGCTTTCATCTGTAATCAGGATCATTACGAGGTGGTTCGAATCCCCCCCCCCCCCAATTCTTATTCGAAACTAGAACTGACGGTTCGGTTGTGTCGACCACCACGTGGTGATTGATTTCGATCTTCTTTGATGGAGGACCATCCAACGACACTTCTCAAGCGCTAAAAGATTCCTTGAAAATTCAAGATGACCCAATTACAAGATCAATATCAAAACAGATCGAGGAATCTTTGACGAGCTTACTTACGGAGATTCAAGTGAACTGAAGTCCACTAAAGATGTGTTTGTAACGCACGAGATTATGCTTATTCGAGCTTTGAATCAATGATGGACCTTAAAAAAACATTTGTTTTGAAGATTGCACACTTTTAGGCCTATTTCAAAGAATAAATTCATGAAGATTGCACGCTTTTGGGCCACTACACGTGGGATGCTTCTTTAGACGCCCGGATGCGAGATATCTGGGAGAGTAAGTGTGGGAAAGCATACAACGACAGCCTGAGTTCCGCCCGGAAGAGAGCCGACGGGTAGTCCGTACATGCTGGGCGGCCCTATGATGAGAACAACCCGCCCGAGATATGAACTTGATCGCGATGATTGATGGATGAAACAACGATCATTGGAAGAAGGTTTATGTGGTGTCACGTGAAAACCTGATGACGCCGGTGGATGGCGAAATATCCAAGCACACCTTAGGATCGATCTCGTTCGGAGAGACATCTGCTCGTTTGGTAGGACCTTAAAATGTTATAATTAACCATTACATTAGTAGTTTGATCTTTAATATGTTATAATTAACACATGTTTGTATTATTTTTCCTTTGCAGACCAGAGCAAAGGTGTGCCACCGTTGGGTTTGGGGCTCTTCGATCATACACACAAGAAGAGGTGGTCGAGTTCGGATACCTCGTCTTCATCCACGGGGGATTATGTAACATCGAGGTGTAGATGAGTTGCGGTAAGTATTTTGCACAATACTTTAGAATATATATATATATATATATCTTCTTTAACTTTAAACTTTATATATCTAGTTTGGATTACCATTTGTTGGGCAAACATTTGTATTTTTATACCGTAAGACTCTATCTTTGTGTGTGTGTGTGTGTATATATATATATATATATATATATATATATATATATATATAGTTTGGGTTGCCATTTGTTGGACAAACATTAGGATTGTTTAACTTAATCGGGTATGTCTCATTTACAGTCGTTACGCTGTCGAACTCAACCCTATTTGTTTTATATGCATGGTTTGGGTTTCAAATAGCCTAATAGGTGCACTTAGGACCTTTATGCACACAAAACCAACCCTATTTGTTCTATATGCATTGTTTCAAATATCCTAATAGGTGCACTTAGGACCATTATGCGCACAAACCAAACCTTATATGTTCTATATGCATGGTTTGGCTTTGAAATAGCCTCATAGGTTCACTTAGAGCTTTCAAGCGCACAATCCCAACCCGGGTTTCTTCTATATGCATGGTTTGACTTCCAAACAGTCAAACGGGTTTCTTCTATATGCGCACAAACCAAACCTTATTTGTTCAATATGCATGGTTTGGGTTTCAAATAGCCTAATAGGTGCACTTTGTGTGTGTGTATATATATATATATATATATATATATATATATATATATATATATATATATATATATATATCTAATATGGGTTGCCATTTGTTGGGCAAACATTAGGATTGTTTAACTTAGTTGGGTGTGTCCCATTTACAGTCGTTATGCTGTCGATATTGACTTGTAGTATTTTATAAAAATCACAGGGTGAGTATTCACAAGCCTCGGCTAGAAGTACGGCGATGACCCTAGCCAGTATCCGCTAGTTGATACTGAGTTGTGGCAGGAGGTTGTTGGGGAACCGAAGAAAGGTCGTCTGTTTGGGTTCGGGTACCACCCAGATCCCAACTCGATCTTGACTGGGACAACATCACAAGGTGGTGTTTCTTCTTCTTCCCGACATTTGCGTACCACATTTCATTAAATGATATTTATCAATTTCATTTATAATTCATGTTAAATATTCTAACGTCTTTTTTTATTTTATAGGAAATTGAGGATCTAAGGTCCCAAGTTCAGGAGTTGAGGAGCAGGATGAGAGACGTCAGGCGAAAGAAGCGAGACGTGCTGCCCAGTACGATGAGATGTGTGAAATGGTAAGGCATTTATGTCAGTCCCAGCCCCCACCCCACCCGGACTTGACAGATTCATCCAATTGAACCCAAACTCAAAGGGATGAGTCATTTGTAACTTTGAAACTTGTTGAATTGTGTTTGGAACTATGTTTGGAACAATTATTTGGTATTTCCGTCCGAAAAAAATTATTGGGCATTAGGACATTAATTTTATGACAATTTAGTTATATTTTATGTTTTTTTACAGGTTCTACGGTTTTTACAGGTTTTAGCAGGTTTTTACAGGTTTTAGCAGGTTTTTTAAAATGAAAAAAATGGGTTTTTCCTGTTTTTGATTTTCCCAAGTTTTGGCGGATTTTCAGCGGAATAATCCGCCGGAAAATATATAAAAAATAAATAATTATTAAAATTAAAAAAAAACATTTTTGGCAGATATATCTGCCGAAAATACACCGGAAAATTTTGCCGAAAACTTTACTCTTTTTATTAAAAATGAAGTTTTTAAACAATTTAAATAACATTTTCAGTGGATTTGTCCGCCTGAAATGGCGTTTTGGGTTTACGTCCTATAACCCAATTTTTTTGTAGTATCTCTGACTCGGGATTAAGAATTTTGTAATCATGTAGCTTCTTTAGGGACAACATTTATATCCATCTAGGGCATACCATATTGGAAATCTAAGTAAAACTTAATTAATGAACTTCATGGGTTTATGTTTATCACGTTATAAGCTAGCTCGTTACACTATGTTATATCCCCTGCTTAATGTGAATGATTCATCATATATATATATATAGGTTTATACATGTTTAACTGTATATTGGGATACAAATATCGAGCTTTATTAACATTATGCACTACCATTGAACGCATTGGACAAAAGAATGTGCATTTTGAACACAAATACTGTAATATCCTAAAATTTAGAGTCAATTTAAAATTCGAAAATTCGGCAATATGACGTTTATAACTGGAGTAAACCTGTACACCCTATCATAGGGTCAGATAAACCTGAATAATACTGTAATGACATTTAAAACTAAAGTGTATCACCCTCAAATGGGGAATTAAAGTATGGCTTATACAAACCCAATATGAATGAAGAATATAAATCAACAACCTAGTAATCTAAATTTTGTCAAAATAGATTATAGTTGGGTGTCGCTATCCTTACAAAATGAATATCCTCAAAATCAAATGTGTCGGTCAATAATTCTCCAAAAAGACCACTCTCGACCCCAATGTCGTCCACTCAATCCCGACAAGCCCCACCGCTAAGATGATCTGTCATACATGACAACCAAAGAAGCAAGTGTTGGGCTAATGCCTAGTAAGAGTAAATAAATTAGAAATGGAAATTATAAACCCATTTGTAGTTGTACGATGGATATAGCCGTGAGCTAGATCAAAGCAAACAAATAAACCATTAATGATCATAACATTGTACAAATAAAAACCAATCACTTATTGAGCTCAACTCCTCTAAGTCGATTGCTCGAAAACATCAAGTCAACCCCTCTAGGTCTATTCTTGAGAGTTCCAAAACGGGAACTCATGCACAATCGAATTACATCTTACTGCCCATGAGACGATGTCTGACCATATAGGTCCACACCTTACTTACCATGGTGACCTGATGCCTATTCCGTGCCAAAGTGGTGAACTTAATGTCCAAAACGGGACATTAAGGACAATGTGCCTATGGATCCATTGCACCAAACCAACAATCAAAGCACATTCAATTATCACAATATATGCTCATGACTAACAATTTCATACCAATAAACATCCTTAGACAACTCCCCAAGTTAATGGGGTAATATCACATATAAACCAAAACACCATAGGCTAACAACGAGTTTGTCCCAAAATTGAAGTCACAATATATGTCTTTGAACAAATTCCAAACTTTCCCAAAGCCGTATTTTTACTTGGTCTCTTCCAAATTCAAAAGAACAAGGATGATGACAATAGGACATATAGAAATTGTAATCATATTTTTCATAATCTTTATAAGTTACCATACCATCCCATCCATACTTAAAACCCTAAAATTTCCCAAAATAGATTTTTGGTCAAAAACTCACCAAATCCACAATCCCATGTTTTTGAGGTGTGTAATAACTTAAATGCAAGAAAGTCAACATGTATGGAGTTTAAATATATGAATGTACTCACCTTGGTGGAAAAATAAGAACAAACGCTAGTTAAGACAGCTAGAGAGAAGGATAAGGTAGGAGACTTGAATACTCAATCTTTAGAGGACTAAATCGATGGACAACACCCCTAAATCAAACCCTTTAATTATAAGTGAGAATCTCTTCTAGAAGTATTGAATGAGGAGAGATGAAACCCTACTTTTTTGCTCTCCGAAAATCGCATTCAAGAAGCTCCTAATATGCCAAAATGAACTAAAATCGGGTTGGTAAGCATTTAAGGGCCAGGAGGCCGACCGCGACATTGCCTCACGACAATGACATGGTCATTCTCGCTTGGCATTGTCGCCCGAGTCCAGTATCTCTTGGTATACTCTCGGCGGCTTTGCCCTGCGAGAGAGACACATGTCATTTTCGTGGGCATTGTCGCCCCCGTCCCTCCTTCGCGGTACATTCCACGCAATTGTGCCCCGCGAGAGTGACCTCTGTCACAATCGCGGGCACAGTCGCCTCGGGTGTACCGAAGCCCGTTTTCTCCTATTTTCGACCCAATGAACTTTCGATCTCAATCCTAGTTCCGTAATTAAGAATTATGATAGGATTAGGGATTACACTAAATAAAGAGATACTCGATAGGGACGTACCAAAATCACAGATGTTACAATCCTCCCCAACTTGGAGAAGATTTCGTTCTCAAAATCTAAGCTAGGAGAATAGATGAGGATATCTCCGCTTCATATCCTCCTTGATTCCCATGTCACGTTAGCACCGCGATGGCGCTTCCATTGAACCTTCACCATAGTGACTTCTTTGTGACGAAGCTGCTTCGTCTTTTTTTCCAAAATCGCGTCGGGTTCTTTGACACAACGGTTTCTCTCGTCAACCCGAATTTCTGAAAGAGGGATAACGCTCTCTTCCTCTGCTAGGCATTTCCGGAGGTAACAAACGTGGAATGTGTTATGGATTCCACTCATTTCCAGAGGGAGTTCCAATTGATAGGCTTGAAGTCCTACACGTTTAATCACGATGAATATCCCAAGGAAACGGGGACTCAACTTCACGCGCTTTCCAAACCTGATTATTCCCTTCCAAGGGGACACTTTTAACATAACACGATCCCCCACTTGGAACTCTATCAGCCACCTCTTCTTGTCGGCATAGATTTTCTGTCGGTCTTGAGCTGCCTTTAGACGCTCGTGAATTCCTTTAACTTTATCCACCGTTTCTGGAACAATTTCGGGCCCGGCGAACTGTTTGTCCCCCGCCTCAATCCAACACACGGGAGTTCGGCACTTGCGACCATACAATGCTTCAAATGGTGCCATTCCAATACTCGAGTGGTAGCTATTGTTGTACGCGAACTCCACCAAAGGTAGGTGCGAGTCCCAACTACCCCCGAAGTAGATTACACAAGACCTCAACATATCTTCAAGTGTATGAGTCATCCTCTCACTTTGACCGTCAGTCTGAGGATGGTAGGTTGTACTCAACTTCACACGCGTTCCCAATTCCTTTTGCAATACGTCCTAAAAATGTGACGTGAACCGACTATCATGATCCGAGACGATGGACAATGGTACCCCGTGATGAGATATCACTTCATCAATGTACAATTTTGCTAACTTGTCCATAGGTAAGGTTTCCCGCATGGCCAAGAAATGGGCGCTTTTGGTAAAGCTATCCACTATCACCCAGATTATGTCTTGACCCCATGAGATCTTTGGCAATTTCGTCATGAAGTCCATCGTGATATGCTCCCACTTCTATTTCGGAATCTCCAAATACTGTAAACTCCCATAAGGTCGTTGGTGCTCGGCCTTCACCTGCAAACAAGTCACACATCTTTCTACATAACGCGCCACGTCAAGTTTCATGACCGGCCACCAATAGTGTAACTTTAAATATCGGTACATCTTTGTGCTTCCCGGATGGATAGAATATTTTGACTTGTAGGCATCCTCGAAAAGAAATTCCCGATTGCCCCCGATCTTGGGCACCTAAACACATTTGTTGAATAGATTTACTCCTCGACTCTCTTCTGTCAAAAGCAAATGTTGTTTTGACATAACTTCCTCCCTGAGGTTCTCGTCTAGCAATGCTTCGGCTTGTGACGATTTGATTCGATCAATGATTGTTGACACCAACTCGATTCGTGAAAAGATGGCTCAAGAATTTCCCCCGTAGTCTTTTCGACTCAAAGCATTGGCGAAGATGTTTGCCTTACCCGAATTGTAAAGCAACTCGCAATCGTAATTCTTTAGTAACTCCAACAACCTCTTTTGTCTCATATTCACTTCCTTTTGATCGAATATGTGTTTCAAACTCTTGTGATCCGTATAGAGAGTTCATTTCGTAACGTAAAGGTAATGTCGCCACAACTTCAAAGCAAACACCACCGCCGCCAATTCCAAGTCATGGGTAGGGTAATTGATTTCATGCACGTTGAGTTGCCTTGACGCGTAGGCGATCACCTTACCCCTTTTGCGTTAGAACACAACCCAAACCCATCTCCAACGCATCACTATATACCACAAAATCCTCCGACCCTTCGGGTAGAGATAAGATTGGAGCTTCACAAAGCTTCCTTTGTAGAGTCCGAAATTCCTTCTCTTGGCTCTCGGTCCACACGAACTTCACGTTCTTTCGGGTTAGATCCGTCAACGATGAAGCTATCTTGGAAAAATCTTGAATGAATATCCCACCAATCCTAGAAAGCTTCAAATTTCTGACGGACTTTTGGGAGGTTCCTAATTCATCATAGCCTCGATCTTTGCCAGGTACACTTTTACTCCTTCCTTAGTGACTACATGACCCAAAAATTGCACCTCCGGAATCCAAAAGTCGCACTTTGAAAACTTTGCGTAGAGCTTCTCCCACTTTACCACTTCTAGAACTTCCCGGAGATGTTTCTCGTGATCCGTCTCGTCCTTGGAGTACACTAGAATGTCGTCGATGAACACTATTATCGACTTGTCAAGGAATGGTCGGCACACTCAGTTCATCAAGTCCATAAATATCGTCGGTGCGTTGGTTAGGCCGAACGACATCAATATTTGAGAAGAAACTCTCGCCTTGAATTTGGTCAAACAATTCATCGATCCTTGGAAGTGGATACTTGTTCTTCATCGTCACCTTGTTCAATTCCCTGTAGTCGATACACATCCGCATCGTGTCGTCTTTCTTCTTAACGAACAAGATTGGAGCTCCCTAAGGCGATGAGCTCCCTACCGAACAAGATCCGCATCGTGTCGTCTTTGACAAAATCTTATTAATCAATCAAGTCTTCAAACATTTACAAACTTTGACTTTGAAACCACTTGATTCAAACAACCATTAACTTCAATCTCCCCCTTTTCAACAATCGTTACTTCAGCTTTCAACCTGACTTTGAAAATCATTTGTCACTCTTTCTTGATACAAGTTTTAATCATCTGATCTTGAACTCTGATTTATCTCCCCAATTCCGATATAAACTTTTCATCTGAACTTGAACTTTGATACATCTCCCCCTTTTTGATGAATTGTGAAAATCAAAATCATCAAAACTCTTCAAGTTTAGATCAGTCTTTGGAACATCTCCCCCAAATGAACAAGTAAGCATAGTCTTCATGATCTCTCCCTTTGACAATAAGTGAACAATCTTCCCCAGATAGAAAAAATTTCAATCTCTTCCAATGAATGATAAGAAAATTGTTCATCTGATCTAAATGAGTCGTTGAATCATGAATGAATTCATCTGAATCTTTTCAAATTCAAACAAATTGGAGTGGTAACCCTGAATCAACATATGAAACAGTTAGGAATGCCTGTCAGTAGCACGAAGCCACTATGTACAACGAATGTACAATATAAGGAGCTTGAAGTGATGTTCACTCCCCAAGACTTCTATTCAATCATTGAAAAACACAAGGTATTTTCTATGAATGTTCAGACAGAAAAACAGATTTTCTATGTGCTCATGCTTGTGTATGAAAGAATTAAGCACAATGATTGTGTTTCATAAGGCTCAAAGTATGTAAACCATTGAGACTGCAATGATTATACATAGACTCAATTGTGAATGAGAATGGGTCGAGGATGCGGCAACTTTCCTTCTATTTCAATATCAGTATCTTCCAAATGAATAACTAATAGATTATGTGTTGCATCCCCAGAAAATGTGAAACGTTCTCTTTTTAAGAAAAGAATGAGTAGCTGGTGAGGTTGTATGCAAGAGATGGCATGGGCTCACTGCCTTTTTCAATGATGGTCACCAAAGAATGTGAACAATCAGATTATGTGGTTGCCCGGCTCAGAAAGAAGTTTGGTGCAGAGTTTATATTCTTTTACTCTATTCCCTCACCCTCTTTCTTTTTAATCATTTAAGGTCACATCTAACCAATCTCTCATTTCCATTTTACCTCTTCACACACCAACACTCAATCTTTTTACCCCTCTCCCCTCAATCACTCAGGGAATACTTCCTGGGTAGGAAACATTGGTTATCGTGAATCCATGGAAGTTCGTTTAAGCTCACACATTGAATCCCATGTATTTTCCTAAAAGTATGTGTTGTACAATGATTATTTTGACAATTTAAGCACAATAAATCATTTGTCAGTATGTGTATGCTCATTAAGACTCAGAATGAAATTTGAACATTTTAAACATTTAAGATTTCTCAAAACTTTTTATATGAATGAATAATCATAAAAGAACAGAAATGTTTTGAGAATCTGACAATGATTAAGATCAGATCAAATTATCATGAAGAAAAATATTTTGGGAAATCAAAGACGAATGTTGTTTATATGAACAACATATAAACATTTTAACAATGAAAGCACATATCAGTATAGAAATGACGTTTGATTCAAACAACATTGAATACAACCGGGAGTACTACCATAGAAAGATTAAACATTTGATACATGGTAATAACAAGTCCAAGAAAAATGTACTGAACCGATGTGTGTATGAATACTTGACAGTATATAGATATGACAATTACACAAGTATTTGTCATTTGAAACACATGGTCAGATAGTCATCAAAGTATCCAAAATCATTTAAAGTCGCACTTCTTAATTCATGAAAATCTTTTAAGAATAGGAAGTGGTTTGAACATTTAAAAATCATTTTTCACAAGAGAAAGTTGTTCTTCTTTCAACAAGTGATAGAGTATAAGGATTAGAAATATATACCTTTAGATCAAAATCCTTAACTCCCCCTGAAATAAATATTTTCAGTTAAGTATCCTTGACAAAAATTCAGATATCCTCCCTCTTGATATCTGTAAAAATTCAAATTATCAGAAAAATATAACAATGAAAACTAACTATTATCTCCTCCCCCTAAAAGATATAACAGTTAACTCCCCCTCAAATAAAAAACTTCTAGAAAAGATGATATCATTTAAGCATCCTATCAGAAGAAAAACATTTGAGTACGGGTTCTGATCTGATATAATCAGAAGCCAAATTTCTGAAACATTGAGGAACGGGTCTTGAACTTTTTTATCCAAGAGCCATAGTTCTTTGAAGCACGGGTTCTGAACTGATTTATTCAGAAGCCTTGGTTATTTCTCCCCCTTAAACTTTGTTTGCCTGCAACACAGGTTTAGCTTTTGGTATCCACTGGTATTTGGATCCTGAATTGTTAATTGCAGTTCTAGTAGAAGAGATATAGTAAGAACCATACCAGCTATTTTCATAATTTTTGTTTACAAAATCATTTGAACCACAATAGGAACAACTAATTTTCTTTTGAGCTAACCTGATCAGTTGATTAACAGTGTAGATCAGATCAGGTTTGCCAAAAGTTTTACCTTTAGGAGTATTGTTCCTTTAAGCATTAGATGTATGTCCAAATGATTTTTCTTCTTTCTACTTCTCCTCCGAAGATCCTTTCACTCTCTAAAACCAATTCTCTTTATCTTTCTCATCTTTCTTTCTCCAAGTCATTTTCTTCTAAGACTTGTTCTGTTTGATATTACCTGAACCATCAACATTTTTATCATAAAAGAGGTTAGAAGGATGAATCTGATCATTAGATTTAGAAGTATGACTGTCAGTTGAATCAAATAAAGGATTAATAGAAACATGTGTGAAAATTGAACTTGCAGCTGATTTGAATGAACATTCAGATGTAGCTGGATCATCTCTTGGTGATTGAGTTATTGATTCAGGCGTCTTATGCTCAGTCAGCTTCACCTTGAACATGATTTCTTCAAGTTCTTTGATCTTTGTAGACAGACAGTTTCTTTCCTTTGACAGTATGTCAAACTTCTTATGCAACTCAGATTTTGCATTCTTCTCCTTCTGAATGTTTGTTGACAGCTCGGATAGCTTCTTTGTAAGCTCTTCTATATCAGCTTCAAATGCTTTCTTTTCTTTCTCAAAATATTTCTTTATACACTTTTGCTCAACTATCTTTTTCTCCTTTTCAAACTTATCTCTTTCCATTATGATTACTTTCTCAAAGTCTGAGACTTGTTGAGAAAGCTTAACACATTTAAGCTCTAGTGTTTTCTTCTCTTCAAAAGCTTTTCTGGAGAATTCAGAAAACTTCTTTGCAAATTCTTTTCTTTCCTTCTCCATCTTCTTTTCATCTTGAGATATCTTTTCTTTCAGTTCATCCATCTTTCTTTTCAGCTCAGCATTATCTTTTTCAATTTCCTTTCTCTTCATCTCAATCTTCTTCAACTCACCTTGGACTTTAATGTTGTCTTTGACTTGGGTTGCTTTTTCCTTCATCATATTTATCTCAACCTCAAGACTGAAGACTTTATCTTTCAACTTATCTCTTTCAGCAAAAAATTGAGAATTCATTTTTCTCAGCCCTTCACAAGTTTCACTTGAGATGTTTGCTCTTCTTCTCAGTTCATCTAGCTCTCTTTGTATTGATTCCTTCTTTGACCAACTTGAGCTAGAATTAAGACTTTCAGACTTCTTTAGCTTTTCTTGAAGAATTGAAATCTCTTTCTCCTTCGACTCAATAATTCCTGCAAAATTTATTTTTGAACTAGATATACATTCTGAGCAAACAAAATCTTTCTTTAAATCTTTAGAATCTTTCAAATTAGTAATCTGATTAAGAAGAGATGAATTTTGAATCTTCAGATTCTGGATTTCAGCTTCCATATCCGAAATCTCTTGCATGTATGCTAAAGCACAATCTCTATTAGTTAGAACCAGATTTCCTTTTTCATCTATGTAAGGCATGATGATATCTGTAAAAATATGCTAGAAATGATCTTTAATCAGAAAAATTTACAGTAAAAATCACAGAAAATCACTCAAAATAAAAAACAAGTATAGAATTCATATGTGAGAATTTGCAAGTCACTCACAACACAATTCGCAAGCAACAATTCGTTAAGCAATCAATAATTCACATGAGCAATTCGCAAGACACACACAATCAAGAATTCGTATGAGGAACACAATTCGTAAGCAAAAGAATACGAATTCAAAGATTTTCGCATATCACTGTAATGCGAATTCTTGCTTTTCGCTCAAGACACAGATACGAATTCCTCAGAATTCGTAATAGACACAGCTGCGAATTCTTGACTTTTCGTATGATACCCTCTGCAAATTCTTTACTTCTCAAAAATAACTCTTATGCGAATTCTTGGAACTCTGCGAATTCTGTCCTAAGAAATTACAAGATAAACTCATCTGCGAATTCTGTAGATCTCGATATATTTTTCACAAATATTCACTGAATTCCATCCAAAACTCTGAATTTGACTCTAAAACTTTGCACGATTGATCGCTTTAACATCGTGAACAACCCTGTGTAAGGAATTTCTCTAAAAATAACTCTTGAAGTAGGAATCGATCGATGTCAGTTCGCAACAAAAACTTTAAAAAACAAGAAAGATTGATCAAATTACACCAATCTGTTGATTAATTGATTAACCAACCAAGACAAGAAATGTTCCACTTCTCTAATCGATCACTATGAACTCAAATTTACACCCAAATCATCACTCTTTCACAAATTGATCGATGGAACAGTAACTATGAACAATAACTTTTCTTGAAACAAAAAAATCGATTTTTCTGACTATTCTGATCTAGCTCTGATACCAATTGTGACCCAGAAATACTAGCATATGATTAACAACAGATTAAGAACACATTCTTTTATAGATCAAATCACAATTAGATCGAAGTCATATATCTAACAGATAATCACAAATCTCACGTTTGTGTTCTCAGTGTGTGCAAACTCTTACCAACTCTCTGAATTCGTATCTAATGTGCGTATTTGTCTACAGATTACAAAAGAAACAAACCTATTTATACTAAGTCAACTTATGTTGACTTTACAACCAAACTCTTGAACAATCAACTAATTACAAAACAGACCCTCACTTTTAATCTTGAATACAATTCTAGTCAAACATGTACGCCAAGAAGGATGAACATCCTTTCGCTAAGCACTTCCGCACTTTAATCATCGAGATGATCGCCACCTCACCTTTCCTTCTCTCGCGGTAGATTACTACCGTCTTGCTATCCGCAACGGGTAGTCGGATCATTTTCTTGGAGCACACGATCTCGGCTTGGTTCTTCGCTAGCCAATCCATCCTAACCACCACATCAACCCCGCCAATCAACATGGACAATAAGTTGATGGAAAACTTCTTCCCTTCAATCTCAAGGGTGCAATTCTTCAAAACCTCACGAATTACTACTTGGGCACCATTCGTTATTTCTACCATTATAGCATCATCTAAACTACTAATGGGCGTGACAAGCTTTTGACAAAATGCATCGGATATGAAAGAGAAGCTGGCGCCTGAGTTAAATAATATACGTGTAGGTACATAGTTTAGGAGAAACATACCCTATACCACATCGGTGGATGCTTTGGCCTCTTCCATTGTCATCTGAAATGCTCTTCCGGGCGCTCTTGGAGAATCCACTTTTTTCCCACCGGCTCCTCCCATCTTCAATTTCGGTCATTCCTCCCTAACATGTTCTGGATCCTTACACTCGAAGCATGAAAATCCTTGCCACACATGAAGCAATTTCCGGGGACAAATTTGCACGGACCAAAGTGTTAGCTTCGACACTTAGAACACCACCTAGCATCACACCTAGGATCGGTTCCCCGGTGGTTGTTGTTGAAAGGTCTTGGTCTCTTGGAGGACATAGATATTCCCTCCCACTTTCTCTTCTCCACTAAGCGGCTCCCCTCTTTCTTACCTAAGTTGTAGGCATCTTCCATCATTTGAGCTTCTTCAATCGCCTCATGATGAGTGGAGGCCTTTGACACTCAGACCATTAACATCATATCTGATGGAAGAACCTTGATGTAAGCTTTGATCTTTTCCTTCTCCGTTAGGACTAGATGTCCCACCAACCCCAACTTGTCCATGAATAGACGATTGTACTCCTTCACAGACAAATTACCTTTCTTCAAGTTCTGGAACTCTTCTTCAATCCAGTCTATCAATCTCTCGTTGCAACATTCCTCCAACAATCTTTCCTTAAAAGTTGACCAACTCAACTTGTCCAAAGTAGCGGCCTCCACAGAAGTAGAGTATACATTCCACCAAGTGAGGGTCGCCCCTGTCAACATCTGGGATCTAAACTTAGCTTTTTGCCCTTCACCGCATTCGCTAGTTCGGAAGGCTTGTTCTATTTCCCGGATCCAGTTCATGCACAAAATCGGATCATCTGCACATTTGAATTCGGGCGGTCGGCAACTTAGAAAAGCCTTGAAGGAACAAGTCTTCCCTTCTGATCTTGTATCCAAGGTCACGGGACCTTCGGTGAGGATTTCATTTCCGGTACCCCCGGATCCCGCCACCACAACATTTTCGGCAACCGTCTGATCCCTACGGTTGTTGGTATCTTTATCTTCTAGGAGCTCCAAGAATAACTCATGTTGTTGTGCCATGGCCTTATTCATGGACAACATCATTCGGTCCATCATTCGAATTTCCGCCAACACCTCTTCCATGATAGGTTCCGACGTCTCTAGATTGCGTCAATGAATGCGCTAGATTTTTTCATCTAACACCTCATTTAGACAGGGAGTTCTTCCGCCCCAGTCACCCGCGGTTGGTCGGTTGTGGATGTTGTTGCTTCGGGCCCTCCTGTCTATTTCGGGTATTAACCATTTTAGTCTGCCATACACATGCGAGAATAGGGGTGAGAAACAGGCTATACGGATTTTAACATAAGGAAACGTACTAGTACGTACATTCATCAATTGTTATAACAACATTAGATCAAGCATACTCGCGTAAAACATTTTCATAATAACGTTAGCTAAGTGAAATTATGAACGTATGATACGTAAGAATTCTCGTTACCATCACTACAACTCTTAATTAGCGTAATTTCCGTCGACTCTAAGAGCATCCTATCTTAAGAGTTCTACCCAATCTCACAAGTCATAGCTTACAACTTAAGCTTAATTCTAGGCAGCTTACATTCATACCTAGTTCACTTAAACTAGAGATCTACTACCAACTTGTAACATCCTAAAATTCAGAGTCAATTTAAAATTCGAAAATTCGGCAATATGATATCTATAACTGGAGTAAACCTGTACACACTATCATCGGGTCAAGTAAAACCTGAATAATTCTGTAATCACATTTAAAACTAAAGTGTATCACCCTCAAACGAGGAATTAAAGTATGGCTTATACAAACCAAATAGGAATGAAGAATATAAATCAACAACCTAATAATCTAAATTTTGTCAAAATAGATTATAGTTGGGTGTCGCTATCCTTCCAAAATGAATATCCTCAAAATCAAATGTGTCGGTCAATAATTCTCCAAAAAGACCACTCTCGACCCCAAGGTCATCTAGTTAATTCCAATGAGCCCCACCGGCTAAGATGACTTGTCATACATGACAACCAAAGAAACAAGTGTTAGGCTAAAGCCTAGTGATAGTAAATAAGTTAGAAATGGAAATTATAAACCCATTTGTAGTTGTAAGGTGGATATAGCCGTGAGCTAGATCAAAGCAAACAAATAAACCATTAGTGATCATAACATGATACAAACAAACACCAATCACTTATTGAGCTCAACTCCTCTAAGTCTATTGCTCGAAAACATCAAGTCAACCCCTCCAGGTCTATTCTTGAGAGTTCCAAAATGGGAACTCATGCACAATGGAATTACATCTTACTGCCCATGGGACATTGCCCGACCATATAGGTCCACACCTTACTGACCATGGTGACCCGATGCCTATTCCGTGTTAAAGTGGTGAACTTAATATCCAAAATGGGACATTAAGGACACCGTGCCTATGGATCCATGCACTAAACCAACAATCAAAGCACATTCAATTATCACAATATATGCTCATGACTAAAAATTCCATACCAATAAACATCCTTAGACAACTCCCCAAGTTAATGGGGTAATATCGCATATAAACCAAAACACCATAGGCTAACAACGAGTTTGTCCCAAAATTAAAGTCACAATATATGTCTTTGAACAAATTCTAAACTTTCCCAAAATCCTAATTTTACTTGGACTCTTCCAAATTCAAAAGAACAAGGATAATGACAATAGGACATATAGAAATCGTAATCATTTTTTTCATAATCCATATAAGTTACCATACCGTTCTATTCATACTCAAAACCCTAAAATTTCCCAAAATAGATTTTAGGTCAAAAACTCACCAAATCCACAATCTCATGTTTTTGAGGAGTGTAATAACTTAAATGCAAGAAAGTGAGAATTCTAAAAGTATTGAACGAGGAGAGATGAAACCCTACCTTTTTGCTCTCCAAAAATCGCATTCAAGAAGCTTCCAATATGCCAAAATGAACTAAAATTAGGTTCGTAAGCATTTAAAGGCCCGGAGGCCGATCGCGACATTGCCTCGCGACAATGACATGGTCATTCTTGCTTGGCATTGTCGCTCGAGTCCAGTACCTCTCGGTACACTCTCGACGACTTTGCCCTGCGAGAGTGACACATGTCATTCTCGCGGGCATTGTCGCCCCCGTCCCATCCTTTGCGGTACATTCCATGCGATTGTGCCACGGGAGAGTGACCCCTGCCACAATCGCGGGTACAGTCACCCCGAGTGTACCGAAGCCCGTTTTCGACCCGATGAACTTTCGATCTCAACCCTAGTTCCGTAATTAAGAATTATGATGGGATTAGGGATTACACTAAATAAAGAGATACTCAATAGGGACGTACCAAAATCACGGGTGTTACAAATACTTTTGAAATATTGACAGAAATTTGATCAAATATAGTATATATTTTAAGATTTATTAGTCAATAATTAAGTAATTCTAGCTCCGAAAGTTGTTTAGCTTTATTTTTGGTCAGGGGTCCCAGAAGCAAAAAATCAGTAGTCATCAAATACGTTAGCTAGATTAACCATCATATTTAAGTCATTTTTGTGAAAATATGTGGAACCCTATTAAATTACTCTCCAAAAGAATCATTGAGAGAAAGGAGGTTCTATCATATATATAGAGGAGAAATGATCAAAAACTAATCGATATAGAACCCTAATGATTTCAAATTTAGAAATTATATCCAAATACTTAATTATTTGTTTGTACCATTATTAGAAGATGATGTGAGACATAAAGAAGTCTTGAATTAGAGCCGTCATAAGAGTTAACTAGGGTAGACTTCGCCTTAGAGTATGGTTCATATGGTACAACTTTGGACGGTAACAGAGATCTTAGATGTTTCTCGAGTACCAACATACCTTGATCTCTCAGGCATCAAATTGCCTCTAAGGACATTGATCGCTACCAGATTATGCTTGAATCTTGTCTTGAATCGACCTGGTCTACAAAGGCAGACGAGTCCTCCATCAATGGCCTATAAGGATCAACAATGGGTTAGAGGATTATAAATCGTATGTCTTTAAACTTCATATCTCGATCTCTTTCATGTTCCATCGATTAATTAACTTATGATACATTATTACTTTATTTATTATACATTTATTTATTTTTATTTTATATTCTATTTTTAGTAAGATGATAATGTTTCAAAAGTTAATTGATGAAACAGAAAGAAAACAGGAACATCTCAACTGTATTTGTGTTATAAGTTGGCCACTTCCTATATGTATGTTGGGAACTAAAGATGTGAACAAGTCTTTAATGCTGCTAGTTCAGAATTACTACTGCCAGAGGACTTCAAAGTTAATACTGCTGAGTATTACTACTGCTAGTAGAATTAATACTGCTAGTCAAAGTTAGTGCTGCTTGAACAAAGTTAGTACTGCTTAGCTAGTTAGTACTGCTAGTGGTTAGTGTTGCTTAGTAGTTAATGCTGCTAAGACCAAGTTAATGCTGCTAGAAGAAATTAATGTTGCTGAGCATAGTTAGTACTGCTTTTGACTTAAAGAACCGGATGGAAAGGATGACAGCTGGAAAGAATCAAGATATTCATGGAAGGCTTGAAGATAATGATGGAAGATATACTGAAGATATTTTATTTATTGTAATTATCTTTTTATTCAGTATATGTACAGATTTGATAGAATAGTTTAGATAGAGATTAATTTTATTCATTCTATTTTTTAGAGAAAATAAACCTCAAGGCATAGATCCTAATTCTAGAGAAGTAGAATTCGTATTGGTGAGTCTGTTCATCAATATTGAGGTTGTGTGTTTAATCTTGTAACTTCAAGCATTCAATACAAGTTTACAAGTTGTTGATTATATACTGTTTTGGTTTACTGTTTTATTGAATATCAAAGTGTTATTCCGCAAACTTCTTTGATATTAGTTTCTGAGAATTTATTCTTGTTAAGAATTCGATCCTGACAAGTGGTATCAGAGCCTAACTCCCTCAGAAACATCTATTCATTCATCATGGAAAACCTTGCAGAATCAAACAGTACTCTGGTCTCTAAGGTTCCAATGCTCAAACCCAGTGAGTTTGACATGTGGAAGATCAGAATTAGACAATACATTCTTCTCACTGACTACTCAATGTGGGATATCATTGAGAATGGTCCTTCTGAAGCAGGAAAGATAGGACCAGATGGGAAAAGACCTCCACCAAAGACAGATGGTGAGAGAAAGATCAGACAGACAGAGATGAAGGCCTTGAGCACTCTGCTCTTGGCCATTCCCAATGAATATCAGCATCAATTTTGCAACTGCACTGATGCTCAGATTCTCTGGAATGCTCTAGAGAAAAGATTTGCTGGAACTAAAAGTATCAAAAGAAATCAAAGAGATGTTCTAAAGCAGCAGTATGAGAATTTCACTTCTTCAAAGAATGAGTCTATGACTCAAACTTTTGATAGATTCAACAAGCTCATTGGTGAACTGGCTACTGTAGGAGTGAAGATGGAACAAGATGATATCAACAGAAAGTTCCTCAGATCTCTTGGGGATGAATGGACTATGTACACTGTCTCATATAGACAGAGTGACAATCTGGAAGAGAAGGAACTTGATGATATATATAATGATCTAAGAGTTTTTGAAACTGAGGTAGAATCCAAGAAGAATCCCACTGGTTATATTCACAATGTTGCACTTCTTTCAACATCTACTGATACTAATGCTAACCCTGAAGCAGTTAGTACTGCCAGTGGAGTAAATTCAGAAAAAGGCACTGGAACTATCTTTGAAGCCTTTTTGTCCAGTCATAGCAACAATTCATTGATTAATGATGATCTAGATCAACTTCACCCTGATGACCTGGAGGAGATGGACATTAAATGGCAGATGGCCATGTTATCTATGAGAGTGAAGAAGTTTATTAAAAGAACAGGAAGAAACAACTTCTCTCAAAGAAGAGAAGATGGAGCTGGTTTTGACAAGACTAAGGTGGAATGCTATAAGTGTCACATGAAAGGACACTTTGCTAGAGAATGCAGGAGTGTTGTTCCAAACAACAACCACCAACAAGCTCAGAATGGAGGCTACAATCAAAACAAGAATCCTGCTCAAGCCCTTGTTTCCCAACAAGGAATGGGATTTGACTGGAGTGATCAAGCTGAGGAAGCCATTCAGAATCAAGCTCTTATGGCAGAAGTGTCTGATCTCCCCTCTGAGGTAATTTCTAATCTTTGCACTAAATCTTGCATAGACACTGTCAAAAGATACAGGGACCACAATCAAAGTATGTGTGATGACCTCAAAAGATTAGAAAAGGACAGAAGAGATTATGTGTTGATAGTAGAGAGATTTGAAGAGCAAATCAAAGGCTTTCAAGCTAATGAACTTCAACACTCTTATGACACAAACTATTGGAAGTGGGAAAAGAATGAGTTAGAGACCAAACTGTCTAAGTCCTTAGAAGATAATGATAGGCTGAAAGAGGAACTGTCTAAAGTTAAGCTTGACATAGAAAAGTTTTCATATGCTTCAAAAGCAATGGATTCTCTTCTAAAGGCTCAGATTCATGATAAGATGAAGCCTGGTATTGGATACAACAATACACCTCCTCCTTACAACAACAACTATATCTCTCCTACTTCAGACTTGTTAGAAACCAAGGAGAAAAAGGACTTGTCTGAGGAAGCTCTTAAGATAGATCCTTTGGATGAGGTAGTAGTTAAGGATTTGACTGAGAAAGAAGCTAGTAAGAATAGGGATAATACTGTGAGTAAAAAGATACCATTAGAAAATAATATTATCACCAATGAGGGATGTGGGAAAATCTGGATCAAGTCCAAGGAGATAGAGAAGACCAAAGGAAAGGATAACAAGGTTCATTACAAACAAACCACGGTTGTGAATCCTGGATCTTGTAAACAGTGTGCTTGCAATAAAGTTAAGAGCCTAAATTCTGGTATAAAAAGAGGTAATCAAAGAAACTGGAATAATCAATGGGCTCAGAAACAAGGAGTTGATCTGAATAAAATCAATAGACCAAAACCTTGTTTCATATGTGGCAAGTTGAATCATTTGGCTAAGTATTGCTTCTTTAACCCTATTAATCAACAGATAAACTTTCAAAGATTTGTGCAAAAACCTGTTGGTTATAGGAAGGCTGGAAAGAAACATGTGATGAAGAAATCTGTTGAAAGTAAAGGCCCTATGAAAAATAAGGTTTTAAAAGAAAGTATTTTACTATGGGTACCTAGAAGTACTAACAGTGTTAGTACTGCTAAAAATATTAGTACTGCTAACACAGTTACTACTGCTAACAGTGTTAGTACTGCTAAAAATATTAGTACTGCTAACACAGTTACTACTGCTAACAGTGTTAGTACTGCTGAAAATATTAATGCTGCTAACACAGTTACTACTGCTAACAAGGTTAGTACTGCTAAGCATGCAAGTGCTGCTAAGGCAGTTAGTACTTCTAAAATCAGTATTGCTTCTAGCAAAAATGTTTCCAAGCCTATTATTGTGACAAAATACTCCAAGCATGAGGAGTCAAAGTTTAAAAATCTTGTCAAGAAAGAATGCAAGTATTTTGATGAGAAAGGGGTACCCAAGACCACTTTGGCTTGGGTTCCTTATTCAAACTAACTGATTCATCTAATGTGCAGGGCAACCAACAGCTCAAAGCAAAGAGCATTTGGCATGTTGATAGTGGTTGCTCTAGGCACATGACAGGTAACATGTCATGCCTTCAGGATTTCAAGCATATCAATGGAGGACATGTTGCTTTTGGAAATGATCTTACTGGTGGTAAAATAAGTGGCAAAGGTAATGTCACAAAAGGTAAGATGACATTTGAGGATGTCTACTATGTTGATCAATTGAAGTACAACCTGTTAAGTGTATCACAGGTTTGTGACAAACAACATAGCATATTATTTACAAACACAGAGTATATGATCCTTGCTCCAGGGTTCAAAGTAGTTGATGAAAGCATGATACTACTTAGAACTCCAAGAAAGGACAATGTTTATTGTCTAGATATGGACAATGTTAATAGTGATTCATCCCTGAACTGTCTTGTTTCAAAAGCTTCTGTGGATGAATCCTCTCTATGGCACAGAAGGATGTGTCACATGAATTTCAAGACTATGAACAAACTTGTTAAAAACAACCTTGTAAGAGGTTTACCTTCAAAAGTCTTTTCATGTGATGATCATTGTGTTGCTTGTCTTAAAGGCAAACAGCACAAAACTTCTCATAAGACCAAAGAGTTAAATTCTATTTCTTCTTGTCTCCAGTTACTGCATATGGATCTGTTTGGTCCTACAAATGTTATGAGTATAGGCAAGAAATCTTACTGCTTGGTTATTGTTGATGATTACTCCAGATTTACTTGGGTATATTTTCTAAGGACTAAGGATGAGACAAGTGGACTTATCAAATCTTTTATTCTAAGAATTGAAAACCAAACTAATCAAAGAGTAAAAGTCATTAGATCAGATAATGGAACTGAGTTTAAAAATCATGATCTAAACACCTTTTGTGAAGAGAAAGGTATTGAGAGACAATATAGTGCTCCTAGGACTCCTCAACAGAATGGAGTTGCTGAAAGGACAAATAGGACACTAATAGAGGCTGCTAGATCTCTGTTGGCTGATTCAAAATTGCCAATTACCTTCTGGGCTGAAGCAGTTAATACTACTTGTTATGTCCAAAACAGAGTTCTAGTGGTCAAGCAAAAGAACAAGACCCCATATGAGCTTTTAAATAAAAGAAAACCTTTCATTGGATTTTTCAAACCTTTTGGGTGTCCTTGTACTATTCTCAATACCAAATCTTACTTAGGTAAGTTTGATAGCAAAGCAGATGATGGATTTCTTGTTGGCTACTCATCTCAGAGTAAGGCTTACAGAGTCTTTAACTCTTCTTCCAGAATAATTGAAGAAAGTGACAATGTCAAATGCAATGAGAACACACCAAATCCAATTGGGTCTGGTCCTCAGTGGCTATTTGACATTGACTCACTAACTAACTCTTTTGGTTTCAGTAGTGCTGATTATGCAGGTACAGGGAGTGGAGAATCAGGGACTACACAAGTCTCAGAAAGTATATCTCAATCTGTGATATTTCCCATACCCACAGTGAATCCTGTTGAAGACTGTGAAAAGGAACCATCTACTGGACCAAGTCAAGGTGAAGAAGAAAGTAGAGATGAGGAGACTCAAGAGAATAAAGAACCAGAACTGGCTACTGAAAACACTTCAGTTGAGTTGAATGACTCTAATCTAGAGTTGGAACTTAATGAAGAACCTAGTCATCACACCAGAATACAAAAGAATCATCCTCCACAGCTGGTAATAGGAGATATATCCTCTCCTATGATGACTAGAAATCAAAGTAAACTTCAAGAAATCCAAGATCAACAACACACAGTGCTTTCTTGCTTTTTATCCCAGCTTGAGCCTAAAAAGGCACATGATGCTATGAAAGAATCCAGTTGGATAGAAGCCATGCAAGAAGAGCTACTGCAGTTCAAGCTGCAAGATGTTTGGGATCTGGTAGACCTTCCTAAAGGACAAAGGGCAATAGGAACAAAATGGGTCTTCAGGAATAAGAGAGATGAAAGAGGTATAGTGATAAGGAATAAAGCAAGGCTGGTGGCTCAAGGGTATACACAAGAAGAAGGAATAGACTATGAAGAAGTATTTGCACCTGTGGCCAGGATAGAAGCAATTAGATTATTCCTGGCTTATGCTTCCTACATGAAATTCAAAGTCTATCAGATGGATGTGAAAAGTGCATTTCTTTATGGTTCAATTGATGAAGAAGTATATGTCTGTCAACCACCAGGGTTTGAAAACCTAAGCTATCCAGACAGAGTATACAAATTGAAGAAAGCACTTTATGGACTACATCAAGCTCCAAGAGCATGGTATGACACTCTGTCATCCTATCTCTTGGGAAATGGCTTTGAAAGAGGAGTTATTGATAAGACTCTATTTATCAAGAGAAAGAAGAAGGATATCTTGCTGGTCCAAATCTATGTTGATGATATTATCTTTGGATCAACAAGAGACAACATGTGCAAGGAGTTTGAGGAACTAATGCATCAAAGGTTCAAAATGAGTTCCATGGGGGAACTTACTTTCTTCCTTGGACTCCAAGTTCAACAGAAGACAGATGGAATCTTCATATGTCAGTCCAAGTATGTGCAGGACATTCTAACCAAGTTTGGTTTCTCAGATTCAAAACCTGCTAGCACACCTATGGAGACACACAAGCAGATAACAGCAGATCTTGAGGGGGAGGATATGGATGTTCATCATTATAGATCCATGATTGGCTCTCTCATGTATCTTACAGCCTCTAGGCCAGATATAATGTTTCCAGTCTGTGTGTGTGCAAGATTCCAAGTTAGGCCAAAGCAATCTCACTATCAAGCTGTTAAGAGGATATTCAGATATCTCAAAGGGTAACCCAGATTGGGACTTTGGTATCCTCATGACTCAACCTTTGACCTACTTACATACTCGGATAGTGATCTAGGTGGAGCAAACTTGGACAGAAAATCTACTTCTGGAGGATGTCAGTTTTTGGGTGCAAGACTAGTGTCTTGGCAGTGCAAGAAACAAACCACAATATCCACATCTACAACAGAGGCAGAGTACATAGCAGCTGCAAGTTGCTGTTCTCAAGTCTTATGGATTCAGAATCAAATGTTGGATTATGGGGTAACCTTTCTACACTCTCCAATTTTTATTGATATCAGCAGTGCTATTAGCATTGTGAATAATCCTGTCAAGCACTCAAAGACAAAGCACATTGAAATCAGGTATCACTTCATAAGAGACTGTAATGAAAAGAAACTTATTCAAGTTGTAAAAGTTCACACTGATAATCAGTTTGCTGATCTATTCACTAAAGCTTTTGATGTGGGTAGATTCACTTTCTTGGTAACAAGTGTGGGAATGATCAACTCTGAATAAGCCTCTTCTCAAAAAGTGGTTCTATACCTGTATATTGTTTATTCTTGGTGTTCCTAATCTTCTTTTTCAGGATATGTATAGCAGTACTCAGTGTTTCGCAAGTTTAAAGGAGTAAGTCTCAGTTAATGCTGCTAGTAGTTAATACTGCTAGTAGTTAATACTGCTCTCAGTTAATACTTCTAGTAGTTAATACTGCTTTCAGTTAATACTGCTAGTAGTTAATACTGCTTTCAGTTAATACTGCTAGTAGTTAATACTGCTTTCAGTTAATACTGCTCTCAGTTAATACTGCTAGTAGTTAATACTGCTCTCAGTTAATACTGCTAGTAGTTAATACTGCTTTCAGTTAATACTGCTAGTAGTTAATACTGCTTTCAGTTAATACTGCTTTCAGTTAATACTGCTCTAGGTTAATACTTCTTATGTCCCGAATACTATAAATATTCTTTGCCCGCCTAAAAGCTCATAACGACTCTTTGCATACTATTCACTTGCGCTCTAAACCCTTTCTCTCTCAAAGTTCAAAGTTTTCAGACAAGAATCTTCAAGGTCAATGGCATCAATGGCGTTCATTGACGAGCACAATGAAATCGCGATGCTCCAAAAGCCAAAGCAAGCTGAAGGTTTTCATCAGATAGTCGACTTTCTGAAGTCTAGCCACATTGCCCATGCTCTCACTATGTCTCCTACTATCTTCATAGAGCATCAGAGGCAATTCTGGGCACATGCCACCATTGTTACTGAGGATGGTGTGCAAATGATCAAGACGACAGTATGTGGCAAGCCATTGATAGTTACTGAAGAAGTAATTCGCATCAGTCTACATCTAGACGATGCCTCTGGTATAACTTCTATCCCTAATGATGAACTGTTTTCTACTCTTACAAAAATGGGGTATGGAGGCCCATTGGGTGTTTTTAAGTTCTCAAAAGCTAAATTCTCACCCCAATGGCGTTTTCTTGTTCATACCTTGATGCACTGCATTTCTAAAAAGACCACTGGCTGGAGTGAGTTCAGCAGTCCCATTGCTTATGCTTTGGTCTGTTTGGCCACTGCCAGAAGGTACAATTTTTCACAAATGATTTTCAATGATCTTGTCACAAACATGGGAAACAAAAAGAGCTTTTATATGTATCCCAGGTTTGTTCAAGCAGTAATCAACCATGAATTGACGGATATTCCTCATTCTGATGGAATATATGTACCAAAACCCCCTAAAGGCAAGGTTTTCTCCAATATGAGAAGATCTGCTGGGGACTCGGAAGGAGTAGACACCCCATTGTTCTCTACAATGATGGTGGTGTCCCAAACTAATGAAGGTATGGTAGCAGGGTCAAGGCCCCCATTAGACCAACCCACTGCTAGCCAATCCCAACCTTCCATCTCTAAAATTTTCCCTCAGTCCTTTGCTGCTAAACCCACTCCCATAATATCCAAGACCTATGTCAAGAGAAAGGTACACAAGGCTCCTTCCCTTGGTGTACCTACTAATAACCAAGAGCCTCAAAGCCCTCTATTGGAGCATTCTCCAGTAGAGAATATCCAAAGGGAATCCACTAGGGTGTCTCCCAACCCAAAGGAGGTGCTCTCTGAGGGGGAGGAAGAGCATATGGGAGAGAAGGATGCCACTACTCCTGCTAGCTCAGAGGAGGTCAGTGGTAACATCCATAAGACCTTCCCCATGGCAACTTTGAATGAGCAATCATTCAAAGGTCCCCGGTGCCAAGAAACCAAGGGGGTGGATAGTGCTTCTGCTAGGCAGAAGACTTCCACTACAAAAAGATCCAATGATCCTTCAAAAGAGGGTAACACTTCTGGAGAGGGTGAGGACAGATATACTTACTATGAATTGATGGAAACAATGGGGAACATCAACCAAGATGTTCTCAAACAAGGAAAAGAAATTGAAGAGATGAAGATGGTCATCCTGTCTCAACAAGTACAGATTGCCAAATTAAAGAAAATGGTGACAAGGTTGGTGCATAAGCAGAGGAGAAAACAATTTGTTTTAAAGAAGAGGTCAAATAAGAAAAATGCTTCCAAAAAGGGGGAGAATTCAAGCTCAGAACAGATAGATCAACAGTTTGAGGGGAGTTTGTTGAAGAAAGGGCTGAATTTGTTGAAGAAAAGGCAGCAGCAGAAACTGTTACTACTGCTAAGCCAAAACAAGCAGCAGAAACTGTTACTACTGCTAAGCCAAAACAAGCAGCAGAAACTGTTAGTGCTGCTGAAACTTCACAAGCAGCAGTACCAGAGTTAACACCAACAGAAATTGAAGTAGCTAAAATGCTCATCAAAGCAAAGAATGACACTCCCAAACCAAAGGGAGTGGTCATAAATGAAGGGGGAGCAGAGAAAATAGAGAAGAAAGAAATGGGTGCAGATACAAGGAAAAAGGGAAAAGCAAAGATGATAGAATCTGATCAACCATCTAAAAAGCAAAAGATGATTGAGTCAGATGAAGCATTAGCAAAGAAAATGCAAGAAGAGTTAGATCTAGCAGAAAAGGAACAGGTTGAAAAAGACAGAGAAATGGCCAGAGCACTTGCAAATGAGTTAAATGAAGCATTTCAGAAAGGGCTGGAAACAGAGAAAGCTAAGCAAAGAGCAATGTGCTTGAAAAAGGCTATGATGGCCAGAACAAGTGCTAAGAAAAGAAGACCTTCACAAACTTACCTTGCCACTCAGGAAAGAAACAAAATGATAACTTTCTTGAGGAGTGCAATTGGTGTAAAGAAAGAAATGTTTGTGAAAATGAATTTTGATCTAATCAAGGAGCTATATGAGAAAGAAATGGGGAAGCTGAAGAGTAATGAAAAGGACAAAGTGGAGTTTGAAAAGAAAGCTAAAGAGAGGCATGATGTGAATATCAATAAACCCTTCCCTGAAAGTGAAGAGGGAACTCCAACAAAGAAAAAGGTAGAGATTAAGGAAGAAGAGACTCTAGCTCAGAAGATCAAGAAGATAAAAAGAGTTAAGTCTATTGCTTCTAAAGGACCTAGATCAGAAGAAAGGAAAAAGGAAGAAAAGAAGAAAGAAGCTACTATAGAACAAGGGAAAAGGATACTGAAGAGAACCAAGATGATGGCCAACAGAAAGAAAGTTGAAAAGAAGTCTAGAGTAGAAGAAGAAAAGAAAGTTGAATCTCAGGAAGAAATACCACAGAGTTCAGATGTAAACATGTACATGGTGGTAATGGATAAAATTCCAAAGCCTATTTCAGCTGAACCTGTTGGATTCAAACCTCCTGAAGTTATCCTCTGGGATACTGTAGAGGTGGATGGTAAAGAGTACATCAGATTGAAAAGAAAGGATGAGAGGTATGAAGTCTACAGCACCTGGAGCAAAATTGTCAGAGAGTGTTCAAGATCTGATTTGGAAGAAATGTTTGCAGTGGGGATGAAAGTTCATGCAGATCAGTTGACAGCTCCAGGGTTACCAATTGTGAAGCTAGTTATGGAATATTTGTGCATGTTGTTCAAACCAGAAGCAGTAAAGCATTTGATAAAAGATGTATTTAAGACTGTTAGAGGATGGACTCTATATGAAAGGAGTGGAGTCTATGAACTAGCATTGGATACTTTTCACAGGGAGTATTACTTGGTGGATAGGGTATACAACCATACAAATCTGAAGCTTCATGCCATGTTAAATAAGAAGTTGAGTTGTACACCAAATTCAGAAATGGCAAAGTACTTAATTCAAAGAACTATTAATCATAGCATGGGACTGGATCCTAACATTGGAGTAGATCAATGAAGATTTTGGAAGCATTTGAAGAACTTGACTTCTCTTTCTAAAAGTCAAGTTAGGGGGAGATTGTTGGGAACTAAAGATGTGAACAAGTCTTTAATGCTGCTAGTTCAGAATTACTACTGCCAGAGGACTTCAAAGTTAATACTGCTGAGTATTACTACTGCTAGTAGAATTAATACTGCTAGTCAAAGTTAGTGTTGCTTGAACAAAGTTAGTACTGCTAGTGGTTAGTGTTGCTTAGTAGTTAATGTTGCTAAGACCAAGTTAATGCTGCTAGAAGAAATTAATGCTGCTGAGCATAGTTAGTACTGCTTTTGACTTAAAGAACCGGATGGAAAGGATGACAGCTGGAAAGAATCAAGATATTCATGGAAGGCTTGAAGATAATGATGGAAGATATACTGAAGATATTTTATTTATTGTAATTATCTTTTTATTCAGTATATGTACAGATTTGATAGAATAGTTTAGATAGAGATTAATTTTATTCATTCTATTTTTTAGAGAAAATAAACCTCAAGGCATAGATCCTAATTCTAGAGAAGTAGAATTCGTATTGGTGAGTCTGTTCATCAATATTGAGGTTGTGTGTTTAATCTTGTAACTTCAAGCATTCAATACAAGTTTACAAGTTGTTGATTATATACTGTTTTGGTTTACTGTTTTATTGAATATCAAAGTGTTATTCCGCAAACTTCTTTGATATTAGTTTCTGAGAATTTATTCTTGTTAAGAATTCGATCCTGACAATGTACGAGTTCATATGCGTCAAATGTCAATCTTAATGGTGTCTTGGAGTGACAATCTTTGAGGATATATCCAAATATTGAATCCGTATCACTATAGGGGGGGGCTTGTCTTCCCAAACATTCAATAATGAAGCTCTTACAATTTTATAAGTTTTTAAATTTAATTTACTCCATCAAAATTAAATTCATTATTATCATTCAGTATTTTTAGTTAGATTGATTTATACCGTTCTTTTATGGTTAATTCATTTTGCAATATTAAACCCTCTTGATTAATAAAATCTAAAATCTTTTTTCAATATTGGCTTCTTTTAATTAATGGTCACTACTTCCAAAAAAATTAATTATCATCAAATTATCTACATTTTTTATATGAGTGTTATTTTATATTATGTTATTTTTAACGAACTTTTTCATTTTTAGGCTATTTTTTATTAGACCAGTGTCCATTTCTTAAGTTGAGAAATATACTTCTTGAGTTCAATATGATTTTAGTGGTTTCGGCTTGTGAAATAGACTCGATGGTCTGAGAAATGGGCTTCACCATTTGCAAAATAGGCGTTTTGGCTTGCGAAATATTTTTTTGGCTTGTGAATTCTCCCTAGTGGCTTGCAAAATGGCCTATTAGAATCATATTTTACTAATAAAAAGTTCAATTCGCAAGTTACAAATTGAGCACTTGCAAATCTTGGCTATTTTAATTCATACGGGAAAAAAGTGGGCTAAAAAATGAAGAGGTTCATCCAAAATGACTAATGTGGTCAATTTCCTATTATTATTTTAAATTCTTCCCAGAGGTAACACTCATGATTGCGTTGCAAGACAATTAAGAGATTTGGTCAACTTAATGTTGTTATAAAGCTTTTAATATGAGCCTCAATTGTACTTAATCATCATGGGTTGTTGTGGTATCAGTTGTCAAAGAAGGCATCCACGTAACAACTAGAGCACGTATTAGAGAGGCACGCGACTTGGACCGTGACCTTGGATCGTGGCGAAGGTCACGTAAGCGGCTGTGAGGGGCAGTCTTAGACACGAGCGACCTGGCCCATGACTTAAGTCGCGGCCAGGGTCGTAGGAACCATTTGGAGCTCCTTGTAAAGGCCATTTTTCTAGGGTTTTTATCCATTTCTTCTTCCCACTCCACTTTCTCTCCTCCATGGGCGACTTTGCAGCTTTAGGATCAATTTTCGAGCATTTTAAGGAGATTTTGATATGCTTGGGGGAGTCTCACGATGGGTTTTGGCTTCGGTCTTTCAAGATCTTGAAGAGGTAATATTTTTGGGTATGTTGGGATCTACTTAGAATTTGTTGTGAATCTGAACTTATGGTTGCTTTTGGTACCTTTCGTTTGTGGATCTCAAACCTTCACCAATGGAAATTAGAGTTTGGGTATTGTTTGGAAACTATGTTTAACTTAACCTAGCAAAGTGAGTTTCAAGTTGTTTTGTGAAAACTTTGTACATGACAAAAATGTTCATTCTAGAGTCTTAAAATGTTTTCCTTAAGATTTATCAAATGTTGTTGGTTATTTGATGAAGTTACATCTTTTTCACATTTGGTTTTATAAAATCTTGAGAAGTACAAGTATTTAGGGGGTTTGGACATTTTGATGATAATTCATAAAGTTTGTGGATTTTTATAATTTATTGCTCATATGGAGATTATTTGATGTTAATGCATTTTTGGTGTATTGATTTTATAAATCATTCGAGAAATACATATGATTGGGTTGTTGGGCGCATTTTGGGTTGTCATCACTTATTAAAAAAACGCTACTTTGAAATCATGGTGTATTTTGACATTTAATTCACAAGGGTTCACTATTACTGATTTGTTGCATTAATTGGGTTTTATTGGATATTGTGGTATTTTTGGTTATGAGATTTATTAAACACGTTAAATGTATTTTGGGATTTTGGCTAACCTTTGAGTCGATAATACATATATTCAAACGTATTGGGGCATAAGTTGTATAAATGTTAGGTATTTGTATTCTATTGGTTTATATTAACTTTTTTTTAATAATCAAGTGAACTATTGTTTGATTTTAACTCAAGTGGGTTTTGGGGGCATTTGTCCGGTTTAAATTGCTCAATGATAAGCTTTCGACGTGGTTTGCATTTATTGCATATTTATTTGATAATTATATGTTTTGTGTGTGTTGGTCATTTAATTGGAGTCATGTAATTTAGACGGTTATGCATTGGATCCATAGGTATATGAGTCAGTAGAATTGGTTTTAGAAAAAGGGATGGTTATTTCCCGCATTGTATATAGTTCAACGAGTCATAAAGTCATCGGGGGCATTGTGGTGTGGACTCATAAACTCGAGCATCTACCATTGACCCGGATAGTATAATTGTTGGAATACGTAAGACATACACTCAGCAGAAAATAATCGTATTCCTCTAATATCCATAAGAAACGGAGTAGGATGGGTGTTTCAAAATTTACCAGAACAAGCAACAACCTTTTGATGTTGTATATGAATCTAAGCCAACAAACTCAGCTCGTTGCCTCCACGGTATCCATGCAAATGCTCTTAATCCAGTTGACATCCTACGTCAAGAGAGAAGATCCTATTTCTTCCCGAATACTAGATACGGTCTCCAACTCCTTGGAAGAGAGAAAGAGAAGCTTGTGGATTGTGGAGAGAAAGAATTGATTCGGATGAACAATTTTTGCAACCAGCAACATCCATTGTCTCACAATAGGTCTTTATTCATATAAGTGTAATGATGGTTCTTATAATAAACAAGTATTATATTGTGTATGACCCATTGAGACTTTATCACGTTGGCAATAACTATAAATCATATTTATAATTATAAATGAATAGTGGCATCCAACAATACATCATTGTTACCCAAATGATAAAGTTAGGTGATTCAGCTAATCAGCAAACTGTGTGATCAATGTCACGATACATATTTATGTCTCTTTGTCCTTGATATCCATATTGAGCACGAGGCATAGATGTCTCATCCTTGTTATGTCTGATCCTTAGTTTCTATGTATGATGTCTTACGATACTATGTTGACTATCTGAGAATGTGTGTACTTCCTCAATACTATTCAATCGAGGGGCCCCAAATATATATATCACTCTTGAGTCTTGTCATCCAAGAGGAACAAATCTCATCTTGATCAATGCTCGTACTACTAAGTGATATATGATATACCCAACAACCATTATGTCACCCAATTACGGAATGATTAGAATCAGTTATCAAAGTACACCACTCAAATAGAGCAAACTCCATGATCTCAAATCAAATGACTATGTGTATAACGACTACATGAGAAATGTTTGTGACACTCATATGACATCCAATGAAACATTCTCATAGAAAGTCACGTCCAGTACACAAGATCCTATCTTGTACCTATATGTGGATTCTATAGCTCCATATGAATCCCTGCATATATTAGTCATACCATATCAATTCAACCTATACCCTAATTAATATTTGACTAGGGACATTTTAGAATACAATATTCTAAGGTTTTTATTATATTTAGATATTATACGGAATAATAATACATTTAATTAATTAATAAACATCACGACACAACGTCAAAATAGAATTATCCGATGATTGGCTTTTGGGCATATACACTAACAGTCATTTCTAGTGAACAAGCATATCTAGGATCATTGGGGTCCTTGAGCCATAGACCGTGCACGGTCGAAAATGGATGACCATTGATCTGTAGTGGGGCTCATAATTATGGATATGTGGCTTACTTTTATGTTCCTACAACATTCAATGGAGTCAGGTCTCCCCCATCGCCAAAAGGTGTGTTTTGGATATGATATTTTATCTATGTTTTCGGTATTGTTTTGGGTATGGAATGTACCAATGATTTGATGTTTCAAATGTTTTATATTATTCATATTTTGTTGCTTTGGATACTTGAGTTTTATCCATGATTCTGATATTTGAATATCAAGCTTTATTCATATTTTTCGTGAATGTTGGGTTTTGGTTGCATTTTAAAATGGGTGTTTGGGTTACTGAATTTTCATCATGAAAATAGTGGGTTTGAAAAGATGTTGCGTTTATGATAAAGACGATTCAATTGGGAAATTGTGATTTAAATATGCAGTCTTTCAATCTTACCATATTATAATTATGATAAAACCTGTTTGAACTCACTAGGCTTTAAGTCTAACAATTTTTTATATCGGCATGTGTATCAAATCCTCGTGGAGGAGGTATTAGCGACACTTGAGCAAAGTTAAGTGCTAGATAGAGACTCATGAAGGACTTAAATCTTTGGGACGTTTTAGTATCATTGGAGATAGTGACTTTCGGTGAAAGTTATAGTAACACCAATCCTAATCTAGTTTCATTCAAATTTAGATTTTAAGTCGTTGACTTTGACTTTATTATATTCTTGTATGTAAGTATACACAAGTTTTGGGAGGAGTTGTATTGATTTAATGTTTTATCGAAAATGTAACACCCGGATTTTTAAGTATCGTTATTTGTATGTTTAAACTTTTGGTTTGGCCCTGAATCAGTATATATGGTGAGGATCGGTATAATTAAAGTGTTGGTAAAAAGCCTCGCAAGAAAAGCCAAGGAAAAGGACAAAATTGGGGGAGAAACAGGGTCCCACGACCTTCCCTACGACCTCAAGTTGCGTGGGTAATCGCATAAGTTTTTGGATGGTGGCCACAGGAAGTGTGTGACCTGCATCGCAACCTGAAGTCGTGCCCCAGGTGCGTAAAGCTGCAAGTCAGGTTTTAAGTGATTTTCTAGGGGTTTGAGCCATTTTTTCATCTAACCTCTCCCTCTCTTCATCGAATCCAAAATAGAAAACCCTAGGGTCGATTTTTGATCATCTAAGGGAGCATCCAAGTGCATTAAACCCCAAGATTTGATTATTGAAGTTAGTGATCCAAGATCTACACTTTCTTCTCACCACCTCTTCTATTCTCTTATCCACTTCTCTTCACCATGGGTGATTTGGGCAACCTTGGACTGAGTTTTAGGAGCTTTTTGGAGCAGTTGGAAGGAAAGACTTAGAGATTGAAGGATCTTGGTTCTTTATCTCAACATTTGGAAGAGGTAAACATTTTTGGGTATTTTGAGTTATAGTTTGGGAGTTTCTTGACTTTAAACTTGTGAATGGTATTTAGTGCATATTTAGGTTTAGGTTATGTTTGGAGAAAGTTCTTGGAGGAACTTTTCTTATGAACCTCAAACCTTCATCTTTTTTAATGCTAGAGTCGGATTTGGAATCTAAGCTTAACCTAACATAGTCAGGTGAGTTCAAGTTGCATTGTGAAAATTATGTACATGTCAAAATGTGTATTTTGAAATATTAATATGTTTAACTTGATATTTATCAAATGCGTTGAGTATTTGAAGAAGTTTGAATATTCGGTAAATTTGGGTTAATAAATCTGGTAAAATGCCTATATTTGGATTTTGGAGACTTTTGATGAATAAATCTCATGTAACACCCTAAAATCTGGAAATATCAACTTATTTAAAATTTTCTAAATACATCAATCATTGAATCATAGACAACCACAATTTAGATTCAACTTCAATACACAAACATTCAATCTATACATACGGTTTATAATAAGGACGGGTGCTACTAAAACCCAAAGATAGTCACTATCTCCAACTTGCGGAAGACTTCACCAATTACTTACTTTAGTGTCTAGCTAAGGCTCTACGCTTCATAGAACTGCTAGAACCCAACTCCCAACTGGAACCTGATGCACATGCCGACAAATAAAAAGGTTAGGCTTAACGCCTAGTGAGCTCAAGAGTTTTCAACATATAATAAGATGTCTGTGAAAATAGATAATGCAATTCAATTCATAATCTTTCAAAAGGTATGCTTTGAATATGCAAACGACTCGTTTTCCAATGATATGCATTTTAGACGGAGAACACCAACTTGGACATTTTTCAAATCAAACTACTACAAAATGATGATACCAATGTAAACCGCCCCTTCATAAATTAGTTTTAACCCAAAACTCACTCAAAGCGTAAATATAACTTGAACTCTCCATTTAAGAAAGTACGGTTAAACCTTATATTTCAAAACACCCGAACACGGGTGGGGCATAATACTCAACCCATAAATCAAGGGTAAAACCCAAATATACAAAACGTCACCGAAAACATGGATAATAAAACTCAATACCCAAAAACAACACATTTCGGTGACGGGGGATTCCCGATTCCATAAAATGTGACGGTCCACAAAGTAAGCCCATTTTATATTGTTATGACTAGTCATATAAACAAAAGTACACGCAAGGGATGTCAGGCTCAGTGGCTTTAAACATACACCCACGGAAACTCAAGTTCAACCCCGAAGGGTTGCTAGGTCGAGCTCCTCATCCAATATCGTAATACTTGAGCACGAAGGACTTATACCCACATCCGGTACCTTAACGTGCAGCACGAAGGTCTTACACCCACATCCGGTGCCTAACGTGCCTCGACGTGGAAAACTAATTGTCCCAACGCCGGACAATAATAAACCAAATACGGGATCATGACTCCCAATGCGTCAAATAAGCCAAATAATACACATAAGGCCCAACAAGGCTCGAAGTCGAGCTACCAAAACTGGACTATTGTCCAAAAACCCCATCAAAATAACAATGCCAAGCCGCAGACTTAGCAACCCATTGAATCATTAATAAATGGAATAAAAACACGATAAAACGCACTCACCCAACGGATATGCAAACATCACGACCAAAAGTGAAATTAGTTCAAAACTCAACATTAGTTGAGACAATCCATTTTCCAAATGAACTCATAACACAAAATAAGCGTTTTCCAAATTTAACTGCTGATAAGAAACGAAAATCATAAAATGAGACTATAAACATTCTTTCAAGTTACCTCACATAGATGTGCAAGTGATACTTTATAAAACACTCCATTTCATGACGATGCATAAGACTCGACAAACATTTAAAAGTATATTTCTTTGACTAAAGATCTATTTATGCAATAAGACCTCAAAACACATTCGTTTGTAACACATTTATCAAAATGCCCAAAAATCTCAAATGTGGGTATTATACAAAGTTTGTAAAGTTAAATGCCTCAAATAACCAAAGATTAGCAAATATCCCAACATTTGATAATTTCATGTAGAACACATAAACACTTTAAAATAGACATTTTGGCATGTACAACGTTTTCACAAATCAACTTGAACTCACCTTGCTAGATTTAGGCTAAATCTAGATTTTCCCCAACGAGCTCTTTTGAAGGCCACTTGAATCTTCAAGCCAAGAACCTCCAAAACCTAGATCCATACGTTTCCAACCATAAATACCCATAACTAAACATTTAGAAACATTCCTCAAACATTACATACCAAAATCCCTAAACAAGCTCAAAACCCTAGTTTCTCCAAAACTAACAAATCCGAGATTTGAGATACCAAACACTAAGAAACCATCAATGGAGCATTTATAACATTATTTCAAGAAGGCTTACCACTAGAGATGACGAGACCTTCCGAAAACACCCAATCCAACTCTTCAACCCGAGCTCCCAACCGAACTTGATGAAGAAGATGCAGATTGTGGTTTTGTGGTTCAAGATCTCACAAGATAGATGATGGAGAATCATTTGGTTTAAGGAGAAAACCCTTCAAAATGGGTTAGGGTTCGACATTTGGGTTTGGGAGAGAAAAGGGACGAAGGTTTTAGGGTTTGGGTTAAGAGAATGAGGTTTGGTGGATGAAAAATCGGTTTTAATCTCACCAGGCAATTACGCGGGTTATGCCGCGACCTCCACTCGCGGCATAAGTCGCCCGTTTCCCTGAGATTCACATCCAGTGAGTTTCGCGACTTGTGCCGCGACCCCAAGTCGCGTCACAACTCGCGATGGCCTAAAATTCCCGTTTCTCGCCTGATTCAATCCTCGATAATCCAATAGTAAAACTTATCGAAAATCACGGGTGTTACAATCCTCCCAACCTTAGAATGATTTCGTCCTCGAAATCTACTCTTCTCAATGGAACACTGTCCGCAAGAACCTCTACCCAAAAGTCAGAACTACTGATGAGACCCTAAAACTGATACTCACGTCAACTGCCCCTCTTGGGCATATTACACTCACAACCAAGCGAACACTTAACATTCTCAAAGTAACCTTTTCCCATAAGGTTAAGGTCGTCTCCCAACCTTAGGTGACAATCACCATTTCCAGGTAAATTATGACTCCAACTTTTCACCGATCAATTTCCTTTGGGTCTAAATGATTTGAACCCAACATCAGAGATAATAATCACACTTCCAAAATCCTCAGGTTTCACTGATCCATTCCTAATATTTATAAAGACATTCTTCCAAGGCGCCCCAATATGTTCCTTATGTAACCGGTTAACACAGAGTCGGCGGTCACTTAACTCCGATCCAACACTAATCTCACAACATTCCTAAAGTAACATCCTTATTACCATAGAAACGCTTGGGCACATATAAGCTTAATCCTCAATACCCAAACTCACTTCAAAATCCATCACTTAAAGGTCAATAATTCCCATGTTCCAACCGGGATACATCCCAAACATTTCAAGATCCATTGACCTCAAGAAAACAAGTCGACGCCTAGGACTAAACGGTGACCTCGAAAATGTGGACATCTCGCCCAAAATTTCATTCCAGACGGGTTGTCGCACTAAGGTTGACGCCTAACAGGGAGCTAAAATTTCAAATCTTACATCTCTAGCAGACAGATCACCCAAAATTTCCTTTAATCGCGGAGCCCGCTAAGACGGTATACCAACCACATAAGCCATGTTGTCACACCGACGAGCAAACCACCACAACGAAACCCAATCTAACCGCCAAAAATTACCTAAAACTTTAACTCGCATGATCACCGAAGCATAAAATCACCCCTTAACTAGCTGAGAAGACTTAACTCTACTATTTCCACAAAACAAAATGCGCACAGACTTAAAACTGAAACTCAAACTTGCACGACTGACCGCAAGTCGAAACATCCGACGCTTCCAATTCAAGGACTCCCTTAGTCCCTAATTACAACTGCTCTTACGCCAGGGTTAAAATCTATAGGCCTAATGAGTTCAAGGTTTATCAACTAGTATGCCAATTTGAGTTCATAAAACTTTCGAATACAAAGGCTTCTTAACGATTAAACGTGCGGCAAAAATACACTACCGTCCATGCGATAGGTTTCAAAATTGATTAACCACACAGCGCATATGAAACCATTTCCAAAAACTCGTTTGTTCAATACTTATGTTAGTAAAGACAACAATAAAACATGCGCAACAATTTACACCATATAAGAGAAAATAGATTCATGCACCACAACACGTGCAATAAAGGTTTGTACAATTCCAAAAGAGAAATTCACAACTTTAATTTTTAAAATCCTTCCTCTTTAACCAAAAGACGTTGTGGCCTAAAATTATCAACAATCCAAAACGCATTAGTTTAATCCTCAAGGCTTGGTAAAATAGTGGGAATACAATAAAGTTTCAAATCGAGTTTAAAGCATCAGATAGTACAGATAAACACCTTTGACCAAAAAGTAACTGCATTGATATAAACATTGCTAACTCAATAAATGCATTGCGGAAATTTCTAACGGTAAAAGTAATTGATTGAAATATGAATAGAACAAAAGTCCTGTTTGAAAAGATGTAAATATTTTATATATTTATTCATACCAACGTTATAATTAAATCCAAATGCAAATAGTATGCAACGATTGACATTTGTATAAAGCCCAAAGATAAATTGCATGATAAGGGAATTTCCCCAAAATAACATGTGGAATGACACCGATTAGTAAATCTACATTTAGACGCGTGCAGAAATGTATGAACACATGCTCCAACCTTATTTACGTAACGCAAAATGACGTACGATGAGACACCAAGGACCCAACTGAATTTTCGTAAGACTTACTAACGTGAAAACCAATTGGCGTCAAACTTTCGTTACTCGACAAAAGTGTAAAACGACAATACTTTTAAGATATTAAACTTTTAGGAGTTTCCTCCTTTTACTGAAATGAAAGGTGAAATAGCGCTTTACACAATTCACATGGGACACGACGCTAAATAACTCGCAAGCAAAAAAAAAACAAAATTAAAACTCACGCATAAAAAGACATCGTGTAAAACAATACTCCATGAAATTTCAACAAAACTCACACAAACTAAAATTGACAAGAAATTCCGACTCAACACGTGGGAATAACTTTTCCTTCAAAACCATTGACATATGTGGAGGAGATCCAATGTCTAGGTTAAAATCTCATAGTTACTTGCCCAATACCACACATGGCATTAAAACGCGGACCTTAAGATGTCCAAAGATAACATTAAACACAAAACAGGGACGGGGAGATTTTTCCATAAAAATTTGCGATAACTTGCAGCAAAACAATTTCCATGCATGCTTAAGCTCACGTTTAAAATCTTATGAGTGCTAACGTTTTATCAAGACTTCACAGTAGAACACAATTTATGCTTCGAAAGACTGAAAATAATTGATGCAAACTTATTTTAGAAATAAATTTCGTGCATGAATTTTGGTCGGCACTCACATCTTAGAACTTCACTCCTCCATTTCCCCGACATACTATTGTCATCCGGATGCATCAAACATCTTAAAGCCATAATCTCAATGATTGATAAACTTACGAATTCTCCTTGAATAGCATCGGTCTACCAACTCACGAATCTAATCCAACCAAAATTTTCGACCCAAGAGGATCAACTTAGTGACCTCCTCGCACTTAGTTATCACTCCCAGGTGACCTTGATATACACATCAATCCTTTCTTAGTTAACTCACTTAGGAACTTCTCACTACCCCAACGGTCATCCTCCCGAGGTAGATCAAGTATACATATGTAGCATGTGGGTTCACCATGTCACTGGCCAGGTGCCATTATGAACGCACAGTACACAATCATCCTTGAGACCCTCGACAAGTTTCCCGTTTCTAACGACTTGGTCAACCTCAAATTATCTTATCTTAAGGTACCTAATGTGCAACTCCACTTATCTTTGCTTATAAGAACGCTAGCTTGAGTCTAGGCATCCTAAAATCAATACCTAAATCTCTCAAACTTAAGCTCTGATACCAACTTGTAACACCCTAAAATCTGGAAATAGCAACTTATTTAAAATTTTCTAAATACATCAATCATTGAATCATCGACAACCATAATTTAGATTCAACTTCAATACACAAACATTTAATCTCTACATACGGTTTATAATAAGGACGGGTGCTACTAAAACCCAAAGATAGTCACTATCTCCAACTTGCGGAAGACTTCACCAATTACTTACTTTAGTGTCTATCTAAGGCTCTACGCTTCATAGAACTGCTAGAACCCAACTCCCAACTGGAACCTGATGCACATACCGACAAATAAAAAGGTTAGGCTTAACGCCTAGTGAGCTCAAGAGTTTTCAACATATAATAAGATGTCTGTGAAAATAGATAATGCAGTTCAATTCATAATCTTTCAAAAGGTATGCTTTGAATATGCAAACGACTCGTTTTCCAATGATATGCATTTTAGACGGAGAACACCAACTTGGACATTTTTCAAATCAAACTACTACAAAATGATGATACCAATGTAAACCGCCCCTTCATAAATTAGCTTTAACCCAAAACTCACTCAAAGCGTAAATATAACTTGAACTCTCCATTTAAGAAAGTACGGTGAGATTTCTTGACTATAACTCACTAGGTGCTTGAGAGAAAACAATTAGAGAGAAGATGAATAGTATTCAAATAGTCGTTATGAGCTTTTAGGCGGGCAAAAGGGTATTTATATGCTTCGGGAAAGAAGCAGTATTAACTCATAGCAGTATTAACGAACTAGCAGTATTAACTGAGAGCAGTATTAACCACTAACAGTATTAACTAACTAGCAGTATTAACTGAGAGCAGTATTAACCACTAGCAGTATTAACTAACTAGCAGTATTAACTGAGAGTAGTATTAACCACTAGCAGCATTAACCATACTTAAGCAATTCTTTAATTCCCAACAATCTCCCCCTAACTTGACTTTTAGGAAGAGAAGTCAAGTTCTTCAATTATGGTCTTCAATATGCTTTCAACACTACAGCTTAGTTGCCCAAATTTGGATTCAGACCCAGACTTTGATTGATTGTCCTTCTTACCACAATTCTGGCCATTATGATTCCTTTGCACACACTAGCTTAGCTTTCAGCATCCCATTCAGCTTCTCCTTGCTATGATCATATACTTTGTCCACCAGGTAGTATTCATGATAACATTTATCTATTGTGATCATGTATACACCACAGTTTTCAAAGAGTATCCACTTATCAATCCTCTCAAACACATACTCATGATGCAAATCTTTTATCCTGTGCATCACTTTTTCTGGTTCAAACATCATACACAAGTATTCCAGTGCAATCTTGAGTAGACTTTCTTCAGTTCCTTTCAAAACAGGCTCATATAACTTCATTCCCACTTTATGCATTTCTTCAAGATCAGCCCTGGAACAACTTCTGATCACTTTACCCCAAGTTGAATAGACTTCAAACACATCACCAACTCTTTTGAGTCTGAAGTACTCCTTTCTGTTGTCCCTCAGAATATCCCAAAAGATGACTTCTAGTGCTTTCACAGAAATGGGAACAGCCTGTACTGGTTCTATTAAAGTCATATAAAGCCCCACATGTTCATCAGACTGACTTGTTTGTTGTGCACTTTGACTAGGTTGCTCTGTATGATCTGCCACAGATGATTCTGGATTCTGCTCTGGTTCTGCTGAAGGTGGAACAGAAGATTCTGCCTCTCTTTCTGATTCTTCAATCCTTGCCTTCTTGGACTGTTTCTTGGAAGCTATAGTCTTTACTCTCTTTACAGATTTCATTTCCATTCCAACATTCTCTTGCTCTTCCTTCTTTTCTTCAACCTTTTCCTTTGAAGGTGTGGTTTCCTCAGGGAATGGTTGTTGGATATTGAGATCATGCCTCTCTTTCATCCTTCTTTCTGCTTCTTCCCTTTGAGAGGAATCCCCTTGAAGCTTTGTCATTTCCTTCTTATACAGCTCCTCAACTTTGCTGTATGCCATGTTAGTAAACATTTCTCCCTTTACACCAATTGAGCCTTTCAGAAAGTTGATCGTTTTTCTCCTTTCTTGATTGGCTAAAAAGGTCTTGGAAGGTTGTCTTTTCTGCTTCTTGACTGGCTGTTGGGAAATTCAGAATTTGACAAGTACAATTAATACTGCTAGAAGAACTTGGTTACTACTTCTGAAGATTACTACTTCTGAAGTTAATGCTGCTGAACAAGATTAATGCTGCTAAGTCAAGGTTAATACTGCTAGAGGAGATTACTACTGCTAAGCAATGTTAGTACTGCTGAATGTTAATACTTCTCAAAGTATTAATACTTCTGAAGACTTAGTGCTGCTTATGAGATAATCAAGATTCGTGCAGATCAAGTTTGAAGATTAAGGAAAACTTGAAGATAAAGGTAGAAGATTATTTTGAAGATCTTTTATTATTTGTAATTATCTTTTACCTTCAGTATATATAGAATAGTTTAGAATTGATAAAAAAAAAAATTAATAACTTTAGCATTCTGAGTTTTTGTTTTTGATAGAGAGAATCAACCTCAAGGTTTGTAATCCTAATTCTAGAGAAGTAGAATTCGTATTGGTGAGCCTGTTCGTCAATATTGAGGTTGTGTGTTGAATCTTGTAACTTTATAATCATTCAATAAAGTTTGCAAGTCCTTATTCTGATTTACTGTGTTCCATTAATTATTGAATATCAAAGTGTTATTCCGCAAACTCCTTTGATATTGTTTCTGAGTGTTTATTCTTGTTAAGAATTAAAATCCTGACAAGTGGTATCAGAGCAAGTATTCTCAGAAATCTCATTCATCGTGGAAAACACAACTGAATCCAACAGTACTCTGGTCTCAACGGTTCCAATGCTCAGAGCCAATGAATTTGACATGTGGAAGATCAGAATCAAGCAATATATTCTCCTCACAGATTACTCTATGTGGGACATCATTGAGAATGGTCCATCTGATGCAGGAAAGATTGGTGAAGATGGCAAAAGAACCCCTCCAAAGACGGATGCAGACAGAAAGACAAGGCAAACAGAGATGAAAGCCTTGAGCACTCTGCTCTTGGCCATTCCAAATGAATATCAGCACCAATTCTGCAATTGCACTGATGCACAGATGCTCTGGAATGCTCTAGAGAAGAGATTCTCTGGTACCAAAAGTACCAAGAGAAATCAAAAGGCAATCCTGAAACAACAGTATGAAAACTTTATGTCAACCAAGAATGAGTCCATGACTCAAACTTTTGACAGGTTTAACAAACTGATTGGTGAACTGGCTACTATGGGAGTACAGATTGATCAAGATGATGTAAACAGAAAATTCTTAAGGTCCCTTGGAGATGAGTGGACCATGTACACTGTTTCATTCAGACAGAATGATCAGTTGGAAGAGAAAGAACTTGATGATCTGTACAATGATCTTAGAGTATTTGAAGTTGAGGTGGAGGCAAAGAAGAAGCCTTCTGGATATATTCATAATGCTACACTCCTATCAGCATCCATTGATTCTACTGCTAACCCTGAATCAGTGAATGCTGCTAATGGAGCAAATCAAGAAAAAGGCACTGATTCTGTGTTTGAAGCCTTTCTTGCCAGTCATGGGAATTCCTCCTTAATCAATGATGATTTGGAACAACTTCATCCTGATGATCTGGAAGAGATGGATATTAAATGGCAGATGGCCATGCTTTCCATGAGGGTAAAGAAGTTCATAAAGAGGACTGGGATGAACAACTTCTCCCAAAGAAGAGAAGATGGAGCGGGATTTGATAAATCAAAGGTGGAATGCTACAAATGCCATCTGAAGGGACACTTTGCAAGGGAGTGCAGAAGTGGAGTGTCTCACAACAACAACCACCAACAAGCTCAATCTGGAAGCTTCAATAACAACAGAAACTCTGCTCAAGCCCCTTGTTTCTCAACAAGGAATGGGGTTTGATTGGAGTGATCAGGCAGAAGAGGCTATCCAGAATCAAGCTCTTATGGCTGAAGTATTTGATCTCCCATCTGAGGTAAATTCTAATCTTTGTTCTAAAACTTGCATAGACACTGTTAAAAGGTACAAGGATCACAATCAGAAGATGAGTGATGACCTTAAGAGATTAGAAAAGGATATCAAAGATTATGTGAGAATTGTTGAGAGGTTTGAGGAACAGATTAAAGGTTTTCAGGCCAATGAACTCCAACACTCATATGACACCAATTACTGGAAGTGGGAGAAAAAGGATCTAGAGCTTAAATTGACCAAATCTCAAGAGGAGAGTGAGAAATTGAGAGATGAACTAACCAAGGTCAAGCTTGATGTAGAAAAGTTTTCCAATGCTTCTAAAGCAATGGACTCTTTACTACAAACTCAGATTCATGATAAGCTAAGAAGAGGAATTGGATACAATGCCACACCTCCACCATATAACAACAATTACATCCCTCCTACTTCAGACCTATTAGACATCAAAGATAGGAAGGACTTGCCTGAGGGAGCCACTGAAGTAGATCCCTTAGATGAGGTAGTTGTTGAGGATAAGACTGAGAAAGAGGTTGGCAAGAGTAAGGAGAACAAGGTGAGTGGTGAGATTCCTCTAGAGAATAACATTATCACCAATGAGGACTGTGGAAGGGATTGGATCAAATCTAAGGACATAGAGAAGACAGAGGGAAAGTCTGGTAAGGTCCATTACAAACAGACCACAGTTGTAAATCCAGGTCCTTGCAAACAGTGTGCATGTAAGAAGATTGAGCCCCTAAAACATGATAAAAAGAGGGGAAATCAAAGAAACTGGAATAATCAGTGGGCACAAAAACAAGGGGTTGATCTGAGTAAAATCAATAGACCAAAACCTTGTTTTATCTGTGGCAAATTGAATCATCTTGCTAAATACTGTTATTTCAATCCTATGAACCAAAGAATGAATTTTCAAAGATCCATGCAAAAACCCTTTAGTTATGGGAAGATTGAAAAGAACCATGTGGCTAAGAAATCTGTTAAAACTAAAAGCCACATGAAGAAAAAGTCTGTTAAAGAAAGTGTCAATATGTGGGTTCCTAAAAGCACTAAAAATGATAGTGCTGCTAGAAGTAATACTACTGCTAACAATGTTAGTACTATTGACATTGTTAGTACTTCTTCAAAAGTTAATATTGCTAACTCTGTTAGTGCTGCTAACAAGGTTAGTACTGCTAAACCTGTTAGTACTGCTAACTCTGTTAGTACTGCTAAGGTTTGTACTACTTCTAGTGTTTGTGCTGCTAAGCCAATCATATTGACAAAGTACTCTAATAAAGAGTGCTCTGAGTTTAAAAACCTCATCAAAAAGGAATGTAAATACTTTGATGAGAAAGGGAGACCCAAGACCACTTTGGCTTGGTTCCCCAATCAATACTAATTGTTTAATCTTATGTGCAGGGCAACCAGCAGCTCAAGGGGAAGAGCATCTGGCATGTTGATAGTGGTTGCTCTAGGCACATGACAGGGAATATGTCATGCCTCAAGAATTTCAAGAAAATTGATGGTGGACATGTTGCCTTTGGTAATACTCCAGATGGAGGTAAGATAAGTGATAAGGGGGATGTTTCCAAAGGTAAAATGACTTTTGAAGATGTATTCTATGTTGAGCAGTTAAGGTACAACCTGTTAAGTGTATCACAGGTTTGTGACAAGCAACATAGTATATTATTTACAAATTCTGAATGTATTATCCTTGCTCCTGGATTCAAGGTAGTTGATGAAAAGATGATACTACTAAGAACTCCCAGAAAGGATAATGTTTATTGCTTAGATATGGAAAGTGTTTCAACTGATTCATCCCTAAACTGTCTTGTGTCAAAAGCCTCTTTGGATGAATCGTCACTTTGGCACAGAAGGATGTGTCACATGAACTTTAAAACAATGAATAAACTTGTTAAAAACAACCTTGTAAAAGGTTTACCTTCCAAAGTCTTTTCATGTGATGATCATTGTGTTGCTTGTCTCAAAGGCAAACGACACAAAACTTCTCATAAGACCAAAGAGTTGAACACAATCTCTAATTTTCTTCAGTTGTTGCATTTGGATCTGTTTGCTCCTACAAATGTTATGAGTATTGGTAAGAAATCATACTGCCTAGTTATTGTTGATGATTACTCTAGATTTACTTGGGTATATTTTCTAAGAACTAAGGATGACACAAGTGGGCTGATCAAATCCTTTATTCTAAGAATTGAAAACCAAACTAATCAAAAGGTAAAAGTCATTAGGTCAGACAATGGTACTAAATTTAAAAATCATGACCTAAACACCTTTTGTGAGGAAAGAGGAATTGAGAGACAATACAGTGCTCCTAGGACTCCACAACAAAATGGTGTTGCTGAGAGAAGGAATAGGACACTGATTGAAGCTGCTAGATCTCTGTTGGCAGATTCAAAACTTCCAATTACTTTCTGGGCTGAAGCAGTTAATACTGCTTGCTATGTCCAAAACAGAGTTTTAGTAGTTAAGCCTAAAAACAAGACACTCTATGAGCTTTTAAATAATAGAAAACCTTTTATAGGATTTTTCAAACCATTTGGGTGTCCTTGTACCATAATCAATACCAAAACTCACTTAGGAAAGTTTGATAGCAAGGCAGAAGATGGTTTTCTAGTTGGTTACTCATCTCAGAGTAAGGCTTACAGAGTTTTTAATACTTCTTCTAGAATAATTGAGGAAAGTGACAATGTCAAGTGCAATGAGAACACACCAAATCCTATTGGGTCTGGTCCTCAGTGGTTATTTGACATTGATTCACTAACTAACTCTTTGGGTTTCAGTAGTGATTACAATGCAGGTTCAGGAAGTGGAGGATCAGGAGATGAACGAGTACAAGTACAAGATATTATTCCTCAGTCTGTGATCTTTCCCAGTCCTACAATAGAGCCTGTTGATGTATATGAAAAATAGACTGTTGCTGAACCAATTCAGAGTGAAGAAGAAGGAAGAGATGAGGAGACTCATGTGCATGATGAACCAGAAGCAGCTGATGAGATTCCCTCAGTTGACTTAAATGATTCCAATCTGGATGTGGGAATCACTGAAGAACCTAGTCATCAGACTAGAACTCAAAAGAATCATCCTCCAGAGCTAGTCATAGGAGACATATCTTCTCCTATGATAACAAGGAATCAAAGCATACTTCAAGAGCTGCAGGATCAGCAACACACAGTTCTCTCCTGCTTTCTATCTCAGATTGAGCCTAAGAAGGTTTTTGAAGCAATGAAAGATTCCAGTTGGATAGAAGCTATGCAAGAAGAGTTACTGCAGTTCAAGTTGCAAGAAGTTTGGGACTTGGTGGACCTTCCAAAAGGTCATAGAGCTATAGGCACCAAGTGGATTTTCAGGAACAAAAAGGATGAGAGGCATTGTGATAAGAAACAAAGCAAGGCTGGTGGCACAAGGGTACACTCAAGAAGAAGGCATTGACTATGAAGAAGTGTTTGCTCCAGTGGCAAGGGTAGAGGCAATTAGGCTATTTCTAGCCTATGCCTCATACATGAAGTTCAAGGTATACCAAATGGATGTGAAGAGTGCCTTTCTTTATGGTACAATTGATGAAGAAGTATATGTCTGTCAGCCCCCTGGATTTGAAAATCCATCATATCCAGACAGAGTATACAAACTGAAGAAAGCACTGTATGGTCTTCATCAAGCCCCAAGAGCATGGTATGATACTCTGTCTACCTATCTCTTGGAGAATGAGTTTGAAAGAGGTATAATTGACAAGACCCTCTTCATTAAAAGAAGTAAGAAGGACATCCTATTGGTTCAGATTTATGTGGATGATATCATCTTTGGATCCACAAAAGATCAAATGTGTAGAGACTTTGAAAAGTTGATGCACAAGAACTTTAAAATGAGTTCAATGGGTGAACTTACCTTCTTCCTTGGGCTTCAAGTGAAACAAAAGAAAGATGGGATCTTCATAAGCCAATAAAAATATGTGAAAGACATTCTGGACAAATATGGTTTATCAGACTCAAAGCCAGCAAGCACACCTATGGAGACTCATAAACAGATCACTGCTGATCTTGAGGGGGAGGATGTTGATGTCCATCTATACAGATCAATGATTGGATCAATCATGTATCTCACAGCCTCAAGACCAGACATCATGTTTCCTGTGTGTCTGTGTGCCAGATTCCATGTCAAGCCAAAGCAATCACATCTGCAAGCTGTTAAAAGGATTTTCAGATACTTAAGAGGGCAACCTAGATTAGGTCTTTGGTATCCGTATGAATCCAACTTTGACTTGATTGCTTATTCAGATAGTGACTTGGGTGGTGCTAACATGGACAGAAAGTCTACTTCAGGTGGATGTCAACTTTTGGGTGCAAGACTAGTATCTTGGCAGTGTAAGAAACAAACCACAGTGTCCTTATCAACAACAGAAGCTGAGTATATTGCTGCTGCAAGCTGCTGTTCTCAGGTTCTATAGATTCAAAATCAGATGCTGGACTATGGGGTAACCTTTCTTCACACTCCAATCTTCATTAACAATAGCAGTGCTATAAGCATTGTTAACAATCCAGTCAAGCACTCCAAAACTAAGCACATTGAGATCAGGTATCACTTTATCAGAGATTGTAATGAAAAGAAGCTAATTCAAGTTGCTAAAGTTCATACTGACAATCAGTTTGCTGATCTATTCACTAAAGCTTTTAATGTGGGTAGATTCACTTTCTTGGTCACAAGTGTGGGCATGATCAACTCTGAATAAGCTCATTTGGTTTAAAAAGTGTTTTCATACCTGTTATTGGTTTATTTTTTGGTTCTACTAACATCTTTTCCAGGAAGCTATTACCTTGCATAGAGTACCACAAAGCTTCACAAAGTGCAAGTATAGTTAATGCTGCCATTGCAGTTTTAATACTGCCAGTGCACAGTTAATACTGCTAGTGGTTAATACTGCTCTCAGTTAATATTGCTAGTTAGTTAATACTGCTAGTGGTTAATACTGCTCTCAGTTAATACTGCTAGTTAGTTAATACTGCTAGTGGTTAATACTGCTCTCAGTTAATACTGCTAGTTAGTTAATACTGCTAGTTAGTTAATACTGCTAGGTGTTAATACTGCTTATGTTCCGAATCGTATAAATACCCTGTTTGCCCGCCCAAAAGTCCATAACGACTCTTTGATTTTGATTCATCTGCTCTCTAACCCTTTTCTTTCAAAGCACCTAGTGATTTTCAGTCCAGAATATTCAAGCTCAATGGCGTCTATGGCATTTATTGACAAGCACAATGAAATCGCGATGCTACAAAAGCCAAAGCAAGCTGCAGGATTTCATTAGATAGTGGATTTTCTGAAGTCTAGCCATATCACCTATGCTCTGACAGTGTCTCCATCAATCTATATCGAGCACCAACGACAATTTTGGGCTAATGCCACCATTGTTACTGAGAATGGTGTGCAAGTGATCAAGACAAGGGTGTGTGGCAAACCCTTGACAATTACTGAAGAGGTAATTCGCATCAGTCTACGTCTAGACGATGCCTCTGGTATCTCATCTATCTCTAATGATGAACTGTTTTCCACTCTTACAAGAATGGGGTATGGAGGCCCATTGGGTGTTTTCAAGTTCTCAAAAGCTAAATTTTCACCCCAATGGCGTTTCCTTATACATACCCTTATGCATTGTATTTCCAAAAAGACTACTGGCTGGAGTGAGTTCAGTAGCACCATTGCTTATGCTTTGGTGTGCTTGGCCACTGCCAGAAAGTACAATTTTTCTAAAATGATTTTTAGTGATCTTGTATCAAACCTGGGAAGCAAAAAGAGTTTTTTCATGTACCCCAGGTTTGTTCAGGAAGTTATAACCCATGAATTGACGGATATGCCTCACTTTGATGAGGTATATGTACCAAAAATCCCCAAAGGTAAGGTCTTTTCAAACATGAAAAGATCTCCATTGGACTCGGAAGGAGTTGACACCCCATTGTTCTCTACAATGATGGTGGTGTCCCACAATGAAGAAGGTATGGCAGCAGGGTCAAGGCCCTCATTAGACCATCCCACTGCTAGCCAATCCCAACCTTCACCCTCCATATCAATCCCTCAGTCCCTACTTCAAAAGCCAAATTCTCCAATCACCCAAACTTACATAAGGAAAAAGGTACAGAAGGTTCCTTTCCTTCTTGTACATTCACCCACAGAGCCTCTAAGCCCTCTAATGGAGAATTCTCCATTAGAGAATATCAACAGGGAAACCACAGGGGTGTCTCCCAACCCCAAGGAGGTGCTCAACAAGGAGATGAATGAGCATATGGGTGCTAAGGCTGCCACTACTCCTGCTAGCACAGAGGAGGTCAGTGGTAACATAAATAAGACCTTCCCCATGGCAACTTTGAATGAGCAATCATTCAAAGGTCCCAGGTGCCAAGAACCCAAGGGGGTAGCAGGTGCTTCTGCTAGGCAGAAGACCTCTACTACAAAAAGATCCCATGATCCTTCAACAGAGGGTAATACTTCTGGAGAAGGTGAGGACAGATATAACTATTTTGAATTGATGGAAACCATGGGAAACATCAACATGGATGTGATCAAACAGGGCAAAGAAATAGAAGAGCTGAAACTGATAGTTCTGTCTCAACAAGAACAGATTGTCAACTTGAAGCAAATGGTGAAGAAATTGATTCTACAAAAGAAGAAGAAACAATTTGTGCTCAGAAGGAGGAAACAAGTGACTGATGCTCCCAAAAAGGGGGAGTCAGAAGCTGATGCCAAAGCTAAGGGGGAGAAAGAGAAAGTGGATGTTGAGGGGGAGCAACAAGCTGTGGAAACTGAGTTTGTACAAGCAGCAGAAAAAGAGAAAGAAGCAGTAACAGAACAAGAAGCAGTAACAGTTAATGCTGCTGAATCAAGCCAAGCAGCAGAAACTGTTAATACTGCTGATCTGAAAGAAGCAACAGAAATAGTACAAGAGGTACTAACAGATCTTGAAATTGCTGAAACTCTAATCAAAGCCAAGCATGATACTCCCAAGGTCACCTCAAAGGCCAAAGGAGTTGTCATCAAAGAAAGAGCTGAGGCTGTAAAGAAATCAAGCATTGAGAAGGTGATGAGCAAAGATAAAGGCAAAGCTAAGCTAGTGGAATCTGATCAACCTATCAAAAAGCAAAAGTTGGTTGAGTCAGATGAAGCTTTGGCCAGGAAGATGCAAGCCGATCTTGAGCAAGAAGAGAGGGTTCAAGTAGACAAAGATAGGGAGATGGCAAAGGCTTTAGCTGCAGAACTGAATAAAGCTTATCAACAAAGCTTAGCAACTGAAATGGCTCAGAAGAAAGCTGAAACTCTTAAGAAATCTATGATGATCAAGAAGGCTGCAAAGAAGAGACAACCCTCAAAGACATTCCTAGGTAACCAACAGAGAAACAAGATGATCACATTTCTCAAAGGTGCTGTAGGAGTCAGAAAGGAGATGTTCTCAACAATTCCATTTGAACAGATCAAAGAGTTGTATGATTCAGAAATGCTCAAGCTTCAAGGGAATGAAACTGCAAGAGTGGAAATGGAGAAGAGAATGAAAGAAAGCAATGATTTCATGATAGAAAAACCTTTTCCAGATGAGCAAGAAACACCACCAAAGAAAGAAGCAAATCTTGGTGAAAGTCTAAGGACTCTAAAAAGAACCAAGATGGTGGCAAGAAGAAAATCAATCAAGAAGCTTAGAATAGCTGCAGAAGAAGTTGAGAAGGTTGCTAAAGAAGAAGAGGCACCTAAGCCATCTGAACAGAAAGAATCAGCAAGGTCTGATGATGTAAATCTATACATGGTAGTGATGGACAAAGTGCCTGAACCAATTTCTGCTGAACTTGTTGGTGTGAAGCCTCCTGAAGTCATCTTCTGGGATATACTGAAAGTTGATGGTAAAGAGTACATCAGGCTCAAGAGGAAGGATGAAAAGTATGAAGTACACAATACTTGGGCAAAGATTGTAAGAACATGCTCCAGGTCAGATCTTGAAGAAATGTTTGAAATAGGAATGAATTTGTATGCAGATCAACTGAAAGCTCCAGAGATTTCACTTACAAAATTAGTGATGGAGTATCTGTGTATGATGTTCAAGCCTGAAGAGGTGGAGCATGTCATCAGAAATGTGTTCAAAACTGTCAACAAGTGGACTCTATATGAAACTAGTGGAGTATATGCACTAACTATGGACTTAAATCACATAGAGTACTTCCTAGTAGATAGAGTGTACAATCACAGCAGACTGAAGCTTCATGTTATGCTGAAGAAGAAGCTAGGATGTGTTTCAAATTCAGAAATGGCTAAGTATCTGATCCAAAGAACTATAAATCAGAGTTTGGGGTTGGATGTAAATACAGGAGTATAAGACTTGATGAAGTTTTGGGAGTATCTTGAAGATTATCTGAAGAACTTGACTTCTCTTCCTAAAAAGTCAAGTTAGGGGGAGATTTTTGGGAAATTCAGAATTTGACAAGTACAATTAATACTGCTAGAAGAACTTGGTTACTACTTCTGAAGATTACTACTTCTGAAGTTAATGCTTCTGAACAAGATTAATGCTGCTAAGTTAAGGTTAATACTGCTAGAGGAGATTACTACTGCTAAGCAATGTTAGTACTGCTTAATGTTAATACTTCTCAAAGTATTAATACTTCTGAAGACTTAGTGCTGCTTATGAGATAATCAAGATTCGTGCAGATCAAGTTTGAAGATTAAGGAAAGCTTGAAGATAAATATAGAAGATTATTTTGAAGATCTTTTATTATTTGTAATTATCTTTTATCTTCAGTATATATAGAATAGTTTAGAATTGATAAAAAAAAAACTTTTAATAACTTTAGCATTCTGAGTTTTTGTTTTTGATAGAGAGAATCAACCTCAAGGTTTGTAATCCTAATTCTAGAGAAGTAGAATTCGTATTGGTGAGCCTGTTCGTCAATATTGAGGTTGTGTGTTGAATCTTGTAACTTTATAATCATTCAATAAAGTTTGCAAGTCCTTATTCTGATTTACTGTGTTCCATTAATTATTGAATATCAAAGTGTTATTCCGCAAACTCCTTTGATATTGTTTCTGAGTGTTTATTCTTGTTAAGAATTAAGATCCTGACACTGGCATTCTTTGCTTGGATGCTTTCACTGGTATTTTCTTGGCCTCAACTGCAGTTTTCATCCTCTTTTGATACTCTTCATTGAGCTTTCTGGCCATTTCCAGTGCAAGCTCTATGTCCTTTTCTGATTGGAGTTGTTCTTCCTTTTCCATCTCAGCTTGAAGCTGTTTTGCCGCTTCTTCATCTAACTCCAACTGGTTCTTCTTCTTTAAGGGTTGTTCAGATTCAACCATCTTAGCTTTTCCCTTTGCATCCTTCAAATCTGCCTCACTCATTTCTTTTCTTTTCTTTTCAAGGCCTCCTTCTTTAATGACCACTCCCTTGGCCTTTTGAGTAGCCTTAGGAGTGTCATTCTTGGCTTTTACCAACGTTTTCGCAATTTCCAATTCTTCAACAGATAGCCCTGTTACTGCTGCTACCTGTTCTGTTACTGCTGCTTGTGATTCTGTTTCTACTGCTGTTTGAACCTCATCTGTTTCTGCTGCTTGTGGTTCTGTTTCTGCTTCTTTCTCCCCCTCAAAATCAAATCCCATCTCAGATGTACTTTCCTTTTCTGCTTCAGCCTCTTGATTCTCCCCCTTGTTGAAAGCATCATTAGCACTTGTTCTCTTCTTCAAAACAAACTGTCGTCTCCTCTTCTTGTGCACCAATCTTGTCACCATTTTCTTCAATTTTGTAATCTGTACTTGTTGAGACAGAATTACCAATTTCATCTCTTCTATGTCTTTGCCTTTTTTGATGACATCCAAATTAATGTTGCCCATAGTTTCCATCAATTCATTGTAGTCATATCTGTCCTCACCTCATTTGGGTGTATTTACCACCTTTGGAGGGTCATTGGATCTTTTTGTAGTAGAAGTCTTCTGCCTAGCAGAAGCACCCTCCACCCCCTTGGTTTCTTGGCACCTGGGACCTTTGGATGATTGCTCATCCAAAGTTGCCATGGGGGAGGTCTTATTGATGTTACCACTTTCCTCCTCTGTGCTAGCAGGAGTAGTGGCAGCCTGCTCACCCATATGCTCATGCATCTCCTCAGTGAGCACCTCCTTGGGGTTGGGAGACACCCCTGTGGTTTCCCTATAGATATTCTCTAATGGATAATTCTCCATTAGAGGGCTTAAAGACTTTGTGGGTGAAGGTACAAGAAGGGAAGAAACCTTCTTTACCTTTTTCCTCATGTAAGTATTAGTGATTGGTGAAGTTGGTTTTTGAAGAAGGGACTGAGGGATTGATATACTGATTGAAGGTTGGGATTGGCTTTCAGTGGGATGGTCTAATGAGGGCCTTGACCCTGAAGCCAAACCTTCTTGATTGTGGGACACCACCATCATTGTAGAGAACAATGGGGTGTCAACTCCTTCCGAGTCCATGGAAGATCTCTTCATATTTGAAAAGACCTTGCCCTTGGGGATTTTAGGTACATATACCTCATCAAAGTGAGGCATATCCGTCAATTCAGTGGTTATAACTGCCTGGACAAATCTTGGGTACATATAAAAACTCTTTTTGTTTCCCAAGTTTGACACAAGGTCATTGAAAATCATTTTTGAAAAATTATACTTTCTAGCAGTGGCCAAGCAGACCAAAGCATAAGCAATGGTACTGCTGAACTCACTCCATCCAGTAGTTTTTCTAGAGATACAATGCATAAGGGTATGGACAAAGAAACGCCATTGGGGAGAAAATTTGGCTTTTGAGAACTTGAAAACACCCAATGGGCCTCCATACCCCATTCTAGTTAGAGTGGAAAACAGATCATCATTAGAGATAGATGAGATACCTGAGCCATCGTCTAGACGTAGACTGATGCGAATTACCTCTTCAGAAACTGTCAAGGGTTTGTCACACACCCTTGTTTTGATTACCTTAACACCATTTTTAGTAATAGCGGTGGCATTGGCCCAGAATTGCTTCTGGTTCTCGATGTAGATTGAGGGTGACACAGTAAGAGCATGAGCGATATGGTTGGACTTGAGAAAATCCACTATTTGATGGAATCCAGCAGCTTGCTTTGGCTTTTGAAGCATCGCGATTTCATTGTGTTCATCAATAAACGCCATTGATGCCATTGAGCTTGAATAGTCTTGACTAAAACCCACTAGGTGCTTGAGAGAAAACAATTAGAGAGAAGATGAATAGTATTCAAAGAGTCGTTATGAGCTTTTAGGCGGGCAAAAGGGTATTTATATGCTTCGGGAAAGAAGCAATATTAACTCAGAGCAGTATTAACAAACTAGCAGTATTAACTGAGAGCAGTATTAACCACTAGCAGTATTAACTAACAAGCAGTATTAACTGAGAGCAGTATTAACCATTAGCAGTATTAACTAACTAGAAGTATTAACTGAGAGCAATATTAACCACTAGAAGTATTAACTAACAAGCAGTATTAACTGAGAGCAGTATTAACCACTAGCAGTATTAACTAACTAGCAGTATTAACTGAGAGCAGTATTAACTAACACCTGAAGTAGTAACTTTGCCCTGGCAGCATTAAAACTACATTGGCAGTAGTAACTATACTTACACTTTTTGAAGCTTGTGTTAGTCTAAGCAAGGCAATACACTTCCTGAGAAAGATGTTTAGAAGCACCAAAAATAACCAAATAACAGGTATACAATCACTTTTTAAACATGAGCTCATTTAGAGTTGATCATGCCCACACTTGTGACCAAGAAGGTGAATCTACCCACATCAAAAGCTTTGGTGAATAGATCAGCAAACTGTTTGTCAGTATGAACTTTAGCAACTTGAATTAGCTTCTTTTCATTACAGTCTCTAATAAAGTGATACCTGATCTCAATGTGCTTTGTTTTGGAGTGCTTGACTGGATTGTTAACAATGCTGATAGCACTGCTATTGTCAATGAATATTGGAGTGTGAAGAAAGGTTACCCCATAGTCCAGCATTTGATTCTGAATCTATAGAACCTGAGAGCAGCAACTTGCAGCAGCAATATACTCAGCTTCTGTTGTTGATAAGGACACTGTGGTTTGCTTCTTACACTGCCAAGATACTAGTCTTGCACCCAAAAGTTGACATCCCCCTGAAGTAGACTTTCTATCCATATTAACACCTCCCAAGTCACTGTCTGAATATGCAATCAAGTCAAAGTTGGATTCATAAGGATACCAAAGACCTAATCTAGGTTGCCCTCTTAAGTATCTAAAAATCCTTTTAACAGCTTGTAGATATGACTGCTTTGGCTTGACTTGGAATCTGGCATAAACACACACTGGAAACATGATATCTGGTCTTGAGGCTGTGAGATACATGAGAGATCCAATCATTGATCTATAAAGATGGACATCAACATCCTCCCCTCAAGATCAGCAGTGATCTGTTTGTGTGTTTCCACGGGTGTGCTTGCTGGCTTTGAGTCTGATAGACCATATTTGTCCAGGATGTCTTTCACATACTTTGATTGACTTATGAAGATCCCATCTTTATGTTGTTTCACTTGAAGCCCAAGGAAGAAAGTAAGTTCACCCATTGAACTCATTTTAAAGCTCTTGTGCATCAACTCTTCAAAGTCTCTACACATTTGATCTTTTGTGGACCCAAAGATGATGTCATCCACTTAGATCTGAACAAGTAGGATGTCCTTCTTTCTTCTTTTGATGAAGAGGTTTTTGTCAATTATTCCTCTTTCAGACCCATTTTCCAAGAGATAGGTAGACAGAGTATCATACCATGCTCTTGGGGCTTGATGTAGACCATAGAGAGCTTTCTTCAGTTTGTATACTATGTCAGGATATGATGGATTTTCAAATCCAGGGGGCTGACAGACATATACTTCTTCATCAATTGTTCCATATAGAAAGGCACTCTTTACATCCATCTGATATACCTTGAACTGCATAAATGAAGCATAGGCTAGAAACAGCCTAATTGCCTCTACCCTTGCAACTGGAGCAAACACTTCATCATAGTCTATGCCTTCTTCCTGAGTGTACCCTTGTGCCACTAGCCTTGCTTTGTTTCTGATTACTATTCCTCTCTCATCCTTTTTATTTCTGAAAATCCACTTGGTGCCAATTGCCCTATGACCTTTTGCAAGGTCCACCAAGTCCCAAACATCTTGCAACTTAAACTGTAGCAACTCTTCTTGCATGGCTTCTATCCAACTTGAATCTTTCATTGCATCATAGGCCTTCTTAGGCTCAATCTGAGATAGAAAGCAAGAGAGTACTGTATGTTGCTGAGCCTGCATCTCTTAGAGTCTGCTTTGATTCCTAGTTACCATAGGAGAAGAGTTGTCTCCTATTACCAGCTCTGGAGGATGGTTCTTTTGTGTTCTAGTCTGATGACTAGTTTCTTCATTGATTCCTACTTCTAGATTGGAATCATTTAAGTCAGCTGAGGGGATCTCATCAGCTACTTCTGGTTCTTCATGCTCTGAATTCTCCTTATCTCTTCTTTCTTCTTCACTCTGAATTGGTTCAGTAACAGTCTCCTTTTCACAGATTTCAACAGGTTACATTGTAGGTATGGGAAAGATCACAGACTGAGGAATAATGTCTTGTACTTGTACATCCCCTGATCCTCCACTTCCTGAACCTGCATGATCATCACTACTGAAACCCAAAGAGTTAGTTAGTGAAGCAATGTCAAACAACCACTGAGGACCTGAAACAATAGGATTTGGTGTGTTCTCATTGCATTTGACATTGTCACTTTCCTCAATTATTCTAGAAGAAGAATTAAATACTCTGTAGGCCTTACTCTGAGATGAGTAACCAACAAGAAAACCATCATCTGCCTTGCTATCAAACTTTCCTAAGTGAGTTTTGGTATTGAGAATGGTACAAGGACACCCAAAAGGTTTGAAAAATCCAATAAATGGTTTTATTTTATTTAAAAGCTCATATGGTGTCTTGTTTTTAGGCTTGACTACTAGAACTATGTTTTGGACATAACAAGCAGTATTAACTGCTTCAGCCCAGAAAGTAATTGGAAATTTTGAATCAGCTAACAGAGATCTAGCAGCTTCAATCAGTGTCTTATTCCTTCTCTCAGCAACACCATTTTGTTGTGGAGTCCTAGGAGCACTGTATTGCCTCTCAATTCCTTTTTCCTCACAAAAGGTGTTTAGATCAAGATTTTTAAATTCAGTACCATTGTCTGACCTAATGACTTTTACTTTTTGATTTGTTTGGTTTTCAATTCTTAGAATAAAGGATTTGATCAGTACACTTGTCTCATCCTTAGTCCTTAGAAAATATACCCAAGTAAATCTAGAGTAATCATCAACAATAACTAAGCAGTATGATTTCTTACCTATACTCATAACATTTGTAGGTCCAAACAGATCCATATGCAACAACTGAAGAGAATTAGAGATCGTGTTCAACTCTTTGGACTTATGAGAAGTTTTGTGTTGTTTGCCTTTGAGACAGGCAACACAATGATCATCACATGAAAAGACTTTTGAAGGCAAACCTCTTACAAGGTTGTTTTTAACAAGTTTATTCATTGTTTTGAAGTTCATGTGACACATCCTTCTGTGCCAAAGTGATGATTCATCCAAAGATGCTTTTGAAACAAGACAGTTTAGGGATGAATCAGTTGACACATTTTCCATATCCAAACAATAGACATTATCCTTTCTGGGAGTTCTTAGTAGTATCATCTTTTCATCAACTACCTTGAATCCAGGAGCAAGGATAATGCATTCAGAATTAGTGAATAATATACTATGCTGTTTGTCACAAACCTGTGATACACTTAACAGGTTGTACCTTAACTGCTCAACATAGAAAACATCCTCAAAGGTCATTTTACCTTTTGTTACATCTCCCTTACCACTGATCTTACCTCCATCTGGAGTATTACCAAAGGCAACATGTCCTCCATCAATTTTCTTGAAATTCTTGAGGCAAGCCATGTTCCCTGTCATGTGCCTGGAGCAACCACTATCAACATGCCAGATGCTCTTTCCCTTGAGCTGCTGATTGCCCTGCACATATGATAAATCAATTAGTATTGATTGGGAACCCAAGCCAAAGTGGTCTTGGGTCTCCCTTTCTTATCAAAGTATTTACATTCCTTTTTGATGAGATTTTTAAAATCAGGGCACTCTTTACTGGAGTACTTTGTCAAGATAATAGGTCTAGCAGTACAAACACTAGAAGCAGTACTAATTTTAGAAGTACTAACAGAGTTAGCAGCACTAACAGGTTTAGCAGTACTAACCTTGTTAGAAGCACTAACAGAGTTAGCAGTATTAACATTTGAACAAGTACTAACAATGTTAGCAGCACTAACATTGATAGCAGTAGTATTGCTTCTGGCAGCACTAACTTTGTCAGCAGCACTATTTGTAGTAGCAGTACTAACAGTTTTAGTGCTTTTAGGAATTCACATCTTGACACTTTCTTTCACAGTCTTTTTCTTCATGTGGCTTTTAGATTTAATAGGTTTCTTAGCCACATGGTTCCTTTCATCCTTCCTATAACCAAAGGGTTTTTGCATAGCTCTTTAAAAATTCATCCTTTGGTTAATGGGATTAAAGTAACAGTGCTTGGCAAGATGATTCAATTTTCCATATATGAAACAAGGTTTTGGTCTGATGATTCTACTCAGATCAACTCCTTGTTTCTGTGCCCACTGATTATTCCAATTCCTTTGATTGCCCCTCCTTTTATCATGTTTTAGAGGCTCAGATGTATTGCATGCACACTGTTTGCAAGGAACAGGATTCACAACTGTGGTTTGTTTGTAATGGACCTTATTAGACTTTCCCTCAGTCTTCTCTATGTCCTTAGATTTGACCCAGTTCCTTCCACAATCTTCATTGGTGATAATATTATTCTCTAAAGGAATCTCACCACTCACAGTATTGTCCTTACTCTTACTGGCCTCTTTCTCAGTCTTGTCCTCAACAATTACTTCATCTAATGGATCTATCTTAGTGGCTCCCTCATTCAAGTCCTTCCTATCCTTGGTCTCTAGTAAGTCTGATTTAGGAGGGATGTAGTTGTTGTTGTATGGTGGTGGTGTGGTATTGTACCCAATTCCTGGTTTAAGCTTATCATGGATTTGAACCTTTAGGATTGAATCCATTGATTTAGAAGCATATGAAAACTTTTCCACATCTAGCTTAACCTTGTCTAGTTCTCCTCTCAACTTTTCATTCTCCTCCTTGGACTTTGTCAGTTGGATTTCTAGATCATTCTTCTCCCACTTCCAGTAATTGGTATCATATGAGTGTTGAAGTTCATTGGCTTAGAAACTTTTAATTTGTTCCTCAAACCTCTCAACAATTTTCACATAGTCTTTTATATTTTTTTCTAATCTCTTAAGGTCATCACTCATCTTCTGGTTGTGATCCCTGTACCTTTTAACAGTATCTATGCAAGTTTGAGAACAGAGATTAGAAAGTACCTCAGATGGGAGATCAGATACCTCTGCCATGAGAGCTTGATTTTGAATAGCCTCTTCTGCTTGATCACTCCAGTCAAACCCCATTCCTTGTTGAGAAACAAGGGCTTGAGCAGAGTTTCTGTTCTGGTTAAAGCTTCCAGTCTGAGCTTGTTGGTGAGACACTCCACTTCTGCAATCCCTGGCAAAGTGTCCCTTTAGATGACACTTATAGCACTCCACCTTTGACTTATCAAAGCCTGCTCCATCTTTTCTTCTTTGGGAGAAGTTGTTCCTCCCAGTCCTCTTGATGAACTTCTTCACCCTCATAGAAAGCATGGCCATCTGCCATTTAATATCCATCTCTTCAAGATCATCAGGATGAAGTTGTTCCAAGTCATCATTGATTAAAGAGGAGTTTCCATGGCTGGAAAGAAAGGCTTCAAAAACAGATTCAGTGCCTTTTTCTTGATTTACTCCATTAGCAGCATTAACTGATTCAGGGTTAGTAGTAGAATCAATTGATGCTGATAGGAGTGCAGCATTATGAACATATCCAGTAGGCTTCTTCTTTGCCTCCACCTCAGATTCAAACACTCTCAGATCATTGTACAGATCATCCAGTTCCTTTTCTTCCAATTGATCATTCTGTCTGAATGAAACAGTATACATGGTCCATTCATCTCCAAGGGACCTTAAGAACTTTTTGTTTACATCATCTTGATCAATCTGTACTCCCATAGTAGCTAGTTCACCAATCAACTTGTTAAACCTGTCAAAAGTTTGAGTCATGGACTCATTCTTAGTTGACATAAAGTTTTCATACAGTTGCTTCAATATTGCCTTCTGATTTCTCTTGGTACTTTTGGTACCAGAGAATCTCTTCTCTAGAGCATTCCAAAGCATCTGTGCATCAGTGCAATTGCAGAATTGGTGTTGATACTCATTGGGAATAGCCAAGAGCAGTGTGCTCAAGGCTTTCATCTCTGTCTGCCTTGTCTTCCTTTCTGCATCCGTCTTTGGTGGGATTCTTTTTCCATCTGCACCAATCTTTCCTTCATCAGATGGGCCATTCTCAATGATGTCTGTTAGGACACAGTCTCATTGGATTTAAGATCATCCAATACGAAGATCGCAATCTGAAGTTAATGCTGAAAGTTACTCTCAACCAAAGTCTAGGGTTTATTCTGTAATAAAGTCAAAGTTGTTTTTAATATCTAGATATTATAGTTTTAGATATTAAGTTTTATTATTAGTTTAAGTTTTGATAATATCTTAAATAGATATTATTTCTTTCTCTCTATCATCTATCGATCATAACACAGAACACACAATACACACACATAAAAGGTGTAAAGAGAGAAAAACAAACAGAGAACTCAATATCAAGAAATCAACCGTGTAATCATCGTTTGTTATCGAATCAGGTTGGTTTATCATCTATTGTTTGTTGTTTTGATTATCTGGTAACGATCACGGACTCACAATTGGTATCAGAGCTTATCCAGATCAAATCAAAAAATTTCAACTCTCTGTGTTCTTCATTTTTGAAGAACACTGATCTTTAGATCAAAACTTGATTTTGTGGTTGTTTTCGAAATCAAGTGGTTGTATCTTGTTCTAATTGATAAGGAGATCGTTGTGTCAAAGTTTGGTGTGGTAAATCGACCTCTAGCTGGGTTAATTTTAGAGTTACAGTTGATTTAATCGGAGAAGACGACGTATCGGTCTTAAGCGTACCGGTCGAACCTTAGTTTTTACATTCTATCGGTCTTAAGCATTCAACCGGACTCTTGCAAATACCGGTCGAAGATCACTTTTTATCGGTCGAATCTCACAAACCAAGCCCCGGTCTTCCTCACTTCCCCGGTCAAAGTACACATCAATCCCCGGTCTTCCTCACTTCACCGGTCGAATAAAACCCACAAATCATTTTGTTTGCCGGTCAAACCTACAAATCATTTCATAATCTCTTCCGGTCTTCCACATACTTCCGGTCTTCCACTTCTCTCGGTCCACTAATTGGTTTATAATCTCTCACGTGGTCTCTCACACACAAATATTCCACTACACTACACTTCACTCTATTTACTTAATTGCATGATCACGTGTCCACTCACACAACTCACTCTCACACTAAATCACCTCCATTTGCAAATTAATTTGCAAAGCATCATTTTTCACGGTCCATTCATTTTTCATGCAAAACAATTTCTTGGTATCATGCAAAACAATTTCTCACACTCTAATTAAACTTTCGGTCCACTCACAATCAATTCCTCCATTTTTATTATACCGGTCGAACCCATTTCCTTTACAATATTCCGGTCGAACTCCTTGCATACTATCAGTCGAATATTTTTCTCAATACTGGTCGATCATAAACACCTCCGGTCATTACTCTCACTTGGTATCTCCCGGTCGAATTTCATTATATATCGATCGAGATAAACTTTGTACCGGTCAAGCATAAATCCAATCCTTTTACCGGTCTATCAGTTTTATCGGTTGAAAATCTTAACGGTTCTTTACATCTTACCGGTCGAACCTCACTTTGCGCAATCAACCTCTCGCGCAAACCTTCTCAAAACGCAAAGTTTTTCAGACTTTGAACTTTATTCAAAATGACATCCAGAGAAGCTCTTGCAATAGGAACTGACACCAAGCCACCAGTTCTCTTTAGAGGAGAATACGAACAGTGGAAGGATCGGTTCCTGAACTTCATCGAAAGACAGGAATTGGGTGATTTCATCAAACAATCCTTAGAAGAAGGCCTAATGGAAACAAAATATAGGGAACCAGCAGCAGGTACTCAAGAAGTACGACATGCACTTTCTTATGGATATCTAACAGGTGATGATAAGCTAAGAGCAAAAGGCGACATGTTAGCCAAGTCATACATTCTACAAGGGATTACGAATGAAATCTATGTAAAGATTGACAGCTACAAGGCCTCCGAAAAACAAATGTGGGATCAACTAGAGAAAATGATGTTGGGTTCAAACATTGGGAACCAACTGAAAATCTCTAACTGCCTGCACAGTTTTGAAGAATTCAAAGGCAGAACTGGAGAAACTCTAGAGGGAACATATGATAGGTATGTGACTTTGCTAAACGAATTAAGCAAGAATAAGGTCAACAAATCTCAAATCGAGCTGAATATCAAATTCCTGAGTATTCTACAACCAGAATGGAAAAGTTTTGCCAGGCAGATGAGGCAGATAAAAGACCTGAATGAGATTCCACTTCACGAGGTGTATGAAACCCTCTGACAAAATGAAGATGAGGTGGATGAAATTCTAGCAGAAAAGAGAAAAGGAAAGACAGTTGAAGACACAGTCGCTCTTGTTGTAAAGAAGAAAAAGAACAAGACGATTGTGTATGAATCAGAAGAAGCTGAAGCTGAGACCGTCTCTGACTCGGATGAAAATGAACAAATGCAGCAAGCAATGCAGTTTCTGACAAATGCATTTCAGAAAAAGTTCTACAGGAATCCAACGTCTAATAGTCAGAGGTACTCTTCTGGACCAAACAACTATGCTCACAAGGAAAGAATTGAAGGAAGCAGATATGAAGGAAATAAGTATGAAGGGAAGAGATTTAAGGGAAAGAGAACAGAGGAGAAGAAACCTGAAGAGAGAAGATATCAGACTGAAGGAAAAAGGTTAGTGGAGAGGAATCCTGAAGAGAGGAAATTTAAAGCTGAAGGATCAAGTCAGCCAGGACCACCGATGTGCTACAACTGTGGCAAAACAGGTCACTTTGCCAAGGATTGCCGCAGATCAAAAGTCAGAAACTCCGATTACTACAAGAACAAGATGCTTCTTGCAAAGCAACAGGAGGCAGGCAAGGCACTGATGGCTGAAGATGAATACTGGCTGGATCACTCAGATGAAGAAGAAGAAGATGAAGAAAAGGATGAAGCCGTCAATATGTGCTTGATGGGCAAAATCGAATCAGATGCTGAAGTTGATTCAGAAAATGAAGAAGAGGAGGTATGTGTTTTATCGTATAAAGATTTAATGAATAAAATGCATGCTATGGTTTTAAAACAAGAAGAGTTAGAATCTAATCTTAAGCGAGAAAATGGTGTTATAATTAACAAAAACCAATTGATACAGAAACTTAGCGATGAAATTGCTGAGAAAAAAGTATTAGTTGAGGTTTTACATACAAACGGTGACACCAACGCAAAAGAACAGACTATAATTCTAAAAGAGAATACTAAGCTCAAGTCTAAATTGACAAAAATTGAGATTGATTTTTATAAGCTTACTGATATGCATTCTTTATGTACTAAAGAAAACAAGACCTTAATTGCTAAATTAGACGCTTTGGAAAAGATGCTATACTCATTAGGTCAAAGTGAGAAAACCATTCATCTTAACAAACCGAAAAAGAACAAAGAAAATTGGGGAATCGGTTATGTGAAACCTCAACGTCTTCAAAAGGGTATAAGAGAAGTGCCTGCACTCTATGACTATACCTCTATGCTAGTTTCTCACCGAATCTCCTCACTTAAAGTTTTTAATACTAAACTATCAGAAGAGGATGAAGCTAATGAATTTGAAAAACGGATGAAGTCAACTAAAGTTCACACTCCATTTTATTATGCGAAGTTGAATAATAGTTATGACTATCCCAATGATGAAAAGAAATCTCTTTCAACTGACTACTTTCAAAGTTATTCTGAAAAAGAGATGGAGGCGAAGCCTGTCATAGGTAAAATTTATGTCCCTTCTCTCGTGTTAGAAAGTAAAATTTCTGAACTCAAGAACTCTTTATCAGATGAAAGACTTATGATTGAGATTCAACAAAAGGTTTTTTCAACTGTTATGAAAAATGTTGTTCTTTCAAAGGCTTCTACTTCTGATGACATGTTTGGTTCATCAAACGAAGAGTTTAATTTTCTTAATTCTGACGGTGGTTTAGATGGTTGTTTTGAACAAGTTGATTTTAATGTGAAACTTCCTAACCATGCATCTTTTGTTAAGAAAACTTCAAGAAAAACCAGTATGTCTGTGAACAGTGCAAAATCAACGAAAGTTGATTACTCAGTCTCTGTGAAAGCTAACAATGCTAAAGGTAAGAAAATATCTCAGCATTCACAGAAACCGACCACTACTGGTAATTCTGAGAAGAAGCACTCAGTTGTTGCTCAAAGGTCTAACTCACTAGTTTTACATGTTTCAGATATGAGCAAGCCAAGGCCTGAAGCCAATTCTCAATGGCAACCAAAAAGGAAGCTTGACAAGGCCATTTTATCGTTTAGTAGTGTTAATTGTAATAAGACTTCGCTTACTAAAGATGTTGTGATTGCTGATATTGCTGTTTTGCATCCAAAACTTGTTGTTTCTCGTTAACAATATACAATGAAGCAATTATTTCAGTTATCTTTATTTGCTGGAAAGTCCTCTATCTATAATAAACATGTTTCTATTACTTGTCAAGATTCTGGTGATTGGTTTGGAAATTACCATGTGCATACATCTCATATTAATTCTTCTCATGCATTTCAAAAGAAAAGAGGAACCAATTTGAAATGGTTACCAAAATCTTGTGCTAACACAGCAGGACCCAAATTCCAGTGGGTACCTAAGGCTAAATCTGTGTTGCAGGCACACAAAGCTTAAAGAGAAAGCGACTTCTGATTATGTACAGATCAGGACTCGTTCTTCAATGTCAAAAATAGGTTTTTGGATAATGCAGTTCAAAACCCGAACATCAAAGTCAAAATAGGCTTTTGAACAAATCAGTTCAAGACCCGCACTTCGATGATCAAAGTGTAGATTCCAATGTTGTCATATACAAATCTAAATTTCCTTATTTTTCTTATGCAGACCAGACATACGTGGTTCTTGGACAGCGGATGTTCCAAGCACATGACAGGGCAAAAGGAGATATTGTCCAACTTTAAAGAAAAATATTGTGGAACAGTAAGATTTGGCAACGACCAGTTTTCTCCAATCATGGGATATGGTGATGTACAACATGACAATGTCACGATCAAGAAGGTGAGCTATGTAGAAGGCTTACGACACAACTTGTTCAGTATAGGCCAGTTCTGTGACAAAGACTTAGAGGTCAACTTCAAAGCCAAGAGATGTTCAGTTCGCAATGAAGAAGGCGAAGAACTCTTGGTCGGTACACGAGAATCAGACCTCTACACAATCAACTTATCTGATGTCCAGACTGACAAACAAGTTTGTCTACTATCGAAAGCTTCGATGCAACAAAGCTGGTTATGGCATCGACGTCTTTCTCACCTCAACTTTCGGTACATCAACAACTTGGTCAGTGGAAAGCTCGTCAAAGGACTTCCAGAGCTGAGATATGAAAGAGAACATCTTTGTGCAGCTTGTGAGAAGGGCAAGATGAAGAGGGCACCTCATAAACCGAAGCCTGAACCAAGTACAAAAGCTCCTTTAGAGTTATTGCATATGGATCTATGCGCTCCAATGCGCACTCAAAGCTTAGGCGGAAAGAAGTACATACTCGTGATCGTGGACGATTACTCGCGATACACATGGGTCAAGTTTCTACGTTCAAAGGATGAGACACCAGATGTTCTCATTACATTCCTGAAGACGACCCAAGTGAATCTGCAGAAACCGGTCAAGATTCTAAGAACAGACAACGGCACAGAGTTCAAGAACAACAAAGTTGATAAATATCTCGAATCTGTCGGGATTTCACATCAATACTCTGCTGCTCGAACGCCTCAACAAAATGGAGTAGTTGAAAGAAGAAATCGAACGCTAGTCGAGGCTGCTCGTACTATGCTAAGTCAATCAGACTTACCTCTATTTTTGTGGGCAGAAGCTGTTTCGACCGCATGCTACACACAGAATCGATCCATGGTACATCGAAGATTCAAGAAGACTTCTTATGCATTAATCAACAACCGAACACCGACAATCAAATATTTCCATATATTTGGGTGTAAGTGTTTCGTTCTAAATGACAGGGAGAATCTTAATAAGTTCAGTGCTAAGGCGGATGAAGGGATCTTCATTGGATATTCCTCGACATCAACTGCATTCCGAGTTTATCTGAAGAAGTCAAAGACGGTGATTGAAAGCATCAACGTCACCTTTGATGAAGAAATGGCTTCCGAACAACAACGTTCAGAACCCGTTATAACCGGAGTACTAGCTTCTGGGCAACTCAGTCCAGAACCTGCGTCTCAACAGAATAAATCAGACGAAGCTTCAACTTCAACTAACCATTTATCTGATTTAGATTTATTATTTGAATTATTTTATGATGAATTTCTTGGATCTAATGTAAAGAAATCTGTTGTGGTTGACAGGATGGAAGACTTAACGACTACTCATCCAACCAGTTCAGATGACTCTATTGAATCAAACGCCCCGATTCAACAAGAAATTACAATTCAAATGCCGACTCCAATAGTTGAAGAAGTGACAAATGATAAAGAGACAGAAGTATCTGAAACAGTAGGTTGTTCTATACAGACTAATCTACAGCCGGAACAAGCTGTACCTACTGAGACTTATGCACCATCTACTTCAACTGAACCCCCCATTCCTTTTTATATTGATCTCTCATCATATAATACACTTCCACCAATTACTTCAACTGAAACCACAATTCCTCCAGAACAAACCGAAGAAGGTACAAGTGGATTTATAGATAATTCAATTGACATACATTCATATAATCCACTGCCTCATGAACATAAATGGACCAAAGAGCACCCGATAAGCCAAGTCATTGGCGATCCATCAAAACCGGTGCAAACTAGGTCAGCATCAATGAACATGTGCATGCATGACTCCTTTCTGAGCAAGTTCGAGCCAACTCGCGTATCAGAGGCACTTGCGGATCCAGAATGGGTGATCTCAATGCAAAAAGAGCTGAATCAGTTTAATGCACTTAAAGTCTGGAGACTCGTACCGAAACCTCAAGGTAAAACAATTATAGGTACGAAGTGGATTTTCAAGATAAAGAAAGACGAAGATGGTACCGTTATCCGAAACAAGGCAAGACTAGTAGCCAAAGAATACAGACAAGAGGAAGGAATCGACTACGATGAGACATATGCTTCTGTGGCGCGATTAGAGGCAATCAGAATGTTTTTAGCCTACGCAGCCCACAAGAACTTCACGGTCTTTCAAATGGACGTGAAGACAGCATTCCTCAATGGAATTCTGAAGGAGGAAGTCTACGTCTCTCAGCCAGAAGGTTTTGTCAATCAAGAGAAGCCAAATCACGTTTACATTCTCGACAAAGCACTCTACGGTCTGAAACAAGCACCTCGAGCCTGGTATGATGTCCTTTCCACTTTTCTAGTCAAGTCTGGGTTTTCAAAAGGTACGGTGGATACCACTTTGTTTATTAAAAAGGAAAAAGCCGATATCATTTTAATTCAAATCTATGTAGATGATATTATCTTTGGTTCTACAAATACTAAGTACTGTAAGAATTTTGCAAACCTTATGGTGTCTAGATTTCAGATGAACTTGATGGGAGAGATGAATTTCTTCCTCGGTTTACAAGTAAAACAATTTTCATCGGGTATTTTTATCAATCAATCAAAATACATTATGGATATTCTTCGGAAGTTCAAAATGGAAAATTCAAAACCGATTGGTACCCCAATGGCACCAGGTACTAAGATTGGCAGCGATCCTTCGGGAAAGGCTGTTGATGTTAGGACTTATCGAGGGATGATAGGTTCTTTAATGTATCTTACGTCGAGTAGGCCAGATATAATGTTTTCAACATGCTTATGTGCACGATATCAGGCCAATCCTAAAGAAATCCATATGTCTGCTGTGAAGTGCATTTTTAGATATTTGAAGGGCACTGCAGATCTTGGTCTGTGGTATCCTAAAGATACTAGTTTTGAACTAACAGCCTACACAGATGCAGATCATGCAGGTTGTATGTTAGACAGGAAGAGCACGTCAGGACATGTGCAGTTCCTCGGTGACAAACTCGTAAGTTGGGCATCGAAGAAGCAACTTTGTGTTTCAACGTCCACGGCCGAAGCAGAATATGTAGCTGCTGCTAGCTGCTGTTCTCAGGTCTTATGGATGCGAACTCAATTACACGACTACGGTTTCCACTTCAACAAGATCCCGATATACTGTGACTCCAAGAGTGTCATCGCAATAACAGCGAATCCTGTTCAACACATAAAAACTAAGCACATAGACGTCAGGTATCACTTTATTAAAGATCATGTTGAAAAGGGAACAATTGAACTTTTCTTTGTAAAAACTGATTATCAACTTGCCGATTTGTTCACCAAACCCTTAGACGAAAAGAGGTTCAACTTTCTTATCTCTAAGCTTGGTATGCTAAATCTTAAAATCTAATCAGTAGTTACCTATAAAAGTTTTCTAAATTCTTAACTCTGATTGATATTTGCACTTCTATATAATGTTCATAATCCAAGGGGGAGAATGAGAAGACATTGACAAGTGGTCAATATTACTTCGAGGGGGAGCTCATAAAATTTTGCATGTACCTTATAATGCCAAATTTTTTTTTTTGTAATGCAAGAATTTAGGGGGAGCTCTTCAAGTCAAGGAGTTCGGATATGCCTTCTGATTATTTCTGATCAGAACTCGTACTTTAAAAAGTTTTACTGCTTTTTGTCTTTTCAATTTAAATGAATAAATTTTACTTTGACTTTGACTTAAGACTTTTGCAGAAGTTTGAGAGAAGCTTAAAAGATCACATCTTTATGACTTTAAGCTTAGCTTCATGAGATGGAAGATCGTACGTAAAGGTATAATTCCAAATCTTCATCTCATATATGGTTGAAAGAAGGACAACTTTCAATCATAGAAAACATTGTTTTTAATGTTCAAACCACTTCCCGATTTTTTCAACAGATTTTATATTATGGAAGTGTGATTTTAAATGTTTTCAAAGATCAATATTGTGCTTTAACTGAAATAGTTAAACCATTCTGAGCTTCACGTACATCATAGGAAAACAAGAATTTCATTGTGCTAGGAATTAACACAACTTCTATGGAATCACCTTAACCAGTGATTTCTACCCACGAAGTTAATCCATAGTGATTGAGTGTAAGAAGTCGAAAAGAATTGAGTGATGAGATATAACAGAAAAAGAAAGTTTGATTAGAGTGAGCAAAATGTTTAAAAGAAAGAGTGTGTGAGAACAGAGTTAAAAGAATATCACAACTCTGCACCAACTTTTTCTGAGTCGGGTAGCCACAATTCTAATGTTTCACAATTCTTTGGTGATCATTATTGAAACAGACAACTAACCCATGCCAACTCTTGATCAAACCTCACCACCTACTCATTTTCTTCTCAACAAGAAAGTGTTTCACATTTTCAAAGGGGACGCAGCACATATGCTATCTGATTTTCATTTGGAAAATCTGGATATTGAAAAGAAGGAAGTCTGCCCCACCTTCGCACTTCAATCATGCACTTTGAGTCTGTGTTTAACTTACTGTTGTCTCAGTGGTTTACACAATTTTGAGCCTATAAGCAATCATCTAGTGCTTAATTCTTTCAAACACAAGCACGAACACACAAGGAATTTGTTTCTTTGTCATAACGTTTATAGAAATAACCTTTGTGGTGTTTCGATGATTAAATGGAAGCCCTGGGGGAGTCAACATCAATCAGCTCCTTTCCAATGTGTATTCGTTACACACAGTGACTTAGTGTTACTGACAGGCATTCTAACTGATTCATTAGTTGATTCAGGTGTTACATGATTATTTTGTCTAGATTTGCAAAGATCAGGATGAATAACTATTGAATTGACGGATCAGAGACTACAAGTGGTTGACATTTCTTACTCAAAGTTTTGATGAAGTCGTCGCACTTTCCATCAAAAAGGGGGAGAATCTAAAGCTTGAAGAAATGTTCAGTCCATTACATTACAAGATCAAGAACTGCGAGATCAAAGTATTCTGAAGACATGCTGATTTCAGATAAATTTTCTTTGAAGATACTTTGCTAAAGCATTCTGAGCTAGGGAAAGAGATTGCATCTTCTGTGCTGAAAGAGAAGATCGTATTGCCAAATCATTTTCGAAATGATCTTGATCCAAAGGGGGAGATTGTTAGGACACAGTCTCATTGGATTCAAGATCATCCAATACGAAGATCGCAATCTGAAGTTAATGCTGAAAGTTACTCTCAACCAAAGTCTAGGGTCTATTCTGTAATAAAGTCAAAGTTGTTTTTAATATCTAGATATTATAGTTTTAGATATTAAGTTTTATTATTAGTTTAAGTTTTGATAATATCTTAAATAGATATTATTTCTTTCTCTCTATCATCTATCGATCATAACACAGAACACACAATACACACACATAAAAGGTGTAAAGAGAGAAAAACAAACAGAGAACTCAATATCAAGAAATCAACCGTGTAATCATCGTTTGTTATCGAATCAGGTTGGTTTATCATCTATTTTTTGTTGTTTTGATTATCTGGTAACGATCACGGACTCACAATGTCCCACATAGAGTAATCTGTGAGGAGAATGTATTGTTTGATCCTAATCTTCCACAAGTCAAACTCATTAGATCTGAGCATTGGAACCTTTGAGACAAGAGTACTGTTTGATTCAACTTTGTTTTCCATGATGAATGAAGGTTTCTGAGAATACTAGCTCTGATACCACTTGTCAGGATCTAATTCTTAACAAGAATAATGAACTCAGAAACAATATTAAAGGAGTTGCGGAATAACACTTTAATATTCAACAATCAATGTAACAGTGAATCAGAAATCACAACTTGTAAACTTTATTGAATGCTTAAAGTTACAAGATTTCAAACAAAACCTCAATATTGATGAACAGGCTCACCAATACGAATTCTACTTCTCTAGAACTAGGGTTCTAAACCTTGAGGTTAATTCTCTCTATGAAAACAAAAATTCAGAATTATCAAAAGTTAATTCTATCAAAAACTTCTATACTATTTATACAAGACATATTAAAAGATAATTATCAAAATACAATTGATCTTCAGTCCATAATTATCTTCTTTACTTTAGCAAGTCTTCTATACAGCTGTCTTCATTCCATACTGAGTCTTCATCTCATAAGCAGCATTAATCTTCTTCAGCAGTATTAAAATCCTCAGCAGTAGTAATTGTGTTCAGCAGTATTAACTTTGATCTGACAGTACTAACTTCAGCAGTACTAACTACTAGCAGTACTAACTCTTCAAGCAGTACTAACTTTTGAAATAGCAGTACTAACTTGTCAAGCAATATTAAATCTACTAGCAGTAGTAATCAGTTGTGCTAACAGCATTAACCATACTTAAGCAATTCTTTAATTCCCAACATAAACCTTATATTTCAAAACACCCGAACACGGGTGGGGCATAATACTCAACCCATAAATCAAGGGTAAAACCCAAATATACAAAACGTCACCGAAAACTTGGATAATAAAACTCAATACCCAAAAACAACACATTTCGGTGACGGGGGATTCCCGATTCCATAAAATCTGACGGTCCACAAAGTAAGCCCATTTTATGTTGTTATGACTAGTCATATAAACAAAAGTACACGCAAGGGATGTCAGGCTCAGTGGCTTTAAACATACACCCACGGAAACTCAAGTTCAACCCCGAAGGGTTGCTAGGTCGAGCTCCTCATCCAATATCGTAATACTTGAGCACGAAGGACTTATACCCACATCCGGTACCTTAACGTGCAGGACGAAGGTCTTACACCCACATCCGGTGCCTAACGTGTCTCGACGTGGAAAACTAATCGTCCCAACGCCGGACAATAATAAACCAAATACGGGATCATGACTCCCAATGCGTCAAATAAGCCAAATAATACACATAAGGCCCAACAAGGCTCGAAGTCGAGCTACCAAAACTGGACTATTGTCCAAAAACCCCATCAAAATAACAATGTCAAGCCGCAGACTTAGCAACCCATTGACTCATTAATAAATGGAATAAAAACACGATAAAACGCACTCACCCAACGGATATGCAAACATCACGACCAAAAGTGAAATTAGTTCAAAACTCAACATTAGTTGAGACAATCCATTTTCCAAATGAACTCATAACACAAAATATGCGTTTTCCAAATTTAACTGCTGATAAGAACGAAAATCATAAAATGAGACTATAAACATTCTTTCAAGTTACCTCACATAGATGTGCAAGTGATACTTTATAAAACACTCCATTTCATGACGATGCATAAGACTCGACAAACGTTTAAAAGTGTATTTCTTTGACTAAATATCTATTTATGCAATAAGATCTCAAAACACATTCGTTTGTAACACATTTATCAAAATGCCCAAAAATCCCAAATGAGGGTATTATACAAAGTTTGTAAAGTTAAATGCCTCAAATAACCAAAGATTAGCAAATATCCCAACATTTGATAATTTCATGTAGAACACATAAACACTTTAAAATAGATATTTTGGCATGTACAACGTTTTCACAAATCAACTTGAACTCACCTTGCTAGATTTAGGCTAAATCTAGATTTTCCCCAACGAGCTCTTTTGAAGGCCACTTGAATCTTCAAGCCGAGAACCTCCAAAACCTAGATCCATACGTTTCCAACCATAAATACCCATAATTAAACATTTAGAAATATTCCTCAAACATTACATACCAAAATCCCTAAACAAGCTCAAAACCCTAGTTTCTCCAAAACTAACAAATCCGAGATTTGAGATACCAAACACTAAGAAACCATCAATGGAGCATTTATAACATTATTTCAAGAAGGCTTACCACTAGAGATGACGAGACCTTCCGAGAACACCCAATCCAACTCTTCAACCCGAGCTCCCAACCGAACTTGATGAAGAAGATACAGATGGTGGTTTTGTGGTTCAAGATCTCACAAGCTAGATGATGGAGAATCATTTGGTTTAAGGAGAAAACCCTTCAAAATGGGTTAGGGTTCGACATTTGGGTTTGGGAGAGAAAAGGGAAGAAGGTTTTAGGGTTTGGGTTAAGAGAATGAGGTTTGGTGGCTGAAAAATCGGTTTTAATCTCACCAAGCAATTACGCGAGTTATGCCGCGACCTCCACTCGCGGCATAAGTCGCCCGTTTACCTGAGATTCACATCCAGTGAGTTTCGCGACTTGTGCCGCGACCCCAAGTCGCGTCACAACTCGCGATGGCCCAAAATTCCCGTTTCTCGCCTGATTCAATCCTCGATAATCCAATAGTAAAACTTATCGAAAATCACGGGTGTTACATCTCAATAATGTGTTCTTTTGGTGGTTTATTGTACAAATGGAGATTATTTTATGTTACTGCATTTTAGTGTATTTGGTTTTATAAATCGTTTGAAAAATGCATGTTATTGTGTTTTGGGCATTTTGGAAATATAAGGGTATAATTCATTTGGAAGATGGGTTATCTCAACCAGTGATGAGTTTTTGAGTTAATCATGCCTTTGAACATGTATTTGCATAACCATTGGTTAAATATGTTTTAATTGTTTAAGTTGACTATTATTGAAGAGTGAATTGATTTGTTGAGCTTTTGGCTCGGTTTTAACTCAGAAGAGTCTTGGGGGCATTTGTCCAATTTAATTTTCTCTATGTTGAGCTTTTTGAGTTATATGCATTTATGACATATTTATTAGTAAGTTACATGTTTTGAGGGTGTTGGTCATTCATTTGGAGTCGTGTAATTTAGACTATAATGAATTGGATCCATAAGCATAGGACTCGGTTTGGAATAGGATAGTTATCCCTGTATCGTAGCTAGAAACTCGGATCAGTGGGGGACTCAAGATAAAAACTTGGATAGAGTTGAACTTGATGAACGTGTTATCCGTAGCGGGCGACTCAAGGTAAAGACATGGATAAAGTTGAATTCATGACCTTGTGGTCTGTAGCGGCTGTCATTTCTAGTGAATTAGCTTAACTTGGTTGTGGGAGACCAAAGGTAAAGACCCGGTTAAGGTTAAACTTGGTTACTCCATAAGCGAAAGACTTGGATAGAGTTGAGCTTGTTAACCCATTTGACTAAAGACCCGGATAAGGTTAATGTCAATATTTATTTATCCTTAAGTGATGCTTATATAACATTGAATTGTGACTTACTTATGTGTTCCATCACAACCAATGGTAAATCGAATCTCCCCTATCCTCTTATGATGTTTTTACACCCTTCCAAGGGTAAAGATGATCTAATTATACAAAATGACTTGATTTAAACTATTTTTTCCATTTTAATGCTTTATAGTTTTATTCTTGGTTATGTGAGTATTGGGTTTTGGTTGCGTATAAATGGGTATTTTGATTAAGGAGTCTTCATCAAGAAAATGGTGGGTTTCGGAAAGATGTCGCTTATACGATAAAGACATTTTATTTGCGAAATTATGATTTAAATCGGCAGTCTTTCAGTTTTATTGTTTTATGATTATGATGAAAACTGCTTGAACTCACTAGGCGTTAAGTCTAACCCTTTTTATTTGCCGACATGTGTATCAAGTCCTTGTTGTGGTTTGGTACTAGTGACACCGTGATGAAGTGAGTGATAGGTAGAGGCACAAGAAGGATCTAGCTATTCGATAACATCTTCCGCATTTGGAGATAACGACTGTTATTGGGTTTTAGTAACACCCGAATTTGACCTAGTCTTGACGTAAGGCTTGGTTTACCTATTGTTAATGTTAAATCTAGTTTTGGTGTTCGAGTTAATTTGAGTATTAATTTATAAAAAGGGATTTATTCTTTATTTGATGTATTATCAAGAATTTTAATTTAATCGCTCTTTCCAGATTTGAGGGTGTTACAGAAAATTTAAATTTAGTCGTTTTTTCAGTTTTTGGAGCGTTACAGTTTACACTGTACATGGGCATAAATATGATGATAATGAAAATGAAAGGCAATTAAACATTGATAAGGGTTGCATTGAACTAGATTCCCTATTAGCGGGAGTGGCTTAGAAAGATAAATGAGCACTTGTGGTCATTATAGCATTTCCTTCTGATCCTAGAAAATGTCTGAAAATTTTTAATACAAAACTACTGATATATCTTATCAGTACAAAGGGGTTAGACAGGAAAGTCATTTTGATCCAATCCATTCTTGGGGTCATGTTAAAAGTTATAACAACTATATCGGCTTATAGTTATTGTTGACACTTGGCACATGTCTTTGATTAACACGATCTTTGCCGATAGATAGGAGCATCATGTGGAGCCGATGAAGTACACTTAGGGTGCGTTTGGTTTGCGGGATTGAAATGGAATGGATTGGATTTCAAGGAGGGATTTGGATTTGGGGGGATTTGAAATCCCTTCATGTGTTTGGTTTGTAGGATTTGGAATGGATTTCAAATCCATTCCTTTACAAGTCTTGCTTGGTGTGTAGGATTTGGATTTGGATTGAGTTTTTTTTTATATAAAGAATTTATTTTTATTAGTAAACGTCGAATTTGGATCGATACAATTTGAAGTATGGATCACGCTTTAGAATCCATCGGATTTGGATTTCAAATCCAGACCCAATGCCAAGGATTTCCAAATCCATCATATGAGGAATTTTAAAATGGTCAACGGATTTGAAATCCGGTCAACAAAATCCTTTCCTGCAAACCAAACGCAGGATTGGAAGGGATTTAAAATCCAAATTCATTCCAATCCAATCCCGCAAACCAAACGCGCCCTTAACTTCTAGATAGATGTGTGCAAAAGTAATGTTAATTTTGATGAAAAAAAATTATTTTTAACTATAAATATCATTTTTATACACCAAATTTGTTAACAAAAATGGTATAAATATATGAAAGCATTACACTAACAAATTTCATGTTCACTATTTATAATGTCAAAATTTTGAGATCCATTTGATGTTTTGTATCAAATAAAAATGGTATCAGCTTAACATAAACTGATCAATACGATAAAGTTGAGTTTATAGGATGTTTAAAATGTCTAAATGTCTTAATAACATACTTTATAGAACTTAAGTTTATAGGATCAAACTATAAAATGTCATATCTTAAAGTGTTACAATAAGTTTATAGAACATTTTTACACTTTTTAACAAGTTTTTAGGACGCTCTTAAAATAAATTACCATATTAGCTATTTAGCTATTTTATATGATAATTTTGAGAAGTGCCCTATAAAGTCATCTTTTATAGGACACTTGAGTTTATAGCATACTTTTTCAAATAGTGTTGTATAAATAACAAATATGCAACTTTATTTTAAAAGTGTCCTAAAAAATTTGTTAAAACACCAAAAAAACGTTTTATAAACCTATTGTAACACTTTTAGATAATACATTTTTTTTTGTTTGGTGCTACAAACTTAAGTCTATTAGAACGCTTAAACATTTTAGGTGTCCTATAAACATCATGTTGTTGTAGCGACTACAATATATCTTAATTGGAGATAGTATTTTAACATCAATTTCATTATTCACTTATTATTATATAATCATTAAATATCTAATTAAAATACATGCCCGCCTTCAAAATAAAGGTTTATTTTGTTTTGTAATCACTTATTTATCATAAGATAAACTAAAGTTAAAAAATAAACGCTAGAATTTATATCCTAAATATGCAATATAATAGTGAAAATGTATAAAACACACAACAATATACGTTAATTTCAAGTTTCCATAACTTTTCAATCGGATAGAATGATGAGGCATCCGATCAGTCGACAAAAATGTATCGTCTATATACGCATCATAGCAAATGGCTGCACTGCCTTTTTGGCCCATCATCGGGTCCGAGATCCATCGATATGTCCTAATTTTAAATTTTCACCAATTTTTTAGGCTTACTATTTTACTTATATTTTGTATGTAAATTGCGGGAAATCATTTTTCTTCAAACACGCAAGATCTTAGATAGGAAATTTCACTGTTATAGGTATGATTTTAAATCTTGAATGTGTTCTAAATTAAATTTCCAAAAACGATATAAATGATTCAACATAATGCATTAAGAGAAAAGCATTCAACAATATATTATTTTGATATCAGAGTACATGGTTGTGAGTATCGTTTACTAAACCGTGTGTGCATGCGCGCACACACACACATATAAATATATATATATATATAAGGAAGGCTTCAAATGAGAACACTAAAACATTATAGTTCATCACATGTGATACTAATCATAGACACAAACGACCTTTTACGCGATCTAGGTTGCAGGCCAAGTCACCAGCACAGCACCAAGTCCCCTCATATGTATTATCATATGTGATAAGAGTGTTTTTGTTTTTTGTTAATATAAATGTATTATCGTTTGAATCTCCATATATATATATATATATATATATATATATATATATATATAATAAAAAGATAAATAAAAACATGAAAATGAAACCTAAGCTATAAGGTCCATGGAAAGCTACAAGCACAAAATGGAGGTATATCATGTATGATGCAAGTCTTTGATTATGATATTAGGGATGGTGCATGCATGCAATGCAATCCATGATGTCGTCGACTATGATTTGTTGGTGAAAAAGACAAACCAAACCACCAAATGTATAGCATTTTCTTACCTCATCATCCATTATACATGCATGTCGGTTGTGATTGATTTGATTATGCAAATTGACCACGTTAAGTTGACCATATATATTCATATGGTCAAATAATTAATTTCATAAGATTATCATTTTATCATATTATGGTGTGTGTGTGTGTTTTATATTATATATAATTATTTTATGCATGTTTAAATAATGGATGGTAAAGGTATATATAGTGGTGGATACAATTTGCTACTCTTAAATTAAGTATAAAATGAATGAGATGGTATCGAATTTCATATTTCTCAGACATAAAAATGAAATTATGACGACAAAAAATTAAATCTATTTTTTTATAATATATTTTGAAATTCGGGTTCCTTGATCGGTTTGTTCCGTATGAATTTTTGTTATTCGAACCAAAAACGCGTTACTAGATTAGTATTTGGTTTGAGCTTGGTTTCAAGTCGATCAGTAAATTTTGTCGGTGTTGTTTGAATTTTGTAAATAAAGTATATGATTTTCATAATTAACATAAATTATGAATTTTGTTCGATTTGCACCTACTAGAAAAAGAGGTATCAACCACGGGCATGATCCGTTGCTAATCAGTGATGGATTAGTGACGGAACGACTGAAACCCTATCCCTTGCAAATCCGTCACTAATTACTAACGGATTAGAGACGGACACGCGTGTGTCTGTAGCTAATTAGTGATGGAATTATTTATTTTCTTGTTGTCTCATGTGTATATGTTATATGTACACATGTGTATGTGTATGTGTTATGTGTATACATGTGTATGTGTATGTGTTATGTGTACACATGACGGATCAGTGACGGAAATCCGTAGCTAAAAATAATAAGGGTCGTTGCGAATCTGTCGCTAAAAAATCCCCGCAAATTTGTTGCTAATCTATCATTGAATTTGTCCATCATAGAAATCCGTTTCTAATCCGTCGCTGATAGCATCACCTACGACCTTCTAGCGCAAACTAGAATTATAGACCCCTAATAATTAATCATATGTATCTTAATTAATAAGGATAAAATAAATATAAAAAAAGCTTGTAAACAAAATCAAAACCAAAATTATCAGTTTTATATTAATAAGTTAAAAACTGGAATCTAATTAATGAAATAAATAGAACATCCATTTGTTTACATGCACGACGAATTATAATTAGTTTCAATTGCTAGGTAGCCCTAGTGAGTAGGGAAGGGGGTATGTCACCTTTCCCCAAGACATGTAAATAGGAACCCTCCATAATTTCAGGTTACAACACCAATAGTTTATATCCATTCATTAAAAGGGGAGGATCCACCAAGTAGAATCAACTTCACCCATATGGTTTTTATGATGCTTTATTGAGGTTTTTAAGCTTACAGGATAAATGACTATTTCATATATATATATATATATATATATATATATATATATATAGATAGATAGATAGATAGATAGTGGAAGGTTCGGGGAAAATTTCAAAAAAAATGAAAAACTGAAGAACATAATCGTTCATCTGGGTGGTATATACATATGCATACAAGTAATTGAAGTTTTTTTTTTGTTTTTATGCACGTACATATGTGCATATGCACGTGTGCATGTTAAAAATTAATTGTACTCACATGTACATACCGTCCAGATGAACGATAGTCAGATGTTCCTCAGTTTTCCATTTTTGTGGTTTTTCTCTGAACCTGACATATATATATATATATATATATATATATATATACATATATATATCTGACAGTACCCGTTTGGGAAGTCTATCGGTCTGTTAGGATGCCTTAGTTGCATTCATTCCTTTGGGAAGAACCAATCAAGGAATTTCTTTATATCTCTTCTAAGTCTAAGGGGTTGTTTGTTTTTTAAAAAAAAACTCTTAATGGCTCTTAAGTCTGAATCGTTCAGACTTTTTTACACACCACCTCTTATTAATCATAACTAAAATAAGACTTCAGACTTTAGATCTCTTAAAAAACAAACAACACCTAAGTGTTCTATTTCGTATGGTATTTCGTAGGAATAAAGGATACATGGATAACTTACAGAATCCGTAGAGATCCAAAAACAGGTTCACGAATACCATCAATATCTACTGGAATCGGATCAATATCATGAATAACAATATATGAGCTATTGAGTGAATTCGTCGTTACTTTCTGATCTTTTATTTCAAAAAAAAAGAATATTATTATAATAAAGAATATTATTACAATAATTATGATAAAGAATATTATTATAATAATTATAATAAATAATACAAGTATTATTAGATGAGGCGATCCAGGTGAAATCCAATGTAGATCCAACTTTCAGGATAGACCTCAACAGAAAACTGAAGAGTAACGACAGCAAGTAATCGAGTCCAGTAGTTCCACATATAAAATTATTGACTCTAGAGCCCCCGAGTATATGCTTCAACACGAATCACACAAGGGTTGATTATAAACCTCTATTAAATGATCGCTCGTAACCCAACAGATTAAGTACATTTACCGGTATTGACATGTAGAACGAGACTCTATCTTTATTCTCGTCCGATTAATCAGTTCTTCAAAAGAGCGGTTGTGTGTCCCACAATCAGTATAGATCAAGATTTATCACAAAGAATTATCAAATCAATTACCTTTATTGATCTTGATTAAACGATTACAACTTTCTCTCTCTAAAATCTCTTTCTCTCTCTACAAAAACTCTCTCTGAATCACATACAATATTTCAACTCATCTATCTAGTCATATATATATTAAACAGCAAATCAACCTATTTATACCCACAAGCTAAAACAAGGAAACAAACAAACACAACTAGACTTTGACTTTTATTACAAAATGACTTTGACTTTTAATGAGAGTTGACTTTCCAGTTTTGACTTCTTGAATCTTTGACTTTCAGTCTTCATGATCTTGTATCCAACATATTTCTGCTCTAACAATCTCCCCTTTGGATTCAAGATCATCTTTGAAAGATTTAGCAGTTCAGTCTACTCTTTAAGCTCTGTCAGTACAATCTCCTCTTTTCTTTATAACATCTTTATCTCCAAAAACTGTTTGTGTTCTTCCAAAGTCTGTCTTCAAAAGATATAACAATCTTCCCAAATATGGTAGAAACAATCTTTAATAATCTCTTCAAAAATTACCACACAACTCTTTCAGACTTCGGAAAGAAATTATCTCCAGATTTAGATCAACTTGCTTCAGCAAATAATCTTCAAAGAAAATTTCTGTAAAAACAACGCATCTTCAAAATTTCTTTGACTTTGCTTGAACAAACTTTCAAACTTTCAATCTTTGAACTTTGTCTTCTTCAAATCTTTAACTTTTGATCTTCAAACAATTCTCTAACTCTGGAATTTCTGACTCGGACATTTCTCTAAATCATCTCCCCCTTTTGATGAAACGAGCATCGATATCATCAAAACTTTCTCCCAAGAAATGTCTTTATATGTTCTGACCATTGATCTGTCATAATGAGCCTCTGATTCTTTGATCCGTAACCATGTATTTATCTAGATCTTTTCAAATCCAGATAAAATATTTGTGTAACACCTGAATCAACAAATGAATCAGTTAATATGTCTGTCAGTAACACGAAGTCACTGTGTGTAACAAATACACATTGGAAAGGAGCTTTTTGATATTCACTCCCCCAGGGCTTCCATCCAATCATCAAAACACCACAAAGGCAATTTCTATGAACGTTATGACAAGAAAACAAATTCCTTGTGTGTTCGTGCAAGTGATAGAAAGAATTAAGCATATGATGATTGCTTATAAAGGCTCAAAATTGTGTAAACCACTGAGACAACAGTAGATAAACACAGACTCAATGTGCATGATTGAAGTGCGAAGGTGGGGCAGACTTCCTTCTTTTACAATATCCAGATTTTCCAAATGAAAACCAGATAGATAATGTATTGCGTCCCCAGAAAAATATGAAACACTTTCTTTTTAAGAAGAAAATGAGTGGCTAGTGGGGTTTATATCAAGAGTTGGCATGGGCTAGGTGCATGTTTCAATAATGTTCACGAAGAATTGTGAAGCATTAGTAATGTGGCTGCCCGGCTCAGAAAGTAGTTGGTGCAGAGTTTGATATTTTTTTACTCTGTTCTCACACCCTCTTTCTTTTTATCATTAAGCTCACATCTAACCAAACTCTCTTTTTCATTTTACCTCAACACACAACCCACACTCATTTCTTTTTGACTCCTCACACTCAATCACTATGGATTAACTTCTTGGGTAGGAAACACTGGATAACGTGAATCCATAGAAGTTCATTTAATTCCTAGCACAAAGAACCCATATTTTTCCTATAAAGCATATGTTGCTCAAAATGGTTTAACTTTATCAGTTAAAGCTCAAATACAAGTCAGATGTTTATATGCTCAGAATATAATTATGAAGATATGAGCATTTTGAAACAATGGAGTATTTTCAAACAAGTATATTGAATGAATAGATAAGAATGCAAGAGACTTGTTTAAAAATCTGACATTATATGAAAATGATCAGAAATGAAATGATATATCAGTTAAGGCTTATGGTCAAGAATAATGGATATTGTCTATATGAGTCAAAATACAGACATTCTTGAAAGAACGTTTCGAAATGAATTAACGCTCAAAATTCATTGAAGTACAAGTGGGGTGTCTTACCATCGTAAAATATGTTTCAAAATTTGAGACATGGTAAGAACATTTTGAACAAAAAATCAAACCGTTGTGTGTGAATACTTGAAGGTATATAGAAAAGACAATACACAAGTAATTATCTTTGGAAACACACAGTTTGTAATCATGTAAGCACAAGTAAATTTTGAAAAACATTTAAAATCTCACTTCCAATTCATGAAATTTGTTTAAGAATAGGGAAGTGGTTTGAACATTTAAGAACATGTTTTTATGATTGAAGTCGTCCTTCTTTCAACCATATATGAGATTAAGATGAGAAATTTAACCTTTCTATGCAGTCTTAAATCTCATGAAGTCAGCTGAAGTCATAAAGATATGATCTTGATAGCTTATCTCATTATGCACAAGTCTCAAAGTCATGTCAAAGCAACTTTATTCACAAAATTTATTCAAAATTAAAAGACATAAAGCAGTAAAACGATTAAAGTACGAGTTCTGATCTGAAATAATCAGAAGTCATCACTTTTACTCCCCCTGAAATTATGCATCTAAAATATGTCAGTGAAAAAGCACATGATAGAGATCTACAATTCTATTTTAAAATGTAGTTCATCATATCTATCACATGCAAAGTATTTCAGAAAAATATGTACTCCCCCTTGATGGTTGATTTCCTCATTCGAGTATTGGAGTACAATCTCTTATCAGCATAGGAGTAAGATCTTTTGATCACTGAAGTACGAGTCCTAAACTGTTGTGTTTAGAAGTCAAACTTCGTTGAAGTACGGGTTCTAAGATGATTTACTTAGAAGCCTTAGTTCTCTTACTCCCCCTTGACAGTAGGTGCCTGCAAGACAGATTCACTTTTCGGCTTTGGTACCCACTCGTATTTGGGTCCATGTGTGTTAGTTGCAGTTTGAATAGGAGTAACTGAATAAGAACCATACCAGAAATGATCACTAGCTCTGATACCAATTGTGTGTCCCACAATCAGTATAGATCAAGATTTATCACAAAGAATTATCAAATCAATTACCTTTATTGATCTTAATTAAATGATTACAACTTTCTCTCTCTAAAATCTCTTTCTCTCTCTACAAAAACTCTCTCTGAATCACATACAATATTTCAACTCATCTATCTAGTCATATATATTAAACAGCAAATCAACCTATTTATACCCACAAGCTAAAACAAGGAAACAAACAAACACAACTAGACTTTGACTTTAATTACAAAATGACTTTCACTTTTAATGAGAGTTGACTTTCCAGCTTTGACTTCTTGAATCTTTGACCTTCAGTCTTCATGATCTTGTATCCAACATATTTCTGCTCTAACAACGACGGATTGCTAATCCATTGTACGAGTTAGGCTGAGTGGTTGAAAGCCCCGGTCTTGAAACTGGTATAGTTTACTATCGAGGGTTCGAATCCCTCTGAGAATGCTCATTAAATGAGCAATTCAAATAAGAGAGCTCGGATAGCTATATATATATATATGTATATATATATAGGGTTTGGTTCCGGTGAGTAGTTGAGGTTCACGTGAGAAGTGTGAGAAGTGGTTATCAACCATTAGATGAAAATGGATGCACATTAGGATTAGATGCACCGGATCAATTCCCTTCTAAACCACAATTCATAGGAGGACATTTGATTAAAATTGATCAACGATTCAGATCCACTTCTCATGCTTCTCATGTTAACCTCAACCTCTCACACGATCTTTCACACACACACACATACACACACACACACATATATATATATATATGGTTGGGTTGGGTTCCAGTGAGAAAAGAAGTTATGGTGAGAAGTGTAAGAAGTGATCTCCACCATTGGATGCACATTAGGATGAGATGCACTGAGATATCAACGATCCACTGAATCAATTCTCGTATCAAGCGCTATTCATGGGTGGATTTGAGATTAAAAAAGATCAAGGGGCCAGATCCCTTCTTACGCTTCTCACCTTAACTCTATTTCTCACACGATCATTCGCCTATACACACACACACACAGTGTGAGTGAGTGAGTGAGTGAGTGAGTGAGTGAGTGAGTGAGTGAGTGAGTGAGTGAGTGAGTGAGTGAGTGAGTGAGTGAGTGAGTGAGTGAGTGAGTGAGTGAGTGAGTGAGTGAGTGAGTGAGTGAGTGAGTGAGTGAGTGAGTGAGTGAGTGAGTGAGTGAGTGAGTGAGTGAGTGAGTGAGTGAGTGAGTGAGTGAGTGAGTGAGTGAGTGTGAGAATAGAGTTAAGGTGATAAGGTAAGAACAGATCGAGACCCTTAATCACTTTTAATCTCACCCCCACCCATGAATTGCGCTCCTCACGAAATCAATCTGGTTCATATCGATACATCTCATCTCGGTGCATCTCAAGGGTGGAGTGCATCCAAGGATGGATATCTCTTCTTACCCTTCTCACCATAACTTTCATTCTCATCGAAACTCAACCTTTTATATATATATATATATATAGAGAGAGAGAGAGAGAGAGAGTCGGGTTCAAACGAGAACAGTACATATTTAAAAGAACACGAGAACTAACAAAATCATTAGTGATTTTACATTAACACACAAAAAAGGGACTTTGGCCGCGGCTTCAAGTCTGCGTGACTTTTTTCCCGTTAATGTAAAATCACTAATGATTTTGTTAGTTCTTGTGTTCTTTTAAATAGTTACTGTTCTCGTTTGATCCTCCTATATATATATATATATATATATGTGTGTGTGTGTGTGTGTGTGTGTGTGTGTAGGTCCCTTCTTTTGTTAACCCTCCATTTAGTGTTAACCGTGTTAACTTTTTTAGACCAATAGAAATTAAGATAATTTATTCGTTTTAGTAGTAGGAGGCTGAATTGTGTAGGGGTAGTTTAGGCTTTTTAATATTTTAATTATTTTAGGTATATTTAGTTCCTAATATCATGCCTGGATATTTTTGGTAGTTGTTAGTATAATTTTTTTTAAATTAATGTTAATGTTCATCTTCTTATCTCTTAATCGTATCTTATGTGACACAGTTTTAGTCTACTCAAACCAACAGTCTTATGCTAGTGTTTTGCATATACAATATTCACCTTAATGATGTTCATCTATGCAATTTTTTGGTGTTTCATATATGCACATGAAATGAACAACTTCATATGGTCAGATGTGCGTATATGAACATGTTAGATTTATGCATATGTGCATATACGAACATGTTAGATTTATATATATGTGCATATATGAACATATTAGGGTTATACATTTGTTCATATATGATCATGTTAATCTTACACATATGTGCATGTATGAACATGTTTCAAACTGTATCAAAGACCAATTATGAATAGATGAAGACATGTAACCGAATCTGAAGCAATTTTCAATTTTTTGAAACATTCCTATTTATTCGAGACGTGAAATAGGAAACCTTCCTATTTCTTCGAGGCGTGAAATATGGAAGTGATATGGTTTCCTTTTTTCAATTTCTTGATTTTACTACTTCACCTTTCTTCATATATGAAATCCTCCGTGTTCACCTATTTCATTTTTTAAAAAAATGATTTAATATGAGCCTTTGATTAACAAGATGAAAGGTCTTGATGGGTTAACACTAAAACATTGGTTAACAAAAGGAGACCCTATATATATATATATATATATATAGGTCGGGTTTAGAGGAAAACGCTAAATAAATGGAAAACTGAAAAACTACGGAAAAACGATGAAAACATATATCAATATGGATGTCAACTTAACGAGATAATATAATATGTTTTTTGGTGTAATTTGTTTTGCTCGAATTTTGATTGTATTTCGTATTTTTTTCGATTTAAAAAAATAGGGGGTGAGATAAAAATGAAGTTGTAGCCGCTTCTTTAATCACATCTATTGGATCAATTAATCTAACGGTTGAAGTCTTTTTTGGTCTTTCATTTATTTAGAGTTTTCCTTTGAACCTCCTCTCTCTCTCTCTCTATAATTATATATATATATATATATATATATATATATTACAAAAAGTTATTATTGTGAAATTAGGTGACATGTCTAATTTTATTTATGAAGTTAGACAACCTAATAGAACACAATAATGAAATCGTCATATTAGTCCTTTTATATGACACTTTTGAAAAGTATCGTATATAACAAGTTCTATGAAATGACTAATTTTTTAGTCCTATTAAATTCCCAACTTTGTTGATACAATTTGATGGATCGTCTAACTTCGTTCTAAAAGTTTATTATAACGTCATTATATAATATGCATGGTTGTTTATTCTATAAAGGTAAAGTCTCAATAAGTACTTTATTAGGACGCCTAATAATTGGGCATTCTAAAAGACCCACTTTGTTATAGTAGAGGCCTTCAATAACATTGATGATCAAAATCAGTTGATCAATAGGGTGAGCCCAAATATGAACTTGTTCTTGGACTTCCAAATGTTCGAAGAGATGATGGTAATGGAGGCAACTAATTTTATGCTCACCGATTTACAGGAGGCAAAATCCAAAATTTTGATATACGAGAAGTAATTGTACACTAGAAGTATCAACCAGAAATCCATAATTTGAACTAAACTGCATTGATTTCATTTAAAGGCATGTAAAAACTTGTGTACACCTCGACTAATCTTATGGCCTTAAAGTTAACAGTCAGACAAAGAGGCGGTGGCCCTAAGGAGATTCAATGGATGATCACTGGAAAGCAAAGTTAAGGACTTGTCGGTTGAGATATCCCTTAAAATTTACTTAGTGTTATAGGAAAAGCAGAATAAAACAACAGTAAATAAAGAGGATGAATCTGTAATTCTCATTAATCATAAGCCATATAAATAAGGAGAATTTTACAAAGAAAAGGAAACATTCATTATGGTAAATTCTAATACTAGGAAAATATTATGTCAATCACTTTCTTTTGATGATGGCACGTAATCCTTCAACACTCCCCATTGTGTCGAGTCCAATGAGTGATAGTGCATAGTTATTGCCTCATTAAAACCGTATACCAAAGAAACAAAACCCAATGGGAAAAATAAAAACTTTGGACGAAGGAAAGAGTACAAGGCACCAATAAACAATTCTTTTATTTTACTATATTTCTTGATTTGTACATCAAGCAAGATATTTATAAAACAAGATGATTTATAAATTGTTGTCTCACTAAAACCTTGCACCAAGAAACAAAACCCAATGGGAAAAATAAAACTTTAGGTGAACGAAATAACACAACATACCAATATCACATGTATAGTAGACTACCCCTTTTGTCTACTACTCCCCCTGATTCAAACATTAATCACGGGAGTTTGGAAAACGTTTGCATTTTAATACTTTCTACATGTTTCCAAAATATGGTTTTAGGTAACGATTTGGTAAAATATGTCACATTCTCCCAACATCTTACTTGATTATCTTGAATCTAGAGGAGAGTTTGTTATTGCTAATTGTATAGAAACTTAAGCAGAATATGCTTTGTGTTATCACCCTTGATGTATCTTACTTTCATTTATTCGATACATGATGCATTATTTCCATATATGCAAGTAGGATAGTGGTTGAACTCAAAATTACTAGCTCCTCTAATATGTGTAATGACAGTCCTTAATCATATACATTTTTTGAACAGTCTCATGGAGAGTAATATTCTTGGAATCATTCAAGGAGGTAGTTAGGGTTAGCTTAACTTACTTCCAAGCAATTGGAGTGTTCCATGTGGTAATTCCTTATCCAGTTAGGGAACAACCTTTGTATGGATCAGACACATACTAAATATTAGCAAAGACATACCAAGACATTGTTTGGTGTTTTTCTATAAGAGCTAGTACTTTTACTGCTTACATTCTAAGTAGGTATTGAAGTTTCATTATCAATCCCATTTTTATTTCTTTAGGGAAAGTATAAGCCTATGTCAATGGTTCCAAAAGATTAATTTGTTATCATTCCAATGTCGTTGCGTTGGCACTGAGCTAAATCTAGCTAACAAGTTCACTGAGAAATACAATATACGGTCAAGTGTATTGTGCTAAGTACGATAATGCGCATATTGTACTTAGATAGGGAAATCCAACTCCCCAACACTTTTTCGTCACCATCCTTTAGACGAAATGGATCTTTCCTTATATCCAACACTTTGACCAATCATGGGAGTGCTAACCGGATGCGCTTTGTCCATATTAAATTGCCTTATTATTTTTTAGACATATACAATCGGTGAATTAATATTTCACAAACTATGTGTCTTACCTTAAATACCTAGACAAAACCAAGTTTTCCCAATATTTTCCATCTCAAATTTAGATTTCAAGTAGCTTGTGGTTTCTCTTATTTCATCAAGAGTGCCTATTATGTTCATAACATCGACATATAAATCTACTTTGAAAGCTGGAACTTGTTTTCCTAAATAAATACGCAAAAGCACAGTTCATCATTCTCATATACCCTTTCACAATCAAGTATTCATTTAGGCGGGTATACCACATCCGCATAGATTGCTTTAATTTATAAAGTGAGCGTTTTAATTTTATTACAAACGCATTTTTAATTTTATTGCAAACGCATTTCGTGGTTTAGAGTTACTTGATTTTGGTAATGTAATATCATCAAACACTTTTATATATCTCTGAATCTAGATCCACGTAGAGATATATGATAACCACATTCATGAGATGCATTTCCAATCCTTCGGAAACTACTAAGCTAATTAATTAGCAGAACGTTATAATGTCCATCACGTGAGAGTAAGTATTCTCGTGGTCAATCCAGGGCGTTGTGAGAATCCTTGGCCAAAGGATAGCCTCATACATTATGACTTAATTATTCTCATTACGCGTTATATATGACAAATGATTTATCTATGTCTTACAGGCTTTACACTTGGTGGGTTAGCACTACCAAACCAAATACCTATTCATTTTTCAAATAATATGATTCTCCTGGATTACTTCTTTTTATTTAGGCCAATTTGCTCTTTTTTGATATTTTTTCATCTGAGCAGGGTTCGATGTCAATGTGCTTTATCATCTCATAAGCAACAATATATGTGAAATATATCATCAATGAGTATGTATGATTTGTCCATCAACTCATATGCACTCTCATAATTCATTGGAGATTTCTTTGATCTCTGGAATCAATATTAACTTCGGAGCGTCCTCCAGTAATGATTCATAGACATAGTTTAATCAGAGACAATCTCATGAGAGGTTTATGTATTGATGACAAATAGTTGTGTTTTACTCTTCTATTCCTTTAGATGAGTATCTATCGAACCAAGTAGCTTCCCCCATTTCCGTTTGGGAGCTACGACCTCAACTACACCTCCACCATGTGTGATTGCAACGCACTTTCCAGCGACGTTGTGCCCTTGTTTGGGGACTTTAACCTTGTGAGTATATTTGTAGCTCGTATATGTGATCTTTTCACTTCTGGAATAACATTAAATGTATCAGGTATCAAGTCTGATTCGTTTGACTTCAACTTTACATTATGAAGTTTGAGGATCAACATGAGACAGAGTGGGAATACTCAATGATACTTCATGTCATTCCTATGGAAAATCCTTTTTCTTATCTTCCCCTAACGACGGGAAGACTGTCTCATCAAAGTGACAATCCGCAAATCTAGCGGTAAAAAGATCACCCGTCAAGGATTCTAATTAGCTGATAATTTTTAGAGATTCATATCCAACAAATATACTTAATCATTTTAAAGACCCATTTTGGTGCGTTGTGGGGACGCAATTGGCACATATACTGCACAACCAAACATGCGTAAATGTAAAATATCATGTTTATATCCAGTTACCAACTGGTACACATGAGACTGGTTAGCTAGTAATAGGTATCAAAATGAAGAAATAAAGTTACGTATAGTATTGAATAACCCCAGACACATGTAGGTAAATTGGTGTGCATAACTAATGTCTTAGCTACCATCTATATTCTTTTGATGACAACTTCTACGAGACCATTTTAGATACACATATGGGGTATAGGAAACTCAACATTGATCCCAACACATATGCAATAATCATCAAATCCTTATGATGTAAATTCTCTAGCATTCCAAGTCATGTAGACTTGATGAGATAATCAGGGTAGTGAGCTCTTAAACGTATAGCTAGTGCTAGGAGTGCAGCATTTCATGTGGACAATAATACAACATGCGTTTATCGTGTCGAAACTAGAACCATAAAGTATTTTAATTGCCTGCATTCTCGATGTTTATGTCCATATCATATTGTATTCGTTGTAAGAATGAAATATTTGTGTATTATGTCCTTAGCTTTAGGATGGTCTCATTCCTGTCTTGGCTAAGGATCATGGTATACAAAAGTTTTAGGTATTCGAGAGGACATATTATGATAATGGTGTTGCTTCTTATGATAAAGAAGTCAACAGTTGCAATTTACCTCATTTTGCCTTCTCGAAAGAGAATGTGTCTATGTGTATTTTGCAAATGCGGATATGTCATGACCATGGTGTCCCATGTGACCATGTCGCATATATGTGTCATTTGTCCAAAAATTCTTTATTGGTGACAAAATATGATTTAGTGACCTAGATAATCCACTAATTTGACACATTAATTTCTCTAATATATGTTTCTTTCATATCATTAGAGTTGATGTACATATACTCAATTCCATTCTTATAATATGATTTTCAGTTGATATGAATATCTTAACAAGGTTTTCATTAATATAGTGCTTTAGTGACTATTAATCTTATACCAACAAGAAAATGATAGTACATCATCTAAGTATTATGGTTTGATGAATTATAAAATAAATATTAGTCAATCTCATATCCTACAAAAACTCAAGTTCTCCTCGAGACATTCCTACACGGAACGAAGAATATTGAAAATTTTGTATTTGTTATTAATGTTATGTTTAACATAAACTTCAAGGAATCATGTGCTTAATCAATCTTAAATTAATATGATATAGTTTATTTTCAATTTGTTCCTTTTTCGAAAGAACTAGTGATTAATGCATTTCTTCTTTGACTATCCAATATCAACTGAGCAGTGGTTGCATCTCTGCTCCAAGGATTAGAAAATCCTTCCAACTATTGTCATGACTCTGACCCTTTCCACGGTTTTGTCCATGTGGTACATAGATGTGACGTATGAGAAATTGTCTTTCACTCACTATTCTTTGGAGTTGTTTCCACCTCTAACACTTTCATTATTGATCTCGAGAATTTTCTTTGTCCCGACATATCTAGTGTTGCTATTTGAAAGAACCCTATTGTGTCTCTCAACCACTTACAGTAGGTTGATGAGTTTGTCCAAAGGTTGTGTTCCAACTTATATTGGTTCATTAATATTTACTGATATATGAAAGGTGGAAATAATGTTATAAACCATGTCATCTTCTATGAGTTCCTTGCCATAGAGATTGAGACGCGTTTTGGATATAACATTTCTTTGTTGAGATCAGTTACCTTTTTGTAATCGAGTAAGTGAGTTTCATTCCGCTATACGATTAGTTCTGGAAGTACATATTCATGAATACTCTCAATTCTCCCTTTCGGGGCATCCCACAGTTCTTTGGGGGTTTCTAGTAAAGGTATTCCTATGAAAGTTAGGATTTATATGCCGTCTCAAAATATGATGGTATTTGTTTGTACCTTTTTCAGGAGATTGATTGTAGGGTCAATAGGGAGTTGATGGACTTTAGGTATATTCTTGTACTTTTCCGACAAAAGTTATTTTTACATTGGATATTCATATTTGTACTCAAGTTCTTTCGAGTTTAGGAAAATGAATGACGGATGAGTTGTTTCAGCCATTTACGTATATAGGGGATAATGTATGATTTTCTAAAACAATAAATCACGATCTATAATCATTATATTATGTATGAAGTTTCATTATCATAATAATATTGGATTATTGTATTCTTACATTTTGTTGATAATACTTCATCAATATTTCAATTCGCGAAAAAAAAAATAACTCAATCTATTGGATTTCCAGGTAGTAGGGGAATCACATGGATTTCTTAAGTCTCTACAAACCTTATGGCTATTTACACCTGTTTGACAAAATACAATCGATATTTTGCGATATATTTAATTTGAAGATAACATTGTTAATTATAGAGCTTTTGGCATGAGACCAAAATGAATATGAGTTTGGCATATGAAGTCAATTTCAATGTTTTAATATCTTAATAATATTTTAGGAGATTTTGTTATTAGACAAATAAATATTGGTTTCGACATAAAGTCAAATTCAAACTTTTAACATATTAATAGTGTTTTCCTTTTGGAGCTTTTGGTAAAAGAACAAGATATATATGGATAAACATTTAAATATAAACATTATATTTAAATAATACACGATTATAATAAACATTTAATTAAAATAAACATTTTATATTTTGTCATTTTTGGAGCTTTTGGTAATAGTGTAACTTCCAAAAACTAATACACGATTAGATTAATAAACATTTAAATGAAACAATCAAATACTCAACTTAAATACTCAAATAATCTCAATCAAATATGATTATCTATCCATAATTTTAGATCAACTACCAAATAAGTTAATGTAAACATAATAATATATATGAATTTTAAACAAGAAGAAAATATTCATATATATATATATATATATATATATGGTCCCCTTCATTTGCTAACCACGACATTGGTGCTAACCAATTTTCAACCAATCAGAATCATCTTAGAGTTTATGTACTCAAAAGGTAATATGGATATTTCATAATTCACGTCTATTTAATATATTTCCATATTTCAAGGAGTTATTAATATGATAGTTATCTAAATATTAAATATAATATTTAATGTATTTCTATATTTCAAGGAGTTATTAATATGGTAGTTATCTAAATATTAAATATAACTAGCAGTGTACCCGTGCAATGCATCGGGGTGAGCAATTGTAAATGGAAACAAATTAATGTAATAGTTTATCAGAAAAAAAAGATATATATGGAGTAAATCATATATTTATAATTTATATAGCATTAGTAGTGATAAACGCATAACTTGAGTTTTTTCAATCATGAAGCATTAAGAAATTATATTAAAGTAATCGTTAAATGTATATTTGAATTTTAAAAACATGTATTAATCAACTATATCTAACGAATGATAATACTTTTTCAAAATATTGAAATATAGAATAGGTAAAAATAACAAATATAATGTTGGATAGTATTATTTTGTATCTAAACGTATATATAGGTTCATTATTAGTTAGTTTTATAGAATTCAAAACGCTTTAAAAACTTGTATACATGAAGAAAATACATGTACTATCATAATTAAAAAAATATGTTAATTTGAGCAAGTAAATAACTTTTCTTCTTTTACAGAAACCACAAATGGAAGGGAAAAAACTTGAATATGAAAGGTAGTGAAAAAGTAAAGTTTGATTTTTTTTCAAATGAGTTGTACCTTATGCATACTAAGTTGTGATTAAGAGATTTTTGAAATGTATGCATAAAATGGTAGTACCTTATTTTTATAAGTAATAATTAAGAGTTTTTTATTCCGTCTTTATAATATAGTATAGATATTTAATATTTAATGTATTTCCATATTTCGAGTGTGCATATATGCATGTCTAGATGTCAGTGTGAATCCCAACCAATGCAGAATAGATCAGCTGATATGTATATATGCACATATACAACATGTACATATTCACAATACTCAATGTGCACATATGCATATTAGATACCAGTGTGCAGATATGCATATACTCAATATGCACATATGCATATTAGATATCAGTGTGCATATATGCATATAATATTTCAACAAATATATGCATATATGCACTATCCTGAAAATCGATTTCTTCATATCCTAAAAATCGTTTTAACCAACTTTTCGGCCAAATTCCGGCGACCCCTATCTTGGTTCAATTCAACTCCACTTCATTTTTCGGTAACGTTGATTTATGATGCGATACGTTTAACCTCCCATGCATTATTTCTCCGTCTCCCTCTTTTTCTCCGGCGAACCCAACCCCACCCACCACCACCGCCAAGAAATCGAGCCATCGCCGGAAAATCAAGATTCTCATAATCGTCGTTTTCGTTGGTGGGTTTTTGTTATTATGCATCTTGGTTGCATTATTAACGATTTGTTTGAAAAGAAAAAAGAAAAAGACGCTGGCGGTGGGTGTGAAAGGTGCCGAAGCAGTTCCGACGGCGCGTGGTGGCGGCGACGGCAGAGGTGCGGCGAGTGGTAGTGGGAAGAATGGTGGAGGTGGGTTTTCAAGTGAAGGTGATGACGGCGGTGGGATTGGGAAGTTGGTGTTTTTTATGGGATGAAATCCCTAATTATTTGGATTTTTAATTTGGTAGGCCCATGTTTCCCAAATTAAAATGAATTGTATTTTGACCGAAATACCCCTGTGCATACATGCATTGTATTTTTTCAACCGCTTTTAATATTTTAATTTAATAAAAAATCAATTAATTGTGGACCATTGATCTCATCAATCTACGGTTGAGATTGGTTAGCACCTATGTTGTGGTTAACAAATGAATGGACCTCTATATATATTGCCATAAAGAAAAAGTATATTTATTGGATAATATTTAGAAAGGAAAATATATTATATTTTTTATTAAAATAGATGTATATGATTAATTTATACAAATAACCGAAATTTGCATACAATTTCTTTTAGCTTTTAATTTTATTTAAGTAAAGATACATCTTTGAATTATACATTTATTTTTATTTTGGACAATGGTGGTAAATAGATAACTTAAATAAATATTTATATTGATATAATTATTAAAAAAATATGTATATATAACTTAATAATCTTTTAAATCCATGCCAATAATAAATAAAATAAAGTTCAACAATGTATATAATCATATTCATCAAACCCATAAATCATGCATATGTATGTATGTGAAATCTTATTTGTGTATAATCATACAAAGGAAAAAGTAATTATGCATATATTCTTAAACTAACAATCTAAGGGGGCGTTTGGTTCGCAGAATGTTTTTGGATGGAATGGAATATGTCAAAGGAATTTGACTTTGATGGAAATGGAATGGAATATTGTCAGGTTTGACCACCTGTTTGGTTGACAGAATTGGAATGGAATCTGTTAAATGAATTGGAATTTTTCTGTTTGGTTAACAGATTGTAGCTTCGGAATTGGAATGGAATTTTGGTAAATGACCAAAATACCCTTTTTGATTATTTTAATTTTTTAAATAAAATTTACTTTAATAAAATAGTCGTTAAATAGTTTAATTTTTAACAAAAATTATTTTTATTATTTTAGCACATGAATGATGCCGAGAGAGTGAGGAGAGAGAGGGAGAGAGAGGAGAGGAGAGATAGAGGATAGGGAGTGGAAGAGAGAGAGGAGAGAGTGGAGGAGAGAGAGGAGAGAGAGAGAGAAAGGATAGAGTGGAGAAGAGAGAGAGGAGAGGAGAGATAAAGAGAGAGAGGGAAGAGAAAGAGAGAGGAGAGAGAGAGGAGAGATAAAGAGAGAGGGAGGAGAGAGAGAGGAGAGAGTGGAGGTGAGAGAGAGGAGAGATAGAGATAGAGATAGAGAGATGAGATATAAAGAGAGGAGAGAGAGAGATGAGAGATAAAGAGAGGAGAAAGTGGAGGAGAGAGAGAGGATAGAGGGATAGAGAGGAGAGAAAGAGATAGAGAGATAGAGAGGGAAGAGAGAGAGAGAGGAGAGAGAGAGAGGAGAGAGAGATGAGAGAGAGGGAGAGGAGAGAGAGATAAAGAGAGGAGAGAGAGGGAAGAGAGAGAGAGGAGAGATAAAGAGAGAGGAGAGAGAGGGAGGAGAGAGAGATAGCGAGAGCAGAGAGAGGAGAGAGAGGAGAGAGAGGGAGAGAGAGATTAGAGAGATAGTTGGTGTTTGTTGATAATCAATATTAGTAAGGTTTAGTTTGGAGTAAAGGGTAAATTTGGAATTATCAAAATATAAGATTCCATTCCATTGAAATCCTTGGGTTTTAGGATGGAGTGTTCAAATCCTTCATTTGTGGAATTTGGTGGAATTCACACATTCCTTCCATAGAAAATAATGAACCAAACAAGGGAATTGAATTTGGTCAAAGGAATTGGACATTCCAATTCCATCAGATTCCATCAGAATCTGCGAACCAAACGCCCCCTAAGTGTTTTTTGCAAAAAAGAGGATGGTGTTACTTATTTATTGATTGATTTTTATAAACGACATGCATATGAACAATTCTAGGTAAAATAAAAAATAATTGAACCATCATGGTATCATATATTATGCAAATTATATAAACATAAACAATAAGTGAATTAAGATTTCTTGAGAGTGACAAATCACATTTTGCATTTATAAAATAAAGCATCATATGGCCATGTTTTAAAACAAAAACATATAAAAGTTACCTCAAACATCGAAGTTTAGCTTGATTTCACGATCATTTCGTTCTAGGGAGTGTACGTGCTGATAACGTGTTATAAGAAAAGCATAATAGAACAACAGTAAATAGAGAGAATGAATCTGTAATTTTCATTAATCATAAGCCCTTTAAATAAGGAAAAGTTTACAAAGAAAATGAAACATTCATTATGTTAATTCTAATACTAAGAAAATATTATGTTAATCACTTCCTTTTGATGATGGCACATAATTCTTCAATACTTGGTAATATTTAGGGTTTTTAATAGGGTTTCACTATTTAAGCTTATTTTTGACAATAGTTTATAAGTTTCTAATATTAATTTGTAGTGTTTATCACCACTTCTATTACTAACTTCTAATTTTTATCATTAGCTTGTAACTTTAATCACAAAATCAGTGTTTTTAATGACAAAATTATCATCAATTTGAATGCATTAATTAATTATATGCTATGAATGTCACCAGATGTCTATTATTAAATTCACTCGATCCGAGATTGAACTTCAATGAATTTGATATTGATTGTCAAATGTCTAATCTGATACTTTTATGAATATAACTACACTACTACTGCTGAAACCTTCGTTATTAAAAATATTATTTTTATATATGCTTTTTATGTTAGTTAACTAACTCTTTAGAATGTTCTCTTGCCAAAAATAGAAACATCTTTTGTTATGCTATACACTCAACTTATATCAATTGGAATCGTACGTTTAATTAACCAGTGTCGTGTATAATACAACATAACAACGTCAACTTCTTTGATCCAAATCAATGGAGTTCATGCAAAGCTTCACGTAAATTTTTTAATATGCATTAATTTGTTTATTATTATTTCGAAAATTATCGTGGACAGCTAATAACTCTTTTAAAATAATGTCATCATAAGAACTAGACATGAAAATCGATCATACTTTTATAACTAAGGTTATAACTTATAAGTATATAGATTCATAACTTATATTCTATGTAATGCCTCAAGACTAATTAAAGTAGCAGACTGACTCAATTTAACCTCCAAATCAACATAAAATCATTATGAAAGTTATTAGTAGCTCATGACTTCAAACTTATAAAAAGTTCATAAATCAATTTTCATATTCATATGAGACGAATTGTTACAAAATGAATATGTATCGAGTCCTGCAAAGCCACTGGGGATTTTCCTGAATATTTTTCAGGGCTCCTAGAATTAGTCGAGGTACGTACAAATCGGTCCAACACCCATGGTTAAAAAAATGAATATGTATCCAAACGATGTACAGATCAAACAACATCGATCCCAAATCAAATCGATTGGAACAATATCCAAATGATGAAAAAGAGAGAAGAGTAATGAGGTATACACATGCAATAAGGTGGAAAAAAGGAATCGATTTGGAAGTGCAAAAGCTATGGGGGTCTCGTGGGAACCATGCAATTGTGGGGGACCAAAATGCAATTATTTTAGATAAAAAGATACACAGACAGTGAGCCTACTATTTCGCCATTCAACCAATCAATTATCCTCATCAGATTCCCTTGGTCGATGATGATTCCCCCAAGGGCCCCCACTGTACATTCTTCTTTTCTTCTCTACCAATAAATAAATAAAAATAATTTCCTTTTTTTTTTGCTTTTATAAAAGGGAATAATGTTTTTTAATGAAAATTAATTAAATGGGATAGTTGTACAATCTGGGGGTTTCATGTATTCTGATCGTATGCAAGTAAATCAGGGTATCTTTGGACAGGATGGGTGGAGTCGGATATGAACTCGAAAACTTATAGATGTTGCACTATTTTTCTGTTCATATAATTCAACAGAAAAATATTGAACACAAGTTGGTATGAAGTATAAACAAAAGTTGGTATGAATAGCAATAAGAAATGATCTCAAACAAAAAATTTAACTTAAAAGTGTTAGGAAATTTTGAAGCTTTTAATTAGCTCATAGAGACTCATGTGAAGTGATTTGTGTCTACAACCAACAGGGGCGGACCTACCCTTCCCGCGGGGGGGGGGGGGGGGGGGGGGGGGGGTCCCGTGCACCCGCTCAAGTTCATTTCGTAAGGACGAAAAAAAATTATGTACGTAAGGTGCACCCGCTCAACTATAGGGGTGCTCCGTGATATATACGTTTTTGAGGGGTGAAAGGTGCACAAGTCCCAAAAAACCAAAAATTTACTCTCAAAATCAACCAAAAAATCGAAAAAATCTCTTGAAATCAATCAAAAAAACCTAAAAAATCCTTCGAATCAACACAAAAAAACCCATCGAATCAACACAAAAGCTTAAAAAATCCCTCGAAATCAACCAAAAACATAAAAAGTCTCCCAATAGGGGAATTCGGCTAAAAACATATCGACAACAATTTCTTAAATTTTTCGTTTGTGCACCCGCTCATCTAAAATCCTGGGTCCGCCACTGACAACCAACGTACAATATTGGAGTTGAAAAACCGACTTCGAGGACGGATAAAATAAGGGGTGACCACGGGCTGGAAAGTCGAAAAGGAAATGAAGGGTGGTCGAATAAGGAGACAAATTAAAGCATCTATAATAGGGGTACAAGGAGAAACATGAAAAAGTTCTTTCAAACAACTTTGCAAAAGTCTGAGGCCAAATAAGGGAAAATAAATGTTTAAACTTCAGACACCAATAAGGAAAAACAAAATTAGAAAATGAAAAAACATGATGTAATTAATTTCAATTAGCATAGGAATACACGAGAAAAAAATACGTAGCCAGACCTTTTAAATCACCAAGATTTAGAAGTAATTTGTCATAATGAAAGATTATTTCTAAAAATAAAAACAATTACCCCTTTTTTTTAAATCAAAAGTATATAAAAATGGAACTAAACAAATTACTATATAAAACAAACAAGCATTTCTTTTTAATTTAACACTCATATTGTAATATTTTGGATATTAATTGTTATGTAGTGTGATGTTGTACACAATCACATGTGATTGCAATTTAATGATCATACTTTATATACATATACAATCATATGTGATCATGTATAAAAATACATAACATTTGTTTGTGGGTGCAAAATGCATCATCAATTGATCATGTATGTAAATAATAATCATGTAGACAATACATATAATTTTGTATATGATCATAAGTGTATATATGTATGATCATTTAATGTATTGGTGGCTATAAAAGATGACATTTGACAATGTTGCGACTTGCCCGTTTTGATAGAAATTCTGAGTGATAATTTAATTAGGCAAAATTGGTGTCAACAACTGAAGACTATCTCAACTCTTAAGATCTGAAAGAGTACCTCTTATTCTTTCAATATCTATTTTGTGAGCAAATTTATTACCAACCAGATTGTTTATGATCAGGTCTTACCTCCCTAACTTTCACAACAAATCTGTAATTCTTTGTTTTTATAAACATACAAGATTAAAAAGTGAAAATCTGTTATGTTTGTATTGAAACCCCATTTTACAAACACTTTATGTGATAGTCATTACCCTATCAGGATCAACACATACAAATACTAATCATGTATGATGACATGATTGCAATGTTTGTACTTGGGTATTGAATTACAAGTAATTTTTAAACAAAATATACTTGTGTGGTTAATCACATGTGATATTGTGGTTGTTATGTACAAAAGATTCCACGTTTTTTCTTCGATTATGAACACTACAAATAGCAAACCGTGTACGAAACAAATTGTGGAATGATTAAACAAAATCAATAAAAAAGAATCTTGTAAGAAATTTGATAAAAAAAATGTTTGTTTAGAAAAGAGATCCCTTAATAATAGAGATGGCTATAATTGATGGGCAAATTACGTTGATACTTTTATCTACTTAAATTTGACAATTTAATCACAACCTTAAGATACGTGATCTATTCACTCTAGCATTTTGCTTATTTTCTTGTTTCTCTCTCTCTTTATCTATAAATATATGTGTTTATGTATGTATGTATTTGTGTAGGTGTGTGGGTGTATATACATGTATGCGTTTATACCTCCTCATGTCTACATGGGCAAAATTGTTTAATTAATATTATTACTAGAAGTGTACTCGTGCAATGTAACGAGATATATCATGATTTTAATGTTTCATTTTATTTTTTGTTTTTTTGTCGATTTACAGTACGATTTTGGATGATTTTGATAAAAGTGATAATGTTTTTTTTTATAAATTTGTTTAATTTAGACTTAATAATATAATGTTTTTTATATAAAAAAAATATTTTGTTAGAATTCTATGATTATCTTATATATTTTAATGACATCTAGAAAAAATAACCAATTACATATTTAATAATATAATTAAAACAAATTTATAGTAATATAATATATTAATTAATAGTGATACATGGAAAAGTCTGCATAAAAGGAAGGTCATGCATATATCAAATTGGTGGGTGTTAGAAGCATGCAGTAGTAATATGTATCTTGTGCTTTGATACTTGTAAATTAAGAGATTTTTAAAATCTTGCATAAAATGATGATACTTTGTGCTTAATAATTTGTATATAAGAGTTTTTTATTCGTGCTTTATAATATAGTATAGATAGATACCAATTGCTTGACAATGTGAAATATAAGCTTGAATATCTATTTTGTTTTCATGAGTTTACATTTTACAACCCCCCCCCCCCCTCTCCCCTCCTCAAAGTATAGGCAAGTCAAACATTCACCATATCGATTTCTTGATGACAATTTGCATCATTTGTAAACGATTTCAATTAAAAAGTTAACATTCAAATAAAATCTCAAATTATATCAATATTTTTTATATTTGCAGAATTAGGATTCAATGTAAGATGGTTGACAGTTCCCATTAAACAGTACTATGTTGATAGAATTAACGAGTTTAGTCATTTCAAGATGTTTGGATATCTTTAGTTGAAAATCTATATAATATGAAATCAAGTCTAATTGATTATTGAATTAATTAATAACTTGATGTAACATGTTGCCATGTAAATCATGCTTTCTAAACACGGGATCATTGGTCTCATGAGGCTTCTCACTTCGAGCTATATATGTACACGACTCAAATGTAGACATGTTACTTGCTTAACAAATGTTGTACATGTGTGAAGTGATCTGTTTTAGTTAAACATTTATGATGTCATCTCAGTACAAAGTCGTTAAATTAGTAGATTGATGTAAATGAAAATCAGGCATGCTTATTGAAGAAGTTGGTGTTAGATGTGAAAACAAGAATTTTCATCACGCGTAATAGAATTAATTAGGGTTTCTTTTGTTAAAGGATACACCAAATACCAAAAGGAGACATAAAATCTAGAAGGGCCCCGAACAAAAATAAAATCACTTTGGCAACTATTTTTCTTGCATACCCTTCGTCTATTCTAGAAGTCCAATTCTTGAATTTTTGATCATATCTAACAATAACCAACAGATAGTAAAGACCAATCCATTGTATTATTTAATTCTCCTTATGTATGAAGGCATTACATACTCGCCAATTACTATATAAGAAACTGAGCCAAAAGCTCAATGTATGAAAACGACATACGAGTTGAGTTTCTCACTTCCGTACTTCAATCAATCAATCATTGGATTTTGACTCCAACCTTTAGGTCTACATATGTTTCTTAATTTGTTCGTTATCACGCCCTTGTGATTCAATTGGCAATATAATAGTGTGAGATGCAGATTCACAACCTCTAGATCATCAAAAACAAATCCTAATTTCTTAAGTATTTCAAGACCTTTAATTAAGGATACACTAATCCCTTATGCTTCGTTAACATACGAAAACGGAAATTTATATAAAATGATAGACAAATTGGACGCAAACGATAGACAGATTGGACCCAAATGATAAGACATCGTTTTACCTCATAGCTAGCTATGTTGTATTCGAATAAGTGAGCATTCAATATAGTTATGTATTATCAATACTATTACAATATTTTTGGGAAATGTATTATGATGAAAACTTTTTTATACGTACTTAAAATACCCAGGTGGTAGTGTACGCCCATCGGTGAATGGGATACTGGAAAGATGTAGTTCACATCCAAATATTTACCAAGTACTAAATATGTGAAGTGGTAAAATAGGAGGGGTGAAGTGAAATATTTGTGAATTTACGGATCTGGTAACCACGTGGATGCTTGATGACCATTTTAAATTGTGAAAGAAGGTTCGTGCGCTGTTAGAATCTAATTCCCTCTTCTCATCTGACAATTTACATATGACTACCTTTCACTTTTTCTTTTTCTCTTTTCTTCCTATTTTTTTTTTTCCTTTTTCTTTCTTTGTTTTAAAAGAATCTTGTTACTTCCTTATGTTATTTCTCGAGTTGTAAACGAACCAAATGTTCGGTGAACCGTTCATGAATCGTTCGGTGGGGAGTTCGTTTATTTAATAAACGAACGAATATGAACAAAAGTCTCCCTCGTTCGTTTATGTTCGTGAACGTTCGTTCGTTTTACGTTCGTTAATGTTTGTTTAAATTCGTTTACTTATGTTCGTTTACTAATAATAATAAATTAACAATTAAATAATAATAATTATTATTAGTAAAATTATAATAGATATAATTAATAATAATAATAAGTTAATAAAGACATCAAATTTTGAAAAAAAATAAATAATGAAACTGACGGTTACCGTTTTTCTTCATATAAATATGTATACCTTGTTTTTTATCAAATAATTTTGATGTGGGATGCTTTACAACGTTCCCTTGTATAGATGTTTGATAGTTGAGAACAAAATTTAGGTTGAGAACTAAGCAAAACTAAATTGAGAAAAAAACCTTTAGTTTTGCTTAGTATATTGAGCATAAGGGCTTGAGCACATTTAAGTTCGTTCATATGTTCATTTAAGTTTGTTCGTTTACGTTCGTTTATCTTATTTAAGTTTGTTCGTTTACGCTCGTTTAGCTCTTAATGAACGAACATAAACGAACACGAACAAACAAATTTTCTTAATGAACGAACATGAACACAAAAAATTTCGTTCGTTTACTGTTCGTGTCCGGTTGTTTGTTCGGTTAAGTTAAACGAACGAACACGAACAAGACTTCATTTGTGTTCGTTCAGTTTATTTACGGCCCTAGTTATTTCTTAAGATAAATTGCATTTAAAAAAGTGCATGTTCATTCAATTATTATTTTGGAAATACATTTATGAGTTTCTATTTTAAAAAAATGTATATTTAAGAATTATTATTTAAAAATATTTATTTTAAAAAATACATGAAGTTTCGTATTTCTTTTCAACATCTAACATCAATATTGAGTATAAAACTATCGAAATTTTGAATTAAATATATTTAAATAAAGATATATTCTAAAAACAAATTGTGAACGAAAGCACGTTTGTTTTTTGTACACTTTGCATTACTTTTTATTTTTCTAAATTATTCTCCCTTTTATTGAAACAAAATTGTTGATGAAATGGTATACGTTTTTATAAGTAGTTTTGTTTATAAAACTTAAACATGATATGTACATTTTTCAAGTGTGAAACAATATTTTTTATCATATACATATTGATTGAAAATATTTTCTCTGCTATAAATAAAATTAAATTTTTAAGTGAATTTTAATTTTAATACGAAGATAAAAAAAATTAAGAAAAAAGCTTGCAAAATAGCATTTACAAATTACAATAACGAGGTGGGATTAATGCCCGCACGTTGCTGCGGATGGAAAGAAATATTAAGACCATAAATTTGAGCATAATTATGAGAACAAAACATTTTGTGTCTGTTAGCTACATGACTATAATTTAGCAAATGGTACATTACATCATTAAACCTAAAAAAAGTTACATTGTTATTAAACCTAAATTAAATTATAATAAAAATATGAATTAAACAAATTTTACATCATTATTAAACATAAAATAAATTATGATAAATTACTTTATTAATAAATAAAAAATTGGTGCGTGAATCACCTACGACTATGTGCTTGGATTGATGGGGAAGGCGGAAGGTTTTGGGTTGGAAAAGACACAGTCATTGAGATGCGATGCATGTTAAGGGATCTTTATTTTATGCTTATATAATAAAAATAATTTTTATAATATAACTTTTATTTATTTAAATTAGAAAATGAAAAAGTTATAAATGATCGAAATGTCATTTACTTAACGGTCAGGAGCTAACAACTTTTAGTTTCGAGGACCAAAATGTTACGCAAATGCAAAATCGAAAGTCTATTTTGGAATCAACAAATTATGGGGACTAAATCCAAGAGGAAAATAAAACTATAGGGACCAAATCTGTAACTCTACAAACATAGGACTAAATCTAACAGGGAGATAAAACCTCAAGGACCAAATCTGTAATTTAGTAAAAACCTCAAGGACCAAATCTGTAAGTTACTGTTTATCAGCACTGTTCATGAACTGGTAAATGTTATTACTTATAATGTTGGCGATTATTTTTGTTATTAAGATAAAAACTAATTCAATTTGGAAAGCCCAAAACAGTTAAGGTCACCAATGGAAAGCCCAATCAATCTAAATTTTTGGGCCGACTTTGCGATTGTGAATTTGTGATTGCGATTACTTTTTGGACCCCAAGTCCTAAAATGTTGGGCTGGCCCAGACCCAGAAAACCCAATCGCATGAGAGTAATAAAGTGGAAATTTCAACTCATTTCTTGTAAAAATAAGTTAATTTGAGTTGTAATTTAGGGAAAATTTCAGAAAAATTTAACGTTCTGTTTGAATTATTAAGTTCTTGGATTTTTTTTGACAACATAAATATTCAACTTTCTTATTTTAAATAATCAAGTCATTAAACATTTTTTAATAAATAAATTATTGAATTTTTGAAATTGTTACATCATTTTGACCCAAAAAATAACATGTAACCGGCTAGAAAAAATTTAAAGTAAAAAACCATAAATCATTTTTACGGTTCCCAAACCTTACGTCATATGAACCTCTCGCACCCAACGTTATCGCTCCCCCTCACATCCAACGCCATTGCTCCCCCCCACCACCCCTCGTCGCTCCATCATCGCCCGCTCTCTATCACCGCCTGATCTCCCTTTTTTATATGTTTTATTTGTTTTTCGATTTTGCCTCTTTTTTTATTTGTCTATACGTACTCCATTAAATTGTTGTAAAACAGGGAGAATTGAAAGAAAAAAGGATATCAATGTCAGGGGCCAACGACAACGACGGTGATAGACGGTAACGGAAAGTTTGTTCGGGTTTTCTATACTTTCCCCTATCTATTACTACCTTATAATGCATTTACAACAAAACTCTTAAAGACAAGTCATGAAGCATAATGTACAAGCATTTTATGCATGAAATCCAAAAAACTATGAATTACAACCTTGTATGCATAAGTTATAAGTTGTTAATGCATTGATTTTTAACTCCAACCTAAAAGTCTAAAACTAATTTTGGTATGTTCATCCTTTCCTTTTTGCCTTGCATAACTTTCTTTCCTTCCTAAGGTACAACTTATTAAAGCTCTCCTACCAGCACCAAGTTTGGGGTGAAAAAAGGTTTCTTTTTCTTTCATAACAAATTATTATGCGCATTGTACATGTATTGATGCATACCTTTATATCCTGATTTCAGTTTTATGTTTTCAATCTTGACATAAAAAAGAGGAGGTTCATCTTCCAAAACAGGTTCATCACTCTTGAGGTTTCCTTTTCAGGGGTTCAATTCAAATTCAAATTCAAATTAAAAAAAGAGCAGGTTTATCTTCATAAAATCCAGATTCAGATTCAAATTCTTAAAAGATTGTTACTCTTAAGCCCGGTGATCGACACTCTCTAGGTCCCGTCTTCGTCTTCTACCATACCATCACTGTCTCTCAAGTCTCAACTGCCGAATGGCTTAGTTACACCAACATCGCTTATTCCAGCACCTTCAAGTAAAGATTCGTCTTTTCGAATCTTTGCTGATAATGGTTTTTTTTCGTTGGATTGTCCTTTGTCATTGTCTTTAAAATGTGGCAGACAAGGGCTTGGTGGCTTTACCTTGTCTTGAATTCTCATACTTTTTTGTGAGTTTGTCTGGATGCAGCAACTTTGGAAAGTTTTCTCTGCAATGGATTTGGGCCATATTGCAAAAGCTTTAAATTTTGGTTAGTGTTTAATGATGCAGCTTCTTCCTTCTGGTTTTGGTATTTTTTTTTTGATGCAATGGCCTTTTGCCATTTTGGTTCACTCTTATGGCTGCTCACGTATTCTATATTGAATGCTTGAAATATGGTTTTCTGGTTTGAATTATCTCATGGCAGATACTTCAACTCCTATCATGATTATTAACTACCGTATCGGTTTTATTGGATTAATCCTCGTATGGTTGTTGTTTTCCCCCTCTCTCTCCAAAAGGAAGTGTGTTTCCATCTATTCTTAAACGAGTTATGTTTTCCTCTAAAACCTAGAGTTGTTCTCCTATTATGCTTGATTCATTTGGTTTATGTTGTTCCGCTCCATCCCGTGATTTATGATTTTTTTTTCCTAACGATTCACAAGTTAGCAGATTGACACTGATGCAAGCTGGTCAAATTTGCGGAAGCTTAAGCTTCAATGGGTTGATGACTAAAGAAGACGAAGACATCAGGCGTTTGGCTAATATTTGTGAGGTTTGATTATTCTCTTCAACTTTTGTGTGTGTGTGTGTGTTTTCGTTTTAGATTTGTGGGTTGTGAAGGTGTTTTATGATATGTATTTGGTAAGCAGATAAGGTGTTTGATGATATGTATGACTGTATTATATGATTGATTATTGCTTTTTTTTGTTTGATTTATAGGCTAATCTCTGGTTCAAGTTGAAGGTTACAGAAATTGAGCAGACACAATGAGACCAATGAATTCTTCCAAGTACTCATAGTTGCATGCAAATTTTCTAATTAAGTAAATAAAAATTCCTATTTGGTTTGTGTTCTTTTTTGTAGTAAGGGTTGCATTTACAAAGTGCTTTTGCAGGGTGAGTTTTGGTCCAATCATCTTCTTAATTATATTTCATATGAGCAACGATATTCATCTAAGGCCTTTTCGATTCTCTTAGATGAAATCATACTCAAAATTATATAGGGTAGTAAATCATACACAATCGCATACTAATTTGTACACTAATTTATTCAAGAACTATATCAAGTGCGAGTTGAAGAAACTAGAGTTAAAAGTTGTAATTACTTCTCAAATTGAGTCACGACCAAAACTCATCTGAAAAGGAGGTCAAGTGAAAGGAGAATTTCAAAACTCATATGAAAAGGAGGTCAAGTGAAAGGAGAATTTCAAACAACTTACGGAGGAATATTGTTGTTAAAAATGAAGAAGGTATTAGTTGTGATAAGACAATTCAACTTGATTAAATATCATTGTAGTTGGAAGAATGTGATTAGGATGAGTTTTTTTTTTATATTTAATGTTCCACTTGTTTAGATTTTGATGGTACAAACTACGACATGAAATCCATGTTGAATATACGATTTTTCGGGAATGTTTTTTTTATTTGTAAAGTGGTGAAATGATAATTTTTAGTAAATATATTTAATTTATGAATGATAATTTTTGTTAAACATTTTGATTCAATGTATAATGTCTTAATAACAAAAAAGTTTAAAAACACAATGCTACAATAAGAACAACTGACGTTATAATAAGAAAATTTTGAATGTATAATGTTGTAATAACTTGTTCTTCTCCAAACATACGTTGAGATTTATAACTCAGAACTAATGTTATTTTGTTGGTTTCTACTTCTGTTAGAGCTTTGTTGTACATGTATTGCATTTGAATCTGTCATGAGTGAGGGATTTAACTCTTTAGAGCATCCACAATGTGGTTTTTATGAGGTTTTTGCAAGGTTTTTGAGAGGTTTTTCAAAAAACAAAAGCCTCTTTTTGAGGTTGAGGTTTTTCACATAGTAGGAAATTTATATATAATATAGATTGTATTAAAATAATTAAAAAATTATGTAAAATAAATACATAATAAAAGCAATAATATTTTATCTATATAAATAAATATTGTATGAATTTTAATGTATTTATTTTTATAAATAAGAATATAAATGATATATTTAGTGGGATCCTGGAAAGTTTGAAAAAGTTATGAAAGAGTTGGGTGAGGATTTTGTTTTTCACATAACAAGGGTATGTAGAGGTTTTTAAGTTGTTGAGGTGGCGATAATGTGTAAGAAAAAAACTCTGAAAAACCTTAGTGAAAAAGTTCAACATTGTTGGTCACTATGTCATTTCAATGGTTAAAAATCTTACCATTGTTATGTGAAAAAAATCTTAAAAAGTTCAACATTGTTGGTCACTGGTCAACATTGCTGCTAAGGTAAGTACAAGTAGTGACGGGTCATTTCGGGTAAGCGTTTGGCAACAAACCTTTTTAAAAATTAGGGTAAAATTGTAAGTGATCGCTTCTTCTTGGATGCTACTAAAGTTCAAAACCACTAAACCAGGTTCACTTACTTGACATCTGATCGTCAATGTTCTAAAGTTTTTGATTTTGTTACATTTAATGTTTGGGTGGACATTGTGGTGAATTTATTATCTATATAGAAAGTTTATGTATTCTACCATGTTCACTCCGTCTGATTTGATTTTCTACCTTGTTTCAGGTTTCTCTGGTGATGACCGAGAGCTTTATATTCATGTGGTCGATCCAGTCATCTTGGTCGAGGGTTAAGTTATTGCTTTAGAATTGTGATTCACCCGCGCTGCATCGCACGGGTACCCAACTAGTATTTTATAGATGATAGGTTTACTAAGACTGCTTTTGGTAAACTACCTAATAAGCTAGTTGTTAACTGATAAACTAAGAACATCCATTAAAGCGCTACAAATTGAAATAAGTTTTAATTGTTTAATAACATTCATTTTTCGGTTAACATCCAAATTTAGTCACCCACCATAATGATTGATAGCAAAACGTAAAATATTTTTACTCATTTAACTTTAGGTTAATAAATAATATAAATTAAATATTACGTATACATTATATTCGGTTCGGTTCGGGTACCCACGGGTACCGAAAATTCGAAACCGACCCGTGAATATCTAGTTTTTTAATAGTTTTCGGTTTTTTGATTTTCATATTTTTTTTGGTTGTCGGTTTTTTCGGTTTCGGTGCAAACGGTTCGGCTCGGTTACTCCGTTTTCCTGTTTTTTTTAACACCCCTATTTAGAGGAGAGTTTGTTATTATTGAGTGTATAGAAACTTAAGCAGAATATGCTTTATGTTATCACCCTTGATGTATGTTTCTTCCATTTCTTTGATACATGATTCATTATTTCCATATATGCGGGTAGGATATTGGTTGAACTCAAAACACTAGTTCTTCTAATATGTGTAATGATAATGCTTAACCATGTACACTCCAGAACAATCTCATGTAAAGTAATATTGTTGGAATAGTTCGAAGAGGTAGCTACATTAACTTTGCTTAGTTTACTTTCAAACAATCGGCACGTTCTCTGTGGTAATTCCTTGTCCAATTTAGGAACAACCTTTGTATGAGTTAGAAAGATAACTAATATCAGCAAATACATACCAATACATAGTTTGGTGCTTTTCTATAAGGGTTGGTACATTGGTTTCTCACATTCTTAGTAGGTATTGAAGTTCCATTATCAATCCCATTTTTGTTTCTAAAGGAAAGTATAAGCCTACATCAATGGTTCGAAAAGATTAATTTGATATCATTACAATGACGTTGCATTGGCGCTGAGCTAAATCTAGCTAACAAGTTCATTGAGAAATACATATATGGTTAAGCGTATTATGCTAAGTACAATAATGCGGCTATTGTACTTAGGTAGGTAATTCTAGCTCCCAACACCTCTTCGTCACCATCCTTTATACGAAATATATATTTCTTTATATCCAACACTTAGGCCGATCATGAGTGCTAGTCAAATGCACTTTCTCCATGTTAAATCGCCTGATCATTTTCTGGACATATGCGGATTGGTGGATTAAATTCTACAAACTCGATGTCCTAGCTCAAATATCTAGACGAAACCAAGTTTTTCCAAGATCTTTCATCTCAAATTTAGATTTCAAGTAGCTTGTGGTTTCTCTTATTTCATCAAGAGTGCCTATTATGTTCATAACATCGACATATAGAACTACATTGAAAATCTGGAACTTGTTTTCCGAAATAAATACGCAATGGCACAATGTTCATACATCCTTTCACAATTAAGTATTCACTTAATCGGGTATACCGCCTGGATTTCTTTAGTCTATAAAGTGAGTGTTTCAGTTTTATTGCAAACATACTCTGTGGTTTGAGTTACTTGATTTGGGTAATGTAATGCCATCAGACACTTTTATATATCTTTGAATCTAGAGTTACTTGTTTTAATACGCTATCTAACAAATGATTTATCTATGTCCTACAGGTTTTACACTTGGTATGTTAGCACTATCGAACCAAATACTCGTTCATTTGTCAAATAATATAATTCTCCTGGATTGCTTCATTTTATTTAGATCGATTTGCTTTTTGTTGAAATTCTTCAACTGAGCATGGTTCGATATCATCATGCTCTATCATCTCATGAGCAAATATATGTGAATATATTATACCTGGAAAACGTGTCGTGTCGTGTCGGGTTCACGGGTTGAGAACGCCTAACCCAAAGACAACCCGTTTAATAAACGGGTCATAAAATCTCAACCTGAACACGACCTGATTTAACCCGCCTAACCCGACATGACACGATTAACCCGTTTATCCCCCGATCACCCGTTTGACCCGCTAACTCGTTTCACCTGTTTAACCTGTATAATTTTTATAAAATTAAACTTAAAAATCGAAAAATTAAAGCATTAGAAATATAGTTCAAACTTGTAATTTTCCAAAACCAAAGCATAAAAATATTACAACCCCAAAAATCTTTTAAAGTTCTAACTTCAAAATCTAACCAAATTCAAAAATCAAAACATAGCTCCACTTCATCCGGATTGTTGAGTTTGAAGACTTTGATTCTATGATTATCGTCATCCTTTAATCCTAAAAGCCAATTGCATAGCTCCTCTTCATCTGGATGCATTGATGCTAAAATTGAGTAAAAGAATGTTAAAATTGAGGAAACTAATGAATGCATAAAATTAAAAAGTAAATGTATACCTTCATTAAAAACCCAGTCTCTAAGACAAACCAATGATTCAGCAGTTTCTGGTTTCAACGAACTCCTATAGGCATCAATAACTCGTCCTCCAATACTGAAAACCATTCAGAAGCAACGGTAGATATTGGGATGGCCAAAATATCTCTAGCCATTTGAGACACAATGGGATACCGTCCTTGAAGAGGTTTCCAATACTCCAACACATCGAAATCATCTATGCTAGGTAATTTCGGCTCCTCTAAGTAAGATTGCATCTCAGATTTACCACCGGTGGTAAACTCACAGCTAGAGAACTCATCAAAATCCTGATAAAAAAGCAAAACTTAGCCAAGGTACAAACAAAAATTAAATTCACAAAAGTAATTAAGGAAAGTTTATTACCGTCATGTATGTGTCAGTGTCGGGCATAATATCATTTGCAGCACGAGATGAGCTTTGATTGCCTGTGGATGTGGTACAAGATGCATACTCATCAAACAAGGAAAATAATTTTTCTTTAAACAAATCCAACTCAATATTGGAAGAAGACCCATATATTTTTTTGAAAGCCCAATCAATAACTTGTAACTTGTAACTGGGATAAAAAAACAACGGAAATACCCATGATGGTACTAAACTCACGCCAATATTTGTCAAACTTCAAGTTCATCTTATTAGCCATGTCCTTCAAAAATCTATCACTAATTTCCATCTCGTCTTTCAAAAGCAATCTTATTTTGAAAACATTAGGAAAGTAAAGATTGGAGGATGGATACTTAGAGCCCAAAAACTTTACTGTCACTTCATGGAAAACTTGCAAAAACTTACAATTTTTTTCAATCTTCATCCACTCATCAGAAGTTGGGCAATGAACAAAATTAGCATCAGTCTTTGCTAAATGGAGAAGCGTTTTTTTTGTAAAATAATGCACTATCTAACATGTGAAATGTAGAATTCCAACAGGTGGGCACATCTTGCTTTAACCCTCTAGTGGACTCAATACCAACATGTTGAACACAATGCCTAAATCTTTGCTTCCGACCCTAAGAACCTTTACAATACCTGACACACTCTCTCACCTTCAAAACAGCTCCATCTAATTCTTTTAAACCATCTTGCACTTTCAAATTAACCACCGTGATACATTAAATCCAAATCAAATTTCAGTCCATCAACCATAGAATCATTATTAGATGCATTGTCTAAGGTTATGGACATGATTTCCTAATCAATTCCCATTTCTTTCAACAAACCACAAACTTTTTCAGCCAAGGCAGCACCAGTATGAGGTGGAGGCATGCAAGTAAAAGCTAAAATTCTTTTTTGCAAGCACCAATTTTTATCAACAAAGTGGGCAGTCAATGAAATATATCCATCGGTGGTCAAAGAAGTCCAACATTCAGATGTTAATGCTATTCTACCAGGAATAGATTGCAACAAATTAAGAAGCTTAGATTTCTCCATCGAATACATTTTGAGTACGTCATTTTTTTGTGGTTTGTCTTGAAAAAAACTTCACTTCAAGATTCAAGTAAGCAAAACAACTCCTAATACCTTCATATTCAACTAATTGAAGAGGGAGATGGTGTATAGCAATAGCAATTGCAACCAATTCCCGAAATTCATCTTGGTTAAACCTAAGGGATTTACTTTCTAATGAACCGTTCAAATTAGATTGTAATATAAGTTGCCCATTATCTCTATAATTTTCCCCTTGCAAGACTTAAGATGCCTACGCATATTCCCCGTCCCATGACTACTTTCAGCAATATATTTAACCCCGCATTTCTTGCATTTGCATTGCATATTTCTATTAAGATCTAATTCATCAATCATTTCAAAATCATCCCAAACAGTAGAAATAAGCTTACGTTGGCGTTTAATAGGCTTACCAGAGTATATGGTGTAACACCCGTAATTTTGGAAATTCCCCTTAATGGTAATACGGGAGTCGTTTGACTCTTGGAATGTAAAGATATTGAGAAATCAAATAAGTTTTATAATGGAACCATAGGGAATTGAATCGGGCGCGAAAAACACAAGAAACGGGGGATTTCAGAGGTCTCGCGGGTTGGTGGGTGACCCTAGACCGCGGCCTAGGGGGCACAAGTCGCTGGAAGTGATGTTGAGGAAGCGTGCGACTTACCCCGCGACTTCCCAGCCACGAGCCAAACCACGGGAACCGACCTGAGGGTTTTAAACTTGATTTTGGGGATCTAACTTCATTCTCTCATAACTTTCTCCTCATAAATCCAATTTTGGTGATTCTTGAACCTAGAGTCTCGTCTTTTGGAGATTTTCAAGTAGAGATAGAAAGGGGTTGAAGATATTGAGTGGATCCAAGGGTTTTGATCGAGGTAACCTACTCATCTCTTCATCTAAAAAGTTAGGGTTTGGTGTTCTTCATCTTCTTTTGTATTCTTAAGGTTTGGTAAATCTTTGTGAATGTTGTGGTAAGGAAACCTTGTGGAAACCTTGGAGCTAGTGGAAGGATTTAAGATCTCATCTAAGAAGATTCAAGTTTTGGGGGTAAAATCTAGATTTAGCCTAAATCTAGCAAGGTGAGTTCAAGTTGATTTGTGAAAACGTTGTACATGCCAAAATGTCTATTTTGAAGTGTTTATGTGTTTTGCATGAAATTATCATTTGTTGGGTTATTTGGTGGGTATTGATTATTTGAAGTGTTTAACTTTATAAACCTTATAAAACAACCACATTTAGGAATCCTTGGGGTGTTGTGATAAATAAGTCATAAAGGAAAGTATTTTGGTGATTTATTGCATAAATGAAGATTATTTGGTAAAGATACATTTTTGTGTTTATTGAAAATATGCATATATGTGTTATGGGATGTTTTGAAAATACCAACGTGTGCGTCATTGGGTTTTGGTCATTCCCGACCTTGTGAACATTTTGGAAATTGTAAATCTTTTTGGTTTTGGGAAGAAGTATATTTCAAAGTATTTCTATGAGAAAATCTTAGGTATCAACATTTTAACGATTTATTTTTCGATTGTAAATCCTTTGGTGTAAATGCATTTTTAGTGTGTGTTTTGGAGCATGTGTTCGCATAAACGTCGGTCAATCGCATTTTATCTTATTTTATTTCTTTGACAACTAGTCTTTTGGGTTAAATGAGCTTGTAGCTCGGTATTTGATTTTGTTGGGTTAGGACGTTTGTCCAGTTTTGATAGCTCGATGTAGAGCTTTGGTTACGATATTGGATGAGGAACTCAACGTAAGGACCTTTTATGGTTGAAGTTGATATTTCGTGGGTGTACGTTTAAAGCTACTGAGCTGACATTCATTGCGTTTGGAATCATTACGTCCAATGGTAGAATACTAGTTATCCCCATTAAGGCACAGTTAGGCATCAGATGTGGAATAAGTTCTACTAGGCATCGGATGAGGTATAAGCCCTATCAGACATCAGATGTGGTATAAGCCTTGTGTGCTAGTACATCAGGCATCGGATGAGGTATAAGCCCTACGTGTACTTTATTATGCATTTGGCATTACTAACATAGAGTGTGGCTTATCTTGTGTTCGCCACATTTTATGGAATCGGGTCTCCCCCGTCACCGAAAGGTGTTGTTTTGGGTATTTTGTTTTAGTATCCATGTTTTCGGTGACATTTTACATTTACATTTTTATATATGATTTATGGGTCGAGTATTATGCCCCACCCATGTTTTGGGTGTTTCGGGATATAAAGTTTTATCCACGTTTCATAAATTGGGAGTTCGGTCTCTATTCTCGTTTTGAGTGAGTTATGGGTTGCAACACTTTACAAATGAATGTTTTACTTTGGGGAGTTCATTTATAAAATGTGCATTCTTTCTTTTCAATGATGTATTTATTAATGTTTAAAACTCTTGAACTCACTAGGCGTTAGCCTAACCTTTTTATTTGTCGGCATGTGCAACAGGCTTCGTTGGGGAATAGTTCTAGTGACACTATGAAGAAAGAAGTGCTAGTTGTGTGCTCGTGAAATGAGTAGTGTGGTGAAGTCTTCTGCACCAGTTTTGTGAAGAGAAACTTGTATTGGGGTTATGTAGCACACTAGCACCCGACTTCGGTTTAATCCTTGCATCTTATTGGAGTTTATATTTGTCGAGGTTAACTATAGAATTCTATATTGAGGTGTATTGAATTTTGAATAGTAAGAGAAATCTTTGTTCCTCATTTGATGTTATATTGAAATTTTAAATTAGTTGTTATTACCAGATTTGAGGGTGTTACATATGGGTTTAAGCTTATTTGCTTCTTTGCCCTTCTTAGAAGTTGTTGCTAGAACTTCTGGCCTAGCTGCACTCGCACTACCGACCTCTTCTTCCACTTCATCAGCAGACAAGTTAGTAGGATCTATAACCAACTTAGAAGTTGTACCATACAGATTAGAAAACATACATTAGGGTGAATTCTGACCGAATTAGAAGGACTTACACTAGAAATCATAAAAGAAAATACCCAATTTACTTTGATATTTCCTCTATTAATATAAGTAGACAAGTTAATAACATAAAAGCATCTCTTACTTTTGTTCACAATTCACTTTGTTATTTCCTGTGTTTTTTTAACTTTCTTCATAAATAGGAAGACTAGCAAATGAATAGAAGAAGTATTAGTTAGATCTTAGATGCTCCTAAATTAGCTTAAACATCCAACATTTGAAAAAAGTAAAAGAATCTTAAAGTGGCAAGCATATTGTGAAGAATAAATTTGTATCCAGAAAAGGCAAACAGATAGAATGTTGTGTAGACACAACAGATAAGAGTTCTTACAGAAAAAGTGACATTTGAACTTGCCACTCCTTTACAAATATGTTGCTTTTTGATGATGTTTTGCTATGGTTTTCCTCACATTTCTTGTTTCTTTCATCTTACTAGATAAGTCCATAAATGTCTAGCATTTTTGTTGTGGATAGTCAAGCAAGCGACAAAAAGTACAAGGACCTTGATTCGCATGGTTCACCTGATCGTTCTACATCTAAGAGCAATGGAATGAGCATCCACTATATAAAAATAGAAATATAAATACAAGATACCAAAGAAATAACTATTGTATGTAACCCTAAAAATGGGGAGAATTTGTGAACTTGATCCATAACTCTAATACAAATGCAATTATGGGACTCCAATTCAAACAAATAAAGCTCAATAGTAGACAGATAAAGAAATTACAAACATTTATATCTCACAAATTATAAAAATAATCGTGCATCAGACTGCATTTATATCTCACAAATTATTGAAATCAAGGATCAGAATCATCTTCTCATTCTATAATTATAAAAATTACTGTGCATCATACTACATAGCTATGAATATTTGAAAACCTAAAAGTGAAAAGTGAAAAGAGAAGAGAAGAGCTGAGAGCATACCTGGAGAAATCTGAGAAATAAACCAAGAAGATCGATCATGACTACTTGAATATTAGGGGGCGTTTGTGTAACACCCTAAAATTTAGAGTAATTTAAAAATTCGAAAATTCGGCAATATAACTTTTGCATTTGGAATAAACCACCCAAAGTGGGTAATGTATAAGGCATGTACAAAAACCTGTGAAAAAATGAAAATTGACAACAAACTAATCTAAACATGACCTATCTTGATTACATCGGTTGTCAACCCAAAGATCACCAAAATATGGAACTAATTCAAATGCCTCTAACACCAAATGCTAGCAATCACAAAAATACTTCAAGGCTATGCTCGTCACTCAAACCCTTGGCAACCCACCACTAAAGGAACCTGTTATACACATCATTTGAGAAAAAGTGTTAGGCTTAAAGCCTAGTGAGAACATACAGTTTATAATTTAAAGGAATATAAGCATTTGTAATAAAAGAAAATCTTGGTAAGAGAAATAAGTTTATAAAATTAAAACCTTGCCATGTAAGGACCGTTCGGTCTAAAATTCATCTTGTGATGACGGGGGATACCCGATTTACCAAGGAGTGTAGCGGAACACCGAGTAGGCTACAATACCGAGTTATGAGCTAAATACTTGGAATCCATGGCTACGAACAACGTCGGTCCGTACTAAGATGTGGGGGAGGGCACCCGAGGAAACCAAGTCATACTCGTTCACTAGGACTACATTATGACCCATGGCTAGTAACCGGTCCCACATAACCGTACCAAAGGCCTCCGAGGGTCAAATGCATCCATAGCTACAATGGGGAAAAACATCCCAAAATATATATACATAAGCCGACTCAATACCTAGGGATCCACTAGTAATAGTCTAGACTTGTCACAATTACATTTGTGACTAACCAAAGCTAAACATATAGCTTCCAACAACATTTACTTCCCAAAATGTATTTTCCAAATTTAACTGCTGATAAGAATGAAAATCATAAAATGAGATTTTACATATTCTTTCAAGTGCTACACCATAAATGTGCAAGATAAACCTTATTTTAACATATGCAAAAAAGGAACCTTTCATTTCAACAAAATCTATCAAGAACCCTAAAATCTCCCAAAATCTCAAGTTAGGTCAAATGTGATAATCATAAATTAAAAACCAAGGAGATGTATAGGAGTTCAAAATCATGAGTTTTGACATGTATAAAGTTTAGAAAATGGTAGTAGGAACTCACCAAGTGGGTTTTTGAAGAAAACCCAAAACCCTAGATCTTGACCCTTTGAGGAAGATGAAAATGGGGAAGATGATTTGAAACACTCTACTTGAACCCTTAGATGAAAGACTTGAAGGATTCTTGAAGAACAATAAATGCTCTAAAAATCGCCAAAGTGAGAGAGAGATTGAGGTTGGTGAAGAGAGTTATGAGGAATGAATGAGAAAGAAGTCATTTAACACACTGGTACGCGCTCGCGATCTTGTCATGCGATAATGACATTGTCACTATCGTGAGCAGGGCCGTCCCTGGGGGAGGGCGAGACGGGCGCACGCCCAGGGCCCAAAGAAAATAGGGGCCCAAAATTTTGAAATGTATATTATATAGTAGTAAAAAAATTAATTAAAAAGACAAAAAAATCAGTATATAATAGGACCCACTTATATTTTTTAGTATTATATTAAGGGTCCAAACATGTATTAATTAATTATATTAGACAATAAAATTTGTAAAAAGTTAATTGGTCTTTCATTTTATAATATTGCTTATTGTTTCTTTAAGTTTTTTTTATCCGCTACTTATTTAAAAACTATTTTTGTCTAGAAACAACTTTGATATATACTCTATTACTCATCTTCCATATACTATTTTGGTTATTCAATCCGCATGAATTTTTTTTGTGTTAGAATATAGTACTCTCTCCGTCCCAAAATTATTGTCCACAAGAAAAAAACACACAGTTTAAGAAAACCCCATTTAATACTACAAACAAAATGACAAATCTACCCTTATTATCAATTTCGTATGGAACAATTTGAAAACTAGAAGTATTTAATGAACCATTAATTAACTTCAAATACACCTACAAATCCACGTCACTAAAAAAAACTCCTTTTTTCTTTCGGTTTCCTAATCGTAATTTTTGGAGGCAAAATTCCCCACCAAATTTTTTACTACTAATGCTCTATTGAATTTGAGCTAAATTTACTTTCATCAAAATTTGGCTCCAATTTCTCCCTCCAAACTAAGATAATGAAAGGTCAATTACATCCTTTATAACCAAAGTCAATTTCATCTGTTTCTACTAAATTATAGATATTTCCACAAATTTATTCACTAAAAAAAACACAAGTAACGCCCAACGTCAAGATATATATCGATCACTATTGCAACAAAGTTCCGATGGGAAGTTGAAAAAGGGTTCCATAAGTGATTTAGCTGCACAATACGGTGTTTCTACGCGCACTGTAAGCCGTATTTGGCATTTGGCTAAACTTCAAGCCTACAATGGATCAACGGTTGATGTATCTTCAAAAATGCCAAAAGTTGTTGGGAGGAAAAGGCTTCAAATTGATTTGAATAAAGTTTCACAAATTCCGTTACGCCGTCGAACAAACATTCGGTCTATTGCAAAATCATTAAGTGTTTCAAAATCAACTTTGCATAGACGAATAAAAGAAGGTGCCCTTAGACCACACACAAATGTCATCAAGCCAGATCTAACTCATGCGAATAAAAAATCAAGGTTAGAATTTTGTCTATCCATGGTTACTCGGCCGTCTTTAAGTTCAAATCCTACATTTTATGATATGTTTAACGTCATCCACATTGATGAAAAATGGTTTTACATGTCAAAATCATCAAAACGGTACTATCTCCTTCCCGGCGAGGATGAACCGTTAAGAACATGTAAAAGCAAAAAATTCATTACAAAAGTTATGTTTCTAGCAGCAGTCGCACGACCACGATTTGATGCCTTAGGCAATGAAGTTTTTTCTGGAAAGATCGGTATATTCCCACTTACAAAAATGGAACCCGCTAAGCGTTCAAGTAAAAATCATGTTGCGGGAACATTAGAGACAAAATCTATTTTATCGGTCACTAAAGAGATAACAAGGTCATGGTTGATAGAGAAAGTTATACCCGCTATTAAAGCTAAATGGCCACGGGACCATACGGGTCCAATATTTATCCAACAAGATAATGCAAAGCCCCATATTGATGTTAATGATATCGAGTTTCTTGAAGCATCGTCTCGAGATGGGTTTGATATACGACTTTGTTTTCAGCCGCCAAATAGTCCAGATTTAAACGTGTTAGACCTTGGATTTTTTCGGGCAATTCAAGAACAAGAGGTTCTTAGTACAATTGATGAATTGGTTTCTGCTGTCCAAACTTCATTTGACAGAATGCAGTCTCACGAGCTTAACAATGTTTTTCTAACTTTACAAACATGCATGAAAGAAATCATAAAGGTTCGAGGTGGCAACAACTATCGAGTACCACATATCGGTAAGGGTAGGTTGGAACGGCAAGGTAACTTGCCAATACAAATTGAGTGTGATGAAAACATGTTAGATGAAGCAGTTTCGTATTTACTTCAGTAAAGAGAAATGAGAGCAAAAGAAAGTTTCTGTAAATTTTTGAAAAGAAAGTTAGAGTGCCTTCCTTACATATGCATGAATTCTAAGTTTTTTTTTCTTTTTTTATTCCAGCAAATAATGATGCATGAATTTTAAGGGTTTTTTTTTCCAACAATTAATAACATGGCATTATGGACAAGAATTAATGGGGTCTCGAATTATGTATAATCCATACTCCATAGTAATTATAACCAGGGGTAATATTGGAAATCTTGTTAATTATAACTATCTTTTTTTAGTAGTAGACAATAATTATGGGACAAACTAAAATAGTATACTAGACAATAAAAATGGGACGGAGGGAGTAGATTTCTTGTTATTAACTAAAAAAAACTCCTACATTTTGAAAATAATTACCAACTATATGAGACGACCCAACTTGTATCTATGTTTAGGATTTCAGAACCATCTTTCTTTTTTTTCCAAAAATTATTGACTCCTTATTACCTAATATTATGTGCATGAATCTTAAGTACTCTCTTATTTCTAAAACAATAATAAGATCTTAAACTATATTCAACATGAACTTTTGATTATAAGATTGATGGTTCTAAAAAATTTTGTTTCAACTTTAAAAGTTTAAAATGGTGATGAAAAACATCAACATCAACATCAGGTAATATGTGAAAACTCAACTGATTTATTTTGATTTACTTAAAGTGTTACTCCGAATGGTCAACATAGTGACCTCAAATGATTTCAATCTATATATTAAAGATATATCATAAGGCATGTATTTAATGGTGGAACAGATTGACGATTTTATGTAAAATGATATGGTAGATAATAGTAATTTATAAATAATTATTGATTGATCTTGCATTTGGAATACCAGGAAAAACGATTTTACATAAATTATTAGTATTTCTTGAATTCGATGTTATTTTTTGATGACATAAAAAATATATAGAAAATAAATTCGTAGTTATCGAGGGCCCATTTTTACATCTCGCCCAGGGCCTAAAAAATGTCAAGAACGGGCCTGATCGCGAGGCACTCTCGCGTGGATTGTACCGAGAGTTGGTACCTCTCCGGCGATTGTGCCACGCAATAGTGACACATGTCACTATCGCGAGTCACTCTCGTGCCGAATGTACCGAAGCCCAAAAATGCCAAAAACTTGAGATTTTCGCATGGATCGATTTTAGGTTCGAAAATACAACTCATTTCACCCAAAAAGATACATGGAAGACGGATAAAAGACTAACGAAGGACGAATACTCACATTGCGAAAATACCGGGTGTTACAGTTTGGTTTGCAGGATTCCGATGGAATCTGAAGGAATTGGAATGATCAACTCCGTTGACCAAATTCCTTTCAGGCGTTTGGTTTCCCATGGAATGGAATTGAATTGAATTCCACACATTCCATCATTCATGGATTTGGTCATTCCATCACATTTGAGAAAGAATTCAATTCCATTTCATCTCATTTTCTCAAAAAGACAAAACTATCCCCATTTACCTAGATCCATATGAACCTTCGCCGACCACCACCGATCGAAACCACCACCAACCACCGTTCTAAACCACCGCCGACCACCAACGATCGGAACTACCGTCGACCACTGTTCTGAACCACCGTCGACCACCGCCGGCAACCGTTCTGAACCACCGCCCATCACCACCGATCGAAACCACCGTCGACCACCGTTCTGAACCACCGTCGACCGCCACCGACCGGAACCACCGCCGACCACTGTTCTGAACCACCGTCGACCACCACCGACCGGAACCACCGCCGACCACCGTTCTGAACCATTGCCGACCACCATCGATCGGAACCATCACCGACCACCGTTCTGAACCACCGTCGACCACCACCGATTAGAACCAACGCTGACCACTGTTCTGAACCACCGTCGACCACCACCGATCTGAACCACTGTCGACCACCACCGATTTGAGCCACCTCCAGCCACCACCGATCTAAGAAACCACCAGCCACAAACGTCGAACACCACCAATCTGAACCTTCGCCAGCCACCACCGATCTGAACAACCGCCATCCACAACCGATCTGCACAACCGTCAACCACCACCGCCGACCACCGATCTGAATCACTGTTGACCACCAATCTAAACCACCACCGATCTGAACCACCAACCTAAACCGCAATAGTTGGATTTTGGTTTCAAAATTTTCATAAAGGGTATTTTGGTCATTTACTAATATTTCATTCCAATTCCAAAGTTACACTATGTGAACCAAACAGACAGATTCCAATTCCTTTAACAAATTCCATTCCAATGTCTGTCAACCAAACATGTGGTCAACCCTAATGGCATTCCATTTCAATTCCTTCAAAGTCAAATTCTTTTGACAGATTCCATTCCATCCAAAAAGATTATGCGAACCAAACGCCCCCTTAGCGTTGGGGATTTCAAGCGTCGAATAAAACATCGAAAAGACTCTTTGAAATCCCGTTGTCGGCGTAGTACTCGCTCTGTCCAGATTCATTCCAGCGATCACTTATGCATTATGTGGGGACTACCCATTTGTACCGTACGTGAGATTGAATCGGCTAAGCCCTAAAGGCCCTTGCCATATAACCATATTTAGATAAATATTTAAACAGCCCAAATGTGAACCCATATAATTATTGAAGCACATTCTAGATTTTATAGTTCAAAGAAGGAGTCTAATATAAATTATATAATTATTTAATAAAATATATATTATATCATAATAATTATAAACGGGTTATTCGGATCATTTTCGAGTTGAAAATTTTGACCATGACCTTACCCGTTTAGTTTTCGTGTCGGGTCGTGTCAACCCATTTACTTAAACGGGTTGAAATGGGTTACCCAAACTCGTTTATTTCGTGTCGGGTTAGCGTGTCGTGTCAGTTTTTGTCAGGTCTAAAATATATCATCAATGAGTATTATGATCTGTCCATCGAATTATATGCACTCTCATAATTCATTTGAGATTTATTTTTATCTCTGGAATAAATATTAACTTTGGAGTGTCCTGCAATAATGATTCACATACATAGTTTTAATTAGAGACACTCTCATGAGAGGTTTATATATTGATGATAAATAGTTGTGTCTTACTTTTCTCTTCCTTTAGATGAGCATCTATCGAACCAAGTAGCTTCCTCATTTTCCTTTTGGGAACTACGACCTCAACCACAACTCCAGCATGTGTGATTGCAACGCACTTTACAACGACTTTGTGCCCTTGTTTGGGGACTTTTGACCTTGTGAGTATATTTGCAGCTCGTATATCTTATCACTTATGGAATAATGTAAACGTACCAGGTATCGAGTCTGATTCGTTTAACTTCAACATTACATTGTGAAATTTTGGGGATCAAAATGAGACAAGGTGAAAATATTCAATGAAACTTCTTGTAGTTCCCATGGAAAATCATTTTTCCTATCTCCCCCTAACGACGGGAAGACTGTCTCATCAAAGTGGAAACCCGCAAATCTAACGGTAAAGAGATAACTCGTCAAGGATTCTAATTAGCGGATGGGGATTCATATCCAACATATATTAGATCATCTTTAAGGACCCATTTTGGTGCGTTGTGGGGGCACAATTGTCACATATACTACACAACCAACATGCATAAATGTAAAATATCAGGCTTATATCCAGTTACCAACTGATACGCATGAGATTGTTTGGCTAGTAGTAGGGTCTAAAAACAAATAAGTAAGTTACATGTAATATTACATAACCCCAAGCATATGTGGTAAATTGGTGCGCATAATCAATGCCCTAGCTACCATCTATATTTTTTTGATGACAATTTGTACGAGACTTTTTTATATATATACATGGGGTATAGGAAACTCTATATTGATCCCAATACATATGCGATAATCATCAAATCCTTATGATGTAAATTATCCAGCATTCCAAGTCATGTACTTTTGATGAGATAATCAGGGTCATGAGCCCTTAAATGTATAGCTAGTGCTAGGATTGCAACATTTCATGTGGACAATAATACACATGTGTTCATCGTGTCAAAACCATAACCATAAAGTACTTTAATAGTTTGCATTCTGGATGTTTATGTCTCATATTTTAGTATATAAGGTCTTGTTTTGAGTCTTTCAATATTTTCAAGTCATGTAAAAATAAAACTTTAAATAAGAAAATGAGACTCAATATCTGATGATTTTCATTGATTCTTATTCCTATGGTTGGGGAAAATGGTTATATAGAGTTTTAGCAATAAGAATTGTCAAAAACGACGAAGAAACGAGGTTGAACAACCATTTTTCCGATTTTCGATGAGTTGTCATCGTTCGGTGTACCATGGGACGCTTCTTGTGGGGTGAGTTATGGAGGGTTGGGATTTTTGTCAGGTTCAGTCCCTGAACTTTTTAATGTCATGTTTAGGCCAAAAAAATAAAAAGTTTATGTCGCAGATAAGCCCTCAACTTTAGATCTTTTATTAATGGCCTCAAGTTATTGGTTTTACAGAAATTACCACGCTTTAAGAGTTCTATTTTGAGATTAAAATTTTGAAATATTTGGGCTTTATTTATGAACTATACTAAATTAAAATTTTGAGTTCTGACTTAATTAATTTAATTGGAAAAAATACTTATTGGTTCTTAGTTTAACCAATTATATTAATAAAAAGTCTATTTGTTAATGTTTTGCTAATTAACCAGTTTAACTTTTTTTAGTTTATTTTAATTAATTATTCCTAAGGAGGGGTGTTTATATTAAATCATTTAATTATTTAGACGATTTTTAATAATGAGATTTTTAAAAAGTATCATATTTTGGTTAAATAATTATTGGAATGCTCTAATTTGGAGAGATGATTTATAAAATTATAAAATGATTAATTTGACGTTTTGAGACGTCATCAAGTTTTATACTATGGGTTTGACTAAAGTTGGTTGAGGTTAACAGAGTTGACTGATGGTTGACTTTTACCTTGTTTGACCCATAACGATTTTAACGATGAGATCAAATGAAGATATTTGGGACATTAAGAGACTCGGTTTTTGGAGTTTGACTTTAGGTCATGTTGAGTTTGACCACGGTTGACTATTGTTGACTATTGGAGAAATTAAGAAATTGATTGGATATTATGATATGAAATGCGTAGGTCTTCGGTCAAGAGTTATCAGTAATCGATTTACATGGACAAGTGAGTATTCATGAGACTTATACTGAGAGGTATACCCACGTACAAAATTATTTTTGAGCATGATATATGGTGATATGTACATATGCATGATGTTTCACTTTACATACATGATACAATATATTTTATATGGATGTTATTTATGATCAGTTGCATATTATGTATTTGTTTTGTTTTCAAATAACTCTAGCATGTTATTTCATATGAAAGTTTTATGATCAGATTTAATGGGTGAACATTTAACCGATATGTCACACGACAAGTGACATGACCCCATAATAGGTGCCTAGACAGGTGTAGGTCGAACAACCGAGGGAATGCTAGTGACAAAATGACCCATACCCGATTAGGTAGTTAATGAGATCTTTTTTCTTTCAGTGTTGCATGTTTTCAGAAAATGCATATTATTTGGTATAGAGTTTACAAGTTGATATGTATGATTTGAATTGATTTTATTCACGCGTTATTGAGCTTTATAAGCTAACTGTAGCATGCATCTTAGGGACATAATGATCTAGGTTGGACAAAGTAAAAGGGCACACACCGAGAATTTCCATATCCATGTAAGTTCAATATTTATGTTCAGACATTTATGATGGATAAATTTTGTAGTACAACCTGGTATGAGACGAGTTAACATTTAAGTTACATATTTGTTGTTTTAAAGTCTTCCTCTATAAACAATTTTAATTTTGGCATTACTTTTGGAGTATTTATGTAGAAGTTGTTTTAGTGTAAGTAACATTTCTCATGTGAAATATGTGTGTTGCAAATTGGTATCAGAGCAGTAGTTCAAGAGAAATAGGCTATGATCTATAGCCTAAGCTTGAACTGTTAGGTGTAAGAGGCCTCAACGTTAGACATAACATAATATTAGTATCATTATAGTACAACATAGATGATCTCAGTATCAATGTAACATAGATTAGACACACCATGACATAACGTAAGTACAATATAACATTATGCAACAATGCAATAAATTTAAGTTTAGTTATACCTGATGAACTTCATTCTCTTGGAGATGATTAGTGTTAAGAATGCACATATGATGCTTATAAGTAAAACCCGTGTAGATTATGGCAGAACCACTAGTATGGGCTTAGGCCCAAAGGTTAGACATGTAAGTGTTCAGATTTATAAACGTCAAGGATATTTGATTCTAATAGCACCAATAGTCTTAGTCAGAACTTAAGTTTTTCTTATATATCAGTTTGCAATTGATAATCCTTGTCTCAATTAGCTTTCAGTTATGCATGTTCAGTTGGGTATGTGTTTAAATGGTCATGTACCAGGATACCGATAATTTCGGCATGGTGCTACAAAGATTCATAAATGGTACACCTTGTGGTCATTGTACATGGTTGGCTCAGATAGATAGATGACCCTCACACTATGCCAAGAGTGTTAAGATCTCGAGTTTTTAGACATCAGATTCATTGTTTCAAATCAACTTAAATGTTACATGCTTTGAAGTAACATTTTCCATATAATTTTTAATTTAAAATCCATGAGCTTTTAGTAATATCATTTGGGTTAAGAAACGTGACAATAGTGTTATGGACCTAGTAAGCGTAGTGTGGACCATACTTAGGGTGTGTTTGGTTAGGGGTATTAGAAGGTAACTAATGAAAATGCTACTCATTGACTATGTTTCTTTCAATTAGGGAATGAAAATGGAATGAAAACTGATGTTTGGTTTCAAAAAATAATCATCATTATAATAGATTTAGTAAAAAATCATTCCTCACTGATTTGGGGGGATATAAACTCATTCCTCTTGGTAAAAAACCTTTCACTCCAGATCTGATTTTGTCCATCTCTCGTGAACCCTAGCCCAACCCCCAGATAACGTAACTTCTTCAAAAAGATCTGAATTGTCTCACTCGATAATGTGTTATGAGTTCCTCCATCTCTCGTGAACCCAACCTCGACCCATATAGCGTAGCTTCTTCAAACAGATCTGATTCTTCTCACTTGATTTTATTTTCGATTTTGAATGTGAAAATGAAGTATGAAGATGGAATCGCTTTTGATGTTGGGTGTAAAATAAGAAGATGAAAATGAAAATGGAGATGGAATCAAGATGGAGATGTTGTGTTGTTGAAGATGCTTGTTGGAGATGCTTGGTGAAGTTGAAGATGCATAGTAAGAAACCAAATATGCTTTGGGAAGATGAAGATGAAGGGATATAGTGGAGTAGGTGTCTGGTGGTTGTCATGTTTACTTTTTGTTAATTATTGTTTTAATTCAAAAAATCCACAATAACAATAGAATGGAATGAATTAATGATTCATATTCTACCCTATTTTGATTATCTTTCCCATTTTCATTCCTTGAAACGAACCAAACACCCCCTTAGAGATGTTATCATAATCATTCTTTGTAGTGTGCTCAGTTATTTGAGAAATAAGGCTAAGCATGTATAACAATAAAAGTTGGTCCTACAACCATATCATCTTTCAAGAACAACACTCTCAACTACAAGAACGTTCTCTTACATTCTGACTAATTTTTTGATCTTCAAAATTTTACAAGTGTTTTTCATGTTTGAGTGAGTAAACACTTCATAGTTCCTAAACCTTGGATAGAGGTTGTTCATCTCATTTTACAAAAGTGTTAGATATTGTGTGAGGCTTGAGTGTAGGAACCAGTAATTCACAATTTAATCAATGTAGAAAGATTAACATGAGATATATTGGGAGGAAATTGTTGTATTATTCACAACCTAGAGAGAGAAAGAGTTTATCTCTCTAGAAACACTTACAATTCATGTACGACTACATTGTTGACAAAACTTACAAACTAACTACAACAAAAATCCTATTTATACCCAATCATCCCAGTTACACAATTTAGCCTAAACCCAAATATGCTAAGACAAGGCCTTTTACAAAACATAAAGCCCTTTACATAACTTTCCAAATATTGACATTTAATGTCCTAACAATCTCCCCTAAAGTTTTGTAAAGGAATTATCTTTTTCAGCGTCAGCTCTTCTCCCCCTTGATTTCTTGAAAAAAAAACTTTAGTGTTGCGTATCTTCAAGGCAGCTCTGATTCCCCCTTAAATATAGCTCTTATTCTTCAAAGTTTCAACTTTAATACCAGATTCGATGTATGCAATAACCTCGACTGAGTACACTCAATACAACTTTTATCTCTAGAAATCCAGCACATTCGTTATGCCCACAAGAAAGAAATTTGTGAAGTTTGCGTAATAACCACAGTGCATCTTCAGTTTATAACAACGAATATGTCTTTGAAGTGCGAGTTGAATTGGAGTTCAACTTAAGAACTTGTTCTGATCAGCTCGTAGGAGGAATCATCTTGTAGCAAACACTACTAGGCAAGGGTAGAAGAAATGTCTGATAACTGTTCAACAACCGATGAAAAATGCTCATTTTCTAAATACTTTCCATAGCACTGAATGAGTAAACCCGGACCTTCAATCTTCACAAATCAGTTGAATGATTATAGGCACTTAAGAGTCTAGATCACAACTAAAGCACCAGAACAATGATTGTAAGCACTCACAATTCTGATTGATCAGGTCAGAAAAATGATTAAGAGCACTCAAAGGTCTAGCATCGTCAAGAAAACTCCAGAATGATGATTGCAGATACTCAGGTTGCTAATCCAATTAGGCATGGGAACGGGGCGGGGATGGGGCGGGATTCATATTCCCCGACCCAGCCCCAATTTATATTAATGAGCCCCGGCCTCGGCCCCGGGCGGGTACGGGATTGATCCCCCATCCCCGGTCAAGGGACGGTCAAAACCCGGTCAAGACCCGTCCCCGGTCCTCCTCGGTCCCGACCCGGACCTGAATGAAACAAATCAAGATTCAATGAAACAAATCAACAATGAAATACATATATATACACATATAACACAGTAGCAAAATTCCTCGGTAGCTAAAATACAGTAATGAAATCAAGAATGAAACAAATCAACAATTTTGGATTCGATTTACTTACCTAATGTCAATCAAGATTCAAATCAAGATTCAACAAAGAGACTTGAAAAATCCCCCAATTTAGCTACTGTAGTTGTCGACTGGTGGTGGTCAACTGTTGGTGGTGGGTGGTGGATCTGGTGGTGAAGGCGACGAACCGACGGCAGAAGGCAACGAGCACGGTAGTTCTTGGTCGAAGATTGAAGGTAGAAGGCCAACGATTGAAGTCTTCTTGGTCGACTATTGAAGTAAGAAGAGGATTTCAGAATGAAGCTGAGTAGCCGACTAATTTTTTGAACATTGAAAACCTAATTAGGAAAAATATATAATTTATAAATATATTATTGAATTAATATATTATATAAATAAATAATATTTAAAATTATATATATATACCGGGTACGGGGAGGGTCGGGGGTGTGATACCCGGTCCCGACCCCTTCCCCGGTTTACTCAAAACCGGGATCCCCAGACCCGGGACCCGTTTTAGCGGGGAATCCCGGCCTCGGTCGGGTCGGGTGAACCGGGTTCCCCACCGGGTCGGGTCAAATTCCCATGCCTAAATCCAATCCAATCAGAGACCAAATCCAAACACCCAATGTCTGAAAATATTGATTGGCATGAGCTCAATGAAAATCTGACCAATTGCTAAAAATATGTGACCAACTGATAATAAGAGTGATGTCACATATGCGTTACGCGATAAATCTCATGAACAGATTGTCCCCCTCCTGCGACTTAGCACGGGGGTCCTGCTACTCGGTTAGCAGGTGGGGTCAAGGGACAGCGCCCCGAGAGAAAAAAAATTAACACTTAAATCTCGTAGGACAAACTTGTAGCAAAAATGGGTGTGAACAGTTGTTGGGTCATCTGAAGATTTGAATATGACCTCCCGATCTTCCATTTTGTATCATCATACTTAGAATATTTTGAGGTTCTTTTAGCAACTTGGTTTCTATACAAATGTTCGGTGAAGTCGAAGATCAACCGAAGAAAACAACGAAGAAGTATATCTCTGTTGGGGATAAAATGAACCAAGTCTGGTTAGTGCTGCTAGAGTATTGAAGATTACTCTTTAGTACTGCTAGTTGAAGGATTACTACTGCTAGTAGAATTACTACTGCTTGGAGAGTTAGTACTGCTAGTAGTTAATACTGCTTGAAGATTACTACTGCAAGAGGGGAGTTAATACTGCAACCATAGTTAGTACTGTTGAGGATGTTAATGCTGTTGAAGATTAATGTTGCTGGATGAGGATAAAGTTAATGCTGTTTATGAAGATAATGACTTGAAACGAAAGAACGGGAGCTGGAGATAAAGATGAAGATAATTATGGAATGGATTATGAAGATCAATTTTGTTTTGATAATTATCTTGTAATTAGTTCTGTATATATAGTTTAGAAGTCTTTGATAGAGATATATAGTTTTTCATATACGTTTGTTTTTTAGAGAATTAACCTCAAGGTTCTTAGAAGTCCTTTCAATAGAGAAGTATTCAACGTCTGTTGAGACTGTTCAACAGATTGAGGTTTTGTTTGTAATCATTAAGTTAATCAATATAACTTGTGATTTGAGTTTATACACTGTTTGATTGAATTACTGTTAAAGTGTTTTTCCGCGACTTCTTTAACATAAGTTTCTGAGTATTTATTAAATTCTTGTTTCGAATTTCGATCCTGACAAGTGGTATCAGAGCCTTGAACTCATAAATCAAAAATCATCATGTACGGATCTCATGACAGTGTTCTTGTTTCAAAGGTCCCCATGCTCAAACCTAATGAGTTTGACATGTGGAAAATCAGAATCAGGCAGTACATTCTCAATGTGGGATATCATTGAGAATGGTCCCTCTGATGGAGGAAAGATGGACGCAGATGGCAAGAGACCTCCACCAAAGACTAATGGAGAGAGAAAGATGAGGCAGACTGAGATGAAAGCCTTGAGCACTCTGCTCTTGGCAATTCCTAATGAGTACCAACATCAATTCTGCAACTGTTCTGATGCTCAAATCCTGTGGAATGCATTGGAGAAGAGATTTTCAGGTACTAAAAGCACTAAGAGGAATCAGAAGGCAATTCTCAAACAACAATATGAGAATTTTATGTCTACAAAGAATGAGTCCATGACTCAAACCTTTGATAGATTCAACAAGTTGATTGGAGAGTTGGCCACTGTTGGTGTCAAGATGGACCAGGATGATGTCAACAGAAAATTTCTAAGATCTCTTGGTGAAGAATGGGTGATGTACACTGTATCCTTTAGACAGAATGACAATCTGGAGGATAAAGAGCTTGATGATCTCTACAATGATCTAAGGGTGTTTGAAGCAGAAGTTGAATCCAAGAAAAGGCCATCTGGATACTCTCATAATGCTGCCCTCCTATCATCTACTACTGATTCTACTGCTAATACAGAATCAGTTAGTGCTGCTTATGGCTCAAAACAGGATGGGTCCAATGATTCTGTTTTGGAGGCATTCCTTGCTAGTCATGCTAAATCTGCTCTTATCAATGATGATCTGGAGCAGATCAATGTAGATGACCTTGAAGAGATGGATATCAAGTGGCAGATGGTAATGCTCACCATGAGAGTCAAAAGATTCATCAAAAGAATAGGTAGGAACAATTTTGCCATGAGAAGAGAAGATGGTGTTGGATTTGATAAATCCAAGGTGGAATGCTACAAATGCCATAATCTGGGACACTTTGCCAGAGAGTGTAGAGGAGGAACTGCTCAACAGCATGGAAGCAATAATAATCAACCAAAGTCCACTAACTATAGCAGGAATTCATCTCAAGCTCTTGTTTCACAAAAAAGGAATGGGATTTGATTGGAGTGATCAAGCAGATGAGGCCATTCAGAACCAAGCATTGATGGCAGAGGTTTCAGAGTCATCAAGCACTGCACTTCCTACAGAGGTAAAATCTAACCTTTGCTCTAAAACATGTATTGAAACTGTTAAAAAGTACAGGGATCACAATCAGAGCATGTGTGATGACCTTAAAAGGTTAGAAAAAGGTAGAAGAGAGTATGATTTGATTGTTGAGAAGTTTGAAGAACAGATTAAGGCATATCAAGCCAATGATCTTCAACATTCATATGATACCAACTACTGGAAGTGGGAGAAGAATCAGTTAGAGATTGAACTAGAGAAGACTAAATAGGAATGTGAGAAAATAAGGAGTGAATTTGAGAAGGCTAAATTAGATACTGAGAAATATTCCAATGCTTCTAAAGCAATGGACTCTTTACTCAAAACTCAAGTTCATGACAAACTGAGAAGCGGAATAGGCTACAACACCACCCCTCCACCATACAACAATAACTAGATTCCTCCCACCTCAGACCTCTTAGAAAGACAAGACAAGAAGGAATTACCTGCAGGAGCCACAGAAGTAGATCCTTTAGACAAAGTAGTGGTTGAGGCAGACTCTGAAGAAGAATACTCTGAGAGTAAGAATGAGGAAGACCATAAAGATATTCCCTTAGAAAACCACATTCTGACAAATGAGAAAGGAGGTAAACTATTTATCAAAAGTGATAAAGTGGAGATGTCCAAGACAGAGAAAGAGACTGTTAAGAGTGAGAAAGCTGAGACCTCCAGGAAAGGAAAGGAAAAAGGTACAGGGAATTCACTACATGCAAATCTCTGTTATAAATCCCTGTACTTGTCAACAGAACAAGCCCCATAAACATGATAAAATAAGGGGAAATCAGAGAAACAGAAATAATCAGTGGGCTCAAAAACAGGGAATTGATCTAAGCAAAATCAATAGACCAAAGCCCTGTTTTATCTGTGGCAAATTGAATCATCTTGCCAAATACTGTTATTTCAATCATATTAACCAAAGAGTTACTTTTCAAAGACAAACACAAAATTCTATTGGTTATAGGAAACAATCAAGAAATCACATGGCTGCTAATATGAGAACAGTGCCAATGAAAACTGGGACTGCAAAATCTCATATTCAAAATAAGTTTGCTAAATAAAATACTCCAAGCAAGTCAAGGAGTAACTCACAGAACAAGAGAGCAAACAACTTTGTCAAGGTTTGGGTTCCAAAAGTCAAGAAACCGGTTAGTACTGCTAACTCAAATACTACTGCTAACAGAAATAATGTTGCTGATAGAAATACTACTGTTGACCAAGTTAGTACTGCTACCCAAGTTTGTACTGCTAACCAAGGTAGTACTGCTAACAAGGATAGTGTTGATACCAGTATTAATGCTGCCAAGCCCATAATTTTGACAAAGTATTCCAGCCATGCGATTCCTAAATCTGATCATCTCATCCAGACTAAGATTACTGATTATAAATATGTTGATGAGAAAGGCCAACCCAAGACCACTTTGGCTTGGGTTCCCTCAAGAAACTAACTGTTTTATCATATGTGCAGGGAGGTAAGATCAGTGGAAAAGGTATGGTATCAAAAGGTAAGATGTCCTTTGAAGATGTATACTATGTTGAGCAACTCAGATACAACGTGTTGAGTGTATCACAGGTCTGTGACAAGAAACATAGTATACTATTTACTGAGACTGAATGTATTATCCTTGCTCCAGGTTTCAAGGTAGTTGATGAAAATATGATACTACTTAGAACTCCTAGAAAGGATAATGTTTATTGTTTGGATTTAGAGAATGTATCATCTGATTCATCATTAAACTGTTTACTTTCAAAAGCTTCCTTAGATGAATCATCTCTTTGGCACAGAAGGATGTGTCACATGAATTTTAAAACAATGAACATTCTTGTGAAAAACAACCTTGTAAGAGGTTTACCTCAAAAAGTTTTCTCATGTGATGATCATTGTGTTGCCTGTCTTAAAGGCAAGTAGCACAAAACTTCTCATAAGTCCAAAGAAATAAATACAATTTCTTCTCCTCTTCAATTATTACATATGGATCTCTTTGGTCCTACAAATGTGATGAGTATTGGTAAGAAATCCTACTGCTTAGTCATTGTTGATGACTTCTCTAGATTTACTTGGGTATATTTTCTGAGGACTAAGGATGAGACAAGTGGACTGATCAAATCATTTGTTCTTAGGATTGAAAACCAAACTAATCTAAGGGTTAAAGTCATCAGATCTGATAATGGAACTGAATTTAAAAGCAATGACTTAAACAACTTTTGTGAGACTAAAGGTATTGAGAAACAATACAGTGCTCCTAGGACTCCTCAACAAAATGGTGTTGCTGAGAGGAGAAATAGGACACTAATTGAGGCTGCTAGATCTCTGTTGGCAGATTCAAAATTACCAATTACTTTCTGGGCAGAAGCAGTTAATACTGCTTGTTATGTCCAAAACAGAGTTCTAGTAGTCAAATCTCAAGGCAAGACACCTTATGAACTTTTTAACAAGAAGAAACCATTTATTGGATTTTTCAAACCTTTTGGGTGTCCTTGCACTATTCTCAACACCAAATCTCACTTAGGTAAGTTTTAAAGCAAAGCTGAAGATGGATTTCTTGTTGGATACTCATCTCAGAGTAAGGCTTATAGGGTATTTAATAGTTCTTCAAGGATTATAGAGGAAAGTGACAATGTCAAATGCAATGAGAACACACCAAATCAAATTGGTACAGGTCTTGATTGGTTGTTTGACATTGATTCACTAACTAATGCATTGGGTTTTAGTAATGTGCAAAATGCAGGAACAAGCTCAGAAAAGGTACAAGCACAGAGTTCAGAGTTTGTGCTGTTTCCAATACTTACAGAAGATCCTGTTGAATTTTGCCAGCAAGAAAAGAAAGATGATTCAGAATCAGAAGATTCTGATCCAGATCAAGATGAAGATGCTAAAGCAGATGAAGAGGACAAAGGTGATGAAGAGAATAAGAGTGATAAAGAGGATGCTCATAATTCAGGAAACACAGGACCTGAGATGCCTATACTGTTAGAAGAGGACACTGATGATGACAATTCTTCAGTGTATAGTGGAAGCACTCCAAAAAAGAATGACACCAACCCTGAAGAAAATCTTAATGAGGAGGTTGTCAATGCTACAAGAACTCAGAAGAATCATCCTCCTCAATTGGTGATTGGTGACATTAATTCCCCAATGATCACAAGGCAACAAAGCAAGTTAGGGGGATTGAAAGACCTACAAACATGTTTGTTATCTTGTTTTCTATCCCATATTGAGCCCAAAAAGGCTTATGATGCAATGAAAGACCCAAGCTGGATAGAAGCAATGCAAGAGGAGCTGCTGCAGTTTGTGCTGCAAGATGTATGGGATCTGGTTGAACTTCCAAAAGGACAAAAGGCAATTGGTACAAAATGGGTTTTCAGAAATAAGAAGGATGAGAGAGGAATTGTGATAAAGAATAAGGCCAGGCTTGTGGCACAAGGATACACACAAAAAGAAGGAATGGACTATGAAGAAGTATTTGCTCCAGTGGCCAGAATTGAGGCAATTAGGTTGTTTCTAACCTATGTTTCTTTCATGAAGTTCAGAGTTTATCAGATGGATGTCAAGAGTGCATTCCTATGTGGGACAATTGATGAAGAAGTATATGTTTGTCAGCCTCCAGGGTTTGAAAATCCTAACTTTCCTGACAGAGTATACAAATTAAAGAAAGCACTCTATGGGCTACATCAAGCACCAAGAGCATGGTATGATACTCTGTCTACTTATCTCTTGGAAAATGGATTTGAAAGGGGAATAATAGACAAGACTCTGTTCATCAAAAGGAAGAAGAAGGACATCCTACTTGTGCAGATCTATGTGGATGACATCATCTTTGGATCCACAAAAGATTATATGTGCAAGGAGTTTGAGGAACTAATGCACAAAAGATTCAAGATGAGCTCTATGGGTGAACTTACATTCTTCCTTGGGTTACAGGTTAAACAGAAGAAAGATGGTATCTTCATCAGCCAATCCAAGTATGTGCAGGATATATTACCAAATTTGGATTTTCAGATTCAAAGCCTGCAAGCACACCCATGGAAACACACAAACAGATCACTGCAGATCTTGAGGGGGAGGATGTAGATGTTCATCACTATAGATCTATGATTGGCTCCCTCATGTATGTAACAGCTTCAAGGCCAGATATTATGTTTGTTGTCTCTGTGTGTGCCAGATTTCAAGTAAGACCTAAGCAATCTCATTTTCAAGCAGTCAAGAGGATCTTCAGATATCTCAAAGGACAACCTAGGTTGGGTCTTTGGTATCCTCATGACTCACCATTTGATCTACTTGCTTATTCTGATAGTGATTTGGGTGGTGCAAACTTGGATAGAAAGTCTACATCAGGAGGATGTCAGTTTTTGGGTGCAAGACTAGTTTCATGGCAGTGTAAAAAGCAAACCACAATGTCCACCTCTACAACAGAAGCAGAGTACATAGCTGCTGCAAGCTGCTGCTCACAAGTGTTATGGATTCAGAATCAGATGCTGGACTATGGGGTTACTTTTCTGCACACTCCAATCTTCATTGACAACAACAGTGCCATAAGAATTGTTAATAATCCAGTGAAGCACTCAAAAACCAAGCATATAGAAATAAGGTACCATTTCATTAGAGACTGCAATGAAAAGAAGCTAATTCAGGTTTTGAAAGTACACACAAGTAACCAATTTGCTGATCTATTCACCAAAGCTTTTGATGTTGGTAGATTCACATTCTTGGTCACAAGTGTGGGCATGATAAACACTGAATAAGCATCTTTTGATTTTCTTTATGTACCATCCCTGTATAGATTCCCTCCTGTTTACTTTCTCACATTTTATTGTGCATGGTGCTGCTAACCCTGTGTGTTTAAGTGTTTCAGATTGCTTCAATTGGATACTTGGTACTTCTAGTTCAGTTAATACTACTCTCTATATTACTCATGATGACAGTTCCAATATGGTTAAGTATGGTTACTACTGCTAGGTGGTTTATACTGCCAGTGCAAAGTTACTACTGTTTGCCTTATTTCTACTGCTAATCAGTGTTACTATTGCTGATATGTGTTAATACTGCTAGTCTGTGTTAATACTGCTAGTCTGTGTTAATACTGCCAGTATGTGTTACTACTGCTAATATGAGTTAATGCTGCGGGCTTTTTAATATTGCTAAGGTAATTAGTACTGCTTTTAACTGAAACCCTCCACCTATAAATACCCTCTTTGACCGCCAAAATCCAAACGGCTCTTTGAATTTCCTACGAGTGTTCTTTCTCTCTTTCTCTCGAATTCTTACTTACCAGTGCATAACCCTAGTTTCAATCAAGAAGATGGCAGGACTCAACTTCTTTGATGAACACAACGAATTGGCCATGTTACAGAAACCCAAGCAAGCTGAGGGTTTTCATGCTATAGTGGATTTCCTCAAATCATCGCACATTGCCTACGCACTCACTGTCAATCCCACAATCTATGTGGAACACTTGCGACAGTTCTGGGCAAATGCCTCAATACAGACTGTGGAAGGAAATCAAGTCATCCAATCAAGGGTTTGTGACAAACCCATCGCCATCACAGAGGATTGCATACGCACTCATCTATGCTTAGATGATGCCTCAGGTATAACCTCTTTACCTAAGGAAGATCTCTTCCAAGTTCTTAGTCAAATGGGGTATGAAGGTCCCACTGATGTCTACAAGTTTTACAAGAATAGATTTTCACCTCAGTGGTGATTCTTTGTTTATACCCTACAACACTTCATTTCACACAAAACAATTGGATGGAGTGAGTTCAGCAGTACCATAGCTTATGCTTTGGTCTGCTTAACAACCTCCAGAAAGTTTAATTTTTCACAAATGCTTTTAAATGATTTTCTGTCAAACCTGGATACCAAAACAAAGAGATTTTATATGTATCCTAGGTTTGTACAAGAGATTCTACTAAAGGAATTGACGGATCTACCCTCTTTTGAAGAGGTGTATGTACCAAAAACTCCCAAAGGGAAGGTGTTCTCAAACATGAAAAGGCCTTCCAAGGACTTTTCTGGACAAGACACTCCATTGTTCTCTACAATGATGGGTGTGTCTCATTACCATGGTGAGGCATCAGGGTCACAGCCCACATCTGACCACCCAACTGATGACCTACCCACACCATTCAGTTCAATTGATACTCCTCAGATCCCTATTGTCAAGACAACTTCCCCTATCACCAAAACATATCAAAGGAAAAAGGTACAGAAGGTTCCTTCGCTTCTTGTATCTTCACCCTCAAAGCCTATAAGCCATCTGATGAAGCATTCTCCATCAGAGAATATCCAAAGGGAAACTATAGGGGTGTCTCCCAACCCCAAGAAGGTGCTCTATAAGGAGAAGGATGAGCATGTGGGTAGAAAGGCTCACACTACTGTTTCTGCACAAGGTGTAAGACAGGACAGTGTGAACATCTCTAAGACCTTCCCCACGACAACTTTAGATGAGCAATCATCTGAAGGTCCCAGGTGCCAAGAAACCACGGGGGTAGAAGGTGCTTCTGCTAGGCAGAAGGCCTCTACTAAAAGATCTGAGGATCCTTCAAAGGTGGTGAACACACCTAAAGGAGGTGAGGACAGATATAACTACGAAAAATTGATGGATACTCTTGGTACATTAAGTCTGGAAGTTCACAATCAAAACTTGGAGATAAAAGATATGCAAAAGGTGATTTTGTCTCAACAAGAGCAGATAGCCCATCTCAAGAAGTTGGTACTCAAACTGGTGCACAAGAAGAAGAAAACTCGGTTTGTATTAAAGAGAGAAAGACTAATGATGCTTCCAAAAAGGGGGAGAGGTCAGAAGCTGAAATAGAAAAGGAAAGTACAAGTGAGATAGAATTTCAGTTTGAGGGGGAGACTGGTGCTGAAAAAGAAAAGGAGATTGGTACAGAAGCATAAACCTTTGTCAAAGCAGAAGAAATAGGTAAAGCAGCAGAAACAAGTATGAAAGAAGCAGTAACAGAGCCAGCAGCAGTAACTACACCAGAAGCAGAAACTGATCTGACAGTAGAAGAACTAGAAATTGCAGAAACTCTATGTCAAGATCGGAAAATTCTAATGAAGAATTTAATTAACACACTCAGAAAAAATGTTAAAGAAGTTGCGGAAAAACACTTTAACACTCAATCAATGAAACAGTACTTGAATGCAAATCACAAGTTATATTGATTAACTTAATGATTACAAACTCAACCTCAATCTGTTGAATAGGCTCAACAAACGTTCTGAACTTCTCTAAAGAAAGGATTACAATGAATCTTGAGGTTAATTCTCACTAAAACGTATATTGAAATTCTATCAAAAAGTCTATCAATGTATTTTCTAAACTATGCCTTCTATACAGTATATATACAAGACAGATTACAAGATAATTATAAAAGAAAAATTAATCTTCATGATCCAGTCCATAATTATCTTCAAATCTCCTTGACTTTCGCATTAATCAAATCATTCCATCATTATCTTCTCAGCAGCTTTAATCTTCATAAGCAGTATTAATTCTCTCGGCAGCATTAACCATCTCAGCAGTATTAACCTTTTCTTGCAGTACTAACATGCTAACAATATTAACTTGTCTATCAGTAGTAAGTTCCTTCAGCAGTATTAATCTCACCAGCAATAGTAATATTGATCTAGCAGTATTAATTACACAAGAAGTAGTATCTGGCAGTATTAATCATCCTTAGCTCATTTCAGACCCAACAATCTCCCCCTAACTTAACTTTTCAGATTGAGAAGTTAAGTTCTTCAAAATTTGGTCTTTATGATACTTTCAAAACCTAATCTCAATTCCCAAGATTAGGATCCAAACCTAAGCTTTGATTGATGATTCTTCTGACTACTATCTTGGCCATTTCAGAATCCTTTGAACATACCAGCTTAGCATTCAACATACCCTGCAATTTGTCTTTGCTGTGATCATAAATTTTATCCACCAGGTAGTAATCATGATAGGATCTGTCAATAGTGATGACATAGACTCCACACCTTTCAAATAACATCCAATTGTCTAGTCTTTGGAATTTATTCTCCAGATGCAGATCTCTGACAACATGTTGAACTTTGCTAGGATCAAACATCATGCATAAGTACTCCATGGCTAGTCTTATTAAGCTCATTCCTGCTCCTGTCAAGTCCTTTTCATACAAGCTCATTCCAACCTTGAACATTTCTTCTAAATCAGATCTGGAACAGCTTCTGATGATTTTGCCCCAAGTAGAGTAAACCTCATACTTGTCTCCCATCCTTTTAATCCTGAAGTATTTCTTCCTTTGATCTTCCAGGATATCCCAATGGATAATTTCAGGGGATTGGACTGATATTGGGTCAGCTTTTGCTGGTTCACTATCAGTCACTCTCATATACAAACCAACATGTACCTCAGATTGTTCAGATTGTTCTACACCTTGTTGACTTGATTGTTCTTCAGTGGTTGCAACAACAGGTTCATCTTCTTTTTGAACTTCTTCAATCCTTGGCCTTTTGGTCTGTTTCTTTGAAGCTATGGTTTTCATTCTTTTGACAGTTTGAGCAAGAGTTTCTTCTTTCTGTTCTTCTTCCACTTCTTTTGTAGAAGTGGTTTCTTCACTCTCAGGAAAAGGTTGTTGGATATGCATATCATGCCTTTCTTTCATTTTCCTTTCAACCTCAACCCTTTGAGAAAAGTCTCCTTGTAGCTTGGTCATTTCTTTCTTGTACAACTCTTCAATTCTGCCATAAGACATACCAGTGAACATGCCTTTTTTAACACCAACTGATCCTTTTAGAAAATTGATCATTTCCTCCTTTCTTGGTTGGCAACAAAAGTCTTTGAAGGTTGTCTTTTCTTTGTCTGTGATGGCTGCCTTGGCATAGATGCTTTTACATGGACTTTCTTGGCTTCAGCTGCAGCCCTCAAACTCTTTTGATACTCTTCATTGAGCTTTGTAGACAGATCTAGAGCAATCTGTCTATCTTTTGCAGTTTGAGACTCTTCCTCTTGTCTTAATTCAGCTTGCAGCTTCTTGGCTAACTCCTCATCCAGCTCTATCTGTTTCTGCTTCTTTTGAGGTTTCACAGATTCATCCATTTTTTCTTTGCCTTTCCTTTTGAGTTCAGTTTCACTTACTTCTTTTTCTCTTCTGCTCTTGGCCACCTTCTTTGATTTCCACTCCCTTGTCCTTTTGAGTGACCTTAGGAGTGTCATTTTTAGCTTTGACCAAGGTTTCTGCTATTTCTAATTCTTCCATTGATAGCCCTGTTTCTGTTGCTACCTTTTATGTTACTGCTGCTGATTCTGCCATTTCTTCTTCAGATTCTTTTACTGCTGCTAGGCCTATTTCTGCTGCTACCTTAAAGGTTTCTGCTGCTACCTCTGTTTCTGCTTCTCTGCTAATTTCTGCTTTTTCACCTATCTCCCCCTCAAATTTATATTCCATCCCATCCTTACTTTGTTTTGCAGTTTCAGCTTTAGTCTCCCCCTTTTTGGAAGTATCATGATCAATGTTCCTCTTCTTCAACACAAATTTGGTTTTCTTCTTCTTGTGCACTAACTTTAGAACCATTTTCTTGAGGTTGCGAATTTGCACTTGTTGTGACAAAATAACCTGTTGCATCTCCTCTATTTCCTTGTCCTGAGACATGACATCCACATTGATGTTTGCTATGGTTTCCATCAATTCATTGTACGTATATCTATCCTCACCTCCTTTAGGTGTTGACCACCCTGGAAGGATCCTTGGAAGTTTTAGTAGAAGTCTTCTGCCTAGCAGAAGCACCCTCTACCCCCTTGGTTTCTTAGCACCTGGGACCTTTGGATGTTTGCTCACCCAAAGTTGCCGTGGGGAAGGTCTTAAAGATGTTCACACTGTCCTGCCCTGCACTTTGTGCAAAGTCAGTAGTGTGAGCCTCACTGCCCACATGCTCTTCCTCCTCCTTATTGAGCACCTTCTTGGGGTTGGGAGACACCCCTGTTGTTTCCCTTTGGATATTCTCTGATGGAAAATGCTCCATCAGAGGGCTTGTAGGCTGTGGGGGTGAAGATACTAGAAGGGAAGGAACCTTCTGTACCTTTTTCCTTGTGTATGTATGAGTAATGGGTGATGTTGGCTTCTTTAGAAGGGACTGAGGGATATGCTTTGTAGTGGAAGGTGTGGGTAGGTCATCAGTGGGTTGGTCTAATGTGGGCTTTGACCCTGATGCCTCACCTTGAGAGTGGGACACAACCATCATTGTAGAGAACAATGGTGTGTCTAAACCTGAGAAGTCCTTACTAGGCCTCTTCATATTTGAGAACACTTTCCCCTTTGGGAGTTTTGGTACATATACCTCCTTGAAGGTAGGTAAATCCGTCAATTCCTTAGTAAGTACTTCTTGTACAAACCTTGGATACATATAAAAGCTTTTTGATTTGGTATCCAGGTTTGACATTAAATCGTTTAAGATCATTTGAGAGAAATTAAACTGTCTAGAGGTCGCTAAGCAGACCCAAGCATAGGCTATGGTGCTGCTGAACTCACTCCAGCCAGTTGTTTTTCTTGAAATGCAGTGTTGTAGGGTATGAACAAAGAATCGCCACTGAGATAAAAATCTGTTCTTGAAGAACTTGAATACCTCTGTGGGACCTTCATACCCCATTCGATTTAGAACTTGGAAGAGATATTCCTTAGGAAGAGAGGTAATACCTGAGGCATCATCTAAGCGTAGATGGATGCGAATACACTCTTTTGAGATGGTCAGGGTTTATCACACACCCTTGTTTTGATGACCTGAGTGTCATCTTCATTGTGGATGGTAGCATTTGGCCAAAATTGTCGTAGATGTTCCACACAGATTGTGGGATTGACAGTGAGGGCATAAGCAATGTGTGACGATTTGAGGAAATCCACAATCTGATGAAAACCTTCAGCCTGTTTGGGTTTTTGCAGCATAGCAACCTCATTGTGTTCATCAAAGAATTCTAGTCCTGCCATCGTTCTGATTGATTCTAGGGTTCGAATCGCAACTAGGGTGTACACTGGTGAGCAAGAAATCGAGAGAGAGAGAGAGAGAAAGAGAAACAATGGAAGTTCAAAGAGCCGTTTGAATTTTGGCGGTCACAAAGGGGTATTTATAGGTGGAGGGTTTTAGTTAGAAGCAGTACTAAGTACCCTAGCAGTATTAACAAGCCCGCAGTATTAACTCCGAGTAGCAATAGGAACACAAACTGGCAGTACTAACACAGACTAGCAGTATTAATACCTACCAGCAGTAGTAACACTAATTAGCAGTATAAATAAAGCAAGCAGTAGTAACTTTGCACTGGCAGTATAAACTACCTAGCAGTAGTAACCATACTTAACCCTTTTTGAACTGTTATCATGAGTAATATAGAGAGAGCAGTATTAACTGAACTAGAAGTACCAAGTATTCAATTTAAGCAATCTGAAACACTTAAACACACAAGGTTAGTAGTACCATGCACTCTGAAATTTTCAAAACTCAACTTACCTTTTGAAACTATACCTTTGTCACTTATCTTACCTCCTGCTGGATCAATAGCAACATGTCCTCCATCAAATCTTTTGAAGTATTGAAGGCAGTCCATGTTACTTGTCATGTGCCTAGAGCAACCACTATCTACATGCCAAATGCTCTTCCTCTTGAGCTATTGGTTGCCCTGCACACTAGATAAAACAGTTAGTTTCTGGAGGGAACCTAAGCCAAAGTGGTCTTGGGTTGCCCTTTCTCATCAACATATTTATAATCGGTAATTTTAGTCTGGATGAGATGATCAGAGTTAGGAATCGCATGGTTGGAATACTTTATCAGAATTATAGGCTTAGCAGTATTAATACTGGTAGCAGCACAATCCTTGTTAGCAGTACTAACTTGGTTAGCAGTACTAACTTGGTCAGCAGTAGTATTGCTATCAGCAGCACTATTTCTGTTAGCAGTACTATTTGAGGTAGCAGTACTAACAGGTTTCTTGACTTTTGGAACCCAAATCTTGACCAAGTTGTTTGCTTTCTTGTTCTATGAGTTACTCCTTGACTTGCTTGGAGGATTTTCTTTTGATTTAGAAAACTTATTCTGAATATGAGAAATTGGTGTTGTTTTCATATTCTCAGCCATGTGGTTCCTTTTTGATTTCTTCCTATAACCAAAAGAATTTTGTGTTTGTCTTTGAAAAGTAAATCTTTGGTTAATAGGATTGAAATAACAATGCTTGGCTAAATGATTCAATTTGCCACATATAAAACAAGGCTTTGGTCTATTGACTTTGTTTAGATCAATTCCTTGTCTTTGAGCCCACTGATTATTTCTGTTTCTCTGATTCCCCTTATTTTATCATGTTTATGGGGCTTGTTCTGTTGACAAGTACAGGGATTTATAACAAAAGTTTGCATGTAGTGATTTCCCTGTACCTTTTCCTTACCTTTCCTAGAGGTCTCAGCTTTCTCACTCTTAACAGTCTCTTTCTCTGTCTTGGACATCTCCACTTTATCACTCTTGATAAATGGTTCCCCCCCCCCTCTCATTTGTAAGAATGTGGTTTTCTAAGGGAATATCTTTATGGTCTTCCTTATTCTTACACTCAGAGTTCTCTTCTTTAGAATCTGTCTCAACCACTACTGGATCTATTTCAGTGGCTCCTTCAGGTAAGTCATTCTTATCCTGTCTTTCTAAGAGATCTGAGGTGGGTGGAATGTAGTTATTGTTGTATGGTGGAGGGGTGGTGTTGTAGCCTATACCTCTTCTCAGTTTGTCATGAACTTGAGTTTTGAGTAAAGAGTCCATTGCTTTAGAAGCATTGGAATATTTTTCAATATCTAATTTTGCCTTCTCAAATTCACTCTTAATTTTCTCACATTCCTCTTTGGCCTTCTCTAGTTGAATCTCTAACTGATTCTTCTCCCACTTCCAGTAGTTGGTATCATATGAATGTTGAAGTTCATTGGCCTGGTATGCCTTAATTTGTTCTTCAAAATTCTCAACAATCACAACATTCTCTCTTCTATCTTTTTCCCACCTTTTAAGGCCATCACTCATACTCTGATTGTGATCCCTGTACCATTTAACCGTTTCAAGACATGCTTTAGAGCAAAGGTTAGATTTTACCTCAGTGGGGATTGCAGTACCTGAAGACTCTGTAGCCTCAGCCATCAATGCTTGATTTTGGATTCTGTTTATGATGATTATTGATTTCTGAGTTCCTTAGGCTCTGATACCACTTGTCAAGATCGAAAAATTCTAATGAAGAATTTAATTAACACACTCAGAAACAATGTTAAAGAAGTTGCGGAAAAACACTTTAACACTCAATCAATGAAACAGTACTTGAATGCAAATCACAAGTTATATTGATTAACTTAATGATTACAAACTCAACCTCAATCTGTTGAACATGCTCAATAGACGTTCTGAACTTCTCTAAAGAAAGGATTACAATGAATCTTGAGGTTAATTCTCACTAAAACGTATATTGAAATTCTATCAAAAAGTCTATCAATGTATTTTCTAAACTATGCCTTCTATACAGTATATATACAAGACAGATTACAAGATAATTATAAAAGAAAAATTAATCTTCATGATCCAGTCCATAATTATCTTCAAATCTCCTTGACTTTCGCATTAATCAAATCATTCCATCATTATTTTCTCAGCAGCTTTAATCTTCATAAGCAGTATTAATTCTCTCAGCAGCATTAACCATCTCAGTAGTATTAACCTTTTCTTGCAGTACTAACATGCTAACAGTATTAACTTGTCTATCAGTAGTAAGTTCCTTCAGCAGTATTAATCTCACCAGCAGTAGTAATATTGAGCTAGCAGTATTAATTACACAAGAAGTAGTATTTGGCATTATTAATCATCCTTAGCTCATTTCAGACCCAACACTCTAGTTAAAGCAAAACATGACACTCCTAAAGCCACTCAAAAGGCTAAAGGAGTGGTAATCAAATAAGGAGGATCAGAACAGAAAAAGAAGAAGATCAGTGAGGCAGAGATCAAGAGGAAAGGGAAAGAAAAGGTGGTTGAATCTGTGAAGCCATCAAAGAAATCAACACAAATAGCTCTGGATGAAGAGTTAGCAAAGAAGCTGTAAGAAGAGATGGCAAAGGAAGAAGAAATCCAATCTGCAAAAGACAGAGAGATTGCTTTATAATTGTCTACAAAGCTTAATGAGGAGTTTCAAAGGAGTATGAAAACTGCTGCTGCTAAGAAAGTTACAAAGAAGGCATCAAGGCAAAGGCTGTTATTAAAGACAAGACAAAGACAACCATCTAAAACATTCCTAGCCAATAAAGAAAGAAGGAAAATGATAAACTTCCTGAAAGGAGCTATTGGAGTTCCTGAAGGAATGTTTACCATTATGTCATTTGGAAGAATAGAAGAGCTATACAAGAAGGAGATGGCCAAGCTGAAAGGGGATTTCACTCAAAGGGTTGAGGTTGAAAGAAAGTTGAAAGAAAGACATGATCTCAACATACAACAACCTTTCCCTGACAGTGAAGAAGGCACTCCTATCAAAGAAAAGGCAGAAGTGAAGCAAGAAGAAACTTTAGCTCAAAATATTGAAGTTATTAAAAGAAAGAAGTCCATAGCTACCAAGTCAAAGGCAAAAAGGCCTAGAACTGAAGAAGGAAAGAAAGAACAAAAAAGTGAGAAAATGGAAACAGAATCTTCAGAGCATCATAAACAGGGTGAACAGGTTGACAAGGAAAAGGAGAGTCAAGAGCAGTCCAATCAACAATCTAATGAGCAGTTCCATTTGTACATGAATTTGACAGATGAAGAACCAGTGCAAGTTGACCCTATCTCAATGCAGGCACCAGAGATCATTCACTGGGATACTCTGAGGGACAACGGAAGAGAATATTTCAGATTCAAAAGAATGGGTGATCAGTATGAGGTGTATTCAACCTGGGGAAAGATAGTGAGAAGCTGTACAAGGGCTGATCTGGAAGAAATATACAAAGTTGGGCGGACTCTATATGAAGATGTGCTGAAAGGAGCATAAATGAACCTAATCAAGATAGCCATGGAGTACCTATGCATGATGTTTGACCCTGACAGGGTTAAGCATATTATCAGAGATGTGGATCATGAAAAGGTATTCAGAAGCATTGACCACTGGATGCTCATTGAAAGATGTGGAGTATATGTCCTAACCATAGACAAAAGCTACCATGAGTACTACTTGGTGGACAAAGTGTATGACCATAGCAGAGCAAAGCTACAAGGAATGTTGAGAGCAAAACTGGTATGTCCTACAGGTTCTGAAATGGCAAAGATTGTAATCAGAAGAACCATTAATCAAAGTCTGGGACTGGATCCAAATCTTGGTAATTGAATTGGAGTTTTGAAAGCATCATGAAGACCCTATGTTGAAGAACTTAACTTCTCAATTTGAAAAGTTAAGTTAGGGGGAGATTGTTGGGGATAAAATGAACCAAGTCTGGTTAGTGCTGTTAGAGTATTGAAGATTACTCTTTAGTACTGCTAGTTGAAGGATTACTACTGCTAGTAGAATTACTACTGTTTGGAGAGTTAGTACTGCTAGTAGTTAATACTGCTTGAAGATTACTACTGCAAGAGGGGAGTTAATACTGCAAGCATAGTTAGTACTGCTGAGGATGTTAATGCTGTTGAAGATTAATGCTGCTGGATGAGGATAAAGTTAATGCTGCTTATGAAGATAATGACTTGAAACGAAAGAACAGGAGCTGGAGATAAAGATGAAGATAATTATGGAATTGATTATGAAGATCAATTTTGTTTTGATAATTATCTTGTAATTAGTTTTGTATATATAGTTTAGAAGTCTTTGATAGAGATATATAGTTTTTCATATACGTTTGTTTTTTAGAGAATTAACCTCAAGGTTCTTAGAAGTCATTTCAATAGAGAAGTATTGAACGTCTGTTGAGACTGTTCAACAGATTGAGGTTTTGTTTGTAATCATTAAGTTAATCAATATAACTTGTGATTTGAGTTTATACACTGTTTGATTGAATTACTGTTAAAGTGTTTTTTCGCGACTTCTTTAACATAAGTTTCTGAGTATTTATTAAATTCTTGTTTCGAATTTCGATCCTGACAATATCTCAAAGCGGATTGAAGATAGACTTCTCAGCCTAAAGCCAAGCATGCCTACTTGATCAACACCATTGGCCAAGATGGTGCCGATCTCAATCTTCAGGAGCCGAAGATTTCTCAATCTTCAGGAGCCGAAGATTTCTCATATCTTCAGAGCCTGAAGATTTCTCAATCTTCAGCAACCGAAGATTTCTCAATCTTCAGCAGCCGAAGATTTCTCAATCTTCGAAAGCCGAAGATTTCTCAATCTTCGGAAGTCGAAGATATCTCAATCTTCAGGAGCCGAAGATTTCTCAATCTTCAAAGCCTGAAGATTTCTCACAAACACATTGTACTTTTCTGACAAAGTATATTTGTGATATTTTGCGTTGACGTAGACCTCATTTGAAGATCAGATAAAGTAAGCTTTGTCTCCTACACCATTTTAAGAAAAGGTCTACACCATCATGCAGGTCAACACCTTAAGACAAAGTCACTTCAAGACAAAACTTACATCATGTACCATGCTGAAGACCTGTGTCTATCTCTTGCTCAAAAGGTGTCCCATGCATTTAATGCATGAGGCACTATAAATATGGAGGATGGTTCAACATGAAAGATCACCGGTTCTACAACCTTCAAGTTCTCTAAGTGCCTGGCTTTTTCTCTCTACGAAGTTCTTATTGTTTTCTAAGTGTTTTACAATTGTTCTTCATTTCTCTTAGTGTTAGATTGTTTGAACAGATTCATCTGTTCTCTTCCGCAACAATCAAAAGTTTCTATGTGTAATTCTTGATTTTAAATCAATAAGAATTAAATTAAGTGAAAAACTGTGTGTATTGTATTCAACCCCCTTCTACAATACTTTTCTTATTTACTTACTGCTATTTGGGACCAACAAGTGGTATCAGAGTGGTTTAGTTTAACTCAATAAACTAGATCCGCAATGGCATGTTCTTCTTCTTATTCTTCTTTGAACAATGTTTCTTCTCAAAACACTACTGTTGTTTCATACGACAATGGCTCTATAGCCAAACCACCAAAGTTTAACCCCAATAACTTCTTCGTGTGGAAAATTCGTATGAGTCCTTCTTAGAAGGAGTTGACAACAGATATCCTACTATCTTACATGAAGGTCCTTTTCTTCCTAGAGTTTGGGACCGGTACAATGCCAAAAAGGCAAATAAGGGAAATGCTGATAAGGACTCTTCTGAGGAAGAAAGAACTCCAGCAAATGGGAGATACATTGTAAAGGATCCCAATAAATATAATGATGAAGACAGACGTCTTATATCTCTTGATACTAAAGTCAGAGCCATCAATGCCCTTTCTCTGCCTGATGAGGTCTATCACTCCCTTGTTAACCTTTCTACTGCTAAAGAAATGTGGTCCACGCTGTGTGTTCTCTATGAAGGTACGTCTGAAGTGAAAAAGAGCAGAAAGATTTCTCTTGTAAGAAAGTATGAACTCTTTTCTCCTGAAAAGGGTGAATCTCTCTCAGACTACTACAATCGTTTTAACAGTCTTCTCAACGATCTTAAATTTGTGGGTCGCATTTATGATAATGAGGAAGTCTTGTGCAAGTTCATGGACTGCCTGAGTTTTGGGAAAATATATGTACTTGTATCAAGTCTACCAAGGATATTGATTCCATGCCTCTCACTCCCTTGTATGGCACTCTCTTTAACTATGAGCAGACAAAACTGCTTAGGAAGTCTATCACAAAAGACATTAAAAGCTCTTCTCTAGCTCTTGTCAGTGATTCTTCCAAAAATGTCGTGTGTATTCCTAGAATCACCTATCCCTCTGATTTCGACAACAATAGTCAAGAAGCCCATCTCAGTGAGGCTGATGATGAAGGAGAGGAGACCTCTGTAGCTCAGCTGTCAAATGGTGTTGCCATGCTGGCAGGTTTTTCAAAAGGCAAACCTCGTTTATCTTCTGGAAAATCCAGGTTTTCTAGAAAATCATCTTCTACTTTTTCTAAAACCACTCCCTCTGACAAATCTAATGAGGAATGTTATAGGTGTGGGAGGAAGGGACACTTTGCTTCTGAGTGTAGAAGCATGTCTTCTGATAAATCCAGACTACCTTCCTCTAACCGTACCTCCTCTAGGTCTGTCAGAACCAAGTCTGACTCCTTCCAACCTTCTTTTCAAAAGTCAAACACATCTGTACCTTCAAACTCTGACTGTGCTGAAAAGTAAAAGGCTAAATACAAGAGAGAGAATGAAATAAATATTTTTCTAGCCAACAAAGGAAAATGTCTTTTCGCTGAATCTCATGATTGGGCAGATGAACCAACTTCCGAAAGTGACAAGGAAATGGCCAACCTTTGTTTTATGGCTAAACTAGATGATGTTGATGACTGTGAAACTTTTTCCACCTCTATGGCTCTTGTTACTGCTGAGAGCTCCACCTCTTCTACTCAGGTACATCCATTCTTTTCTCTATCTGATGCTGAGAAAATTGAAGCTTTTGACTCTTTGACCATTGACTTCTATGAATCCAAAGACGCAAAGAAAAAGACAAATGCTCAGATAAAATCTCTTTCTTCTCAGCTGCAAATTTGTCTTTCCCAGCTAAAACATTTTGACAAAATCAAGGCTGAGATTGAAGATTTGAAAACCATAAATTTCACTCTTGCCAAAGAGAAAAATAAACTTATTAAAAGGTTTAAAAAGGAGCAAGAAATTGTGAAAAGTTGAGCAAGTTCCTCCAAAAACATAGAAAGAATTTTTCAGGATCAAATACCTTGTGATGACAAGTCTGGACTAGGCTTTGGGAAATCTGACCTTGAACTTCCGTCTGACACCCATACTCCTTTCTCTCTTCCCTCATTTTATGAATCTTCTGAAGAGAACTCTGACAACTCTGAATCTTTGGACTCCTCTGACCTCTCTAAAAATCTCAAATTTGGAATGTTTATCAAAGCCAAAAGCATTGATTCTCCTCATTAAAGTGAGAAAATCCAAGACTCAAATGACCCTCCTAAACCCATTCTCGAGTCTATGTCATCCTTAAAGATAAATGAGCCTTCCTCTTCTAAGCCCAAACCCTCCAAAATTACAACCAAAGTTCCTCAACCATCTTCAAATAAATTCTCTTCCTCTGAAAAAGGAAAATCGGTTGCCGATCTTCCTCCCGAAAAGAAATTTCCCAAGAAAAACTCAAAGAAATCATCTTCTCTTCCTATCCCGAGACCAATGATGTTGAAAAAGTTGAATTCCAAGACACCCTCTTCTATTCATTCAGCTAACTCTGGTAAAGGTATCTTGGGTCCTAAGCCTCTTGACACTTCTCTATACTCAAAGGCCATGAAAGTCAATGTGACCAATCATCGTAAGGAAGCTGATCAAAGCTCCAAAAAGGTTTTTATCTATAGAAAATGTTATAACTGTGGTAATACCTTTCATCTTGCTAAGGATTGTCCTATGGAAAAAATTGATAAAAATACTTCCAAGGATTCTCCTTCTTCTTCTAACTCAAAAGGACCCATTTCCAAATGGGTACCAAAGAATTGATTTCCTTGTGATTGCAGGGTCTAGGACACCAACAAATCTGGTATCTTGACAGTGGGTGCTCACGACACATGACAAGCAACAAATCTCTTCTTGTAGACTTCGTGCCTACCAAAGTTCCTTCTGTCACCTTTGGTGATAACTCTAGAGGAAGTACTAAAGGTTATGGAACACTATCAAATGGTTCCATCACCTTTAATAAAGTAGCTTATGTTGAAGGCTTGATGCACAATCTCCTAAGCATAAGCCAGCTGTGTGATCTGGGGTACAAAGTGATGTTTGAATTATCTCCATGCATCATTTTCAATAAAAGATGGAAACCGTACACTCTGGCTACCGCAAAGAAAATGTTTATGTCATAGACATGGGACATAGCTCATCCTTCGGAACAAACATCTGTTTTGTCTCTGAAAACTCTGCAAAAAAATGTTGGCTCTGGCATAAGCGTCTCTCTTACCTTAACTTCAAGACTTTGAATTTCCTTTCAAACCAAGAGCTTGTCACGGGCATGCCAAAGTTATCCTTTGTGAAAGAAAAGTTGTGTGCTGCATGTGAGAAAGGGAAACTCACAAAATCTTTCTTCAAATCCAAGCAATGCTTCTCCATTTCTCAGCCTCTTCAGATGCTCCACATGGATTTATGTGGACCAGTCAGTACCCCAAGCCTGGGTGGTAGAAGGTACATTCTTGTCATTATTGATGAATTCACTCGTTACACTTGGGTATTTTTTTCTCAGGTATAAGAGTGACACCACTGAAGAAATTATAAAGTTCATCAAGAAGTCTGAAGTACTGAATGGGCAGCTGGTAAGATCTGTAAGAAGTGACAACGAAATAGAATTCAAGAATAGTATGTTGGATGACTTTTTCAATGAAAAAGGCATCTCACAGAACTTCTCTGTCGTCAGAACTCAGCAACAAAACGGTGTAGTGGAGAGAAAGAACAGAACGCTATGTGAAGCTGCCCGATCCATGCTGAGTGAATCTTACCTACCTACCTATTTTTGGGCCGAAGCAATCAACACTGCATGCTTTACCCAACATAGGTCCATCATTGTGAAAAGACACAACAAGACTCCTTATGAAGTCTTTTATGGTAGAAAACCCAACATTGGCTTTCTTAATGTCTTTGGGTGTGTATGCTACATTCTTAACGACATAGAAAACTTGGGAAAATTTGATCCCAAAGTTGATGAAGGAATCTTCGTGGGATATTCTCTCACTTCCAAAGCTTTCAAAGTCTACAACCTCAGAAGGAAGTGCATTGATGAATCCATCCATGTCAAGTTTGATGACCTCAAGATATCATCACTCTCTTGTGATGATGAAGAATTGAACCGTTGGATATCTTCTTGTGTTGGTGATGGTACTCTTCCAACACCATCAGATATTCCCTATATAGTTCCCACTTCTCTCTACCAAAACAATGATCCTTCTTCATCTCACAACCCTTCCTCTCATCAAGAGGATGATCCTCAGCCTACCCAACCTCAAAATACACTTCAAATCATCCCAGTCTCTCAATCTGACATTCATTCCTCATCTATACTTGTCGATCTTCCATCTATCTCTCCTGAAAATATACCTTCCAACTCTCCTCTACAAATTTATTACCCTCCTCCTTTACCTCCTGCCTTAAAATGGACAAAAGATCACCCCATTGATCAAATCATTGGTGATCAACAAGCTGGTGTTCAGACCAGAAGAGGTATTGGAAACATTTGTCTCTATGTGAAGCTCCTTTCTCTCATTGAACCAAAGAAAGTTGACGAAGCTCTAGCTGATCCATGTTGGATCACTGCCATGCAAGAAGAACTTTTTCAGTTCGAAAGGAACAAAGTCTGGAGATTGGTTCCTCATCCTTCCAGAAAAACTATCATACGAACCAAGTGGGTCTTTCGGAAAAAAATGGATGAAGAAGGCACGGTGATCAGAAACAAGGCCCAACTGGTTGCACAAGGCTATAGGCAAGAGGAAGGAATTGACTATGATGAAACATTTGCTCCAGTTGCAAGACTTGAAGCCATCAGAATCTTCCTTGCTCATACTGCCTACAAGAACTTCAGAGTCTTCCAGATGGATGTCAAGAGTGTCTTTCTGAATGGGGAGCTAGCTGAAGAAGTCTATGTGAAACAGCCCCCTGGCTTTGAAGATCCCGTCCATCCTGACTATGTGTACAGGTTAGACAAAGCTCTCTATGGTCTAAAGCAGGCTCCTTGTGCCTGGTATGACACTCTTGCTGACTTTCTCCTGAAGAACAAGTATTCAAGAGGTAAATTTGACAACACTCTGTTCATCAAGCAAACCTCATGTAATCTTATTCTTGTTCAAATTTATGTGGATGATATCATTTTTGGTGTCACTGATGAGTCACTGTGTGATGAGTTTGCCTCTCTCATGAAAAGCCAATATGAGATGAGTATGATGGGGGAGCTCACATTCTTCTTAGGACTTCAAGTTAAACAATCGTCAGAAGGAATCTTTATAAATCAAAGTAAATACATACGTGATCTTCTGAAAAAATTCAATTTTGAAAACTCCTCCCCCATGAAAACTCCCATGGCACCACCTTTGAAACTCCATTCTGATCCGGATGGTGTATCTGTGGATATCACCAGCTACCGAGGCATGATCGGCTCTCTTCTCTATCTTACTGCTAGTAGACCATACATTATGTTTGCTACTTGCCTGTGTGCGCGTTACCAAGCCAATCCGAAAGAATCTCATTTGGCAACGGTTAAACGCATTTTTTGGTATCTAAAAGGTACCATGAATCTGGGTCTTTGGTATCCCAAAGACTCAGGTTTTGATCTAATGGGGTATTCAGATTCTGACTTTGCAGGGTCCAAGGTTAATAGGAAGAGCACCACTGGCAGCTGCCAACTTCTTGGTGGCAAACTTGTTAGTTGGTCTAGCAAGAAGCAGAACTCAGTCTCCACCTCTACTGCTGAAGCTGAAAATGTAGCTATTGGAAGTTGTTGTGCTCTAATCCTTTGGATGAAGAATCAACTGAGAGACTACAATCAACTGTACTCCCACATCCCGATTTTGTGTGACAACTCAGGTGCGATCGCAATCGCAAATAATCCGGTGTTGCACTCTCGTTCCAAGAACATCGACATCCGGTATCATTTCATCCGGGATCACATATTCAAAGGTGACGTCGAACTTCATTTTATTCCTATCGATCTCCAACCGGCGGATCTTTTCACCAAACCGCTTGACGAAGCTCGGTTCAAATTTCTCATCGAAGAACTCGGTATGCTAAATATTGATTCTTAATTTCTTTAAAAAAAGAGAGAGAAAAAGAAAAAAAAGAGCGAAAAAGAAAATAAAAAAAATGAGTGAAAAGAGAAAGAAAAGAAAATTAAAATAAAAAAAATGTTTCTCTTCTTTGGCTCCTCTCTCTCTACCCCCCTTTGGCCTATCTCTCTCTCTCTACCCATCCCTATTCGGCTTCTCTCTCTCTCTAACCCCTCTCCCGTTCGGCTCTCTCCCTCTCACTCCCTAGACCCCGCCGAAACCCTCCCTCCCTCCCCTTGCCTTCGGCTCCTCCCCCTTCCCCTCCCCTTCTCTCTACTTCCTCGAAACCCAAAACCCCCACACCTTCTCTCTATTTCTTCGACCCTCACAAACCCAAGTTGAACCACACACCCCCTTCCCCATGCTTTCAACTCCTCCCTCTCTCTACCCTCTCCCTTCGGCTCATTTCCTCTCATCCCAACTCACCAACCACCGAAACTCCCACACACCCCCTCACCTCTCATCTCCCTCCTTCGGCCTCCTCTAGGAGTTGATTCCCACCTCCTTCGGCCCCTCCTCTCTTCCCCCCTTATATCTTCTGCCCGAACCCAAACACCCCTTCGGCTCTTTTAAGCCACCGAAGACAACCCCTTCGGCCCCTTACCATAATCGAACCCCCCCTTTTTCCCTTCCCACGGCCGATTGCCCCCACCCCTCATTTTTTCGGCTAATACCCCCCACCCCCACCCCTCAACCCTCCGGCCGAACTCCCCCCCCCCCCCCCCCTTTCACTACTTTCCTTTTTGTCCTTTCTTTTTCGACTCCTTCCTACTTCCCAAGACTTTCCCCTAACCCATACCATCCCTTCCTTTTTCCACCACCTACCATCTCTCACCCTATTTTTCCATAATCCTTTCAAATCTTCTCTTTTCCCCATTTCCTACACTTCCTCCATATATCCCATCAATCATTTCTTTTCTTTCAATCCCTATAATCTCTACCATAATTACCTCTTTTTTTTTCAAAATTCAAACTTTCTCCTCCCTCTATAAATACTAACCCATTTCATATTCTTCACCATCACCATCACCACCTTTCCTCTCCCTACATTTTCTTTTCTCTCATCTTCTATGGCTTTCTCTACATCTCCTCCTTCCAAAACCATCAAGAAAACTATGCCTCCTTCTCCTCCCACTTATCTTAAGGATCTTGTCTTCAACCCATGCAACCATGTTGCACGGTTAGAGTATGATCCTAACCATAAGGAATTCAATCCCAATTCATCCTTTCTTCAAAAATCACCTCTTCGGTTTGCTTTGACGAAGAACCCGCCAAAAATGAGCAAGATGCTCATTGGTAATTTTTGGCTCACATGTGTTCACGATCAACATTCCAAACACGGTCTCCGCTTCTATTCTCTCAAACCCGACATCACCGGATATCACCTTCGGTGTCGAAGACGTTAGGCGGGCTCTACAAATTCCAACCTACGCCTCTTATGACGTGTTCCCTCTTGGCACTGAGCATGATGAGGTTGTTGCGGCCATGAACTACATTCATGGCGACAATGATCAGGGGCGTGGCACACTTCTTCGCAAGAATATGGGAGGTATCTGGAACTTCTTTCTCTCATATTCTTTTCTACCTGAGTAGGAAAACTGGTGGGCATGATCAATGTCCATCTTACCTTACTCAACTAGCCCATGCTCTTATGTTCCAGCGTAAAATAGATTATGCCCAGTATTTCTTTCATGAGTTGATTACTATCATCACACCGCCTAAGCGACCGCATGTTGCTTACCCACGGTTCATCTGGCTTATCATCAACAATTTACTCGTTGGAGCAATTGAGGCTGACCATCGGGTCATAAATGACTACCATGCCCTGCTTGTGGCAAGACCCATTCTCAAACGGGGTCCCTTGGCGACTGACAATCCTCTACTCCCAGGTATGATCTATTTCATCAATTCTCCCGATCTACAGTGGGGAGATGCTAAGGACACTCCGGTGTCCAAAGGTCCCTCCTTTGTAGTGGACCCTTCTTCCCTCTCCTTAGTGAAGCCGGCTAGCACCAAATTCTCAACAGCTACTAGCACCGCCGCACTTGCCAAAATGACTCTACCACCAAAAAAACCTTCGGTGGTTACCCAGGTCACTCACCAAACCTCAAAGCGGTGGGCGGTGGCACTCTACCTCTTCCCCTCCCTCTTCTCCCAAAAGAAAGAGGAAGGTTTCTAGGGCCAAGCCACTTACTCCACCCAACGATTCTTCACAATCGGTAGGTGTTGACATTATCCCACCTGGGTCAACCCACTGCCACCTTCCTTGTATCCTCTTCAAATGATGCAACTGAAATATTGGGGGACCCTCACCTTCCCTCCTTTACCTTTACCTTGGTGGATGAGGATGACTTGGCCTTCTCCCCAGACCAAGGTTCTGCATTCTCACTACACGACCTATCACCCGACCAGTTCATGATCGATGTTTATGCACCACCCAGTGAAACACTAGTCTTACCCAAGGCTCGTGTTGAGGGTTTTTCACGCTATCTTGAACTTGTGACACAGGGTAAAGAAACGGTGACAAAAACCAACAGGCCCCTCTCCCTCTGCCTACCGCTCTCCTACTCATTCTACAGAGAGCTCCTCTTCTTATACGGCTGCCTCCTCTGAGCATATCTCTAGTGATGACTCACATTCGTCACTCAGTTTAACTGCTAGTTACGACGATGATTTTCTTCACCAGCGCCATGTGTCCTCCGAAGATCCATCACGGGTTCTTCCTCATCATCCACCGACGCCTACCTGATTTCAGGCCTCAGATGCATCGCGAGACCCTCCTGCTTCTGCTCCAACATTTCTCCCAGAACTCATTGCAGATATTCAGGAAGCCAACCGCTAACACCGAATGGTTAGTATTCAGTTTCACGAACTCCAACTATTTATGGGATCGTTTGTCAAAGTCACTGTTGAAAAGTTGGTGTCTCTTGAGACCTCCACTCATCACCTCACTACTTCAATTGCTGCTCTTCAAGCAGCCTCTAAAGCTCGTGATAATGAGGTATGACGTCTTTAGGAGTCTTCCCAGTCTCAGCAGGCCCTTACCTCCCAGATTCTACAGTCTTTTCATCAGAAAGTGGATTCTGTTTTGGTTGCTCCCCCGACTGCCGTTGAGGGGGAGAAACAGTTGGTTCCAGTCTCTTCAGACAGCGGCCGTCAGGGTCCCATTCCTGTTTCTACCGATGATACAACTGAGGGGGAGCTTCAAATACCGGCCATAGATAAAGGAAAGAAAAAGTTATCTGCTAATGAAGAAGCCTTGATATCCCAACAACAAAAGGATGCTGCTCTAAAAGCCTTTGTTTCTAAAGTTGATCGCCTAAAGCTTCAACCTCCTAACAAAGTCACTTCTGACTTTGGTCTTCCTGAAGTTGAAATCCAGCGGGCAACTGAGCTTAATTCCAATGACACTCTATGGTATAGAAAAACACTTATGGGACGAAAGCATAAATCAAAGGTTGTTGAGGTAAAGTTTGGCACCTCCAAACTTTCAGATACAGATGTCCGGATGGTTATCACTAGGGAATACAAAACTCATCATGCTACCAAATTCTAGGACCTTGAAGACTATGGACTCTCTTAATGGTACGAAATTTCTGAACTCTTATCTAAATATTTTAGTCGACATAGGGTTATGGCCAAAAAGACCATCAATGGTCTTCTAGAAAGAATGAAAGATATTGCAAAATAATACAAGCATTCTCCTGAAGAAGAAGTTCAAGTCCAGTGTCTCAAAAAGATGTGCCTCTCCTCCTCTCCACAACTCTCCTCTTCTGACAAACAAAACCTCTTCAAGGATCTAGATGTCAAGGGAATAATCCCTGATGTAAAAAATCTGAATCTGAAGATTCTCGGCGGTCCGACCCGTCCTCCAGGAACTATGGTGACTAGGCCACTCAAAGGAGTTTATTTCCTCAATGAAAAGGAAATTCTCATGTTCTTCAGACATGAGGAAATCTCCATTGCTGACACTAAGGTTCTGGTAGCTATCCTCTCTCTTATCCCCATAAGTTTTGGAGCCTCCTTCCTTCGTCATGATATTCTTGTTGAGCTTCACAAAAGACAGAAGAATGAACGATGTTCTGCTCTAAATCTTACTTATGTACTTGTAACTTTTGTTTTCTTAAGTCATCTTATTTAATACAAGTGCATTTTCTTCTTACTTAGTTTGTACAGATATACTTCGTTCTTTTATTCTTTTGTAAATGTCGGATATACTTATAAATCCTTATACAAAAAAAAATCTATGTGAAAAGAACCCAAAAGAGTAAAAATGGGTCAAAATGAATTATTCAATAGACTCTTAGTTTTATTCTTTAAGTATGGATGTCATCCTCAAATAGGGGGAGATTGTTGGGTCATCTGAAGATTTGAAGATGACCTCCCGATCTTCCATTTTGTATCATCATACTTAGAATATTTTGAGGTTCTTTTAGCAGCTTGGTTTCTATACAAATGTTCGGTGAAGTCGAAGATCAGCCGAAGAAAACAACGAAGAAGTATATCTCTCAAAGTGGATTGAAGATAGACTTCTCAACCTAAAGCCAAGCATGCCTACTTGATCAACACCATTGGCCAGGATGGTGCCGATCTCAATCTTCAGGATCCGAAGATTTCTCATATCTTTAGAGCCCGAAGATTTCTCAATCTTCAGCAGTCGAAGATTTCTCATATCTTCAGAGCCCGAAGATTTCTCAATCTTTAGCAGCCGAAGATTTCTCATATCTTCAGAGCCCGAAGATTTCTCAATCTTCAGCAGCCGAAGATTTCTCATATCTTCAGAGCCCGAAGATTTCTCAATCTTCGGAAGCCGAAGATTTCTCAATCTTCGGAAGCCGAAGATTTCTCAATCTTCGGAAGCCGAAGATTTCTCAATCTTCAAAGCCCGAAGATTTCTCACAAACACATTGTACTTTTCTGACAAAGTATATTTGTGATATCTTGCATTGACGTAGACCTCATCTGAAGATCAGATAAAGTAAGTTTTGTCTCCTACACCATTTTAAGGAAAGGTCTACACCATCATGTAGGTCAACACTTCAAGACAAAAGGTACATCATGTACCATGCTGAAGATCTGTGTCCATCCCATGCTCAATAGGTGTCCCATGCATTTAATGCATGAGGCACTATAAATATGGAAGATGGTTCAACATGCAAGATCACCAGTTCTACAACCTTCAAGTTCTCTAAGTGCCTGGATTTTTCTCTCTACGAAGTTGTTATTGTTCTCTAAGTGTTTTACAATTGTTCTTCATTTCTCTTAGTGTTGGATTGTTTGAACAGATTCATCTGTTCTCTTCTGCAACAATCAAAAGTTTCTATGTGTAATTCTTGATTTTAAATCAATAAGAATTAAATTAAGTGAAAATTTGTGTGTATTGTATTCAACCCCCCTTCTACAATACTTTTCTTATTTACTTACTGCTATTTGGGACCAACAACAGTAACTTGTTGCAAAACATTGAGTTAAACTTGTCGTAGACTCACTTGTCGCATACTACTGAACATTAAAGTACACTTTCGCAAGTGGCATGAGCCGAAAAGTCACTTGTCGCAAAGGCTTACTCGTGAGTTCCTACTTGTCGCAAAGGCCTATGTACGATTTCCTCACTTCTCGCAGGGTACAGCTTGCGAGTTATTACTTGTCGTAAACAACTCTCTATGAATTCATACTTGTCGCAAACCCCTTTATGCTAGTTCTGAACTTGTCGTACATGCTAACATCCGAGAAGCAAACTTGTCGTAGACCAAAGGATACGAATTGTGTACTTGTCGTAGACTACATCGTGTGAGTTCTCACTTCTTGTAAGCTATGGCTTGCGAGTTCTTCACTTGACGCAAACAACAATGTACACACAGTAACGTGTCGTATTATGAAGGATGCGAGTTCCCCACTTGACACAGATCGTTACTTGAGAGTTCTTGCCTTAGAAAACTTTGTTGTACATCAACCTCGGATGAAGCTTGCGAGTTCTTCATATGAACTTGCGAGTTCTATGGATCTTGCGAGAAGTCTAGTCTGGAAGCTAAAAATCATCAAATCTTTCATGTTTCTTCAAATTTTGAGATGATACTTTGGACGCATGTTCGAAAATCACTTCTGAACAATTTTGTAGTTGATGATCTTCTCTAAAAATCACTCAATAACAAAATTCAATCACAACATATTGAAAAATATTTTCGAACCAAAAACTCTCAAAATCGAACAATTCTTCCAACTCTGTAGAAATCAAACATTATGATTGATTCCATGTGATTCAACTCTAATCACATAATCAAACTAGCATCAAAACTGTTGGGAACTGAAGATTCTACTAAGTGTAGTTACTACTGCTAGTACAAGTGTAGTTACTACTGCCAGAACAAGTTGAAGATTAATACTGCTAAGTGTTACTACTGCTAGTAGAATTACTACTGCTAGTTAAAGTTAGTACTGCTTGAACAAAGTTAGTAGTGCTTAGCTAGTTAGTACTGCTAGTAGTTAGTACTGCTTGAAGTTAATGCTGCTAGATGAAGTTAATGCTGCTGAGCATTATTAGTGCTGCTAAAGAGATCCGGATGGAAAGTACTACAGCTGGATATACTGAAGATATACTTAGAAGATATACATGGAAGATATACTGAAGATTTGTTTATTCTTTGTAATTATCTTTTTATCAGTATATGTATAGAATGTTTAGAATAGATAGAGATAACTTTTGATAATTATTTTTCAAGAGAGAAATCAACCTCAAGGCATAGATCCTAATTCTAGAGAAGTAGAATTCGTATTGGTGAGCCTGTTCATCAATATTGAGGTTGAGTGTGTAATCTTGTAACTTTAAGCATTCAATACAAGTTTACTGTTTGATAATTATATACTGTGTTTGATTACTGTTTTATCAAATATCAAAGTGTTTTTCCGCAACTTCTTTGATATTAGTTTCTGAGTATTAATTCTTGTTAAGAATTCGATCCTGACAAGTGGTATCAGAGCCAAATTCTCTCAGAAACAGTTATTCATCATGGAAAATCTTACAGAATCAAGCAGTACTTTGGTCTCAAAAGTTCCAATGCTCAGATCCAATGAATTTGACATGTGGAAAATCAGAATCAAGCAATATATTCTCCTCACAGATTACTCTATGTGGGACATCATTGAGAATGGCCCATCTGATGGAGGAAAGATTGGTGAAGATGGCAAAAGAACTCCTCCAAAGACAGATACAGACAGGAAATCAAGACAGACAGAGATGAAAGCCTTGAGCACACTGCTCTTGGCCATTCCAAATGAGTATCAACACCAATTCTGCAATTGTACTGATGCACAGATGCTCTGGAATGCTCTAGAGAAGAGATTCTCAGGTACTAAAAGTACCAAGAGAAATCAAAAGGCAATCTTAAAACAACAGTATGAAAACTTCATCTCAACTAAGAATGAGTCCATGACTCAAACTTTTGACAGGTTTAATAAACTAATTGGTGAACTAGCTACTATGGGAGTACAGATTGATCAAGATGATGTGAACAGAAAGTTCTTAAGGTCCCTTGGAGATGAATGGACCATGTACACTGTGTCATTCAGACAGAATGATCAGTTGGAAGACAAAGAACTTGATGATCTGTACAATGATCTTAGAGTATTTGAAGCTGAGGTGGAGGCAAAGAAGAAGCCTTCTGGATATGTTCATAATGCTGCACTCCTATCAGCATCAATTGATTCTACTGCTAACCCTGAATCGGTTAATGCTGCTAATGGATCAAGTTTAGATAAAGGCACTGATTATGTATTCGAAGCTCTTCTTTCTAATCATGGAAATTCTTCTTTGATCAATGATGACTTAGAACAACTTCATCCTGATGATCTGGAAGAGATGGATATTAAATGGCAGATGGCCATGCTCTCCATGAGGGTTAAAAAGTTTATAAAGAGGACTGGAAGAAACAACTTCTCACAAAGAAGAGAAGATGGAGCAGGGTTTGATAAATCAAAGGTAGAATGCTACAAATGCCATCTGAAGGGACATTTTGCTAGAGAATGCAGAAGTGGAATGTCTCACAACAACAACCATCAACAAGTTCAATCTGGAAGCTTCAATAACAACAGAAACTCTGCTCAAGCCCTTGTTTCTCAACAAGGAATAGGGTTTGATTGGAGTGATCAAGCAGAAGAAGCTATTCAGAATCAAGCTCTTATGGCTAAAGTATCTGATCTCCCATCTGAGGTAAGTTCTAATCTCTGCACTAAAACTTGCATAGACACTGTTAAAAGGTACAGGGATCACAATCAGAAGATGAGTGATGACCTGAAGAGACTAGAAAAGGATATAAAAGACTATGTGAGGATAGTAGAGAGATTTGAAGATCAAATCAAAGGTTTTCAAGCCAATGAACTACAACACTCATATGACACTAATTACTGGAAGTGGGAGAAAAAGGATTTAGAACTTAAACTGACTAAATCTAAAGAGGAGAGTGAAAAACTGAAAGAGGAGTTAACCAAGGTTAAGCTTGATGTAGAAAAGTTTTCCAATGCTTCTAAAGCAATGGACTCCTTACTGCAAAATCAGATTCATGATAAGTTGAGAAGAGGAATTGGGTATAATGCCACACCTCCACCATATAACAACAATTACATTCCTCCTACTTCAGACCTATTAGACACCAAAGATAGGAAGGAATTGCATGAGGGAGCCACTGAAATAGATCCCTTAGATGAGGTAATTGTTGAGGATAAGACTGAGAAAGAGGTTGGCAAGAGTAAGGAGAACAAGGTGAGTGGTGAGATTTCTATAGAAAACAACATTATCACCAATGAGGATTGTGGAAGGGCTTGGATCAAATCCAAGAACATAGAGAAGACAGAGGAAAAGTTTGGTAAGGTCCATTATAAACAGACCACAGTTGTGAATCCAGGTCCTTGCAAACAGTGTGCTTGTAAGAAGAATGAGCCCCAAAAACAGGACAAAAAGAGGGGAAATCAAAGAAACTGGAATAATCAATGGGCACATAAACAAGGGGTTGATCTGAGTAAAATCAATAGACCAAAACCTTGTTTTATCTGTGGCAAATTGAATCATCTTGCAAAATTCTGTTATTCCAATCCTATGAACCAAAGAATGAATTTCCAAAGATCCATGCAAAAACCCTTTGGTTATAAGAAAATTGAAAAGAATCATGTGGCTAAGAAAACTGTTAAAACTAAAAGCCACATGAAGAAAAAGTATTCTGTTAAAGAAAGTGTCAATATGTGGATTCCTAAAAGCACTAAAACTGTTAGTACTGCTATCACAAGTAGTGCTGCTGACAATGATAGTGCTGCTAGAAGTAATACTACTGCTAACAATGTTAATGCTGCTAACAAGGTTAGTACTGCTAAACCTGTTAGTACTGCTACACCTGTTAGTACTGCTAACTCTGTTAGTACTTCTAAGGTTAGTACTGCTTCTAGTGTTGATTCTGCTAAGCCAATCATATTGACAAAGTACTCTAATAAAGAGTGCTCTGAGTTTAAAAACCTCATTAAAAAGGAATGTAAATACTTTGATGAGAAAGGAAGACCCAAGATCACTTTGGCTTGGGTCCCCAATCATACTAATTGATTTATTTAATGTGCAGGGCAACCAACAGCTCAAGGGAAAGAGCATATGGCATGTTGATAGTGGTTGCTCTAGGCACATGACTGGCAACATGTCATGGCTTCAGGATTTCAAGCAAATTAATGGAGGACATGTTGCATTTGGAGACAATCTTACTGGTGGTAAGATAAGTGGAAAAGGTAATGTCACCAAAGGTAAGATGACATTTGAGGATGTCTACTATGTTGATCAATTAAAGTACAACCTGTTAAGTGTATCACAGGTTTGTGACAAACAACATAGTATATTATTTACTAACACTGAGTGTATGATTCTTGCTCCAGGGTTCAAGGTAGTTGATGAAAACATGATACTACTTAGAACTCCAAGAAAAGACAATGTTTACTGTCTTGATTTGGACAATGTCAATAGTGATTCATCTTTAAATTGTCTTGTTTCAAAAGCTTCTATAGATGAATCCTCCCTTTGGCACAGAAGGATGTGTCACATGAATTTCAAGACTATGAACAATCTTGTTAAAAATAACCTTGTAAGAGGTTTACCTTCAAAAGTCTTTTCATGTGATGATCATTGTGTTGCTTGTCTTAAAGGCAAACAACACAAAACTTCTCATAAGACCAAAGAGTTAAATTCTGTTTCTTCTTGTCTCCAGTTATTGCATATGGATCTGTTTGGTCCTACAAATGTTATGAGTATAGGAAAGAAATCTTACTGCTTGGTTATTGTTGATGATTACTCCAGATTTACTTGGGTATATTTTCTAAGGACTAAGGATGAAACAAGTGGTCTTATCAAATCCTTTATTCTAAGAATTGAAAACCAAACTAATCAAAGAGTAAAAGTCATTAGATCAGATAATGGAACTGAATTTAAAAATCATGATCTAAACACCTTTTGTGAAGGAAAAGGTATTGAGAGACAATATAGTGCTCCTAGGACTCCTCAACAGAATGGTGTTGCTGAAAGGAGAAATAGGACACTAATAGAGGCTGCTAGATCTCTGTTGGCTGATTCAAAATTGCCAATTACATTCTGGGCTGAAGCAGTTAATACTGCTTGTTATGTCCAAAACAGAGTTCTAGTGGTCAAGCAAAAGAACAAGACCCCATATGAGCTTTTAAATCAAAGAAAACCTTTTATTGGTTTCTTCAAACCTTTTGGGTGTCCTTGTACAATTCTAAATACCAAATCTCACTTAGGTAAGTTTGATAGCAAAGCAGATGATGGATTTCTTGTTGGATATTCATCTCAGAGTAGGGCCTACAGAGTTTTTAACTCTTCTTCTAGAATAATTGAAGAAAGTGACAATGTCAAATGCAATGAGAACACACCAAATCCTGTTGGGTCTGGACCTCAATGGCTAGTTGACATTGATTCACTAACTAACTCTTTTGGTTTCAGTAATGAGTATACAGGAACAGATGGTGGAGAATCAGAGATCACACAAGTTCAAGAAAGTATATCTAAATCTGTGATTTTTCCCATACCCACAGTAAATGAAGACTGTGAAAAGGAATCATTTACTGAACCAAGTCAGAGTGAAGAAGACACTAGAGATGAGGAGACTCAAGAATCAGAAGTGACATCTGAAACCACTTCAGTTGAGTTGCATGACTCTAATCTAGAGGCTGGACTGAATGAAGAACCTAGTCATAACACAAGAGTTCAAAAGAATCATCCTCCACAGCTGGTAATAGGAGATATCTCTTCTCCTATGATGACTAGACATCAAAGCAGGCTTCAAGAAATGAAAGATCAACAGCATACAGTCCTTTCTTGTTTTCTATCCCAGCTTGAGCCTAAAAAGGCACATGATGCTATGAAAGAATCTAGCTGGATAGAAGCAATGCAAGAAGAACTGTTACAATTCAAGCTACAAGATGTATGGGATCTAGTAGACCTTCCTAAAGGTCACAGAGCAATTGGCACAAAGTGGATTTTCAGAAACAAGAGAGATGAAAGAGGTATTGTTATAAGAAACAAAGCAAGGCTGGTAGCTCAAGGCTACACTCAAGAAGAGGGCATAGATTATGAAGAAGTTTTTGCACCTGTAGCTAGGATAGAAGCAATCAGACTATTCCTAGCCTATGCTTCTTACATGAACTTCAAAGTCTACCAAATGGATGTAAAAAGTGCTTTTCTCTATGGGTCAATTGAAGAAGAAGTATATGTCTGCCAACCACCAGGGTTTGAAAACCCAAGCTATCCAGACAGAGTATACAAATTAAAGAAAGCACTTTATGGACTACATCAAGCCCCAAGAGCATGGTATGACACCCTGTCATCCTATCTTTTGGAAAATGACTTTGAAAGAGGAGTCATTGATAAGACTCTATTTATCAAAAGAAAGAAGAAGGATATCTTGCTGGTCCAAATATATGTTGATGACATTATTTTTGGTTCTACAAGAAACAACATGTGCAAGGAGTTTGAGGATTTAATGCATCAAAGGTTCAAAATGAGTTCCATGGGGGAACTTACTTTCTTCCTTGGACTCCAAGTTCAACAGAAGTCAGATGGCATTTTTATATGTCAATCCAAGTATGTGCAGGATATTCTAACCAAGTTTGGTTTCTCAGAATCAAAACCTGCCAGCACACCTATGGAAACACACAAGCAGATCACAGCAGATCTTGAGGGGGAGGATATGGATGTGCATCTTTATAGATCCATGATTGGCTCTCTCATGTATCTCACAGCATCAAGGCCAGATATTATGTTTCCAGTCTGTGTATGTGCAAGATTTCAAGTTAGGCCAAAACAATCTCACTTTCAAGCTGTTAAGAGGATATTCAGATATCTCAAAGGGCACCCCAGATTGGGACTTTGGTATCCTCATAACTCACCTTTTGACCTAATAGCATACTCAGACAGTGATCTAGGTGGGGCAAACTTGGACAGAAAATCTACTTCTGGAGGATGTCAGTTTTTGGGTGCTAGACTAGTCTCATGGCAGTGCAAGAAACAAACCACAGTATCCACATCTACAACAGAGGCAGAGTACATAGCAGCTGCAAGTTGCTGTTCTCAAGTCTTATGGATTCAGAATCAAATGCTGGATTATGGGGTAACCTTTCTACACACTCCAATCTTTATTGACAACAGCAGTGCTATTAGCATTGTAAATAATCCAGTCAAGCACTCAAAGACAAAGCACATTGAAATCAGGTATCACTTTATAAGAGATTGTAATGAAAAGAAACTTATTCAAGTTGTCAAAGTTCACACTGATAATCAGTTTGCTGATCTATTCACTAAAGCTTTTGATGTGGGTAGATTCACTTTCTTGGTAACAAGTGTGGGAATGATAAACTCTGAATAATCTTCTTCTCAAAAAGTGGTTTTATACCTGTATATTTTTATTCTTGGTGTTACTAATCTTCTTTTCAGGATATGCATAGCAGTACTCAGTATTTAGCAAGTTTAAAAGGAGTAAGTCTAGTTAATACTGCTCGTGGTTAATACTGCTCGCGGTTAATACTGCTAGTTCAGTTAATACTGCTCGTGGTTAATACTGCTCGTGGTTAATACTGCTTTCAGTTAATACTGCTAATAGTTAATACTGCTAGTTCAGTTAATACTGCTCGTGGTTAATACTGCTCGCGGTTAATACTGCTAGTTCAGTTAATACTGCTCGTGGTTAATACTGCTCGCGGTTAATACTGCTAGTTAGTTAATACTGCTCTAGGTTACTACTGCTTATATTCCGAATACTATAAATACTTTTTGCCCGCCTAAAAGTTCATAACGACTCTTTGCATACTGTTCCCTTGCGCTCTAAACCCTTTCTCTCTCAAAGTTCAAAGTTTTCAGGCAAAAATCTTCAAGGTCAATGGCATCAATGGCGTTCATCGACGAGCACAATGAAATCGCAATGCTCCAAAAGCCAAAACAAGCAGAAGGCTTTCATCAGATTGTGGATTTCCTCAAGTCAAGCCACATTGCTCATGCTCTTACTGTCTCACCTACAATCTACATTGAGCACCAAAGGCAGTTCTGGGCTAATGCAACCATTGTTGTGGAAAATGGTGTGCAAATGATCAAGACAAGAATCTGTGATCACTCACTTACAGTTACTGAAGAAGTCATTCGCATCAGTCTACGTCTAGACGATGCCTCTGGTATAATGTCTATCTCTAATGATGAACTGTGTTCTAATCTTACTAGAATGGGGTATGGAGGCCCATTGGGTGTTTTCAAATTCTCAAAAGCAAAGTTTTCACCCCAATGGCGTTTTCTTGTTCATACCCTGATGCATTGCATCTCCAAAAAGACCACTGGATGGAGTGAGTTCAGCAGTCCAATTGCATATGCTTTGGTATGCTTGGCTACATCCAGAAGGTACAATTTCTCAAAGATGATTTTCAATGATCTTGTATCAAATATGGGAAACAAAAAGAGTTTCTTTATGTATCCCAGATTTGTTCAGGAAGTAATTAACCATGAATTGACGGATATACCTCAACCTGTTGGGGTATATGTACCTAAACCCCCAAAAGGCAAGGTTTTCTCAAATATGAGAAGATCTGCTGGGGACTCGGAAGGAGTTGACACCCCATTGTTCTCTACAATGATGGTGGTGTCCCAAACCACTGAAGGTATAGCAGCAGGGTCAAGGCCCTCATTAGACCATCCCACTGCTAGCCAAGCCCAACCTTCTCACTCGAAAACAATTCCCCAGTCCATTCTTACAAAACCAACCTCTCCAATTACCCAAACTTATCAAAGAAAACAGGTAAAGAAGGCTCCTTCCCTTCTTGTACCATCACCCACACAGCCTTTAAGCCCTCTAAGGGAGAATTCTCCCCTAGAGAATATCCAAAGGGAAACCACAAGGGTGTCTCCCAACCCAAAGGAGGTGCTCTCTGAGGAGGAGGTAGAGCATATGGGTGATGAGGCTGCCACTACTCCTGCTAACACAGAGGAGGAAAGTGGTAACATCAATAAGACCTCCCCCATGGCAACTTTGAATGAGCACTCATTTGAAGGTCCCTGGTGCCAAGAAACCACAGGGGTGGATAGTGCTTCTGCTAGGCAGAAGACTTCCACTACTAAAAGATCCAATGATCCTTCAATAGGGGGTAACACTCCTGGAGAAGGTGAGGACAGATATAACTATGATGAATTGATGGAGACAATGGGCAACATCAACATGGATGTACTCAAACAAGGCAAAGATATTGAAGAGCTAAAACTCATTGTACTGTCACAACAAGAACAAATCATCAAGTTGAAGCAAATGGTAAGGAAACTGATTCTGCAAAAGAAGAAGAAACAATTTGTGCTCAGAAGGAGGGAACCAGTGACTGATGCTCCCAAAAAGGGGGAGTCAGAAGCTGATGCCAAAGCTAAGGGGGAGCAAGAGGAAAAACATATTGTTGAGGGGGAAAATGAGCCAGCAGCAGAAACAATTAATACTGCCAGTTCAAGTAAAGCAGCAGAAATGGTTAATACTGCTGAGCTAAAAGAAGCAGCAGAACAAGTAAAAGAGGTCCTTACAGAGCTTGAGGTTGCAGAAACACTCATCAAAGCAAAACATGATACTCCCAAGGTCATCTCAAAGGCCAAAGGAGTTGTCATAAAAGAAAGAGGTGATGCAGCAAAGAACTCTAGCATTGAGAAGGAGATGGGTAAAGATAAAGGTAAGGCAAAGTTAGTTGAATCTGATCAACCAATCAAGAAGCAAAGGTTGGTTGAATCAGATGAAGCTTTAGCAAGGAAAATGCAGAAGGAGATGGAAAAAGAAGAAAGAGCTCAGGTGGAGAAGGACAGGGAAATGGCAAAGGCTTTAGCTGCTGAGCTAAATAAAGCCTATCAAAAGGGGCTTGAAACTGAAAAGGCTAAACAAAGGGCTATAAGTCTGAGAAAAGCTATGATGGCTAATACAAGTGCAAAGAAAAGAAGACCTTCACAAACTTACCTTGCCACTCAGGAAAGAAACAAAATGATAACTTTCTTGAGGAGTGCAATTGGGGTAAAGAAAGAAATGTTTGTGAAGATGAGTTTTGATCAGATCAGAGAGCTCTATGAAAAAGAAATGGGGAATCTGAAGAGCAATGAAAAGAAAAGAGTAGAGTTTGAAAAGAAGGCCAAGGAGAGTAATGATATAGATATGAATCAACCATTTCCTGAAAGTGAAGAGGGAACTCCTATCAAAGAAATGGCAAGGGAAAAGGAAGAAAAGAAGAAGGAAGCTACTCTAGTACAGGTTCAAAAGACTTTGAAAAGAACCAAGATGATGGCCAAAAGAAAGAAAGATAAGAAGCCTAGAATAGAAGAAGAACAAAATGTTGCTGAAGAAGAAGGGGCACCTGAGTCATCAAGTCAGCAAGGGTCATCAATCAAAGATGATGTAAGCTTATATATGGTAGTGATGGACAAAGTGCCTGAACCAATTTCTACAGAACCTGTTGGAGTTAAGCCACCCGAGATCATTCACTGGGATGTACTGACAATGGATGGGAAAGATTACATCAGACTCAAGAGGAAGGGTGATAAGTATGAAGTATTCAACACTTGGGTCAAGATTGTCAGAACATGCTCTAGATCTGATATAGAAGAGATGTTTGACATAGGAATTAAGCTGTATGCAGATCATCTGAATACTCCAGGAATTTCTCTTACAAAACTGGTGATGGAGTATCTATGCATGATGTTCAAACCTGAAGAAGTGGACCAGGTCATCAAGAGTGTGTTTAAAGAAGTCACAAGTTGGACTCTATATGAAACTAGTGGAGTATATGCAGTGACTTTGGATAGAAATCACACAGAATACTTCCTAGTGGATAGAGTATATAATCACACCAGACTGAAGGTTCATGCCATGCTAAAGAAGAAGTTGGGTTGTGCACCAAATTCAGAAATGGCCAAGTATCTAATTCAGAGGATAATCAATCAGAGTTTGGGACTGAATCCAGACTTAGGAGCATGATCTTGGAAGTTTTGGGAGCATTAAAAAGAGCATCTGGAAGAATATCTGAAGAACTTGACTTCTCTTTTAAAAGTCAAGTTAGGGGGAGATTGTTGGGAACTGAAGATTCTACTAAGTGTAGTTACTACTGCTAGTACAAGTGTAGTTACTACTGCCAGAACAAGTTGAAGATTAATACTGCTAAGTGTTACTACTGCTAGTAGAATTACTACTGCTAGTTAAAGTTAGTACTGCTTGAACAAAGTTAGTACTGCTTAGCTAGTTAGTACTGCTAGTAGTTAGTACTGCTTGAAGTTAATGCTGCTAGATGAAGTTAATGCTGCTGAGCATTATTAGTGCTGCTAAAGAGATCCGGATGGAAAGTACTACAGCTGGATATACTGAAGATATACTTAGAAGATATACATGGAAGATATACTGAAGATTTGTTTATTCTTTGTAATTATCTTTTTATCAGTATATGTATAGAATGTTTAGAATAGATAGAGATAACTTTTGATAATTATTTTTCAAGAGAGAAATCAACCTCAAGGCATAGATCCTAATTCTAGAGAAGTAGAATTCGTATTGGTGAGCCTGTTCATCAATATTGAGGTTGAGTGTGTAATCTTGTAACTTTAAGCATTCAATACAAGTTTACTGTTTGATAATTATATACTGTGTTTGATTACTGTTTTATCAAATATCAAAGTGTTTTTCCGCAACTTCTTTGATATTAGTTTCTGAGTATTAATTCTTGTTAAGAATTCGATCCTGACAAAAACTCCTTCAATTCAGCACCCAAAAGAAAGAATTTGAATTTTGGAAAACACTGTTCATGACAAAGTTCATTGTTCCATTGAAAAATTGTGAAATTGATCGATTTCAATGAAAAATCCATTGGTTTGGCTCTGATATCACATGTAGGAACCAATAATTCACAATTAATCAATGTAATTAAGAATTGACAAGAGATGGATTGGGTAGGAAATTGTTGTATTATTCACAACCTAGAGAGAGAAAGGTTTCTCTCTCTAGAAACACTTACAATTCATGTACGGCTACATTGTTGACAAAACTTACAAACTAACTACAGCAAACATCCTATTTATACCCAATCATCCTATGTACACAATTTAGCCCAAACACGAATATGCTAAGACAAGGCCTTTTACAAAACATAAAGCCATTTACAAAACTTTCCAAACATGGATATTTAATGTCCTAACATTGAGTTATATCTATCTACACGTATAATTGAGTGGTTCATATATTTGTTGTAAGATCATTCTATATAGTTTTGTTCTACGACAAGGAATAACAATAGTGAAGTGTCTCAGTGTGGACTAGCCCCTATGTTTGGGATGAACCACGTAAATCTCGTGTCAAATATCTCCAACTCTCTATACATTATTTGTCATATATTTATGTGTATGCTATCATTGAACTTTGGATATTACATTGGTCTCTAAACTTGAGAGAGGATGTTGTACTTCAAACAATCTATTTCGTCATATAATTTGTTTGAAAGGTTTCAAAAAGATTTTAAAAATCATTTTCTAATGATCCTTACAACCTTCTCCCAAAGGTTGTACCAACAAAATCTTTGATCCAACTTAAACACTTATTCCGCCCAATTTATCCATTTATGAATGATTACCTAATATTCGGACAATTAATTACTTATAATTTTTGAAATTAAATTAATGTTTAATTAAAAAAATAGTTAGTAGTGTAGGTAATAATTATTTAACCCAAATATTTATTACCCACTTAAAACCCAAATAAATGTTGTGGATTTCATATGAGGTCCAAACAAATGAAATAAGATGACACCAAGTAGCTTGAGCCTAATAACGCACCCCAAGTTAGGGGCGACATAGGATTGCGTTGGCCGGTTTGAAGGCATATGAATAATCAAACCCAATATTTGTGGTTTGGAAAATGTTAACCCAATTGAACTCAACAAAAAGTCCAACCAACCCAAATCGTGCGAGTTAGGCTGGTTGGGTTAAGACTTTATTACCGTATTACATAAATGGTTTGAAACAAAGATAATATGTCAACCAACAACGATCGTTTAGGTTTTCTCCAACATTGATGTTTTCTTTCCCTTAAGTTTGGTCATTTATTCTTCAATTAAGTACAAATCAACCCTACCACCAGATAGACCCAACTCAAATTCCAAGGTATTCATGTTGTTATCCTTTTTACTAGCATACACACGATATTTTCATTTATAAATTGCTAATTTATGTTATTGAATCAATTTTTTAACTGTATACCCATGGTTTTTTGTTTTTCTCATCTGAGTATTCAAGTACTTTAAAAAATTCCAACAAATTTTAGGGTTTTGACATTTTAGGGTTGTGTAGATAATCAGGTTGTTTGACTGGTTTGAAGACATTTAAACAACCTAACCCAATGTTTGCAGTTTGAAAAATATCAACTCAATTCAAACAAACATCTAATGACCATAACACCCAAATTTGATATTATAAACCCCTTCGTTGGCATATGTTGTAACTTCAAAATCTTTTCCTTACACCCAACACATAAGCTTAAGCATCTAGAAGACAGTAGTTTAAGAAGAAATTGTTAGTAAAAACAAGTCTTGGTTAGATATTTGAAGGTGAAGAACATACCAAAGAGAAGAAATCATATAAGCACATAAGTTTAAGCATATTGAAGACCAATCTAAGGGGTCGTTTACCCAAATGTTTACCCGGTAAGCGCTTACCGATAAATCTCGACACACTAACTTACTTTACCGGGTAAAATTGTAATCATCACAATGGTATCATATACAACAATTTACCCGGTAAGCTCTTACCCTGGTAAGAGTTGTCACTCTCACTTACCGGGTAAGATTCTCCATCTTTATCCTTGCTCTTACCGGGTAAGATTCTTTGCTCTTTCCATGTTCATTGGATGAGGTAAGCGCTTACCTGGTAAGCGCTTTATAAACGACCCCTAAGACAAATGAAACTTGTTTGCATATGTGTCATTTTTTAAGAATCTTTTTCTCTCTGGTCCAAACGAAATAATGAGAAGGACCTTTGGATCAAAGCAAACAGGTTCGCAATTTGGTTTAAAGTAGCATTAAAACCAAAGCTTATGTCGGGATAGATATCTGAATGGAATGAAGAACCTATTTTTTCGAGATTGTTTGAGAGAGAGAGAGAGAGAAAGAGAGTGAGGACATAGGGGAAAAGGTTGCAAGTTTAGAGGAGAAAGGGGGAGGGTGGGTGTTAGAGATGACGAAGGGGCCGTATATGAGGCTTCAATGGAACGAAGAAGGGGGGTAGGAACTAGGGAGACTAGTGAGTGGATTAATATATATATATATATACTACTTTATAAAGCATTTGGGTTGCTTTTCTTAATTACAACCTTTTAAGCCTTATGTACTGCCCCCTAATGCCAAATTACTTAATTTTCAACTTTACAAATTTTCATTGCTAAGGTACAACACCATTAATGCATGTAATCCACAACTCCATCTCTGAATACGTATCAGTTTCAACTCTTCTTTCAAGGCACCGATTCATAATTTCTTTCTTTCTCCAAGACACCGTTCCATCCTCCAAGACGTCGTTTTATCCTCCAAGACGCAGACAAAAATATGCTCTTCTCATAAATACATATCAGGCTTCAAATCATTAAATGCTCCTCTCAAATCGATTTCTCACCATCGATTCTTCAAACCAGTTATGATTTCTGCTTGCACAAGGTTTTAAAATCATTCTTCTCAGGTATGATTTCATCAGTTTCTTTTTTTTACTTTCATGGTTTCTTCAAAGGTTTCACCTTTGATTTCTCTGTTTCTTCAAAGATTTGGGTTTCTTTCTTTATTAACAGGTACGATTTCACCATTGATTTGAGTTTTTTTGTTTTCTTCTCGATTTGCTGCTGTCTTTCTTTTCAATTTGTTGTTATTGTCGATTTTTTGATACTGATTTTCTACTGTTGGAATTTGATTGTCAAAGGGTTTATTAAGTGGGATTTTATAGATGCAAGCGGAGGGAACAACGGAAAAAACAAGGGGCTATTGGGAGTTTTTAACTTGATCCATCCGTGCTTTTGTGAGAGATGATTGATTACATATTAGTTCATTTTTTTGAGAAGTGGAAGTTGATAGGCGTTTGTTTCACATTTTCAAAACCAACTGTTCTATATTACAGTCTGTAACATGTGTAAGAAATGTTGGTGTTTCTGTGATAAGACATTTTAAACTAATGAACGTTGTTTAATCTACGAAAAACATGAGGTTATTTGTGGTCGTGAGTCATTGCACCCATCCACACTTGTTTTAAGAAGGACGTTCAAAGGATTTTCTTTATATCAGTGATATTTTGAAGGATATTTTGAATAAATGGTTGATGTTTCAAGTTTTGGGTTTCTAAAGGATTCAAAGAGGCTTCTTCATTTTGGTTGCTTATCTCATCCTCTCATGTTTTCTTATATGTTCTTTTAAAGGGATATTTTTTGTTGAGATTCAAGCATCTGATGATACGTTTTCGAAGACAATGATGATGGTGTTCTCCAAGACAAATGTTTCAGATTCAATCTTATGATTTGTGCTGGAAGACAAAGATGATGGTGTTCTTCAATCTTTTGATATATTCTGGAAGACAAAGATGATAGGTGTTCTCCAAGACAAATGTTTTAGATAAGCATAACTTGTCATCTATCTTTTAATTTGGCAATCTGCACTTCAATATAACTATTTCAATTTTCGTGTTGGGTATTTTCTCTTCATCATTCACGTCCTATTTTCTTGTTCTAATCTACCATGTCAAAGACTTTTTGATGGTCAATTTATGGATCCTAGTTTCTACAATATAAAATTCCCTCTGTTTTTATGTATTATGGTTTGTAATGGCCATTGGCCAAATGGATTGTCAAAAGGTTTTCAAAATTTTTTGCTTTGGTCTCATGTCAGGGGTGATGATTTTCATTTGGTTCATCACTTATGTGATGTTTCAGCTTGTAGTTTCTCTTGTTGTTGTTAATAGCTGTAAAGTATGTATGTGATGTTTCAGCTTGTTTTTGTAGTGCAAAGAGAACCTATGGCTGCAAATATAATGGTAGGGCTCCCAAGAGAACCCTTTCTTTCATTTGCAGTGTCATCAGTACTTTTTTTTTTTTTTTTCAATTTATATGCAACTTAAAAATATCTTTCGCAGTTGAAGTTCCTGTTTACAGCCATATTGTTATTGATCAACCAAATCCTAGTTAAAAAGTTCTTGGTGCTCTACATAATTACGTGAAGGTTCTTCCTTGAGAAGATTTTATACTTATATGTTGTAATTCTTTGAAAAGATTCTTCCCAATGTAAATGTAAATTTATTTGTAAGGTTATGTTGTTTACCATTGCTAAGCTTTTCATGATTTCTGATGGAGCCTTTATATATGTGTGTATATATATTATCCTTTCATGGATGTGGAGGTATACAAAGTCGTCGTATGAGTGGTTGAATTTATTTCTCTATAATGTGAAGCTTAAAGATTAAGAATTTAGTTGTTATCAAAGGGAGAGATAGATGTCCAAGATTATAGTTAAGTTAACCATGATGCCCTTGCACTAACAGACGATGTGGTCAAAACCATTTTTAAAGAATATTGGCTTTTGAAATTTGAATTGTTGTTGGATGGTATGATAATAATGCCAACATTTTATTCTTCATGAACAAGAATTCCTCTTTTTTGATCATGAAGGTTGCAGATACTTCGATTGTACTGTTCTATCATATGCTATATATTTATTTATTAAACATGGGATTCTTGATTTTTTTTTTATCATGAAGGTTGCAGAAATCCATTTTCAATTCACCAAATAATTTATTCCGAACATCATTCGGTTTTGGTGGGTTATTCACCTTAGTAGGGGTGTGTGTCGAGCAGGTTCGGGTGGACAAAAGTTCACTTGGTTTTTTTCCAAGAATCGATACCTCTACAAAAGTTCATGGTCACGTCTACATACCCAAGATAGACTAGATCCTTTTTTTGGGTAATTGTAGGTATCTAAGCCAACTTACGGAAACGACTACATCCCTATGGATTGTGGTTGTGCCATGATCAGTAGTTGTGTTGATTCATCATTTATGTTTTAAACGAAAGGTTTTCATCCCGCTGCATTGCGCAGGTACACAACTAGTATATATATATATATATATATATATATATATATATATATATATATAAACCCTCCCCATATGCAATTGTTTATGGATTTGGTCTCTGAGGCAAACAACCATCCAACTTGGTCGTTAACTAAAAGAGTAAATTGGTCATTCGTCATTTTTCTCTCTTTTTTACCATTTTTTAATTAATTTGATTTTGTTTCTTAGATGTTAATCAACAGGAAACAAATAAAACACTAAAATCTCTCTCTCTCTCACACACACACACATTCCACCATCCATCTCCACCATATACCCCTATATATCACCAAGCACCACCATACACCGCCATATACCACCACAATCAAATCTTAAGATCATCAACACAAACAAATCAAACACATATACAATATAAAATAAACACAAGTTTCGTTACAAATAAATCAAGTCTAAAACAATTAAAAAATCATAACTCAAAATCAAGTAGCAATCTAAGAGCATCTCCAATAGTTATGCTATATTTTTTTTTCAAAAATAGAATATTAAAAGTCAAAATCTCTAAAAAAAGACTTCCAACTCCAACAGCTATTCTATTTTAGAGATTGTAGCATTGATTATATTATTAAAATAATCAATACATTAATAAAATGTTATTTGTCTCTCATAAACATTTTACTTCAATGCATCTTATTGATGAAAAAGTAAACTCTAATTTTGGTCTATGAGATTTAGTGAAAAGTCTGAAAGTGGGCCCTGAACTTTGATAAGTCTAGAAATCATCCTTATCATTTGCATTTTGCTCTGAAAGTAATCCTTGAGCACTAAGGGGCTGTTTGGCAGTTGATGAATGGTTTGGTGCAGAATGATTAAGAAGCTCTTATGTTATAATGCAAAATGAAATATGGTTGTTTTTTTAATTGTTCAAAATGAAATTAAGGCTCTGAATGGTTAAGGGAGGGACAATATACAAAATCATTCAGAGGGTTTTGGAACCATTAAGAGGCAAACCTTTTTTTTGCCAAACAAGATTCACCTCTTAACGATTCAGATGTTGTTTCTTAATGGAACCATTAAAAGGTAAACAAACAACCCCTAACTCTGTTAAAAAATTCGTTAGGAATAAGGGTATTTATGTCTTTTTGCCTTTTTATTAATTTTATTTTACAAAATTAAATTAAATCAAATATTATATTAATATATTAACTTATTTATAATCTATTAACTTTATCCCACCAACCTTAACCCCCCCCCCCCCCCAAGCCCAAACCCGCAACTCCCTCCCCTCCCCAACCTCCACTCATCCCCAAAAACCTGCAACTCCCCTCTCCAGCCCATCAAATATATAGAACCTTGATTCTTTTTCTTTTTTCTTTTTGTAAATGCACAATCCCCCTTTCCCCATCTTTTGCAACTACCAGTCTACCACACCCTCACTTGTAGAGTTGTTGTACTAGATACAGTTAGTGGCATTGGAAAATTGTAAGTGAACTCGCTCCCTGTTCTCTAAAAAAAAGGCTTCTAAATTGATGATAACGTGCTTATGTGGATTTCGGTTTTTCATTTGGACCTCACTCGAAACCAAAAATGACCCTTCAAAACTGGGTTTGTGTTCACTTTGTCCACATATCCAGTCCATGTGGTTTGTACACAAATAGAGATGAGACCGAACACATAAGACAAACACTAAAACCCTTGAAAGTTGAAACCTTGATCAAACACATAAGTCATCGACCCTCCTGAAGATGAACGGAGAAGACGAAGGTTTCGAACCTGTATCTTGTTCTTGGTAGCTCGAAACCCAAATCAAGTATATTTAAACCTCATGGTAAGGCTTCCATCTTGTATATCCTTGGATCTGGAACATTAAGTTGTAACATCTCAGGCTAACTGTACCAGATACTGTCCACTTTGTCCACACATCTGGACTCACGGTTTTAAAACGTGTATGATAGAGGAGGTATTAAGTCATTTATAAGGCAACTTTCGTTCTCCTCCCCATCCAATGCGGGATCTTACAATTCACCCCCCTTGGGAGCCCTACGTCCTCGCTGACACACCAGTTCGATTTCCGACTCTGATATCATTTGTAACATCCCAGACTAACCATACCAGATACTGTCCGATTTGTCCACACACCTGGACTCACGGTTTTAAAATGCGTCTGATTGAATAGGTATCAAGTCCCTTATAAGGCAACATTCATTCCCCTCCCCAAACCAATGTGGGATCTTACATGAACCTCATGGGAAATGGTTGTCGTCACCGATAAAGTGAGAAACGCAAGGAAGGGGGACGAAGGGTGTTTTCTTTTCTAGTGGGGGAGGGGTTACAGAGTTGGACGGAGGAGGGCCGAAGAAATGGGGGTGTGGTTTGATTTTTTTTTTTTTGGGGGAACGAGGGAAGAAGAAGAGGAGAAGGAAGTAAACTGAGAAGATGGCCAGAACAAGGAGAACAAGGAGGGCGGGGATGAGATGAACAATAAAAATGAGGAGGTTGTTACCGAGGTAAACTGTGTGTGGACGTTTGGTTTGTAATGATACAATAAATAAATAATATAATGTAATATGTCTTTTAAATTTTTAAAAGAAAAATAAATAAAAACAGGAAAAGACAAAAATACCCTTAATTTGAAGGACATTCTTTAACGGAGTTACTAACCAAGGACTATTTTTAGTGCAAAATGCAAACCACAAGGACCATTTTTAGACTTATCAAAGTTTAGGTCTCACTCTCAGACTTTTTACTAAACCTGAAGGACCAATATTAGAGTTTACTCTTGATGAAAAGATTAAAATATTATTTCTCTTTCTTAAATAGTGGGTTTTAATGATTTCTCCAAATTTGGAGTTTTTTTTAATCTTGTCTCTCATATTTTTTCTGTTTTAGCATACAAGGTAGCATAGCTGTTGGAGCAAAAAAGTTGTTAAAATCTCACTTTTCTCCATTTTAGCATAACTGCTGGAGATCCTCTAAGAATCCTAACTCAAAGTCAAGAACAATAAAAAAAAAACCCTAATTCAAAATTAGGAACAAACAAAAACCATAACTCTAAAACTGAACCATCTTGTTACCGGTGAGAGATACACGAGAAGATGAACAACAAAAGATGAATCGACGATTTCTTCCACCCCGAGCAAATGAATAGGTTCCTCAGTTCGATCTATGAGATTTTTGGGTTTGATTTTACGAGCATTAAGATTTCAAGGTTTGATTTCACGAGCTTTGGGATTTATGGTTTCTACTTCAACTCTGAGATTTATGGGTTTGATTTCACAACCTCGGAGAAGAAAACTCCCATTCTAGATCTCATCCCCACTTTACCCAATGTCGGAGAATGCTTTTGATGCAGATTTGGTGATGGTGCCCTGCTGATGGTGGTAGGACGCAAATCTGGTGAGCCAAATATTTTCAAAGGAATGGAGAGATTGAGATAGGTTTGGAAATCAGAGGGTTTACAGAGAGAGGGAATAAGTTTTATAAAGAGAGGATTGGGCGTCAGAGTCGGAGTTGTGGGGTGATGAACTCGAACGGGATTTGGTTTAAATAGTCGAATTTTGGGTTCTCAAAAACCGTAACTTACACTTTATATTATTTAAATTGAAAAGGACAAAAAAGACCAAAATAACCCTCAACTTAACGGGTCTTTGTTTACGACCATTAGCCACAAGGACAAATATGCAACGAAATGCAAACCACAATGACTATACTCTCGGATCTCATAGAATACCGCTGATTATAGCCCATTGATTTCCCATTGGACTTCTCAATCAAATTCGACGTAACGTTGACAACTAAATCTGATTTTTCTTATTATTTTTCTTGATGAATATTGTGATAAATGAAAGACCAAAGACGAAAAACAAAATTTCAAACAAACCTTAGGGAGAAAAAACATAATTTATTTTTAAGATACTTTAGGTTAAGAAAATAAATATGAAGTTTATCAGTTGATTATCTGTTAGTTTTACGGAATGAAATATACGGGTTTAAATATCATATCTATACTATATTATAAAGCATTTAAGAAAACTCTTAAAAACAATTTTTTATGTATCACGTCTGTTTATTGATGCATATTGCTTAAATTCAAGATTACAAGAAAACGGTATACGAGTACAACTTTTTAAAGTTGAATATTTGAATTCATAATTAATTGATAAAAATAATCAAATAATCATTGAATTCTAATAAAATAATTAATTATTATTTTATAAAAAAATTACATTATCAAACCTGAAATAATTTAGATCATCACTAAACCTAAATTATAATTATAATAAAAATTAAATTAAACAAATAAAAAAGACATTATTGCTCAATCAAAAATTCACAAAACCATATTATAAAATCGACAAAGACAGAAAATAAAAAGAAACATTATAATTAAGATGTATTGCCTTGTATTACGCGAATACAATTCTATTATTTAATTATTATAAACAATACATCATGATTAATAAATTATTTTAGTTTGTTGTTGATTAACTTAAAAATGCCAAAATTTATCAAATCAAATTTGTTGATTTTTTTCTTCCACAAAAATGGAATTTCTTTTTAATGAAAATTCAAAAAAATAAAATAAAATATGACGTATTTGAAAGAAAAAGAAGGAGGGCGGCGGGAAGTATCAAAGGCTCCCAAAAATTAGGTCTACAATGAGAAGGGTTGGACCAAAAGCGAATACGACTTCCGTCATTGATCTGTGACCGTCCAATCAACGCGTTTGAAAACGATCTGAACGGTTGAGGAACATTCTAGAACTCCACAACACCTCTCCTTGTGACTCCCATATATACCAATCCTTTTTCATCGTTTCAAACCCTCATACCTCTCTCTCAAACCCTAATTTCACACACTCTTGTCGAGAGAGAATACAAACAATTATGGCCGGTAAAGGTGAAGGTCCTGCCATCGGTATTGATCTTGGAACTACATACTCATGTGTCGGCGTTTGGCAACACGATCGTGTTGAGATCATTGCCAATGATCAAGGTAACAGGACGACCCCCTCTTATGTTGCATTCACCGATTCCGAGAGGTTGATTGGTGATGCCGCCAAGAACCAGGTCGCCATGAACCCTACCAACACTGTTTTTGGTGAGTTTTTTCTGCTATTATCTTAAGCTTTTATTGGATCTGAGTTTTTTATGCTTTTGAATTTTAGATCTTGTATGCTTGATGTTGTAGCAGTTTTTTTGTTGAGATTTATGTCTGTATTATCGTTGGATCTGATATGTTTTGCTATATTAGTGTATTTTAGCTTATGGAATTTGTGTCTGTTTGGTTTTATTTAGTAAAAGTAAACACCATACGTTGATTACATAATGGAAGTCTATCGGATCTGATGTCTGAGCGGTCAAAGCAAGCTATATATGTGTTTTTCACTTTTAAATTTGTTGTTCGTCGGTACAACTTCATAGATCTATCGAATGTGGTGTTTTAACTTATGCTATGCTTGTTAATAAGATCTGAAAGTTTATATCCGCTTCTGTTGGTTGATATTAAACGGAACCTGCGTGTCTGTTTTCCAGTATCATTGCTTGTTACTCCATTATGGATGCATATGATTTGTACAGTATATATATTGTATATAATGTGATGCACAACTTATGTTTTAAATTCCTAATTATCTTTAGTTAATAAGCTGCGAAGGCAAGCCTTAATATATGTTTAACCTTAAAACTTTTGAAATCAACCTAAAAGTTAGACTAATATTGTGTTTTTTTGATAGCGTTGTTCAGTATTGTTTAAAAGCTATTAGATCGATCAGTATGGTTTTGTTTGTTGTTCCGGAGCCCAACCGAAGTAAACAAAAGCAAAACTATTTATGTTCAAACTAGTTATTCTTGAATTAAATTTATTTTATATAACAAACCAATTATATATTAATTGTTGTTAATATTAGAATCCGATTTTATATTACAATAAATAAGTATAAAGCGGATATTATTTTGATGATATTTTTGCATCTTTGAATTAATACTAATTTAAAATTTTACTAAAATCATGTGTTTGCAAAAACGATTCTCTTTTGGGGTAAAGAAATCAACTTAATAATGAAATGAAATTGAATGGCATCCTATGTTTGATTCGTGAATTTGAATTGGCAATTGTGGTTTAGTTTTCAATTCCATCCTAAATTCATTCGACCTTAAAACTATTTATGCTCATGGAGACAAGTAACTAGTTTAACTGCATTATTCTCATGACACATTTTGTCACTTCGAAAATTTTACTAATAATCAAGAATGTGTAGTTGAGGTTTTTATTTTGTTACGTGCTTATTTTTTTTACTTATGGATTTGACGACTTCCAGGGAAATCCCAACTTTTATGTCATGTATTATTACTGTGGAACCTGAAAAATTATGATTATGTTGATAAACATGGTTTTATTTTTGTTTAAATGTCTGTATATTTCAACTCAAGCTTGTTTTAACTTTGCTGACTTGATTTACAGATGCTAAGCGTCTCATTGGTAGAAGATTTTCTGATGCCTCTGTTCAAAGTGACATCAAGCTATGGCCTTTCAAGGTCACCCCCGGACCAGCTGAGAAGCCCATGATTGCTGTCAACTACAAGGGCGAGGAGAAAACTTTTGCTGCTGAGGAAATCTCTTCCATGGTCCTCATCAAAATGAAGGAGATCGCCGAGGCTTTCCTTGGATCAACGGTGAAAAATGCCGTTGTCACAGTTCCTGCATACTTCAACGACTCTCAGCGTCAGGCTACCAAGGATGCTGGTGTGATCTCTGGACTCAATGTTATGCGTATCATCAATGAACCCACTGCTGCTGCCATTGCTTACGGCCTTGACAAGAAGGCTACCAGCGTTGGTGAGAAGAACGTTCTCATCTTCGATCTTGGTGGTGGTACCTTTGATGTGTCTCTTCTGACCATCGAAGAAGGTATCTTCGAGGTTAAAGCCACAGCTGGAGACACTCATCTTGGTGGTGAGGATTTCGACAACAGAATGGTTAACCATTTTGTCCAAGAATTCAAGAGGAAGCACAAGAAGGATATTACCGGCAACCCCAGAGCTCTCAGGAGGTTGAGGACATCATGTGAAAGGGCAAAGAGAACTCTCTCATCCACTGCTCAGACCACCATCGAGATTGACTCTCTATATGAAGGTGTCGACTTCTACTCCACCATCACCCGTGCCAGATTTGAGGAGTTGAACATGGATCTGTTCAGGAAGTGCATGGAGCCCGTTGAGAAATGTTTGAGAGATGCTAAGATGGACAAGAGCTCCATCCACGATGTCGTTCTTGTTGGTGGATCCACCAGAATTCCCAAGGTTCAACAGCTACTCCAAGACTTCTTCAACGGAAAGGAGCTGTGCAAGAGCATCAACCCTGATGAGGCTGTTGCTTACGGTGCTGCTGTCCAAGCCGCCATTTTGAGTGGTGAGGGCAACGAGAAGGTCCAAGATTTGCTTCTTTTGGATGTTACTCCCCTTTCTCTAGGTCTGGAAACCGCCGGAGGTGTCATGACTGTTCTCATTCCCAGAAACACCACCATCCCAACCAAGAAGGAACAAGTTTTCTCCACATACTCCGACAACCAGCCTGGTGTGTTGATTCAAGTTTATGAAGGTGAAAGAACCCGAACAAGAGACAACAACTTGTTGGGCAAATTTGAGCTCTCCGGCATTCCTCCAGCTCCCAGAGGAGTTCCTCAGATCACTGTCTGCTTTGACATTGATGCCAATGGTATCCTTAATGTCTCAGCCGAAGACAAAACAACCGGACAGAAGAACAAGATTACCATCACCAACGACAAGGGTAGACTCTCAAAGGAAGAAATCGAGAAGATGGTTCAAGAGGCGGAGAAATACAAGTCCGAGGATGAGGAACACAAGAAGAAGGTGGAGGCCAAGAATGCTTTGGAGAACTACGCCTACAACATGAGGAACACCGTGAAGGACGAAAAGATTGGTGAGAAGTTGACCCCGGGTGACAAGAAGAAGATCGAGGATGCGATCGATGAGGCTATTTCATGGTTGGACAGCAACCAGCTTGCTGAGGCTGATGAATTTGAAGACAAGATGAAGGAGCTTGAGAACGTGTGCAACCCAATCATTGCCAAGATGTACCAAGGTGGAGCTGGTGATGCTGCTGGTGGTATGGATGAGGATGCTGCTCCTTCTGGAGGAAGCGGTGCTGGCCCCAAGATCGAGGAGGTCGACTAAGTGTAACGGTCGTCCCTTGATCAATTTATCTGTTTGTTTAGTTCCATTTGAGCAGCACCGATATATCATGTTTAAGGTGTTGGTGATACATTTCTTATTATGTTTTGGTCTTTTGGTACCTCTGTTTTTATGGGGGTGAATTTTGTTAGGCGTTAATGCCTTTTGGATTTTATTAATCTTTCATGTCACTTTTTGGTACTCCTGCTCAGGTTTGGTTGACATTTGCATGATTGTGTTATTTTTGATAAATTTGCACTAGCAGAAGTCTTTCAAAGATATGCTCTCTTCTTAGAGCATTCTCTAAAATCTTTTTTAGATTCAATTCTCCAATTGATTTTTTATTTTGAAAATTATAAACATTTAATATCAAAATAATATAAGAAAACATTGTTTTTCTCTAATGATACTTATTTTTTTGAATGTTTATCACTTTGTATTGTAATATTTTATAAAATTTCCTTTAGAATAAAATTTTGTCCAAAATCTCCGACATAGAAAAGTTTTTATATGTGATTATAGAAGATCCCATGGGTTCGATTAATAATTTATATTTTCTTGTTATACAACAATTATGTTTACTACCACCAAGTTTAAGAAGCTATGCTGCATTTGCATATATGTCCATCTTTCTTAACAAAGTGTCGATATTGTGCATCTGGTTCAAAAGACACTAGGCAACAATGATATTTTTTTAATCTTTCTAAAAACGTGTGTTTTTTATATGTTTTACTCCGTCTCTATGCCTATTGAAAACAAATGAGAATTTAGGATGCCTCCTCGTGGAAAATGTTTCATACCATTGAGGCTATTCCATTCAGAGAATAGATTCTTGTACGAACATGGCAAGTCACCCTACCATAGGTCCAGTGGTATTAAAAATGAAAATTGTGCGTGAGTATTTGCCTATATATACACACACACATTTTTCTAAAACATACTCATATCAAATAGATGACAATTAGCATGTTTAGTCGAAACATACGGAATTAGGGGTAGCATTCTAAAGACGCCAACTTTCTCTAGAGATATTATAAAAACAAAATATGCTAACAAATCTCATAAAAACAATACAAGTAGTTATTCAATTAATCAAAAACTGTTACAAATTCGTTTAAGACCCTTTTCTATTATTAATCATCTAAACATTTATCCACCGTCATCATCTCCTCTGGTAAGGAGTTTTTGCCGTTCACCATAATCGTAGTTAGATAGTATTCCAAGTGCTCCTTTTCGTGAGCTACACTTTTAAATAAATTGAAATCCCATTTACATCAATTTAATCATCCATTTTGCTTCATATTAATTGCATCACAATTTTTTGCTTTTCACATGGACCAACAACTTTATGGGCCATGGAAACGATTATTTTCATATTGCCCCAAAACATTAATTTCTTCTAGGCCCAAAAATAAATATCAAATGGCCAAAATGGACCAATTGGGACCGGGACCGATAAGGACCGGTTTGGGCTTCGCCTGACAATCCCGACCCAATTATGATTTTTATGAAAATTCACGGCCTTGCCTTGCTTGGCCCGACCCAGGACTGGGATCGATTATACATATGTCTAGAGATGGCCAAAAACCAGTCCCGGGCTGGGCCTGGCCGGCCCAAATCTGTCCTGATCCCAAATAGTGATTTCGTAAGTAGTCTCAATCCCGATCCAAATACGAAGGCCCGGTTATGAGAACCGGTCCTGGTCCCGGGCCGGGCCCAAACCAGTCCCATTTAATTTTTCTCTTAAATTGATTTTTAGCTTATAAAAAATATTTTTTGAAAAATTTAGTCAATCAAATACATTAACAAATACGTGTTTATTATTATTGGGTCAATCAAATAAACTAACAAATACGTTTTTATTACAATTGAGTCAATCAAATACACTAACAAATACGTTTTTATTTAAAAATATATTTAAAAATACATTAAATAAAAAAATCGGACCGGTTCCATAACCGGTACCGGGCCGGGCCGGGCCTTGTTTTTGTATGAAAATCGTACGGTTAAGGACTAGCGGACCTAAACCGGTTCCAAACGGTTCCGGTCCGTGCCAGTCCCAAGTCGGTCCTCTACCGGTCCCGGGCCCATTTGGCCATCTCTACATATGTCCGATTTTTTTTAATTAAGTTTTATAAATTATATATATATATATATATATATATATATATATATATATATATATATATATATATACTAGTTGTTTACCCGCGCGATGCAACGCGGGTGAATCACAATTTTGAAGCAAATAACTTTTCTAACACCGATGTTTTTTGTTCGTATTATTCTCGTTTTCACTCAATTTTGTATAGGTTAGTATGATTTATTTGCAAAACAATTACTACCATAAAATGTGTTTATTAACAAGATATCTAGAAAAATAATCGCAAAAGTGTCGAGTTTCCAAATCCATATAATCACAACTCGTTAAAAAATCGAAACTAATGACTAACCAAAAGTGACATTACAATCATATGTAAAAATGCACATATGTAGATTCATAATATGATAAGACATGTGAAGCATCAATCCATAAGCATGTTCTACAAAAAAAGCATAATTATTTTAAATAGAAACATATTGTACAAATGCGTAATAGTAATTAGTTGATTGTACCTTATTCATGACGTAAAACTTCCTTATACACGACGTTAGATGTGTAAACTCAAACACAATTGAATTTTTTCACAGGGTTCACTAATACATTGATGGCTCATGACAGTTCATGCGATGTATTGGATGAAGGTCGTACTTTCATGAAACAATATGCATTCCATGTTAGTGTATGCATTTAATGAAATATTATGCAGTTCGGGTAAGATTATTGCATAAAACCAATAATCATTCAGTGTCTACATAATATGAATGGGCTAAATGAATGGTTTTGATGAGGGTTACACGAGGTTGTAACCTTTTATTGGGTTGCAAAATAAACCATATGTATATGGTTAGATTCAAACGAGAACGCTAACTATTTAAAAAAACACGAGATCAACCGATCATGTACAAAATCATACATGATTCACGGGACTTTGCTCCGTGACTTAACTCGCGGCCAAAGTCGTCTGCGGCCAATTTTTGCCCTTAATGTAAAATCACATATGATTGTGTACATTATTTGTTGTTTTTTTAAATAGTTAGCGTTCTCGTTTGAACCTTCATATATATATATATATGATCAAAGTTATGGTCTAAAGACATGCATTGAAAATATTAAGCATTTATTACCACAAATATATCATATAATACATGCTAAAACTTACCATCTAAAAACTTTGCGTAGGTTGAATTGGGTTCATTGCCATGCACAAGAAGTAACCAAATCACGATATATCCAACCAAGAAACAGAGCCCCATCTCGTTCTTCAACTCTATACTTTTCAGAGTAGTTCTCAAGCAAACCCTTGATGGTGCCATTCACATATGAATTTAGCGGGTACGATTTGAATCCCGCCATCGTAAACCGAGACCTCCATTTCCCAAGAAGTTCATGTCGCTCCACCCTCTCGGCCCCCTCACACGCTATAATGTTCACTATATCCCGAGCAAGACAATGTTGTTCGACGTGAATCCGTTCTTGATGATCCCTAGGAAGAGTCACGTCTATTGATTCGAAGATCGTTGTATAGTAGTTAAGCGTCTCCTGGAATCTGTGAAAGAATGAGGCGGTATTCACATTAGATTTTTGTTCAACGAGCGTTACGACTTTGGGAGACAAGCTCTTGACGAGTCTCAACAGTCGGTCTCTGTGATTCCGAGGACCCACGCTCTCATCCGGCATGTGATGAAGCATGAACGTGAAATTAACAGCCAACGGTTCCTCAGGCTGAACACCCAGATGTTCAACCTCGATCTCGGAACCAGAAACCGACACGCCACTAAACTCAAACGGGATGTTGCAGGATTCAGCAAGACTCGCTAGCCGTTGACCAACGATATTAACTCCTCCACCTCTCGCATACGCACTTGTCGTATCATCAACACCCGTGATCCGAAGCTTAGGAGGTCCACCAGGGCGAGAAGCAAGAGCCTTGATTAGGGTCACCCATTGACTACCCTGACCGATCTGAAAATCGATTATATAGATCCTGGGTTCGTTCTTCATTGCTTCAGCAATCGCTCCGTTAGCAGCCAAATACCCGAATTTGAAATAAGGGCAGACATCATGGAGGAAACGCATATAAGAAAAGAGGTCACCACCATTCGGTTCTTTGCATCTTAGACCTTTGTAGACCGATCTGCCCGAAAAAGATAATCTCGCAACCAGCCCTTCCAACATGTAAGCTCCTAATCTACGTGCTAGATCGCCAGAAACCGACACCATTGGGCGTAACTCCGACATCAATCAGTTGGCGGTTATGGAATTGTGTTCTGCTACTGATTTAGCACACGCGAGAAGCAATTCTTTGAAGTCTCCTCTAGATATCATCTCGGTCATTGTTCTAGAAGCTGCTTGATCATCAGTTCCACATGACCAAGAAGAAGAAACATCATAAGATTCCATGAAATCTCGATCGGTTCCTAGCATAGCGCTTTCTAGTTCTTGCAACATGTACTCTAGATCATCGGTATTATCTACAAAACCAACCTTACTTATGTGTGAGGTGTAAGTATAGTCTGGTGAATTATATGTTTCTGGCCGGTAGGAATGAGAATCTGGTTGTGAAATCGGACTGCCATTTGAGGAGAAACTGGCTGTGGAAGAAGAGTTGTTACCAAATTCAGGTGTCTGAACGGAAAAACGACCTCCTAATTGGTCTATCTCAGCTGAGTATAGATTCCGATCCATCTTTTCAGAAGGATTCCGGTAATGATTCCGTTTGGATGCCTGCATAGAGATTTCCCCTTTTATGATTCCGGCAATATCTACCTTCAGAATTCAGCTGTTTGATAAAAAATCACAACGTGTCAACGTCCTTCATACAATTATACGATCCCTAAATACCTAATCATGTTACTTCATCGAGAATCCTACAGACACAAATACAGAAAACTAAGTTCATACTATTACTTCCTGAGTCCTAAAAATGATTCAGAATAAGAAGCGCAATCGAAACCCTAATTATGAAATTTCGTATTCCCGATGAACAAATAGTGTCTTATCAACCAAAATTCACGAGAACCGATTCGCACAGAAACAACGATTTAAGTAAACAATATACAATAACTAAGTTCTTATTATTACTTCTTGATTCCTAAAAACAATTCAAAACATGAAACACAATCAAAATCCTAATTATGAAATTTCGTATTCCAGATTAATAAACATTGCATATCAACCAAATTCACGAGAACTAGTTCGTGTAAAACAACGATTTAAGTAAGTAAACAATATACAATAACTGAGTTCATATTATTACTTCCTGACTCTTAAAAACAATTCAGAACACGAAACGTAATCAAAACCTAATCATGAAATTTCGTATTCCAGATGCACAAATAGTGTCAGATCAACCAAATTCACGAGAACCGATTCGCACAGAAACAACGATTTAAGAGAGCATCAAGGAGAATAACAGTTACCGGATTTGGGACGGAAAAGGAGGAACAACGGCGAAGGGAGGAGAGAGCGGTGGAGAGCGAGACAGTGAAGTGAGCATCGAAGGAGAATTTGAGGATTGGGGATTAGGGATTTAGGCGCCTGAAAATCGCATAGTTTAAAATTTGAAATTTGAATTCAAATTGGGAAGAAAGAATCTGAAAGGTGATTCATTGATCTGGTGAAGAATATTGCGTTGATGACTTGTACTTTATGCATAACATATTGTAAATTCATAGTTTTTTGAATTTTAAGCATAAAATGGTTGTACCATTTGCTTTGTTACTTGTTTTTAAGAGTTTTAGTGTATATGCATTATAAGGTAGTATATATATATATATATATACTAGTGGTGTACCCGCGCGATGCAGCGCGGGTAAATCACAATTCCGAAACATCAAGTTGAAGGTTAATATGTTGTATTAGCAAAATCGAATGGAAAAATAATTGCACACATATTGGGCTTCTAAATCCATTACTCAGAACTAATTACAAAACTTGAAATTTCTTGACTGAACAAAGAAATACAATCATTTGTAAATAATGTCATCCGTAAATCCAGAATGTTGTTTAGTTTTTGTGATGCACTCATTCGTAAATATTTTCTTCAAAAAACACCAATTTCTCATTCAAATCCAATCCAAATTCCGTAGTTACTTCATATACATTTGACAACCAATCAATTTGACAACCAATATGTTATATGTTGACAAATCGGGTGAATCACAATTTCTAAAGCAAATAACTTTTCTGTCACCGATGGTTTTTGTTCATATTATTCTCGTTTTCTCTCAATTTTTTTATAGGTTAGTATGATTTATTTGCAAAACGGTTACTACCATAAAATATGTTTATTTACAAGATATATATGAAAATAATCGCAAAAGTGTCGAGTTTCAAAATCCATATATTCACAACTCGTTAAAAATTTGAAAATAATGACTAATCAAAAGTGACATGACAATCATATGTGAAAATGCACATCCGTAGATTCATAATATGCTAGGACATGTGAAGCATCAATCCGTAAGCATGTTCTGCAAAAAAAAAACATAATTATTTTAAATCTAAACATATTGTACATATGTGTAATAGTAATTAGTTGATTGTACCTTATTCATCACGTAAAACTTCTTTATACACAACGTTAGATGTGTAGACTCCAACACAATTGAATTTTTTCACAGGCTTCACTAATACCTTTGTAGTTCCCCGTGATATCCCTCTAGACAACGCCACGTAAAGTTGTCCATGCGAGAATACAGATTCCGGTAGATAAACACCTACGTTCGGTATTGTCTGCCCTTGAGCTTTATTGATTGTCATAGAAAAGCTAAGTCGAACTGGAAACTGTTTTCGCTTCAATTTGAATGGGAACATGTTATCCTCAGATGGACATAAAGGAATTCTCGGCAAAAATACCCTCTTTCCAGCATGTTGACCAATGGCTATTTCTGCATCGATGACGTTTTGCTGAAAACCTCTGCATATCAATCTAGTGCCGTTGCATAAGCCATTTGAAGGATCGATATTTCGTAATAGAATAATTGGGCATCCAATTTTGAGCCGAAGGTAATGAGGGGGCAAACCACTAACAGTTAGTGAGTTTAAGAACTCCACCGGATAAAAGTTATTCCGATCATCTTCTGCTTCATCGAAACTGTAATATACCTTTTCATCTCCGCAAAATTTGTTGATCAACTTATCGTTTATCTCATCAACGTTCTCATTTTTAGTTGATAATATCGCCCTGGAAATGATATAATCTGAATCAGCTCCGTTGATTTGCAGAGATGGAAAGATTGCATCAATAAGAGCATCTTTTGGATCAACATTATCGGTATAAGGAATGGTCATGTCATCAGGTATGCGAATAAACTTTTCGTCCAACGCTTCTTCATTTCCATCACCGACTCGTAATAGAAATCCTGAAAACCATGGATCAGTTAGTGCTCTCATGTTGAGAGTTAACCGTATCTTTTTAATCGTTGACCATAGTGGTGACATCCGTAAGCTAGAATCTACAATTTGTGCTCGGGTTCCACGTCTCACAACCGGTAAGACTTGTCTAAAATCACCTCCCATAACCATTATCTTTCCACCAAATGGGAGTGCCACACCTATGATATCCTGCATTGTTCGATCAAGCGCCTCCACCGCCTGCCTTTTAGCCATTGATGCTTCATCCCAAATGATAATTTTTGCATTGCGAAGCAATTGAGCAGCCCCACTTTGTTTCTTTATGTTGCACATTGAGTTGTTATCAAGATTGAGGGGAATCTTGAATCGAGAATGAGCTGTTCTCCCTCCGGGCATATTATTGGCAGCAACACCTGACGAAGCGGTAGCGAGAGCAATAAAACCACGGGAACGCACGTTGGCAAGCAAAGCTTTATACAAAAATGTCTTTCCAGTTCCACCGGGACCATCTATGAAGAACACGCCAGGACAATCATCATCCACGTGCCTCATGATTTCATTATATGCGTATTTCTGGTCGGAATTGAGAGAGTCTCGGGCAATTAGGTGTTCTTCCTCCACAACTACAGAGTACTCCTCTTGTACCTCACGAAAGCCTCCAAATTGTAAGTTTGCATCTGCATTTATCTTTGGAAGATCGAAATCGACAAGAGTTTTACCCATAGATTGTAGAAAGATCATGATGTCAGTTAGGACCATATTTCGGACTTGGTCAACACTTTCGCATTGTCGCCTATAATCTTCAGAAAAAGAGTCATAGTGGTCATCCCATAACTTACGAACATCTCCAGGCTCGCAATAAATTAATATCGTTGCAAACAGCCTTCTAAGAGCACCAGGAAATTGAAATAAGGAGGCCTCAGCAAGACATTGAGATAAGTTATCGTCAGTCTCTATTAACCCTCTCTCAAGAGCTGCTTTACGAAATGTCGGGTGTAATAAGCCATTGACGGTGTATAGATCTTCAAAACAAGTAGGCCCACTGATATGTGATAAAATTACACGTAGGTAGTACCGCTCTCCTTCAGCTGGATTAGCAGAAACCAATCTTCCTCTCATTGATCCTTGTCTTCGAGGATTCCAACGACGCGAGCTTAGGTTCCACGTGTAGTTTTTTGGAAAATCTTTGTACAAATATTGTCTCGCACTCCTGTCTACTTTATTTCTCTCAAAAAAGGCGGTCAACATCGTTCGCTTATCTCTCTCTCTATCAACAATATCCGTCATTATATCATCATCTCTGAACCTGACCATCTGTTTATTGGGGAGATGGAGTTGCAAAGCCATCACATAAGGGTGGATTTGAGAAAGAGCGAAGCTAAAAATACGCCATATTGCCTCAGGAGGAGAGACATAACGCGCATCTTGAAACTTCTTAATCTCGTTAATAACCAACTCTGTTTCCCCTGGATCAACATGAACAACTTGTTTGTCATGACCCTTATAAACATATTTAAACACATATTTCACAGATGTTATACTCGAACAAGCCTCAACATTGATATGACAGTTGAACATCATCAGCAACTTTGGGTTATACGGGACCACCCATCTATTATCAAGGGTATGACCTCGCACGTTTACATTTATTCCATTATTTCTTCGTCGATACAATGGATATGAGTCTTCAGCATGCGCCGTCTGGTCGTTGAATTGCCTAGGATATCTGAAACGGCATTTTTTCGGTTCACCTTGCATACAAGGACTGGATGGTCGTAAATGACCGCAAGGACCGTGCATCATGTGTTGGACGACCAACTGGTGAATTTGGGGATACTTTGTGAGGTCTGGAATTTCAGCGCACACGATCTTGTCATAATGATCTGGATTGGTCATCTTGTGCCCAGGTTTCATTATGAGAAGGAAATGTGCATGTGGCAAACCACGCTTCTGAAACTCGATGACATAAACATAGGCCCCGACAACACCGAGAATGTGCTTCTGGAAGAGTTGCTTTTTAATATCTTCTAATTTGGCACGAAAAACTCTTGTAACAAGGTCTGGTCGATCTTGTGCAGTCTGGCCCGACAATAGCTCTCTAAGGATTTCAGGCCATTTTGGATTGCACGTCATTGTAAGGAATATATCAGGCTTACCGTCATCTTGAACCAAAGTCATGGCATCCATAAATCGTCGTCGCATGTCACGCGGGCCTCCAATGAAGTTTGCAGGCAATACAACTCGTTGTCCAACTCTACTTGGTTGAACCTCACCGGCATTCACACAATCCACAACACCTTGGTATAAATCCGCTCTTATCTTGGCTTGGTTTTTTTCACAAAATTCCAAACGTGAAGTCTCAATCTTTATGTAGACATCTACCACGAACTGTTGTAACAATCTTCCCCCCAATAGAATCACATTGTCATTCGAACGAATCTGGAATTTGTAACAATAGTACTCTCGCATAGAAACATTCCTCCCCCTTCTTACGTTAGTTTCTGTGTAATGTATATGTTGCGAGACAACAATTATAAATTTATGACATTTATGTTTAAAAATGTAAAAAATTGTGATGGTGGAGGTACCTTCTAAATCTTCCTCGATGTTTTCTTCATCATTAACAATTTGATTGATGCAAGCTCCATGTCTTTGTATATTAGAATGCCATCCAGGCTCACCGTTGGGGAAGAATAAAGGATAAGACAATGGGTCATAACAACTGAAGTATGATTTAATATATTGACTATAGTCAGACCTCCCATACACAACGATACTTCTCTTGTATGCAGATATGTTGTCATTGCCTTCAACCCAAATACCAGCAACCTGCCATAATTATAGAATTAGTTAGTGTATAAAATATGTATATGATATCTTTTATTTTAAATAACATGTATACCTCAGATGTGGTCGGTCGGTTGTACACCCGCTGGTCGAGTTCCACCGAAGCATTCAAAGTGACTCTATAATTATCGAGTGGCCCTAGCTCAGCAAGGCTTCGGAATGTTCTCACGTATGGGTTCGTAGCAAGAACATGAGTCAAAATTTCAACGATGTTTCTATCAAGATTTGGCCATTGGAGTCTGTGTGAGAACTCAGATTCAGAATCATAAAAATACAACTGTAAGTATCTAGGTTGTCCATCCCTAGGAACTAACTGGTCGATTTTATGATATATTCCTCCGTGTGCACGAAATGTATATACTCCGGATGTCATATTGCTTGTGGTACTATCTAAATTTACACCCATTGACGTGAAGGAAAAGTTTGTGTTGTATGCACGTATGTTGTGCCTAAACATTTCACCTAATTCGGATTGTGATGTGAAGAGATGGTGTAATTCTTCAGGAATGGGTGAGTATGCCAACTTTGTCTTCCCACTCATACAACAAAAGGTAGCAAATTCAAATTTTAACCGTTTTGCTCCACAATGTACACATGCATTCTGTTCCTTCAAGACACGATGTTGTCTAGGGATACCATCATAAACAAAATCGTACGGATCCACCTCGAGGATGTTATCTTGGGTTGATGAATTGGCATTGACTCTAGTACAACCTCCTACATATAACACACATTCAAAATGAAACTTTCTTCCTTGCTTGAAGAAAATGTTTCTTAAAATTTTATATCATAATTATTAGATTAAGAGAATGAAAAAAAAAGTTGATTGAATTTACTTGACAATAATATAAAATTCAAAATGAAACACTAACCTCTCGGTACTTGATTAACGACTTCATGAAAGAGAGGTAAGAGTATGCGACGGTTACTTCGAACACCTATAATAGAAAACAACATAATGTTGAGACCTTAATTTATGACATTAGTAAAATTCAAATATAATAATAATTGCATTGTTTTTACCGTTGAAGTTTTCATGTGTCAACCCCGAACATATTGTATCCGTTCTTTCTTTACCTGTAACACTTGTTCCTTGTGTGTTAACAAAATCGTACGGATCCACCTCGAGGATGTTATCTTGGGTTGATGAATTGGCATTGACTCTAGTACAACCTCCTACATATAACACACATTCAAAATGAAACTTTCTTCCTTGCTTGAAGAAAATGTTTCTTAAAATTTTATATCATAATTATTAGATTAAGAGAATGAAAAAAAAGTTGATTGAATTTACTTGACAATAATATAAAATTCAAAATGAAACACTAACCTCTCGGTACTTGATTAACGACTTCATGAAAGAGAGGTAAGAGTATGCGACGGTTACTTCGAACACCTATAATAGAAAACAACATAATGTTGAGACCTTAATTTATGACATTAGTAAAATTCAAATATAATAATAATTGCATTGTTTTTACCGTTGAAGTTTTCATGTGTCAACCCCGAACATATTGTATTCGTTCTTTCTTTACCTGTAGCACTTGTTCCTTGTGTGTTAACACTTGTTTTAATCATGTTATTTTCTTTATTTCGAAGATAATAATTTCTGTTATAAATTTTTCTCTTTTCAACAATACTTAAAGCACTGGAAGGGGTTGTTTCATTGATATCCACTTGCGTTGTCTCCATACGTGTCGTAGATCGACTACTTCCTTCACCAATAGCTATTTTTCTCATTTTGTTCTTCTCCTTTTGCCGTGCATAATATCTTCTACAATATTCATTTTGTTTTTCTGCGACAATATTAATTTTATTTCATTATATATACATAGTAAGTATATCATAAACTAATATACAAAAAGTATGAATTCATATATTCCACATACCTTTTGCTATATCTACATCGACGGGGGATACATCACTGTTTGCAATTTTTTCATCACCAATCCTCATTGCACACTGTAAGATTGCATCCATTGCATTGGGTTGGAATGAAATAATCAATGTAACGAATTTCAAGATTGAACAAAACTTAACTTGTTAACTTTGATTTTTTTTACGTTGGTCGTTTTGGACATAGTCATTGTATTTTTTTATTGGATCAAACACATCACTCATTCTTTATTTGTGGAACTAATAATTTAGCAAACAAATACAATTGACAATTGAAACAAAAGTATTATTACACAACAAAATAGCAAAATTTAAACTTTATAAATATAAAAGATATATATATGTTTCCAATGTCATCACCAAAATACACAAAAAAAGAACATAATAACAATAATTGATTCATAAATGCTCCAATGTCATCATAAAATTACAAGAACCCATGGTTACACTAATAAGCTTGATCAACTACATATTTTTATCTCATCAAGATTCTAATGTTGTCGGCTTCCGGCATCTGTGGTTCGAACTTGATATTTGTTAAGTCCGTAGAACTTAAAACATTCACTGAAAATAATAAATATACATTTTCAATAATATAATAATATGTATATGTAATACTAAAATAGAATGTTGATTCTTGAAATAACTTATAACGTACTTGTAGGTAAATGGATAAGTTTCACGTGGGATGCATATATTATGGATTGATTTGCTATTGCACGAGCTATCCTCATTGGAAACATTGGTCGAACATCATACAATCGCATTTGTATTATGCTTCCCCTATTCATAATACGAATGTTATTGATTATAACATTTTGTTAATAATTATAATAATACACACACTTACGTTATGTCTTGCAGAAACAGTTCACAATAACCAAGTTGGAATCCGTTTTCATTTCTGAAATACGTTCTTCGTCCTCCCATGATTATTTTTCCAACAACATCTAAAACAAGGATATTTATATTTTTAAAATTAGATTTATATTGTCAAATATATATTTAATAGTATATAAAAAATACAAATGTAATGAATAACTTAAATGTACCGATCATCATTTTTTTCGTGGTTCGATCTTCAGCAAGGGTTCTTATCGAAGGCACCAATGGATAGAACGCAAATCCATTTTCGACATCAGTTGTTAATGGTTGTAACTTTGTGTCTTTACTTATTAGGATTATCATTTCATTGTAGACCAACCTATAGCCTTCATACCTTGGGGTATCATCATAAGTATTTTCAACTTGAAAACGATCCAAAGAAAAAACCCCTCCGACCAAATTTCCTTGTTTGTATAATTGCATCAAATAGCCTCGAACAATTGCTACCATTTTTTCTCTCTAAAATAGAATGAAATATTTGTTAAATAGATTTAAAAATGATAACTTTTACCATGCATTTAAAGTATGCATATTTTTAACTTACATTTTGATCAAGTAAAATAATATATAGGCATTCTTTTTTGACATCTTCCAAAACAAGCTCTACACGGACAGTTCTCAAGTTCCACCGTCTCAAAAATTCGTAGTGTAGAGATGAAAAAACTTCAACATTATACGGAGAATCCATTTACTACAAGTTTATAAACATTAATAATATTGTTAACACCATAAAAACTACATTAATGTACATGAAAATATAAAAAACAAAATGTATTTTTCCTATAAACTATAAATTTATAATTAACTAATTGTATTTATAAAATAGAAAACTACATTAATTTACATAAAAATATGAAAAACAAAATATTTTCCTAAACCTTAAACCCTAAAAGAAATATTTTCATCTTCTTAAGCCCATATACTAAGGGTAGGTTCAATTTAGGTGAATCCTAACAAAGTGTTTTCCTGAACTGGTTTTTTTTTAATAAAAAAGTTATTTTTCTGCTGCTAAAAAAAAAATGTCCATGTAAATATAATAGATTAGTTATGATATTTGTAAAATGATGAATTAATTATATAGGCATCAATTATATGGTTTAATACTTAAATCTAATACGCTAGCCATTTTAATATTTTAGAAGCCCATATAGCAGCCCAATTTAAAACCCAAATCCCAAATATATGTTCATAAGACCCTAATCGATTAACATCAGATTTCAAAATCCAATCGTCTCTCGCACGCAGTCGACCCTCCACTCGATTTCACGCAGTCGACCCTCTCACCTCTCGCCTCTCCACTCGATTTCACGCAGTCGATTTCACACAGTTTCATAACCACCGGTATGTTAGGATTTATACATTCTAATGAAGATGAAATTCCATATTTTGCTTGATTTTGTGTGTTCTATATCGTTTGATTTCGATTTATATTAAGCAAATGACTTGTGTGTTCTCCAGGTATAAACTATATCTGTTTGTAAAACTTTGGTGTGGGTTTGATTTTTTTTATTTTTTTGCTTAATATGGATTTGATGGGGTCGTTCCTGTGGTATGTTTGAGGGATAAAGATGATGGGTTGTAAGAATTTTACCCCCCTCTGTTGATACCAAAGTCTGATTTTGTCTTTATATGGTCAAATATCTTGAATTTGTGGCCGATGATTTTCTCTAATAATCAACAATCCTTACAAAATGATACAAATTAGTTGTTTCTTTGCTGTTCTCTGTTGATTTTGTTACTATTATTAAAGTAAATTACCTATTTCGTTCCTGTGGTTTGTTAAAATTTTGAGTTTTCATAAAAAAAAACTTATGAGCATCTCCAACAGAGCTTTCTAAGAGGCTGTGAACATAGCGTAAATCCTTACATTTAACCATCTCCGGCGTAAATCCTTGCATTTTACAAGTGACTTTTTAAAATGGTAGGTTATAAAAGAATCCATGTTTTCACGTATTTCTTTAACCTTACTTTCCATCTGAGTTTTCTTTAACCAACGTATTTTGGTTTTGTTTTGTTTTTTTTTTTCGATAACCATTCTCTATAACTTCTCTAACTTTTTTGACATTCTACAGTTCTTGATCCGTTATTGGTGTTTTTTGGATTAGGTAACATTGAATCTTCTCTTGTTTACTGTTTGGGCCTATCTTCCATTTTCAGGAGCTGCTCTGTGTGAAGAACAGTTGATTGAGCAATAAATATGTATTGCGTTTGTATACACAAATCAACTCCACCAGCTTAAGGTTCATGGATATCTCGTATTTTTATATTTAGGAGTTAGGACGTTAGATAATTTTTTGGTTATACAATGAAGACATAGCGCTTGAGTCCTATGAAGGTAAATAACTTTTTTGATTAAATCAACTCCATTTGTGTTTTCTGGGTTTTATTGTGTTTACATGATTTAAATCTATTTTGTTTTTGGTCAGATATGTGTTCTGAATGGAATTTGTAGATATTTGTTTTATTAATTTGATGGTTTTTTTTTCCTTGATGGGTTTTTTTATTTGATGTTGATATCAGACAAAACCGAGTTCATTATGCGTCCACTAACATTTGACTTGATTTGATATTTGATTTCTTGTTTTAGTTTTTGATTATGGGTAACGATTTGTCGAGTGTTGTGATTTATTTTTTGTACAACATTTTTTCTTCTTCCATGTCCTGCTAATTAACGTTTTATTTTCCTTCTTAAACAGCTAGACAATAACATGTTGCGTATTGTCCGATATATTTAAGCGGTAAACTTCTTTTCAATCCAAAATTATCCCCATATCCAATAAACTCATGTTGAGTGAATTTAATATTTAGACTCATTGGTACAATTTCATTTGGTTAATGCTCAAAAGCATATGTTGTTGACTAATAGAGATTCTTGTAATTATCTAATTATGCATTTGTAATATGTATGAGATCGGTGTTCTTTTAGAATCTCATCTCCAACGACAAATAGTATTTAATTAGAGTATTATGCATTTGTCTTTGTTGTTACATTAAACTATTATTGGAGATGGGTTTTCTGTTTTTGTTGAATCCTTGCTTGCTTTTTAGTTCTTATGAATCCATTTTACCGTTTGGTTTTGTATGTTCACTTGCAGTATGGGATTCTTATATTCTTCTGTAATCTGCAGGCAAGTCAGGGGGTTGTTGGTGGTTGAGGAAAGTCGGTGTTTAAAAGTTCGATGAGGAAAAGGGTTGAGGTACTATCGATTTCTCATCTCATTGTCATAGGTAAACAAACAAAAATAGAGAACTCTGCCATTTTTTTATAGTCCAAGTTTGTACGATTTAAATACTGTTTGATTCTAACCGGTCTCATGTTATTCGGTTTGTAACCGTTTAACCCAAAACTTCTACATTAAACAAAACCTAACATGTCAGAGCTGTACAAATTGAAATACTTTTTTAACTCCTCCATTTCTTAAGCATCTCATAAAGCATAACTTACAACAAGAATTTTAAACCGTTCTACCATACTTCAAACCCATGCCTTTTTTTACCTAAGCCATATTCTTTTAGCATACCATGCTTTCTCTTTTTGAACTACTTATCTCAGGATGTGGTGAAGGGGTGAAGGGGATGTCGTACCTTAAAGAGCAAAAATGGAGATGAAGCAAAGTGGAGCTGAATTAAAGAGCTTCAATGTTGAGGTTTTCTTTCGTACCTACAAGATATGTTGTTAAAGCAACCATTTGATAAGTTGTAAGAAAATAAGCAAAGCAAAATGGAGCAAAATGGAGCACAAAGCAAGATGAAGCAAAGGGGTTTCGGTTTTTTTACCTTATTGCACAAAGCAAAATGGAGCTGGAGCTGTTGGTTGCAAAATGGTGAGTGTTTGGGATCTTTTTATGTACTACAACAGGATCTTTTTATATACTACATCAGAAGCCAAAGACTCTTGGCTACAATGTTAAAGACTCTTGGGTAAAATCATAAGGTAAAATCATTCACAAAACAAGAAGGTTTTTATACATTGACTCTTTTATTCAAGAAAGATAGTTTGAAAGTATTCTTAGTTTAGTGCATAATGTGTAGTTTGGTTTGTGTGTTGGTTTTACCATCTTTATCTGTTTACTGCAGGTGAGTGCTCAATTTAGCATCCATGGGAGTTTGAATGTAAAAAGAGTGGGTTGAACATACCAAGTAAGAGGAAGAAAGCTGGAAATAGTGTTGGAGAAAAAGGTAGAACTAAGAAAGTAAGCCTCACAATTTCAGTTTTGGTGGTTTAGGAGGTGGTGCATCAACAAGGTGTACATTACGTTTTCTAGTTTGTAATTCATAGATTTTTGAATTCTATGCATAAAATGGTTGTATCTCATGCTTGATGTATTGTAATTAAGAGTTTAGGTGTATATGCATTATAAGGTAGTAAAGATATATTATGTTTTTCAATATTTCTATAAGATTTTCAAGTTCTTTTAACCAAAAATTCAATGTTTATTTTTCAAGTTCTTTTTTGATGTTTTTCAAGGTTTTGTACTAAATCTCAAAAATCGTAATTATAAAAACATCTATAACATTTTTGTATAAAAAAGATTTAAAAAAGTAATTTTGAAGTGTATTTGAATGACCAATTAAATATTTTAAATTGTATTTCAATAAGATGTCCAAAAAAAATCTTCAAATTGTGTTCAAAATTGATTTTTGGGGGAAAAAAAGTTGGGACCACTTTGAACTGGGCCCAAGACTGGGACCGGTTACAAAACATGGAGACTGCGCCATGTATTTTGATCGGTATCGGGACCGGTTACGCTAGGAACGATTACGAAAAGGAAATCAAGGACCGGGACCGATGCCTGGCTTGATCCGGGATCGATTTCTAACCATCTCTAATCACAACACCCAACATAGTGAAAATCATAATACTTTCATCCAATTGTCACGTCAATATTTTATAAATTTCTTCATTTCATAATATACTTATGGGCTGTTTGGTTGATTTTTTATTAATTTTTCTAGGAATAAAGTTGTCTATGTGAATTAATCTATCTGTATAAATTGAGAAATTTTTTGTTTGAGAGATTTTTTCATAAATGGAAGAAGTCTGCTTTTCTAATTGGAAGTGATAAGTTTGGAAAAAAGTATGACTTGCTGCATAAAACTCACCTAGAAACTTATGCAATAAACCATTTTTTATATCATTAAACCACTAGCTCACCTAGAAACTTATGCAATAAACCACTTTTTATATCATTAAACCACTAGCTAACCGAATAAATTATTAGTACCATCAAACTTGTTATATTGCTAACAAATTAGTTTGACCAAAGGATCTTGCTTTTTTCCATTTCTTTTAAGACAATTAATTTATACATATAAATTTTGTTATCTATATGTCTATTATATACAAATCAATTAAAAAAGTTTTTTAAGAATAATATTGTAAATTATTATGTTAATTAAAATATATATATTTTACTCTAAATTAATACGTTTGCTGACATATTTTATTAGATAAAAATCAAATTAAAACAATACAATCAGTCTTACGACTAATTTTTTAAATCTATAACGGTTGGTCTTTTGAATTATAATGACTATACTTATTTGAATAACATTTATAAAAAATTGAAATATAAAAATAAATCGGTTAATCATAAAAAGATATACTTTTTTACAGAAAAAAAATATCATAAGGAATACTTTTCTGAAGATGTTCAACTGACCAGGGGCGGAACACAAGCTTCCCAACTGTAGGGCCGGACCGAGGGACGGACCTAAAGAAGGGCCACCGGTGGCACGTGCCACCGTATTATCTCTCCGTCAAAAAGTTAAAATTTTTACATTTATGAAAGGTGCAACCCTATCGTCTTAAAAGGTACCACCGTATGATATTCAAAAGTTGAAGAAAGTGCAACCGTACCTTGTAATCAACTAAAAAACCAAAAAGAAGTTTTGAAATCAACCCAAAAAACCGAAAAAGACCATCGAAATCGATAAAAAAAAACTTAAATATCCCTCGAAATCAATCAAAAAGCTATAAAAATTCTTCGAAACGGTGGAATTACGCTAAAAACACATCGGATGATGAAAGTGAGTGCAATTCTATCAAACAACGTAAACTTTACTTGACCGCTTCTATAAAAGTGGATTTTTTTTTGCAACCTAAACTCCACTTCTAAGTTCAAACAACATCTACTTCTAATCTTCTATGTTCTATCAAACAATCTAAATTATGTGGTAGACATTTCATAAAAACCCAAATACCCAATCAAACAAATTAATTAGAACCCAATCAAAGTAATCAAACAATTTCAAACAAATGTAAACAATTAAATGGTTAAACCTAATCAAATAATTTGAAACAAGTAGATGTAGATCAATCAAATAATCTAACAATTACACAATTTCAAACATCATAATCCTATTATCCCAAATTCATTACTAGTCTATAGACAATAGACATTTCATATTTTAGATACAAACAATCTCAAATTCTCAATCAAACAAATAGAGAGTCGACGGAGAATCAAGATTCAAGAATGGAGATTGGAGAGTTACCTACTGACCTGCTGTGTTCTCGATGACCTGCTGTGTTCCCTAGAGGCTGAGACAAAGAGTCGATTGTCAAGAGAACTGAGAAGCAATAGTCGGCTGTGGGTTATGGCTGTCGACCTGCTGCTGTGTGCGATAGAGAGGGGAGAGCCAGAGAGGAGATAGCCTGCGGTCGATTGATGACTGATGAGGAGCGATTGTCGATTATGAAAAGAGCCACCGTCACACGATAACCGATTGAATTTGAGAGGGGTTGCCGGTTTAGACTTGGAGTCTTGGAGCCTGCTTCTTTTTTTTCATTGGACTCATGTCATGGACCGGATTGGAGGCTGGAGGGGGGGGGGGGGGCAAATGAAAATAAAAATAAAAATTGTCACATGGCACATCTATAGTCGATGCTTAACCTGGGAAAAAGCGCAGGGGCCTTGGCCCCTGATTGCCCCAACCGTGTTTCGCCTCTGCAACTTACCAATTTAATATAACTAATATAATAATTAAACTGAGTAGTTTTTATTAAGATAGTTTTTTGTAACTAATTTTCAAATAACAATTCCAAAAAATTAAAATACATAAAGGTACCTGGATTGATATATAAATACTATCATCTAGGGTTCATTGGTGGTATTCTTGTATCTTTGAGGAATAAAGAAGAGTACGAACAATACCTGAAGATCATATTAATGTTGCTGAGACAAGACATAAGAGTTAGGATTTGATAACGACAAAGAGAAAATCTAGACGTGCTAGACTTAGGTGCCGTTTGTTTTTTAAGAGGTCTAAAGTCTGAAGTCTTAATTTAGTTATGATTAATAAGAGGTGATGTGTAAAAAGGTCTGAACGATTCAGACTTAAGAGTCATTAAAAGATTTTTTTAAAAAAACAAACAACCCCTTAGTTGATTTCAATTATAATTTCATGTTATTTTAGTATTTGATGTTTTATTTTAGTCAAGACTTAAGTTTTGTTATATTTAATTTCATGTTATTTTAGCGTTGTAGAATCAAGGAATGTTATTTCAATATTTTAGTTTATTTTAAGTTATTTTGTTGCGTATTGTTTAAGTTTGAGTTGTTATTCATATTGATCATGAGGATTCATATGGGTATAATGTAAACCTTCCAAGGGAATTGAGGGTGTTACACCAAAACAATAATCTCACCTAACAACTTCATAACCAGATTATCATGATAAGCATTACGATAATCGACATAACACTACAAGTCTACAACAATATGTTCATTTTTTAAAAAGTAAATTAAAAATTTCGTCCCAATGGTTATTGAAAATTTTGGATTGGGTCCCCCAGACGAAATAATTATAGTGATGTCACTGTGGTTTCACTTTTGTTACGGATTGGGTCCCTTGCCCTAACTCCATTAACCGCTGTTCCGTTAAGTGAAGGATAATTGTAACACCCTAAAAATTAGAGTAGCATAAAATTCGAAAATTTGGCAAAATGACGTTTGTATTTGACATTAACTACCCAAGAAGGGCAAATGTATAAGGTATTTACAAAAACCTGTGAACTGATATATAAATCGACAACAAACTAATCTAAACATATACTATCTAGATTACATTGGTTGTCAACCCAAAATCACTAAAAGAAGAGACTTAATCAAATGCCCAACACCATAAACTAATCATCTCAAAAATGCCTCAAGTCCATGCTCGTCACTCAAACCCTTGGCAACCCACCGATAAGGGAACTTGTTATACACATCATTTGAGAAAAAGTATTAGGCTTAAAGCCTAGTGAGAACATACAATTTATAATTCGAAGAAACATAGACAGTTGTAATAAAAGGAAATCTTTGCAAGAGAGTTGAGTTTACAATTGAAATCTTTGTTACATAAGGACTGTTCGGTCCAAAATTCATCTTACGATGACAGGGGATACCCGTTTTACCAAGGATTGTGGCGGAACACCGAGTAAGCCACAACCCGAGTTATGAGCTAAATACTTGGAATCCATGGCCACGAACAACGCCGGTCCGTACTAAGATGTGGTGGAGGGCACCCGAGGAAACCAAGTCATACTCATTCACTAGGACTACATTATGATCCATGGCTAGTAACCGGTCCCACATAACCGTACCAAAGGGCCTCCGAGGATCAAATGCATCCATAGCTACAATGGGGAAAAACATCCCAAAATAAAAGCCGACTCAATACCTAGGGATCCACTAGTAATAGTCTAGACTTGTCACAATTTCATTTGTGACTAACCAAAGCTCAACACATAGCTTCCAACAAAATTTATTTCAAAAAATGCATTTCCAAGTTTAACTGCTGATAAGAATGAAAATCATAAAATGAGATTATATACATTCCTTCAAGTAACTCACATAAAATGTGCAAGTAATACTTCATTTTACTTCATATAAGATGGAACCCTTTATTTTAGTTGAAAATGATTGGGAACCCTAAAATCTCCCAAAACTCAAGTTAGGTCAAAATGTAATAAACTTAAATCCAAAACCAAGGAGATATTTAGGAGTTCAAAATGTGAGCTTTGACATGTATAAGGTTTAGAAAATGATAGTAGGAACTCACCAAGTGGATTTTTGGAGAAAACCCAAACCCTAGCTTAAAACCCCTTTGGAGAAGATGACAATGGAGGTGGTGAATAAATGCTCAAACTTGAATCCTTTGATGAAGCACCCAACTACTAGCAATAAATGAGGTGGTTGAGGGTTAAAGGAACCCTAGGTTCGATTCTTGGAAGGGGAGAGATTAAGAGAGTGTGAAATAAATGAAAGGGATGATATAGAAATGAGAATGGGTCAAAATTCGTATTTTAAACCAAAACAGACCCGGCGGCGACCTTGCCACGCGATAGTGACATTGTCACTATCGTGAGGCACTCTCGCGTGGATTGTACCGCGAGGCACTCTCGCGTGGATTGTACCGCGTGGATTCGCATCACAAGTATTTTCATCACAAACATTTTCATCACAAGCATTCACATCAAAAGCATTCGCATCAAAAGCATTTGCATCACAAACATTTTCATTACAAACATTTGGTTGTCTAACAATAAACTTATTTAAAGAACCCCACATAGATTGATCAATTTCTTCTTGTCTTTTTTTCCGTTTTCTATTTTGAGCACCCGAGGGCTGTGATCGAGGATACATATTTTAAACAACTAAACAAGTGATACAATATTAATAGAGATAAGAAGGATAACATCTGATTTAGTTGTAGCTTGTGATTCGTGAAATTGCCAAACTTGTTGAACCCTAAAAGTTGAATAATGAATACTTGAAATCTAATTTCTGCAACCATTAAACAATAAACATAATAACATTCAGTCATTCACATAATATCATTCATTCATCACAAAATAACAACAACAAAACTGACAAATAAACAAAAACTAAACAAATAAGCCATTCATGATTTAATCCAATGAAATAATCCTAAATAGAGACAAATAGTGAAATAGAAATATCAAATATGTATTATGTTATCTGTAAATACCTGCGGTGCTGCCCCTGAGGCCTGAGAATCTGAGATGAAACCGTCGATGGTCGATTATTACTCGATTTCTTGGTCGATTATTGAAAGTATGGAACAGTCAACAGTGGGATTTGGGAACGAGAGCAAGAGTGAACAGTGGGAACGAGAGCGAGAGCGAGAGCAAGAGTCATGTGAATCGTGATCGTTGTCTTCATTCGATTAGAAGTATGAACGATTTTGGAGCGTCAGAGCGTGAGAGCGAGTAGGAGACTATGAGTAGTCTAGGGCTGATTGTTGGCTATTAAGGCTTGTAACGGTTAAAAAAAAATTAAGGCCTAAACCCAAATTTAACACAAGTATAATAGACTTGGGCTTAAAAATGATGCCCTCCTTGTTTGTGATGCCCTGGGCCATCGCCCCACTGGCCTAGGCCCAGGGCCGGCCCTGTGTATCATCGTCCTTCCCAACAACTTTAACCAGATTTTTTTTGCAGATTGAAGTGGTATGCAACTAGGGTTTATGACGATTTCCTTAATGCAAGCATCAAAGTAAAGCAAATGTGTCACATCCAACGCCTTTGACTATCAATCAATGCAACAAATCAAGGCTTCTTGTAACCCCCAAGTTCAATGTGTAGAACAATTAATTTGCCAAATTCGAAGCTAATTACACCCTCATCCTCTGGTAGGAGATCTGGACGCGATCTTTAGATGGGGGGTTGCTTCTGATTTTGTAATATTAATCTTGTTGGTGATATTGTAAAATTTTTATTCTTGTTGGTGGTTTCGTAAAGCAGGTTTTTTGTTTTTGAGTTTGTAGAAACTGTTCTTTTGCTGGTTTCTTGCAACCTTACACAAAATCAACCCACTTTGTTGTTGGTTTCGTGACAAATCAAAAAAATCCATAGAAGCGTGCTTATGATTTTGGATACAAGTGGTGCAAATGAATTCTCGAGCCATTTGCTAGAAATTTAGTGGCGTCAGTGTTGTGAGTTATCATCAGATAAGATGACCATAAATGTTTATGTTAGCAGTATCGGTGGTGAAAATCTTGGTGACTAGTGAAGAACACAACTGAAGGTGTTGGTTTTGGGATGGAAGGTGACACGTGTCAATTTATAATTGGGTATTTTAAATGAACCTTCAAGTAATGGATAAAAAGACCAAAAACACCGTTAACTTAATGAAATTAAAATTAAAGGAGTTAGGTTGAGGAACGCAATCCATAACAAAAGTGAAACCACAGTGACCATCATTGTAATTATTTCGTATAGGGACCTAATCCATAATTTTCATATAACCATGGGACGAATATGAAATTTACCCTTTTTTATATTTAAGATTTAGTGTTTATTATTGTAATTTGTTTTTTAAAGAAAAAATTATCTATCGATCAACGTCGATATAGTTTTCATTACCTAATTGAATCAACTTTACCTTATAAACAAAATAAAGTAACGTTAGAGCACCACAATGGAGGTTCTTGTTGTGTTTTATGTTGGGGTTTTATAGAAACCTCTACTGTGAGACAAAAGTTTTTTTTTCAGACACAGGTTTTTATGAAAAAACTCAAGTGCTTGAATATGGATTCATTTTTTATTATATATTTTTATGGTTTCTTAACCTCTTTATTTTATTTTAAGAAATCTAAAACATATAAGTTACAATTAAAAAATATATATATAAATTAATTATTGTAAAATATATTTATTAAGTTTGTTTTAATTTTTCATTTTTTGCAAATTTTTATACAAGTTTTTATATTTTGTTTTAATAATTTTAATTTTTAATTACCTTGTTACATTATTATGCTTAGATTATTCTCAAATACTTATATATATATATATATATATATATATAGTCTTAGGTTCATTTGAGAAAGGGTAAATATATGAGAAATAGATAAGTAATCCTAGCCATTCATATGGTCAAGATCGGATTTGACTGGTCAAATATTGCGACTTTGACTGGTCAAAAGTTGCGACTTTGACTGGTCAAAAGTTGCGGCTATTCCAAAAATAGAAGAACACTTTCGTAATTTTTACAAAATACACGGGCTATGTTCATATATGAACATGTATAATTCACATATGAACTATATATTCATATATGAATCAGTGTAATTCACATCTGAACTCTTTTAACTAATTCATATATGAACCTTTGTGATTCATATATGAATTAATTAACTGATTCACATATGAACTAATTAACTGTAAGTTCATATATGAATCAGTTGAACTAATTAACAGATTCATATATGAACTTTTGTGATTCATATATGAACTAATTAACTGATTCATATGTGAATCATATAGGTTCATATATGAACTCATCCTGCGTATTTTACGAAACTACCCTTCTACATTCTATAGACCATGCAAGGAATTATCCGGTGCTTCGCGATCAAAGCCGCAAATGTTGACCAGATGAATGACTAAGATTACTTCTCTATTTCTCAAATGAACCTCTCCCTATATATATATATATATATATTGAAAATTAACTTATAAATTATAAATTAATAATTGTAAAATATCTTTTATATTATTATAACATATACCAAATTGCTATATATATAGATGACATGCACCTAGGGGTGGCAATTTTGTATCAAATCGAACCAAACCAACCAACATGTGTACCAACCGTATCAATTAAATCGGTACCGATTGTAATCGGTTGGCAGTACCGTACCAAGTATCTGAACTTGCTAATACACGGTTTTGAATGTTGTGTACCACGTTAGTACCATGGTACCGACTTATTTAATTATTTAATAATTTAATTCATTAGAAATTAAATTAATCAAAAATATTCTTATTTTAGTTGTTGAAATTTGAAATAAAAAGTGTAAATTTTTTTTTTCTTTTCATTTTTCACCTTACAAACTTACCGTCTTAGCCCTCATTAGAGATTTTAAAATTTTAGAATAAACCATGTAATCTAACCCTAAATTTTTAGCTCGATCTTCTCATTCCTCTAATCATCCTCGTCGGCGCTACTATAACAGTCCCCATTGTTACATCCAGGTTTTTGAATTAGTTTCTTTTTCTTTTTGTAGATATTGTATATTAAATCTTGTTACATTAGCTTTTTTGTTTGAGCATTTGAGTAGTTTGAATTAGTTTTGTTCGTATATGTAACTTGAAATTGGTATAAACTAGTACCAACATGTACCAACCGAAAAAAGTCGGTACCAAGTTTAGTTGGTTGGTACAAGGTATTGGATTTTGCATATCAATTATAATTGGTTGGTACTGTAACACCCTCAAATCAGGAAAGGGCAACTATTTTAAATTTTCAAAAATCCCTCAAGGAAAGACAAAGTATCTTACAATAAGTCTATTCTTGAAATATTGTTCTAGATTTAACCATCAACAAATATAAATAAAGTCTTACACATAGACTAATCAAAGGTCGGGTGTTACTAAACCCAAATACAAGTTGCTATAACCCAAGATAATGAGGGAAGACTTCACCAAACTACTCACCCTCGAGCATAATCTATTTCTCATCTCTTCACAGTGTAGCTAGTACCACGCCCAACCGGGACCTGATGCACATGCCGACAAATAAAAAGGTTAGGCCAACGCCTAGTGAGTTCAAGAGTTTTCAACAAGAATAAATATATCATTAAAAGGGAATAATGCAATTTGAATCATAATCTTTTAAAATGATTTATCTCATATATGAATACGACTCGTTTTCCAATAACATGCATCTTTAAGGGCAAACTCCCCGATACAAAATATTCTTTATAAAATGATGCCGCTCAAAACTCACTCAAACGTGGATAGAAAACGGACTCCCAATTATAAAAAACGCAGATAAAACTTGGCACCCCGAAACACCCAAAGACACGAGTGGAGCGTAATACTCAATTCGTAAATCATGGAAATCATTCCATATAAAAATAATACGCCATCGGAAACATAGAACTAAAATTCAATACTCATGTGACCATAGAATGGGATGAAACCCAAATGTTAAAACATGAACAATTAAATATTTAAAATACTGTTGGCCGATAGTGGGGGAGACCCGTATCCGTTGAGAGTGGAGGAACACAAAAATATGTCACCCATACAACATTAATCGTATGACAATTCACGACATGAAAGCCCAAGTGCTCCTACGACTCCCTTCAAGCTACACCCAAAGAGACAGCTTGACCTTAGCGAATATTACCATGAATACCGTCAAAGGCCCGACAACATTCGAGGACTACAACCATGGCATTACCCCGAATGACAGAGGTCCAAAACGCCCATCAATCATGATAGCACAACCGGGCTCAACCCTCCTAGTGTACACTTAAAAGGTTAAAGTCATAAAACATGGGTCCCGGAGCCCAACCTCGTAATACCCAATTGACCATCACATAAAGACTGACTTACGTGCCTATGTATCCAATGCAACACAGTCTAACATTACATGACTACACATGAATGATCAACGCACTAGAGCATGTAATAATCATAAATATGCAATAAGATGCATTAAGATGCCAATCGTATATGGGCTCTACATAGAGCCATTAAACTGGACAAATATCCACAAGACTCTTTAAGTTAAAACCGAGCTAAAATGCTCAAAACCCATTTGACTAGTAAACATTGTTCCCCGAATAGAAAACGCATTCAAACGGCGTTTATGCAGGCACATACCTCAAAGATGTGATTAACCCAAAACTCATCACAGATTGGGACAAAAGGTTTTCCAAATGGGTTCATGCCTTTATGTTTTTCCAAAATGTCTCATAACACGGAGACAATCATTTTCTAAACACAGATATACCGTTGACTCTTTCAAAACGTCTCATATCACAAGGTTGAACATTTCTCCAAAACACATAGTAAGTGTATTTACACCAAATGACTTATACCCGTAAAATACCTCGTTAGAATTGTCAATGCTTAAGATTTTCCCATCAAAATACTTGGAATGTGTCTTTTCCCAAAAACCAAAAGATGTACAATTTCCGAAATATTTACAAGGTCGGGAATGACCAAAACCCAATGACTCACGCGTTGATACTTTCAAAACATCTCATAACACGAACTATGCATATTTCCAACAAACACAAAAATGCATTTTTACCAAATAATTCTCATTTATGCAATGCATTATTAAAACATTTTCCTTAATGACTTATTTATCAAAATACCCCAAAAGTTCCAAATGTGGGGGGTTTTTACGAGGTTTATAAAGCAAACACCTTAAATAATTAAACTCACCAAACAACTTGACAAATGATAATTTCATGTAAACGCATAAACATTTTAAAATAGGCATTTTGGCATGTACAACGTTTTCACAAATCAACTTGAACTCACCTTGCTAGATGTAGGCTAAATTTAGTTTTTACCCCCAAAACTTGAATCTCCTTTGATGAAGGCTTGAAATTTCCAAGCAACCTCTCTAGATCTTAGATCCAACACATCTACACGGTTTCCTTCACCACACAAGTCATCAAAATCATACCCAAGTTGAAGGATGAAAGGAAAGAGGATGTAAACATCAAACCCTAGCTTAACATTAAGAGAGATGAGAAACTTACCACCACAAAATACTCTTGGATACTCCAATAAACTTCAAATATCTTGATATATACTTGAAGATCTCTCAAAAACGAAACCATAACAACTTGAATCACCAAAATTGGATTTAGGAGGAGAAAGTTATGAGGAAATGAAGTTAGATCTCCAAAAATCGAGTATAAAACCCTCAGGTCGTTTCCCGCGGTTTGGCCCGTGGCTTGGAAGTCGCGGGGTAAACCGCACGCTTCCTCAGCATCAATCCAGAGGGTTACGCGGCCTAGGTCTCGGCCTAGGGTCGCCCACCAACCCGCGGCTTTTGAAATCCCCCATTTCTCGCGTCCGATCACTGTTTTGGCCATAACTTCTTCGTTTTAACTCCGATTTTGCTCCGGAAAGAACCGTTGGACTCATATTTGAATTCTTTATCCAACAAGACTATAAAATCTAATATGCAATCCCAAAATATAAATTCTTATATTTCTCTTAAAATACTGATTTCTATACTAACTTGAAATTATACCTTTCTAAAATCGGGGTGTTACAGGTACACGGTATTAAAAAAAAATATCGGTACCGTACCAAGTCCACCCCTACATGCACCATATGAGTCATTTTCCTCATACCTTTCCTTAAAAAATGAAAAAAAACCCATTGAGAATGAAAAAAGGCTCTTAAATGCACCTAAGTTCTTCATATCCTCGACATTCTCTAAGACCAACGAATTTTCTATATTTTTCCTATATTCCACTATCTCCTAAAAAAAATTCAAATGTTGTTCAATCTCCAATTTTTAATCCTCGTCCTCGATATTGTTCGGATATACCAAACCAATTTGGTATAAGAAATAATTATTTTCCAAATCAATTTCAATAACCATTTTTTGTCTTAAAATGAAGTATTAGTGTTGAGAAATTGATAAAGAATTCATACCGCCATCACCAATAGAAGACTACCAATTCCCCCTCCCCCCACCCAATTCGACTCAAATAGGGTTGGATTCAATTGACCAAAATAAAAGTGGGCACGGTGGTGCTGCTGTTCATCGGAGATTGTTGTTGTTCGATCCCAATAGTGAGGCTTATGTTCGGGTTTGATCACGGCCGGGGCTGTTTTGCCACTCACAAACCACCTTGGCCAAGCGTGATTCGTTTTTGGATTTTCTTATTGTTTATTGGTTTTTGTTTTGCTTCGTTTTGGAAGCTCGCTGTAAACTAACACTGTTTGTTTAATTGTGGGTTTTGGTTGTTTTAATAAATCAGATGCCTTCTAAAAAAAGTGTAGGAATTGAGTCCTGACAAATCTAAAAAACCTCATTGATTACCTTGGTTAGTTGAAGAAAACAAGGTTTTGCTCTTTTTTTTAATAGTATAGTAGTATAAAATTATATTTATGTTTTAATTGTTTGTCAAATATGTTAACAAAATATTTAATTAACAAATTAAAATTAATAAATTATATTTGAATTTTTTTCTAACCATGCAATTGTTAGAAACTAATCAATTGAGATATTTATGAAAATAATTAACTTCATTTATTATAGCGTAAACTACGATTTTCATCCCTGTGGTTTGTTATTAATAACTATTTTCGTCCTTGATTTTTAAAAATTGTTTTTTTCATCCTTATGGTTTCTAACTTAGTTATCTTTTCGTCCCTTTCAGTAACTCTTTTGAAAAGGTATGTTAAACCAGGGGTAATTTGGTATTTTACTCTTTTTTGCTTTTCTTATTTTTATTAAATAACTATAATACTAATAAAACATTTCAAATAGTATGAAAAACAAATTAACTACCCCATGTGGACCCCACCCATTGTCTTCATCTCTCTTCCCCCTTACATCTAGGGGTGCTCAAAAAACCGACCAATCCGACCAACCCGGGAAAAAAATCAACCCGAGGTAACCCGATATATAATCGATACAAAATTTGAACAACCCGAATCTATTGTATTGATATTGGGTTAGACTCAAAGTAACCCGACCAACTCGATAACCTGATAAATATTTTAGCGACTTCTCTAAATTATTTATATTTCCCTTTAATATGTATAAGTTACCAAAAACAACTCGGCAATAACGAGAAATGGAACTAATAAGAGGACATTATTGAAAGTTATATGTAATATCTAAATATTTGATAAACTCATATATTCTTTTGAATGATGGATCGCATTTCAAAGAAAATTTTTATTTTTTTTATGTTTTCAATATTGTTTTACTTTGTTTAAACACAACCCGACCAACCCGCACGGGTTGGGTTGAAAATTCTCAAACCACTGACATTGGTTTGGGTTGTTGAAATGTTTTCAACCCGACCAATCCAACCCGTGAGCACCCCTACATACACCCTCGTGAATCCCACCTTCTCTATACCCACTTCGATTAATATGTTGGCGACTACAAGTCTGCAAACCTCAATCTTTTTAAAGGTTGAAATCTTTAAATAGAAATGATGAAGCCAAAATCTAATTCAGAAGATAAAAGCCAAACTTGGATGATTACAACCAAAAACTATAAAAGAAGAGCAAAATAGGGTTTTGATTCAAACTCAAGATGAAAATTCTGGTTATAAGTTGGTGGTTTTAATCTGTAGTTCTTCATCGGTTTCTCCAGTTTCTCAAACATTGTAACATCGATTGATTATAGTGGACCGAGATCCGCCGTGGTTTTTCTCGTTTTGGGTTTTCCACGTAAATCTGGTATCGTTCTCTCCTTTATTTTTATTTTCGTCAAGTTTCGATATTATTGTTTGTGGTTGTTTATTGTTTCCGTAGAAAGATTCGAATTTATTGTTACCGCATTACTAACTTGTTTGAGTTTATTTTTGGATCTTCGGATGATTTCGATTAAGTTTCTACTCGGTTCGATCTCGTTTTGTGGGGTTCGATCGAGTGTGGTGTGATCGATATTTGCAGCATGTAATCCGTCAGTTTTTCTATCTCAATCAGTTGCATCACCCTGTTAACAGAAACATCATTCATCTTCACAATCAGATTAGGAGCAACTCTTCTCATCGATGATTGAAGCATCAATATTGGCAAATCAAGACTATTATTAGAACTTCTTCCATGTAACACCGCAGTTTTCAACAAATTCAACTGGCATCGATGAAATCTCATTTACCTTTTTGTTTAAAATGGTCAGGAATGCAGTTCATGGGAGAAAATTTGGAAGTCCAACAACCTGCAAGTTTTTCATTAATCTTTAGAACAATCTCCGGGAGACACTTGGAGATGATCGTCGACTGCATCTCCACTAACTTTTCAGCCAAAATAGGCATTCCGACCATGGACTTATCAACTAACGAAAGAAGCGAGTGACTCTCAAACAACTTCGCTTCTTTGATTCTAACTTCCTCGTAACTCTCTTCTCCTAAAACACAACCAAATAACCGGAGAAAAGGGATGCTGACGATGGAGGTCGTCGAGGGGACGGTAGGGACGACGGGAAATTGGGGGATGTCTTCACACACAAACATGTATACATTATATATATATATATATATATATATATATATATATATATATATTATAATACCCTATATTTAATAATTAAAGAAAATTCAGAAATTAGAAAAAGACTATCATGCCCCTAATTTAATAGTCATTTTTAATAGAGTTAGCATCAAGGACGAAAAGTAAAACAATATGAAAACCACAATGACGAAAAAAGCAGCTTTCAAAGACCAGGGACAAAAATCGTAAATAATAACAAACCATAGGGACGAAAACCGTAGTTTAATATATATATATATATATATATATATATATATATATATATATATATATATATATATATATAGCCTTAGGTTCATTTGAGAAATAGTAAATATATTAGAAATAGAGAAGTAATCCTAACCATTCATATGGTCAAGATCGGATTTGACTGGTCAAAAGTTGCGGCTATTCCAAAAATAGAAGGACACTTTCGTAATTTTTACAAAATACACGGGCTGTGTTCATATATGAACATGTATAATTCACATATGAACTATATGTTCATATATGAATTAGTGTAATTCACATCTGAACTCTTTTAACTGATTCATATATGAACCTTTGTGATTCATATATGAACTTATTAACTGATTCACATATGAACTAATTAACTGTAAATTCATATATGAATCAGTTGAACTAATTAACAGATTCATATATGAACTTTTGTGATTCATATATGAACGTATAGTTCATATGTGAATCATATAGGTTCATATATGAACTCATCTTGCGTATTTTACGAAACTACCCTTCTACCTTCTATAGACCATGCAAGGATTTATCCGATGCTTCGCGGTCAAAGCCGTAAATGTTGACCAGATGAATGACTAAGATTACTTCTCATACATTTACCATTTCTCAAATGAACTTCTCCCTATATATATATATATATATATATATATATATATATATATATATATATAAGAGAGAGAGAGAGAGAGAGAGAGAAAGAGAGAGAGAGGGGTAGTTTTCATTACAAAACATGTAAATATACAAATCATACAAACCAACCTCAAACGTCCATCTAATCTGACGAGTATGTATTTCTATAAAGATCTCAATTGTTTCATAATATAAAATAGTGATCATAATTAACGAACTTTAATCATCTTTCATAAGGATGAAAAAAACAATTTTTAAAGATTAGGGACAAAAATAGTTATTAATAACAAACCACAGGGATGAAAATCATAGTTTGTATATATATATATATATATATATTAAATTTAAATAATAATCTATAAATAAAATTACATTTTATAAACGAAAAATAAAGTTTTTGTAAAAACCTTCATTGTGGAATATTATTGAACTTCTTATTTATATTAAGGTAACAATGATGTGTTAGAAAAAAAATATATAAAAATAAACTATAGATCCTCTTATAATCTTTGATGTTAGTAAATATTTTATGACTAGAGTTTAAAATCAATAAATAAGCAATATTTAGAATTAAAATAAATAAAAATACAGCAAGAAGAAAGAACAAGACATGTGCCTACAATTAAAGTGATTATGACACAAGTTGAAGATTTTGGAAATTTAAATAAAACTTTTTCTAATTCATCACTTTTTGGGTGGATTAATAAACAAAAGGTAGGTATAAGACTCAATCTTACGATCTAAACGCATTATAAATATCCTTATAATTAATAAACTTATAAAAATCAATAATTGTAATAAAAATTATATTGTTTTTTTATTAAATTCCAAAATTGATTTCTATATTTGTTACAACAAATCACAAATTATTTATCGTCAATTGTTTTTGATTAAAAAATAAACATTTATTTTGTAAAAAAAAACATTTATTCAATTGTTCAAATTATAAGACAACCATGTTACAAAGCTTTCGGCTCAATACAACCAGAGTAAAAAGACGATTCCCGCGTAACATTATGGACAACCGTTTTCATGGATCGTTTAATAATTCATTTTAAGTAGCATTCCAATAAGTTATATGAAGATACTTTTTTTTTTCCTTCCAATATTATATCCTTAATATTTTTTTAATTGATTTTTCCACATTTCATTTTAGGTAATATTCCATTATCCACTAGTTTTTTTATTAAACATGACTAGTTTATCAACAAACAACTAGCTTTTTCAGCTAATATTTGATTTATGGGCCAGTGACTAGTTTATCAACTGGTTTGACAAACATAACCCAAGAATAAAATTACACCCATATATCTTACAACTAGGGGTGTTCATCGGTTGACATCCAATGGATGTGAGGAGAACCGAACCGATCCAATCATCCATTGAATGTTGGATTTTTCCAACCGGACCGATCCAATCATCTATTGGATTTTTCCAATCCAATGGATGATTAGATCGGTTCGGTTCCATCTATTGGATGTTTCTTATTGGATATCCATTGGATATTCTTATTGGATATCCATTGGATTGGATTGGATCCATCCGACATCCAATGGATGATCAGATCGGATATATCCAACGTGTTAATTTAATGCAAATTTCTAATTAATTACTTTTAGTATGTGTTAAAACCAACATAAGTGAGACTAAGAATTCAAAAATCAACACAAAACAAATTTAGATTTAAGCAAATTGCAAAAAAAGTAATTGGATGATAGTTGGATGGAAAACTGGATAGTAATCAGATGGTTAATTGGACGGGTAATTGGATGTTGGTCGGTTCGGTTCGGTCGGTTTTGGTCGGTTCTGGACTGCCATCCAAGAACCGACCGATCCAAATTGGATGTTGATATTTTCAATCCGATCCGATCCAATTACAATTGGATATCCAATTATGATCGATCGGTTTCTATTGGATCGGTTGAATTTCTGCACACCCCTACTTACAACACCGTTCGACTCATTACTTTATTTTTTGAGTATTCAAATGGTGTTTTCTTTCTAACAACGTTTCAAGATTTCATTGGACTATGTTTTCTTAGACCAAAAGGAGTCAATTTACTCAAGTATTTCTAGTTCAACTTCTTAAACAATAAAAACTTATTCAATAACTTATCAATAACACGTCATAAATAAATAATCGCCTTTTTTTTAATTTTTAGAGATTTTAATAAACGTAGAGCAAACTACAATTTTCGTCCTTTGTGGTTTATTAAAAATGTGACTTTTATTCTTGTGCTTTCAAAATTATAATTTTCGGCTATACGGTTTGCAATCTATTGTTGTTTTCGTTCTTTAGGCTAACTCTTTCAATGGTTACATTACATTAGGGGTTATTTGTTTACCTCTTAATAGTTCCATTAAAAGACAACTTCTGAATCGTTAAGAAATGAATCTTGTTTGACAAAAAAAAAGTTTGTCTCTTTAATGATTCTAAAATCTTCTGAATTTTGTATCTTGAGCCTTCCTTAACCATTCAGAGCCCTAATTTCATCCTAAACAGTTACCAAACAACCATATTCCATTTTGTACTATATCATAAAAGTCTTTTAATCATCCCGACCACTTAATCATTATGTACCAAACCATTCAGCAACTGCCAAACAGCCCCTAAGGACGGAAACAACAATAAACGGTAAAATACAGGGATGAAAAAAACAATAAACTGTAAACTATAAAATAATTTTCAAAACCCAGGAACAAAAATAACAATGTTAATACTCCCAATTGCTTTATGGGAATGCATTTCACCTCCTACCAAATTTTATGACCAAAAGTAAAGTCTAATGTTAATACATCCAATTGCTTTGTGCCTAACATTGCCTTTTTTAACTGTATTATATATTTATTTATATTACATTTTGGCCACCATACTTGCAATTAATTATGATATGGCCCATATTTCCTTTTACTTTTGAAGGACATTAGGCATGGGTTCTTTTTAACTATCATAATGCATCTAATTATTTATTTTTTGATATAATATTATCGTTGATGTTTGAAGAAAAAACACCAAACTAACACAATTCCATTTGAAATCATGGTTCAGAAAGATGAGATATAAACAGACATGTCATCTATTCCAAAGGATATAATGTCTAAAGATGTATTAAAAAAACTCAAGTTGGAAGTCTAGTCAAGGACAAACCTCAAAGCCCGAAAATTTGGGGATAGGCCCTGGCATAGGGGGACCCAAAATAGCCTGAAAAACCTTGGTTAAACATTTGCCTGTGTCGTTTTTTTTCCACTGAAAACGGGATTTGAAGGCTCGGACCCAAAAAAGCTCGGATATTGTGCATCATTAAAACGTTTATTTCTATTAAGACCCCCCTTAGGGGTCTGAACGAAAAAGAGAAGAAAAAGGTAAATGACTTAGAGCATCTCCAACTTTAGCACAAAAAAAAACACCAATGACACCAAATATGGTGGGCCCATCAACACCAAAAAAAATTCAACTCCAACAATCCTCTAAAAAAACAATAAATTTGTGGACCCCACATTAAAATAATATATTTTATTTACTATTATACTTTATTTTTAATAACCATAATTATAATTTGTAAATATATATTATAATTAATAAATAATCAGTAATTAATTTATTTTAAATCAAGACTTGTTAAAATAAAAACAATAATTTTTTAATTAATATTACATTTAAATAAAATTACATTAATTTAAAGAACACAAATTAAAAACATAATTAATTAATATTAATTCTCCGAGTTAGCATACTCGTCCCACAAATGATCAATTAATGCATCTCGAAGTTCAACTATGTTATGATTTTTATATTAATGTTAAATTTCTTTGTCTTATTTAAAATTTAATTTATCTTTTTACATAATGAGATGCAATATAAACTCTTTTTTCTTCCGTATTTTTTTTTGCTAATATAAAATCTATTTTATTTTATAAAATCTACACGTATTTTATATTAACATAATATAAAATCTACACGTATTTTTTTGATAATATAAAATCTACACGTATTTTTTTTTTCACGAGCATTAAAAGAAGAAAAAAGAAGGTTGATATGAATAAAAAATAAAAAATAACGAGATACACTAATAAATTATCGTATTCTTTAAAATAAAAATATTCCGCAATACATTCCAAATTAACCAAGTGTAAAAAAAATAAAATAGAAACGATGTAGATATAAAAATATTCTTCCATATTTTTAATATATTTACATTTAAATGTAAAATCGAAAATGAAAATAAAATATTTTAAAATATTCTCTACACTCACTATAAATATATATAGCTTCTCTATGTATCATCTGAGTAGAAGAAGAAGACGAACGGTCGGGTGTCAATGGCGGAACCTGCAACTGAACAAAAGGTATTCCACTATATTTTTGTTTCTTTGAAAAACTACTTTTTTATATTTTATTTTATTTACTGAGGATTTGTTTATATTTTTCAAAACCCACAATCATATTTTTCGAAGTAGGGGAATAAGATATATATATACATATCTTTATTTTTATCGACTAATACTATGAGGTCTTGAAGTCAATAGTCAGATAAATATGTTGTGAGACATGTCGTTTGAGTTTTAAATAATATAATACAAAACTATTACCAATATTATTGTACAAACTCATAACAACAAACGATTAAGAATATATGCAAGTTAACCACTTACGAAAATACATTCGTTTTTCACATTGTATTTTATTAACTATTAACAGAGAAATTACGTTTCATTTTAACTCGGTTCAATATTCCAACAAAAAATTTATCCTTCCGTGCAATGCGTGGGTCCAACACGAGTATATTTATAAATAACAAATAATTAAATAAGTTGTTATTAATAATATATATATAGATATAAATAATAAAGATATTTACTATAATTACATATATATTATCAAAACATGAATTAGATTAAAATAATTGAAAAAAAAATAAAAGTGGAAAGTAGTGGGCCCAAGGGTTTTTAGCGGTCAATCAGATGGTTTAGGTGGCCGGCAAAAAAAATTAAATGCCGACTGGTTGGAGTCTCTCAGTCACCAAAAATAGCGTCACGTTGGAGATGCTCTTAGTACAATAAAAAATGAAATGTAAAAAAACAATTATCTCATAAAAATTCTCATAAGAGTCATGCATGATATATGTTTCACGTAGCGTATAAATTTTAGGTCTTTTGATCAACTATAGATATGATTTTTTTTTTAAATAATGGCATTTTTATTTTCTAATTAACATCAGATTTGTAAACTAAGTTGTCAATAAGTTAATATCAATGTTAATTAATGGTAGTTGGTGGCAACAATATTAAAACAAACCCTTGATTACAGGATGGAACAAACATGGAACCCAATTACATCTTTTTGTTTTATTTTCTATTTTATAATCCAATTTTGTTTTTTCTTCCTCTCAAAATTATAGATCAAACACAAATAAACCTAAACATGTGAACATTAATCACATAATTTTAATTATATTAATCACACATCCATGGTATGGAATATTAGGCTAAAACATATTTTAAATTCAACCCCTATGGAGAAAAATTCAGTTGTACGCTTTTTGTTGTGAACCGGGTGACGAAGAGCGTAGACACGTGTTCTCATTTGTTTTTATCCATCATGAATAATAATAAACTCATTTATCGTGAATAATGAACGGAAATTTTTTAGACCATTCATCATGAATGATACACAATTTATGATGAATAATATATTATTAATGATGAATATCCCATGAACATATAAGACATAAACGTGACACGCTTTTCTTTATCCCCTGATTCACAATGAAATTACCTTTATAATTGAACCCAACCCTAGTTTGTTAATTGATCTTTGTAAAAATAACAAAAAGAAGTTATATCATCTCCTATAAATTCAATTAATACACAAAAAACAAAAAAGAAATTTAAATAAAATTAATTAAAAAAAACCCATAATCTAATCCTCACTTTGATGGAGAAGAAGACAAAGGAAGTACCTGTGAAGATGCAGACATTTGAAGATGATGATGATGAATCCCTCCTTCACTTTTTACCAAATTACCCCTCACTTTCACAATCTCCTCTCTTTTTCTTGAACAATCCCCATCTTGATTTCTCTTCAAATTTGCCCTTTTTTCACCTTCCAATTCCATCAATTTCTTCAACAATTTCTCCTCTGCATCCCTCAAGAACTTGAATGTGGGAGGTGGTGAAGATCTCACTTTATTCAACTCAAACTCATTGGAATCAGAATCATACAATGGATTCAAATAACCTTCCAAATTGGAAACTTGTGGCCCCTTCAATGGTGATGAACAACAAATTGGTGTTTCTGGTGTGCAAAGAAACTCACTCAAACTTCTGGTTCTTGAACCCTTTCTGCTATCTGATTCCAAATCCTCTTTGGTTTCTTCATTGATTGTGAAAAGAAATCTTGGGGGCCCACATAAGTTATGAAGCCTCATGAGTTCAAGATCCAAACTTTCTTCTCCAAAACCCTTTAATGGTGGATCTTTTTGGGTTGAATCTTGTTGTTTTTCTTGATTCTCAATCTCATTCACACAATTCTGCAAATCTTTTTGTTGGGTTTTTGAAGAATTAGGGTTTTTGAAACATAAAGAAAGATGGGTAGGGGTATAATTGGAAAAAGAAGAAGAAGAAAGATTTTGGTTTTCAATATCTTCTCTTTTTTTCTTCCACCATAGAAGATAATAGAGCTCTGCAACAAACCCTAAAATCACACATCCAAAAAGGAAACTTAAACCAATTCCTAAACCACTAAAAGACCCCATTTTTTTTAACCCTCTAAAAAGATTCAAGATTTCTCAATAATCAAGCTCCATATGAACTTAACTCATCAAGAATTTAATGGGGTTTTTTATTTCTAAATAAATAATGAAAAAAAACCCATTAATTAAATCAAGAAATTGAGAATCTTTTAAGCTAGAAAACCTTAGAAAGAGCCAAGGAAGGTGACCTTTCACCCAAACTTCACATGCAGAGAAAACATTTGAAACTATAAAAGAAGAAGCTTTGTTGGATACCCTTTTCAAGAAGTAAAAGGGATTGGTTGAAAAAATCTGAATTTTTGAAGATTTTAATTTTGTTTAAATTGGAATTAAATCATAAGAAAATTTGGAAATATATTTGAAGTGGGAATGGAGAACAAGGGGGAAGAAGAGGTGTGAATTTAAAAAAGGAATTAGCAAATGGAGGGGTGACAAAGCTCACATGGGTTGGTAAAAGTGTGTTGTTGTAATACCATCAAAAATAAGTTTAGAAAATAAATATTGACCCACAAATAAAATTGGAAAGTAAATATTTTTTGGGAATGTTTCAAAAATTTGGATTATTTATCAAGTTGGTAGTTAGGAAACGATTGGGTCATTATTTATTTGGGAGATCAAATTTATTTAAAAAAAGTATCCTATATAATTATAAAGACAAAATATTGAATTAAATATTTACAATAATGCCAAAAAAAAAAAAAAAAAAAAAAACTGTAGTAAAATATTTCAAATTAAAATATGATGTATGTACAATATAAAGAGAGAAATTTATATTATTTAACTTCGGGTCAAAAAATAACTTGTGTAATTTATATTATTTAACTTTGGTAAAAAAATAACTAGTGTAGTAATAAACCATCTTTCGAATAATTACATTCGATATTGTACTTATGGTAAAAATAATTCCTCAAATTTTATAAAGATTTAAATTATATCTCAAGAGATTGCATATAATAATAGATATAAAAAAGATATTTTTATTTTAAAAACCATTTAAGAAATTTATTTTGTCAAATTCTACTAATTTGGCGGCTGAATGTTTTGAACACAACTGTTCGTTTGATTATAGGCTCTCATTATACCAATTCAATAACACCATGTCATTATACCAATCTAATAACACTTCAGATTAAAATGTAGATGGATGGTTATTACCCCTCCAAACACATGTTAGAGTCACATGATTATTCCAATTTTTAAAAATGGTGTGCATTTCTCATGTCTTCATGTTCCACATTTTGTGCATCACACTTTAATCAATATGACATGTCAGCTTGTATTTCTGTTGAATGGTGTTTTGTATCAGTGACGTGATGCGTTCACCATCTAAATGTCAAAATGATAGCCCATCTTGTATAACCATCTTCGTTGTCCAACTTCGGCAAATACCTTCATTCAATCCTAATTTTGGCTAGTAAGATCAATTTGCATTTGACCATAATCTATACCATGCTTCATCATGTTTGCACAAGTATTTTTCATGTGTCACTTCAAAGTTTGGAACTTCCTCGAGCCATTGGGAGATGCCCACATCCTTTGCGTTGTGCTTTTTGTTTCATATCAACTACAACAAGCTGTAATTTTTTCAAATCGTCACTTTACAGGTGTGTTCGACAACCATTTCATAACTTTTGAACTGGTTGATGAGGCGAAAAAGAACCGACGTTGCTAGCACTTTGGTGTGTTGTCAGCTATGAGAATAGGAAAGGATAAAAAATTACAAGAATATGAAAATTCTAAAAATATCCGAAGAATGTCAAATAAGACTTGAGATTTTGAGAGGAAAAATGAAACCTCTACTCCCTCTTTATACTAGATTAAAACCCTAATAATGTTCTTGAACTAGCTGCTACGAAGAGCAGAAGAAACAAAAAGATCACTAAAATCCACTAAAACTAATCGATATAGTAACTTTTGACCCTTTTTTTGAGCCTTGAAGACCAATTTTTGGTCCTCCCATTTACATTGAAACAACTGGTTTTCATGGACTTTGTGCAGGCTTAACTAGTCCTCGGTCAGAGGCTTTATTCAAGATTTGCTTAATCAGACCTAATTGGGATTGTTGTTGAAAATGAGCATGATCGGTCTTCTGGGCCTTGGATCAGTTCTGAACTTAGGTCTTAATGTAACTGGTCCTCTTTAGCACGAGTTTGGACTGATTCCAATTCTAAGTCTCATTTGTGTATTTCTAGTATGGGTCAATGACATAACACATATATCACCGCACATAATTAGAAACCATGATCATTTTATTCATTTATTATCATTTCTCACAAATCACATATTTGCATGCATCAATTTTCATAGAATCATTAACCTAGCATGAATAAATCACATTGGATTCTCAATCTTAATTTTTTTTTGCTTTTAATAAATTCCCTACAAATTAAGGATGCTAGATTTAGGATAATCTATCCCAACTATGCTAAACTCGTGTCCTACATCATATCAAATCAAACATTTTTTTTATAATTAAAATACTTCAACTACACCAACCTTGCGTTCGACACCATATGGATTCTTTTATAAGTTTCTATGACAGTTCCATAACTTATCATAGTAGTGTCGGGTTCTTTTCTAATAAAAATTTACTAACAGACAATCTCCTTTTATGTGATAATGTGCTAGTTTGAATACCCACATAAAAAAACCTTCGAAAACTAAAAATAATGATATAGAAATCAAATTGAAAATATTAAGATGCTCGTTTTTTAATGTAGTTTATTTTTCCAAAGTGTTTGGGTAAAAATTCCAACAGTCTATCGTCGTACGACCAGCGATAACCGACGCCCTTCCTTTAAGGCAACCTCAATTAAAATGAACAAATATCCGTCCGACAAAGTTAGTCGTACGACATGATTTCAGTTACTAACCTGTGACATACGTTATGTCATGTTTAATGCAGGATTCAAGAGACATTCATGACCAAAGATTGTAACGGTTGCCATCATCAAAAACAACGGACGTAACGGACGCTATCATCAATATCAAACGGTTATTCTATTAAAAATACGCATTTAAGACTTGTCAACGGAAAATTAGAGTATAAATATGAAGATGGAACCTCACATTCGGACGGCTGATTCTGAAACCTTACAAGCTCACAAGTTACGCTCTCCAGTTAACTCAGTTTCTCTCGAAATTCATAAAGCCTACTACTGTTTGTCACGCGACGTATGACTGAAGCCTAAGTACACACGATGCACGATCGACTTTACTTTATTGTATTGCTTTACATTACATTTCATTTGTAACACTTGTTAACAAGGACGACGTCCCTGATTGACGTCCATAGTGCACGACGACTCATACTCGTCCGTGGTTTTTACCCATTTTAGGGGTTTTCCGCGTCACAAATTCCCTTGTCTCATTTACTTTATTTTTATTATAGTCGTACGATTATTGTTGTTACTTTCTTTGGTTGGATCAAGCTCCACATTTACCTTAAATTTTCCTTGGGAGATTTTTGGCATAAACAGTTTGGCGCCCACCGTGGGGCCCCATCCAAAGAAAATCTTCGATAATCTTACGACGTACTAACGTTTTCCTTCGAGTGTTCCCTTTTTTCAGTTATTCAGAATAATGTCATTCCAAGGAACTCAAGATCATGTTGTGGCCCAAATGAACATGGAGCTGACTGTTGCTCGTGCCCGTATTGACGCCCTAATAGCCCAGGCTCGACAGGCGGCTGAAATCATCGAGCATCTAAGAAGCCAAGGTGGAAACATTGTGACTGGGACTACGAATGCTTATACTGGTGCTTGGAACGTACCTCCTCCATTGCCTAATTACCCTCGTCCACCACCAGTTAATCCTGTGACCTTCGTGATCCCAACCATGCCTATGACTTCTATGCCGTTCAATGGATATGCCTCTGATTCTTCGCAGTAGACTAACTTCAACGGATCAGGTTATGTTCCATTGGGTGTTCCCGGGGGTATACCAATGGATCCCGTTGCACAACGATTGAAGTTTCTGGAAGAGTAGAATGAGCGTGTCTTGTCGATGCTGGCCAAATTGCCGGGGGCAGCAGTCCCAGTTGATGTCGAGCCACGAAAAGGATTTCAGGCGTCGCCGTTCGTCGATGAAATCACTTTGGTGGACGTCCCAATGAAGTATAGCATCCCGACCTTCTCCCCAAAATATTCAGGTGTCATTGATCCGACAGAACACGTCGCCCAATACAAACAGCTCATGTGGACTATTTCGATACCGCATCAATTCCAAGAAGTCTGCATGTGCAAGAGTTTTGGAGCAACCTTGACTGGAGCAGCGTTACAATGGTTGATCAATCTCAAACCCAAAACTATCGGGTCTTTTGCAGAATTAGTGAACCAATTTTCTCAATAATTCGCTAGTAGTCGAAAAATGGAAAAACAAACGAGCGACCTTTACTATGTCGTACAGAAGAATGGAGAGTCCATCTGGGACTACTTTAACCGGTTCAACGCGGAAATGATTAGTATCCGAAATTGCGATGTGAAAACAGCAATTGAAGCGTACAAACGGGGTTTGGATGATAGTTTAGGGTTGTATCTCGACCTTACGAAGTATCCTCCAGAAACCTTTGAAGACGTACGAGCAAGGACGCTTGCTCACATGAGGGTCGAGGATGACCCCGCTTTCAGAAATAAACACTCGGGCGACCGGAAGAGCCTAGGTGTCAAAAAGCCAGACTTCAAACCGAAATCGATTGGTCGATCAGAGCCTACCAGACAAATTTCAAACGTCCGATTTGAAAAGAAAGGGCCGACGACTTCCAAGTCTGTCCAATATCCTAAGGTATCATCTTATGGTTTCCCTGAATCAGCTAAGGATGTCGTCACGTCCCTAAAACAACTCCAACAAAACGTTCGATGGCCAAAGAAAAGGGATAAAGACAGTGATAAGAAAGACAAGACAAAATGGTGCGATTTCCACAGTGACTTTGGTCATATAACGGATGATTGCATCGCTTTGAAGAAAGAATTGTCCTGGCTTAATTCGAAAGGTTATTTACAAGAATTGACGGGAAAAAAAGATGTGTGTACCACATCCCCAGAACATGCCAAGGTAATTAATTGTATCACCGGAGGCTCTGATGTCTGTGGGACCACATATTCAGCTACTAAGAGACATGCTAGTCGCGGTCCCGACGACCGACCAATTCCAAAGGAGGCAAGACCCAAGGAGGACGCAGAATTAGAAGCTATGCCCTTGACGTTCGACCAAGCAGACCTCGACGATGTACATCAGAAACATCATGATGGACTAATTATCCAATTGAGCATTGGAAATTGTCTGACAAAGAGGATACTCGTCGACGGAGGTAGTTCAGCTAACGTTATTTTTTTTGATGCAGTGAAAGCAATGGGAATCGACAAATCCGAGATTACACGACGTTCGACTACACTCGTTGGATTTAACGGGGGAACGACAAATACCATGGGGGAAATCACACTACCAGTATATGCTAAAGGAATCAACAGGCAGACGAAGTTCAATGTCGTCGATTGCTCATCAGCTTATAATGTTATCCTTGGGCGACCTTGGATTCATGACATGAAAGCTGTACCTTCGACATACCACCAAACCTTGAAATTTCCCACACAATGGGGAGTACAGGAGATCAAAGGCGAAAGAAAAGTTGCTAGGGAATGTTACAAAGTTTCTTTGAAGCCCCCGAAGCATACAATATAGCAATTACAGAACCAGGACGTTCCTGGGACTGACGACGACTATCGCTTAGAAGCTGTCGTCCTAAACCAGGATAAGCCTGATCAGATGGTTTACATAGGTTCGACGCTCGACCCTTCCTTTAAAAAGAGACTAATATCTTTTTTCCAGGATCACTATGATTGTTTTGCATGGACGCACGAAGACATGGTGGGTATTGATCCAAGTATCATTTCTCATAAACTCAACGTTGATCCATCGTTCAAGCCTGTTCAGCAGAAAAGACGAAAATTCGCTCCTGAAAGAAATAAAGTTATCAACGACGAAGTTGATAATTTGCTTAAAACAGGAAAGATACGAGAAGTCAAATATCCAGACTGGCTCGCCAACGTTGTTGTCGTCCAAAAGAAAAATGGCAAGTGGAGAGTCTGCATTGATTTCACAGACCTTTTCAAGGCTTGTCCAAAAGATCCATTTCCATTGCCACACATCGATTCTATGGTCGACGCTACAGCTGGACACGGATTACTCACTTTCATGGACGCATATTCTGGATATAACCAGATATTGATGCATTCCGACGATCAGGAAAAAACGGCTTTCATGACAGATAAAGGTATTTATTGTTACAAGGTAATGCCTTTTGGTCTTAAGAATGCAGGTTCGACGTATCAACGACTAGTAAATATGATGTTTAAAAAGCATTTGGGCGACACTATGGAGGTATACATCGACGACATGCTCGTCAAATCGAAGCATACAGACGATCATATAGGACATTTGAAGCAATCGTTCGACATTTTGCGTGAATACAAAATGAAGTTGAATCCGACAAAATGTTCTTTTGGAGTTCGAGCTGGCAAATTTCTCGGTTATATGGTTACACGACGAGGAATCGAAGCTAATCCAGACCAAGTTAAAGCAATTATCGAGCTAAAATCACCTAGAAATTTTAAAGAAGTCCAACGTCTAACAGGACGTGTAGCAGCGTTGAACAGGTTTATCTCTCGGTCGTCCGACATATGTCACCTATTCTACAACGTCCTGCGAAAAAAATAAAGGATTCGAGTGGACTGATAAGCACGAGGAGGCGTTGCAACAACTCAAGAAATACATGACATCACCTCCCTTCCTCTCTAAACCTGAGAAAGGTGAAGCTCTTCAACTCTACCTGGCCGTCAACATTAATTCGGTAAGTGCAGTCCTTATACGAGAAACCGACGGACAACAGTTGCCAATCTACTATGTAAGTAAAACTCTACTAGACGCTGAAACCAGGTACTCGTCTATAGAAAAACTCTTGCTTTCGTTAGTCATGGCTGCTAAGAAGCTACAACATTATTTTGAATCGCATCCTATAACTGTGGTAACTAACTTTCCATTAAAGTCTGTGTTAAGAAAACCTGAACTAACAGGACGACTAGCTAAATGGAGCATCTACCTCAGCAATTATGATATGGATTTCAAGCCTAAGACGGCGATCAAATCACAGGTCTTGGCAGATTTTGTTACAGATTTCAGTCCGGAACTAGAAGAAGCGACGACGTCCAATGAGTTAATTGTGGCGACTTTGCACGACACTACTTGGATGCTCGACGTCGATGGTTCGTCGAACATACGAGGAACAAGTCTGGGTGTCGTCCTACAGTCCCCACAAGGGGGCAAAATAGTGTACTCCATACGGTGCGACTTCAAGGCAACAAATAATGAGGCAGAATATGAAGCACTGATTGCAGGAATGAAAATTGCTCATGACTTAGGGGCAACATGTCTACATGTCCGGAGCGACTCGTCCCCAGTTGTTAACCAAGTTAATGGAGAATTTGCAGCAAAAGATTCAAGGATGATTGCTTATTATAAAATAGTAAAGGAAGAAGCAAAGAAGTTCAGTCGCTTCATAGTCGAACAGGTACCAAGAGATCAGAACACTCAAGCTGACGCATTAGCCAATTTGGGATCAACAATTAATCAAACGACATTCGACAATATCCCAATAGTTCACCTTGCAACACCATCCATCAAAGACGATGGTAATATTTTGGTCGCACCAATTGAGGAAGAAAACTCTTGGTCGGACGACATTAAAAATTATCTGGAGAACGATCAACTTCCTGATGACAGAATGGAAGCAAGAAAGGTTAGATTTAAAGCATCAAGGTATGTTATGATCAGAGGACAATTATATCGAAGATCTTCGACTGGTCTGAATCTGCGATGTATCACCGACAAGACGCAAGTCCGGAAAATCCTACAAGATATGTACGACGGTGAATGTGGAAACCACTCAGGAAGTCGCAGTCTAGCCAACCGGATATCACGACAAGGTTACTATTGGCCGACATTAAGGCAAAATGCGATCAGGTATGTACAGTCGTGCGACGCATGTTAAAGATACACAACTTTGTCTCATAAACCCTCTGAACCATTGCACTCGACTTTGATCCCATGATCCTTTATGAAATGGGGAATGGACATTGTTGGGAAACTACCACCTGCCCCTGGGCAAAAAGTATTTCTTTTAGTTTTAACAAATTATTTCTCTAAGTGGGTCGAAGCAGCGGCTTTCTCCCAGGTTCGGGACAAAGAAGTCGTTTCTTTTATCCAAACTAACATCATTTGTAGGTTTGGAATTCCATCTGAAATAACGTGCGACAACGGGACACAATTCATCAGTGATCGAACGCGAAGATTTTGTGAAGAAAGGAACATCAAGTTGGTAACATCGACGCCTCGATATCCACAATCGAATGTTCTAGCCGAGTCGAGTAATAAAACTATCATCAATTCAATCAAGAAAAGACTCAAAGCTGCCAAAGGGAAGTGGGTGGAAGAATTGCCTTCCGTTCTATGGGCTAATCGTACGACACCTCGTACGTCCACAGGACAAACTCCCTTTTCCTTAGTCTATGGATGTGAAGCTGTGTTACCTATTGAGGTACGACTACCAACTTCAAGGCATACGTCCGTTGAGCATAACTTGGTCGACCTAAGTTATGACCTCGACACTCTAGAAGAGCTTAGAGAAGCTGCGCACATTCGCATGGCGGCACAGAAACAAGTGGTCGAGCGACATTTCAACAAAAATGTCCAAATCAAAGTTTTTCAAGAAGGTGACTACGTTCTACGTCGAGTATTTCAAAATACTCAAGAGGTCAATGCAGGTAAGCTTTCCACTAAGTGGGAAGGTCCTTATCAAATCTCTAGCGTCGTGGGTAAAGGAGCTTATAAAATCCAAACTCTCGACGGTCGAGATATCCCACGAAGCTGGAATGCAGTTCATTTAAAGAGGTATTTCTTTTAAACTTCATATTTATTTCCTTCGATTATTTCTTAAGAAAGATTACTAACTTAAGCATCGGAGGGTCGTTGGTCAAACCAACGACCACCCCACTAATGTCGTTTTTCGCAGGGACGCACGACTTATTTAAAATCTTTGTGTCGAGTAAAACTCATGCGATCACACGTATATGTTCGATTTTAATGGATGACAAAGGTTAAATTCTGCACTTAATGTTCAAATACTTAGAATCAAGAACCATTATTACAAATTACCCAAGATCGATCGAAAGTTTCAGTTGATTTCTTTATAAATGATGGTATGGTTGAATGTCTGATATAATGTAGTTGTCCATCTACTTAAACGTACGATTAATTAAAAGAACAAGTAATAAGCGTCGACGAACAAAAGAGACTTTTTTCATTGGATATCAAATTACAAGTATAAAGGACGACCACAGACGGCCGACCTTTAGGTGATAGGTTCAAAAGAAATTAAGTAGGAGGAACGTCAGGTTGTTCCTGTACAATGACGGTCTCTGCTGCCACCACTTCTCCTACGACATCACTCTCCTCCAATTCGTTGTCTTCATCCAAGTCCCTCTCAGTCCCGACAGTGTCGAGGTAAGCTTTGAGTTCTTCAGAGGCCGACGTCATGGGATCCTTCCCCTTCAAGTGACGCCTCATTAAGGCAACTCGGGCCGTGAAGCGGGAAAAAGCCTCGATTTGCTTATTCTCCATCTCCAAGTCCTTGACGTCACCCTCCAATTCTTCGACCCTCTTCTTCAGAGTCGCGATCTCATCAGCAGAAGCAGCAGCAGTGGTAATAGCCTTAATTTTCTCGATCTCCAATTTAGTCGAAGACGCCTCAAGCTCAAAGAGGCGGTCCCTGAGCTTGACCTTCTCACGATCCGAAATCTCTAGTAGACTCCGGGCATCGATGAGTTCGGCCTTAAGATTTCCAACCTTCGCTTTTTCAGCTTCGACCGCCTCTAAGGCGACCTTTTCCTTTTCAAGAGCCTCGTTGGCCCTTTTCTTGACATCAGGAAAAGATGCCCTAAGACCTTCTGTCTGAGCGTAGAAGCTTAGACAAGCTTGAAAATCCTGCACGACAAAAGGAAAAGAATTAGTAGTAAAAAATGAGCAACGAAGAAGGAGAATAAGTAAAACTTACCATGAAAGAGAGACCAGCAGCATGTGCCCTCGTGTCCTCAACCCGAGATTCCTTGTACCGATCGTAGAAAGTCGGGAGGAGGAATTTTGCCAGGTATGGAAAAATGACGTCTCTCTCGAGAACTTCATTATCCATAAAGTCAACTGGGAGAGTGGCTTTGAATATCGTCTCTCCCACTTTTTCCTTATTCTTCTCCTCACTCTTAGAGGAAGAAGAAGGTGCGGCAAAGGGCTTCTCAACGCCCGACACCCCCGTTGTTGGGGCATCCTTCGTCTCCTTGGTCGAGCCTCCAAGCTCGACCCCAACAATGGTTCCCTTCGCTGGTGTCGCCCCTGAAAGGGACGACAAAGTGGCATCGCCCGTCTTCTTGGGCGAGGACCGAGGCTTGCCTCGGACACGTCTCGGATCTACCCCCGTGGAAGGGGAAGATCTTTTCTTCGTTTTCTCCCTCCTTTGGCGGGCGAGCTACAGTTGCTCGGCTCGCTTAACGGAAACCGACTTTACAGCTGCGTCCTCTGAAAAAAGAGAGCAAGTTAAAAATGAAATGACGTACGATATACAAGTGAAAGGTATTGTCGAGCGACTTACCGGTCATTTCTTCTTCTCTCTCTTCTTCCCTCTCTTCTTCCTTTTCCTTCTCCTCTATCTTCTCTTCTTCTTGATGAGAACCCTCGACGGACGTCGCCTCAGCTACAAAAACAACCTCGTCCTCCTTGTCGTTCGACCGAACAGAGAACGAACGATCGGCAATATTCCTTTCCAAGATCCTCTGAATCTTGTTAAGAGAATTTCTGTTTGGCTTCACTTTAGTGAAGTCAATTGCTGCCAAACAAAGAAAAACATCATTAGTATATATTATAAGCGCACGACAAAAGCGTACGACAAAACAGTTAACCTACCCGATTCGTTCCATCCGGACGACAACCATTGGCTATCTTCGTCGTTCACAGACGCCACCTGGAGGAAAACGTACTGACGTTTCCAACCACGGTCGTTCACCGCGGTATTATGCACCAGTACGTTATCTCCCTTCGATCGAGGGAATAAGCTGTACCGGTGATAATTATCCGGTCGAACGCTATAAGCAGTCAGGAGATCGTTCACGTTGAACGGAACCTCCCAGTCGGCCGTAAGACGCCCGATAACATGGACAATCCGCCAGAATTGAGGCATTAATTGTCCAGGTGTTAGATCGAATGCATCTAAAAATGCCTTGACCAAAGGAATAAACGGCCAAGTAAACCCTATTTTGAAGGGATATTCATATAGAACACAATATCCCTTCGGAACTTCATCCGACCTTAAATCTTCCGGCGACACCAGATTTATTTCATCTGGAAGCCTGGCCAAACTCTTAAAGTAATCTAAATTCTCTTCCTCCCTATATAGGCTCACAGGCTCCCTCGACATCTGAAAATCTGGGATATTTAAAGTCGCACGCCAATAATTAAGAATATCCCAAGCTTTCCTAGGCTTTCTAGCTATGGACTTCTTATGCATAAATCGACACAGAGGGAAGAACGGAAAATCGTACCTTAAATAGCGTTCTAAACCTCGAACTTAGAATGGAAGGGATTCTGATTGCTCGAAAAGTAAATCTCGCCGGAGGTATAAGGTATTAAAGAAGGTAAGCGTAAAGAAGGAAAGGATTGAAGACAATCCCAATTTATACTGAAAATTGGAAACTGAATCGCCAAGAAATCGAATCGCCAATCGCCAATTGACACGTGTCGTCCGTGTCAGGCGAACCACTTGAGTGCATCCTTCGAATGCATGACACCTGTCCAAAATTAGCTGTCTAACCGTTTATTTTGCAGGAAATGACGTCATTGTCCAGCTAGAAACAAACCAATTTGGTTCTATTTGAACTACCCTCGTTTCTTTTATAGCACGTGTCCTGATTTTAAATTTTAAATTTCAAAAAGTTGCCGCTTGAATTTTAAATTTGGGGGCAAACTGTTTGGGTAAAAATTCCAACAGGTCGTACGACCAGCGATAACTGACGTCCTTCCTTTAAGGCGACCTCGATTAAAATGAACAAATATCCGTCCGACAAAGTTAGTCGTACGACATGATTTCAGTTACTAACCTGTGACATACGTTATGTCATGTTTAATGCAGGATTCAAGAGACATTCATGACCAAAGATTGTAACGGTTGCCATCATAAAAAACAACGGACGTAACGGACGCTATCATCAATATCAAACGGTTATTCTATTAAAAATACGCATTCAAGACTTGTCAACGGAAAATTAGAGTATAAATATGAAGATGGAACCTCACATTCGGACGGCTGATTCTGAAACCTTACAAGCTCACAAGTTACGCTCTCCAGTTAACTCAGTTTCTCTCGAAATTCATAAAGCCTACTACTGTTTGTCACGCGACGCATGACTGAAGCCTAAGTACACACGACGCACGACCGACTTTACTTTATTGTATTGCTTTACATTACATTTCATTTGTAACACTTGTTAACAAGGACGACGTCCCTAATTGACGTCCATAGTGCACGACAACTCATACTCGTCCGCGGTTTTTACCCATTTTAGGGGTTTTCCGCGTCACCAATTCTCTTGTCTCATTTACTTTATTTTTATTATAGTCGTACGATTATTGTTGTTACTTTCTTTGATTGGATCAAGCTCCACATTTACCTTAAATTTTCCTTGGGAGATTTTTGGCATAAACACAAAGTTTTATTGTAACTGAATTGTTTTAAAGATTAAAAAAATAATAAAATCATATTATAGTTTAATTTTAAAAATTTAAGATAAAATTATAATTAGAATTTGTTATTTTCGATCATATTCGGTTTGAAATAATAATTTGGTTTATATCTTCTTTAAATATACAAGACATGATTAAACTATATGTTCCTACATTTGTTAAGAATTAATTATTGTATTTATTTATATGCCAAAGAATTATTTTATGTCACGGATTGGTACGAATTCGGTCCTTTAAAATCTGCCCGACCAATCTCAGTCCCCACCAAAAATTATAGGACCGGTCTAGGCCTTGTCCGGTTTTATAAAAAATATATTTTGTTAAAAAAAACTACATACAAATGTTATACATATTTTTTGAAATATAGTATTAAAATAAACTTTAAATAATAAATTTAAGTAGATAAAATCTTAAAAAACTTAAACTTAAATTTTTTACAAAGAACTTGAAAATCTTATAAAAATCTTGAAATGTGTAACCAGTTTTGGATCGTCGGTCGATAACCGATCCCCATCAATCCAGATCGATCATAGTCCCAATCAGTCTCGCATTGGGCCGATCTATTTTGGCCATGCCATAAACTCATACAACCTCACAAGTCACAACCAGGACTGGTCCTGACATTTTAGAGGCCTCGTGCAAATAAATATTTGTGGCCCTGTAAATTTTGTTGTTGTATTGTTTATTAAAAGATTTATTACTCAATTCAAAAAATAAATCCTTAAAGGCGTGGAAGCATAAGATGTTTATAAACAAGATTCAAATAAAAATAAAATTTACATTTAAATGTTTTGCCTTTGATTTCGATTGAAAATGAGTTTCTCGTAAATCTTGATTATAAAAGTATCATAGATAAAACAATAAAAAAAACATTAAGTATAAATCATAAGGTTTGATATAATACCTGAGTAAAAATGGAATTGAAGAATTGAAAAAATGGAAGAATTCATGATGAAAGTTCCAATGAAAGACGGCCAAATAAAAAAATAGAATTGAAAAAATTAAAATCTTAAAAACCCTAATGAAAAACGACCGAAAAAATAATACAATTAAAACAAATAAAAATCTTCAAAACTCTAAAAATGCCACATAATGTCATTTCAATTCTTAAAAAGTATACGAAGCACTTACCAACTAGTCTGGAGCAATATTGTATCTCACTGTATATTTGTTACAATATATATATATATATATATATATATATATTATAATAGGAAAAAAATTTCGAGACCCTCAACGATCGGAGGTCCGTGCGGCGGCACCACCGACACACCCCAAGGCCGCCCCTGTTCACAACTGATAAAACTGAATCGATGCAATGTAAAAGGATTAGAGATGGGGCTTAATCCAAACAAACAGTCCAGCCCACTAATGATTTACACAATCCACATATAAAATCATAAAACACGAGTCTGATGAGTGAGAGGTCTATTGATTTAGATTTTAGATTATGATTTCTAAGGCTTTTTGATGAGTGTATAAAGTATCTATTTGGTTTGCAGGTTTGAATTGGATTTTGAGGAATTTGAAATTGAATTTCATTTTAATTACATGTTTAGTTTGAGAAATTTTTTAGATTTGAAGTTTTAGGATTTTATTGAAATCTCACGAGCGTGATTGGTATTTCATGGGATTTGTGTAAATATTTTAAAATATGTTACAAACATTTGTATACAAAAACAACTAATTAATAAAAAATAATATAATTTTTTTTATAAATTATTTATAAAAATGGAATACATTCTCATTCCAAATCCTACAAACAAAACACACCAAAGATTCCAAATTCTTCAACGAAATCAAAATCCCTCAAAACCATTATATTAAACCAAACACTCCTAAGTAAATCCAGACAATGCCATGCAATATATATTGATTCTGAACCTGATTTATCCTATGTTCTACAGTATGTCATTTTCGATTTTAATCAATTGTTTTGTGTGGTTTTGAGAAAGAGAGAGATAAAGAGTTATCGGTTGGTTGTTAGTTTTATTGACTATTTTTGTCGTACTAGTACAACTCACACTACTACAAATTATGCTTTTATAAACGGTTGTTTTGGGCTTTATACACGGTTTTGGAACCGCGTATATCGCCGGTGTTTGTAAAAGTATCGGGCTTTTATACGCGGTTCCAAAACCGTGTATAAAACTCAACTTTTATACACGGTTTCAAAACCGTTTAGAAAAGTAATATTAACCGTGTATAAAAGTCACAATCTTACACGGTTTTTAGATGAAACCGTTTAAAAAAGTTCTGCTAACCGTTTTTAAAAGCGTCTATCTTACATGTTTTTGATGAAACCGTTTAAAAAAGTCCTACAAACCGTTTATAAAAGTGTCTATCTTACACGGTTTTTTGCTAAAACCGTTTATAATTGTAATATTTTTTCACGGTTTTCATAACAAAACCATGTATAAATGTACCCATTTATAAAAAAAAATTGCAGACATTTCTACATAGTTTTTTTACTAGAACCGTGTACAATGAGTTATATTTATATTTTTAATATTTTCATTGATTTTGTTACCGTCCAATATTTCAAATGTTGGTGAAGTTGTATTATATCTGATAAGCTACATTTCCAAATACGATTCCAATTGGATTAATAGAACATTTCAAACACAAGTCCAAATACAAAAATCAGCTAGACATGTAAATGTAGCATCTCAACGTAACCATTAATCATTAAATTTTAAAGATCGTCAACGTAAATGTAACATATCAAAGTAACAAAACATTCTAATACTTTTTATCGTATAATCATGTCTAATAATCTTTAAAACAATCCACTCATTCATTACCAAATTTTACCAACTTTCACACGCTTCAAAGTAAACGAACTCATTGTCTTCCACGGTTGTTCCTTCTCATTGCCTTCCATGGTTGATCGACCATGATTGATGAAAACTCGAATCCAATACAATCAGAAAACATACCAAAAATACTGCAGATTGTCGAACAGAAAAAAGATAACTTCTAGACCTCAAAAATAGATCTCCACCATTCAGAATGTAGAAAAATATCTCTTGAAGTAACTGGCCAAAAATCATGACGATCCGACGGTTCAAACTCTGGGAATAAAAGAAACGGCGTGGTTGCGCTTCAATACAATCAGAAAACCTACAAAAAATACTGCAGATTGTCGAACAAAAAAAGGACGACTTATAGACCTCCAAAACAGATCTCCACCGTTCATAATGTAGATAAATGTCTTGAAGCTACTGTCGAAAAATCATGACGATCCGACGGTTCAAACGCCGGGAATAGAAGAAACGACGCGGCTGTGATTGCCCAAAAAGTGCAGTCAAACTTTTTCTCTTTTTTTCTCACTATATACACATAATATTACTTAAAAACATGATATTAATGCATATAAAAGTAGTAATTGATGAACTATTTGTTTAAGATATAATCATACCTTACTCTTTGTGAAGGATAATGCCAAAAACCATCAAAAAACTCTAAAAAGGCCAAAAAAAGGTCAAAAGGGTGTTGTTTTCGAGAAGGAGCCACATTGGGTAGAAAAAACGAAGTCTTCCATTTGTATTTATAGGGAAACCCTAGGTACGACATTTTATACGCGGTTTCTTACTAAAAATCGTGTGTAAAGACATCTTTTACACACCTTTACATACGGTTTTGTAGCAATAACCGCATATAAAAGTAACCCATTTGTACGCAGTTTTTAATACACAACCACATATAAAAGGTAACCTTTGTACGCGGTTTTATCGATGCAACCGTTTGTAATTGTCGAGTACCCTTTCTACACGGTTTTTAATCCAGAACCGTGTATAAAACCATATTTTTAGCAACAGTTCGACTTGAACCGTATAAAAAGGTTCTAGATTCGTCCTTTATATGCGGTTTTTGTAAAAACAACAAAAACCGTGTATAATTAGGCGCGTATAAAAGTCATATTTGTAGTAGTGTCAACACTTATATTATATTTGAGTGTTTTATCAGTTAGTTTTAAAAGTTCAAACATAAAGTTTTAATAAGTTGTATCTATGTAGGTAAGTTATAAACTTGAATTTTGAGAGATTTTAAAACCATGAGATAAAAGTTTTGTAATATGGTAAATATTGTTATGAATATATTTACATGTGAATATGTGTGCATTAACGAAATTTTAAAATCCCATATAAATAATTTACAGCTGATTATTTTTTCAACGACTTTCACCAAATATCACCTATCGTGTTAATAATTTTCACTATTATTTTTTTTGCATTAGCGTCACAGATTTAAGAGAAATATCACATGTGATATTGTTGATAGTAAATTCAATATGTGATATCACTGTCATTTTTTTAACTGTGAATCACCATTAAGCTTAGAACAATATAACATGTGATATTTTATATGTTAAAAATAATTAACAATATCACATGTGATAGTATACAGACTAAAAAATCATGAATCATTAATATCACATGTAATACTATCAAAGGTAGAACATAAAAATTTATTACCAATATCATATAGAGAGTAAACATAAAATTATTAATAATATCAACGAGTTTAAAAATCTGGACCATATAGATATTAGTTGTAATAAAATTAGACGTGATTAAATGGGGCATGCTTATAAAACTTAAAGCAAATCCCAAAAAGTAGATATACCAAAAGTTATAGATAAATCCCAAGAAAAGCTATGACACTACCACCTTTGTTTTAACTTTTTAGATTATTTTTATTTAAATGAGTAGTTAATATCATTTCTCGTTTTCTTGTAAATTGCCCTATGTATGTGTGTGTGTTGAGGGGGGTATCAGATTAAAGACAATAAAATACTAGTTGTTTCGATATAATTTGTTTAATTAAAAACTAATTATATCTAAGATAATTAGATTTTTAAAAATGAAGTAAAATCTATAGAGTTTTAGAAGATGTATGTAGGCTATAGTAATTTGTAACTTTATATTTTAAGACATTTGTATTAATAGAAGGTACATAATCTTTGATAAGTTGTTTTTGAGAATTTTTGCCAAATGTTTTATAATTTAACAAAGATTAGGCGGATGAGCTTGACACATGAAAGAATTATGGAACTTGTATTTTTATTTGACATCAATAGTTTAATAATATAATTACCAAGTTTGTCTCATCTCCCAGCTGATTTTGGTTTTCTACTACTCAATCGTATTCAGTCTCAGTCTAATTGTTGCACCAAGCATCTGATGACAAGTTTTTCTTTTTATTTTGTATTATCTTACATACCAAACAAACTATTAAATCTTAAAAACAAATATCAGTTTTTTAATTAAAAAAGAATTGAAGATTTTGAGTGATACACACATCCTACTAACATTAAATTTTAATATTTTTTTTATCGATAGCTAATTGAAATTGTAGGTTTAGAATTTAAATAAATAATGAACTTGAGTCCATACCATTTAACTCGGCTTCTATTTTTTTTATGTTGTTGACAATTTATATATTCTACTTCGACATTTCATTCGAATATGGCCTCTTTCAGAGCTCCAATGGCTACTCTATGATCACCAAGAGAGGCATCTAGTCCGTCAACTATGACCATTGCTTAATAAAATTCCCGCTATTGTTCTCCTCCAAGATCAAGTCAAAACTTTCATCTTCGACTTCATCCAACATAGATCCACATATTGTCACTATGTAACACCCAAAATTTTATAAAGGTAAAAATTCTTAATTTATTTGGGATTAACTCTAATAAGTCGGTTTCAATTAGTTTAGCATAATTGGAACTTGTTATACGATAGACACCCTAGCCAGTACGAATTGTCAAATATCAAAAATGAGATTTTGGTTTCGGTACATTTGGGGCGAGAGTGTCTCGCGATTGTGACAATGGCACTCTAGCATGTCACATCGCATAAGGGAGGCAAGTCGCGATACCATTGGCACGATAGTGCCCCGCGATCAAGGGTAGTGTGGCCTGCCACAATCGCATAAAGGGGGAGCTTTGGTACATTACTTGCGATAGTGCCCAAGCGAGAGTGCCAATGACACAATCGCCTGGCATGCAGGTCGGGTATAAAAGCCTTTTTACTTATTTCTACTTCATTTATTCACCAAAATCAGTTTTGATGTGCAATTTAGGAACACTTGAGAGCGATATTTGGCATCCCAAACCCTCTACTCATTAAATTCAACCCTACAGTTTGGTAAGGACATTGATTGAGCTATACAGATTTCTTTTGGTTATCAAGTGTGGAGGTTCAAGCAAGGATCAAGTCTCCATCTCATCTTCTCCTACATTTCTAGGGTTTGCAAGTTTCTAGGGTTTTCTCAACAAAACCTAATAAGTAAGTTTAAATGCTTTGTAAAAATTAGATACATGTCATGATGTTTATTTAGTTACTATTCTAACTCATTTCCTATGTTTACCCACTATTTGATGTCTTGTAAAATAACATCTTTTACTTAGATTTTTTATGAGCATGAATAAAATGTGAAGTTTACTTATTATTGGTGTTTGGGTCAAAAATCCACGACCACAACGAGAAACATTAATGATAATCTTTCTGCACGACTGATCTTGTATTAAGATAAGGTCCTGTCGATCATGCATATTTGCAACACTCGTTGACACTTTTGTAGACGCAGATCGAGCATTTGTCGCACAACCATCACGAGATTCTCCTCGACCACGATTATACAAACGTACGACCAAACGTTCTTCTCTTGTTCATTCAATGTAGGTTTAATGCTCTTAAGGATCAACGACTATAACCGACCAGAGACATAAAGATCATTAAAAGAGCTTGGAACGTTACTCAAAGATTCAATGACACATTTATGACGATCAAATATTATAAATACCAAAGACATATATTTCATTCAGGGACACGAGAACTCAAAGATTACAAACTCAACTCTCTCTTGAAGAATACGCAACCGCTTTACTATACACACGACCGAAGTGTTTGATATACGACAGGATATCATTACTAGTTTTTACACTTGTGTTTTTTTATCTATCTTGTGAAATATTGTAATACATAAGGACATCGCCCCTGTTTGGCGATCATAGTGCTTTGACGACCCCTCTTTGTCGTCCGCGGTTTTTTCCTCCTTGAGGTTTTTCCGCGTCACCAAATTCTTTGTCTCTTTATTTTTTCTCTTGTTGTACGTATTGTCACTTGGTTACTTTCTTTAGTTGTTAAAAGCTCCACATCAACCTTAAGTCATTCCAAGGTGTGATTTTTGGCGTTAATAGTTTGGCGCCCACTGTGGGGACCAGTCTAAAGAAAATCCTCGACAAACGTGCGCCGTACTAACAATTTCCTCGAGTTTCTTCTGTTTGCAGGACGATGGCCAACCCACAGGGAACTCTAGAGCATATTATCTCTCAGATGAACATGGAATTAACTGCCGCTCGCACTCGTATTGATGAATTGGCAAATCAGAACATAAGGGCAGTTGAGGCAATCACATCCTTAAGGAATCAGAACAACCCGGCAGGATCGCAAAATGGTTTTGGACCATTCAACATGTCTTGGTCGGGACCTCCTCTTCCCAATTATCCAAGACCTCCCTTCCCTAGAGTTCCTAGTCAAACTATGCCAACAATGCCACTGCCACCGCCACCTTTTTTCCATACATCAATCCCTACGGCGCCGCCACCGCCTCCCATGACAACCTTTCATTATAATGGAGATACATCAGATTTCTCACAACGGAATGGCTTTCAAATGTATGGGTTCGTTCCCGGGGCGACCCAAGGAATTAATCAAGATGACCTAGTCGCCCAACGGCTGAAAATGTTGGAAGAATACAATGAACGTGTATTGTCGCTACTTGCTAAGTTACCAGGAGCAGTTGTACCTGTCGACGTCGAGCCTCGTATCGGATTCTAGGCATCGCCCTTCGTCGATGAGATAGCCATGGTCGACGTCCCTAAGAAATACAACATCCCGACATTTACGCCTAAATATTATGGTATTTCAGATCCAACGGAGCATGTCGCGCAATACAAGCAATTGATGTGGACTGTGTCGATCTTGCATCAATACCAGGAGGTGTGTATGTGCAAGAGTTTTGGGGCGACCCTCACAGGTGCAACCCTCCAATGGTTGATTAATCTCAAACCTAAGTCCATCAGTTCATTCGTTGAATAGGTGAACCAATTCTCCCAACAATTTGCGAGTAGTCGTAAGATGGAGAAACAGACTAGTGACCTGTATTAGGTCGTACAAAAGGTTGGAGAATCAATCTGGAGCTACTTTATCGGTGTCCGTAACTGTGATGTCAAGACCGCGATTGAAGCCTATAAACGTGGTCTAGATGAGAGTTCAGGTCTATACACTGACTTAACAACATATCCCCCCCCCCCGGAGAGTTTTGAAGACGTCCGAACAAGGACTTTAGCCTACATGAGAGTCGAGGATGACACAACCTTTCGTCGAAAGCACTCCAACGATAAGAAATCGTTAAGCGTGAAAAAACCAGAGTTCAAGACCAAAGTGACACTCAAACTGGAACCATCGCGACAAATCTCGAACGTTCGGTTCGATAAAAAGAAGACCTCGATCGCGACCAAGCTCCCGCAGTATCCTAAGATTTCCTCTTACAGATTCAAAGGGACTTCCAAGGACTTGGTCGAAACCTTGAGAAATGTACAAGCGACCATTCGGTGGCCAAAGAAGAATGATCAAAGCGACGACAAGAAAGACCAGGCCAAATGGTGCGACTTTCATAACGCTCATGGTCATACAACAGATGATTGCATAGCTCTAAAAAAGGAGCTCGCTTGGCACGTTCCAAAAAGAAACCTCAAAGAAATAATCGACGAGCCATTAGTGCCCATCAATGACGTTCGACCCCCATCTCCTGTTCATGAAAAAGTCGTGAATTGCGTTACGGGAGGCTCTGATGCCTGAGAAAATTTTTCGATATCACATCAAATAGAAGACAAACTAATAAAATTTTCCGATATCACATCAAATAGAAGACAAACTTCTTCCTACGAATCATAACTCCATAGAAAAAATTCTATAATTAACCTCAACAATAATGACATAAGTATTAAGCAAGGACTAAACCAAAGTCGGGTGCTACTTATCCCCAATACAAGTTACTCTCCTCAAAACTAATGCGGAAGACTTCTCCAAACCAATCTCACTCGAGCATGCAACTAGCACTCATCTCTTCACAAAAACGCTAGTACCAATCCCCAACCTGAACCTGATGCACATGACGACAAATAAAAAGGTTAGGCTAACGCCTAGTGAGTTCAAGAGTTTTCAACATGAAAAAAATTATATAACAAAACTCGCATAACAAAACTCGCATGCGCTCTAGTTAAAAAAAACATGGAGTAATCTATGTCGCTTCCAAGTTCAAGGCTAAACGATGACATGCTCTCATCGTTCTAAAATGTTGGTTAAGAAAGAAAAAAACACTATGACGGAAGTTCCAAATAGGCGTGTATGCACACTATATGCAACCCAACAACCCACACACATCTCAAGGGAAAACAATAACACTAGACGCCATGAAAATCACCACATCAATTCCCCAAAATCACGTGAAAGGAAATTCTCAATAAAACTTAAACACCAAAATAATGGGAGATAACTCTTCATCCAAAACGTTAACATACGTGGATGAGATTCAATGTTAAGGTCATATACCATAGTTACTTGTCCAAGACCCTACACAACGTCAAAGTACGAACATCACAATATCCGAAAATAGTGTTGGACAACAATAAGGGTGAAGAAAGTCTCAACAAAGTTTGCAAACTCATGCTGACAAATAATTTCATGCATGTTTAAAATCAAGGTTTAAAACCTCGTGTGTGATAAACATCTTTCCAACATTTCGTAATAAATTTTACATGATGATTTCAGAAACATGAGAAATAATTGATGTAATTTATTTCAGAATGAATCTTTGTACATGAATTTGATCGACACTCTGCGTCTCGAAACTACGTGCCTCAATTTCCCAGACCAACGATCCTCAATTTCCAGTCTCACTATCGTCATCCGGATGCTCAACATCTTAAGGCAATAATTTAAGGACTTCATAGGTTCACCTTACCCTTTCCCTTCGAGAATATGTCGATTCCAAACATTCATGGTTCTAATCCAACCAATCATCTCGACTTGAAACGGTCCACTTAATGCAATCACCATGCTTACTTTCACTCCAAGTGACGAATGCTAACATCATCAACCTCTTCTAATGGCTATTCACTTCGAAACTCCTTCACTACCCGGACAGTCGTCACATCAAAGTAGTCCAAACATATACATGTAACTTGTATGTTCACCATAACACTGGATAGGTGCAACTATGAACGTATTGTACATGATCATCCTTGTTACCCTCGTCGTGACTCCCGTTCTTAGGGACTCCCTTAGCCTCAAAACATTCTGTCGGTCCACACAATACTTATCAAGTTTATAGATTAACAACACAATAACGATTACCAACCTGTATTGATTATAACAATGGTTACAGGATTGATCGATTTAAGTTATAGATGTGTTCTCTGTTTTCTCTCTGATTTACACCTTTTAGTGGTGTTTGTGTGTTTCTGATAATATTCTGATCTAAGAGAGTTGTTGAGAGACACAACTAATATCTAATCTAAAGTGTGTCTAACACACTACCATAATATCTAGATTTAATATCTAGATATTATTTCTAACTAAATAATAAAACTAACTAAACTAAAATATAACTAAGTTAACTAATATCTAACAAACTAGATATTAACTTAACTAATGAAATAACAAACAATTACATTGACATTTATTACAAACGACATAGACTTTAATATCGAGAGTCGCCGTTTCGGCTTTAGCTTCAGATTGCGATATTCAGTTTAGATGATCTTGAATCCAATGAGACTGTGTCTTAACAATCTCCCCCTTTGGATCAAGATCATTACGAAAATGATTTTAGCAATTCAGTCTTCTTGTTCAAGTTCAGAAGATGCAATCTCTTTCTCTAGCTCTGCAATCAACATGTCTTCAGAATAGTTGCTTTTGAAACATGTGATCTTTGCCATTTCTTGTGTAGTCATTCTCCCCCTTTTTGATGATAAGTGTAATGACTTCATCAAAACTTTTTGTAAGAAATGTCCGTCAGTTAGAGCCTATGATTCGTCAATTCATAAGAGAAATAGAGAGGAGAGAGAGGGAAGAGAGAGGGAGGAGAGATAAAGAGGGAGGAGAGATGAGAGCGAGAGAGGAGAGATGAGAGAGGAGAGAGAGGGAGATAGAGATGAGAGAGATAGTTGGTGTTTGCTGATAATCAATATTAGTAGGGTTTAGTTTGGAGTAAAGGGTAAATTTGGAATTATCAAAATATAAGATTCCATTCCATTGAAATCCTTGGGTTTTAGGATGGAATGTTCAAATCCTTCATTTGTGGAATTTGGTGGAATTCACACATTCCTTCCATAAAAAAGAATGAACCAGCAAGGGAATTGAATTTGGTCAAAGGAATTGGACATTCCAATTCCATCAGATTCCATCAGAATCTATGAACCAAACGCCCCTTAGGCCTATCAACCAATACATGAAGGTCTATGTTTTAAGGCATCTCCAACCCAGTATTAAAATACTAAAAATTATCAAAAACGAGGTTTGTTTCTCCAATTTATCATTATAGGGAAATTGACACAAATAGTCAAAGTACAAAATTGATCAGTCGTGCGTAAGTAGGGTTTGCTCCCGTGATGCTACATGTCGGGTATATTGCGAATTGCGGAGGTGGGTCACCCGACCCATTGCGGACTTGCCGCAATCCATGATATTTTTTGTCAATTAGTGAGTACATTGCGGACCTAAGGCTTAATTTACAAAAGCAGGAGAGAAATGGCTAAGAGATGTAATTGATTGTGTACTTTGGCTATTTATGTCAATTTCCCATCATTATAACACTATATATATATATATATATATATATATATATATATATATATATACATATTTAATATTATATTGATTTTCAAATATGATATTTATGTAAGATTAAAGGTCATTTTTGGTTCTTATTGTTTGTAATTTTCAACAAATATCGTTATTAAACTTCAAAAACTTGGATTTGGTCCTTCACACTTGTCAATTCCCAATGATTTTAGTCCATTTGTCTAATGATCTTTAATATTTTTCTGTTAAATCTGGTTAAATGAGAGATATTTTAGTCATTTTCATTATTTTTTATTAAAATTAAAATAAACATGTTATATTTTAAAGGGAAGGCTAATGACACCCTTATAAATGATTTTCTTCTCACCCTTATAAACATGTTAAATGAGAGATGTTTTATTCTTTTTACAAAAAATAAGAAAAAACAAAGAAAGATTGCAAAAGGAGAAAAAAAACATGGTTGGACGAAAATACCCCTGACTTTAACGGGCAATTTTAACGGAGTTAACGACGAGGGACAATTTTCAAAGCAAAATGCAAACCATGAGCTGATAATTGCAGTTTTTGAACCACATGGACCACTTTCAAAGAAAGTGGTAAACCACATGGACGAAAATTGTAGTTTACACCTAAAAATATAATATTTTTTTAATCTTATTATAAAATTTTAAAAATTAGTTAAATACCTCATATTTAACAGAGCATAATAAAAAAAACTAACAACTATTAGATAGAGAAGCTGAAATTCACAAAGGTTACTAACCAAATCTAAGTTTTTGAAATTTAGAGACGAGTAAACATTACAAATGTTATGGACCAAAAATGAACTTCACTCTTTTATGTAATTTTAAGGTGTTAATGTATATGTGTAGAGGGCCCAAGCCCTTTTAGTCTATGTATAAATATGTTGTATCTTGTAGTCTAGGTTAGATAACTCATTATTTACTTTTCGTATTGTACGTTTTCTCTCAATCAATATATCGAGGTTTCAAACCTTCAACATATTCATCGTCTCCTTCAACCATATTCATCTTCTAACATGTTATCAGAGCTGTAGGTTTATTCTTCGATTTTATTGTTCATCATCACTGTTCATCCGAATCGATTTTACTGTTCATCACTGTTCATCCGAATCGATTTTGTTTTGAATCGATCGCTTGCCATCGCCTTTTGAATCGATTCTGTTTTTGAATCGAACGCCTGAATTGATTCTGTGTTAGAATCGATCTTTCTTTTGAATTGTCAACATCGATCGATTTGTGTGTTTTGAATTGCCGCCGCCGCTGTTGTTTTCTGAAACCTTTATCGGTCGAACGCCTATCGGTCGAACTCCTTTCATCGATCGAATCCTTTACCGGTCGAACTCCTATCGGTCGAAGCATTCTACCGGTCGAATCCTATCGGTCAAAACCCTATCGGTCGAACATCACCCTATCGGTCGAAACCCTATCTGATTGACTTTGCGAGGTTTTTCTAATGCTGATTGGGACAGTGACATGACTGATCGTCGCTCCACTACCGGCTACTGTTTCTTTCTTGGAGACTCTCTTATATCTTGGCGGAGCAAGAAACAATCTCTCACAGCTCGATCCAGTACTGAAGCTGAGTATCGAGCACTAGCTGACACAACTCAAGAACTTGTGTGGTTACGCTGGCTACTCTCTGACATGGGGGCTCCTCAACAGTCTCCAACTCCATTGTGCTGTGACAACAACAATGCGATTCAGATTGCTCACAATGATGTTTTTCACGAGCGCACAAAGCATATCGAAATTGATTGTCACTTTGTTCGTCAACATGTGACTCGTAAGACGATCCAGCTTCTTCCTATTTCGACTCTTGATCAACCGGCTGATATTTTCACTAAAGCTCATCTACCAGGACGGTTTCGTGATCTAGTTTCCAAACTCCATCTGACTCATTCTTCTCCCGATTGAGTTTGAGGGGGGATGTTAATGTATATGTGTAGAGGGCCCAAGCCCATGTTAGTATAGGGCCCAAGCCCTTTTAGTCTATGTATAAATATGTTGTATCTTGTAGTCTAGGTTAGATAACTCATTATTTACTTTTCATATTGTACGTTTTCTCTCAATCAATATATCGAGGTTTCAAACCTTCAGCATATTCATCGTCTCCTTCAACCATATTCGTCTTCTAACATAAGGGTTGTTTGTTTACCTCTTAATAATTTCATTAAGAGAATTTCTGAATCGCTAAAATATGAATCTTGTTTGGTAAAGAAAAAAAGTCCGCCTCTTAATTGTTCTAAAACCATCCGAATGATTTTGAATCTTGGGTCTCACTTAACCATTCAACTCCGTAATAACATTCTGAACAATTACCAAACAAACATATTTTATTTTTTACTATATAATAAAAACTTATTAATCATTATAATCTCTTAATCATCTTGCACCAAACCATTCGACAGCTCTGAAACAGTCCTTTGATCAGGGCTATTTTGGTCATTCCACAATCTGTCTCTTTTTATCCTGAAACAAGTCTTCCTTTTTCCACTTTGTTTTGTTTGAAACAACCAAGAAACCCAAAAGTAAAAACCACTAGTATTACTGACTACTGAGTAATAAGAGCTCGTACACCGTAAAAAGCCCACACGCGGCCCAGAAAAGAAGTCGACCACCCAGCCAGCCGCATCCTCATTTTCACTTTCTTCACGCCTATATATACATACACCTCCCTTGTATCTATATCCCACCACCATCATGGCACCGTCATCGACCTTCTCTCTCCTCCTCCTCCTCCTCCCTCTCTCACACGCCACCATGATCCTCACCGTCGTCAACAACTGCCCCTTCACCCTCTGGCCCGCCATCCAACCCAACTCCGGCCACCAAATCCTCGAACGCGGAGGATTCGCCCTCAACGCCCGCACCCACCGCTCCTTCCCCGCTCCAACCACCCACTGGTCCGGCCGCATCTGGGCCCGAACAGGCTGCACCCACCACACCAACCGCTTCACCTGCGCCACCGGCGACTGCGGCGGCAGACTCGAATGCAACGGTCTCGGCGGCGCAGCCCCCGCCACCTTAGCCCAGTTCACCCTCCACCACGGCCACAACGACCAATCGTCCTACGCCGTCAGCCTCGTCGACGGCTTCAACGTCCCCATGACCGTCACACCACACGAAGGCAAAGGCACGTGTCCCGTCGTCGGATGTAAAGCCGACCTCCTGGCCACGTGTCCTTGGTCACTACAAAAACATGTCGACGGCCGCGTGGTGGCGTGTAAAAGCGGCTGCGAAGCCTTCAACACCGACGAGTTCTGCTGCCGTGGACATTTCAACAGCGCGCAAACGTGTAAGCCGTCGAAGTGGTCGGATTTCTTCAAACGCCCGTGTCCGGCGACGTTTGCGTACGCGCATGATAGTCCGTCGTTGATGCACGAGTGTTCGTCGCCGAAAGAGTTGAAAGTGATATTCTGCCATTAATGGCGATTAGGGTTTAATTAATGGGAAGTAGTTTGAATAAAAAAATTTGTAGAAGATGATGGGTTGCGTGTTTTAGATGTAGTTGTTTGTTTGTGTGTGATGTGTTTGTTGTTGTTGTTGTTTGGAAGTGTAATGAATCTTATTTTTATTTTATGGGAATCTTTCTGTTCCTGTTATTATTATAAGAAAAAAAAAAAGGTTTTTGAAGATTATGAAAGTAACACAAGAATCGAAAACGTTTTTTGGCCGTTGATTTTGACGTCAAGAAGATGATAGTGAGTTGGTCCCACGATCGTACGTTTTCCCGCTCGTTGTAAAGTAATGCGAAATAAAAGATAAATTTGCATGAAATCTTTATCATGGTGATTTAGATAAATATCTTAAATATTTTGATTAAAGTACTTTATATAAAACTAGTGTTAATAATTAATAAGATTTTAATTAAAATAAAGAATGTATTTCCATAATTGGTACATTTTTATACATTGACAATCGTTTGTTGTTACTAAGAATTTAAGATGTATTTGTAATAACTTTGTTGTTATACTTTTTAGAACTCGAACTAAATGTCAAACAACTATATCACTATTGTTGTTACAAAAAGTTTTGACTAAAATTAGTAAATCATTTTCAACAATTTGGCATCTTCTTCTCAAGAATGAAGATGAAAAGGTTTATAGGTTAAACTTTTTAAAATTATCAAAACAACATTATTTCAATTAATTTTATGTTTTTAGTATAGGAACGGAAGAGTTTTTAACATATAAAATATTTTTAAAAAAATCAAATAATTTAGATAAACGAAATGAGGGCTTGTGATGTTGAGGAGATGACATATCATTAGCTTTGGTTGTTCCTTTAATATAAGTAATCTTCATATTATACATTTTAGAAAATCAAAATTTTGAGAAGATTCATAATCACAATTCCTACTAAACCATTGTGTCAACATAGTAATAAAAACCCTCAATTTATCGTAATCTTACAACTTCAATAATCAAATTATAACTCCATAATAGAAAACAATTCCATGTATAAAAAAACTCAGATAATTAATTCAACGTTTGATCAAAAGAGTAGAGATAGACTTACACAAATAATGATATCTATTGTTGAAATCTTTCATTTTATACTCTAAGCTAAATGAATAGAATATAACATTGTGACATTTACTTGCATATTTCTTTATATACATATCAACAACTTTAATCAATCATATTGGAAGAGTACATAACAAAAAGATTACATGAATTTGTTGGCCCAATTAGAAAAATCTTGCTTTCTTTGAATAAGATAATGGTTACGTACATGTTCGGGATGTTAGTGATTGAAGGTATTCTTCTTCTGGATTGAGAATTCTTTGATTCGCCTACTTTTCAATTGACTTCTTCCATGCCTACTTCTCAAGTGTCTTTTGCCTTCCTCTTCATCTATACCAAGTGAATTTGAGGATTACTCAAATATCATGGTGCCAAGACATTATATTTGGTTGTTACTTTAATATATATATTGATATATATATATATATATATACATATATATATAATAGATTGATAGATATAAAATAGATAATAGACATATAAAGTAAATATGAAGATGGACTATGTTGGTTTTCTTTTTTATATATTGGGAGATGGAGAGGAGTTGGGGAAAATGAAGAGAATAGTGTTAAATGCAAAAATAATGAATAATTAATATTGATGGGAAATTAAAGTAAGAAATTAAGAAAAAATGATTAAAAGAAGGATTAAGGACAAAAAAGATAAATGAGTTTCTAGGTTATAGGAGAAACCAAGCCTTGGTTTCTCCTTTAATAGATACTAGGGTGAAAGGACTTTACCCTATTTCCCCCTTTTACATTTAGCCCCTCCATAAATAAGCTTTGGGCACAAAACACCCAACTCTTAATACATTTACACGGTTATTACAGTTTCATATATTTGTTGATTCTAATTTCATTCACTTTAATATATATATATATATATATATATATATATATATATAGTAGATTCAAATTTCTTTTATAAAAAATGAAAAACAAAGCTTAAAAAAGTAGGAAAATGAAAGGGCTAGCAATTAATGTGGTGATTGTATATTAAAAATAAATCAAATTAAGGAGAAAATAGATAAATAGAATGAAAACATTTTCATTGAACAACCTTTTGGTTGTTACTTTAATATAGATATAGATAGATTGAGGAGTAAACTACACTTTTGGTCCTTGTGTTTTCTTGTTTATAACACATTTAATGTCTACAATTTAAAAATTACATTTTCACCTGCAAAAACGACCGATTTGGTCCCCGAGTCAAACGTCCATCACTTTTAAAGCCGTTAAGGTTTGCACGTGAGTTTCACACGAGGGTAAAAGTGTATTTTTTCCTTTTTAGACTTTGGCCCTTTCTTTTAAGATGCTTCTTTCTCTCTGTATGGTTTCTTCTTCATTTCCCTCCATTTTCTCAAACGAAGCAGATCAGAGGTTTTCTTCAATGGGGATTTGCATTTGTGGTTCCCTTGTGAGCGTACGAACTTCGTGGACTAACAACAACCCAGGTCGAAGGTTCTACTGTTGTTCAAACCCAGTAAGTTATATTGTCGAAGGTTTTCCCAAATCTGTTCAATGCAATAAAATGTGTGGCAAAATCCCTAATGTTCTCCTCAAAATTTCTTATCTTGATTTACAGGCTACCAACTGTGGCCTTGTTCGATGGCTTGACAAAGAAATGTGTCCACTTGTGATACAGGTCATTCCTGCTTTCCCAGGTTACTAAGATCCAAGAACATTCTTGAAGCAAAGTTGAATGACAAGATAATTGAAATTTGTAGATGGAAATTGTTGTTGATTATGAGTTGGTTGTTTTTTGTAACACCCATAATTTTGCTTTCACATCAGGGATGTATGTATGTTCGAGGTATGTATATTCTCTCCCAGCTGCATATGTTGCTCCCTCTTGTGTGAAATCTTCCAAGCTTAAGTGTTTGAGGTTTTAGGAGCTTGAGGCCACTCCAGGGACTTACGCGGGCTACCGCATGGCCTGGAGACCACGACCAAAGCCACGAGACTCACTAGAGTCTCCGAACCAAGGACACGCACGACTTACGCCACGACTCCATAGTCGTGACCAAAGCCACGGGAAAGGGTCTGCAGGCCAAATACGGGATTTTCCCCCTCTTTTCCATTGTTTTTGCATTTTGGAGCTCTTTAAGGTAATTTTGGAAGAGCCAAGAGGTAGGGTTTCCTCCCCCTTCATTCATTGCTACTAAATGCAAGATTCTTATGCATTTATTGGGTTGGTTTAGGTTGGTGGTGGTGTTTAAGAGCTTTGTGATTGAAGTGTCAAGCTTCCTCCTAAAATCTACTCCCAAGTATCATCATCTAGGGTTTGTTAATAACCCTTACAAGGTGAGTTTTTCCACTCTTTGTTCTTACATGCTTACTAGAGTTCATGGGTTCTAGCTTTCATTTAAGTATCCTAATCATATATTTAGGTTGTTGTATTTTGACCTAAATATGAGTTTTGGAGATATTGGGGTTTGGAAACCCAAACAAGAATGTTTGAAAAATGTATTTAAACTATGATTAATGGTTTCCTATATTCTTTACATACTTGGTAACCAACCCTTGTTTTAAGGGTTTGCCATTATGAAACTAGGGTTTTGATGAAATTCAAGTATTGGGTTACTTATTGAGATATTGTGATTAGAATGGGGTTTATAACATTCTATAGATGGGTTTGTGATAATGATTCTCTTTAAGGGTGAGAGTCAAGACTTCATATCGGTAAATCTTATTTATGTAAATTGGTTTTAACCCTTCATACATGATCAATTGTAAATGTATTGGAATGCTTTGGTATTTGGTCTTAGTGCAATGGATCCATAGGCACGGTGTTCCTATGTCCCCATTTTGGACATTAGGTTCACCATTTTGGCACATAATAGGCATCGGGTCACCATGATAAGTAAGGTGTGGACCTATACGGTCGGCCATCGTCTCATGGGCAGTAAGGTGTAATTCCCTTGTGCTAGAGTTCCCCGTTTTGGAACTCTCAAGAATAGACCTAGAGGGGTTGACTTGATGTTTTCGAGCAATAGACTTAAAGGAGTTGAGCTCATTATGTGATTAGTGTTATATGTACCATATTTATTTACTAATGGTTTATTTGATTTATTGGTTTTAGCTCTCGGCTATATACTCCGCGTGACTCCAAATGGGTTTAGTATTTTCATCCTTATTTGACCTGTTCTCACTAGGCTTTAGCCTAACACTTGTTATTTGATTGTCATGTTTGACATGTCATCTTAGCGGTGGGACACATCGGGCTTGAGGGAACGACCTTGGGGTCGTGAGTGGTCTTTTTGAGATACATAGTGACCAACATGCTTTGATTTTTGAAGATATACGTTTTGGAAGGATTGCGACACCCGACCATAATCTAGTTAACCAAATTTAGATTAGTAGGTTGTCGTTTTATGCTTCATTTCTTGGATTGTAAATGCCTTACCATACACCCCGTTTTGGGGATGACACACTTGGGTTTGAATTGTTTTACCCTTACTTTTCAGGCTTAAATTATTCCCTATTTTAGGGCGAAATGTTTCTCTATCTTTTTAAACATTATATTGCCGAAATTTCGAATTTTATTTCTCTCAAATTCTAGGATGTTACAAGTTGGTATCAGAGCATTAGTTTAAGTGAACTAGGTATGAATGTAAGATGCTTAGATTTAAGCTGAGATCATTAAGTTATGACTCGTGAGATGGGGTAGAACTCTTAAGATAGGATGGTCTTAGAGTTGACAAAACTCACACAAATTAAAAGTTGTAGTGATGGTAACGATAACTCTTACGTATCATGTGTTCATAATTTCACTTAGCTAACGTTATTATGAAGATGTTTTACGTGAGCATACTTGATCTATTGTTATTATAATAATTGATAAGTGTAGTAGTACATTTCCTTGTGTTATTCCTGTGACCTATCTCTTATTCTATTTCATGCTTGTGTGGCAGACTCATGGTTAATACCAGAAACCGGCCGGAAGGCCAAGAGGCCACGGCATCCACGGCCGACCATCCGCGAGTGACGGCCGTGGATGAACCCCCTCGTCCGGTTAACGTATTAGGCGGGGGAACCGAGCGTATTCCCCGTCACAATTTGGAAACCGAAGAGCCCATTATGGAGGAAGTAACGGTAGAGACGAGAATGATGGACCGCATGATGTTAGCTATGAACAGGGCTATGGCGCAACAACAAGAGATGTTCTTGAAACTTCTGGAATACCGAGACACCAACAACCGTAGACATGAAACGATTGACGAGAATATCATCGTGGCGGGATCCGGGGGTACCAGACCTGCAATTCCTACTGACGGGGCCACAATCTCGAGAGTCAGGCAAGTGGCGAAGACTTGCACATTCAAGACTTTTCTTGGTTGTCGACCACCGGAATTTAAGGTCTCGGATAACCCCGTGGACTGTATGATATGGATTCGGGAGATAAAGCAGGTTTTTCGCTCTAGTGAATGTGGAGAAAGCCAGAAAGTAATCTTTGGTTCCCGTATGTTAAAGGGTACGACTCTCACTTGGTGGGACGTGTACTCCGCTTCTGTTAAGGCGACTGTTCTAGACAAACTAACTTGGCCGGTATTCAAAGAGAAATTACTAGAGGAATACTGTAACGAGAAGGAATACAATCGGTTGTTCATGGACAAGCTGGGATTGGTGGGACATCCGGTCCCGACAGATAAGGAAAAGATCAATGCTTACATCAAGGGCCTTCCATCGGACATGATGTCGATGGTATGTGTATCAAAGGCCTCTACCCTTCGGGAGGCGATCGAGGAGGCGCAACTTATGGAAGACGCTTACAACCTTGGCAAGGAGAAAAGTAGTCGACAAGTCGAGGAGAGGAAATGGGAGGGTAGTTCAATGCCCTCAAAGAAGCCTAGATACGCCAACAAAAATCACCGTGGCGCCGACCCTAGGCGTGATGCCAAGTGGTACTCCAAATGTTGGAGCAAGCACTTCGGCCCGTGCAATTTTTTTCCCGAGAGTTGCTACAAATGTGGAAAGTCGGGACATACCTTTAAAGATTGTTTCGTCAAGGGGCAAATATGTTTCGAATGCAAAGAACCAGGGCATGTTAGGGAAGAGTGCCCTAGACTGAAGGCCGGAGGAGCCGGTGGGAAGAAGATAGACCCTCCGAGAGCGGTCGGGAGAGCTTTCCAAATGTCTACGGAGGAAGCTATAACACCCCGAAATCGTTGGCCGAAGAGAAGGCGAAAGAAATCACCAACAGTGCTTCGCGCGGCTCTCCACGCGAGTTGAGCCGCGACACGAACCGCGCGAGGCTCTGTTTCCTCGCGACTCCAGTGGTCCGCGCGACTCTCCGCGCCGGTAAGGTCGCGCCGCCATTCGCGCGGGCGCACTGTGCACTGATAAAGAGAAGTAATCGGCCCCAACCTTCATTTCTCACAAAACCCTCAAATTATCTTCCCCTTTTCTCTCCCAAACCTTCCCAAATGAACCCTAACCCCTTTTTGAGATATTTTCCTCCTAAAATCTCATGATTTCCTCATCACCCGGAAATTTGGAGGTTAAGACCATGTCCACCATCTTCATCTTCTCCATCGAGTTTTCTAGGGTTTCATCCACCCTTGTTTCCCCTCTTTGTAGATTGGAGGTTTGTGGCCATTTTGGTGAACTAGAGGTTTTTTAGTTGGTGGATTCAAGCTTGGGTTAAGGTAATCTTTTATTATTCTTCATCTTTGGAAATTAGGGTTTTTGGGTATAGATGAGATTTTCACGTAAAGTGTTGGGGAACGATTCTATTCGGTTGAATATCTATGTTTATGGTTGGAATCTTGTGAATCTAGGTTTTGGAGGTTTTGGCTTTGAGGATTCAAGTTTCTTCAAGGGAGCTTTACGTGGGTAAAATCTAGATTTAGCCTAAATCTAGCAAGGTGAGTTCAAGTTGATTTGTGAAAACGTTGTACATGCCAAAATGTTTATTTTAAAGTACTTATGTGTTTAACATGAAATTATCATTTGTAGAGTTACTTGATGGGTTTTGAGTATTTGAGAAGTTTGGCTTTATGAACTTTGTAAAACACCCATATTCAGGATTTTGGGCATCTTGATAAATGAGACGTATATGGACGTATTTTGGTGATTTATTGCATAAAAGAGATTATTTGGTTAAAAGGCATTTTTAGTGTTTGTTTGGGTAAGGTTTAATTTGGTGTTATGGGACGTTTTGAAAGGATAAAGAGTATAAAACTATTTGGAAAACCTTTTTCCCGACTTAAACTGTGTTGGAGTCCATTCAAGTATTTGGAGTGTGTGATTGCATGGTATGAGTCGAGTACGTTTATTATTTAAAAAGCATTAATCATTGGTCAAGAAGAGGTTTTGAGTATTTTGTCTCGACGTCGTTTTAAAGGAGTCTTGAGGACACTAGTCCAGTTTTATATGGCTCAATGTAGAGTCCAGTTATGACGTACGTACAAATGCGTCGTGTTGCGTATGGAGGTTTGTTACGGGCTCGAGTGTTTTGGTCATTCATGTGTAGTCCGGTAAGGTTAGATTGTGTTGCATTGGATCCATAGGCACGTAAGTCAGTCTATTTTGGGATGGTCAATTGGGTATTGCGGGGTTGAACTCCGGTACCTATGTTTTATTACCGGAAACTTTACAAGTAAGCACTAGGAGGGTTGAGTCTGGTGGTGCTACCGGGGAGATAGGCACCAGGACCTCCGGGATGGAGTTCTTCGGAATGTTCATTAAGGTCAACTGACTTGAGGTGAAACTTGTTAAAGAAATCATAGGGACACTTGGGATGTGATGTTGTGAGGTGTCATGCGATTAACGTTGCATGGGTGGCATACTTCTGTGTTTCCTCCACTCTCAACGGATACGGGTCTCCCCCGTTGTCGGCTACCAATATTTTAAATATAAGGATGTCTTACTTTATTATTATTGGTTCTTTATGGTCGACAATGAATGAGGGTCTTAATATTGAATCTTCCTCCTCGTATATTAAGGTTTGAATGAATTATGTCATCCCCGTGTTTTGGTAGTTAGATTCCTTTCGTTTACGGTCGCGTGAGTATTGGACCTAGTGTCCATGTTTTCGGACGTACGATATATGTGGTTTTGATGATGATTCATGGGTCGAGTATTTTGCCCCACCCGTATTTGGATGGTTTGGGATATAACGTTTTATCCACGTTTCTTAAATGGGAGTCATTTCATATTCATGTTTCGAGTTAGTTTAAGTTGCATCAATTTATAAAGCATGTTTGAAATGAGGTGTCCATCTTTGAAAGTGCATGACATTGGAAAAAGAGTTGTTTCTACGTTTTAAAGTACATCAATTGAAGGGTCATGATTTAAGTGAAGTTCATTCTTTTAAAGAGATATTCACTCATGTAAAACTCTTGAACTCACTAGGCGTTAGCCTAACCTTTTTATTTGTCGGCATGTGCAACATGCTTCATTGGGGAATAGTTCTAGTGACACTATGAAGAGAGAAGTGCTAGAGAAGTGCTAGTGGTGTGCTCGTAAGGTGAGTAGCTTGGTGAAGTCTTCCACGTTAGCTTATGAAGAGCAAATTGTATTGGGGATATGTAGCACCCGACTTCAGTTAGGTTCTTGTTTAATACTGAAGTTTATGATTGTTGAGGTTAGCTATAGAATGTTATCTTTGAGGTATGTTGAGTTTTGATATGTAAGTGGAAGTTTTATCCTTTATTTGATTTTAAATTGAGATTTTTAATTAGTTGCTCTTACCAAATTTGAGGGTGTTACAAGTTGGTATCAGAGCTTAAGTTTGAGAGAATTAGGTGTTGATTTTTATACCTAGACTCAAACTAGTGTTGTTTTAAGTTATTGAAAGAGAGAATTGCACCATTAGGTACGTTAAGACATGAAATTTTGGAGTTGATGGAGCCACTAGGAATGAGAATCACGTCGAGAGTAGCAAGGATGATCACGTATAGTACGTTCATAATAACACCTGGCCAGTGTTATGGTGAACATACGAGTTACATGTGTATACTTGGACTACTAGGATGTGACGACCGTCGGGGTAGTGAAGGAGAGTTTTCAGTGGGTAGCCATTAGAAGAGGTTGATGATTTTAGCATTCGTCACTTGGAGTGACAGTAAGCATGGTGATTGCATTAAGTGGACCGTTTTCGGGTCAGAATGATTGGTTGGATTAGAACCATAAACTGTGGGAATCGACAATATTCGAGGAGAAATTGTAAGGTAAACCTATGAAATCCGTGATTTTGTCTTAAGATGTTTGAGTATCCGGATGACAATAGTGTGCCGGGAAGTTGAGGATCGTTGGTCTAGGAAAAGGGAGGTATGTGGTTTTGAGACGTTGAGTGTCGATCAAATTCATACACGAAATTCTACTCTGGCATAAACTGCATCAATTATTTCTCATGTTTCAACCATCACGTGAAATTTTATTACGAAATTTGGAAAGATGTTTAGCACACACCAGGTTTTGCACCATGATTTTAAATAGGCATAAAAATATTTGATTGCACGAGGTTGCAAACTTTGTCGAGACTTTCTTTATTCTCATTATTGTCCAACGCTATTTTCGGAACTATGAGACGTGCGTATTTTGATGTTGTTTAGAGTCTTGGACAAGTAACTGCGATTTATGACTTTAGCATTGGATCTCCTCCAAATATGTTAAGGTTTTGGACGAAGAGTTATCTTCCATTATTTTGATGTGTGAGTTTATTGAGAATTTTATTTCATGAAATTTTGCGGATTTGAGATGATAATTTTAATGGCGTCCAGTGGTACTGTTTTCCTTGAGCTTTGGGTGGGTTGTTTGGTTGCATATAGTATGCATACATGTCTATTTGGAACCTCCGTCATAGTGTTTTAACCAACATTTTAGAAAGATGAGAGCATGTCATTATTTGACTTTGAACCTTAAACTGACATAAAATATTTCATGTTTTTAATCAGAACGCATACACATATATCTCTTCGCTAGTTTTGTGAAATAAACCGTCTCATGCAAGTTTTATTGTGGAATCTCATTCCGCATCATGTCGCGACTAAAGAAAGAAAACTTTGGGAGTTTGATATCATAAAAATCCTGTTTGAGTCTTACAAGCATTTTGTTGTGGGTTGTTTAGTGCATAAGTTAATTTACACCGTGGCGTGAGTAATGTATGGGTTTTACACGGTTATGGTTGTTGGCACTACTTTTAAAGGTTCATGCACATACGTTATATTGATTTGCTAGTATGCATGGCTTCGTAGCCATTATCCTTGGTCAAGAACATTTTATTCACGACATCTAAAGTTTGAAATCGAGTTAAAGGTTATCAACGTTTAATAAATCGTATGTACCTACCGTTTTACTAAGTTTGAGAAATTAACGTATGTGGGCCTTGTTGGAAAATTTATTTTATGTCATTATGTGGTTAAATAAGAGATTTTTGGAACTTGATCTTGCAAAATTTCTTTCTGGAATTTTGTACAAACGCATTGTTATACACTGTTTTAGTACGTAAAATTATTTCTCAGCTATGGCATAAATTGATGCATGTTAGGACCATAGTGGTCTCTTTGAACAATTTTTACTGTATCCCTGTTTATTGTCATTATTAGTTTGAATAATGACCAAACGGTTTTTGAAATGATTTTATTTGTCGGGCGTTTAAGGCCACTTTGTACACCTACCAAATAAAAGGTAGTGGATTTTATTCGTACGATTAATTGTTATAAAACTTTTGCATTTGAGAGTTTTATAAATCTCAAAATGGCATATTAGTTTGAAAAACCTTGAACTCAATTGAAGCTATAAGATGAAACCCTTCTGCAGAGCGAGTTGTAATTAAGGACTAGAGGAGTCCTTGGGAATTGAAGTTGAAAGTCCAAAATCTAAGAATATTTAGAGAGAGAAAGTAGAGAGAGAGAGTAACTAGAGAGCGCAAAGTAGGAATTATCAATAATGTGCGTGAAGTTCTTACAACAACACAAGACCAAAGGGACTTAAATACCCTTGGTCAGATACAACACAGTATGACTCAAAATACAGTATTTGACCAAGCCCTATAAATACAATGATTACTACAAAATCAGACCTAACAATCTCCCCCTTAGTAATCATTGGCGCTTTGGTCTTCAAAAATCATCTTCTAAAATAGCACGAACCAACAAAGCGACTTTATGAAGCTTTCTGACTTTTTAAAGAAAAAAAATTTCTTCTCAGCATCTTTCAGATTGAAATGTCTTTGCTGCTTGAGCTCTAGACGATACACCTCTTTTGAATGATCTTGAATGAACTGTGATGTTCGGAGCAGAAACAGCAAAAGAATTGATATGACTGAGAGAATAGAATCTTTGAGCGAATCTTGATCAACAGATAAACTTTTGAGCTCTTTGTCTCTTTAACTTCTCCTTGACTTCTCCCCCTCATGACCTTGATGATCTTGATCAACTTGGTCATGCAAATGTTGGAGACGAGACAGTGTAAAATCTGCAAAATCAAAGAAGCAGAGAAAATAGGAGGGTTTGCGTATCACGTTGGTTGCGCAAACCAAGGTTTGCGTTTCATGAAGGATACGTAAAACGAGGTTTGCGTTTCACGAAGGATACGCAAAACGAGGTTTGCGTTTCACGAAGGATACGCAAAGCACGGTTTGCGTTTCACGAAGGATGCGTAAAGCACGGTCTGCGTTTCACGAAGGATACGCAAAACAAGGTTTGCGTGACCAACGGAATGCGCAAAGCTGACTTAAACTCAGAAAAAAGTTACCTTTTTAAGCTCTTTGACTCCCCCTACACAAATGCACTAGATGTGACAATTCAAGTTAGCATTCATATAAAGAAAATCAGATACTCCCCCTCAAAAACAGATATAATCTTTGAAAAATATTCTCTTTGTTCACTCCCCCTTGAATAATGCATAAACCCATTAAAATATATTTATGAGAACACAATGATCAAATATTAATGTAGAAAGAAAAATATAGTAAATGTAAATTTTGAAACAACTAAACATATAAAATTTTAAACACTAAACAAATAAAATTCTACTCAGTAAAATATCACAAATTTATCAATCAGTTGAAATCAAGCATGTGTTGTTGGATACAAGAACAAGTTTTATTGCATATCAAGTTGAAACATGTTCAGTTTCAAAAAACTTCCAGCAATCTATTCAGTGTGCTCACATGCGAATCTTCGATTAGCTTCAAGAAAATGCAATTCTAAAAATATTATAGAGAACTTTGTATGTACTGACACTAATCCATCAAAAATTAAGATTTTCACAAATTTATAGATTTATCGCAACTCAAACATATCACCAAGTATCATGAGATGTGTGCTCATTGGCATCTTTTTAGCAGTGTGCTCATTGGCATCTTAACATGAGTGTGCTCTTTGGTATCTTTTAAGCTTGTGCACTTTGACATCTTTTGATCAAAAAGTTTATTAAGTAAAGAACATGCCGTAAACGTAACTTTCTATCTGACCCTATTGCAGGATTTGGGTCAGCCGCTCCCAGACCAGTTGGCCTTATGGGACTAGGTGTCAAGCACCCCTTGGAACTTACTTTCCTGGATCAGAAAGGCTACATCGACATATTCTAAACCCATTCATACTAGTAAAACATGACTTTCGATCTGGTTCTATTGAAGGATTTAGGTTCGATCACTCCCAGACCAATTGACCTTAGGGGACCAGATGACAAGCATCCCGAGGAACTTACTTTCCCAAACCAGAAAGGTCACAGGTACAAACTTTTAAACTTAAAGATTTCTGTATTTTATAAATTTTCATCTCAATCACTTAGTTCTACATCTAAGTGCTTAGCCCATATTTTCACTCCAATCTAAAATTTTGATCGTTTAGTGTTGTCTAAGTAAATTAAACTATAAATATTCCGAACACACAACTTTAAAGCAAAATTAAAAGTTTCAAACATGTTGCTGACTTTTCGACTTTTAAAAGATATGAAATTTGACCACATAAAACTTTAATATAACAAAGCAACTTGAAAATTTATCCTAGACACATATTTTATTCAAAAGAAAGAAAAAAATGTAAAACTTTTACTTTATGGAATAAAATTTGTAAAGATTTAAACTTTTAAACTCAATATGCCGATATTAAAAATTTTCATTAAAGACAAAATGTAAAGAATTCAGCAAATTGATATTTAGTTGGAACAAAATAAAATTCAATTATTTCATCTTTCACATTATAAAAATAATTTGTGTCTCAAATAAAAAAAATTTTGGTTATACAAATGCAAAAGAAAGATGAACAATCTCAGATTCTGGAAAAAATAAAGAGAAAAACTGGAACACATCATTATCAGAGATAAAATGCAGCGGAATTAAAATTGATGTACTCACAGTATCTCATATAGTCAGAAGCTTAAAAGCTTTGAAGAACGAGTTCTAAACTGATTTGTTTAGAAGTCGTAGTCTATGAAGTACGGGTCCTGAGCTAAAGTACTCAGAAGCCAATGTTCTATTACTCCCCCTTAACATGTGATGCCTGCAACTTTGAATCAGATAAAGATTTGGGTACTCACTTGTATTTGGGCCCATGTTTGTTAGTTATAGTTCGTATGGGGATATATTTGTTAGATTTAACATTTAAAGCACGAGAAATATGATCAGAAAAATAATCACAACCATCAGAAGAGAAAGCATAATCATCAGAACTAGAATCTGAGGAAGAACATGAGACATGTTTTGAAATTCGAATCATTTGCTTTATAGAGTATTTTGAAATTTTATTACATTTAGCAAATGAATCACTGTTATAAAGTTTGTCTACACATTTATCCCCATCAACAATAGGTTCATCAGATGTCCGCCTCGCTCTCCAGATTTGCTTCTTTGACTTGCTCACAGTCCTATCTGAAAGAATAGAATCGGAAGAATTAGAACTGTCAGAAATTACTGTATCTCGTTTCTTCGACTTCTTTGACCGTCTTCTTTTACGCTTAGGTTTATAAAATTGAGCATTTAGCAGTAAAGAATCATCAATAATTGAATCAGAAGAAGAAACTTTATCAAAGAAATCAGTCTTAGCATTTGACATTGAAGAACTAGCCTCGGAGTGAAAATTTTCAAAATTGCGCAAGTCTGGAGGAGGTTTGCGCTTCCCATTGGAGGCGCAAACTGAGCTTTGCGCGTCCAACTGTATGCGCAAATGGCCATTATTTTGCAAAACTTTAGCATTTTCCTTAGAATCTTTTGATAATCCAGAAGAAATTTTATCTTCAAAACTTGTTTTCATTATAAAAAGAAATAAATCGTTTTCTAAACAAGTTTGAAGATTTTGTTCTTCCAATCTATCTTCAAGATCAACAATCTTACCTTCTAACACTAATGTGGGAATGTATTTCTTAGTATCATAAGACACTGGAGATACATTTTCCTTATCAGTGTTAGTAAAAATATCAACAAAATCTGTTGAAAATGAAGATTTATTAGAAGATTTGACATCTAAAATATTTTTAGATTTTCTAGATTTCTTAGATTTATCAGGAAAATACTTTGCATTTTCAGAGGTGTAAATAAATGGCATTTCCATCCTCTTGTTTTTCATTCTTTTCACATTTTCTTCTTCCAAAATTTGTTTCTCAGTTGTCCAAAAGAATTTAAACTGAGGAACATATCTTGCAAGAGTAAAATGATCATATTCGTATAAAGTAGGAACTTCATTTTTAGCATGATTTAAAAAATGCGGGTTTTCAAAACCAAGTCCCCACTTTTCTTTTATGGCTTCTTCACTCCTTGGTTTATTCATGTAAATGGTTTGCTCAAACTGTTCTCTTTTATACAATTTCCTTTCTAAAACAATTATTTTGTCAGAAAGAATTTTATTTGAAGAAGTCAGTTCAGTCAACGAATCACGATAAGTCTGATTTGAATTTTCTAACTCGACCAACTGCTTATTAAATTTCTCTTTTGTGTCAATTAAAATTGACTTTTCATCTTTTAAAGAAATTTGCAGTTTTTCGATTAAATCAGACTTTTCTTGATTTTTAAACTTTTCAGAAATGAACTTTGAGCGCAATTCATGCAAAGCAATGATAAAAACATTCATTTGAGATAAAAAGAAATTATAGTTAAACTCTGATATTACCTCAGAACCATCAGATGAGGTATCCTCTTCCTCATCATCAGATTTGTCATCACCTATAAAGCACATAGCCGCAGTTTCCTCATTTTCATCCTCGTTGTCCGAATGATCCAACCAGTATTCTTCTTCGGCCAACAGGATGGTTCCACTTTCCTTCTTTTCAGCTAGAGCCAACTTCTTTCGGTAAAAAGCAGCATCCTTTACCACTTTGACTCTGCAATCCTTAACCATATGTCCAGGCTTCCCACAGTTAAAACAATTCATCACCTTTTTGTCATCTTTCTTTGGTCAACTACCTTAGCCGGTTCATACTTTGGAATGTATGTCTTTGAAGGAGCACCAGGTTCTATCTTCTTAGAACCAGAAGTAAACCGCAGGTTGTTCGACCCAGATCTATGGTTGAACTGTTTCTTGTAATGTTGAGTCAAAAAAATCATGGCCTTTTCGAGCGCTTCGCCATCATCATCTGTAGATCCATCATAAGCTGATTCGGTCAAAGCTTGCTCAGTCAGTTGGCTAGCTATAAGAGCAATAGGATCTACTGACAGAGGCTTGTTCTTCTTATCCATTTTCGCCTTCTTCTCCATTACCATAGATTCATCTGTCATCAAGATTTCGTATAACTCCTGAATTGGCATGGTTGAGATTCTGACATCGTTTCTTATTCTGTGGCATGACTTGTTCCACTCAGGTTGTAAAGTGTTCAGAAACTTCAAGTTAGCCTCCAACTCAGTCTTGGTAACTTTAATCTTGTAGAGATCATTGATAACAACCCAGAATCGATCAAAAACATTTTTCAAACTTTCCCCATCCTTGGCCTTGAACTTTTCAAAGTTGTTCATGTACCTGGTCTGTCGTAACTGAGTAGACATTGCAGTACCAAGCATAATCTTCTCAAGTTGTGTCCACATCAGCATTGGGTTATGTTTGAAGCAATCGATTATGTTATAGATGGAGTTGGGAAGAGCAAGGATCATATTTGACTTAGCCTGACTGTCTGCTTGATATCTTAAGAGCTCTTCAGCTTCATAATCTCTTAAAGCCTTTTCAATTGTTGTAGCTGGAGTAGTAGCAGTAGCTGGGATCACTTTCATTGGCCTCTCCATAGGACCCTCATTCAGAGATTTCATCATGTTTTCCCCATTCGGTTGCCTTTCAATAAAGTTGATAAACCGATCCTGCCACTGTTCGAATTCGTTCTCATTGATGAGAACTAGTGGACGAGTATCAGACCCCAAAGACATCATTAGGTCATTTTTGTAGATTTGTGCTTGCAAAGACATCTTGTGAAAAAAATCAGAAAATTTAGAAAATTTTCCAAGTATGGGAGACGCGCAAACTATAGGTTTGTGTTTCAAGAGAGAACCGCGAACTGAACTTTGTGTTTGCTTAGAGAAACGCAAGATGAAGCTTTACGTGAGAAGACTTTGCGGGTGAGGTGAGAAGAGCAAAGTAAGCTTTGCGTTTGGCGAGATAAGCGCAAAGAAGACTTTGCGTTTACTGAGTGATACGCAAACTGAGGTTTGCGTATGAAGCTAGAACCGCAAACTTGAAATCCTTTCTTTCTTGATACGCAAGAGAAGCTTTGCGTTTCAAACTAGATTCGAAAACCTGAAAAATTCACTAACATCCAAATTACACCACAATGAACCTTATGCAAGGTATAAGAATGAAACGCAAAGTAACATGAATGAAGCGCAAACTACTATGAATGAGGCGCAAACTTAAAAAAAACACAATTTACGTAAGATCAACTACAACTTTGAAATTTAACCAAGAAAATCACATACTGATTTTCGAAAACACAATTCTAACAACTTTTAATAACCAAAATTGATTAAAATCAACAAATTCACAAATTTGACAAAGAACAGAACGTGAACCGTATTTTTCCAGAAAATACAAGATCTGCAAATTGATGATCCAAACAAGTTTTTTTATGCGAAACACAAAGAAGCAAATATGATCGATTAGCAATAACGAATCAATTAAATCCAATAACAAATCAAATTAACCAATATCCTGTCCAAATTTGATGAAGAAGCACGAAAACGAGATTTTCTTGAAAAATCAAGAAAATCGATCGAGTTTTCTGCTTCAATTCACAAATCCAGATTCTAAATCACAAATCTCTCAATCCTCTCAAGATTCAGATTGCTCTGATACCAATTGAAAGTCCAAGATCTAAGAATCTTTAGAGAGAGAAAGTAGAGAGAGTATATAGAGAGCGCAAAGTAGGAATTATCAATAATGTGCGTGAAGTTCTTACAACAACACAAGATCAAAGGGACTTAAATACCCTTGGTCAGATACAACACGGTATGACTCAAAATACAATATTTGACCAAGCCCTATAAATACAATGATTACTATAAAATCAGACCTAACAGAAGCTTTGGATGACTGACTGGTGGTTAGTCTCGAATTTTGGGATTCCGGTTGTGTGAATCGATACACACATAAATAGTTGAGGTGTTAGGTCTATGAATTCTCCCAGTTAATTAAGTGTTGATCTTTTGGTTCCGGTAAAACTGCGGGTTAAGCATTGTGTGGTTGCTTTATGTTGGAGGGTTATGAACTGATGGGTTGAATTTTCGACATCATACATGGGTCGCATGTGTACCATTCGGGTGAGTCTTCCGGAACAAAGAAATTATGGCGATTCGATTGTCTGAACTTTGTCAACTCTATTTCGCCACTGCGAATCTAGAAGGAAATATATGGTGGTATATCCACGGTTGCGGTGTAGACAATTTGAGGATAGGTGTCGACATTCGAATTCGGAGGACAGTGACCCTTGAGGTGTTTCAGTGCACTCTCGTTGAAACGGGGTATGTCTGCAAGTTAAGTGGCAACCTTAAGGATATTAGATGCCAACAACTAGGGATCGATCATTGGTAATTCTGTAATCAACAAGGTTTCACTGATTTGTCAACCGATGCTTGACTGCACTCTAGGAGTTGAGTAACCGTGGAGTTGGGGTAATCCGTTGTCTACCGATGTTGTGCCATTTCAGTTGAGGAACAGATCGAATGTTGTGATTGGATCGAACCTAACTGGTGTTAGGAAATGTCGTCAAGGAAGGGACGATGAATATTTTATAGTATGGATTATTGGGGAATTGGGTTAGAATGTCGAGGTAAACCTTAAGTAGAAATCGACTATTGGGGAGACCTTGAGGTGTCGGAATTAGAAGTATCTAAGGGATAATTTCGCTTTGAAGGACTACTTAGAAACCTAAGGATCTAGGTTTTAAAAGATCAAAATCACCATTAATGCAGTAGGTTGCTTCTAGAGAGAAATTGAGGAGAGGTGGGTGGAAATAATCAATGAGAAATGGCTTAAAAATTGAGTTATGATGGCAATGCCCAGGCGATAGTGACATTGTCACTATCGCGGGGCACAATCGCCCTAAACGTACCGCGAGCTATGGCCTTGGCGCGACAATGCCACGGCGATAGTGTCGTTGTCAATCTCGCGGGGCATAATCGCGCCCCGTGTACCGAGAACCCCTCTAGCTCGAGGAGTGTGACACTGCGACAGTGCCAGTGTCACTATCGCGAGACATAGTCGCGCCATGCCCAAAAACTTCCTAAAATCCGAATTTTTTCCGCTTCGACGCTCTCATCACTATAAGGAACATATACACAACCTCGTAGTAGTTTAAACTAATGATTAGGATAGATTGACGAGGGAAATAGATTAACTTACAATGCCGAAATTCGGGGTGTTACAACCTCACGGACGAAAGAGAAACGGGAAACCACCCACCTCGTCGACCATCTCCACTCCGGCCACTTAATTGATAGAGATTTTTAGCCCCATCTCCGACCTCCACTTAACCTTCCTCAAATTTCCATATCCACTTCAGCCACTCAATCGATCAGTCAAGATCCTTATGCATACTCACACACACAGTCAAGACAACAGACAAAGACACTTGTTTCCATCTCTCTCTGGCAACACACAGTGACCACATACAGGGAGGGGAACAAGGTTCACCTGAGAAGGAGGCCGGTGGTGATGGAGATAGGAAGAGGGTCTATGTATATATGGGTATATATATATATATGTATGTGTGTGTGTGTCGTCATGTATATATATATATATGCGATATGTGTGTGTGTATATATATGTGTGTGTGTGTGTGTGTGATCTTGTGTAAATAATATTGAACACAGAGAAGAGAGAGAGGAAGATATTATATATGTAATATGTGTAAATATTACTGAAAAAAGGAGATAGAGAGAAAAAGATGTTATATATTTGAGAGAGAGAAAGAGAAAGATGTTATATATTTGAGAGAGAGAGAGAGAGAGAGAAAAGGGAGGCGTAGGGAGGGTGGTTGAGTAGGGTGAGACCATATTGTTTTTATAGGATCATACATTCTTGGTCCTGTAATTTTTAATAGAAAATAAATAAATTATGAAATGACTAAGTTACCCTCCTAATAAACCTACTTAACAGATTCATGTTAACGGAGTTAGGACAGAGGGATCAAAGACATGTGAAAATGTAAACCACAGGGACATTTTCCATAGATATATTGATTTAGGGACGTACAGTGCAATTTTATGTAAACCACATGGACCAATCATGTAATTTACTCTATCTTTTAAGATAAATAAATAGTTACTCTCGTGAGTCTTAGGTTCTTTTTTGTTTCTCGCAGGATCCCCTTGATACTTTATTTTGTTATTTCTTTCTTTATTAATAAAGTTTAACCTTAAAAAAATAAAGTTATGTTGACAAATTTTTTTTTTGACATCACACAATTTCATTAATGATTTAAGGGTAAAGTCAGTAAACTACAGTTTTGGTCCCTGTGGTTTTCCGAACGTAACACCTTTTATCTCTGCAGTTTCGAAATTACATTTTGATCATTGAGGTTTGCAAAAACGATCGGATATGATCCCTGCCACTAATGGGCGTTAAAAAAATCTGTTAGACAATGGGTAATTTAGTCTTTTTTCATTTTATTCCGACTTTTTACTAAAAATAAAGACTAGTTATTATATATTAATTAGAACATACACACACACACACACACACATATATATATATATATATATAGATAGATAGATACACACACATACATACATATATTAATATATAGAGTCAGGTTCATGGGAAAACCTCATAAAAACGGAAAACTAAGGAACATCCTGGTAGCCTTCCATCTGGACGGTATGCAATTGTGCATACAAGTAATTAATTAGTTTTTTGGTTTTTATGCACTTGTGCATATGCACGTGTTCATGTTATAAATTACTTGTATGCACAAGTTCATACCGTCCAGATGAATGACTACCAGAGTGTTCTTCAGTTTTCCATTTTTTTGAGGTTTTCCCTTGAACCTCTCTCTCTCTCTCTCTCTCTCTCTATATATATATATATATATATATATGGTTGGGTTCTGGTGAGAAGTTGAGTTAACGGTGAGAAGCGTGATAATTGGTTATCAATCATTTGGTGAGAAATGGACGCACATTAGGATGAGATGCAACGAGATGCACCAGATCAATTCCATTTTAAGTCGCAATTCATGGGAAGGATTGAGATTAAAAGAGATCAATGGTTCATATCCACTTCTCACGCTTCTCACTGTTAACTCAATTTCTCACACGATCCCTCACCTATACACACACACACACACACATATATATATATAGACCTGGCAAAAACCGTGTCGACACGAAATAAACGGGTTTGGGTAACACATTTCAACCCGGTTAAGTAAACGGGTTGACACGACATGACACTAAAATTTTCACTTGAAAATGACCTAAATAACCCGTTTATATGTGTGTATATATATATATATATATATAAGTCTTCTATTTAATGCTTTGGATTTTTAATGTTTTAGAGTTCGTTAGAATTTATAAGTTTGAACTATAAAATTTGGATTTCTATTGATTTCATTTGAATTTTGGATTTGTACTTTCTTGTAAATTTTCGATTTTTAATTTTTAGTTTTATAAATGTTAAATGGGTTAGGCGGGTCGTGTCAGGTTAGTCGGGTCGGGTTAGGGTTGAGATTTTTTGACCCGTTTATTAAACGGGTCGGGTTAGGGTTAGACACTGTCAACCCCTATAACTTTGAACTCGACCCGACCCGACACGTTTGTCAGGTCTATATATATGGGTTCCTATATAGAACTCACAGAGAGATTTCTACACCCCAGTGCCCACCAAAATTGAGTTCCATCTCCACCATCGCCCACCACCAATAAGTTCCATCTCTTGCTCCTTCACCGACCACCAACAAGTCTCCAAATGCCAAAGAAACTCAGTATCCCACCCCTTCCTGTTGCACATATAGGTTCATGTTTGTGGGTTAGATCAAGCACCACCGCCATTGGAGTTCGAAAATCAGGTTTGTTTGTATAAGAAATACAACATCTGCAAAAATTCTCGCCCCTAAATCGATCCTCGCAGACCTATTGATAGGTCTTCTACTTCTTCGTCTCGGACACAACAAGAACATACATATCAGTTTCCGGTTAACCTAACCTCCCTCTCCCTAGATCTGCTCTCGTTCTCCATAGATCTCGCTCCCCATCTCTATAGATCTCGTTGCCCAGTTTCCGGTTAACCAAAATTGGATTTGAGGTCTAAGTTAAGATTTTGATTTTGGGTTTGAGGCCTAGATTTTGATTTTGGGTTTGAATTTTAAGGCTTGGTTTTTGGGGTTTGAGGGATGGCCGGAGAATCGTCGGAGAAGATGATCGGAGCTTTCACCGACGGGAAGGGATTCAGGGACCAAATTTGTAGTTTACTCGGTATATTATGTGTATATATATATATATATTATAATAAATTGCATATTTTAAATATTAATTAAAATAAAATGGAAAAAAAACTAAATTACCCTTAATCTAACAGATTTTTTTAACGTCCGTTAGTGGCAGGGACCATATCTGGTCGTTTTTGCAAACCACAATGGTCAAACTGTAATTTCAAAACTGCATGAAAGAAAGGTGTTACTTTTGGGAAACCACAAGGACCAAAAGTGTAGTTTACTTATTATTTAAATACAACTGATTTTAGATGAAAACAAATCTTTTTAAAAGGGGACTGATTTGACAACATGATTTATTTAAAATGTATCTTAGAGTATTTAAACTTAAAATATGTAGCTTGGTCCAAAAAAAACTTAAAAATATGTATCATTATAGCATAAAAATTTCAATAAAATATGTATATATATATATATATATATATATAGAAGGAGGATCAAACGAGAACAATAACTATTTAAAAGAACACGAGAACTAACAAAATCATTGGTGATTTTACATTAACGCACAAAAAAGCCTCGCAAACCTAAAGCCCCGGCCAAAGTTCTTTTTTCGTGTGTTAATGTAAAATCACCAATGATTTTGTTAGTTCTCGTGTTCTTTTAAATAGATATTGTTCTCGTTTGAACCCGACTCTCTCTATATATATAATGTACAACTTTAGTTTTTAGGATCCTTTTCAGAGGTTACTGACCTCTAGGGATTTTACCGACTTTTCTTCAGGATCCCTAGAATTAGTTAAGGTTCACACAAATTGAAATAAATATTTGTAACGACAACAATTGTTGTTTTTATTTTAAGAGTAAACTACAATTTTCGTCCCTGTGGTTTGCCACTTTCTTTGAAAGTGGTCTATGTGCTTCAAAAACTGCAATTATCGGCCCATGGTTTGCGTTTTGCTTTGAAAGTAGTTCCTCGTCGTCAACTCCGTTAAAATTGTCCGTTAAAGTCAGGGGTCTTTTTGTCCAACCATGTTTTTTTCTCTCTTTTTGCATTTTCTTTTGTTTTTTCTTATTTTGGTTTAAATCATAAAACATGAGGGACCAAATTGTAATTTATTTAATTTTTGTAATGATATTATGTATTAAAATATTAATATTAATATATATGTGTGTGTGTGTATAATGTCTGTACATATATATATATATATATACAGATCGCAGGGACGAAGCCGACCGCCGAAGAACCCATCGCCGACCACCCTCTCCCCCCATCCTCCTCTTGTACATCAAGCTTTCGCGCCAAACCGGTGAAACTCTTGACATATATATGTATATAATGTCTGTACACACACACACACACACCCATATATATATATATAGTGGAAGGATATTTTACAACCCTGAAAAAGGTTGCAACCATTGCAATCCACATCTTAACCGTTTGATTCTTGATCGACGGTTATTTTATTTTTATTTTTCTGTTTTTTTTAATTAAAAATATTGGGCCCCATATCAATTGTAACCGCTGATCATGAATCCGATGGTTAAGATGTGGGTTGCAAGGCTTGCAATCTTTTTAAGGATTGCAAATAAAAAAACCCATATATATACAGATTGCAGGGACGAAGCCGACCGCTGGAGAACCCATCTCCTTCCTATCGCCGGCCACCCTCGATCTATCTCTCTCTCTTCTCTCTTATCTCTCTCTGTGTATCTCGATCTCTCTCTCCCTTCATCCTCCCCAACTAGAACTGGGGCGGAAGTGGTGATCGGTCGGCGGTAGGTCACGATTTTCGTCCAGGTAGTGGGTCACGAACTCACGATTTTCATCCAGGTGGTGGTCCAGCAGTGGAGGTGGGGGTTGCAGGTTGCTCTTGTTGGTGGCGATGGGTTTCTGACCGACGACGATGTTCTCGTCGGTGGACCATCGCTCGCCGACGCCGGCACCTTCTCACCAGTGATAGAGAGAGATAAATGTATATATGTATATATATATATATCTGAGAGAGAGATACATAGAGAGAGATCAAGATAAGAGAGATAGATCGAGAGAAGAGAGAGAGAGAGAGAGAGAGAGAGAGAGAGAGAGAAGACGACCTCACCGGAGGCTCGCCGGAGAAGACGATCTCGCCGGAGGCCTGCCGGAGAAGACGACCGGAGACGATACAGATATATATATATATATGTGCATATTAATATATATACTCTCTATATATATTCATATTAATATTTTAATAATAATATCATTAAAAAATTAAATAAATTACAATTTGGTCCCTGATATTTTTATGGTTTAAACAAAAATAAGGAAAAACAAAGAAAGATTGCAAAAGGAGAGGAAAAAAACACGTTTGGACGAAAATGCCCCTGACTTAAAAGGAAAATTTTAACGGAGTCAACGGCGAGGGACTACTTTTAATGCAAAATGCAAACCATGGGCCGATAATTGCAGTTTTTGAAACATAGGGACCACTTTCAAAGAAAGTGGTAAACCACAGGGACGAAAATTGTAGTTTACTCTATTTTAATTTTTTTTTTAAATTCACTTCGAAAACCATAATCTCAAAACTAACTTTTTCGTTCTAGAAAATTTATAAACACATATTTTAGTAACCAATTATTAATAATCGGCCAAAACCATCACTTAGGTGTCGTTTGTTTTTTAAGAGGTCTGAAGTCTTATTTTACTTATGATTAATAAGATGTGATGTTGAAGTCTGAAATCTAAATCAACAAGATTGTATGTTTCTGTAACGTCTGGAGACGTCTTGAGAGAAAGAAAAACATATGAACCGAGGTGACGATAAGAGGTTTTAAAATGTTAGGTCACCACTTCTTATTTCAGACGTATTTAAGAGTTAAGTGGTTCTAAAAACTAGAAAAAAAAAACAAACGGTCTAAATCTAAAAAGGTATAAACGATTCAGATTTAAGAGCCATTAAGAGTTTAAAAAAACAACAACAACCCGTTAGAGTATAAAAATGTCCATTTTTTTATGCTATAACCCAAAAATATGTAATCTATCTTGATCACGTAAACATCTATTGTAAATTGAAATTAAAATAAAAAAAATCAAAATTTATAAAATGTTTCATCGTATTTATAGGTCTCAACATTTATCTTAGGAACAAGTTTATCAATTTGTTTAATTAAATTTAAAAGTGAAATTTATATATATATATATATATATATATATGGGAAAAGTCTGAAAAAACCCAACAAACTATCTGATTTTGAATGGTTAAGTCCTTAAACTATTTTTTTAAATGATTAAATCCTTAAACTTTTTAAAACCGGTTAAATACATCCTTGTAACCTGTAAAAACGGTTAATATGATAAAAATTTAGGAAAAGTCTATAAAACCCCAACAAACTATTTGATTTTGAATGATTAAGTCCCTGAATTTTTTTTAGCAAATAAATCTCTAAATTTTTTTCCTAAATCTTCTTACCAAATAAATCATTGAACTTTTTTTGAAGAAATAAATTCCAAACTTTTTTTAAGAAACAAAACCATGAACTTAATTTTAAACCAATAAATCCAATTTTTTTTCCTACATGAACAGAAAAATATATACAAATCCACTCACCGACAATAAAGCCATGGACAATTAAAGAGATAAAACGTATATCATTTTTATTACTAATTCCGAATATTTATATTTTAGGCATAACTTTTGAATTATTCAAGTACTAATTCCGAATTTTTTTTCCTACATGAACAGAAAAATATATACAAATCCACTCACAGACAATAAAGCCATGAACAATTAAAGAGAGAAAACGTATATCATTTTTATTACTAATTCCGAATATTTATATTTTAGGCATAACTTTTTAATTATTCAAGTACTAATTCCGAATATTTATATTAAAAACAACAAAAAACTCAAAATCGTGAAAGAACCAATACTTGAACTCGTGTTTCCAGAAAATCACAAAATCAAAAAATTTAAGATCAAATCATGGTTTTTAGGCAAAATTATGTGAATCAAATATGATCGACTAACACAAACGAATCTAAACAAACCAAAATCGCACAAATTCAACCTGAAACCTAACCAAATTTGATGAATCAAGCAAAAAACGAGATTTTCTTGAAAAATCAAGAAAATCAATCAAATTCTCTGCTTAATCTACAAATTCAGTATCTAAAAACAATTTCTCTCAATCCTCTCAAGATCTAGTATGCTCTGATACCAATTGAAAGTCCAAGATCTCTAAATCTTTAGAGAGAGAAAGTAGGAGCGTCAAATGTGATCAGATGTATTCAAAAATGTGAGTGTCAAAGTTTCTTACAAAACACAAAGGCCACAAGGGACTTAAATACCCTTGGCCAATATAACAGATAAAGCTAACTAAACACAGTATTAGCCAAGACAGATAAATACAATGATCACTACAAAATATGACTCAACAACATTAGAGAATAACCAGATTGATTTTGTACTTCCATACACACAAGTCACTTGTTAATCTTGCACTTCCAGCAAATGGTTTCTTAATTCAATGCCAAGGTAAGACTTCTTGTATGCTTTGATAGCGCACCTCTGCCTCATACAAGAATATACAATTTCATGTCTCAACTACCTATTATATTATAGCAAAAGTAAAAACTTGCCAGGACAACTGGTAATGCAGTAGCATCATATGTTTTGAACCATCATCGAAGAATACATTCCTACAACATATGCAAAGATATTAGCCCTGATGAATTTTAAGTTCTTCTACTCCTAGAACATCAATAGGACTCTTTTAGAAGCGATAAATAGCAGCAAATCTAAATTTACATGGTTTCAGAAAGGTGTATTTTGGTTACATGAAAAAGTTACAACCTGGATAGAGATATTGCCTGTGGCTAGGAAACAAGAAGCAAAAAAAAACATAGATGACTCTTTTCTACTATTCACATTTGAATCATTCTTATAATGATTTGGTTTAGGATCATGCAACTTGTTCACAGTTCGAAAAGATTAAAAACCAACTGGGTTGGTCTTTCTCGTGATTCTACGGTTTCAGGTGTTGCAATGAACCAAACAGAACCATGGTAGTGTGCTAACTTACAAAGGTTCTTGGATCAATAGAAATTATGGCAACCATTTTTCTGCAAATATTAAAAATGATTATTAGATGACAAACATATTATATAGAAGAAAGCATAGAGTTAAATGTGAGAAACCATTTGTAAAATATTACAAAGCAAATGAACCCTTTTTCATAAAACATTAGTGGTATTCTGGTTCTATGGATGAAAGGATGCATGTAAAGAGCAATATTGAGCCATGAAAAAAGAGAAGCCATAAGCAAAAATAGAACCCTAGTGTAGAGATTGAGAGATGAAGAGGAGGATAAGAAGGGGCACCGGTAAAAGAAAAACACTGCCTGTATTGTGTATAAAAAATACAACCTATGCGGATGGTGATCAAAAAGAAAGACCCTATTAGACATGGGGAAATCTTTAGAAAACCACAAAAGTAATTAAGACAAACCTCGAAATAATGAGGTAAAGACATTGATGGATATCTAAGACAAAGATCGAAATAACCTACAAACAATTTCTGGTTTTATTTAACTGTAAAGTTCATTACTTACAGTTGTTTAATGCTTTACTTCAAAGAAATAATTCTTAGGTGAGTGAGTGAAACTGTGTAAAACTATGTATTTCTACTTTTTGTTCAAATTCATGATATAAATAGAAAATTTAAGAAAGAAAAACGAATTATGTAGATCTGACAAACTTGAGTTTAACAAAATAACAAATTTCACATACAAAAAAAAACATTACAAATGAAGGCATACCTGAACTAAAAGTTTAATGGAAAGGATCAGGTAGATCTGATTGACTTGAGTGAGTATGAATCCATAGATGAGTTGGTTTGCTATTGAACTGCATAAGAGAGGAAAATCCGGTTGCCAATAGAAAAAATAAATCAGTACCAAAATTTAAAACTATAAGTGAAAAGACAAGAAATTTAAAACCAAAATGCACATTCACATGGACAACAACACTGTTAAATATGGACCAATCATGCAGACCAGAGTCTAGATACTTACAACACATATGTATGTGTGATTTTTGAAGCATATGCCTTTCACCAATCCATATCCCGCATAGTCAAACAAAAACAACAAACAAACATTTGAAAGCATAAATGTTGTGGGGACACTGAAATAATAGACATAGACTCTGATTCATATCCAGATTGCAATATAAATAAACAACAAATAAACAATGGTTTGCAAAACCGAATCAGATACAAATTTCCTATTTAGCTGTAAAAGCGAAATTGAAATGGAAATCAATAGGGTTTTGAAGAGCATACCTAGAAATTAAAACTGAAAGAGAAATCAAAATCAAAATCGATATCATACCTTGGAGAAATCTCTTGGGTTTAATATTACTAAACCTCACCAGCCCCTACAGCTCCCGATCATAGTTGGAGTTCCACACTTCCACCACACATTGTAACACATAACTATCAAGATAACATATTCAAAAGTAGAACTTCATCAGTTGTTATAAAAAAATAAAACAATTTTTACATATAAAAGGTATGAGGTAAAAAGGCAGGCAAAAACTCATCAAAAGACAAAATAATGAGATAGAAGGAAAAAACAAAGACTCATCCATATTTTGATTAATTCCCCAGACGTTCCACATACACCTCCAGAAAAAAAACACCTTTTATGCACTCTAGAAAACACCACATTGTTACAGATATTCACCAAAAAAATATCCACATGAAACCCATTCGTGGAGAAGCAAAAACAGAAGATTCAAGAAGATATCGGGGTATGTTACACAAATGCACGTGTCGGGAATGATCGGGTTCGTGGGATTTCAGGCGGAGAGCGACGACAGGTTTTTATCGGCATGGCGGTGGTTCATGATCCAGAAGTGGTGATTATAGATGAACCCAATTTTGGGTTGGATAGTAACAGGGCACTCTAGAGGATTGCCATTGAGTGTTGCTAATAGCTGCTTATAGAAGAGTAACATTTCTTTTTTGCATCGAGAAAATTTTGAATCCAAGCTGGGTTGTGAATCGCCGCTTAGGGGAAAGCTTGAGAGCATTTTAGGGTTTTGAAAGATTTAGATGATTTGAATTTGGGACAACATTTCATCTGCTATTTGAATTTTGGTTGAAATTCAGGAAAGTCTGAGAGCTTAAGATACCTTTCGAAAGATAAAACTTCTTTTTCGGTGATAAACCAACCTCCATTTTTATTTTGAACCGACTTCAAAAATGAAGGTTTAAAGACGGGGTGTAAAATCATCTTCTTCCATATGATTTCACACTGGTTTTGTGCATGGCGGTTGGCAGAGGCACGCTTATCGATGAATACACCATTGTCACCAAATCCTAGTTTTCCACACCCATAATGAGAACCAATGCTCCACTACGATTTCTCTCTTGTACAAATTTGTGCCGTAATGGAAAATAAGGTCAAATTTGGATATGTTTCTAAAATCACTCGAAAAAGTCCACACGCCTCACCAAAATTTATGAGTTGCAATATCATCTTCATTATGTTTTTGTATGCTTATGAGTTCCATTATCATCTTCATCAATATTATATCTTTGAAAGGGAAAAGAAAAATGATTTTGTGAGGAATCAATATTTTCTTGAATTTTTATTGAGAAAAATATCAAACATATATACAACTCACACAACTCCAATTATGCCTAAACTCAAGCCTAAAACTTTATGACTTTCTATAATACAAATATACATGAAATACATCCTAAAAATAGGCTTAATACCACCCCTCAAGTTGGAGCATACGGATCACAAGTGCCTAACTTGCTTAGTAAGTAAAGAAATTGTCGTTTGCCTAACGCTTTAGTGAAGATATCGGCTATCTGTTCGTTAGTCGGCACATGATTAGTACTAATCACGCCTTCATGGATTGCATCACGCACATAATGACAATCCTCCTCTATATGCTTTGTACGCTCGTGAAATACCGGATTCTGGGAAATATATAGTGTCGACTGACTATCACAAAATACGTCCATCGCACTCGAATGTGCAACTCCCGAACTCCGAAGCAATGCCTTAATCCATTTCAGTTCTGAAGTAACATCAGCCATCGAGCGATACTCTGCTTCTGTAGAAGGACGAGAGATCGTGTGTTGTTTCTTGGTTTTCCATGAAATCGGGGAGCCACCAAGAAACACAAACCAACCTGTAACTGAGCGCCTCGTTAAGGGGCAACTAACCCAATAAGAGTCACACCACCCCTTATAAGTACTCAATTTTGAGTACTTAATCACATTTCTTTTAGTCTTTTAGATAGAATTTTTCACTTTCATATCCCACTTTGAGTCATTTTCTACCTTATTTTCCATTTATTGTGTCTTGGAGCTGAATTTGTGTGGTTTACTTTTTCTATTAATATTGTAGGCTAATTTGGTTATCTTTTGGAAATCAATTTGCAAACAGGGCATGCTGCAGCATTGGCACAACATGGAGCTGATCGTTTTGGAGGGGAAATCTTGAAGACCGAACCTTGAATATGATTTTTTGGCTTGGAACTAATCTTTTGTAACCCTTGGACAATTAGTTAATCTGGTTTGTAATGTTTTGGTTAAATAGGGACAAGCTTTGGTAACTCTAGTTAGTATTAGACTAGGAAAGTACAATTAGATTCCCCTTAATTACAACTTTGCCACTCCTCTTGTCTATAAAAGGAAGGCTTAGTTGCTCATAAGGGGACATCTACCTTCATCATCTTAGCTTATGTTTTCTAATGTTTTATGATCTAATTTGCAGTAAGCTTAGGGGCTGATCTTAAATCTCCCTTTTTGTTGTCTAAATTCAAGCATTAAGTCTTTTAGTTCTTCATCTTGCTCTTCATATTTTCTTTAAAGCTTTCCATCTTGTTATGCTTAGTTTAATTCCTTTACTTTCTGTCTAATTCCCGAACTGGTCATCTTCCAGTCCAGTGTCCTCTTTTAATTTCCAGAATTGATGCATCTATGATCTTCATCGTGTTCTTCATCATCTTTATATGATCTTCATCATTGAATATGAATGCTTGCAGCATTGAAACAGCATCCGCCTGCACATTTTATTTTCTTATATTTTCTTTCTTCATCTTGCATCTCTAGCCTTTCTTTTACTCTTTGAATTTAGATTTCAATAGTTAAAGTTCATTGTATTTACTTTCCATTCTTACTTTCTTGTCATTTCCATTTCCTTGTAATTTACTTTCCTTTGTCTTTACATTTCAAGCAACATATATATATATATATATATATATATATATATATATACTTTCAAGTCATTTATCTTTCAAGAGCATTTTACATTATGTTCATCTTTGTAATTCTTAGTAGTAGTTTTTATTTCTTTATTGTAATGAGTAGCTAATCCTCTTAGCTTGGGTGTGGATCTAAAAGAAAGTAGGTTTTTGTGACTTTAACGAAGTTTTATTATTCCAACTCAAGTTTTATCAAGATAACAAAACTCTTTGACAAAATGATCATTTTGATAGTGTAATAGTGTCATGGTGTCAGGATCGAATTCTCAACAAGAATTATGAATACTCAGAAACAATATTAAAGAAGCTGCGGAATAGCACTTTAATATTCAATAAGCAGAAAAACAATGAAACAGTGAATCACAATCAACTTGTAAACTTTATTTAATGATTCAAGTTACAAGCTTTTTATTCACAACCTCAATCTTGAAGAACAGGCTCTTTCAAGACGAATTCTACTTCTCTAGAATTAGGAACTATGCCTTGAGGTTGATTCTCTCTCTATTTCAAAAACTCAGAATTATTCTCACAATTTTTTTTTATTCTAAACAAATCTATATATATATATATTGAAGAATAAAAGAAAATTACTAAACATAAAAAGATCTTCAAAATAATCTTCATAATTATCTTCAAGCTTTCCATGTTTATCTCCAGACGCTATCTCTTCAACATTATCTTCAAATTATCTTAGAAGCAGAATTAATCACCTTGATCACCTTGGAAGCATTAACTGAGTCTTGGCAACATTAACTACTAAGCAACACTAACTACTAGCAGTAATAACTAGCTAAGCAGTACTAACTTTGACTAGCAGTATTAATTCTACTAGAAGTAGTAATACCTAGCAGTATTAACTTTAAGATCATCTGGCAGTACTAACTCTGAACTAGCATCATTAATGACTTGGTTACATCTTCAGTTCCCAACAATCTCCCCCTAACTTGACTTTTAGAAAGAGAAGTCAAGTTCTTCAGATGCTTCCAAAACTTTCATTGATTCAGTCCAATGTTAGGATCCAGTCCCATGCTCTGATTGATAGTTCTCTGAATTAGATACTTTGCCATTTTTGAATTTGATGCACAACCCAACTTCTTCTTTAACATGGCATGAAGCTTTAGACGTGTGTGATTGTAGACCCTGTCCACCAAGTAATATTCCATGTGAAAAGTATCCAAGGCCAATTCATAGACTCCACTCCTTTCATACAGAGTCCATCCTCTAACAGTTTTGAACACATCTCTGATTAAATGCTTCACTGCTTCTGGATTGAATAACATGCACAAATACTCCATAACCAGCTTTACAATTGGTAACCCTGGATCTTTCAGCTGATCTGCATGTAACTTCATACCAACTTCATACATCTCTTCTAAATCAGATCTTGAACATTCTCTGACAATTTTGTTCCATGTTGCAAACACATAGTACTTCTCATCCTTTCTTTTCAATCTGATATACTCCTTACCATCCACCATCATAATATCCCAGTGGATAATTTCAGGAGGTTTGACTCCAACAGGTTCAGCTGTGATAGGCTTTGGAATTTTATCCATTACCATCATGTACAAATTTACATCTGAACTCTGTGGTACTTCCTGAGATTCAGTTCTCTTTTCTTCATTCTTTGGTGCCTCTTCTTCTTCAGCAACCTTTTTCTCTTCTTCTACTCTGGGCTTCTTGTCAGTTTTCTTTCTTTTGGCCATCATCTTGGTTCTCTTCAGAATCCTTTGATTTTGCCCTTCAGTAGCTTCCTTCTTCTTTTCTTCCTTTATCTCTACCTTTTCTGTTGTTGGAGTTCCCTGTTCACTTTCAGGGAAGGGTTGATTAATATTCACATCATGCCTCTCCTTGGCTTTCTTTTCAAACTCCACTCTGTCCTTTTCATTACTTTTCAGTTTTCCCATTTCTTTCTCATATAAGCCTTTGACTTGATCAAAAGTCATCTTCACAAACATTTCTTTCTTCACACCAATTGCACTCCTTAAGAAAGTTATCATCTTGTTTCTTTCCTGAGTTGCAAGGTAAGTTTGTGAAGGCCTTCTCTTCTTTGCATTTGATCTGGCCATCATAGCCTTTCTCAAGCTTATTGCTCTTTGCTTTGCTTTCTCTGTTTCCAGCCCTTTCTGAAATGCTTCATTTAATTCATTTGCTAGTGCTCTGGCTATTTCTCTGTCTTTCTCAACCTGCTCTTTCTCTGCTTGATCTAATTCTTCTTGCATTTTCTTGGCTAATGCTTCATCTGACTCAACCATCTTTTGCTTTTTGGTTGGTTGATCAGATTCTATCATCTTTTCTTTCCCCTTTTTCATTGCATCTGCAGCCTTGTCTTTCTTTTCTGTTCTCTTTGCTTCCCCTTCATTTATGACCACTCCCTTTGCTTTGGGAGTGTCATTCTTTGCTTTTACAAGCATCTCAGCTACCTCAACCTCTTCAGGTGTTAACCCTGTTACTGCTGCTTGTATAGTTTCAGCAGCACTAACAGTTTCTGCTGCTGGGGTTGTTACTGCTGCTGTTGTTGTTACTGCTGCTTTGGCACTTTCTGTTTCTTTTACACCTTCAGCTTTTTCTTCAACAAACTCTCCCTGTGATTCAACAAACTCCCCTTCAATCTGTTGATCTAACATTTCTTGGCTTGAACTCTCCCCCTTTTTGGAAGCATTCTCATTTTCCTTTTTGGTTGTCCCCTTTCTCCTCCTTAGAACAAACCGACTTCTTCTTTTCTTGGCCATGAGCTTTCCCACCAGTTGCTTGAGTTTTGAAATTTTCTGTTGTTGGGAGATGACCACTTGCTGTAATGCTTTGATTTCCTTTCCTTGATTAACCACATCAACATTGATGTTGGCTATTGTTTCCATCAATTCCAAGTAAGTATAACTATCCTCACCTTCTTTAGGTGTTTTACCCACCCTTGAAGGATCATTGGAATCTTTTTCCATCAATTAATCAGTTTCAGTTCTGTCCTCACCCTTTTTGGATGTTTTGCCCATCCTTGAGGGATCCTTGGATCTTGTAGTAGTGACCTTCTGCCTAGCAGAAGCATCAACTACCCCCTTGGTTTCTTAGCACCGGGGTCCTTTGGTTGATTTCTCAGCCAAAGTTGCCATGGGGAAGGTCTTAGAGATGTTACCACTGTCCTTCTCTGTGCTAGCAGAAGTAGTGGCAGCCTTCTCACCCATATGCTCATCCATGTCCTTAGAGAGCACCTCCTCAGGGTTGGGAGACACCCTATTGGATTCCTTTTGGATATTCTCTATTGGAGAATGCTCCAATAGAGGGCTTTGAGGCTCTTGGTTAATAGTAGGTACAACAATGGAAGGAGCCTTGTGTACCTTTCTCTTGACATAAGTCTTGGTTATCATAGGAGTGGGTTTAGCAGCAAAGGACTGAGGACAAATTTGAGAGAGGGAAGGTTGGGATTGACTCTCAGTGGGTTGGTCTAATGAGGGCCTTGACCCTGAGGCCATACCTTCTTGTGGTTGGGACACCACCATCATTGTTGAGAACAATGGGGTGTCAACTCCTTCCGAGTCCCTAGCAGATCTTCTCATGTTTGAGAAGACCTTGCCTTTAGGGGGTTTAGGTACATATACCCCATCAAAGTGAGGTATATCCGTCAATTCGTTGGTTATAACTGCCTGTACAAACCTGGGATACATGAAGAAACTCTTCTTGTTGTCCAGGTTTGAGACAATATCATTGAAGATCATCAGTGAAAAATTATATTTTCTAGCAGTAGATAAACATACCAAAGCATAGGCAATGGGACTGCTAAATTGGCTCCAACCAGTGGTTTTCTTGGAAATACAGTGCATCAGGGTATGAACAAAGAACCTCCATTGGGGTGAAAATTGAGCTTTAAAAAACTTGAAAATCCACAATTGGCCTTCATACCCCATTCTGGTGAGGTTTGAAAACAAATCCTCATTTGGAATAGAAGATATACCTGAAGCATCGTCTAGACGTAGACAGATGCGAATGGTCTTCTCAGTAACTGTCAAGGGTTTGTCACAAACCCTTGTTTTGATGCACTGCACTCCATTTTCAGTGCTAGTAGTGGCGTTGGCCCAGAATTGCCTTTGGTGCTCTATGTAGATGGTAGGAGACATAGTGAGAGCATGAGCGATGTGGCTTGACCTCAAAAAGTCGACTATCTGGTGAAAACCTTCGGCTTGTTTTGGCTTTTGGAGCATAGCTATCTTGTTGTGCTCATCAACAAACACCATTGAAGCCATCTGTACGCAAGGAGTCTTGACTATCGAGCACTGGATACTTGAGAGAAAAGAGTGAGAGAGAAGATGAACAATAGACAAAGAGTCGTTATGATCTTTTAGGCGGGGAAAGGGTATTTATAGCTTGTGGATTATAAGCAGTATTAACCTTAAAAAGATAGTGAAAGCAGTATTAACAGTGAGCAGTATTAACTGAGAGCAGTATTAACCACTAACAGTATTAACTAACTAGCAGTATTAACTGAGAGCAGTATTAACCACTAGCAGTATTAACTAACTAGCAGTATTAACTGAGAGCAATATTAACCACTAGCAGTATTAACTAACTAGCAGTATTAACTGAGAGCAGTATTAACCACTAGCAGTATTAACTAACTAGCAGTATTAACTGTGCACTGGCAGTAGTAAAATTGTACTGGCAGTACTAAAACTGTACTGGCAGTATTAACCATACTTACACTTTTAAGTTTGTGATGAACTGAGTACTGCTCTACATTTCCTGAGAAAGAACATTAGTAACACCAAGAATAACCAATATACAGGTATTGAACCACTTTTTAAATAAGATCTTATTCAGAGTTGATCATTCCCACACTTGTTACCAAGAAATTGAATCTACCCACATCAAAGGCTTTGGTGAATAGATCAGCAAACTGGTTATCAGTATGAACTTTTACAACCTGAATAAGCTTCTTTTCATTGCAGTCTCTTATAAAGTGATACCTGATCTCAATGTGCTTTGTCTTTGAGTGCTTGACAGGGTTATTAACAATGCTAATAGCACTGCTATTATCAATAAAGATTGGAGTGTGTAGAAAGGTTACCCCATAGTCCAACATTTGATTCTGAATCCATAAGACTTGAGAACAGCAACTTGAAGCTGCTATGTACTCTGCTTCTGTTGTAGATGTGGACACTGTGGTTTGTTTCTTGCACTGCCATGATACTAGTCTTGCACCCAAAAACTGGCATCCTCCAGAAGTAGATTTTCTGTCCAAGTTTGCTCCACCTAAGTCACTGTCTGAGTATGCAAGTAGGTCAAATGATGAGTCATAAGGATACCAAAGTCCCAATCTAGGTTGCCCTTTGAGATATCTGAATATCCTCTTAACAACTTGATAGTGTGATTGCTTTGGCCTAACTTGAAATCTTGCACACACACAGACTGGAAACATTATATCTGGCCTAGAGGCTGTAAGATACATGAGAGATCCAATCATGGATCTATAGTGATGAACATCTATATCCTCCCCCTCAAGATCTGCTGTTATCTGCTTGTGTGTCTCCATAGGTGTGCTGGCAGGCTTTGAGTCTGAGAAACCAAACTTGGTTAGAATGTCCTGCACATACTTGGACTGACAAATAAAAATACCATCTGACTTTTGTTGGACTTGGAGTCCAAGAAAGAAAGTAAGTTCCCCCATAGAACTCATTTTGAACCTTTGATGCATTAGATCCTCAAACTCCTTGCACATATTGTCTCTTGTGGATCCAAAGGTGATATCATCCACATAGATTTGGACCAGCAAGATGTCCTTCTTCTTTCTCTTGATGAACAGAGTTTTATCAATGAATCCTCTTTCAAAGCCATTTTCCAGGAGATAGGATGACAGAGTGTCATACCATGCTCTTGGTGCTTGATGCAGTCCATAAAGTGCTTTCTTCAGTTTGTATACTCTGTCTGGATAGTTTGGGTTTTCAAACCCTGGTGGTTGACAAATATATACTTCTTCTTCAATTGAGCCATATAGAAATGCACTTTTTACATCCATTTGATAAACTTTGAACTTCATATAAGAAGCATAGGCCAGGAACAATCTGATTGCTTCTATCCTAGCCACTGGTGCAAATACTTCTTCATAATCTATTCCTTCTTCTTGTGTATACTCTTGTGCCACCAACATTGCTTTGTTCTTTACTACTATTCCTCTCTCATCTCTCTTATTCCTGAAGACCCATTTTGTACCTATTGCTCTTTGACCTTTAGGAAGGTCTACCAGATCCCAAACATCTTGCAGCTTGAATTGGAGCAGCTCTTCTTGCATGGCTTCTATCCAACTGGAATCTTTCATAGCATCATGAGCCTTTTTAGGCTCAAGCTGGGATAGAAAGCAAGAAAGCACTGTATGCTGTTGGTCTTGCATATCTTGCAGCCTGCTTTGATTTCTAGTCATCATAGGAGAAGAGATATCTCCTATTACCAGCTGAGGAGGATGATTCTTTTGAGTTCTTGTTTGATGACTAGGTTCTTCATTGAGTCCCACCTCTAGATTAGTGTCATTTAACTCAACTGAAGTGATTTCAGCAGCTACTTCTGGTTCTGTATTTTCTTGACTCTCCTCATCTCTTCTTTCTTCTTCACTCTGATTTGGTTCAGTAGATGGCTCCTTTTCGCAGTCTTCAACAGGATCCACTGTAGGTATGGGAAAAATCATAGACTGAGGTATGTTGTCTTGAACTTGTGTAGTCCCTGATCCTCCACTGCTTGAACCTGCATAATCATCACTACTGAAACCAAAAGAGTTAGTTAGTGAATCAATGTCAAACAGCCACTGAGGACCAGACCCAATAGGATTTGGTGTGTTCTCATTGCATTTGACATTGTCACTTTCCTCAATTATTCTAGAAGAAGTATTAAAAACTCTGTAGGCCTTACTTTGAGATGAGTAACCCACAAGAAATCCATCATCTGCCTTGCTATCAAACTTTCCTAAGTGAGATTTGGTATTGAGAATTGAACAAGGACACCCAAATGGTTTAAAAAATCCAATAAAGGGTTTTCTTTTATTTAAGAGCTCATAAGGTGTCTTGTTCTTTGGCTTGACCACTAGAACTCTGTTTTGGACATAACAGGCAGTATTAACTGCTTCAGCCCAGAAAGTAATTGGCAGTTTTGAATCAGCTAACAGAGATCTAGCAGCCTCAATTAGTGTCCTATTCCTTCTCTCAGCAACTCCATTTTGTTGTGGAGTCCTAGGAGCACTATATTGTCTCTCAATACCTTTTTCCTCACAAAAGGTGTTTAGATCAAGATTTTTAAATTCAGTTCCATTGTCTGATCTAATGACTTTTACTTTTTGATTAGTTTGGTTTTCAATTCTTAGAATAAAGGATTTGATCAGTCCACTTGTCTCATCCTTAGTCCTTAGAAAATATACCCAAGTAAATCTAGAGTAATCATCAACAATAACTAGGCAATATGATTTCTTCCCTATGCTCATCACATTTGTAGGACCAAACAGATCCATATGTAATAACTGGAGACAAGAAGAAATTGTGTTTAACTCTTTGGACTTATGAGAAGTTTTGTGTTGTTTGCCTTTAAGACAAGCAACACAATGATCATCACATGAAAAGACTTTTGATGGTAAACCTCTTACAAGGTTGTTTTTAACAAGTTTGTTCATTGTCTTGAAGTTCATGTGACACATCCTTCTGTGCCAAAGAGAGGATTCATCCACAGAAGCTTTTGAAACAAGACAGTTCAGGGATGAATCACTTGAAACATTGTCCATGTCGAGACAATAAACATTGTCCTTTCTTGGAGTTCTAAGTAGTATCATGCTTTCATCAACTACCTTGAATCCTGGAGCAAGGATCATACATTCTGTATTGGTAAATAATATACTATGTTGTTTGTCACAAACCTGTGATACACTTAACAGGTTGTACTTTAACTGATCAACATAGTAGACATCCTCAAATGTCATCTTACCTTTTGTGACATTACCTTTTACACTTATTTTTCCACCTGCAAGATTGTCTCCAAATGCAACATGTCCTCCATTGATATGCTTGAAATCCTGAAGGCATGACATGTTTCCTGTCATGTGCCTAGAGCAACCACTATCCACATGTCAAATGCTCTTCCCCTTGAGCTGTTGGTTGCCCTGCACATAAGATAAATCAGTTAGTATTGATTAGGAACCCAAGCCAAAGTGGTCTTGGGTACTACTTTCTCATCAAAATATTTACTTTCCTTCTTGACAAGATTTTTAAACTTTGACTCCTCATTGCTGGAGTACTTTGTCACAATAATGGGTTTGGCTGCACATTTGCTAGAAGCAGTACTGGTTTTAGAAGAACTGACTGCATTAGCAGCATTTGCATGCTTAGCAGTACTAACCTTGTTAGAAGTAGTAACTGTGTCAGCAGCAGTAACTGTGTTAGCAGTAGTAACCTTTGAAGAAGTACTAATAGTGTTAGAAGCATTAAAATTCTCAGCAGTACTAACACTGGTAGCAGCAGTATTACTTCTGGCAGCACTCTCCCTGTCAGCAGTACTATTTGATGTAGCAGTACTAACAGTTTTAGTGCTTCTAGGCACCCATATTTTAATACTCTCTTTCAAAACCTTTTTCTTCATTTGGCCTTTGGTTTCAACAGATTTCTTAGCCACATGTTTCTTACCAGCCTTCCTATAACCAGCAGGTTTTTGCACAAATCTTTGAAAGTTCATCCTTTGGTTAATAGGATTAAAGAAACAGTACTTAGCCAAATGATTTAACTTGCCACATATGAAACAAGGTTTTGGTCTGATTATTTTACTCAGATCAACTCCTTGTTTCTGAGCCGATTGATTATTCCAGTTTCTTTGATTACCTCTCTTTGTACCAGAATTTAGGCTCTCAGTTTTATTGCAAGCACACTGTTTACAAGGGCCAGGATTCACAACAGTGGTCTGTTTGTAATGGATCTTGTTGGCCTTTCCTTTGGTCTTCTCTATCTCTTTAGACTTGACCCAAATTTTTTCACATCCCTCATTGGTGATGATGTTGTTTTCTAAGGGTATCTCTTTACTCACAGCATTGTTCTTATTCTCACTGGCTTCTTTCTCAGTCAAATCCTCAACAACTACCTCATCCAATGGATCTATCTTAAATGCTTCCTCAGACAAGTTCTTTTTCTCCTTTGTCTCTAACAAGTCTGATGTAGGAGGGATGTAGTTGTTGTTGTAAGGAGGGGGTGTGTTGTTGTATCCAACACCAGGCTTCATCTTATCATGAATCTGAGCCTTTAGAAGAGAATCCATTGCTTTTGAAGCGTATGAAAACTTTTCTATATCAAGCTTAAACTTAGCTAGTTCTTCTTTCAACCTATCATTCTCTTCTTTGGACATAGACAGTTTGGTCTCTAACTCATTCTTCTCCCACTTCCAGTAGTTTGTGTCATAAGAGTGTTGAAGTTCATTGGCTTGGAAGCCTTTGATTTGTTCTTCAAACCTCTCAACTATCAACACATAATCTCTTCTGTCCTTTTCTAATCTTTTGAGTTCATCACACATGTTTTGGTTATGATCCCTATACCTTTTGACAGTGTCTATGCAAGATTGAGTACAAAGATTAGAAATTACCTCAGAAGGGAGATCAGACACCTCTGCCATAAGAGCTTGATTCTGAATGGCTTCCTCAGCTTGGTCACTCCAGTCAAACCCCATTCCTTGTTGAGAAACAAGGGCTTGAGCAGAGTTCTTGTTTTGTTTGTAGCCTCCATTCTGAGCTTGTTGGTGGTTGTTATTTGGCACACCACTTCTGCACTCTCTAGTAAAGTGTCCCTTCATGTGGCACTTATAGCATTCCACCTTTGTTTTGTCAAAACCAGCTCCATCTTCTCTTCTTTGAGAGAAGTTGTTCCTCCCAGTTCTTTTAATAAACTTCTTCACCCTCATAGATAACATGGCCATCTGCCATTTAATGTCCATCTCCTCCAGATCATCAGGGTGAATTTGTTCCAGATCATCATTAATCAAGGAGTTGTTGCTATGACTTGATAAAAAGGCTTCAAAGACAGTTTCAGTGCCTTTTTCTGAATTTACTCCACTAGCAGCACTAACTGCTTCAGGGTTGGCAGTAGTATCAGTGGATGCTGATAGAAGTGCTGCATTATGAATATACCCAGTAGGCTTCTTCTTAGCTTCTACTTCTGATTCAAAAACTCTTAGATCATTATACAGATCATCTAGTTCCTTCTCTTCCAGATTGTCACTCTGTCTATATAAGACAGTGTACATAGTCCATTCATCCCCAAGAGATCTGAGGAACTTCCTGTTGATATCATCTTGCTCCATCTTTACTCCAACAGTAGCCAGTTCACCAATAAGCTTGTTGAACCTGTCAAAAGTTTGAGTCATAGACTCATTCTTTGAAGAAGTGAAGTTCTCATACTGCTGCTTCAGAACATCCCTTTGATTTCTTTTGGTGCTCTTAGTTCCAGCAAATCTTTTCTCTAGAGCATTCCAGAGAATCTGAGCATCAGTACAGTTGCAGAATTGATGCTGATATTCATTGGGGATGGCCAAGAGCAGAGTGCTCAAGGCCTTCATCTCTGTCTGTCGGATCTTCCTCTCACCATCTGTCTTTGGTGGAGATCTTTTCCCATCTGGTCCAATCTGACCTTCAATAGAGGGACCATTCTCAATGACATCCCACATTGAGTAGTCAGCAAGGAGAATGTATTGCCTGATTCTGATCTTCCACATGTCAAACTCATTGGGTTTGAGCATTGGAACCTTAGAGACAAGAGTACTGTTTGATTCTGCAAAGTTTTCCATGGTGAATGAATTAATGTTTTTGAGAGAACAGGCTCTGATACCACTTGTCAGGATCGAATTCTCAACAAGAATTATGAATACTCAGAAACAATATTAAAGAAGCTGCGGAATAGCACTTTAATATTCAATAAGCAGAAAAACAATGAAACAGTGAATCACAATCAACTTGTAAACTTTATTTAATGATTCAAGTTACAAGCTTTTCATTCACAACCTCAATCTTGAAGAACAGGATCTTTCAAGACGAATTCTACTTCTCTAGAATTAGGAACTATGTCTTGAGGTTGATTCTCTCTCTATCTCAAAAACTCAGAATTATTCTCACAAAAAAAAAAAATTTATTCTAAACAAATCTATATGTATATATTGAAGAATAAAAGATAATTACTAAACATAAAAAGATCTTCAAAATAATCTTCATAATTATCTTAGAAGCAGCATTAATCACCTTGATCACCTTGGAAGCATTAACTGAGTCTTGGCAGCATTAACTACTAAGCAGCACTAACTACTAGCAGTACTAACTAGCTAAGCATTACTAACTTTGACTAGCAGTATTAATTCTACTAGAAGTAGTAATACCTAGCAGTATTAACTTTAAGATCATCTGGCAGTACTTACTTTGAACTAGCAGCATTAATGACTTGGTTACATCTTCAGTTCCCAACACATGGACCTAGAGATAGGCCATTGAATAGCACGTCAATTTAGTGACATGAGAGGTAATATCAAAAGAGTTACTTGCAACAAGAGTTGTTACTTGTGTCATTTAAAATGATCCATTCTTGATAAGTTGTCACTTTTTCAAAGGGTTAAAATGGAATAGACTTAGAGATAAGCTATTTGGAATACATCAACTTGGGAGGTACGGGGGTTATGTCGAAAGAGTAACTTTTAACAAAGAGAATTTGTTTTGCCGTATATTTTGAGAACTCCATTCCCATCATTCCCTTATCTTGAACTTTGCTCAGAGATGAGATTGTTTATGGCTAATGGAATAATGGGATGGTGAGAGTCCGAGAGGAACGTGTCTTGAAATCGATAATAAAACTAGCTATAGTCAGAAGCATGCTGCAACATTCAAATAGCATCATGCTATGACAGTGCTGTAGCATTAACCTGCTGGATTTTGGATTCATATACCATCAAAAGTCTTACACCCTTGCTTCTCTTTTATTCTTGTTATTTAGAGCTCTGTTAACCAACCTTCCAAAATATTGCTTCAAATTCGTCATCTGAAATCTCATCTTTCATTATACTTTTAACACACTTTTTAGTCCAATCTCTGTGGGACGATATCTGGTATCTTTACCATTTTAACTTGCAAGGCGACATAGTACCAATTTGTATACTTGCTTTTTGGTATTATCTGTCTCACCCTAAGGTACACAAAAGGGCCTGTCAAGTTTTTGGCGCCGTTGCTGGGGATTGGCAAGTCAAAAGTGTTTAAAAGTGTTTTAAAAGATTTGGTTTTTCTACCACTTTTGAGAGTTTCAAAAGATTTTTAAAAGTGGTGCATGCCAAGAATACAACGCGGGGAACTTTTTGAGTTAGATCCAGATATTGAAAGAACCTTCCATCAAAGAAGAAGAATTCAAAGAACTTTTCAAAGCATAAATCCTCTCAATATGGAAGGACCTCCCCCGGGCTTTGAAAACATGCATCTTAGACCACCACTTTTGGAAAATCAACCACCACCATTGGAAAATCAAATGAGACCACCTTTAGTGCATCAAATCAGGCCACCACCAATTTTTGCAAATAATCAACCAATTTTTGGAAATCCTCCACCTCATCAGTTTCAAAATCACCAAAATCATAATGAGGAAGAAGATGATACCGAATCTGTTGGTAATGTTGAACCACAAAACATCATTGATCTTGCAAACTCAAAAGATGGAAGAATTATGGACTATGCAATTCCTAATTTTGAGCAATTGAATTCTGGGATTGTTAGGCCACAATTAGAAACTTTACATTTTGAACCAAAACCCATCATGTTTCACATGTTGCAAGTCAATGGTCAATTTGCCGGAATGCCATCGGAAGATCCACATTCACATTTAAAATCTTTTATGGAAATCACCGATGTTTTTCTAATCCCGAGAGTGTCTGCTAATGCCTTAAGGCTCACATTATTCCCATTTTCTTTAAGGGATCGGGCAAAAGTTTGGTTCAATTCATTAGCACCAGGTTCAGTACCATCATGGAGCGATATGGCTGAAATTTTTTTGCGAAAATATTTTTCACCTACCCGGAATGCCAAATCTAGAAATGAGATTTGCATGTTTAAACAAATGGATGATGAAGCTATTCCGGATGTGTGGAAAAGATTTAAAGAATTGTTGAGAAAATGCCCTCATCATGGCATTCCCTACTGTATTCAACTCGAGACATTTTACAATGGGCTTGTTCCCAATGCAAAACAAATGCTCGATGCGACTTCAGGAGGGGCATTTACATCCAATACTTACAATGCCGGGTATGAGATTCTTGAAAAGATTTCAACCAACAATGGACATTGGGCTGATCCAAGGGTCCAAACTCAAAGGAAGACTACTGGAATGCATGATGTGGATGCATATACTGCATTGACAGCTCAGCTCGCTTCCATGACCAACATGCTTAAAAATATAACTACTGGTCAAGGAGCACAACCGACTGTCCCTACACCTGCTTCAGCAGTTCTTTCTGTGCAATGTGTGTGTTGTGGTGGAGAACATTCTTATGAGCACTGTCCACATAATTCTGAATCTGTAAATTTTGTTCAAAACAGACCTGCTCCTCACTCCAACCATTACAATGCAAGCTGGAAACAGCACCCAAACTTCTCTTGGAACTGTCCATGTATGAATCCACCAGCACCAAAACATCAAGGAAACTCCAATTTTCAAAATCAAGCAAGTAGTTCTCAAAACCAGTACAAGGGAAATTTTCAAAGTAATCATCATCAGAATAATCGTAATCAAGGTTTTCAAAACAATTAGCACACTCAACCTCCTTTTCAAAATCAACATCATACACCTCCACATGATGACTCAAATCTCTCTCTTGAAGCAATGATTAGAGGATTCATGAGTCAGACACAAGCAGCTCTCCGGAGTTTGGAAACACAAGTCAGTCAAATTGCACTTAACCAGAACAACAGAGCCTCAGGCACTTTGCCTAGTAATACAGAAATACCCAAGGCTCCTGGAAAAGAACATGTGAAAGCTGTCACACTTAGGAGTGGTAAAGAATTACCTGAATCTGTGGAAAAGGAATCTGGACCAACAACCAAAACAGATTCTAAAAAAATATGCAAGTCCATTCCTGATCCAGAGATTCCTGTAATTCCAATACCAGAAGTTCAAGTAGAAAATCAAGATCCTAAGATCACAAGTTCAAGTCCATCTTTGACTAATCCAAAGACCACAGTTATGATTTCACCTAATGAAACCAAGACCAAAAGCATACTGGATCCATCTTGCTCAAAACAATCAAACCAAGTTGTTATCAAACCAGTTCCCCCTTACATTCCTTAGCCCCAAAGGTTAAGGAATGAGAAGGAGGAATTGCAATTTAAGAAATTTTTGGATGTTTTCAAAGCATTGCATATCAGCATACCTCTTGTTGAAGCAATTGAGCAGAAGCCCAGTTATGCCAAGTTTTTAAAAGACATATTGAGTAAGAAAAAGAAGTTGAATGAATATGAGACTGTTGCCCTCACTGAAGGTTGCAGTGCTCTCTTGACCAACAAAATTCCCCCTAAGCAAAAAGATCCAGGGAGTTTTACCATTCCTTGCTCCATAGGTGGGAAAGAGGTTGGGAAGGCACTGTGTGATTTAGGTTCTAGTGTCAACCTTATGCCATTATCCATTTTCAAAAGCTTAGGCATAGAAGAGGCCAGACCTACCACAATCACACTCATTCTAGCTGATAAGACCATTGCATATCCTAAGGGTAAGATTGAAGATGTGTTAGTCCAGGTTGACAAGTTCATTTTTCCAGCTGACTTTATCATTTTAGACTTTGAGGCTGACAAGGATATTCCCATACTTTTGGGAAGACCTTTCTTAGCTACTGGTAGAACTTTGATAGATGTCCATAAGGGTGAGTTGACCATGAGACTACAAGACCAAAAAGTCACATTCAATGTCTTCAATTCTTTGAAATACCCTAGTGATCTAGAAGACTGCTCAAACCTAGGTGTCATTGAGGAATTGTGTCATGAGGAGGGAGTCAAACAAGTCTGTAGGATAGAAGAGGAGGATGAGGAAGACCTAACCTTGGGAGACTTAGACAAGGAATATGATTATGATGATGATAAGATCTTGGAGAAAGAGTCTGTCCCTTTGGATGCTACAGCATTTGAGCTGCTAGAAAGTAATGAACAAAAGTCATTTACTCCATCAATAATCTCACCACCTGACCTGGAGTTGAAACAACTCCCATCCCACTTAAAGTATGCTTTTTTAGGGGAAGAAGACAAACTACCTGTCATTATTTCTGCCACCCTAGAATTGCATCAAGAAAAGAAGTTAGTAGATATGTTGAAGTTGCACACAAAAGCCATAGGATGGACTATTGCTGACCTTAAAGGGATTAGTCCCTCTATTTGTCAACATAATATCATCTTAGAAGACAAGAACTTCACTTCCATAGAGCCTCAAAGAAGACTGAACCTTGTCATGAAAGAGGTAGTGAAAAAGGAAATTTTGAAATGGTTAGATGCATGAATTATTTTCCCAAATGCCAGTAGCTCTTGGGTTAGTCCAGTCCAATGTGTACCCAAGAAGGGAGGGATCACTGTCATTTCCAATGACAATAATGAACTCATCCCTACCAGAATAGCCTCCGGATGGAGAATTTGCATGGACTACCATAGGCTGAACAAGGCTACTCAAAAGGACCATTTTCCCTTACGTTTTGTTGATCAAATGTTAGACAGGTTGGCTGGAAAAGAGTACTACTGCTTCTTGGATGGATACTCAGGATACAACCAGATAGCCATAGCACCAGAAGACCAGGAGAAGACTACCTTCACTTGTCCTTATGGCACCTTTGCCTTCAGACGGATGCCTTTTGGACTTTGCAATGCTCCTGCCACTTTTCAGAGATGCATGATGTCCATATTTTCTGATATGCTTGAAAAATCCATTGAAATATTTATGGATGATTTTTCTGTTTATGGTTCATCTTTTGATCAGTGTTTGGATAACTTAAAACAAAGTCTTAAAAGGTGTGAGGAGACTGACCTGGTCCTTAATTGGGAAAAATGTCATTTCATGGTAACAGAAGGGATTGTCCTTGGTCATTTAATTTCTAAAAGAGGAGTTGAGGTAGACAAAGCTAAACTTGAAGTAATTGAAAAACTACCTGAACCAACCACTGTCAAAGGTATCAGAAGCTTTCTTGGCCATGCTGGATTTTATAGACGGTTTATAAAGGACTTTTCAAAAATTTCAAAACCTTTATGTCTATTATTACAGCATGACCAAAAGTTTGATTTCAATGATGAATGTAGAAATGCATTCAACACTTTAAAGAAAGCTTTGGTAACTGCACCAGTGGTTGTGGCTCCTGAATGGGACAAACCTTTTGAGATCATGTGTGACGCAAGTGACTGGGCTGTTGGTGCTGTGTTAGGTCAAAGAAAATAGAAATTTTTTCATTCCATCCACTATGCAAGCAAAACCCTAAATGAAGCTCAAATTAATTACATAACAACTGAGAAAGAATTATTGGTTGTGGTGTTTGCATTTGAAAGGTTTAGATCATATTTGATGGGAGCAAAAGTCATTGTACATACCGACCATGCTGCCATTAAATATTTGATATCAAAGAAAGATGCAAAACCTAGACTGATAAGATGGGTTTTGTTGTTGCAAGAGTTTGACCTACAGATTATTGATAGGAAGGGGACTGAGAACCAAGTGGCTGACCATTTATCCAGGTTAGAAAAACAGGTTGAAAGTAGGAAAGAAGGAGACGTTTTAGAGACTTTTCCAGATGAAAAGATTCTTATGGTGCAGGCACAACTTCCATGGTTTACTGACATAGCAAATTATTTGGCTTGTGGCATCATACCTTCTGATTATACTCATCACATGCTTAAGAAATTTCTCCATGATTGCAAATTTTACTTGTGGGATGACCCTTTTCTGTTTAAACTTGGTACAGATAAATTGTTAAGAAGGTGTATCCTAGAAACTGAAGCTGCAGCAATTCTACATCATTGCCATCAATCAACTTATGGAGGACATTTTGGAGGCCAAAGAACAGCATCAAAAGTGCTTCAATCATGATTTTATTGGCCAACTCTCTTTAAAGATTCCCATAATTTTGTTCAAAGATGTAATGAATGCCAGAGAAGTGGTTCCATTTCTCAGAAAAATGAAATGTCTTTGAATGGGATCTTGAAAGTTGAGTTATTTGATGTTTGGGGAATAGATTTTATGGGCCTTTTCCCCCTTCAAACCATTGTCAATATATCTTAGTTGCTGTTGATTATGTTTCAAAATGGGTAGAAGCAATGGCATGTGTTTCTAATGATGCTAAAACTGTTGTAAAGTTTTTACAAAAGCAGATTTTTACAAGGTTTGGTACCCCCCGGGAACTAATTAGTGATGAGGGTACCCACTTTATAAACAATTTTTTGAGTAAAGTTCTTGAAAAATATCATGTGAAACACAGGGTTGCCACTGCATACCACCCACAAACCAATGGATTGGTTGAGCTCTCAAACAGGGAAATAAAAGGAATTTTTGAAAAAGTTGTTAAACCAAACATAAAAGACTGGGCTTTCAAATTAGATGATGCTTTATGGGCATACAGAACTGCTTTTAAAACACCTTTAGGTATGTCTCCATACAAGATAGTCTTTGGAAAGGCCTGTCATCTCCCTTTGGAACTTGAACATAAAGCATATTGGGCTATAAAAGAATTAAACTTGAACTTAGATGAGGCTGGCAACAAGAGAAAGTTGCAACTCTGTGAGTTAGAAGAACATAGAAACATGTCCTACGAGAATGCCAAGTTGTACAAAGAAAAAAAATGGCATGACGATAGGATCAGACACAGAGAGTTGAAAGCAGGCCAAAAATGTCTTTTGTTCAATTCTAGGCTGAAGTTGTTTCCAGGTAAACTTAAGTCTAGATGGTCAGCCCATTTATCATCCACAAAGTATATCCATATGGGGCTGTAGACTTAGTCAATCCGGAAAACAATAGTGTGTTCAAGGTCAATGGCCAGAGAGTAAAGCTATACCATGATGCTGTAGCATCTCCACAACATGGCTCTGTGGAGATGGTCACTCTATGCTAAAAAGCTTCAACCAAAGATGGGAACTATCTTAAAGTTCCACAATCTATGTAAATAATCTTTGTAATTTTCTCTGTTAATCTAGTATAATTTGTTTGTTAGTGTGCAACCTTAATTTAGGAAAAAGAAGGAAACAAGAGGATGCTATTGCAAAGCTACAACACCAAAGATCTGAGTTCTCAAAAGAAAAAAGGAATGTTCGGCTGAAAGTTTGGGGAATATATCAGAAGCATTTTTGGGTTTGTTTAAGAAAAGTACAATGGGTGACATCATATTTGTGGCTATTTTTAGACTTTGCATCTATTTTATAGCCACAATGATTAGGAAGGCTCCAAAAGATGCCTTTTGTGTACCTCACCTTAAAAACCCAAAAGGCATTACCCAATTTCCAGCTTGCATCCTCCCAATTAATCAGATAAGGACTCTATCAAATCACCTTTTTGTCTTTTCATCTTCCAAAAACCCTCTTTTGATTAAACCGTTTCCCTCTCACTCTAACCCTCTGTTTCTTCCCTCTCGAAAAACTTCCTCTCGAAGAACCATCTTCTTCCCCTTTCTCTGTGTTCAAACCATATAATGGCTCGGGTGAAGAGAGCCATGGATCGAAACCCTGCTAGTGCCGAAAGAAGAAGAAGCCCGCGAAATAGGGCTGTTGATCAGACTCCGAGCGCTAGAAATCCTCAATTACCCTTGGTTTTGGAGGAAAACTCCATTTCTCCACAGGTTCGAGCATTTCCATTCCTCCACGTTATTTCTCCACTCACCCAAGACACAGAGGTCGATAACACCTCTGTGGCCGATAAAGGTGAAAGTTCGACAAAGCCAACCTCAACAGGGGAGGATTCGGCAAGGAACCTTCTTGCTATAATTGCTCATCCTAAGTTCATTGCTATTGAAGAATCTCAGGTATTGCCTACTGTTCACAAATCCTTGGTTGATGGGTCTTTCACTTCTTGTTCAGAGGATGACTCTGACAGACCCATTGCTTCCACAAAAGTTGATCTTGGGCATTTTAAAAGGCATGAGTTCGATAGCTCTTTTGGACCATTGAACCCTACGGCCAATGAGGAAAACACCCCCGCTGATGTTCTCAAGGGTAAAGAGATTTTGGTCTCTGTTGAAAATCCCACTGAGGAGGTTCTGATTCTTGAGACCCTTGAAACCCTGCTTGAGAAAGAAACAGAGAGAAGTGAGGACACATTAGTTGAGAATCTGGAAGTACAGATGGAGTTAGAGAGGGAAGAAAGAACAGAGGACCCATTTGTGGAGTTCCCTCACACTGATGTCATGTGGACTGAGGAAGATGAGCCTATTGTAACTAAGCCAACTAAGAAAAGAAATAGATTGGGAAAGGTCCATGCCAAGAAGACCATTAGGGAAGGGTCCAGAAAGAGTAAGAGGACCAAGAGAGTGATGACTGAGGGAGAACCATCTGGAACCAAACCTAGTGACACTAACTGTTATGCTGCAGCATCATTACAGCATGAGCAGTCTGTGAGAAGGAAAGAGAGAAATGAGGAACCTGTTGTGGCTATTTTGCCAAGGCCTACCTCACCTCATAATGGGTTCAGCTCCAAGGCTGCAGCAAAAATGTGGCCTAAATTTCAAACTAAGATTGGGTTCCCTGAGAAAGGAATAGATGAGCATAGTATGAGGGAATTCCATTTCATTAGGCAGGCAGTTGACACCTAAGGTCTCAACAAGTTATGTCATGTGTATGCCTCCTACAATCTCACCCTTATTCGAGAATTCTACTGTGATATGTCTGTGACTTCAGCCTTAAAGATTCAGGTTAGAGGAACCACTGTCAACCTCACTGCCAAAAGGATCAACAAGTTCCTAGGACTCAACCCACCCAAGAAAACAGAATACTATGCACTTGTGCATAAGGCCACTGTTAATGACCTTGTTGAGGTTGTTGCAGTCTTGGGAAAACCTAAAACCACTTGGGAAAGCCACACAAATCTCATGCTAAGGACCTTCAGAGTTTCCAACCTCACAACTGACTCCAATGTATGGATCAACTTTGTGAGGCATACCATCTCACCAACCTCTCATGACACTTTCATCACTGTAGAAAGAATGCTTTTACTGTATTGCCTTGTAACAAGTAAAACCATCAAATTTTGAAGGATCATCATGAAAAGCATAAGGGAGTGCTCTACAAGATCAAAATCAAGGGGAAAATTTTACTTCCCTGGAATGTTGACCTAACTACTGACTGAGATGGGTGTGCCTAGGTACATTGATGATCTAATTGTGAAGGAACAGAGAGAAAGACACCAGATGGACATGAAGGCAGTACAGAGGTTGAGAGACAGAAAAGAGAAAGGTATTGGGGTAAATGAGATGGTGGGAATGATGCAGGAAATGTTAGCTCAAAACAGCAATCTGATGGACACAATCCTGCAACAAAGGAATGAGTTTTTGGAAAAGCTGGAAGATCTCAAGGTGGAGGTGCAGTCCATGGTTGATGGCAGAGAAAGAAGGGATCAAGAGGAGGAGAATGCAGAAGTGAAGAAGCTGAAAAAGTTGGTGAAAAGGCAGAAGATGGAGATAGCAGATCTGAAGAAAAAATTGAATGCAGAAGGAAGTGCCCACACTGGTGCTGCAGCATCCAACCTCATAGCAGCATCGCTTGCAGCCCCTGGTGGCCACACACAACCTACTCAACCTGAGTAGGACAGGTTTAAATCGCACCCTTTCTGCTCCATTTTTATGTTTCTTTTTTAGTTTTTAGTCTGGGATTAGTCTTTTCATTTTTTTTATAGGTTTGTTTTGTTTGCATTGAATCATGTTGTGTTATGATAAACTAGTTGTATAGCCATAATAATTTCATAAGTGCACATCTCATTTTTAGAAGTCATGCATGCTAGAACTAGCCTGATAGTTGCTTGGGACACATTCTGGACCACATTTTGCACATATCACACTTAATAGCATATATCCTTTTCTTGCACCATAGCCACCCAACTTCAAAGATAAAAACAACTTTCTCTCCTACAATGAGGACATTGCAGAATTCTTAGTTTGGGGTGGGGGTGTCTAAAATGGCACAAGAAAAGCCATGAAAAGTGGCAAATCAACACCACAAAAGTCCCATAGGGGCTGGTGTATGTATCCAACAGAAAATGCACAAAAAAAAATTTCAAGTGTTGGTACATGTATGAGAAAAGGCATGGAGAGGAAAGAAAGAGCCAAAAGAGAGAAACCCATACACTCAAAGCCATGAAAGAGGTGTAATGTAGGATGTGTGTCCATAACAAAAAGAATATAAGGCTAGCATATGGTTCATGTTAAAATACATAGGATGAGATTGTTGGTTACTTTGGATTTATGAAAGGCTATATGATGTAGACTTGGCATGCTCAAACTCATGATATATACCTAATGTATTCCAATGCAAAACTTTCACATTTAATGTCTTTTCTTTTGTTCTTTTTATTGCTTGGGGACAAGCAAAGTTTTTAGTTTGGGGTGGTGATAAGTACTCAATTTTGAGTACTTAAGCACATTTCTTTTAGTCTTTTAGATAGAATTTTTCATTTTCATATCCCACTTTGAGTCATTTTCTACCTTATTTTCCATTTATTGTGTCTTGGAGCTGAATTTGTGTGGTTTACTTGTTCTATTAAGATTGTAGGGCATGCTGCAGCATTGGCACAACATGGAGTTGATCGTTTTGGAGGGGAAATCTTGAAGACCGAACCTTGAATCTGATTTTTTGGCTTGGAACTAATCTTTTGTAACCCTTGGACAATTAGTTAATCTGGTTTGTAATGTTTTGGTTAAATAGGGACAAGCTTTGGTAACTCTAGTTAGTATTAGACTAGGAAAGTACAATTAGATTCCCCTTAATTACAACTTTGCCGCTCCTCTTGTCTATAAAAGGAAGGCTTAGTTGCTCATAAGGGGACATCTACCTTCATCATCTTAGCTTATGTTTTCTAATGTTTTATGATCTAATTTGCAGTAAGCTTAGGGGCTGATCTTAAATCTCCCTTTTTGTTGTCTAAATTCAAGCATTATTCTTTAAGTTCTTCATCTTGCTCTTCATATTTTCTTTAAAGCTTTCCATCTTGTTATGCTTAGTTTAATTCCTTTACTTTCTGTCTAATTCACGAACTGGTCATCTTCCAGTCCAGTGTCCTCTTTTAATTTCCAGAATTGATGCATCTATGATCTTCATCGTGTTCTTCATCATCTTTATATGATCTTCATCATTGAATATGAATGCTTGCAGCATTGAAACAGCATCCGCCTGCACATTTTATTTTCTTATATTTTCTTTCTTCATCTTGCATCTCTAGCCTTTTTTTTACTCTTTGAATTTAGATTTCAATAGTTAAAGTTCATTGTATTTACTTTCCATTCTTACTTTCTTGTCATTTCCATTTCCTTGTAATTTACTTTCCTTTGTCTTTATATTTCAAGCAACATATATATATATATATATATATATATATATATATATTTATATACTTTCAAGTCATTTATCTTTCAAGAGCATTTTACATTATGTTCATCTTTGTAATTCTTAGTAGTAGGTTTTTGTGACTTTAACGAAGTTTTATTATTCCAACTCAAGTTTTATCAAGATAACAAAACTCTTTGACAAAATGATCATTTTGATAGTGTAATAGTGTCATGGACCTAGAGATAGGCCATTGAATAACACGTTAATTTAGTGACATGAGAGGTAATATCGAAAGAGTTACTTGCAACAAGAGTTGTTACTTGTGTCATTTAAAATGATCCATTCTTGATAAGTTGTCACTTTTTCAAAGGGTTAAAATGGAATAGACTTAGAGATAAGCTATTTGGAATACATCAACTTGGGAGGTACGGGGGTTATGTCGAAAGAGTAACTTTTAACAAAGAGAATTTGTTTTGCCGTATATTTTGAGAACTCCATTCCCATCATTCCCTTATCTTGAACTTTGCTCAGAGATGAGATTGTTTATGGCTAATGGAATAATGGGATGGTGAGAGTCCGAGAGGAACGTGTCTTGAAATCGATAATAAAACTAGCTATAGTCAGAAGCATGCTGCAGCATTCAAATAGCATCATGCTATGACAGTGTTGTAGCATTGACCTGCTGGATTTTGGATTCATATACCATCAAAAGTCTTACACCCTTGCTTCTCTTTTATTCTTGTTATTTAGAGCTCTGTTAACCAACCTTCCAAAATATTGCTTCAAATTCGTCATCTGAAATCTCATCTTTCATTATACTTTTAACACACTTTTTAGTCCAATCTTTGTGGGACGATATCTGGTATCTTTACCATTTTATTACTTGCAAGGCGACATAGTACCAATTTGTATACTTGTTTTTTGGTATTATCTGTCTCACCCTAAGGTACACAAAAGGGCCTGTCAACCCCGTCAATCGTAAATCACAATCTGCGCACAGAAGAATATCTTGATTCGGGTAGCCCTTCAAATAACGAACGGTACGTAGGGCTGCATCCCAATGTTCCTGACGAGGCTGTTGCATAAATTGCGCCAAAATAAGTACGGTATAAGCCAAATCTGGGCGTGTAAAGGATAAATAGATTAACCGACCCACTCGTCGCCGGTACTTCTCTGGATCATCAAGGAAAGAGCCTTTGGCGACAGCCAAATGGTGGTTTTGCTCAATCGGAAAACCAGCAGGTTTCGCTCCCAACAAACCAGCCTCCGCAATAATGTCAAGTGTGTACTTCCTTTGACACAAGAATATCCCTTCCTAACTCCGAGCAACTTCAATACCAAGAAAATACTTCAAAACCCCCAAGTCTTTCATGTGGAAGCAATCATTCAAATATTGCTTAAAAGCATTAATAGCGGAAGAGTCGCTCCCCGAGATAATCAAATTGTCAACATAAATAAGCACATTAAGTTGAATTTTCCCTTGATGCATAATGAAGAGTGAATTGTCCGAGTACAACTGACGAAAGCCATACCTTTTTAATGAGGTGGCTAACTTAGCAAACCAACATCGCGGGGCTTGTCGCAAGCCATACAAAGACTTTTTGAGGCGACAAACCATACCAGGTTTGTTGACGGTGAAACCGGGTGGAGGTTTCATATATACCTCTTCATCGAGATCACTGTGAAGAAAGGCATTATGAACGTCCATTTGATGCAGTTCCCAGTTTTTTGCAGTCACCACAGATAAGAAAACGCGTACAATGGCCATTTTTGCAATGGGAGCGAATGTTTCATTCTAATCGATGCCCTCTACTTGATGATTGCCAAAAATAACGAGACGAGCTTTGAGATGCTCGATCGTCCCATCAGCATGATATTTTATTTTATAAACCCATTTGCAACCTAGGGCCTTATTCTCAGGAGGCAATTCTTCCATTTTCCATGTTTCATTACCTTCCAAAACCTTTATTTCTTTCTGCATTGCTTCCCTCCAACCATGATCTTTCATAGCCTCATGAAAGGTACGTGGCTCAAACTGATTTGCAGCTGCAAGAAATATACAATGTTGAGGAGAGAATTTATCACAATTCACGAAGTGTACTATAGGATAAGAATTTATCGTTTGGATGGACTCGATTTTTGTATAGTATGCATGACGTAGTCTCGATGCCAGGCTAGAGCACACTTATTTCTTAGACCATGCCCCAAGACCAGTTCGATGGTATCATTAATAGAAGCGAAAATAGGATCAGTAGTAGGCATGCTAGTGGCGTCCAAGTCGGGGTTGCTGGATACATCTGCTACAACAAGTTGTTTGATGACCTCACTTGCATCATGTGCATCAGGTTGTTGAGTTGGTTCTATGTCCTGTGCAGTTTCAAGTCCCACACCATTGTTATTCCCCAAAATATTCTCCAAATCATCCAAAAATTCAGCATCCATCCCCTCTTTGTTAATAGGCTCCGAGTCTCTTGTATCTACACCATGACTTTGTTGTGTTGTTGCAAACGGGAACACATTCTCATGAAATTTAACATCTCGTGAGACGAAAATTTCCCACGTCTCAAGATCATATAATTTCCATCCCTTTTTTCCATGAGGGTAGAGAACAAACACACACTTCCTACTTCTAGGTGCAAACTTGTCTCCTTTAGACTTTTGATTATGAACATAACAAAGGGACCCAAACACTCTCAATTCGGAGAAACTAGGTTCTTTGCCGAAAAGGATTTCATATGGAGTTTTATTTTCCAATAATCGTGAGGGGGTACGATTAATTAAATTAAACTGCACTAAGCACACATTCACCCCAAAAATAAATTGGAAGATTACCTTGGAACATTAAACCACACCCTACATTCAAAATATGTTGATGTTTACGCTCTACCCGACCATTTTGTTGTGGGGTACCAACACAAGAAGTTTGGAAGATAATTCCATGTTCGACAAAGTATTACGACATACATTTAAATTCACTTCCGTTGTCACTCCTGACCAATTTAACTTGCACCTCAAATTGTTGTGTAATCATAGCAAAGAAAGAACAAAAGTCTTTATAAACTCCTGTTTTCGAATGCAACAAATACACCCAAACATCCCTTGAAAAGTCATCAACCAAAGTTAAAAAATAGTGTGCACCACCCGAAGAGGGTGTTTTACATGGCCCCCACAAATCACAATGAATTAATTCAAAGATCCAACTTTCTTTACTATTACTATTCGGAAAAATTTCTCGTGTTTGTTTTGCTTGAGGGCAAACATCACATGCTTTATTCAATGATTTTCTAGCAGTACTAGAATGAAGGGCAGGAACTAACTTGATGACTCTATCTGACGGATGCCCCATTCGTCGATGCCACAACTCAAATTCACTGATCTCTAGAACTTTCGCCATGCATACTGAAGGAACTCTGCGATAGTAATAAAGTTCATCCTTTCGTTCACCGACTCCAATCAGGCTCGCCAAACGTTGGTCCTGTATAGCACATAAAGAGTCAGTGAACTGGATAAAACATTTAGAGTCACGATTAGTTTTGACACCGAGATCAAATTGTAATGTAATGTAGGCACGAATAAGACGTGTTCTAGTGTAATTCCTCCAGAAAGTTTCACGCGACCTTCTTTGGTATCTACGACTTATGCTCCATTAGGCACACCAACATGACATGCTAAAATGTCTTTTGAATAAGTCAAACATGATGCGTTGCCCGTAACATGACGAGAAGCACCGGTATCAATAATCCACGATAAAGAATAATACTCACCCATTATTTGGTTCTGTTGACGATTATTTACCAGATTTAAAAGGATTTGAACTTGCTTAGGTGTCAAGTCAACCAATGAAGCTCCTTCAGGTCCTGAACTTGCGCCTACTGCCTCAGTACCGCTTGTTGCATTGCTGTGACTCCTTACTACAATTGTTGCATTGTTGTGACTCCTCTGACCTTTCCATGTTTAGAAACAGTTGTCCCAATGTTCGATTGAGGTGTGGCAATGATATGGTTATTACTAGACCCTTTACCACCCCGAGTCCGGTCTTCCCACTAGTCCGGATACCCATGAATCTTAAAACATGTACCATCATCATGCCAGATTTTTTACAATGAGAACAAAAGAGTTTAGACTTATCTTGCCGCTCAAAATTTCCTTTCCATCGATCAGATTGTATAGCAAAAACATTTGCTTCTTCCTTCATAGCTTTACCCCGTGCAATACCGCGAGATCTCTCTTCCTATCGAAACGCTTGATAGACTCGGTCTAGATCCGGAGGTGGATGTTGAGAAAGCAAATTAGTTCGAACCATGGCATACGAATCATCATCCACACCAATCAAAAATTGGTGCAATTTTTCTTCCTCTCTATCGCTGATGAATTTTCCAACCACATCACAGGTACACTTGCCATACTCGCAAGCGTGTAACGGTTTAAGTCGAGTAAGATCATCATACATACCCATTAAACGACTATAGTAATCTTTAATAGACATAGATTTAGTTTGCTTACATTCGATGATATCTGCTCGTAATTGTTGTAAGCGTGGGCCATTACCCACGCAAAAGCGTTTCTCCGGATAATCCCAAAGTTGCTTTGCCTCATCATGAAAAGGAATTGAAGCCGTAGCTTTCGGTTCCATGCGCCACAACATCCATGACACAAGCATGTAATTAACTGTCTCCCAATTGAACAGGTTCTTCTTTTCAGACGGCTTGCTGATGGTACCGTCAACAAATATGAATTTCCGACGAGCCTTAAGGGACAAAGTGATTGCCCTAGCCCATGCCAAATAGTTACCCCCCTTCAAAATTACGTGAGTAATCAGATTTCTGGGTTGGTCTCCTGAACCAAGATAAAACGACAAAGTTGGATCAATCTTTCCATCCTCCGACATTAATAATAAGACGCAGGAATGATGCAAGAAAGAAGAAACAAAAACGTAGTGTTAATAGTAGCGGCTCTGATACCATGTGAGGAATCAATATTTCCTTGAATTTTTATTGAGAAAAATATCAAACATATATACAACTCACACAACTCCAATTACGCCTAAACTCAAGCCTAAAACTTTATGACTTTCTATAATACAAATATACATGAAATAATACATCCTAAAAATAGGCTTAATAGATTTTGGGTTAGGTGTTGATTTTCATAAGTTTCATTTTGTGGGATTTTTGGTTTTTGATTTAGAGTTCTAATACAAGAGATATTCTTTGATTGTTCAATATTAACTTCCGTAAGTTTGAATCTATAATTTTTTTTTAATTTAAGTGTTTGATTTAAGATTATGGGTTATGATTTTAAATATTGATTTAGTAGATAGAAGATTTAAGAAAGAAAATATTAATAAAATGGAAAAAGACTACACTTCTTATTTAATTTAGGTGTTTGATTTAAGATTATGGGTTATGATATTGAATATTGATTTAGTAGATAAAAGATTCAATAAAGAGAATATTAAATAAATGGAAAAAGAACTAATACACTTCTTATTTAATGGATGAAATTTAATAGAGTCTAAAGTAGTCTAAATGCATTATTGCTAGAAGTATACTTCAGAAGCTGATAATAGAGAGTCTAAAATCTGAACATATTGCATTATTGCTAGAAGTTTTCTTATATTAGTTTAATCCCAACCACCTTATCTCATTTTACTAAAACATAGAAGTCAAAATCATTTTCCGATAATGTTAGGCGACTCTAAAATTGATTTTGGTCTGAAGCCTTTTAAACTATTTGACACGTGGTTGGCAGATGGGGATATAGAAAATGTGGTGAGAAGGGAGTGGGCTAAAAAGATGTCCACAAAGAGGCCGGATTGCGTTTTTAGAGATAAACTCAAATTGGTGAAAGTCGCCTTGAAAAATAGAAGTCAGGAGAAACAAAAGAGTTTAGACATCGAACTGAGAAATAACAAAGAGGAAGTCTTGAAGTTAGAAAAAGAAGCCGAAGTGAGACCTTTTGACGAAAATGAAAGAGAAAGGTGGATAGAGGCTAGAGAGAAGTGGCTAGAAGCGAAAAAGAAGGCAATGGAGATGGCATCACAAAAGCCGAAGATAAAGTAGATGAAAGAGGGCGATGAGAAATCAAAATTCTTTCACGCGATCATAAGGAATAGAGAAAGAAAAAACAGAATCCGAGGGCTAAATATAAATGAGGTTTAGACAGAAGATCCGGAGAAAATCAAAGAATATGTGTGGGGCATCTTCAAGGACAAATTCAAAGCAAATGGAAAGATAGGGCCGAAATTGGTGAGTAACAAAATAAAAAGGCTATCTTCAAGCGAGGTGCAAAATTTGGAAAGACCGGTAACGGAGGAAGAAGTGTGGGAAGCCGTAAAGATGTGCGGAAGTAACAAATCACCGGGTCCGGACTGGATCACGTTTACGTTCGTGAAGAAATTTTGGTCAATAATCAAATCCGATCTCATGAAGGCAATCGATTTTTTTTTGGGAAAAGTCAGAAATAAGTAATGGGTGCAATGCGTCTTTCATTACCCTTATTCCAAAGAACTCAAACCCTACGAACCTTAATGAATATCGGCCGATTAGTTTGATTGGAGTCTTTTATAAAATTGTGGCGAAGGTTTTGGCGGAACGGGTGAAACTTGTCATGGGGAAATTAATTGGGGAAACTCAAGCGACATTCATCAAAGGTAGGAATATTTTAGATGGAGTGTTGATTGGAAATGAGGCATTGGAATATATCCGTAGATCGAAGAAGAGAGGTATGATCTTCAAAGTGGATTTTGAAAAAGCTTATGATAGCGTTGTGTGGAGTTTTCTTCTTGGTTTACTTTCGTCGATGGGTTTTGGTACAAAATGGTGCAATTGGATCAAAGCTTGTTTGGAATCCTCCTCGGTGTCGGTCCTAGTCAATGGATCCCCGACAAGAGAATTTAAAATGGAAAAAGGTCTTAGGCAAGGCGATACATTGGCCCCTTTTCTTTTTCTAATTGTTGCGGAAAGTCTAAATGTAGTAATGATGGAAGCAAGGGAGAAAGGACTGTTTGAGGGTATGGCGACTGGCAAAGACGATATAATCGTTTCTCATCTCCAATATGCCGACGACGTGATATTCTTCGGCAATTGGAATGTAGGCAATATAAAAAAATCTCTTGAAAATCCTTTAATGCTTTCAAGCGGCATTCGGGCTATCGGGAAGAGCAAACTTTTTGGAGTGGGAGTCGATAGTTAAGAAATCAAATCTTGTGTGTCTAGCTTGAGATGTGGGTATGGGGAGTTACCATCCACATACCCTGTTCTACTGGTGGGAAGAGCCATGTATAAAATTGCTAATTGAATGGAGGTCATAAAGAAGGTGAAGAACAAATTGGAGACTTGGAAGGCTAAAATGATTTCGATCGGCAGTCGGCTAACTTTGGTCCAAGCAGTACCAGGTAGTCTTCCCTTGTACTTTTTCTCTCTTTTTCATGCCCCGTGTGGAGTGATTCGTGAGCTTGAGAGTGTGAGGAGTTGTTTCTTTTGGGGAGGGGGAATGGGTCAAACTCCACGAGGGGGGTGGCGTGGGTAAAATGGGAGAGGGTGGTGAGGAACCTAAATAGGGGTGGGCTAAATGTGGGTAGTTTGCAACATTTAAATTGGGGGTTGTTAGGAAAATGGTGGTGGAGGTTTGTAGCAGAAAAGGATACGTTATGGGTAAGAGTAATCAAGAGTTTGTACGGGAGGGGGAGGTAGTGATGAACCAGTGGCTAGTGGGGACGTTCGGTGTGGGGGAATATAATTAGACTAGGGAAGGAAGTAGGAAAGTTGGGAATAAACCTTGAAACTTTATTCCGAAAAGAGGTGGGGAGAGGGGATGAGATGAGATTTTGGAAAGAAAGATGGATGGGTAATATGGCGTTAGGTGAGAAGTTCAAGAGGCTTTATCATCTTGAAACTAGAAAGGACGATTTGATAGCTGATAAAGGAGTTTGGGTCGATGGGAATTGGACTTGGGTGTGGAGTTGGAGAAGGAGTCCGAGAGGTAGGGTGGTGGGAGAACTAGAAGAGTTGGACAATGCTCTCCAAACGTGGTCCCCTAGGGTAGAGGTAAACGATCAATTCAAGTGGATGGGGGGGGGGGAGGGGGGATATTTTCGGTAAAAGAGCTTAGGGCACTATTAGATGAGAAAGTGGCGGAGGTTGGGGAGCAATTCGAAGTCACCAAATGGTCGATGGTGATCCCAAAGAAAGTATGTATTTTCTATTGGAAAACAAATATAGGAAGGCTACCATGTAGAGTGGTGATCGAGAAGATGGGGATAGAGCTAGACTCAGTGTTATGCCCCTGATGTGGCAAAGAAGTGGAGACAGTGAATCATGCAATGGTCAAGTGTAACGAGGTAGAAAAAGTTTGGCGACTTGTATTTCATTGGTGGAATGTAGAAGTAGAAAACGTCTCGTCTTTACAAGAAATTGTGAAATTGGCGCGAAGCATGAATGAAAATGGTAGTGGTCTATGATTCAAATTCTGGACGGAAACGGTGTGGAGTATGGCTTACTTGATGTGGCTTCAACGAAACCAATTAGTGTTCAAAATCGACAATAGGAAGATAGTTGACAGGTTCGTGGAGATGCAGCGTACATGCTTTGAATGGATTAACAATCGAAGTCATGATTCCAAAATTGAATGGGCAAAATGGTTGACCGATCCAGCGGACTGCACCTGATCGATCAAAGTTTATGCCGCTGCTGGGGTAATCGAGAGGAAGGTCGCGGCAGTTCCTTAATGTGGCGAGAAGAAGCTTTGAATGGATCGACCCTCGTCTGATCGGGCATAATATGGATTGGAACATTCCGTAAGCTGTTTGTTCATTTCGGTGGTGATTACAGTTGTCTCAATTGTTGTTCTATAGTTGGCAGGTGGTTCGTTGGTTGTAGGTCATAAGGTGTAGTCTTAGAGTTGGTGGATGGATATCTTTGGGGTTGTGCAGAGGCATAGTTGTTGATCCTCCTCTTGCAGTCTGTCCGTTCCTGTCTCGATGTTGGCCTTTTCTGGTCGTCGAATGTTGGGTCGGGATTCCGGTCATAGTGGTTCTCATTTTTGCGCTTTGGTTTATCCCTGGTAAACCAGGGCTGCTGTTGTGCTGTTTGTTGTTGTGTTTAAGTTCTGTTATGCTGCTCATGGTCTTTTTGTTTGTTTGGACCCTTGTTCGAGTGTTTTGTTTGGTGGTTGTGGTTTATATTATGGCTTTGCTTTTTCAAAAAAAAATACCTTTCAAGGTCAATCATTATAGTATAAACTTTTTAATTACCTTTAATACAATTAACTTGTCATCAACACAAAATAAGACAATTGTTAGTTGGTCTCAACAACCACACAAAATAAGACTATTATTTTTTGGTCTTGACAATCATAACAAATAGTACGTGATCTTTAGTTCCGGATTCATATGATTTTGAAGAAAGAGATCACGATTCATACGATTTTAATGGTTTTCAATTATACGTGACTCCATGTTTCCATATTTGGTCATTATATGATGGCTCGAGACAGCATGACTTGTAAGTTCTTACCTTAAAGAGTAGCTCAACCGATAAAACCTTAAATTAGCTCCTAAAGCTTACCCATTCAAGTCTCTGCAGATTCTTAAAGGGTCTATAACACCTATAAATTTAAGTCTTAGCATTTTGTCGTAAAGTAGGACCAAGTTGCTTACGTGTTAATAATTTAGTTTGTTACCTTCGAGTCATTAAGCCTTGCATGTAATTTTATCATTTGGAACATTTTAAATTTTTGGGTCCAGCCCCCTTCATGCGAGAGTACCCAAGGGCACAATCGCTGGTCACAATCGCCAGTTCCTTGAGATAGTGATAGCAAGAGTGCCCAAGGGCACAATCGTGGTCACAATCGTCGGCTTGCATGCACCCGCGGTACAAACTTGGCGAAAGTGCCGACGAGGGTGCCATATGGCACAATCGCCCGCGCACCATCAGGGGTATAAAAACCCTGTTAGCCGATTTCTGCTTCATTTTTCTCCTCATGTCCATTTCAGCCACGATATTAGAGAGCATTTAAGACAAACCTTCTTCCTCTAACTTACCTCTCCATAAATTTTAACCTAGAGATTGTAAGGGACACTTAGTAGAGCATCAAGGACACTTGGGGAGCATTTATCGTGAAGCCTCAAACAAGGAAACAAATTGCAACCTCATATCCTCCACTTTTCTAGGGTTTTGCTAACTTTTCTAGGTTTTTAATCAAAGCCTAGATTGTGAGTTTCTAAACCTTTCGTAAAACTAGATACATGTTATTACATGCTTTTCATCTTCATTTCTACTTAATCTTGTAAAAATCCCATGTGTTTGTTAAATGTATTTATACTTCCATATTTTAGAGGATTCATGGGCCTTTGATAGGAAATGTTCTAGTTGGTAATAAGTGTACTTTATTTGTGAGGAAACACCCATGTATTAGGGTTTAAACCCAATTTGAGGATTTGGCACTAGAGAATGTTTGATTGTTCATGAATAATTGTAATATTTATCGTAGAGTCTTCTAGCACACAAAATTTAGATCTATATCTTGGACATACATCGTGTGGGGACATATGCCTATTTTTGGATAATTTGAGAACATTGGATTATTTTAAGGAGTCTTAACTATAACACCCGGAAAAATTATGTAAGTTCGAATTATTTGTTATCCTTCTCCCGAAATCAATACTTGGTTATTAACTTAATTGAGCGTGTAAGTTTTCAATAGTTGCTACCTATCGGACAGAGAACGTTTCGTTCCCGAAGTTGGAATTTTGGAAGTCTCGGTATGTGTTGAGTGATTGTGACCATGATAGTGCCCCTTGGCACAATCACGTGTCATAGTCGTTGGGATTGATGAGCTCTCAGTACACTTCGAGCGAGTGTGGCGGCGATTATGACAAAGGCACTCTCACCCTGTCACTATCGCACCCGGGGCCGAACTCTCATTACATCGCAGACGATTACGCCCTGCGATGGTGATAGTGTCACTATCGCTTGGGCACTATCGCGGGAGGGGCTCAGCGGGTATTAAATGCCCAATCCGATTTTCTCAACCTCATAACTCCATTTCCAGCTTTCTTAGGTGCGATTTTATACCACATTCAAGGTAAGTCTACCCCAACATCTATTTCCTCCTCATCTACTTTAATCCTTGGCAACCTAGGTCATCTATGGTTGATTTTAGGGTTGCTAGCTTCTAAATGATAGCTTGTCAAGGTTGTTTCAAGAGAACTTATTGTACTTCATTTTTAGGGTTTACTTGAAAGTGGTTGTGTTCTAAGCCAAGGTGAGTTCATCCTACTACTTCTAAACTTTATACATGTTAAAATCTCACATTTTAAATCCTTAAACATCTCCCTATTTACATTTTCTTATTTTGATGAATTTGACCTAACTTTGAGATTTTGGAGATTTTTAGGGGTTTGTACTATTTTGTGATATTATGAAATGTTATATGTTTTGGGATACAAAATGTGTTATATCGTATCTATTTTTTTTATAAGGGTATCCTGGGCCTTTGGCCCAGACTAATCCCTTGGCAAGTAGAGCATTTGGCCCAGCTGCTAAGCGTGTAACCCTGAGTTTATCCTCAGTGGCCACAATGCTGCGAGTGGGGCTCGAACCCGGGCAACCGCCATGAAGTCCCCAAGCTCTTACCACCACACCATAACCTTGTGGTTGTTATATCGTATCTATTTTTGGTTAAGTGTTTGATTAAATGCATTTTACCCTCACTCATGGTTTCACCACATTATGGGAATAAATTAGCAAAGTTGATTTTGGGATAAACGAATATGTGGGTGGTTACTCACGTCATCAATGATCATTTTGATGCGTATAACTTTTGGGAAATCTTATTTTATGAACTATCTTTATGGGACATGAGATGGTCATTGTTGGACCCTCATAATAATTCAACTCTATATGGCTTTGTTTATTCAAAAAAGTGCAACTTTATGGATTTATAAATTTGAGAAACTATATGTGTGATTATAGTTTGGTCACAAATGTAATTGTGACAAGTCTTAGGGGCTGTTTGGTAGTTGCTGAATGGTTTGGTGCAGAATGGTTAAGTGGTCAGAATGGTTAAGTGGCTTTGTGTGATGTAGTGCAGAATGGTTAAATGGTCAGAATGCTTAAGAGGTTATGTATGATGTAGTACAGAATGAAATATGGTTGTTTGGTAATTGCTCTGAATGACAACAAATTACCATTTTAACTCTCTGAATGATTTAGTTCTGAATGACATGTAGTTGTTTGGCAGTTATTTGAATAAAACAATTACCTTGCAAATATAACTACATACTCAATATTATTAGTTCATAAAAGCATTTCATATTAATCCAAACAAGCATAACATTAATTTTTCAAGTTCTAGAATAAACAAAAACATAACAATCAAATTCCATCATAGTAGTTTTCAAACAATTCCTAAATTTATGCATTTAACATTAACTGATTCGCAATCTAATCACGTAATTAGCCATGTATTCATTGTTTTGAGTACCAAAAGGCCTTCCATCCATGTCATCTTCATCACCTCCCTAAATTTCTTCTTGTCCCTCGGCAATAAACGTCGGGTCATTGTCATAATCCATGACTAACTGATCGTGGATATTGCATCTTCTTATAAAATTGTGAACCGCAAAACAAGCAATTACAACGTTTCTTTATATTCAAAACGGATAGGGAGCCATTTGCTTTAAAATTGGAAACCTTGCCTTCAATACATCGTAGGCACGTATTGCGCATGAGCATGGTTGAACCTTTCTTCTTTTTTCAAGGCATGTTGTCGTCGAAAATTAGCAAGCAAATACCTCGTATTGTGGTATGGAGTCATAAAACCACGAGTGTTGGCATAAGCCACATAACAAAGATAATATTTATCTAAAATATTTATCACAAAGATAATATTTATATAAAATGTATAAGAAACGTTAAATATTAAAAAATAAGTAAAAAGTGTACATACCTCATGGAGGAAATGGAAAGCCGGATGTTAGACTAAATGCAACTTCTCTCAGCACTCGAGCATCATGTGCTATACCCTCCCATCCATCCCAAACGTACGTAAAAAGCATATTAAAATCACAAATACCTAAAACATTTTGATAACATTCACCTCTTCCTCTACCTCTATAACGAGCTTGCTGATCAACATGCACGATTGCATGTACGAGCGTTCCATCTAACACACCTATTGCCCCTTTTATTATAAAATACAACTTATTAGACACTATTGTATGTTTTAGTTTTACAAAAATAAATAGAAAACTTACCGGAAATATTCTTCTAAGATTTCTTTGACTTTCTGATGTATTCGGGTTTACCTCGAAAGGTGTTCGTCGTATAACTTCTTTTGCAAATTTCATCATTGATCGTAGCACCTCAAGAAAAATTCTATGAATAGTCTTTGTGCAGTGTTGAAATCTCCGTTTAACCATTCTAAAGTGTCCATTATGTCCAATAATCGTAAAAAATATAACAATCTTCTCCTCGACGGTGACATTCATACTGTCTTGCAACCAATTTTTTTGTTTAAAATGGTTGCATAGTAGTATATACGCGTCATGAGAAAGCCGCATCAATTCTACACATTGCGTATTCGATCCGCCTAACAATTCTAGTGTATACGCATGTCTAGTTAAGGCATAAGTGTTATCTCTTATCCGTTCTATTGTTGGTGAAAATTTGTATTTCCACCACCAATAGATGATCAAAACTAACAAAAGTTCTTCCTCAAAGTCCATGTATTAACTTGAAAATAACATACAATATAACAAATGAGCCAATCATATATTAAACACAAAAACGACATAACACCAAGTTTAATCCAAAACATATATCTTCCCAATAACAAGTTTAGTCCAAAACATACATCTTCCTAATAACAAGTTTAGTCCAAAACATACATCTTCCCAAAAACAAGTTTAGTCCAAGACACACATCTTCCCAAAAACAAGTTTAATCCAAGACACACATCTTCCCAAAAACAAGTTTAATCCAAACCCAACAAACTAAAGTAGTCCATACTTACGTGTCGTAAGTCTAATCCAACCCTCATATTTCTCCGGCTCTAAACACATCCACATTTTCCTATAGTCGGCACTTTCGCTTAAAACAAATACTGTTATGTCATGCAACGGTGTACCCTATCCAAGTTTCGTCAACTTCTTCAAGCAATCATCAATATCAACTTTTGTAGTTGATGCTCCATGTTTTTCTATCATGACATTCATAACCTTCAAAATAGTTTCTTCAACTTGGGCTTTGTTTGAATCACATGTTTCTTTAGATTTCCGCTTTTTGCTTTTGGTTAGAGGGCGAGAAGAACACTCTTGAGTTGAAGTTGGGCCCCCGGTTTCTTGTATGTCAGGCATAAGTTCAAAATCTTCATTCACATTTGGATCAGAGTCGTAAGGATCAGGAATCGTCGACACGGTTCCATAACTCTCAAGCCCCACACTAGCAACCCCATCAAATAGTTGGACACAAAGTTCTGAGTAAAGCAGTCCCGTACTCCTCGATGGTTCCATGTACTTACTTTGCTGTTTTAAAATAATTATATCCATATAAATAAATATATTATAAAAGAATAAGTATATAAAAGATAAGAAAGAAAGTGACCGAAATTTCTATCTTCCATTCTTCCTCAGAAAGATTAAATGTGTTGGTTGATGGATCGTAGACATTTCCCGTTTTGTTTTCCAATTTAGACCAAGCTGCATTTTTTCCCTTAAGATAATCGTAGTGATTTTTCATTTGTCGTTGGTCGACGACAATGTTATGTTTCTTTTTCAGTTCTTCTCCAACATTCTTCCACGATTGGGACTTAAGACTACTACCTTCTTGCCCATTTTTAATTGTCTCGTGTATACAAGCTTCAAGAAATGTGTGAACCAACCCATCTTTTTTCCAAGTAATCCTACCTTTTGGTGCGAAGAGTCATCAACTAATTCCATACCTAGTCCATACAAATAATTGGATAATTGCAAACATATAAGCAATTTAAATTTTCAAATGAACCATACCTACTAACATAAACTCTTTAATAAAGTAGCATAAAAGAAAAATCAATAAACCACACCTTCAAATTTAGTAAACAAATCCATAGAGGGAAAACAATAATTCAATTAACAAAATCCATAGTGGGGAAATCAATAAACCACAAGGGCTGTGTTTTGCATAAACAAAATCCATGAGGCAAACCAATCAATAAAAATGTGTTTTGCATAAACTAGGGATGAGCTTCGATGAACAATATCCCGAACCGAACCGGTACTGGACCGAACCCAGACCGATACCGTGTAATCGGTCCGGTTATCGGTTCCAAGATTTCGAAAAATTCGGTATTCGGTACCGGTATTTTCCCGAAAAAAACCAGAACCCAAACCGAAATATTAAGGGCAATTGAATTTTTATATTCCTAAACTAACCTTATATTTTCCTAGTCATAATATATCATCTTCCAAACTAACCGAACATTCCCCATAATGTAACACCCTAAAAACCAGAGTGAATTTAAAACGCGGAAATTGGACAAATAGACATCATCACTTGGTATAAACCTCCCAAAAAGGGGAAATGTACTAAACATTTACAAGCCTGAATACTGATATGGAAATCAACAACGAACTAATCTAAACATAACCTATCTAGATTACATCAGTTGTTAATCCAATATCACCAAAAGAATGGGACTTAAACAAATGCCCAACATCAATACTAGTCATCTCAAAAATCCCCGAGAACAAGCTTATCACACAAGCCTTTGGCAACCCACCGCTAATGGGAACCTGTTATACACATCATTTGAGAAAAAGTGTTAGGCTTAAAGCCTAGTGAGAACATACAGTTTATAAATTCCAGAGATATAAACATTTGTATCAAAAGGAATTCTTTTCAATAAGCAATCCCAAGTCGAATCAATGATAAGAATGAAATGTTACAACGAGACTATATACAGTATTTCCAGAACCTCACAACTTAATGTGCATGTAGTTCTTTATTTTACTTTCCTTCCAGAACCTCACAATTTAATGCACATGTAGTCCTTTATTTTACTTTCTTTCCAGAACCTCACAATTTAATGCACATGTAGTTCCTCGTTTGATTATCTTCCAGAACCTCACAATTTAATGCACATGTAGTTCCTCGTTTGATTATCTTCCAGAACCTCACAATTTAATGCACATGTAGTTCTATATTTGAAATAGTGACCTCCAAATAACCCACATAAAATAAGCAAGTAAAACATCCTTTTACTTCAAATAAGGCGGAACCCATCATTTTAGTCAAAACTGATCGGGAACCCCGAAATCACCAAAAACTCAAGTTATGTCAAAATGTAGAGAACTTAAATCCATACCGTAGAAATACTTTAGATTTCAAAAATATAAGTTTTGACATGTACAAAGTTTATTGTAACACCTCAAAAAAATCATAGTAAATTAAAACCTGGAAAACCTGACAATATGACGAAAGTAAATCCATTAACTTCCCATAAATGGAATCAGTCCTTAAGACTATACAATCCTATACAAGGATTTCATCAAAAGAATGGGACTTAACAATGCCCAGCAACAATACTAAAACATCTCCAAAAAACCTCGAGACTCAAAACTCGTCTCTCCAAAAACCCCAACACCCACCGCTAATGGAAACCTGTTATACACATCATTTGAGAAAAAGTGTCAGACTTAAAGCCTGGTGAGAACATACAGTTGCAAAGATCAAAAGATATAAACATCAGTATCATAAGGAAATATTTTCATAAAGGTTTAATTCGTAAATATAACATTTCGCCACAACCGGGCCTTTTCGGTCCAAAACTCGTTAAATGATGACAAAAGGACCATTTTACCAAGGATCATGGTGTAACACTAAGTAGACCACGAATCCGAGTTATGAGCTAAACAATTGGAATCCGAGGATACGAACACATAAGTCCGTGCTAAAGTGTGAGACCTAGCCCCAAGCAAAACCAATGTATACTCCTTCACTAGGATTACTATGAACCATGGCTAGTATCCGGCCTCACATAACCGTACCAAGTTGCCCTCTAGGAACATAGGCATCCATAGTTACAAAATGGGGAATATAACCTCCCAATAATACAGTCGACTCAAAACCTAGGGATCCACTAGTAATGGTATAGACTCGTCACAACAACATACGTGACCAACCATAAATAACATATGGTATAAACATATTTCATAAACAAGATATCATTTCCAGTTCAACTTCTGGTAAGAATGAAAATCATTAAATGAGTTCTGAAATATTCTTTTTACATAATCACAATATGTTTAAGTAAAACATCATTTTACTTCAATAAGGCGGGACCCGTCATTTTGGTCAAAAGTGATCGGGAACCCCGAAAATTACCAAAAACTTCATTTATATCAAAACGTAGAGAACATAAAATCATACCGTAGAAATACTTCAGATTTCGCAAATAAGAGTTTTGACATGTATAAAGTTTGTAAAATGGTAGTAGGAACTCACTGGTAGGTTTTCAGAATAAAACCCGGAAAACCAGATAACGACCACGACGTAGAGGTGAATCTTAAAACACCGAAACCTCGGATTGAACACCAACTATAATCTAACAAACTCTAGAGAGAGAGAGATAGTTTAGAGAGAGAAGAGAGAGAAAAGATATTTTGGGATTTGAGATAAAGTGATTTTGGGAAACTGAACCTCTTAAGACGGTCCATGCAACTTCGCGGGTTATGCCGCGACTTCAACTCGCGGCATAACTCGCCCGTGTCCAAAACCCTAAATCATCCAGTGGGTTTCGCAGGTTGTGCCGCGACCTTAAGTCGCGGTGTAACTCGCGTAGTTCCCTGAAACTTACACAAAACAGTGGGTTACGCGGGTTGTGCCGCGACCTCTAGTCGCGGTGTAACTCGCGTAGTTCACTGCTTGTCCCCAAACTTCACTAAATCTAAACTTTACTACAAACCAAACACGGAGCTAACGACAAAAGCTTAACACAAGAATAACAAGATTACACAACGGAAATCCGGGGTGTTACATTTATAAAATGGTAGTAAGAACTCACCAAATAGGTTTTTAGAAATAAAACCCGAAAACCAGATATCGATCACGAGGGAAAGACGCAGCTTTATATACTGAAACCTTGCTAGATGTATTTAATACTAGCAACAAACGGCAACCGAAGAACCAAACTCGCAACCCAAGAAAGAGAGAGAGAAAAGAGAGAGAAAGAGACTTGAGATTTTGATTTTCCAAAAACAAATGAGATATTTTGCTAAAACCCACCTTAAGTCGGCCATGCCATCTCGCGGGTTATGCCGCGACTTCAACTCGCGGCATAACTCGCCCGTGTCCAGAAGACCCTTGACATCCAGTGGGTTTCGCGGGTTGTGCCGCGACCTCAAGTCGCGGTGCAACTCGCGTAGCTCCTTGAAGCTCATACCAACAGAGGTTTTCGCGGGTTGTGTCGCGACCTCAAGTCGCGGTGCAACTCGCGTGGTTTACTGTGGTTAAATCCAAACTCATCAAAATCCAAACTCAAACTCCAACCACGGTGCTAATGACAAACGCTTCAACACAAGAATAACAAGATTACAAAATGGAAATCCGGGGTGTTACACATAAGTTGCTATATCTTCTCCAATTTTTTTATAACCATCAAAAAATCGACCCTACTTACACCATAAAAAAATCGAAGATATGAAAATATATATTGTTGAACTTTTGATTGTTTGGGATTGATTTTGATACACATTTGAAACATTATGAAGATATTTTGGTTTGCGATTGGTTTTGATACACATTTGATACGTTTTCATATTTTCGGTCCTAAGTGGTCCTAGTACCGATTTCCTGTCCCGAAACCGAAACCGGTATTGAACCGGCCCATACGGTTTGGTTTTTGGTCGTACTTTTTAGTCCCAAAAAAATTTGGTACCAATCGGTTCGGTACTGCTACGTTCCCGAGCTCATCCCTAACATAAACCACAGGGGTTGTGTTATGCATAAAAACAAATCAATAATAAACGACAAGGGCTAACCAATCAATAAAAATGTTATGCATAAAAACCAAAATCCATATAGTTGTGGCATAAACACAGAAAATCAATAAACTACATAGAAGAAATGCATAAAAACCAATCTAAACCAAAGATGCTAACCAATCAACACACCACATGGGCAATGTTATGCATAAAAATCACTTATCCATAGAGGTTGTGGCACAGGGAAGAAATGTTATACATCGATATTAAACCACAGGGAAGAAATGGGATGTGTTTTTGCCACTAGTACTAAACCACAGGGAAGAAAGAGGAGATACTTGTCGATGGAGAGAAGACCGCCGATGGATCTGGAATTCGATGGGTGGCCTGCGATGGAGAGAGGACCACCGATGGGATGGCCTACACTGGAGAGAGGGCCGCCGACGGGATCGCCTGCGCTGGAGAGAGGGTCACTGACGTTCACCTTCAAAATAGAACCGTATGAGGAGTGGAAGGACGATGCGACCATTGTGAATAAAGGGGAAGGCAAATGTGGAAAACATTAAGGTTTGAACCATTTTGTAAAACCCTATACACTAAATCATTAAGAGGTATATATAATGGTTAAAAGCTGTCTTTTTTTTTTCAAACAACCCTAGCTTCTTACCGATTCAGAGGCGAGCTCTTAATGTCACCATTAATAGCTAAACAAATAGCCCCTTAGACTACTACTACTGGATCCATAGGAATAGGAGACGACTTATTTTGGGATGATCTTCCCCTTTGTAACTAGTTGAGACATTGGGTCCTCGGAGGCAATTTGGTACGGTTATGTAAGACCGGATACTAGCCATGGACCATAAATGTAATCCTAGTGAATGAATATGATTGGGATCCTCGGGTTCCCTCCCCAACATCTATGTACAAGTCGACATTGTTCATGGCCATGGGTCCCAATGTTGAGCTCACAAATCGGAAAGTGACTTACTTTTGTGTTCCGCCATGATCCTTGGTAATCGGGTCTCCTCCGTCATCGCAAGATGTTTTTGGATCGTAAGGTCCTTATGTGGTTCAATCATTTCCAAGTTATTTCTATAAAATGTTTGTTCTCACTAGGCGTTAAGCCTAACACTTTTCTTAAATGACATGTATAACAGGTTCCCTTAGCGGCGGCTCGCACAAGGTTTGAGGGAAGAGCATTGGGTCATTATGGCATTTTTTGGAAATTGGCGTACATAAAAGATAGTTACTTTTGGGAGACTGAACCGACAACCATTTAATCAAGATATAATTATTTAGATTTGCATGTTGTTGACTTTAATGTCCATTTATAGATGTTGTAAACGCTATTACCTTATTTCCCTCTTTTGGTGATTTTCATCTATCTGAGTCGTCTTATTCCGTAAGTTTTTAGGGTTTAAATTTACCCCTATTTTTAGGTGTTACAAGTTGGTATCATATCTCTAGTTTAAGCGAACTATATATGAATGTAAGATGCTTAGAATTATGCTGAGATAATAAATTATAATTTGTTAGATTCGGGTTTAACTTCTAAGGTAGGATGGTCTTGGAGTCAACGAAATTACACTAATTGAGAGTTTTGGTAATGGTAACGAGAATTTTTGTGTACAATGTGTTCATAATTTCACTTAGCTAATGCTATTATGAATATGTTGTTACGTGAGCATGTTTATTACTATTGTTATGGGAAATGATGAATGTTGTAGTACGTTTCTTCGCATTTAATTCCTTTAACTATTCTTACCTCCATTCTCGTATGTGTGTGGCAAACTAAAGATCGTAAGTATGTGAGGTAGACCGCGCACATGTATTGATGGGGGTTGAAGCAACCACTTCAACAGCTGGCCAACCGGAGAGGGTTGAGACTGCTGTACGCCCACCTATACCGCCATTGTTGGGCGGAGGGCCTGAAATTATACCGAGGGTTAATTTCGCTTCGTCCAATCCAATTATTCGCGAAGTGACCCCTCAAATGGAGATGATGGTTAATATGATGCTGATGATGAATACGGCTATGGCCAAACAGCAGGAATTCGTCTTGAAGGTGATTGAGGGTCGAGATCTTCTTCATTTCATACAAAAAAATAATACTAACTGCGCCAATGTTCATAATAATTGCTGCAAATAGAATTAAACTTTTGATCGAAATCGAATCTCGATCAACTTCACATTTCAAAATTACTAGGTTCGACATGAATGTAACTCCTTTTGAGGAACAATGGAAGTAATCAAACAAAAGCCTCGAAAAAAAAAGAATAACTCAATTTCAAATCGTACATTGTAGCTCCGTTTAGATGCAATTTCAAGCAGTTCTTCAAATTTTCACATCATTATTCACAATAAACTAAACATCTGTAACATGAAAAGTAGATAATAATCATAACTTTTACCTAAATCGGTATATAGCATGCGTCGGACCTTAGGTTATGTTAATGATGAGAGGGAGTGATGAAGTTCACGAATCGTGGTTTTCAAAATCGTTGAGTTACGTGGTTTTGATTTTGAATCGTAGAACCGTAGAACTGAACGATGAGCTAATGATGATGAGAGAGAGAGACAGAGAAGGCCCAAATTTTAAGAGTTGTATAGAGCCCAATAATTACTAAGTCTCTAAAATTAATAGCTTTTTTTTCTAGTTGGTCTTCTTAGTCTGTACAACTTTTTCTAAACCAATGTTCATTAATATTGGGCCTTTTTAAATAATGATGCTTCAAATGATATAATTGTATTTATATTATTCTAAATTCTAATAGGACACTTTTTGTAGCAATAATAATCAATGAAGAACAATAATTAAACCACAACAGCTAGTCATATGATTAGATTTATCAATAAAGGGTTTAGGTTCACAGAGAGAATTTCTGATCAGCTAATGTAAACCTTATGACTAACTTTACTAACAATAAACCTCTTAACCTAAAACTAGGTTTAGACAACAAATTAAATATGTGCGTATTAGGCCTAATAGGCTTTGAGGCCCATTTACAAATCAACTTTCAATTAATTACAATTGATACCCTATAAATGCGTTATACAACTTTCAACGCACTAGGACTTTCAGTCCTAACAATCTCCCCCTAAAGTTGAATAAGGCATTTATCATCTTGAAAACTTCAAGGTTGATCTTCTTTTCCTCTTGAATATTTGAAGAACTTTGGTGTTCCATGTCTTCATGTCTTTCAAAACTCCCCCTTGAATAAAGCTCTTCGTCTTCATAGTTTCAAGTTTGTAACCAGATTCAATGTACAATAGCCTCGACTGAATGCACTATCAAGCAGCTTTCAACTGTAGAAACTCAACACATCGGATCAGTACACAAGAAAGATAATGTGCGAGTTACGTGACATTCCACGGTGCAACCTCAGTGTAAAAACATAGAATCTGTCTCTGAATCACGAGTTGAATTGACTTTCAGCTTAAGAACTTGTTTCAATCAGCTCGTAGAAGGAACAAACTTGTAGCAGACACTACATGATACGGGATAGAAGAAATGCAATAAAATCTTTTCTGCTTAGTTGCAATCTTTGAATCTAAAGTCTTTGCAACCTCAGATAATAAAATTTTGTTACTCCCCCTCAGATTTTGCTAACTCCCCCTCAACACGATAATTTGTGTCTTTGAATTATGTGACGTTCTCCCCCTCATGATGATTAGGATAATCCTGAGCATCATGTATCTTCAAAGACTAACCGGATGAGTAACAAAAGATTAGATAAAACGATTCAATAACCAAGGGTAACAGTTAACACAGAAACACAATAGTAACTGTTATCACAACAATTAAAATAAATGTGTGGCCTATTTTCAGAGTTGGCATCGATGTATTTTGATAGGACTTCCAATTATCACCGAAGTAAAATATTAAAAATTACTTCTCAAACTGTTCTGGCAATATCACAAAGATATGCAAGGGGAATCACAAAGATTCGTGCATATGTGAAAGAAGTATAAATCATATCGATTAGGCTCAAAGATTGATTCAACCTGGGACGCAGGTTAGAAATCAATAGACACAGTGAGTAGAATATGAAGTTCGGAGACCGGAGCTGATGTCTTCCTTTTTCAATATCTAAGACCTGCGAGTGAGGAATAGATAGATTATGTGCTAAATCTCCGTGCATATATGAAACAATTATCTTTTGAGAGATACTTGAGTGGTTGGGTGGGGTGACACAAGTTATCGACACTGGGTCCATGTCTGTTTCAATATCCATCTCCAAAGAACGAGAATGAATAGATTATGTGGTAACCCGGATAACTGACTTGGTTTGGTAAGGACCAATAATTCTTTTAAGTCCTGTCGCATCCTCACCGTATTCTTTTTGCTCTGAACTCATCTATCAAGCTAGACCCCTCACTGATATCTATGAATTGGATATGTTTCTTGGGTAGGTCCTTCCAGTTCTGGATTGACCATAGAAACATTAAAAGCCCTAACACTCCTTTAACTCCCCAAAATTGAACATTCAAGTAAAATTTCTGATTTGAGATAATCAGAAGTCAAAAGCATTTAAGAATGAGTCCTGAACTGAAGTGTTCAGTAGTCGATATGAATAATAAACAAAATGGTACTCCCCCTCAAAAGATGGCATAACCCTTGATTGTAGTCATGTGACGTGAATAATCTTAATTAAATCACACATGACATTCCTGCAAAACAGATTAAGAAGATTTTGGTTTTGGTATCCATGTTGTGATAGATCCTTGATGGTTAATTGCCTTGGATATGAATCTATTAAACTAAGGATTGGGGATGCTATAAGTATCATACCAATTATTAACATACCTTAAATCCACAAAGTCACTATCTCCACAGTGAGTGCAACAGATCTTTACTCGGTTTAGACTGATCAACTTTCCTGTAGAATAAACTTAAGTAGGTGAATCAGTCTTGGAAATAGATGACTTTGTATCAACTACAGGAGAATCATGAGACTTGTTTCCTTCACAGTCTTCTGTAGTTGGTTTCTTTCTCCAAACCATCTTTACTTTTCTGGAGAAATGATTATCTGAAGAATCATTAAGCTCGCAATCAGAAGAACTGGAGTAGTAAGTATGTCTTTTGTTAGAGGTGTCGGTCTTTCTTTGTTTCTGTGAACGTCTTTTAGATTTTTGCTTTGAAGATTTGTTCATAGAAACCTTTTGAGAGGGAGATGTTGAACATTCGCCTTTATAAAATTTGACCGGTGGCTCACCAGTTGAATCCAAAAAATCAACATGACTTGGGGGTTTTGGATCGAAATCAAACTGGTCTAACTTTCTATCTGAACATACCTCTGAATCCAAGAACGTTGAGAATTCTTTTTCCTCATCAGATGTGTCATTATTACTTGTGGGATTCGGGAAACTGGATGGATTTGTGGTTTTCAAAGGATCATTTGTGGAAGCATTTTGAAAATCGGAATGAAGATCCTTTTTGAGACACTTCAAATGAGGCTCTTTTCCTTTATCAAAAGAATTTGGTGAAACATCACCCAGAAAAGCTTTACAGGAAGACGTATCTGATGGTGGAGAAGAATGTTCTGACAGATTAATCTTCTCCTCTTGGAGTAAGTCAAGCTTAGCTTGAAGCTCAACTTTGTGATATTGTTCTTTCAGCAGATCTGCTGCCAAGGCAAACAGTTATGAAGTGAGCTTGTTTACCTCTGTAAGAAAGTATTCTTTTCCTCCCTAGATCCAGATTCCTTTTGATTGGAATTGACGCACTAGAGTTTGGATAACAACTCATGTTTTTCCTTTTGAAAATTGAGTCTTTCCTGTGCAAATGACTCTTCTAGCTGAACAATTTTCTTTTCTAAAATGAGAGGTGGAACATAGATTTTGTGTTCCATTGGTTCCTCCTCAGTTTCAACGGTTTTTGAATCAAGTTCAGCCTGAGAATAGCTTCGAAAATAGTCATTTGACATAAAACAATGTTTTTCGTTGATGTATGACGCATTCAATGAGTCATAAACAAAAGGAAGTTGCATTGTGGTAGCGTTTTTCCTTCTCAAAGTTTCCAGTTCCGGATCCTCATCAACAAGTGGTTTGGTCAATCTGATTTTGTACTCTGGGTAGGTCTTGTCCACTCCCAAAAATTCGAAAGCATATAACGTGAGAACTTTGGTCAAGGCCTTTTTCAGATGATATGGGTTATCGTAACCGAGACCCGTCTCTGAATATTTGAATTATTTGGGTGCATTCAGATGCATCGTTTGTCTAGATTGACCAATTTTGTAAAGTTTCAGTTCGAGGTCCTTTAACTGGTCAGTTAACCTTTGATTTTCATTTTTATAAGACACACTTTTACTCACAATATCAATTTTCTCATTTTCTGACATACGGAGCTTGTACGTAAGATCATCTACTGTGGTCTTTAACTCTTCAGACTCTTTTGAAAAACTCTCACACTCTTCCTTTAGATTTGAAATTTTGCACAAGTTTCCAACATTTTCAATGCATTGATTATCATATTTGTCAAGTAGTCTTTCAACTCTAGCTTCTAAACAAGAAACTTTCTCTTTTAGCTCAGAATAAGTTGGATGAGACATTGTTGCTTGAAAAACTTGAAGTCTAGGGACTAAACTTAAGGTCACGCCCAAAGTCACCCGCATAGGGTTTTTTTTTGGTTAATGTAAAATCACATATGATTTTGTATATGATCTACTATCTTTTCGTTTTCTCAAATAATTGGCGTTCTTGTTTGAACATTCAACTCTAATGTGAATAATCTTCTTTTCATTTTTATGTTTCACAACTTTATTTAAATTTAAAATGTTCAACAAAATTATTCAAAACAGACATAGTATATACACACATGTGCAACCTTAGATTCATTTGAGAAATGGTAAATATATGAGAAATAGAGAAGTAATCCTAGCTATTCATACGGTCAAGATCGGATTTGACTGGTCAAATATTTCGGCTTTGACTGGTCAAAAGTTGCGGTTGTTCCAAAAATAGGACACTTTCGTAATTTTTACAAAATACACGAATTGTGTTCGTATATGAACCTGTATAATTCACATATGAATCAATGTAATTCACATATGAATTCTTCACATATTTGAACCTTTGTGATTCATATATGAACTAATTAACTGATTCACATATGAACTAATTAACTGTAAGTTCATATATGAATCAGTTGAACTAATTAACAGATTCATATATGAACTTTTGTGATTCATATATGAACTAATTAACTGATTCTCATATGAACTTAATTAACTTATTCACATATGAATGATTAGTTCATATGTGAATCATATAGGTTCATATATGAACTTATCCCGCGTATTTTACAAAAATACCCCTCTACCTTCTATAGACCATGCAAGGAATTATCCGGTATTTCGCCGTCAACATTTGACCATGCAAGGAATTATCCGGTGTTTCGCCGTCAAAGCCGCAAATGTTGACCAGATGAATGGCTAAGATTACTTCTCTATTTCTCATACATTTACATTTATCAAATGAACCTCTCCCTACATGTGTGCATGTGTGTATATATATATGTTCTTGAAAAACATTGCCACCTCACTGTAATTCTCAAGGCTTGAAGTTCAACGCTCGCCGACACCACGTCAAAAACCTTGACGAATTGGTGTTTTGGGATTGCTTATTTAAAACAAGTTATGCTTTTATATGAAAGTGCTTATTAAGTTATGAGGTATCAAACTTTGTTATATAGAAGGTATTTATGATTGTTTATACATGTAAAATAACTAAAAAGCTCATAAGTTATTTCAAATAAGTTAATAAGTTAGAATGAAATAACTGATAAAAAAACTCCTTATCAACCGTGACAAAACAGTATAAACAGATTGTATTTCCTCCCATCCAAACACTAAAAATTGAAACATGCTAATAAGAATTACAAAGCAGAATAAGTTAACTAAACCCTTTAAATAAGCAATCACAAACCCTGAAAAAATGGAGCAACAGTATTAGAAAAGTATATGATCTTTCAAATACATATAGTAGCACCCAAAACAACAAACTTAATAATTACACACATCTACAAACTTAATTAATTAGGGTTCTTCAACACCAACAAGATTAATGCATTCCATAGTATATATCCACATAACAAATCCTCTGGCATTCAACGCGACTTTACATAACTTCCCATCCTCACCACGATCCCGTCGATATCACGAACATACCCGACCTTCTGTCCCCACTCTTTCTCCTCCGGCTGGCTCACCGCCTCTGCTCCATTCTCCACCGCCCTCTGCATCCAATTCCATCCAACAAACAATCAAATATGATCGTGTGAAAAGTTGAGGTTAACGTAAGAAGTTGGAGAATTGGATCTGAACCATTGATCTCTTTTTAATCTAATGTGCTTCCATTAATTGCACCTTAGAACGGAATTGATCCAACGTATATCGATACATCTTATCTCGATGTAATCTCATCCTAATGTACGTCCATTTCTCATCCAACGGTTGATAACCACTTCTCATATTTCTCACTAGGGGTGCTCACGGGTTAGGTTGATCGAGATGAAAGCATTTCAACAGCCCAACCCACAATTTGGTCGGGATATGTTTAAACAAAGTAAAAACAATATTGAAAACATAAAAATAAAGAAAAAATTTTCTTCGGAATACGATCAACTATTCAAAATAATATACAATATACAAGTTCATCAAATATTTAGGTATTACATATATTTTCAAATAATGTCGTCTTATGAGTTACACTTCTCGTTATTGTCGAGTTGTTTTTATAACCTATACATATTAAAGGGATCTACAAATAATTTTAGATAAGTCGCTAAAACGTTTAACGGGTTATCAGGTTAGTCGAGTTACTTTAAGCCCAACCCAATATCAACACAATATATTCATGTTGTCATCTCAGGTTACGTCGGGTTGATTTTTTTCAAGATTGGTCGGGTTGGGTTGATCGCGTTGATTGGATTGGTCGGGTTTTTTATAGCACCCCTATTTCTCACAACTTCTGTCCGGAACTCAACCCTATCTCTATATATAATATCATCATTATTATTATAGAATAATCTAATTCAAATACCATACAAGTATAGTAGGAGAAACAATAAATATATCAAATACCTTGAATGCAGCATCAACGTCTGCATAAGCAAAGCAAACCTCAAGTTGATTCCTTTGGTTTTTCGTTCGCTCCTGAACCTCGCCGGTCAGATCATCGGTTTCATGTTGATGTAACGGCGTAAATGCTATTGTTGTCGGTCCACTTTGTAGTTCTCCCCATCTATATATAATATACCACCACTTTTCAATTCCGAACTTCGATCTTATCAGTTTGTTTTAGAAAGTTTTCATTTGATTTCGTTCGAAATTTAACAGAACATGAATCATGCATGTAAGAATCCAGAAATTAGAAGATCGATGTATTGATTTTCAATTCCGACTTCGATTTTATCAGTTTGTTTTCGAAAGTTTTAATTTGATTGCGTTCGAAACTTAACAGAACATGAATCATGCATAAGAATCGAGAAATTAGAAGATCGATGTATTGATTTTCAATTCCGACTTCGATTTTATCAGTTCGTTTTCGAAAGTTTTAATTTGATTTCGTTCGAAATTTAAGACAACATGAATCATACATAACAATCGTGAAATTATAAGATCGATGTATTGAGTTTACGTACCTGTGAGAATCGTCTAAGCGACGAACTGTATAACCGAACGCCCTACCGTAAAACTCGACGGATTTGGCCACATCCTTCACGTAAACCACCGTGTATGCGTACTCCGGATTCAGATTTGACGCCATTTTGATCGAATTTCAAGTTTTTTTCTTTTCTTTTTTCTTGATTTGTTGTATTTCCGTTCAATTTATAGGGAGATCCATAGGAGGAGGGATGGAATTAATGAGACGGACCAATTGTGATGAGGTACCGGAATGACACGTGGAGAAGTTCTAGGCTTGCTGTTTGTACACGTGGCAGTCTATCACGTGGATTTCTGATGAGCTGTCCTCAATATTGGGCCGATAGCCACAAGATCGTCACCAGGCCCATGATTTATGAGCTGGGCCAGCAGCTACGCTAAATTTGAGTTGATTTATAAGATATTTAATAAATTAATTTTAGTTCATGTTTTTAGTTTTATTTATTAAAATAATATTTCAGATAATTATATTTGATGTGTTTGGTTTTAATGATCTGAAATAATACCCAATTCCATTATTTATGAATAATTTAGAAAAATAAATTATAATTAATTATAAAAATAATTAAATTATCTTTTTCTTATTTATCTTTTCAAAATCACTTTTTTTTTTTAATATATTGACCATCATAGAATTTCTGAATCTAGTGTATTGTTGGATTCATTGGTTTTAACTTATTCGTTATTTTTTTCATCTTTCACATACAACAATTTGTTCTTACTTTTTGAGTGAGATATATGAGAGATGTATATCGACTTGTGTCCCTCTAGAATTCATGTTCTTTTATATATATTTCACGGAGAAATTCTTAGAGATTAAAGAGTTTTTAGCTTAGCGGTATCTGAATTAACGGTAGGTCCAAGCCTCTCAAGAAATCGAAGGTTCAAACCTCACCAAATGTGATGATGATGCATGCATCATTTCATTTATCGTATATAAATATTATATATATTTAAAATACAAACACTTCATTGATATTATTGTATTTTAGAAAATACATGGTTTTTGTTTTAACGGATTTTAGTTGTATATTTAATAAACAAATGCTTGATTAATTAAGGGTTGTTTATCAACAATTTTTAGTATATGGGGAAAAATGTTTTTGTAAAACATTTAATTATCAACAGGTCCGACTCTGGGCATGTGCAGCCCGTGCGGCCGCACAGGTAGGGGTGTAAACGAGTCAAGCTTTTAACGAGTCACTCGAGCTCGAGCTCGTTTATCTCGAGCTCGAGCTTAATTATTCTCGAGCTCAAGTCGATCTCGAACACAAAATAGAACTTATTTAACTTATCGAGTCGAGTTTTATAATACTAATGTTCGACTCGGCTCGTTCGAAAACTCGATTTAATTTTTCGAGTCGAGCCGAGCCATTCGAGCATACCTTTTTTCAAGCCAAACATGCTCATATATTTATTAATCATACTATAAAAATATAAAAATTATCGAGTTCAAGCTGATAAACGAGTTAATCTAACGCGAGTTCGAACCCGTAGCCCTACAATGAAAAGTTAATCGAGCTCGAGCTCGAGCCCAGTACTAATTTTTTGAGCCCGGCTCGATTAACCTACTACTCGACTCGGCTCGGCTCGTTTACACCCCTACGACACAGGGCATCAAAACTCATAGAGGCATCAAATTTTCGTCATATGTTATATATATGTATGTATGTATGTATGTATGTATGTATGTATGTATGTATGTATGTATGTATGTATGTATGTATGTATGTATGTATGTATGTATATGTATGTATGTATGTATTAGGGGCCGTTTACCAAACGCTTACCCAGATAAGCGCTTACCAATAAAATTTAACATTATCACTTACTTAGCGGGTAATATTTTAGTCCACCAAAATGGTATCGTATGCAACAATTTTCCAGATAAGCGCTTACCGGTAAAATTTAACACTATCACTTACTTACCGGGTAAGATTTTAGTCCACCAAAACGGTATCGTATGCAACAATTTTCCCGGTAAGCGCTAACCGCGTTAAGAGTCTTCGCCATCACTTACCAGGGTAAGAGTCTTGGTCCTTGCCTTAGCTCTTACCGGTAAGATTCTTAGTCATTGCCATCTTCATCCATAAGGTAATATGACTTGGTAAGCGCTTACCCGGGTAAGCGTTTGGTAAACGGCCCCTTAGTTTAGAGCTTTGGATTTTATAATTTAAGACTTAGGGCTTCAATCATAAAATGTTAATCACAAGCCCAACCTTTCAAGGCCTTGTAAGACCTGAAGCGGTGAGAATAAGGAATGGTGATTCTTATGATAGAAAATTGTTGGTTTATTTAAAAGCTTTGAATACAGTTTTTTGTTTTTGCTGTAAGATATTCAAAACTGCTTGGTCTAGAAGTCCGTTAAAAGTTATTTGTTTGTAACGGTAGTCGATAGCATCCGCCGAAAGAAGTTTTTCAAAGTTAAACTTATTGAAGTCGTATTTATGGTCTACCATGAGTCAAGAAAGACTAAACGGGTTAGCAATTTTGAGTATTGAAAGTAAATTTTTAGCGAATGTCGAATATGAAAACTGATTGATATTTTTGCTTTAATAAATGCACGACGACATCATTTTAGGTGATGTATTTTTGTAATTTGGTGTTTTGGTTTTTATGCCCCCCTTTGTACTTTTTATTAAATTAATAAAAATCGGCGTAGGGATGAGCCGCCTAGCTTGACTAAGTTCCAAACCTTTAAAAAAATTTATCTTAATTTTGTCGTTTTATTTAGTTGAAACCGCTTGGGGGCATTTTTTTTAACATCTTCACACAGGACATCAGAATCCTTAGGAACGGCGCTGATTATCAAGTGTTATTATTAAGCTATTAGTTATGTTTTGTAATCATAAATTATTTTACTTTTTGTTTTTAATAAAAAAAATCATTTTTAATTGGTCGTAAGTGTTAAATGACATAAATGACTATATATCACATATTCTGATATTCAACTGTTATATTTTCAATTACTATTAAATTTGTCATCAACATATTTTCCAATAAACTATTATAAATTTTTCTTACTACCATAAAATTATACCCTTTTTACAAATTCATTGTAAATAGCTGTATACTTTATTTCTGTAAATTTAATTATTTTTTGAAATTTGGATGCTAATATCTTAGATATTAATATTTTTCGTCTTTTTTAAATTCAAGATTTTTGTCGTTCAACAAATCCGAAATTTCATGGGAACATCTATCGTGGCAAAACATATACGTCTTGCCAATCCTCGACTACCCATCTCCACCTTCGTCGCCCAAACCCCACCTACCACATTCGCCACCAAAATCTTGTTGGCCCACCTTCAATCCAATGTGCTGAAACAACTCTAATCAAACCCTAACACCCTAACGCTTTCTTGTCATGTTATAGTTCCAATCTTTTCATATATAGGGAGCAATATGAAGTCAGGACAAAAGTGTCGTCAGTCGTCACCCCTTAATGAGAGATCGTTAAAGAGGCAAGGAGAGAACTTGTGAGTTTTATAGAACTTTCTTGAATATTATTAGCATTTGTATAGCGTCAAGACAACAAACCTTGGTCGCTTACCAAGTAAGAAGCTCGATTAGCGGTGGAAACAATATGTAAATAATTTTACTCCAAAATTTATATGCATGAGAGTAAACTTTAAGATGTATGCATGAGAAAGGTCTCCAAAAAGACATGCATGAATAGGGTCGTGCCTGGGAGGGTGGGTCGGGCGCATGCCCAGGGCCCACAAGAGATAGGGGCCCAAAATTTTTTAGTATGTACATATAGTAGTAGTAAAAAAAATTAGTAAATAAAAGAGAAACAATTTTTTAAAGTATCTAATAGGTCACCAAAAATAATTTAACATAATATTAAAGGCCCAAACATATATTAATTAATTACATTGGGGAATGAAATATATAAAAAGTTTATCGATCGTTCATTTTTTAGTATTGTTTATTCGCTTATTGTTTCTCTAAGTTTTTTTTTATTTAATACTAAAATATAAAACTACTTTGTCCAAAAAAACCTTGATATATTTTCCGTCATTCATCTTTTACTAATTCTTTTGATTATTAAATCAACATAGTGGCAGATCCACAATGTTTGCCTAGTGGGGGCACCTTTAAAGTAGACTAAAGGCTCGCAAATAGTCTGATGTGTCTTTAGCTTAATTCCATGATTTCGAGGGATTTAGTCGATTTCGAGAGATTTTTTCAGGAGACTTTTTTGGTTTTTGGTTGATTTCGAGACAGTTTTTTTGGTTTTTTGGTTGGTGGGGCACAAACGGAAAATTACTGGGTGGAACTATGATAGGAAGTTAATAAAATTATTTTTAACCTAGGTAAAAATCTTTTTTTTTTAAATAGGGGCTCATCCCCCCGCCTTTGCATCCGCATGAATTCTGTTTTTGTATTAAAACATATAATAGATTTCTTGTTATTAACTAAGAAAACTTATACATTTTGATTTTTTTTACCAACAAAATGAGACGATCCAACTTATATATATATATATATATATATATATATATATATTTAGGATTTCAAAACTACTATTGTTATTAATACGATATTGACTCATATATCTAAAACAAGAATAAGATCTCAAACTATTACCAACATGGACTTTAGATTCTAAGATTGATGGTTAATAAAAAGTTTGTTTTAACCCAAAATTAAATTTTAAAATGGTGATGAAAACATTAACATGAGGTGACATGGAAAGCCAGCTAATTTACATTGATTTACATAAAGTGTTATTCTGAATAGTTAAAAAACCCTGATCCAAAATGATGTCAATCTATATATTAAAGATATACCATATGATGTGTTTAATGGTAGAACAAATTTACAATGCTATGTAAAAATGATATGGTAAATAATATTAATTTACAAATAACTTTTGATTGATTTACGTCTAAGAATATTCAGAAAAATAGTTTTATATGAATTATTAGCAATTTCTAAATTCGTTGTTGATCTAATGATAATAACAATATATTGAAATTTTTATCGTACTTATCGAGGGCCCATTTTCACATGTCACCTAGGGCATATAGAATGTCAGGAATTGACCTGTGCATGAATATGGGTTTAAAAGGTTATGTATGGAGTGGATTCAAAAGTCAACTTACAAGACCAAAGTAAAAAATGAGGGTTATGGATATAGTGTGTTGTGGCATCTAGGGGTGTAAATGATGCGAGTCGAGCTTGAGTATCATTATACTCGACTCGAACTCGAAAGCTAATACTCGAGCTCGAACTCGACTCGAAAACTCGCGAGTAGTAAAAACCCAAGCTCGACTCGAACTCGAAAGCTAATACTCGAGCTCGAACTCGACTCGAACTCGTTTTAAGCTCGAATCAAGCTCGAACTCGAACTCGAATCAAGCTCGAACTCGAATCAAACTCGACTCGATAAAAATTTTCAATACAAAACTTTGAAGAACTTGAAATGTGCATCGGCTTAAGTTTAAAGGGTGCTCCAAAACATTTCAAAATAAAAGGTTAAAACTTGAACATTTGCTTAGTTCAAAGATCAATCTTGTCCTAACAATATGAGCCTAAACCACACAACCTTATATTGCAATTTATATAAAGTGGCCATGAGGTAGAATCCTTTTACTAGGCGATGTGGGATATAATTCATTTATATAGGAAGGTGATAGGGGTAAGTTAGCTTTGTTTAGGGGATGTGAGATTAGAATAAGGAGAACTTCATACTTTCTTTATACATATTTTTAATATTAGAACTTTTATGTTAATATTATCTTTGAATTATTTTTCTTTTAAATAAAAATTTATTAATATGTAAAATCATAATCACCGTAAATAATTTATATCTCATTTTAACATTTTATTACATATAGAGTTATAAAGATAAATTTGTCATATTTTTACATTTTATTTTATAAATTATAATATAAAGCTAATTACATAAAAAATAGATTCGAGTATCTCACGAGCTTATCGAGTCGAGTATCAAATGGCTCGACTCAACTCGTTAGTATATCGAGTCGAGCTCGAGTTCGAGTCGAGCATATTCGAGTCGAGTGTTGACCGAGTTTTGACCGAGTCGATCTCGAGTAGCTCGCGAGTTGTCTCGTCTCATTTACACCCCTAGTGGCATCTCCAACAACCTCCTTAAAATTTGTCTAAAATGAAGAACCAGAAGTCAAAATCTCAAAAAAAAAATACATCTATCTCCAACAACAGATTCCTCATTTTGAAGAATCAAACATTGATTATAATATTAAAATATTATTTCTCTCTCTAAATATTTATTTTCAAAGTTTTCCATTGGTCCATTCGCTTGGTAATCATTTTTGACGTGATCTCCATATTTGGAGAAAAAACTCTTCTCTCTCCTACTTTCTCCATTTTGGAGATAGTTTTGGGGAAGCTGTTGGAGCAAAATATTAGCTCAAAATCCCATTTTCTCCAAAATGGAGAAGTTGTTGGAGATGCTCTTAGGCGGCTTTCAAGTGTGTATACGGTATACCCATACCATACACTCGTTAGTCACTGTGTTGTTTGCATCTTTAGGAAGCCGAGCAATTTCCATGCGGCTTTACCTGCAAAAAGTCGCCCCAAAGATGAAGTGGTTATCAAATCAGTTTCCAGCCTCGATCCATCAAGAGGGTTATCTCCAATTCAATCGGCAACTTCTCCCAACAACACAATTTACTTCGATAGCTTTTACTATGTATTTTTCTTCATCGATTTATCTGTTTCCAAGCATTCTAACATCAATCGGTTATAGTAGAATTCTAAGTGGTCTCTCCGCCTGTGGTTTTTCCCGTTTTGGGTTTTCCACGTAAATCCGATGCGTCGTTTTCTATCCCTTATTTATTTCCATCAAGTGCAATGTTTGTTTGTGGTTTTTTATTGTTTCCGTTGAGAGTTTGAGTTATCATTTCCGCATTAAAAATACGTTTGAGTTTATTTTGGATCTTGGGTTGACTTCGATCAAGTTTCTACTCGGTTAGATCTTGTTTTCTGAGTTTAATTCGAGTGTGGTGTGATTGATATTTACAAACACAATATGTCAAGAATAAATGAGAAAAAGAAGGGCAGGAGTTCATTAATGGGTACATTGATATTTATTTTGTAAAAAATAAGAAAAAGACAAAAGGGAAGAGAAAGACTAAAAATACTCTTATGCTCATCATATGTGAGGGGACTTAAGGGGGTGTTTGGGATTGTACTTATTCTTTGATACCCGTAATAAGGAGTTTTTAGTGTTTGGAGTGAAAAAGAAAAAGAAAATGTTTATATCAGTAAGGCACCGGTAATAAGGAGTTTTTGATAAGTCACACCCTTCTAACTTATTAACTTATTCCAGTGTGGTACCGCCATAAGTTACTCCCTTCTTACTTATTTGCTCATTTGCCAAAACACTAAAAAACAACTTATCAACTTATTACGTTTTGATACCGACATAAGCTAATCCAAATACTTTTATAAAACTCCACATAAGTTGATAAGCTTATGAACTTTTCCCCAAAAAAAAAACTCCAAACACTATATAAAACTCCGGTTCAAAAACACCTATTTTTTTGAATGAAAAAACAATTAAACTTTCTAATTTTGAATGATTAAGTCCCAAAACATTTTTTTTGTAATAAATAAACCATCTAATTTCTAAAAATTGGTTACCTTTTTAAGGTACCTAGAACTGACTATGAAAGTTTTAAAGTAAAAAAAAATCTAAATCAGTTTTACCGTTCTCAAACTATACGCCATTAAAACCCCTCACAGACAATCGTATCGCTCCCGCCTCACCACTTCCCGTTGCCCTAACGTTGTCCGTTCTCCATATCGCCTAACACGTTGTTTCCCCTACCATCGATCTTCCTCTTTTTAATCTATTTTTTATCTATCAAAAGAGGAAGAATCAAAAGGTAACCGATTACAGGTAATTTATTTCGGTTAAAATGATGTAAGTAACCAAATTTTAGAAGTTCGATGATTTAATTTATTGAAAAAAAATGTTCAGAGACTTAATAATTCAAAATGGGAAAATTTAATGGTTTTTTTAATTCAAAATGAAAAAATTTAATGGTGTTTTCATTCAAAAAAAATAGTTGAGGGACTTAATCATTCAAAATGAGAAAGTTTAATAGTTATTTCATTCAAAAAATTAGTTCAAGGATTTAGGGGGGCGTTTGGTTCATTTTAAGGAATAGGAATGAAAATGAAAATGGGAATGAAGTAGAATGGGAATAGGAATGAGCATTGCATTGATGTTGTTTGCTTAAATCAATATAATCAATAAAAAATTATTTTATATAATATTTTTTAATACAAATTATATGTGTCGTCCAACACGAAAATAAAAAATATGTTTCATTAAACATCGGGAGATGAAGGGCGTATGAGAAAAAGGTGACTGAGTGGGAATAAGATTTTCATTCCCCCCAATTTGGTCAGGAATGAAAATTAATGGTTTTGGAGTAATGAACTCATTATATTATGTCAAAACAAACAATATTTTTCATTCTCATTCCCATTCCCATTCCCATTCCCATTCCCATTCCAAACCCCTCAATACCTCCAACCAAACACCCCCTAACCATTCAAAATGGAATAGTTTGTTGGATTTTATGAACTTTTCCCCCAAAAAAAAAACATAAGTTGTTTTAAATAAGCAATCTCAAACACCCCTTTAATCCACCTCCACTATGAGATGAGGCACTAAGGTGTTGTTTACTAACTGCTGAGCGGACTGACTCGGTCAACAAATCTGACTCGGTCAGCAGTCAGAGCGTTTACCAAATCCCGAATCTGACTGAGATCTGACCGAAAAACTGACCGAGATCTTACCGAGACAGCACGAAAATAATGCTTACCCGGGTCAGATTTTGTTTTTCCACTCTTTGCCCATTTGCGATTAGGGTTTTCCATCGCTGCTCCTCCCTCGTCGTTCTTGTCTCGCCTCCGGCCATTGTCGTTCTTGACCCGCCTCCTTCATCGTCGTTCTTGTCTCGCCTCCTCCATCGTATCTCTCGACCCTCCTCCCTTCTCCCTCGTTGCTCAATCCCTCCTCACTCCAACTGCTCGAAAAGGTACATTCTGAAAACATTTTTTTTCCAATTTTGTTTAAACCGGTGATTGTTTTGATTTCATTTTGAAAACATTTGGTCTCTCACCCTGTCTAATATTTCATCTTTCTTGTGTTTGTGTGTTTGTTTTTTTGGAGAGAAACAAGATAGAGAGGGGTTGATTCAAACAAAACCCCATTTTCGTAGATGAACAGTGGTTGTGTTTATGGGTTTCTTGATTTGGGAGCCAAAAAGAGGGGAAAAGGCTGAAGAGCAAACAATTGGTACCCAGCTGTTCCAGCTTCCCTAATCTCACGTAAGGACGAAATATGCAGAAAATTGGTAGTTTTTATACCTGGATTTGGGATTTCTCCAATTTTTGTACCTGGAAGGAGATGCAGAAAATTGGTAGTTTGGGTTCTTCAGGGTGTCATCATGTTGTTTGACTTGAGGGTGGAAGAAATGATGGCCACTTGTATAATCATAAAGTTCTAATCCCCTCCCCAATCTGATACTATAGTTGTTGGTTGAAGACAAACTAATGTGGAGAGTTTATTAAAATCATTGAATTATAATTATATAAAAAAAGGTTAAAATAGTCATTTTTTTACCCGTAAGTGCTTACCACAAAACACTCGGTAAACATTCTTACCCGGACAACACTTACCATGGACAGCACTTACCCGGGACAACACTCTTACCCGGACAGCACTTACCCGAAAAGAGTTAGTAAACAACCCCTAAATCTGTAAAGATTTGCAATCCATAGTTACTGTCAACGTAATAAACAAACAATAGGGAAGTAATATGTAATTTACTAATTTTTGACATACCACAGGAAGCAAAGTTGTATAACATCTCCAACAGATTTTTCAAAAACAAAATTTTTGTCTAGTTTTATGCTTTAATAGATTTTACAAAATCTTCTCCAAAATGAATGTGAAAATTTTCAAATTTGAAAAATTCTCTAAAAATTATTACTTTGTAGATGCAAATGATTTCTATTTTTTCTATCATTAAAAATTCTTGAAGTTGAATCTTAAAGAGATAAAATAATAATTTATTAATTGTTTTAAATAGTTTATTAATACAATTAAGAGTGAATTGTGGATTTGGTCCATGTGATTTTGTGTTTTCTTTGACTATGGTCCTCATTCTATGTTTATTAGTGTTGGGTCCGCGTATTAGGCGGTGATGATAAATTTTTTTATTGAAATATTGAGCCGAGTTAAAATGAAACATAATTTCTTAGTTAACAATTAATAAAATACAATGTGAAAAATAAACGTATTTTCATAAGTAGTTAATTGCGTATATTCTTATTGGTTTGTTGCTATGATGAGTTTGTGATATATCAGTAATAGTTTTATATTATATTATTTAAAACTCAAGTCGACATGTCCCACTACCATATTACTATTATTGAAAAAATTATAAATATGCAAATTAGTTGATCAACATGCAAGGCCCGATCGCATTAGAAATCCCAATAGCAAGCTATTATAGTAACGTTTTCCCATAAAATTAGAATTAATACCAACTCTATAACTTGTCACAAATGCATTCCTCATCTTAAGCTATTATAGTAACTTTTACCGACTAAAAAATATGATTACTATCAACTCTATAAATTGTCAAAAATGCATCATCTCCTCTTATCGATATATACTAACATATATTTTTTTTTCAATTTAACATCTTCTAACCAACGCGGGATAGCCAAAACCAATGCCAACTTTTAATATTTAAGAATTTTCAATTCTTATGATGCCACATCATCCAGTCAACCTATTTTATACACACTTTTATATTACAATATTTCAAATTTTCATCAATTTGGTATAACTAAAACTCAACCAAAATTCACCATTTGAGAATATTTTATTATCATGGTGCTGCCTCAAGACCCTATGTTCTTCTTTATATATATATATATATAGACTTAAGTTCGAGTGAGACCAAACAGTTTCCGTAAGACCGGTGAGACCAAACTTTAAAGTATGAAATTTCACACCAAAAAACTGTGAAGGTAAAAAAAATCGAACTTTTCATAGGGAAAACACCATAAATGTTATGTTCACGGTGTTTTTCGCTGTGAATGTTCGTTTTTTTTTACCTTCACAACGTCTTCACTGTGAAGGTTCGGATATACCTTCACAGTCTTTTATCTGTGAAGGTTTGATTTTTTTTTAACTTGGTTTAGGTTTTTTTACCTTCATAGTGTGATTACATTATGAAGGTTCAAATGTTTTTTACCTTCACAGTGTTTCGGTGTGAAGTTTCATGTTTTAAGGTTTGGTCTCACGCGGTCTCACGGGAACAACTTGGTCTCACGTGAATCTGACCCTATATATATATACATATATATAAATAGGGAGAGGTTCATTTGAGAAATAGTAAATGTATGAGAAATAGAGAAGTAATCTTAGCAATTCATCTGGTCAACATTTGCGGTTTTGACCGCGAAGCACCGGATAATTCCTTGCATGGTCTATAGAATGTAGAGGGGTAGTTTCGTAAAATACGCGGGATGAGTTCATATATGAACATATATGATTCACATATGAACTATACGTTCATATATGAATCAGTTAATTATTTCATATATGAATCACAAAATTTCATATATGAATCTGTTAATTAGTTCAACTGATTCATATATGAACTTACAGTTAATTAGTTCATATGTGAATCAGTTAATTAGTTCATATATGAATCACAAAGGTTCATATATGAATCAGTTAAAAGAGTTCAGATGTGAATTACACTGATTCATATATGAAGATATAGTTCATATGTGAATTATACATGTTCATATATGAACACATCCCGTATATTTTGTAAAAATTACGAAAATGTCCTTCTATTTTTGGAATAACCGCAACTTTTGACCGGTTAAAGCCGCAACTTTTGACCGGTCAAAGCCGCAATATTTGACCAGTCAAATCCGATCTTGACCATATGAATGACTAGGATTACTTCTCTATTTCTCATATATTTATCATTTCTCAAATGAACCTAAGGCTATATAAATAAATAAATATATATATATATATATATATATATATATATATATATATGGTTGAGCTCCGATGAAAGTGAAAGTTAGAATGGTAAAAAAGAGATCTTCTCTCTTGCATCAATTATAATTAATTGAAAATCAACACTACTTAGATACACCAACATACACCCGATCAATTCTCGTGAGAATCACAATTCATGGGGTGGGTGTGAGATTAAAAGTGATCAAGGGTTCAGATACCTTCTTACGCTTCTCACTTTAATTCCTATTCATACATGATTCTTCGAATATATATGTATATATATATATATATATATATATATATATATATAGAAGGATGTTCAAATGCAAAATTTTTAATCGTGCAAACCCATGCAACCCACTTATCTACCACATATTTTATTTTCCCATTTTTTTACTAAAATGGTAAAAACAAAATATGTGGTAGATAAGTGGGTTGCATGGTTTGCACCATTAAAAAGTTTGTATTTGAAGGTGCCTCTCTCTCTCTATATATATATTTATACACACACATATTGATATAAAGATTATAGCAACTCTTTCCCTGTAAAATATAAGATTAATATCAACTCTATAAATTTGTAACAAATGCATCACCTCTTCAATTGAACATCTTCTTACCAATGTCGGATAACCAAACCTAACACTACATTTCAATGTTTTTGAATAATCAATTCTTATGATAAATATCATTTGTGCGGTTTTTAATTTGCATATATATAAAGATATAAGTTGATAGATTTTTTGCAAGTGAGAGATAACTAAAATGAGCTAACGCATATAAAATATATTATTTTTTCAAAAAGAAAAATAACTAAAATAAGCCAATCCTATAATTAAGTTCATACAAAGAAATTCCCTCATTTGATATACCTACGTTATTCTTGTAAATCAAAATCAACCAAATTTCATGATATGATTATAATACTCAAATCTCATGGGGCCAACTCATTATTCTTGTAAAAAGAGGGATCACTAAAATAAGTTAACGCTATGAATTTACACAAATGAATCATCTCCTCTTTCCATATACCTACTTCCTCCTTTTATATACTTATTTTCTCCTTATAATCTTTCATCTTTCCACCAATGTGGGATAAACAAAATCAACCATATTTTAAGATTTGGATAATTTTTACTTTATTGAGAATAATAGATAATAAATAGATTACATTATTTAAAAATGCTTTATTATGTAATGAATTATTTTATCAAGAAATATAGCCATGAAATATTCATGAAATGCTTTAGCCTTCCAATCTATCATCTTATGAAATATCACCTCATTATCTACGATCGTTCCTTAACAATATATTGAGATTTTGATATATATTATTGATTTTTTATTCTTTATTTTTTAATTGATTTTTTATAATTTGTTTTTTTTTTCCAAAAATTGTGTCATTAATAACAAGACAACCCTATCAGATTCTTATACGCACCTGCTTTCAATATAATATCATCTACAAAAACAATTAGTCACCTGCGACTATTTCTTATATATATATATATATATATATAGATTGATCGATTTTTGATGATTTAATTTTTCGATTGACTTGTAAATAATATATATATGTATATATATATATATATTGATGCGAATAAAAATATATCTAGTTTTATATATTTTTGGATTCTAATTGCATTTATAAAAAATGAAAATAAAAATAAAAATAAAAATAAAAAAGCAAGAAAATGAAAGGTTTGACAATGAATGTGTTGATTTTATATTGAAAATAAATCAAAATAAAGAGAAAAAAGATAAATGTGATTAAAAGCTTTTCATTGAATCACCTCTTGATTCTTACTTTAATATATACTAGAAAGTTAAATCGTTTTTCATCTAATGCCTTTGTGAAAAGATCTGTAAGTTGATAGTCTGTATTCACAAAGTACAATTCGATTGTACCTTTCTCAACCTGGTGTTTGATAAAATGATATATGACGTCTATGTGCTTCGTTTTAGTGTGTTGAACAAGATTTGCCGATATTGCAATCATCGATATTCGAGTCACACTATATCGAAATCTTGTTATAGTGGAAACCATAGTCTCGAAGCTGTGTCCTCATCCACAATAATTGGGAATAACAACTGGCGGCATCTACATATTCCGCTTCAGCAGTTGATGTGGATATACATAATTGTTTCTTTGAAGCCCAATTTACGAGTTTGTCTCCCAAAAATTGTATATGACCCTATGTGCTCTTCCTGTCCAACATCATCCGACATGATCTTCGTCTGAATAATTAAGCAGTCAGTTCAAACCCTGTATCTTTAGAATACCACAAACCAAGATCTGCAGTACCCTTCAGATATCTAAAAATTCTCTTAACAACCTAGAGATGGGACTCTTTGGACTTAGCTTGATATATATCTCGCACACAAACATGTCGAGAACATAATATCAGGTCGACTCGCAGTTAAGTACATGTTTAACATAAAAGAAGAGGTTTTTTCTTTCTGTTTTTCTCTTATGGCTAAAATATAAAAGGATTGATTGAATGATTGATTTAGCCTATCACCTTATTTATATGGACCGAGTTATACATAGTCCATAACTCAAATAAGGTTATGTAATTATCTTAAACATTAATACAATTATATACATTTACAGATAACACCATGTAATTATCATAATTACATTTTAACACATATTTTAAAATTATTCTACAAGAATAAGTATCTAACAATCAACATGATTATAATTCGGGTTTCTGATATGGAAGCTAGCATATTATTTGTGTGTGACCCTATATATAGTTCTACATACTCATTGGCAGTGTTTATGTATCACACGTGTCGTGGACATATAATAACGTACTATTATCCTTATACCCAAAAATACCATAATATTATTACAAAGATAAATTACATATTTGTTATTAAATCTAAATTATTTAAATTATGATAAAATTCTGAATGAAACAAATTATACCAAAAATGGGAAATTTTGGAATCTAAACTTGATAATAATAGTGATATACTTTTTTTTTTACTTTTATTTACCAAGTTTCATGTAACACCCCAAATTTTCGTTGTAATAATTCATTCGTTAGATTTCTAACCTTATTTATTGTTAATCTTAGTCATCTTGCATTTACCGTTGGTCGTTAGCACCGGAGGTTGAACCCAGCTTGTACGCTAAAGAAATGCAAGTTTTTGGGCATGGCAGTGGCTTGCGCGGCTTGCCCCGTAGCTTGGAAGTCGCGGCCTAAGCCGCGTAACCTTCTGGATGTTTCAGCCTCAGTGACAGGCGCGGGCTACGCCGCGGCTTGGAGGTCACGGCCAAAGCCGCGGGCGTGCCCTGATGTTCTTAGTCGAATTTCTTCCCCTTTTCCCTCATTTACTTTCTCATCTAACCTCTCTACTCTCTCTCTCAGCCCTCATTACTCCTCCATCCGAATTTAGGGTTTCACCAACCCAAATCTACCTCATTCATTTCTAGAAGTTGGGGGTTTTGACCAAGGATTCGAGTCTTGAGCATATGACCAACACCTCCATTGTCATCTTCTCCAAGGGATCAACTAGGGTTTGGGTTTTCTTCAAAAACCCACTTGGTGAGTTCATATAACCTCTTTACAAACTTTATACATGTCAAAACTTGCATTTTAAACTCCTACATATCTCCTTGGCTTTGGATTGGTATTTATACATTTTGACCTAAAAATGGGATTTTTGGAGATTTTAGGGTTCTTGCTATTTTGTTAAAGGGAAGAGTTCAATTTTCATATGTGGTAAAATAAAGTACTACTTGCACTCTTTAGGGTGAGGTACTTGAAAGAAAGTATATAATCTCATGTATGATTTTCATTCTTATCAGCAGTTGAGCTTAGAAATGTATATTTGGAAATAAAGGTTATTGAGAACTTTATGTGTTATTAATGTTAGTCACAAATAAAATTGTGACAAGTCTAGACTATTACTAGTGGATCCATAGGTATTGAGTCGGCTTACTTTTTGGATGTTATTCCCCTTGTAGCTAGTTGAGACATTTTATCCTCGGGGGCCATTTGGTACGGTTATGTGAGACCGGTTACTAGACATGGATCATAGTGTAATTCTATTGAACGAGTTTGACTCGGATTCCTCGGGGGCCCTCTCTCACATCTTAGTACGGACCGGTGTTATTCGTGGCCATGGATTTCGAGTGTTTAACTCATAACTTGGATTGTGGCCTACTTTTGTGTTCCACTACAATCCTTGGTAAATCGGATACCCTTTGTCATCGTAAGATGAGTTTTGGATCAAAAGGCGCTTTCGTGGCAATTATTTCAATTGTAAACTCTTTTGTCTTGAAAAGATTTCCTTTCGCTACATTGTAAGTACTTATGTATATTATAAGTTGTATGTTCTCACTAGGCTTTAAGCCTAACACTTTTTCTCAAATGATGTGTATAACAGATTCTCTTGGCGGTGGGTTGCCAAGGGTTTGAGTGACTAGAATGGGCTTGAGGCATTTTTGGAGATGAATAGTATTTGGCGTTGGGCATTTAATTAAGCCCCTTCTTTTGGTGATTATGGGTTGACAACCGATATAATCTAGATAGATTATGTTTAGATTAGTTTGTTGTTGATTTCATATCCATTCTCAGGTTTTTGTAAATGTTGTATACATTTACCCATTTTGGGTGGTTTACTCTAAATACAAACGTCATATTGCCAAATTCCAAATTTTAAATTACTCTAAATTTTAGGGTGTTTTAATTTGGTATCAAAGCTCTAGTTTAAGTGATATAGGCATGAATGTAAGATGTCTAGACTTAGACTGAGTATGTTAAGCATTGATCGTGAGTTTGGGTAGAACTTCTAAGATGGGTTAGTCTTAGAGTCGACGGAAATTATGTTTATCAAGCGTTGTAACGATGGTAACGAGAACCATTATGTATTATATGTTCATAATCTCATTTAGCTAATGTTATTCTGAGGATGTTTTACGTGAGTGTGCTTGAAGTACTGTTACTATGACAATTGGTAATGTGGTAGTACATTTTCCTCCGTGTTTTATTCTATCTCTCTCTTACTCTTTCTCGTGCTTGTGTTGCAACCATTATTCCTTTATGGTGAACACTCGTAGTCGTCAGTTAGGCGACGGAGACCTTCACGATGTTAGTTTGCCGATCAAAACCCGGTGGTAAGGGCGCCGACTATCGTTCCTCCTGGTATGCCACCGATATTCACTGGGAAAGTGGAACAAGTGCCTAGGGTGGAATTGGCATCCACGAACCCGGTTATTTAAGAGGCAAACCCTCAAGCTGACATGATGGCCAGCGTCATGGAGATGGTTATGTTGGCTATGGAGAAGCAACAAGAGGCGTTTATGAAGATGATGGAGGACCATGATGCGAGCCCCAGAAGGCACGAGACAGTGGAAGAGAATGTGTTGGTTGGTTCTGGAGGCACCGAGAACAGAATCAGAACTGAAGATCACAAGGTTGTTGGTGCTCCTATAAGTGGGAAGAGTTGCTCCTACAAATCTTTTCTCAGTTGTGGACCACCAGAGTTCTTGGGTTCTGAAGACCCGGTTGCGTGCGTTAAATGGATCCAAGCGGTCGAACAGGATTTCGGCTCCTCCGAGAGTGGGGACGACCAGAAAGTGAGATTCGGTTCTCAGTTACTCAGAGATACGACACTCTCATGGTGAACTGTCACTCAGACCACCCTCGCTTCTACTATGTTAGCTCAGCTATCGTGGGCCGAGTTCAAAAAGAAGCTTTTGGAAGAGTACTGTAGTGAGAGAGCCATGGATCGAATCGAAGCGGAGTTTCGGTCGCTTGAGAAAGGAAACTTTACGGTGAGGGAGTACACCCGCCAATTTATGGAGAAGTTGGGGTTAGTGGGGCATGTGGCCTCAACTGAAAAAGAGAAGATAAAGGCCTATCTGAAGGGTCTGCTGGCGGACATGATGCCTATGGTCCGCAACTCGAAGGCTTCTAACCTTCGTGAGATGATCGAGGAGGCGCAGTTCATGGAAGAGGTTTACGCGAGGGGTAAACCGGAGAAAGCTGTGGTGGCTGTAGACAAGAGAAAGTGGGAGAGCAATTCCGTACCTCCCAAGAGAACTCGACCTTTTGTCGGGAACCGAAACTCAACAATGATCAAGAAGCTAGGTGGTGCCAGAAGTGTCGCACCAAGCTCCGTGGTAACTGTAGCACCACTCCTCAAACTTGTTTCAAGTGTGGGAAGGCTGATCACGCCGCCAGGGATTGCCTAATCATAGGGCTTATTTGCTTCGAGTGCAAGGCACCGGGGCATATGAAGAGAGATTGCCCGAAGCTCAAGTCGGGAAGTGTGTCGGAGAAAAGAGAGAACTCACGGGTTCCGGGTCGAGCTTTTCAGATGACGGCCGATGAGGCCAAGGCATTCATCGATGTGGTATCGGGTACGTTTCTTCTAAAATCCGTACCTACTCGTGTACTGTTTGATTCGGGTGCCAGTTTCTGTTTTATATCTGAGTTGTTTCGTCAAAAGCTTGTTATGCCCACTAATAGTCTAGAGAATGTGTTAGTGGTAGAGATAGCGAATGGTAGTCAAGTTCTAATCCGCGATGTTCTGAAGAAGTGTACTCTCGGAATCGAAGGGAAAGACTTTTCGATAGATTTGATGCCGATGATTATTGGAGGTTTTGACGTGGTAGTCGGTATGGATTGGTTGGCGAACAATCATGCCGAGATTGTGTGTTCCAAGAAAATAATCCGACCTCCCAATCCTTGTGGTGATGTTGTGATCTATGGCGAGAAGAGGAAAGGCGATGTAGCAATCATCACCATGGCTAAGGCGCGCAAATGTTTGGTGAAAGGATGCTCGTCCATCCTAGCCTAGGTAATCGACGCCAAGCTCGAGAAGTTAAAGCTAGAAGATGTGAAGATAGTACGGGAGTTTCTCGATGTCTTTCCAGACGACTTGCCCGGGTTACCACCCGATCGTCAAGTGGAGTTTCAGATTGATCTCGTGCCAGGAGCGTCTCCTATTGCTAGAGCCCCTTACCGGTTGGCGCCATCGGAGATGCAAGAGATGATGGCTCAACTCCAAGATCTTTTGGAGAAGGGTTTCATAAAACTGAGTTCTTCGCCTTGGGGAGCTCCGGTCTTGTTTGTCAAGAATAAGAATGGCACAATGAGAATGTGCATCGATTACCGTGAGTTGAACAACGCAACGGTGAAGAACAAATACCCGCTTCCGAGGATAGATGACTTGTTTGATAAATTCTAAGGAGCGGGGTGTTTTTCCAAGATCGACTTACATTCGGGTTACCACCAAGTGAAGGTGAGGGGTGAAGACGTTTCGAAGACGGCCTTTAGAACGCGTTACGGCCATTACGAATTCCTTGTAATGCCGTTTGGCCTAACAAACGCACTTGCGATGTTTATGGATTTGATGAATAGGGTGTGCCGACCATTCCTCGACAAGTTGGTCATCGTATTCATTGATGAAATACTCGTGTATTCTAAGAGCTAGTTAGAGCACGAGCAACACCTTCGTGAAGTTCTAGAAGTGTTGAAAAAAGAAAGTTTGTACGCCAAGTTTTCTAAGTGTGACTTTTAGCTCGAGGAGGTGCAATTCTTGGGGCACATTGTCACTTGAGACGGAGTGAAAGTGGACCCTCCAAAATTGAAGCTATGATGAATTGGGAGCCTCCCAAGAGTCCGTCCGAAATCCGAAGTTTCTTGGGATTGGAGGGATATTACCGGAGATTTATTCAAGACTTTTCGAAAATCGCTTCTTCCTTGACGGCGTTAACTCGGAAGAATATGAAGTTCGTTTGGACCGAAACGCAAGAGAAGGCGTTTCGGACTTTACAAAGGAAGTTGTGTGAAACTCCAATTTTGTTGCTACTCGAAGGGTCGGAAGACTTCGTGGTCTATAGCGACGCTTCAAAAATGGGGTTAGGATGCGTGTTGATGCAAAGAGGCAAGGTGATCGCGTACGCCTCGAGGCAACTCAAAATCCACGAAAAGAATTATCCTACCCACGATTTGGAGTTAGCAGCGGTGGTGTTCGCCTTGAAGCTTTGGCGGCATTACCTCTATGGCAAGAAATGTACACTCTACACGGATCATAAGAGCCTGAAGTATGTCTTTGATAAAAAAGAGCTAAACATGAGGCAAAGGCGGTGGTTCGAGTTGCTCAAGGATTACGTTTGTGAGTTGCTTTACCATCCCGGTAAGGCTAACGTAGTGGCCAATGCGTTAAGTCGGAAGGACTATAGCGAAAGTATTCGGGCTACCTTTTCGAGAATCGAGTTAGTGTCAAGTCTTATTGAGAAGATCAAGGCATCTCAAGTAGAAGCATTGTTGGAAGAAAATCTTAAGGAGGAAGTGATGACCAAGCAACGGTTGCTCTTAATGGAAGATAGTCGTGGGGTGAAACTGTTCAACGGTCGTGTGTAGGTGCCCAAATTTGGGGGTAATCGGGAACTACTTCTTGAGGATGCCCACAAGTTCAAGTATTCCATTCATCCGTGGAGTACAAAGATGTATCGGGACTTGAAGTTGCATTATTGGTGGCCGGTAATGAAAGTTGATGTGGCACGTTACGTGGAGCGTTGTATGACGTGCTTACAAGTAAAGGCCGAACATCAACGACCGTATGAGAGTCTGCAGTCCTTAGAGATCCCCGAGTGGAAGTGGGAGCATATTACTATGGACTTCGTGACGAAGTTGCTTAAAACTCTTTGAGGTCACGATACCATTTGGGTAATAGTCGATCGATTGACTAAGAGCGCTTACTTTTTGGCTATGCGCAAGACATTACCGATGGACAAGTTAGCTAAACTCTACATCGATGAAGTGGTCTCGAGGCATGGGGTACCCTTGTCGATCATGTCGGATCGCGATAGTCGGTTTACTTCGAACTTTTGGGATGGTTTTCTGAAGGAGATTGGTACACGAGTAAAGTTGAGTACGATTTACCATCCACAAACCGACGGTCAAAGCGAGAGAACAATTCAAACGCTTGAAGATATGTTAAGGTCTTGTGTCATCGATTTTGGTGGTAGTTGGGACTCTCATCTACCTTTGGTTGAGTTTGCTTACAACAATAGCTACCACTCGAGTATCGGAATGGCACCATTTGAGGCGTTGTACGGGCGGAAGTGCCGAACTCCTGTGTGTTGGCTGGAAGCGGGAGAAAAGCAATTCGCCGGACCCAAAATTGTGCAAGAGACGACCGATAAAGTTAAAGGTATTCGGAAACGGTTGAAAGCGGCTCAAGATCGCCAAAAGAGCTATGCCGATAAGAAGAGGCATCCGATGGAGTTTCAAGTGGGCGACCGTGTGATGTTAAAAGTGTCGCCATGGAAAGGCATTATCCGGTTCGAAAAACGTGGGAAGTTGAGTCCTCGTTTCCTCGGACCATTCAAGGTGCTCAAGCGTGTGGGCTTGCAAGCCTACCAGTTGAAACTCCCACCAGAGATGAACGGGATCCACAACACGTTCCACATATGTTATTTCCGAAAGTGTTTGGCGGAAGAAGAGAGCGTTATTCCCCTCTCTGAGATAAGGGTGGACGAAGGTAATCGTTCTGTCGAGGAGCCCAAAGCTATCTTGGAGCAGAAGTCAAAGAAGCTTCGTCACAAGGAGGTCACGATGGTCAAAGTGCAGTGGAAGCATCACCGGGGAGCCAATGTGACGTGGGAAGCCGAGGAGGATATGAAGCGTAGATATCCTAATCTTTTCGAGTAGTTGGGATTTCGAGGACGAAATCATTCCCAAGTTGGGGAGGATTGTAACACCCCGAATTTTCATTGTAATAATTCCTTCGTTAGATTTCTAACCTTATTTGTTATTAATCTTAGTCATCTTGCGTTTACCGTTGGTCGTTAGCACCGGAGGTTGAACCCAGCTTGTACGCTAAAGAAATGCAAGTTTTTGGGCAAGGTAGTTGTTAGAGCATAAATCTGTTGGATACAAGATCAAGAAGAATGAAGGTCAAAGTTCAAGAAAGTCAAAGTTGAGAAAAGTCAACTCTCATTAAAAGTCAAAGTCTTTGTAATAAGATGTCAAAGTCAATGTTCTTGTAATTTGTTTTGTTATTTTGTTATTCTTATTGGTATAAATACCTTGTATTTTCTGTTTTGTAGTAGAGTAGTGACTAGAGTTTGTATACGAATTAGAGAGAGAGAATTCTAGAGTGAGAAAGAGGAGTCTAGAGAGAGAAAGTCAAGAACAGAGTTGTAAATCATTTGAGATTGTGAATTGAATCAAACAGGTAGTTAATCATATCTTGTTTTGTTGATTTGCTTGTGTTAAAGCACAGTTTTATTGGATTCAAGATCATCATTATCTGAAGATGGAAAACTGAAGTCAAAGCTGATAAAGTCGTCTCATCAAATAGTCTAGGGTCCTTTTGTAATAAATAGTCAAAATGTGTTTACGTATTTTCTTTATTAGTTTTTATTGTTTAAATAAGTTAATTGTTTTAGATGTTGGGCCCTAGCCAAGCCAAGCCTAGCCCATTAGGCTAATAAGGCCTAACTATAAATTAGTTTTGTTTAGTGTTAATTAGGTTAAGAGAGAGAGCTTAATTGAAAATTAATCATTGAGAGAGGCTGGTGTTGGTGCGCCGTGAACAAGAGAAAAGGAGAGAAAGAGGTTGATCAAGAACTCTTGTAATCGTTTGGTTAATCAATACCAGGTTTGCATTATCGTATTGTTTATATGTTTACTTGATTGAATGATTAATCACAGGGACACACAATTGGTATCAGAGCCGGACAGATTGAATTAAATTGTTTTTGGTTCCGTTTTTCTGTCAAAGATTCAAGATTTATTATTGTGTGATTATTCTTTCAATTTGTTATTGTTTGGATTGTGTTTGCTTAGAATATTATCGTGATTGGGTACTGTTTGATTTGAATATTGCATCGATTTCGATTTTCAATTTGATGATTTTTGCTGTTCTGGGTTCGTTCACGAAGTCACTGTGTCACAAATCGAATCTCACTTAGAGTAGTTTTTATTGAAATTAATTGTTTGCAATAAGTTTTAGTTAGTTAATCGATCGTATTGGCAAAGTTTGGTAGTGTAATTCGAGTTATTGATTGTTTTCTGGACTGATTTTAGTTTCTGGGTCGATAAGCATCAAGAACATACCAGTCGCCCGGCAAACACTGTCCATATAGGTCGACCGATAAAATACCGGTCAATTCTATTTACCGGTCGCCCGGATAACTCACATAACTCTTTACCGGTCGAAGGATTTAACACAGCATACCGGTCAAGATCAAAGTTTAGTACCGGTCAAGACTCACATCAAATACCGGTCCACTACACATTATCGGTCCTCTTATATACCGATCAATCATTTGGTTTGCTCTTTACCGGTCGATCTCATTCTTTACTTCTTACCGGTCGACATTTTTACCGGTCCAAGCATAATACCGGTTGTTCATATCGGTCAATCCTCAATACCGGTCAGTACCTCGTACCGGTCGACCCTATACCGGTCAAAGCCATTATCGGTTTAAGTCTTTACCGGTCGCCCGGTTATCTCACATCTTATACCGGTCAAGCTAATTTACCGGTCGACATTGTATCGGTCCAAGTCAATACCGGTCGAAGCATAGTGTCGGTCAAATTCATATCGATCCATATACTTTATCGGTCCATACACAATACCGATCAAGCAACTCCCCGGTCGAACAAGTTACCGGTCCAAGCAAGCTACCGGTCAACCCATATCTCGCGCAAACCCCGGTCCTTCTTCACTTTGCGCCACTCGCAGCCTGCGCAAACTTCCCTTTGCGTGACCCTCTTATCGCGCAAACCCTCTCTTGCGCTACCCTCGTATCACGCGAACCTTGTGCTTTGTGCGACTGTCATCTAGCGAAAACCTCTGTTTGCGCCACCCGTTACTAGCGAGAACCAATCACTTTGCGCCAACAGTTACTCGCGCAAAGCTCCTCTTTGCGCGACTTGCTTCTCACGCAAACCTCTTAGTGCGAGTTGACTTTTGCGTAAATTTTTTCTCTAGGGGCGCTGCCCCCATACCCCCGCAAGGGCGTTGCCCCTTGACCCCACCCGGTTTGCTCGTGATCAAAATTTTCTGAATTTCATTCTAAGATTTTCAGTATTGTTTGATTTTATCTGGACTAACGGTCATTTTTCAAGTTCTTATCTTATATCTATCAGAATGAATTCTAGTGAAACTCCTTCAATTAGTACTGATTAGAAGCCACCGATACTTTTCAAAGGAGAGTATGATGCATGGAAAAATCAGTTCATCGATTTCATTGATAAACATGCATTAAGGGATCTTATTAGAATATCTCTGAGGGAAGGAATTATGACAGCTCCAAGGAAAGTTTTTAATCTTATAAAGGATAATGGAGAAAGAGAAGAAAAAGAGCTTCCATTACCACTTGATATGTACTCAGACGAGCAAAGAAAAAGATATGAAGCTGACAGATTAGCTCGATCTTTCCTAATGAAAGGAATGTCAGAAGAGATTTCAAAAGAGATCTTTTTTACATTAGACAGTAAAAAGGCTACAGGAAAACTGTTATGGGAACATATTGAGAAGATTGAGACAGGACCAAAGTTGTCTTCAAGAGTAAAGTTTCTGGAATTTGAGAACTCTGAACTAAAAGAAAAGATTTCTGCCTTGGAAGCTCAAATCCAGAAACTAGATTCTGTTGAGAATAATGAGAAAGTTAATGATTTGGAGAGTGCAAATGCTGATCTTCAAAAGAAGATATATGATCTGGAGAAAAGGATGGCCAAAGAAAGATCTGATTTTGAGATTGATAAGAAAGCATTTGTAAAGAAATTCTCAGATTTTTCGAGAAAATGTGCAGAAGATAAGAAAGCAGTTGAGCTGAAATGTTTAAAGCTTTCTCAACAGACTTCGGAGTTTGAGAAAGTAATTATTCTGGAATGGGAAAAGTTTGCCAAAGACAAGAAGGTCATTGAACAGAAGAACGCTGGATTATTTAAAGAAATATCCGGACAGAGAAATGATGCTGAGAAGGGATTTGAAGAAGAGAGAAATTTCTTTGAAACTGAGATTTGAAAGCTGACTGTCAAGCTATCTGAATTATCTGAAAGTGTCTTGAAAGATCAAAAAGCAAAGTCTGAATTCAAGAAAGAGATTGACCAACTTGTTAAAGAAAGAGACAACTTTGCTTCAAAGATTAAAGAGCTGGAAAAGATTGTTTCAAAGGTGGTGGTAACTGAGCAAACGACTCCAGAGTCACAATTCCACACACCTAGGAATATTTCAGCTGACTTCAAAAAGACAGCCTCAAGCTCACATTTGAAATGTGTTTCTTCAAGAAGGTTAGTCAATTCATTTGATCAGATTCGTACTACTAACATTTTATTTGATGACAATGTAGATTGTTCAGATACATACATACAGAAGAAAAAGAAGAAGAAGAAGAAGAAGTTACGAAGAAGAAGAACTGGTCTGGAAAAAGAAACCAGTTGAAATTGAGAAGAAAGACGAGAAAGGAAAGAAGTCATGTGTACATAACCATAATGCCGAGAAGAACAATGCGCATAAAGGTAAACATGAACATATCTACACGAGAGATCAATTAATCATGTTGTCAGGTAAGCAATTCTATTGTTCTTACTGTCGTACACTTGATCTTGTTCATAAACAAGTGATCATTTCTGGTATGGTTCTTACTCTGTTATTCCCATAAGAACTGCAACTAAAAAACATGGACCCAAATACCAGTGGGTACCAAAGAAAAAGGATGAATCTGTGTTGCATGCACTTACTGTCAAAGGGGAATAAGAGAGCGGAGGCTTCTAAGTAAATCAGCTTAGGACCCGTACTTCAACGAAGTATGACTTCTAAACACAACAGTTTAGGACTTACACTTCAATGATCAAAAGACTTTACTCCTAAGTTGAATGATATTGTACTCCTAGATCATATATGAGAAGATCAACATTCAAGGGGGAGTACATATCTGTCTGAAATTTTATGCATCCAACAAATATGATGATCAACATTTAAGGGGGAGTTAATGCATATCTTATACCTGATAATTTTCTGATGCATAATTTCAGGGGGAGTAAAAGAATCATGACTTCTGATTATTTCAGATCAAAACTCGTAATTTAATTGTTTTACTGCTTTCTGTCATTTTATTTTCAGTGAATAAAGTTACTTTGACTAGATCTTTAGACTTTTGCAGATTGAGAGATGCTTACAAGATCATATCTTTATGACTTTAAGATTGACTTCGTGAGATGTTGCACGCAAAAGGTATAATTCTTTATCTTCATCTCATCTATGGTTGAAAGAAGGATAAATTTCAATCATAAGAAAACATGTTCTTAAATGTTCAAACCACTTCTCGATTCTCAAACAGATTTCTTGAATTGGAAGTGTGATTTTAAATGTTTTCTGCTTCATTTATGCACTTTAACTGCTAAAGTTAAACCATCTGAGCATCATATGCTTTATAGGATAACATGGGATCAGTGTGCTAGGACTTATCTGAACTTCTATGGATTCACGTTAACTAGTGTCTCCTACCCAAGAAGTTAATCCTTAGTAATTGAGTGTAAGGTGTCAAAAGAAATGAGTGTGGGATATGTGATGAGAGAAATTGTAAAAGAGAGTTTGGTTAGCTGTGAGCTTAAAGATTAAAAGAAAGAGGGTGAGAGATCAGAGTAAAAGAATATCAAACTCTGCACCAACTACTTTCTGAGCCGGGCAGCCACATTTCTAATGTTTCATAATTCTTTGGTGAACGTTATTGAAACAGGCAACTAGCCCATGCCAACTGTTGACATTACCCCACCTACCACTCATTTTCTTCTTAACAAGGAAATGTTTCATTTTCAAAGGGGACGCAACACATATACTATCTGATTTTCATTTGAAAAATCTGGATATTGAAAAGAAGGAAGTCTGCCCCACCTTCACACTTCACTAATGCACATTGAGTCTGTGTTTAACTAACTGTTGTCTCAGTGGTTTACACATTTTGAGCCTTATAAGCAATCATCATATGCTTCATTTATTCCATCACTTGCACGAACACACAAAGAATTTGTTTCTTTGTCATAACGTTCATAGAAATTACCTTTGTGGTGTTTCGATGATTGAATGGAAGCCCTGGGAGAGTGAACATCATAAAAGCTCCTTTATATTGTGTATTTGTTACACATAGTGACTTTGTGTTACTGACAGGCAATTTTAACTAATTCATTTGTTGATTCAGGTGTTACACTTCATTTTCTATTCTGTCTGGATTTGCAAAGATCTGGATGCACTTCTTTATGAATTGACGGATAATCAGTGGTTCTGTTGGCAAGATAAGTGGTGGAAGACATTTCTTGACGAAAAGTTTTGATGAATTTTTTGCTCTTTTCATCAAAAAGGGGGAGAAGCATCAACCAAGAAATGGGAAGAATAGAGGTTTTTAAAAGATTTTCTGAAGATATGCTGAATTGAAGATATTTTCTCTAAAGATGATTTGCTGAAGCATTCCGAGCTGAAACTGGAGATAATTTCTTTCCAAGAGATTATATTCTCATCGATTGGAGAGATTGCTACATTCTGAAGACAAAGAGGGAGATTGCATCTTCTGAGCTTATAGAGGAGGATTGAATTGCTAAATCTTTTTAGTAATGATCTTGATCCAAAGGAAGAGATTGTTAAAGCACAGTTTTATTGGATTCAAGATCATCATTATCTGAAGATGGAAAACCGAAGTCAAAGCTGATAAAGTCGTCTCATCAAATAATCTAGGGTCCTTTTGTAATAAATAGTCAAAGTGTGTTTACGTATTTTCTTTATTAGTTTTTATTGTTTAAATAAGTTAATTGTTTTAGTTGTTGGGCCCTAGCCAAGCCAAGCCTAGCTCATTAGGCTAATAAGGCCTAAGTATAAATTAGTTTTGTTTAGTGTTAATTAGGTTAAGAGAGAGAGCTTAATTGAAAAATTAATCATTGAGAGAGGCTGGTGTTGGTGCGCCGTGAACAAGAGAAAAGGAGAGAAAGAGGTTGATCAAGAACTCTTGTAATCGTTTGGTTAATCAATACCAGTTTTGCATTATCGTATTGTTTATATGTTTACTTGATTGAATGATTAATCACAGGGACACACAACTTGTGATTAGAATCTAGAAACAGGACTCACAATTGGTATCAGAGCAGATCCGATTTTGAAATCAGATCAAGAATTGGTTCGACACTGTGTTCATCGAGTTTGATTCGAATTTTGAGTTTTAGAGTGAAATTGAAGTTGAATTCGATTAGGTTTTGTTTGCTGAGTATAATCGATCGAGTTTGTATAGTGTAATTCATAATTTGCACTTTAATTGTTCATAATTGTTGAGATTTGTAGAAGTTCGAGTTCACTAGTTTCATATGCACTGAAATTGAATCAATTTGGTTCAATTTGTGTTTGTTTGTCAAATTTAAGTGTTGTAACCTGTTAGAATATTGAAATCGAGCATCCCTACAAAGTTTCAAGTCAATTGGACAAGGTTTGGATCGAAATCTGTGAGAAAAGTTGGATTTTTGGTCGATATTTTGAAGAACGCGCAAGATCCATCAAACGCGCAAGTTCATCGCAAGAACGCACAAGCTGAAGAAATTGGTTTTTGGACAAAACGCGCAGAGGGTTATCTGCGAGTTCTAGAAACACGCAAATCGAAGTCTGCGAGTTTGAAGATTGGGGAAAATTTTCTAAGTATTGAAACACGCACGTAGACCTTAGCGAGTTCTACAAACGCACAAGTCTTTGCTTGCGAGTTTCTTCGAAAATAGTGATCTGCGAGTTCATTCAATCTGCGAGTATCAGAAAACGCGCACGCTACTATTAGCGAGTTTTAGAGATTATTTCGGCCTGCGAGTTTGTCGAAACACGCAAACCTTTGCTTGCGAGTTTCATAAACGCGCAAGCTTAAGCCTGCGTGTTTCTTAGTGAATAATGATCTGCGAGTTTAGGCGTCAGCGAGTTTCAAATTTTCATAGTGATCTGCATGTTTCCATACTTAGAATATTTTCCTGAATTTCCCCCGTGCTAAGTCTGCGGAGGGGGAACATAGTTTTAATTGTGATCAAAATTCCTGAATTTCTATTCCAAGATTTCTTGTATTTTTGTGATTTCATATTGGACTAACGATCAGTTTCTAGTTTCTTATTGCATATCTTTTCAAAACAGGTACAAACAGGATGACTTCAAAGGACGCTCTTTCTATCGGCACTGATGTCAAGCCTCCAGTATTGTTCAAAGGAGAATATGAACAATGGAAAGACAAATTTCTGGATTTTGTGGATAGACATGCAAATGGGGAAAACATTCTACTTTCAATTACTGAAGGTCTCAATATTCCACCTACTGTCCAAATACCTAATGATGAATCCTCAGACAGTGAGGATGGAGATGATGATAGAGTACAAAGGATGAGAACTGTTCCAATTGATTTTGCTCAATATTCTAAGGAACAGAAAAGCCGGTTTAAAGCAGACAAGCAAGCAAGATCTCTTCTACTCCAGAGTATTCCGAATGAAATATACATTAAGATAGATAGCTACAAGGCAAATGCAAAGAAAATGTGGGATCAGTTACAAAAGATGATGATGGGTTCCAAAGTAGGTAATCAGATGAAGGTGGCTAACTACATAAATAGCTACGAAGAGTTTAAAGTAAAAGAAAATGAGAGCCTAGAGGAAACCTATGAACGGTTTGTCCTGCTTCTTAATGAACTGTCAAAGAATAAGGTGAAAAAGAAGCAGCTTGAGAACAATGTCAAGTTTGTGAGCATCCTGCAACCTGAATGGAAGAAGCATACGCGCAGGATGAAACAGATGAAGGATCTAAATGACATTCCGTTACATGAGGTGTATGAGACATTACGTCAAAACGAAGAAGAAGTGGAAGAGAAAAGAGCTGAGAAAAAGAAGATTGAGAAAGTTCCCGATCCCATTGCACTAGTAGCCTGAGAGAAAGAGAAAGAAAAGAAAGAAAAGAAGAAGAAGAAGTTAGTGGTTTCAAGTTCTGAATCAGAATCCGAATATGATGGAGATGAAGGAGAAAGTCTCAAGCAAGCAATGCTATTACTGACCCGAGCATTCCAAAAGAAATTTTACAAGAAGTCGGGATCCAATTCTCAGAGATACTCTTCGTCCAGCTCCAAGAACCATGAGCACAGAGAAAGGGTAGAAGGAAACAGATTTGTAGAGAAGAAACCAGAAGAAAAGAAGAGGTTTGTGAATGACTACACCGGTACTGAAAAGAAGACGGCTAATGATCTGATCAAATGTTACAACTGTGGCAAGTTCGGACATTATGCAAAAGAATGTCGGAAGCCAAAGGTTCGCAACTCAGAGTATTATCAGAACAAATTGCTCTTGGCCAAGCAACAAGAAGCTGGCAGAGCATTAATGGCTGAAGATGAATACTGGTTAGATCATTCCGATGAAGAGGAAGGAAATGAGAAGGAAGAAACTGCTCATCTATGCTTAATGGGAAAAGAGGTGAAATATGATGATTCAGATGATGAAGCAGCTGATGAGGTAATGAACTTAACTGAAAAAGATTTCATAACCAAAATGGAAGCCATGGTGATTGAGCTTCATGACCTTCAAACAAAACTGAAAAAGGAAAAAGACAGAGTTGCTAAACGAAACAATAAGATCTTTGAGCTTAATAAGTCAGTTATTGGAAACAAAGATCTAATTGATTCTTTACGCAAATCTGCTTCTGATTCTAAAATTCAAGTAGATTGTTTTGAAAAGAAGATTTCTGATTTTGAAGCTAAAATTTCTAAGTCTGAGTTAGAAAAGAAAGAATCTGCACTAACTGTTTATAAATTGCAGGTTGAAAACAAGCTTTTAAATAAGAAGATAAATGGTCTGGAAGCCAAACTTTATGCAAGAGGCCAAACAGATCAAACAATTTTTCTTAATGCACCTAATGAGGAGGCTGATGTTAAAGAAAAATGGGGACTTGGTTTTGAAAACCCCAATTACTTAAAGAAAGCCATCAGAAAACAACCAGCACTTTATAATTTTGATTTTCTTGCTGTTGCTAGTAAACATACTCATTTAAAACCCAAATTTGTTACCAAATTACCAGAAGAAGTTGAGGCCAAGGAAACTGAAAATAGAACGAATATTAAGAAAATGCAACTACCATTTAACTATGCAAAGTTAAATGATAGTTATCTTTCTGAAACACCAAAAGTTCTTTCAAACGAATATTTTGCTAGCTATTCTGTTTCGGAGATGGAGGCAAAACCTACAATTGCAAAAGTTTATGTTCCTCCACTCATTCTTGAAAGCAAAATAGTTGAGCTTGAAAATGTGTTATCTGATGAAAGACTTTTGGTAGATATTGAACAAAGTGTATTTTCTACAGTATTAAAGAACACAGTTTTTCAATCTAAATCTCCAAAGTGTTCTAAAATTTCAAAGGCACCTCAAACTTTGACTGATAATTTTGATGACTTATTTGCGTCTGCAAATGATTTTCTAAATTCTGATGATCGGTGCATAGATGTTGGGTCTGAAATTAGCTAAGGATGATTAATACTGCCAGATACTACTTCTTGTGTAATTAATACAGCTAGTTTAATATTACTACTACTGGTGAGATTAATACTGCTAACATGGTTAGTACTGCTAGCATGTTAGTACTGCAAGATGGTTAATACTGCTGAGTAATTACTACTGCTTATGAAGATTAAAACTGCTGAGAAGATAATGATGGAATGATTTGATTAATGCGAAAGTCAAGGAGATTTGAAGATAATTATGGACTGGATCATGAAGATTAATTTTTCTTTTATAATTATCTTGTAATCTGTCTTGTATATATACTGTATAGAAGGCATAGTTTAGAACATACATTGATAGAGTTTTTGATATACGTTTTGTTTTTAGACAGAATTAACCTCAAGGTTCTTAGAAGTCCTTTCAATAGAGAAGTATTGAACATCTGTTGAACCTGTTCAACAAATTGAGGTTTTATTTGTAATAATTAAGTTAAATCAATATAACTTGTGATTTTCATTCTGATACTGTTCCATTGATTTACTGTTAAAGTGTTTTTCCGCGACTCCTTTAACATAGTTTCTGAGTGTGTGTTAAATTCTTGTTTGAATTTCGATCCTGACAAGTGGTATCAGAGCAAGAAAACTCAGAAACCTATAATCATGGACAGTTCAAGCGACAACGTTTTGGAATCAAAGGTTCCCATGCTCAAACCCAATGAGTTTGACATGTGGAAGATCAGAATCAAGCAATATATTCTTCTCACAGACTTCTGAATCTGGGATATCATTGAGAATGGTCCCTCAGATGAAGGAAAGATAGGACCATATGGCAAAAGACCTCCACCAAAGTCTGATGGAGAGAGGAAGATGAGGCAGGCAGAGATGAAAGCCTTGAGCACTCTGCTCTTGGCTATACCTAATGAGTACCAACCACCAGTTCTGCAACTGCACGGATGCACAAATTCTATGGAATGCACTGGAGAAAAAAAATTCTGGTACCAAAAGTACCAAGAGAAATCAGAAGGCCATCCTGAAGCAGCAATATGAAAACTTCATGTCTACAAAGAATGAGTCCATGACTCAAACTTTTGATAGATTTAATAAGTTAATTGGTGAATTGGCTACTGTTAGTGTCCAGATAGATCAAGATGATGTCAACAGAAAATTTCTAAGATCTCTTGGTGATGAATGGAATATGTACACTGTCTCCTTCAGACAGAATGACCAACTGGAGGACAAGGAACTGGATGACCTCTATAATGACCTTAGGGTGTTTGAAGCAGAGGTAGAAGCAAAGAAGAGGCCCTCTGGATACTCATACAATGCTTCTCTTTTATCATCTTCTACTGATTCTGCTGCTAATACAGAATCAGTTAGTGCTGCCTATGGATCCAAGCAAGATGGATCTAATGACTTAGTTTTAGAAGCTTTTCTAGCCAGTCATGCTAATTCCACTCTAATTAATGATGACTTAGAACAGATAAATGTTGATGATCTGGAAGAGATGGATATCAAGTGGCAGATGGCTATGCTCACAATGAGGGTAAAAAGATTCATCAAAAGGACTGGAAGGAATAACTTTGCTTAGAAAAGAGAAGATGGGGTTGGATTTGATAAATCCAAGGTTGAATGTTACAAGTGTCACAAGCTGGCGCACTTTGCAAGAGAATGCAGAAGTGGAATGCCTCAACAACATACTAGCAACCATCAACCATCACAGTCCACTAGATTCAACAACAGGAACTCTTCTCAAGCTCTTGTTTCCCAAGAAAGAATGGGATTTGATTGGAGTGACCAAGCAAAAGAAGCTATTCAGAATCAAGCTTTAATGGCTAAAGTTTCAGAGTCAGCAAGCACTGATATTACCACAGAGGTAAAATCTAACCTTTGCTCAAAATCTTGCATAGAAACTGTTAAAAAGTATAGGGATCACAATCAAAGCATGTGTGATGACCTAAAAAGGTTAGAGAAAGATAGAAGAGAGTATGTTGTGAATGTTGAGAATTTGGAAGAACAGATTAAGGCATAAAGCCAATGAACTTCAACACACATATGATACTAACTACTGGAAGTGGGAAAAGAATCAGTTAGAGTTTAAGCTTAAAAAGTCTGAAGAGGAATGTGAGAAGATAAGGAGTGATTTTGAGAAAGCCAAGCTGGACATTGAGAAGTTTTCCAATGCCTCTAAAGCAATGGACTCACTTCTAAAATCTCAAGTCCATGACAACCTGAAAAGAGGTTTAGGATACAACAGTACCCCTCCACCCTATAACAATAACTATATCCCTCCCACTTCAGACCTCTTAGAAAGACAAGAGAAAATAGACTTACCTGCAGAAGCCACAGATGTAGATCCTCTTGACAGTGTAGTGATTGAGGAAGAGGCAGAAGAAGAGACCACTAAGGGTAAGAATAAGGATGACCTTAAAGAAATCCCTTTAGAAAATTATATCCTTACTAATGAAAGAGGGGGGGGGGTAAACCTTTTGTAAAGAGTGAGAAGGCTGAAAGTTCTAAGAGAGGGAAGGGAAAGGTACAGGGAGTCCATTACATGCAAACCACTGTTGTTAATCCCTGTACTTGTAAACAGAATCGGCCCCAACAACATGATAAAACAAGGGGAAATCAAAGAAACAGAAATAATCAGTGGGCTTTAAAACAAGGAATTGATCTGAGAAAAATTAACAGACCAAAGCCTTGTTTTATCTGTGGCAAGTTAAATCATCTAGCCAAACACTGTTATTTCAATCCTATTAACCAAAGGATCACTTTTCAAAGAAATATACAAAATCCTGTTGGTTATAGGAAGCAAATAAGGAATCATATGGCTGAGAATGTGAGAAGGGCACCTATAAAATCTCATGCTCAGAATAAGTTTGCTAATTCAAAGAAAAATACTCCAAGTAAGCCAAGGAGTAACTTAAAGAAAAATAAAGCAAACAACTTTCTACAGGTTTGGGTTACAAAAGTAAAGAAATCTGTTAGTACTGCTACTTCAAATAGTACTGCTGACAGAAATAGTGCTGCTGCAAGCAATACTACTGCTAACCCAGTTAGTACTGCTAACCCAATTAATACTGCTAATGATGTTAGTACTGCTAACAAAGTTAGTACTGCCAATCAAGTTAGTACTGCTTCCTATGACAGGCCCATTCTTCTGACAAAGTATTCAAGCAATAAGATTCCTCAGTTTGATAATCTCATCAAGTCTGAATATGAATATGTTGATGAGAATGGGAAACCCATGACCACTTTGGCTTGGGTTCCTATTAAAAACTAACTGCTTTATTATATATGCAGGGCAACCAACAGCTCAAGGGAAGGAGCATTTGGCATGTTGATAGTGGTTGTTCCAGGCACATGACAGGTAACATGGCCTGCCTTCAAAACTTCAAAAGAATTGATGGAGGACATGTTTCTTTTGGTGATAATCCAGCAGGTGGAAAGATAAGTGGAAAAGGTAATGTGTCAAAAGGTAAGATGACCTTTGAGGATGTATACTATGTTGAGCAATTGAGATACAACCTGTTAAGTGTATCACAGGTCTGTGACAAGAAACATAGCATATTATTCAATGATACTGAATGTATTATCCTTGCTCCAGGGTTCAAGATAGTTGATGAAAGTATGATACTACTTAGAACTCCTAGAAAGGAAAATGTTTATTGCTTAGACTTGGAGAGTGTAGCTTCTGATTCATCTTTAAATTGTTTATTTTCAAAAGCTTCATTGGATGAATCATCTCTTTGGCACAGAAGGATGTGTCACATGAACTTTAAAACAATGAACAAACTTGTGAAAAACAACCTTGTAAGAGGTTTGCCACAAAAGGTATTTTCATGTGATGATCATTGTGTTGCATGTCTTAAAGGCAAACAACACAAAACTTCTCATAAGTCCAAAGAGATAAATACAATCTCTTCACCTCTTAATTTACTGCATATGGATCTGTTTGGTCCTACAAATGTGATGAGTATTGGTAAGAAATCCTACTGCTTGGTTATTGTTGATGATTTCTCTAGATTCACTTGGGTGTATTTTCTGAAGACTAAGGATGAGACAAGTGGATTGATCAAATCCTTTGTTCTTAGAGTTGAAAACCAAACGAATCTAAGAGTTAAAGTCATCAGGTTTGATAATGGAACTGAATTTAAAAACAATGACCTAAACAGCTTCTGTGAGGAAAAAGGCATTGAGAGACAATAAAGTGCTCCTAGGACTCCTCAACAGAATGGTGTTGCTGAAAGGAGAAATAGGACTCTGATAGAAGCTGCTAGATCTCTGTTGGCAGATTCAAAACTTCCAATTACTTTTTGGGCAGAAGCAGTTAATACTGCCTGCTATGTTCAAAACAGAGTTCTAGTAGTGAAATCCCAAGACAAGACACCTTATGAGCTTTTTAAAAAGAAGAAACATTTTATTGGATTTTTCAAACCATTTGGGTGTCCTTGCACAATTCTCAATACCAAAACTCACCTAGGCAAGTTTGATAGCAAAGCTGAGGATGGGTTTCTTGTTGGATATTCATCTCAAAGTAAGTCCTACAGAGTTTTCAACACCTCTTCTAGGATTATTGAGGAAAGTGACAATGTCAAATGCAATGAGAACACACCAAATCAACTTGGTTCAGGTCCTGATTGGCTATTTGACATTGATTCACTGTCTAATTCTTTGGGTTTCAGTAATGAGCATAATGCAGGAACAGGGACAGAAAAGGTACAAGTACAAAGACAAGAGTTTGTGCTGTTCCTAACACCTACTGTTGATCCTGTTGAATTCTGTGACCAAGATAAGAAAGATACTTCAGATTCAAAGGACACTGAACCGGCTCAGAATGAAGAGGACAGAGGTGAAAAGGAAGATCAACCCTCAGATTCAGGAATCAAAGGTCCCGAGATGCCATGTTTGGAAGAAGATGACACAGATGATGATAACTCTTCAGTTTTTGGTGGTGGCACTCCTGAAAAGAATGACTCTAATCTGGAAGCAGATATTAATGAAGAGGTTATTCATCAAACAAGAGTTCAGAAAAATCATCCTCCTCAATTGGTGATTGGTGACATCAATTCTCCTATAATCACAAGGAATCAAAGCAAGTTGGGAGGATTGAAGGACATACAATCAGGATTACTATCTTGCTTTCTATCACAGGTTGAACCCAAAAAGGCATATGATGCAATGAAGGATCCAAGCTGGATAGAAGCAATGCAAAAGGAGCTACTGCAGTTTATGCTGCAGGATGTATGGGATTTGGTTGACCTTCCAAAAGGACACAGAGCTATAGGCACTAAATGGATCTTCAGGAACAAGAAAGATGAGAGAGGAATAGTAATAAAGAACAAGGCCAGATTAGTGGCACAAGGGTATACTCAAGAAGAGGGAATTGATTATGAAGAGGTATTTGCACCAGTGGTCAGGATTGAGGCAATCAGGCTATTTTTAGCCTATGCTTCTTTCATGAAGTTCAGGGTCTACCAGATGGATGTAAAGAGTGCTTTCCTGTATGGGAGAATTGAAGAAGAAGTGTATGTCTGTCAGCCTCCAGAGTTTGAGAATCCAAATTATCCTGACAGAGTATACAAATTGAAGAAGGCACTCTATGGGCTACATCAAGCACCAAGGGCATGGTATGACACTTTGTCTACCTATCTCTTGGAAAATGGTTTTCAAAGAGGAATCATAGACAAGACTATGTTCATTCAGAGGAAGAAGAAGGACATCCTTATAGTTGTGAGTCCGTGATCGTTACCAGATAATCAAAACAACAAACAAATAGAAGATAAACCAACCTGTTTGGATTACAAACGCGGATTACACGGTTGATTTCTTGATTTAAGCTTTGTGTTTGTTTTCTCTCTTTTACACTTTTCACTATGTGTATGTGATCTGATCTATTGATGTTCTTAGAGAGAGAGAGAGATAACTAACTTAATATTAAACATAATATCTAGATATCTCTAATATCTAGATATTATAATTAACCTAATATAATAACAAATAAACATAATATCTAGATATTAATAATATCTAGATATTATATTAAAACTAATATAATAATAAACTAATAACTAATTAAACTAATTAAAATACTAAAACATAACTTTGACTATTATTACAAGATAGACCCTAGACTATAGTTGAGAGTGACTTGTCAGCTTTAACTTCAGATTGCGATCTTCGTATTGGATGATCTTGAATCCAATGAGACTGTGCTCTAACAATCTCCCCCTTTGGAACAAGATCATTTAAATAAATAGATTTATCTAATTCGATCTTCTCTTTCAGCTTGGAAGATGCAATCTCCATCTTTGTCTTCAAATTGTAATAATCTTCCCCTTTTGATGTAGAGAAACTCTCTTTCGGTTGTTGGGAAGAAATTGTCTTCAGTGTTAGCTTGGACATTTGTTTCTTGATCATTTCTTGTACTTTGTTTGCTCTGCTCTCCCCCTTTTTGATGGATTGAGCATCGATATCTTCAAAACTTTGTTGACAAGAAATGTCTTTGATTCGTAGCCTCTGATCCGTCAATTCATAAGATATTCATCTAGATCTTTACAAATCCAGACAAATTAGTTGTGTAACACCTGAATCAACTAATGAATCAGTTAGAATGCCTGTTAGTAACACTAAGTCACTGTGTGTAACGAATACACATTGGAAAGGAGCTGTTTGATGTTGACTCCCCCAGGGCTTCCATTTAATCATCGAAACACCACAAAGGTTATTTCTATAAACGTTATGACAAAGAAACTAATTCCTTGTGTGTTCGTGCTTGTGATAGAAAGAATTAAGCACTGATGATTGCTTTTAAGGCTCGAAATGTGTAAAACACTGAGACAACAGTAAGTTAAACACAGACTCAATGTGTATGAGTGAAGTGCGAAGGTGGGGCAGACTTCCTTCTTTTCAATATCCAGATTTTCCAAGTGAAAATCAGATAGCATATGTGCTGCGTCCCCTTAGAAAGTGAAACACTTTCTAATTGAGTAGAAAATGAGTAGTTGGTGGGGTAATTCAAGAGTTGGCATGGGCTAGTTGCCTGTTTCAATAATGTTCACCAAAGATTTGTGAAACACTAGAAATGTGGCTGCCCGGCTCAGAAAAAGTTGGTGCAGAGTTTTGATATTCTTTTAACTCTGTTCTCACACGCTCTTTCTTTTAAACGTTTTGCTTTCTCTAATCACACTCATTTCTATTCTTTTTGCACACTCAATCACTAAGGATTAACTTCTTGGGTAGAAATCACTGGTTAAGGTGAGTCCATAGAAGTTGTGTTAATTCCTAGCACAATGAAATTCTTGTTTTCCTATGATGCACATGAAGCTCAGATTGGTTTAACTATGTCAGTTAAAGCACAAAATTGATTTTGAAAACATTTAAAATCACACTTCCATAATATAAAATCTGTTGAAAAAATCGGGAAGTGGTTTGAACGTTAAAAACAATGTTTTCTATGATTGAAAGTTATCCTTCTTTCAACCATATATGAGATTAAGATTTAGAATAATACCTTAACGTATGATCTTCCATCTCATGAAGTTAAGCGTAAAGTCAGAAAGATATGATCTTTTAAGCTTCTCTCAAACTTCTGCAAAAGTCTTAGTCAAGTCAAAGAAAATTTATTCACTTAAATTGAAAAGACAAAAAGCAGTAAAACTTTTTAAAGAACGAGTTCTGATCTGAATTGATCAGAAGTCATATCCGAACTCCTTTGACGTGAAGAGCTCCCCCTAAAATCTTGCATTACAAAAAAATTTCATAAGACGTAAGTGCAGAAATCTTATGAGCTCCCCCTCAAATTAATATTGACCAAGTATGAGTTTCTTCTCATACTTCCCCTAGAATCATGAACATTAACATATGAAATACAGATATCATTCACAATTAAGCATAAAGATATGAGGAAAAAGTAAACAATAGTGAACTTTTATAGGTAACTACTGATTATGTCTTAAGATTTAGCATACCAAGCTTAGAGATAAGAAAGTTGAATCTCTTTTCATCTAACGCCTTGGTAAACAAATCTGCAAGTTGATAATCTGTTTTTACAAAGAAAAGTTCTATGTTTCCTTTTTCTACATGATCTTTGATAAAGTGATACCTGACGTCGATATGTTTGGTTTTTGTGTGTTGAACAGGATTCCCTGTTATTGCGATGGCGCTCTTGGAGTCGCAGTAGATCGGGATTTTGTTGAAGTGGAAACCGTAGTCGCGAAGTTGTGTTTGCATCCACAAAACCTGAGAACAGCAGCTAGCAGCAGCTACATATTCTGCTTCGGCCGTGGAAGTTGAAACGCAAAGTTGCTTCTTCGATCCCCAACTTACTAGTTTGTCACCGAGGAACTGTACGTGTCCTGACGTGCTCTTCCTGTCTAACATACAACCTGCATGATCTGCATCTGTGTACGTTGTTAGTTCAAAAGTAGTATCTTTGGGATACCACAGACCGAGATCTGCGGTGCCCTTCAGATACCTGAATATACGCTTGACAGCAGTCAAATGGATTTCTTTTGGATTAGCCTGATATCGGGCACAAAGACATGTTGAAAACATTATGTCTGGTCTACTACTAGTAAGATACATTAAAGAACCTATCATTCCTCTGTAGGTCCTAATATCAACAGCCTTTCCCGAAGGATCGGTGCCAATCTTAGTTCCTGGTGTCATTGGGGTACCAATCGGTTTTGTATTTTCCATTTGGAATTTCCGAAGAATTTCCCTAATGTACTTAGATTGATTGATAAAGATACCCGTAGAAAATTGTTTTACTTGAAGCCCGAGAAAGAAGTTCATCTCTCCCATCAAGTTCATTTGAAATCTAGACACCATAAGGTTTGCAAAATTCTTACAGTACTTAGTATTAGTTGAACCAAAAATAATATCGTCGACATAGATTTGTATTAAAACGATATCGGCTTTTTCTTTCTTTATGAACAAGGTGGTATCCACCGTACCTTTTGAAAACCCAGACTTGACTAGAAAAGTGGAAAGGACATCATACCAGGCTCGAGGGGCTTGTTTCAGACCGTAGAGAGCTTTGTCGAGAATGTAGACGTGATTCGGTTTCTCTTGATTGACAAAACCTTCTGGCTGAGAGACGTAGACTTCCTCCTTCAGAATTCCATTGAGGAATGTTGTCTTCACGTCCATTTGAAAGACCGTGAAGTTCTTGTGGGCAGCGTAGGCTAAGAACATTCTGATTGCCTCTAAACGCGCCACAGGAGCGTATGTCTCGTCATAGTCTAATCCTTCCTCTTGTCTGTATCCTTTGGCTACTAGTCTCGCCTTGTTTCTGATGACGGTACCAGCTTCGTCCTTTTTAATCTTGAAGATCCACTTCGTACCGATGATTGTTTTACCTTTAGGCTTTGGTACGAGTCTCCAGACTTGCAGTGCGTCGAACTGGTTCAATTCTTCTTGCATAGAGACTACCCAATCTGGATCCGCAAGAGCCTCTGATACTCGAGTTGGCTCAATCTTGCTTAGAAAGGAGTCGTGCATGCACCAGTTGATTGACGCTGACCTAGTTTGCACCAACTTGGATGGATCACCTATGATCTGACTTGCAGGGTGCGCTTTGGTCCATTTACGTTCCTGAGGCAGTGGATTATAGGAATGAATGTCAGTTGTGTCATCTATAAATCCACTTGCACCTTCTTCAGTTTGATTGGGAGGAGATATGATAGTTGCTTCAGTTGAAGTTGTTGGTTCAGAAGACTCAGCAGGTACAGCTTGGTCCGGCTGTAGTTGGATCTGTACGGTACATCCTGCTGGTTCAGCTTCTTCTGACTCTACATGACTTGGCACTTCTTGAACTGTAGGAGTTGGTATTTGAATTGTGACGTCTTGATGAATCGGGGTACTTGATTCATTTGGAATGTCTGAACTGGTTGGATGAGTAGGCGTTGGCTCTTCTATCCTGTCAACCAAAACAGATTTCTTTATGTTAGTTCCAAGAAATTCGTCATAAAACAATTCAAATAATAAATCTAAATCAGATAAATGGTTAGTTGATGTTGAAGCTTCATCTGATTTGTTCTGTTGAGACGCAGGTTCTGGACTGAGTTGCCCAGAAGCTAGTACTCCGGTTAAAACGGGTTCTGAACAGTATTGTTCGGAAGCCATCTCTTCATCAAAGGTGACGTTGACGCTTTCAATCACCGTCTTTGACTTCTTGAAGTAGATTCTGAATGCAGTTGATGATGAGGAGTATCCACTGAAGATTCCTTCATCTGCCTTGGCGCTGAACTTGTTGAGATTCTCCCTATCGTTTAGAACGAAACACTTACATCCAAAGATATGGAAGTATTTGATTGTAGGTGTTCGGTTGTTGATCAACGCATAAGGAGTCTTCTTGAATCGTCTGTGAATCATGGAACGGTTCTGCGTATAGCATGCGGTAGATATAGCTTCTGCCCATAAGAATAGAGGTAGGTCGGAATGACTTAGCATAGTGCGAGCTGCCTCGACTAGCGTCCGATTCCTTCTTTCCACCACTCCATTTTGTTGAGGCGTACGTGCAGCAGAGTACTGATGAGTTATCCCTTTAGATTCGAGATATTCTTGAACAGTTTTGTTCTTGAACTCTGTGCCGTTGTCTGTTCTTAGAAGCTTTATCGGTTTCTGCAGATTCACCTGGGTCGTCTTCAGGAAAGTGATGAGCACATCAGGTGTCTCATCCTTTGATCGTAGGAACTTGACCCAAGTGTATCGTGAGTAGTCGTCCACGATCACTAGAATGTACTTCTTGCCTCCTAGACTCTGAGTTCGCATTGGACCACAGAGATCCATATGCAATAGCTCTAGCGGAGCGCTTGTACTTGGTTCAGGCTTCGGTTTATGCGGAGCCCTCTTCATCTTGCCCTTCTCACAGGCTGCACACAGATGATCTTTGTCATATTTGAGCTCTGGAAGTCCTTTGACTAAGTTGCCACTGACCAGTTTGTTGATGTAGCGAAAGTTGAGATGAGAGAGCCGTCGATGCCATAGCCAGCTTTGCTGCATCGATGCTTTAGATAGTAGACAAATCTGCTTGTCAGTCTGGACGTCTGATAAATTGATCGTGTAGAGGTCTGACTTTCGAGTGCCGACCAAGAGTTCTTCGCCTTCTTCTGTGCGAACAGAACACCTTTTGGCTTTGAAGTTGACCTCTAGGTCTTTGTCACAGAACTGACCTATGCTAAACAGGTTGTGTCCTAATCCTTCTACGTAGCTCACCTTCTTGATCGTTATATTTTCTCGTTGTATATCACCGTAGCCTAATATTGGTGAAAACTGATCATTTCCGTATCTGACTGTTCCGCAGTATTTCTCTGTAAAGTTTGTCAGCATATCTTTCTGTCCTGTCATGTGTTTGGAGCAACCGCTGTCCAAATACCACATATGACGGATTTGCATAGGAGAAATAACGAAACACAGATTTAGATTTTAAGCATTATAAATGAGTAAGACGTTGGAGCGTTAATATTAAAGTGCGGGTTTTGAACTGATGAATTCAAAAGCCTATTTTTCTTAAGCACGGGTTCTGAACAGACGTGTTCATAAACCATCGTCTTGTCTTTGAAGTTCGAGTCTTGAGCTGTCTTACTCAAGAACCATTTTCTCTATTGAGGTACGGGTTCTGATCTGTTGTAATCAGAAGCCACATGTTTTGCTAAACATTGGGTGCCTGCAACACAGATTTAGATTTTGGTACCCACTTGAATTTGGGTCCTGCTGTGTTAGCACAAAGTTTTGATTTTGGTACCCATTGCAAATTGGGTCCTCTTTTCTTTTGAAATAGATATGAAGTAGGATAATGATAAGAATGCACATGAGATGATTCAAACCGCATAGCAGAATCTTGACAGAAATTAGAAGCATGTTTATCATAAAAGGAAGACTGTCTAGCAGTTTTAGATAACAGGAATAGTTGCTTAAAAGAGTATTTCAGTTTAGGAGCAACATTCATATTCAAAGTATCTGAACTAGACATATTCTTATTACAATAAACAGAATCAAAAGATTTAAAAGTCTTGTCAAGCTTCCGTTTGGGTTGCCATTTCTTGGTCATATCTGAAACGGTTGAAACCTTTGAGTTAGACATTAGAGAAACAACTGAATGCATTTTCTTTGGGTTACCAGTATTGATCGGCTTCTGTGAATGCTTCTTGCCTTTAGCATTTTTAGCTTTCACAGAGACTGAGTTATCAACTCGCGTTGATTTTGCACTGTTAACAAGCTTACTGGTTGATCCAACAGATTTCTTAAGAAAGGATGAATGGTTTGGAAGTTTTGCATTAAAGTCAAATTGTTCAAGACAATCATCTAAACCACCGTTAGAGTTCAGAAAATCAAACCCTTGATTTGATGAACTAACCATATTCTCAGAGTTTGAAGCCTTAGAAAGAACAGAATTTGTAAACACAGTTGTAAAAACATTCTGTTCAATGTTTATCAAAAGTCTTTCATCTGACAAGGAATTCTCGAGTTCAGAAATTTTACTTTCTAAAACGAGAGGAGGGACATATAGTTTACCTTGAGTAGGTTTCGCCTCCATTTCCTTTTCAGAATAACTTAGAAAGAAGTCATCTGAAAGAGTTTTCTTCTTTTCAAGTTTCTTATCATAGCTATTATTCAACTTCGCATAATAAAATGGAAGATGAACTTTAGATGATATTAAATGTTTTTCTGTTTCTTTGGCTTCATCCTCTTCAGATAGTTTAGTCCAATAAACTTTAAGTTCAGGGATTCTTCTAGCTAACTTCATAGAAAGAATATCATAAAGTGCAGGCACTTCAGACATTCCCTTTTGAAGATAGTGAGGATTCTTATAACCGATTCCCCATCTTTCTTTGTTCTCTATTGGTTTGTTAAGATGAATGGTTTGCTCAGTTTGACCTAATGAGTACAACTTCTTTTCCAAAGCATCCATTTTTGCAATTAAAGATTTGTTTTCTTCGATAGACGAAGAATGCATTTGTGTAACCTCGTATAAGTCAATCTCACGTTTTAGCAGTTTAGACTTGAGTTCCGAATTCTCACTAAGAATTATTGTCTTCTCCGTTGCGTTGGTGTCATTGTTTTTATGTAAAACCTCAACCAGTACTTTCTTCTCAGCAATTTCATTGCTAAGTTTCTGTATTGAATGGTTTTTGTCAGTAATGACACCCTTTTCACGCTTTAGGTTCGACTCTAACTCTTTGAGTTTATCATTCATGGCATGCAATTGATTTATGAATTCAGCATACGATAAGTTGCATACCTCTTCTTCATTCTCTGAATCAGCTTCATCATCTGATTCATGCTTTCCCATCAAGCACAGGTTGACAACTTCATCTTTCTCTTCATCTTCTTCATCATCATCAGAATGATCGAGCCAGAAAACGTCTTCAGCCATCAAAGCCTTCCCAGCCTCTTGTTGCTTTGCAAGCAACATCTTGTTCTTGTAGTAGTCCGAGTTCTTGACTTTTGGCTTTCGGCAATCTCTGGCATAATGACCGGTTTTGCCACAGTTGTAGCACGTTATAGGTTCTGTCTGACCTGATCCTTCTGCTTGAAACCTTTTCTCTTCAGGTTTCCTTTCCTCTGATCTCTTTCCTTCAGCAAGATCTTTTTTATCTTCTGGTTTCCTCTCCTCCATTCTCCTTCCTTCAAACCTTCTTCCTTCAAATCTACTTCCTTCGACCCTTTCTCTATGAGCGTAGTTGTTTGGACCAGACGAATACCTCTGACTGTTTGAGCTTGGCTTTGTGTAGAATTTCTTCTGGAAAGCCTTAGTCAACAAAAGCAATGCTTGCTTTAGTTGTTCACATTCATCTTCGTCAGAGTTTGCTTCAGCTTTATCTTCATCTGATTCATACACAGTCGCTTTGTTCTTCTTCTTCTTGACAACAAGAGCAACTGTGTCTTCAACCTTCTTTCCTCTATGCCTTTTCTCTTCTAGAATTTCATCCACTTCTTATTCATTTTGTTTGAGGGTCTCATACACCTCATGAAGTGGAATCTCATTCACATCTTTAATCTGCTTCATCTGTCTCGCAAATCTCTTCCATTCTGGCTGTAGAACGCTTAGAAATTTGACGTTTAGCTCAATTTGAGATTTGTGGACCTTGTTCTTGCTTAGCTCATTCAGCAAGGTCACAAACCTGTCATGTACTTCTTCTAAGGTTTCTCCGGCTCTGCCTCTAAATTCTTAATAGTTATTTAGGCAGTTGGAGATCTTCAGTTGATTTCCCACCTTAGAGCCCAGCATCATCTTCTCCAGCTGATCCCACATTTCCTTAGCTGAGGCCTTGTAGCTGTCAATCTTTATGTAGATTTCATTGGGGATTCCTTGAAGAATGTATGACATAGCTAGCTTATCACCTTTAGCTCTGTTTAGGTTGTCACCGTCAAGTTCATGGTATTTTAGTTCAACTTGTGTTGGCAATGTTCCAACCAGACGAGTTGTCTTTATTGGTTGCATATTTCCTTCTGCAAATGACTGTCTGATGAACTCACAAAGCTCATGTCTGTCTATGAAGTTTAGAAACCGATCCTTCCACTGTTCGTATTCACCTTTAAATAGAACTGGTGGTTTGGAATCAGTTCCAATGGCAAGAGCTTCTCTGGAAGTCATATTTGAACAAGATTTAAGATGCGAGAGGCTTTGAGATGCGTGAGGCTTGAGATGAGAGAGGCTTTGAGATGCGTGAGGCTTGAGATGCGAGAGGCTTTTAAAATTCAAAAGTTTGCGCGAGATGTTGATTGCGTAAAGTGAGGATCGACCGATAAGACGTAAGAACCGGAAAGATTTTCGACCGATTAAACGTTGCGACCGGTAGAAAAGATAGTATTCCAATTAAATGCCACGTGAACTTTCTTTGATTTCGAAAATTAATTTCGAAATTATATTCTTTGACAAAACTTGAACTTCTTTTGATTAAATCTTGGATTTTGAGTGAACCAAAAAGATGGACCAAAATAAATAAAAAAAAGGATTGGAAATGTGGATTTGAAAGACTTGCTGGGTTTGACCGAAAATGAGGATTTCTTTGACCGTAGCTTGTGAAGTGGACACGTGAGGAATAAATTGTATGCAGATTGTGAATGGGAGAAATCACGTGAGTGGGTGTGAGTTTGAAATTGAGTGTGAGGTAAGACCGGGGGGGGGGGGGTTTGAGTGTTTGACCGGATGAAAACTGAGGTGATTGAGTGTTTGACCGGAGGTTGGGTTTAGACCGGAGAGTTGGGTTCGAAAATGTCTCAATGACCGGAGAGAGTTTGAGTGAAGATCGGGGATGGGGTTAAGACCGGAGGTGACAAACACTAAGGTTCGACCGGATAAAAAAAATTTATATTCGACCGGATAAAAAAAAATTTATATTCGACCGGATAAAAAAAATTCGACCGGTACAAAAGTTTGTGAGATTCGACCGGGGAAGTGTGGGTCCGGTCGAATGCTTAAGACCGATAGAATGTAAAAACTAAGGTTCGACCGGTACGCTTAAGACCGATACGTCGTCTTCTTCGATTAAATCGACTGTAACTCTAAAATTAACCAAGCTAGAGGTCGATTTACCACACCAAATTTTGACACAACGATCTCCTTACCAACTACAACACCACACAACCTTTTGATTTCGAAAATAACCGCAAAATCAAGATTTTGATGATTACACAGTGTTCTTCAAAAAATGAAGAACACAGAGTCAAAAAAAAAAAATTTGATTTTGATCTGGATCAGGCTCTGATACCAATTGTGAGTCCGTGATCGTTACCAGATAATCAAAACAACAAACAAATAGAAGATAAACCAACCTGTTTGGATTACAAACGCGGATTACACGGTTGATTTCTTGATTTAAGCTTTGTGTTTGTTTTCTCTCTTTTACACTTTTCACTATGTGTATGTGATCTGATCTATTGATGTTCTAAGAGAGAGAGAGAGAGATAACTAACTTAATATTAAACATAATATCTAGATATCTATAATATCTAGATATTATAATTAACCTAATATAATAACAAATAAACATAATATCTAGATATTAATAATATCTAGATATTATATTAAAACTAATATAATAATAAACTAATAACTAATTAAACTAATTAAAATACTAAAACATAACTTTGACTATTATTACAAGATAGACTCTAGACTATAGTTGAGAGTGACTTGTCAGCTTTAACTTCAGATTGCGATCTTCGTATTGGATGATCTTGAATCCAATGAGACTGTGCTCTAACAATAGTGCAAATCTATGTGGATGATATTATCTTTGGATCCACAAAAGATCAAATGTGCAGAGATTTTGAAGAATTGATGCACAAGAGATTCAAGATGAATTCTATGGGTGAACTTACTTTCTTCCTTGGGCTACAAGTTAAGCAGAAGAAATATGGGATATTTATAAGCCAATCCAAGTATGTGCAGGACATTCTTACTAAGTTTGGATTCTCAGATGCAACGCCTGCAAGCACACCCATGGAGACACAAAAACAGATCACTACAGATCTTGAGGGGGAGGATGTGGATGTTCATCACTATAGATCCATGATTGGCTCCCTCATGTATCTCACTGCTTCAAGACCAGATATCATGTTTCCTGTTTGTGTGTGTGCAAGATTTCAAGTAAGGCCTAAGCAGTCACACTTTCAAGCAGTCAAGAGGATATTCAGATATCTCAAAGGCTAACCTAGATTAGGTCTTTGGTATCCTCATGACTCACCATTTAACCTACTTGCTTATTCAGACAGTGACTTGGGTGGTGCAAATTTGGATAGAAAGTCAACTTCAGGGGGATGTCAGTTTTTGGGTGTAAGACTAGTGTCATGGCAGTGCAAGAAACAAACCACAGTGTCCACCTCTACAACAGAAGCAGAGTATATAGCTGCTGCAAACTGCTGTTCACAAGTACTCTGGATTCAGAATCAAATGCTGGACTATGGTATAACTTTTCTTCACACTCCAATCTTCATAGACAATAACAGTGTTATTAGCATTGTTAATAATCCAGTCAAGCACTCTAAAACAAAGCATATAGAAATCAGTTACCATTTTATCAGAGACTGTAATGAAAAGAAGCTAATTCAGGTTGTGAAAGTCCATACAAGTAACCAATTTGCTGATCTATTCACTAAATCTTTTGATGTGGGTAGATTCACATTTTTGGTCACAAGTGTGGGCATGATAAACTCTGAATATGCCTATTATCTTTTGACTCATGTACCTGTATAGATTCTTCCCTGTGTACTTTCTCATAATGTATGGAATATGGTGCTTTTAATCCTCTATCTTTAAGTGTTTCAGGTTGCTTTGAAATAAAGGTAGTTAGTACTTCTGGTTCATTTAATATTGCTCGCATAAATGCTGACAGGTCAAATAGGATTAAGTATGGTTACTACTGCTAGGCGGTTTATACTGCCAGTGCAATGTTACTACTGCTTGTCTTGTTTCTACTTCCAAAAGAGTTAATACTGTTAGCCTGTGTTAATACTGCTGGTATGTGTTACTACTGCTAGTTTGTGTTAATGCTGCTGGTAAGTGTTACTACTACTAATGTAAGTTAATACTGCGGGTTTGTGCTAATGCTGCTAGGGTATTTACTACTGCTCTTAACTGAAACCAGTACCCTATAAATACCCTTCATGTCCGCCAATATATCAAAACGGATCTTTGAATTTCTTTTGCTTATTCATCTTCTCTCGTCCTAACTCTTGCTTTCCAGTGATTACACCCTAGTGCTCAATCGACTTAAGAACTAATGGCAGGTCTCGTGTTTGTGGATGATCACAACGAGTTAGCAATGCTATAGAAACCCAAGCAAGCTGCGGGGTTTCATCATATTGTGTATTTTCTCAAATCCTCACACGTCGCATACGCATTATTTGTCAATCCCACAATCTATGTGGAAGACATGCGACAGTTTTGGGAAAATGCTACCATCCACACTGAAGATGGCAATCAGGTCATCAAATCAAGGGTTTGTGATAAACCTCTGACCATTACTGAAGGCTGCATCTGTGCACATCTACGCCTAGATGATGCCGCAGGTATTACTTCTCTACCTAAGGAAGATCTCTTTGCTGCAATAAATCGAATGGGGTATGAAGGTCCCACAGAGGTATTCAAGTTCTTCAAGAGCAAATTTTCACCTCAGTGGAGATTCTTTGTTCATACCCTACAACACTGCATTTCAAGAAAAACAACTGGCTGGAGTGAGTTCAGCAGCACCATAGCCTATGCTTTGGTCTGCTTAGCGACCTCTAGAAAGTTTAATTTCTCTCAAATGATCTTAAATGATTTAATGTCAAACCTGGATACCAAATCAAAAGGCTTTTATATGTATCCAAGGTTTGTACAAGAAGTACTTAATAAGGAATTGACGGATTTACCTACCTTCAAGGAGGTATATGTACCAAAACTCCCAAAGGGGAAAGTGTTCTCAAATATGAAGTGGCCCAGTAAGGACTTCTTTGGTATAGACACACCATTGTTCTCTACAATGATGGTTGTGTCCCACTCTCAAGGTGAGGCATCAGGGTCAAAGCCCACATTAGACCAACCCACTGATGACCTACCCACACCTTCCACTACAAAGCATATCCCTCAGTCCCTTCTAAAGAAGCCAACATCACCCATTACTCATACATACACAAGGAAAAAGGTACAGAAGGTTCCTTCCCTTCTAGTATCTTCACCCCCAAAGCCTAAAAGCCCTCTGATGGAGCATTTTCCATCAGAGAATATCCAAAGGGAAACCACAGGGGTGTCTCCCAACCCCAAGAAGGTGCTCAATAAGGAGGAGGAAGAGCATGTGGGCAGTGAGGCTCACACTACTGACTTTGCACACAGTGCAGGACAGGACAGTGTAACATCTTTAAGACCTTCCCCACGACAACTTTGGGTGAGCAATCATCCAAAGGTCCCAGGTTCCAAGAAACCAAGGGGGTAGAGGATGCTTCTGCTAGGCAGGAGACCTCTACTAAACGTTCCAAGGATCCTCCAAGGGTGGTAAACACACCTAAAGGTGGTGAGGATAGATATACATACGATGAATTGATGGAAACCATAGCCAATATCAATATGGATGTCATTTCTCAAGGGCACAAAATAGAGGCAATGCAACAGGTCATAACTGGCCAACAAGAGCAGATTGCAAATCTCAAAAAGCTGGTGATGAAGTTAGTGCTCAAAAAGAAGAAATCAAAGTTTGTGCTGAAGAAAAGGAGCACAGATCATGATTCTTTCAAAAAGGGGGAGACCAAAGAGGACGAATCTCAGTTTGAGGGGGAGATGGGAAAAGAAGCAGAAATGGGTACAAAAGCAGAAAGCAGCTAAGCAGCAGAAACAGAAGTAGCAGCAGAAATTGGCTTAGCAACAGTAACTGAAGCAGAAGCAGTAACTGAAGCTGCAGTAGAAACTGAAAAAGCAGCAGCAGAAACAGGGCTGACAGTTGAAGAGATAGAGATTGCTGAAACACTGGTGAAGGCAAAAACAGACACTCCCAAGGCTACTCAAAAGGCCAAGGGAGTGGAAATCAAAGAAGGAGGATTTGAAAAGAAGAGAAAAGGAAAAGAAAAGATAGTGGAACCTCTGAAGAAAACAAAGAAGTCAGTTCAAATAGCTCTAGATGAAGAGGTAGCCAAACAACTGCAAGTTGAAATAGAAGCAGAAGAAGAGTCTCAAACTGCCAAAGATAGGCAAACTGCTTTAGATCTGTCTAAAAAGCTCAATGAGGAGTACCAAAGGAGTTTGAGGGATGCAGTTGAAGCCAAGAAAGTCCAAGCAAAAGCATCTATGCCAAGGCAGCCAGCACAGACAAAGAAAAGACAACCTTCAAAGACTTTTGTTGCCAACCAAGAAAGGAGGAAAATGATCAACTTTCTAAAAGGATCAGTTGGTGTTAAAGAAGGCATGTTCACTGGTATGTCTTATGGCAGAATTGAAGAGCTTTACAAGAAAGAAATGACCAAGCTACAAGGAGACTTTACTCAAAGGGTTGAGGTTGAAAGGAAAATGAAAGAAAGGCATGATCTGCATATCCAACAACCTTTTCCTGAGAGTGAAGAAACCACTTCTACAAAAGAAGTGGAAGAAGAACAGAAAGAAGAAACTCTTGCTCAAATAGTCAAAGCTGTCAAAAGAATGAAAACCATAGCTTCAAAGAAACAGACCAAAAGGCCAAGGATTGAAGAAGTGAAAAAAGAAGCTGAACCTGTTGTTGCAACCCCTGAAGAACAATCAAGTCAACAAGGTGCAGAACAAACTGAACAATCTGAGGTATATGTTGGTTTGTATATGATAGTGACAGATAGTGAACCTGTAAAAGCTGACCCAATATCAGTCCAAGCCCCTGAAATTATCCATTGGGATATCCTGGAAGATCAAAGGAAGAAATACTTCAGGATTAAAAGGATGGGAGACAAGTATGAGGTTTACTCTACTTGGGACAAAATCATCAGAAGTTGTTCCAGATCTGACTTAGAAGAAATGTTCAAGGTTGGAATGATCTTGTATGAAAAGGATTTGACAGGAGCAGGAATGAGCTTAATAAGATTAGCCATGGAGTACTTATGCATGATGTTTGATCCTAGCAAAGTTCAACATGTTGTCAGAGATCTGCATCTGGAGAATAAATTCCAAAGAATAGACAATTGGATGTTATTTGAAAGGTATGGAATCTATGTCATCACTATTGACAGATCTTATCATGAGTACTACCTGGTGGATAAAATTTATGATCACAGCAAAGCCAAATTGCAAGGTATGTTGAATGCTAAGCTGGTATGTTCAAAGGATTCTGAAATAGCCAAGATAGTAGCCAAAAGAATCATCAATCAAAGCTTAGGTTTGGATCCTAATCTTGGGGATTGAGCTTAAGTTTTGAAAGTATCATGAAGACCAAAATTTTGAAGAACTTAACTTCTCAATCTGAAAAGTTAAGTTAGGGGGAGATTGTTGGGTCTGAAATGAGCTAAGGATGATTAATACTGCCAGATACTACTTCTTGTGTAATTAATACTGCTAGTTCAATATTAATACTGCTGGTGAGATTAATACTGCTAACATGGTTAGTACTAGGCATGGAAATGGGGCGGGGATGGGACGGGGACCTCAATCCCCATCCCCGTCCCCAATCCCTCATCTTCATCCCCGTCCCCATCCCTGTCCCCGCCGGGGAATATGATCACATCCCTATCCCCATCTCCAACGGGGAACGGGGATCCCCAACGGGGAAACGGGGATTTTTTTTTCCGTTTATGTAAGCTATTTAAATCAAGTATATGAGACACCACACATGTTTAAATATCACATATTTTCAATAAACCTAAAATCGAAAGAAATTTAATTTAGTATAAAAAAATCACAACATCATATAATAATTAATAACTTAAAACTAAAAGAAATTCAACCGAATTCGGAAAAAAAACTTAACTTTACACGTACCAAAAAATATCGAGTAATATTCAAAACCATATCGAGTAATTGTATTTTGATTGACATCCAAAATACATACTAACATCAAAAAAATAACAATTTTATATTATAAACCTAGTTAGGAAATAGGAAATTATGAATTACCGATTTAGTTTAAATAAATAATATATATTAAATATTAATTAAAATATATAACGGGGACGAGGACGGGGCGAGGTGGGGAGTGCGATACCCGTCCCCGTCCCCATCCCCGGTTTGAGACAAACGGGGATCCCCGTCCCCATCCCCGGTTTAGCGAGGAATCCCCATCCCCGATCAGGGCGGGTGGACCGGGTTCCCCGACGGGTCGGGGCCCATTTCCATGCCTAGTTATTACTGCTAGCATGTTAGTACTGCAAGATGGTTAATACTGCTGAGTAATTACTACTGCTTATGAAGATTAAAGCTGCTGAGAAGATAATGGTGGAATGATTTGATTAATGCGAAAGTCAAGGAGATTGAAGATAATTATGGACTGGATCATGAAGATTAATTTTTCTTTTATAATTATCTTGTAATCTGTCTTGTATATATATTGTATAGAAGGCATTGTTTAGAACATACATTGATAGAGTTTTTGATATACGTTTTGTTTTTAGAGAGAATTAACCTCAATGTTCTTAGAAGTCCTTTCAATAGAGAAGTATTGAACGTCTGTTGAACCTGTTCAACAGATTGAGGTTTTGTTTGTAATCATTAAATTAAATCAATATAACTTATGATTTTCATTCTGATACTGTTCCATTGATTTACTGTTAAAGTGTTTTTCCGCGACTCCTTTAACATAGTTTCTGAGTGTGTGTTAAATTCTTGTTTGAATTTCGATCCTGACAATAGATGAAATTGATATGTTTGACTTCAATGCTCCACTTCCGGATCATTCTACTTTTCTTATAAATGGAAAAGTGTTACCAAGTGTTTTTAAAACTGGTGAATCATCAACTAAGGTTGGTGAACCAATTTCTGTGACTGCTGATTATTATTCTAAGGGTAAGAAACATAAGAGACAGCAATCACAGAAACGGATCAACACTGGTAAACAAAAGAAAAGTCAATCTCAGAAATTTGATTTTCCTAATCAATCTAAATCTTTTGTTTCAGATTTAAGAACGAAAAGGTCGAAAGCAAGAACTGGATGGCGACCAAAGAAGAAGAATGATGAGACAGCTGAATCAATTTCTGATAATTCATGTAATAGATCTGATAGTAGTGATACTGATGTAGTTGGTCAACTGCTTCTCCTAAACAAAACCTTGTAACTTCTTACAAGCGTTATTCAATAAAGCAATTGATTCAATTATCTCCTACTACTACTAAATCTTTTCATTATCGGAGAAATGATTTTGCTTATCATCATAATTCTAATGATTGGTTTGGATCTTATCATGTTTATTCTTCAAGATCAAATGTTTTCAAAAGTTTTCAAAGAAAAGGAGGATCCATATTCAAATGGATACCAAAATCATGTGCTAATCTGTTAGGACCCGTTTTTAAATGGGTACCTAAAATTGTTATTTCCTGATTTCTCTTGCAGACCCGACATATGTGGTACTTGGATAGCGGTTGTTCCAAGCATATGACCGGCCAGAAAGCTTTATTGTCTAATTATACAGAGGAATTCAGCGGTAATGTAAGATTTGGGAACGAGCAATTTTCACCGATCTTAGGATATGGTGACACCATTCAAGATAATATAACGATTAAGAAGGTGAGCTATGTCGAAGGCTTAGGGCACAACTTGTTTAGCATCGGTCAATTCTGCGACAAAGGGTTAGAGGTTAATTTCAAAGCTAAGAGATGTTCGATTCGTACTGAAAATGGCACAGAACTCTTAGTCGGCAATCGAAAGACAAATCTCTATACCATCAATCTTTCAAAAGTTCAGAATGACAATCAGATTTGCTTACTGACAAAAGCTTCGATGCAGCAAAGTTGGCTTTGGCACATACGATTATCGCACCTGAATTTTCGTTATATCAACAAGTTGGTCAAAGATAAGTTGGTAAAAGGACTTCCTGAGTTGAGATATGAGAAAGAACACTTGTGTGCTGCCTGTGAAAAGGGTAAGATGAAGAGAGCTGCACATAAACCGAAGCCTGAACCAAGCACCAGTTCTCCACTAGAGTTGTTGCATATGGATTTATGCGGTCCGATGCGAACACAAAGCTTAGGCAGAAATAAATATGTGTTGGTTATTGTGGACGATTATTCAAGATACACGTGGGTCAAATTTTTACATTCAAAAGATGAGACGCCCGAAGTTCTCATTACCTTTTTAAAGACGACCCAGGTGAATATGCAGAAACAAGTCAAGCTTCTTAGAACTGACAACGACACAGAGTTTAAGAACAAAACAGTTGAAGAATATCTCGAATCGGTCGGGATATCACATCAATATTCTACTGCACGTACACCTGAACAGAATGGAGTAGTCGAAAGGAGAAATCGGACGCTAGTCGAGGTCGCTCGTACTATGCTTAGCCAATCGGACTTACCTCTATTTTTGTGGGCAGAAGCTGTGTCAACTGCATGTTATACTCAGAATCGGTCCATGATACACCGCCGTTTTCAAAAGACTCTGTATGCTTTGATCAACAACCGAACACCGACAATCAAATATTTCCATATATTTGGGTGTAAGTGTTTTGTGCTAAATGACAGAGATAATCTGAACAAATTCAGTGCTAAGGCGGACGAAGGCATCTTCATTAGCTACTCTTCAACATCTGCAGCATACCATGTTTATCTGAAGAATTCAAAGACTGTAGTTGAAAGCGTCAATGTAACATTTGATGAAGATATGGCTTCTGAACAACTCAGTTCAGAACCCGTGATAACTGGCGTATTAGCTTCTGGGCAGATCAGTCCAGAACCTGTTTCTACAGAGAACAATTCGGATAACGCCTCTACTTCACTTTCACATTTATCTGATTTAGATTTGTTATTTGAATTCTTTTATGATGAGTTTCTAGGATCTAATTTGCCTAAATTTGCTGTGACTGACAGGTCTGACGACACAAGTTGTAATCATCCAGTCACTTCAGAAGTTATAACTGAACTTGAATCCCCCGTTCAGTCAGAAACTCATATTCCATTGAATACTCCTACAGTTGAAGATATACAAGTAACTACTGCGCCTGAAGTAACTGTATCAGTTGGGTGTGATACACTGTCTACTTAACAGCCAGAGTATGTTGTTCTAACTGATGCTTCTGCACCTGAAATTTCAACTGCAAACCCTCCTCCAACTATTCAAACTGAAGAGCCTGATAGTGGATTTCAAGATGATAATCATGATCAATCAGTATCTAATCCACTCCCTCATGAGCATCACTGGACCAAAGAGCATCATTTACACCAAGTAATTGGAGATCTAAACAAGCCGGTGCAAACTAGGTCAGCAACTTTGAATCAATGTATGCATGACTCATTCCTCAGCAAGATAGAGCCCACACGTGTATCAGAGGCTTTAGCTGATTCGAATTGGGTGTCTGTTATGCAAGAAGAATTAAATCAGTTCGAAGCTCTGAAGGTCTGGAGATTAGTTCCAAAACCGGAAGGAAAATCCGTAATTGGCACTAAATGGGTATTCAAGAATAAAAAGGATGAAGATGGTATTGTCATAAGGAATAAAGCAAGACTTGTTGCCAAAGGTTACCGGCAAGAGGAAGGCATAGACTACGATCAGACATATGCTCCAGTAGCGCGTATAGAGGCAATCCGTATGTTTCTAGCCTACGCAGTTCACAAGAATTTCACAGTCTACCAGATGGACGTGAAAACGGTCTTTTTGAATGGCATTCTTAAGGAGGAAGTATATGTGTCTCAACCAGAAGGGTTTGTAAATCCAGATAAGCCAGCTCACGTCTATATTTTGGATAAAGCCCTGTATGGTTTGAAACAAGCCCCTCGCGCATGGTATGATGTTCTATCTAAATTCTTGGTCAAGTTAGGTTTTTCCAAAGGTAAAGTTGATACCACTTTGTTCACCAAAAAGGAAAAAGTCGATATCATCCTTATTCAGATATATGTTGATGATATAATATTTGGCCCTACAAATCCTAAATACTGCAAAAACTTTTCTAACCTCATGGTGTCATGTTTTCAAATGAGTATGATGGGAGAGATGAATTTCTTTCTCAGATTACAAGTAAAACAATTTTCAACGGGGTTTTCATTAACCAATCTAAGTACATTTTGGATATTCTTCGGAAGTTTAAAATGGAAAATTGCAAACCAATTGGAACCCCGATGGCACCAGGTACTAAGATTAGCACTGATCCTTCGGGTAAAAGTGTTGATGTTAGGACTTATAGAGGTATGATAGGTTCTTTAATGTATCTTACTTCAAGTAGGCCAGATATTATGTTTTCAACATGCTTATGTTCTAGATATCAGGCTGCTCCTAAAGAATCCCATTTGGCTGATGTCAAACGGATTTTTAGGTATCTGAAATGGACTGCAGATCTTGGTTTGTGGTATCCTAAGGATACTTGGTTTCAACTGACTGCTTATTCAGATGCAGATCATGCAGGTTGCATGTTGGACAGAAAGAGCACTTCAGGTCACATTCAATTTCTGGGAGTCAAGCTCGTTAGCTGGGCGTCAAAGAAACAATTATGCGTTTCCACATCGACTGCTGAATCAGAGTATGTAGCTGCTGCCAGTTGCTGCTCTCAAGTCCTGTGGATGCGAACACAGCTGCGAGACTATGGATTCAAGTTTGACAAAATACCAATTTATTGTGACTCGAAGAGCGCAATCGCGATATCTGCTAATCCTGTCCAGCATACGAAAACCAAACACATTGACGTCAGGTATCATTTTATCAAAGATAATGTAGAAAAAGGAACAATTGAACTTTATTTTGTAAAAACAGATTATCAGCTTGCAGATTTATTTACCAAACCCTTAGATGAAAAGAGATTTAATTTTCTTATCTCTAAGCTTGGTATGCTAAATCTGAAGATATAATACGTAGTTACCTAATAAAGTTAAGTATTGTTATTTTTCATCATTTTCTTTTATTATTTTTTTTCTGAAGGATATCTGCACTTTAACATGTTGTTCATGATCTCAGGGAGAGTAAGCGAAGATTAAAGTTGATCATTATTCTTTTGAGGGGGAGCATATCTGATTTCTGTATTTTACTTAACTGACAAATTTTTGTGATGCATGATTTTAGGGGGAGCATATACATTATATCAAAAGAAGTATGATTATGATTTCTGATTATTTCAGATCAGAACTCGTACTTTAATCGTTTTACTGCTTTATGTCATTTACATTTGAATAAACTTTGTGAATAAAAGTTGCTTTGACATGACTTTGAGACTTGTGCAGAATGAGAGAAGCTGACAAGATCATATCTTTATGACTTCAAGCTTGACTTCATGAGATGTAAGATTGCATAGAAAGGTTAAATTTCTTATCTTAATCTCATATATGGTTGAAAGAAAGACGACTTTCAATCATAAGAAAACATATTCTTAAATGTTCAAACCATTTCCCGATTCTTAAACAGATTTCATGAATTGGAAGTGTGATTTTAAATGTTTTCATTTTTCATTTTGAGCTTCAATGATTAATAAACCGTGTGTTTCCAAAGATAAATACTTGCGTATTGTCTTTTCTACATACTTTCAAGTATTCACACACATCGGTTTAATTTTTGATCAAATTGTTCTTACCATGTCTCATATTGAAACATATTTTCGATGGTAAGACACTCCGCTTGTACTTAAAGGATTTTTTAGCGTCATTTCATTTCGAAGCGTTTCATTCAAGAATGTCTATATTTTGTTTCATATAGACAATATCCATTATTCTTGACCATAAGCCTTGGTTGATATATCATACAATTTCTGATTATTTTCATACAATGTCAGATTTTCAAACAAGTCTCTTGCATTCATGTTCATTCATTCAATTTACTTGTTTGAAAATATACTTCACTATTTCAAAATGCTCATATCTTCATGATTATATTCTGAGCATATCAACATCTGACTTGTATTTTGAGCTTTAACTGATAAAGTTAAACCATATTGAGCAACATTATGCTTTCATAGGATTACATGGGTTCTTTGTGCTAGGATTTAACTGAACTTCTATGGAATCACGTTAACCAGTGATTTCTACCCAAGAAGTTAATCCATAGTGATTGAGTGTGAGGAGTCTAAAAGAAATGAGTGTGGGTTGTGCGTTAAGGTAAAATGGAAAAGATAGTTTGGTTAGATGTGAGCTTATTGAATTAAAAGAAAGAGGTTGTGAGATCAGAGTAAAAGAATATCAAACTCTGCACCAACTACTTTCTGAGTCGGGCAGCCACATTACTAATGTTTCACAATTCTTGGTGAACATTATTGAAACAGGCAACTAGCCCATGCCAACTCTTGATACTACCCCACTAGCCACTCATTTTCTTCTCAAAAAGAAAATGTTTTATATTTTCTGGGGACGCAACACATAATCTATTTGATTTTCATTTGGAAAATTTGGATATTGAAAAGAAGGAAGTCTGCCCCACCTTCGCACTTCAATCATGCACATTGAGTCTGTGTTTATCTATTGTTGTCTCAGTGGTTTACACTATGTTGAGCCTTTATAAAAGCAACTATTCGTGCTTAATTCTTTCTATCACAAGCACGAACACACAAGGAATTCGTTTCTTTGTCATAACATTCATAGAAATTGCCTTTGTGGTGTTTCGATGATTGGATGGAAGCCTTGGGGGAGTGAACATCAAAAAGCTCCTTTATATTGTGTATTTGTTACACACAGTGACTTCGTGTTACTGACAGGCATTTTAACTGATTCACTTGTTGATTCAGGGGTTACATGTTCTTATTTTGTCTGGATTTGCAAAGATCTAGATGAATACTTGGTTATGGATCACAGAATCAGAGGCTCTTGGAAAGATCAGAATGGTTAATGACATTTCTTATTGAAAGTTTTGATGATATCAATACTCAAATCATCAAAAAGGGGGAGATGGTATCAAGAAATGTTAAAGTTTTGGGAAATAATTTACAGAAATGTCCAAGTCAGAAGATTCAAAGTAAAGATTTAAAGAAGATCAAAGAATTTCTGAAGATGTGCTGATTTTGAGGAAATTTTCTTTGAATATTATTTGCTAAAGCAATCCGAGTTGAATCTGATGATAATTTCTTTCCGAAGTCTGAAAGAGTATTGTGATAGTTATGGAGAGTTTGTTGAAGACCTTGTTTATCATTGTTGGGGAGATTGTTATTTTCTTCGAAGACAGACTTGGAAAGATTACAATGTTAAAGGGAGAGATTGCATCTGACATAGCTTAAAAGAGAAGACTGAATTGCAAGACCTTTCAATAGTGATCTTGAATCCAAAGGGGAGATTGTTAGAGCATAAATCTGTTGGATACAAGATCAAGAAGACTGAAGGTCAAAGTTCAATAAAGTCAAAGTTGAGAAAAGTCAACTCTAATTAAAAGTCAAAGTCTTTGTAATAAGATGTCAAAGTCAATGTTCTTGTAATTTGTTTTGTTATTTTGTTATTCTTATAGGTATAAATACCTTGTATTTTTTGTTTTGTAGTAGAGTAGTGACTAGAGTTTGTATACGAATTAGAGAGAGAGAGAATTCTAGAGTGAGAAAGAGGAGTCTAGAGAGAGAAAGTCAAGAACAGAGTTGTAAATCATTTGAGATTGTGAATTGAATCAAACAGGTAGTTAATCATATCTTGTTTTGTTGATTTGCTTGTGATTAGAATCTAGAAACAGGACTCACAGTAGTGGCTTGCGCGGCTTGCCCTGTGGCTTGGAAGTCGCGGCCTAAGCCACATAACCTTCTGGATGTTTCAGCCTCAGTGACATGTGCGGGCTACGCCGCGGCTTGGAGGTAGCGGCCAAAGCCGCGGGCGTGCCCTGATGTTCTTAGTCGAATTTCTTCCCCTTTTCCCTCATTTACTTTCTCATCTAACCTCTCAACCCTCATTACTCCTCTATCCGAATTTAGGGTTCACCAACCCCATATCTACCTCATTCATTGCTAGAAGTTGGGGGTTTTGACCAAGGATTCGAGTCTTGAGCATAGGACCAACACCTCCATTGTCATCTTCTCCAAGGGATCAACTAGGGTTTGGGTTTTCTTCAAAAACCCACTTGGTGAGTTCATATAACCTCTTTACAAACCTTATACATGTCAAAACTTGCATTTTAAACTCCTACATATCTCATTGGATTTGGATTGGTATTTATTACATTTTGACCTAAAAATGGGATTTTTGGAGATTTTAGGGTTCTTGCTATTTTGTTAAAGGGAAGAGTTCTATTTTCATATGTGGTAAAATAAAGTACTACTTGCACTCTTTAGGGTGAGGTACTTGAAAGAAAGTATATAATCTCATGTATGATTTTCATTCTTATCAGCAGTTGAGCTTAGAAATGTATATTTGGAAATAAAGGTTATTGAGAACTTTATGTGTTATTAATGTTAGTCACAAATGAAATTGTGACAAGTCTAGACTATTACTAGTGGATCCATAGGTATTGAGTCAGCTTACTTTTGGGATGTTATTACTCTTGTACGGTTATGCGTGACCGGTTACTAGCCATGGATCATAGTGTATTTCTAGTGAACGAGTTTGACTCGGATTCCTCGGTGGCCCTCTCTCACATCTTAGTACGGCCCGGTGTTGTTTGTGACTATGGATTCCGAGTATTTAACTCATAACTTGGATTGTGACCTACTTTTGTGTTCCACTACAATCCTTGGTAAATCGGACACCCCTTGTCATCGTAAGATGAGTTTTGGATCAAAAGGCCCTTTCTTGGCAATTATTTCAATTGTAAACTCTTTTGTCTTCAAAAGATTTCCTTTCGCTACATTGTCAGTACTTCTGTATATTATAAGTTGTATGTTCTTACTATGATTTAAGCCTAACACTTTTCTCAAATGATGTGTATAACAGGTTCTCTTAGCGGTGGGTTGCCAAGGGTTTGAGTGACGAGCATTGGCTTGAGGCATTTTTGGAGATGAATAGTATTTGGCATTGGGCATTTAATTAAGTCCCTTCTTTTGGTGATTATGGTTTGACAACCGATGTAATCTAGATAAATTATGTTTAGATTAGTTTGTTGTTGATTTCATATCAATTCTCAGGTTTTTATAAATGCTGTATAGATTTACCCATTTTGGGTGGTTTACTCCAAATACCAATGTCATATTGTCAAATTTCAAATTTTAAATTACTCTAAATTTTAGGGTGTTACATTTCAAATTAACAAGATATGTTCAACCATCACCTCTAATGTTTTCTTTCTAATGAAAATATTTTTAATTTATCATTTTCAATTTATAATAAAGTTCTATATCCTATTGTATTACAAGGAAAAACAATTAATCACATAATATTTATGAAGTAAATGGTAAATATATGTTTATTGAAAAACTACTTTTCGACCACAAATTGAATAATATATTAATTGTATGAAAAATATTATATATTTTAGGAAATATATTAAATACATATATTTAATTGAAAAAGGCGCATTTAATAATTCCAAACAAATGTTTGACATCTAAAATGGCATTATTTATAGGATAGGGATATTTACACCCCACCTATAGGTCAAATATCTCTACCTATAAATCATTAATTATATCATTAAATTATTTTATATTTTAATTTTTTTATTATTACAATGTTATAACTTTTTAATATCACTTTTATTATTTACTAGAAACGTACTCGCGTAATGCATGATATAACACGATTTTAATGTTTCATTTTATTTTTTTGTCGATTTATAGTACGATTTTGGATGGTTTTGAGAAAGTGATAATATATTTTTTTATAAATTTGTTTAATTTAGGCTTAATAATATAATGTTTTTTATATAAAAAAATTAAGTATTTTGTTAAATTAAATGATTATCTTATATATTTTAATGACATCTAGAAAAAAATAACCAATTACATATTTAATAATATAATTAAAACAAAATTATAGTAATATAATATAGTAATTAATAGTGATACATGGCAAAGTCTACATAAAAGAAAGACCCTGAACATACCAAATTGATGTGTGTTAGAAGAATGTAGTAGTAATATGTATCTTGTGGTTTGATACTTGTAAATTAAGAGATTTTTAAAATCTTGACTAAAATGATGGTACCTTGTGCCTAATAATTTGTATTTAAAAGTTTTTTATCTGTGCTTTATAATATAGTATAAATGATTATTATTGTAAAAAATCATGATTATTATTTTAGATATTTTTTATTTTTATTTATAATTAATTTTTTTTATTTTTGTTTGTACGTATTAACTTTTTTAGATAATATGTTCGTTTACAAGAAAAAAATAAATTATGTATTTTAACTTTTTAACTATTTTTATAAATATAACTTTTTCAATATTAACCTCATTTTATATATTATTATTATTATTATTGTATAATAATATGTTTTCTACATGTTAACAATATATTTTCTATATATTTTTTTATAGGGAAAAGTTCAAAAAAACCAAATGGACTTTAGTATTTGGAGTGATTAAGTCCCTGGACAATTTTTTGGAACAAATAAGTCCTTAGACAATTCAAAATACATTAAATAAATCCTTGGACTTTTGAAAACCTGTTAAATACATCCTTATTATTTAAAAATGTAACTTGCAACCTAAATAACAGGTAAAACTACAAATTGAAAAAAAAAGAAGATATCACCGACTTTATCATCCTACAAATAAAAAAATTGGAGAAATTAACTAAAATAGTCAATCTCATCAACCAAATTCATTTTTAAGCATTTTTCAAAGTCTCTTCTTAAAATAGTCAAAGTTTAGGCATAATTTTTTTTGCCTTAAGAATTGTTTTTTGCAACAAAAAAAAACATCTTTATAATTTGTTATTTAATTACTTTATATCTTCTATTTTTCTTTTTCATGTTAACTCTTTTATTATATTAACACACCTAATCGTATATTAACTAAAATACAAAAAAATACGTTTTTTACAAATTATACCATTATAATTTTCTTGTCAATACTTTTAAAATGAGCCTATTATTAACTTTTTTTTATTTAATCTCATATTATTAAATATCATAAATATGTACGAATTATATTTAATACTTACACATTCAATCCTTTATGGTTATTTATTTAATAATATAAGATTAATCTATAACTATAATAGTATAAAGTGTAAGTATTAAAAATAATTAATATATATTTAGGATATTGAAGAGTAAAAGATTAAATTCGAAAACAATCTTGAGTTCAATTTGAATGTATTAACGAAACGATTATTGTAATTTGTAAGGAAAAAAAAAACTAATTTTTTTGATATATTTTAGGGAATTTAATTAAAATACCCAGACATCAAAAATCAGTACCCAAAATGTCCAAAATCTTAAAGTTTTTGCTAAAATACCCAACAATCCCGTGTTTTTGGGTCGTGTAAATGGGAAAACGCGGGGTTCTGTTTTTTTGTCCGTGTATGCAACGAAAACGGGGAAAGCACGGGGTGAAGCGATTTTGGTCCACATATGGGGACAAAACATGGGGTTACCCTGCCTTTTAATTGTGTAACGCAGGGTTAGGCCTCTTCACAAGCACATGGTTGGAACAATTAAAACGCGGGGTTAAACTTTTTTACATAAATATCTTATAATATAGTGTATATATATACATTGAATAAATAGGAAGAGGGGGGCAGAAATGGTGGGATTCTGTTGCAAACAATTTGTATTTCCAATTTATTTATTATTTTGTAAATAAAATAATTAGTGGAAGTTAAAACGTGTAAGAACCCCCAACCCCGCGTTACACAATTAAAACGCGGGGTAACCCCGTGTTTTGTCCCCATACGCGGACCAAAATCGTTTCACCCCGTGCTTTCCTCATGTTTCGTTGGATACACAGACAAAAAAACAGAACCCCACATTTTCCCATTTACACGGCCCCAAAACATGGGGTTGTTGGGTATTTTGGCAAAAACTTCAAGATTTTGGGTATTTTGGGTACTAATTTTTTATGTTTGAGTATTTTAATTAAATTCTCTATATTTTAGTTAATATATGATTATGTGTGTTAATATAATAAAATATGAAATGAAAAAATAATGGATATAAAATAAATTAAATAACTAATTATAATTTTATAAGGATGAAAAGTGTAAATTTGTAGGTGACAATTTTTTTAATTTGTAGTTTACTTGCTATGTAGGTTGCAAGTTACATTTTTTTTTTACATTTTTAAGTAATAAGGATGTATTCAACAGGTTACCAAAAGTTAAATGATTTATTTAACAGGTTTTGAAATGTCCAATAACTTATTTGTTCAAAAAAATTGTCTAGGAACTTAATCACTCCAAACACTAAAGTCCATTGGGTTTTTTTGAACTTTTTCTTTTTTTATAAGAATATTTTTTATCATAGAAAAATAATACAACATAACTAATTCATATTTAAAGTTTTAATGAAAATTGATGAGTTATCATCTGAATTTGTAAAGGATGTTTAAGAATTGGTGAATTATTCTTTAGATATTTAAATGCTTAAATAAGAATTGATTGGTTATTTTTTAAGTTGGAAAAGATTATCAATTATTTTATAAAATCTGGTTGAAATGTATACAATTATAAAATAAATGATATATTATTATTTATAAATGGCTAAATTTGTAAAAACCAGAGAGACTTGGATAGGAGGTGCAATGCTTAATATAATTTGGTTATTTGTACCAATTTCCCTTATTTAAAAAACAAAAAACAATAAGGGAAAGAAAAAAAAAAGGAAGAGTAATTAAGAGAGAGAGAAAGAGAAAATTAAATGATTTTTCAAATTTCAAAATAATTTTTTCCAAATATTTTACACGTTTAATTACACTTAAGAATATAAGATAGATGGGGGTGCAAATAACAAACCCCTATTTATACCATTGTCTACATAAAAATCCCAAAAATCATAAGCAAAAGAGAATGCTAAAGGTTATCTTCTACATAAAGTCATTATGAAATCTCTCTTTATTTTTCTCTTTTTCATAGTTATTATCACACCATTTTGTTCAAGTGTTGATCATTTAGACACTTATTTCAACCCTCCTGTTCATTATAATATAGATGACCATTACCACATTTCAATCAATGACGTGGGACTTTCGGGGCTCGGAGTGGATTGTAAAAGAGGACAAGATGACGTACCATCTCATATGATGTTTCCTGAAGAAGAATATGTTATTGAGTACGCAGCTGGCATCAGTGATGATTCAAAGGTTTCTTGTGATTTTTCTTGGGATAAAAAGGATATAAGTATTGATGTCTATGATAACTCCCTGAAGCAACAATGTGGTGATTCAAATTACAATACATGTGAGTGGCTTGTATTAAGTGATGGCTTTTATATTTACGATAACAGTCAATCGAAATTTACAAAAATGTATACTTGGTGATTGGACTGTGACGTATAAATGATATACAAGTAATCTATTAGAACTCAAGTTTTTTTGCTTTGTTTCTTCGTTTGTGAGTTATCTATATGTGCATCTATGATGATGTCTATTTCAAATTGCAAACGTTTTGCGTGATAGGGGTGTGCATCGGACGGGTTCGGGAGGACAAACCAAAAACCCGATTGGATTTCGGATATGGAAATCAAGACTTGGATTTTAGGTTTCGGATTGCTTCGGGTTTGGGTTGGTCGGGTTTCGGGTTGATGTTGGTCGGGTTCGGTTATTATTATAATGCAAACAAATATTTATACATTCAATCGATTTTGAGGATGACTTCAATCGATTGAGAGATTGATGAAATTGATAGTAAGTTTATAAATTAGAAAACATTTCGACCTACTAGAATTTACGATTTTCAAAAGATAATCAAACAAATAAATATATTTATATGATATATAAAATATATATGTATATTATTTCGGGTTTCTGGACGGGTCGGGTGGCCAAAGATCAAACCCATCCCGAACCCAAATATCTCCACAAAAGTTCGGTTTCGGATTTCGGGGTATTCAGATTTTGCAAAAACACCTTGTTTTCGGTTCGGGTTTGGATTTGGATTTTGGACTATTCGGGTTTTACACACCCCTATTGCGTAACACACAATTTAAGATCTTATGATTTATACAAATAAGTTAATTATACCGATACAAATCAATGTCATTAATATATTTGCAGCAATGGTAATAGGTAAGTACAAAATTTTAACTTGTAATCTATTTTGGGTAAATTGTGTCTAAAATGAATGAAATTCATTCAATTGCCATTCTGATAACACATACTTTCAAGATGCGTAGGGTCTCTAATTTGAAAATTTTCTATTTCTGTCTATATTCAAACATTCTTTTTTTTAAGTATATATTATTTATATAGAGAAAACGAAACTCATACACACTCCTTACCTTTGGTAACATTAAAAGCATTAACCGCTAGAAAGGTAGAAATGTTAGGTTACCCTAGACCAAATGCCTTTTAACGACGTACTAATTAAAAATTATGTGTGTTACAGTTTGACTTCATGATTTGTTTGTTGTTCAATGATTTTAAAAGTATCTTTTTATTCATAATTACATGAAAAAATATTACATATTACATTTTGTATGTTTATTTGTATTGTTAATCTAATTAGTATGTAACAACCTAAAAAAAAGAAATTGTTAATAGTTTATTAATATTTAATTAAATATAACACATTGTAAATTACATTGTAATTTGTCACCAACACCAAAACATTATATGCCTCAAAAAATCGTAGCCTAAAACCGAATATAATACTCCCACAGACCATTACCTCCTTAAACAAAAATTTGGGGATTACATTACATTGAAAAGTTAAGAATAAATTTATTTCGTTTACTAATAAATATGTATATTGATAAGTGATATATTTTCAAGATATCCATGTATGTTTCTTAATGTTGATTTTGTTTGTTAGAGGTTAGTCGTATAGTGAACATGATATCAGAGTGAATGACATATGTATGGAGCATCTTGTGAAATATAAAGTGCACATTGAACATGATAAAAATGAAAATACATATTATGTGTAATTAGTGATTATAGTGACAATGTTTTGATACCAAAGAGACGTTTTCTTAAATATCGATGATAGATGGTGTAGTTATATTCTACTTTGTTTAACATAAAATAAGAATATACAGTTATACGTAACATTATTTAAGCAACACAAAATTATATATATTTCTAACAAATATATATATATATATATATATATATATAATATAATAGGGAAAATGTGATAGATGATATATATATATATATAGGGGAGCGATCAAATGGAAACCACTTTAATTTTGAAAACCTTGGAAACTTTCGATTTCATTGGTTAAGTTAATAAAATTGTTTAGTTTGATGAAATTGTTTCATATAATTTTTTTATTGATAAAATCGTTGTATATATTTGTATTTTTTGTGTAAATATGAAAAAGTTTCATCAGACTGCGAAATACATGAAACAATTTCATCAAAATTAGAAAAATAGATGAAACTACATAAAAAACACAAATATATGAAACGAATTCATTAACAAAAGAATTATATGAAACAATTTGATCATATTAAACAACTTTATGAACCAATTTCATTAATTTAATCAATGAAATTGACGGTTTCCAAAGTTTCCAATCTAATATGGTTTCCAATTGAACCCACCTCTCTCTCTCTCTCTCTCTCTCTCTCTCTCTATATATATATATATATATATATATATATATATATATATATATATATATATATATAGGGAGGATCAAACAAGAATACTAACTATTTAAATAATAAGATAATAATTTTAGGCCAACCATTTTATTAAATAATATCTTAAATAATTAATTCTAAAAAAAAATAAGGTATAAAAGTAATTTAATTATCCAAAAGTTATTTTAGGTATTTATTTAAGATTCTACTTTTACCATATTTGTAAATTTAATATAATTTAATTTTATATTAAATAAATTTTTTTATTTAATTCATTTAGAATAAGCATATTTATTTTTTATCTAAAGAATTCTTTTTTTTATTTAACATAACACCCTAGATTTTGTTACCAATTAATATTGGTATGTTGATTTATATGGAAATTGGATGCATTATCTACTTGTACCTATGCTTAAACAAGTTGCATTTTGGACTATAAATGTAGGTCCAAGTTTTATGTAAGGAGGCAAGTATGTATAAAATAAAGTTGAGCATAGGACAAGAAATGTGAAGAAAAATCCATGTAAGTACCAATGTTGGATAAGTTAAACTTAAGAGGCCAAAGTGGAAAAGGTGGAAAATATAAATACCCCAATAAATTCTTGAAAAATCATTTAAACCCTAATACGTATTGTTCAAGAGTCTAAGGGGGAGTCTGGTTCACTGGATTTCCCTGGAATCTGATGGAATTGGAATGGTCAATTCCATTGACCAAATTCCATCATGATGTTTGGTTATCCATGGAATGGAATTGAATTCCATGAATTCCTTCAAATGTGGATTTGGTCATTCCTTCACAAAAATGATGGAATTGAATTCCATTCCATCCAATATTTTGAAAATGACAAAAATACCCTCTTAACAAAATTAAAACCCATCAGATGTGGATTTGGTCTCCTCTCTCTCCCCTCTCTCTCTCTTCTCTCTCACTCTTCTCTCCCTCCTCTCTTTCTCTCCTCTATCTCACTCTCATCTCTCCCTCCTCTCTCTCTATCCTCTCTCTATCTCTCCCCTCTCTCTACCCGCTCCCTCTCCCTCCCTCTCTCACAATCTCTCTCCTCTCTCTCCCCTCTCTCTCTCTCGGCATTTAAAAAAATATAAATAAAAAAATAAAAATAAAAGAAAGGGTGTTTTTGTCATTTTTCAGAATTTCATTCCAATTCCTTTGCAAATCAAACAGACATATTCTAATTCATTTGACTGATTACATTCCATTCCTGCCAACCAAACACTTGGTCAAACCTGATAATATTTCATTCCAATTCTTTCCAGATTCCAATTCCTTAGACATATTCCATTCCTTCATAAATCATTCTGCGAACCAAACGCCCCCTAATTTCTCTCCTCTCTTCAAGAGTCTAATTTCTCTCATCTCTTCAAGAGTCTTCTTGGTTGAAACTAAAATCAAGTGATGGAATCATCAACAAAACTTGAAGCTTGGAAGATTTAAGTTTAAAAATCCAAAGGTATGATAGGATTCTTAATCCTTCTAAGTTTAAACTTCTATTTAGGTCAATCATTCAATTCTTGGGTTTGAAATATGTTTTAGGTTTGAAATTTTGAGAAGATTGGAAGGTTCAAGTTGGTTTAAAGATTGAAATCCCCATTGGAATCAAGGTATGTTAAGTTCTTGGTATGCATGAAACTTTGACGCTTTAGCTTAAGTTAAGTCTTTAATGGTGAATTGTGAAGATGAGGTTAAAAAGACTTGATTTTATGTTTAAGAGGTCATTTAGGATGATTATAAGTATTGGTCTTAATTGCAAATCGAGTGGAATGAAACTCAATGAGTTTGGTTGTAAAAATCGTTAATGTGTGCAGAGGAGGTTCATAAATTTCTGCTTGTTTGTAAAATTCGTATAAAATCAACAGTTAGTCCAAATGAGATGTGTAATATACCTTTAGAAACCTTGAAGGGTCTACCATGTCTTTTTGGTTTATGCTAAGAGCTAATTTTGAGTCTAAATGGCTCAAAACCTTGAGTTTCCAAAATTGATCAAATGAAACTCAGGAATTGCGTGTTGTTTTTGTAAAATTCTTATAAAATTGGTCTTTGATCCAAATAAGGTGAATCTTATGCGATTATATTCCTAAGATATAGTAATACAACTTTCATTTAGAAGTTAAATCTTAATTTGTCCTCTAGATTTATGTAAAAGGTCCAAACTTATGAGAGACAGAAGCTGATATGTGCAGGGACTTGAGCTGCAACAGTCGCTTGTACCTTATACACATTCAACTTGTACCGTATGATAAAACTTGTACCAATCAACCCTAAAGCTACCTATAATTACTTTAGAGATGTTAATAAGTAGAAAAATGGAGTAAGGCTCATTTACTCAACCAAATATGTTGATTACTATATGATAGTAATCAGTTCTTGTTTTAGGTAAAGGTGATTTTGTGTGACTTGTAACAACACTACGAGCATTCGATTATGGTATTCCGTCATATATTATTCAGGTACGAATATTCAATTCTTGTGACTCTCCATTGTCACTAGGCTAGTAATGAGGTAATGTATTATCTCGCTCTCTATCATGACATTTATCACATAACCTCTTGTTTTCAATTTACAAAATCATATTCGGACACTTGAGTTTAATAACTCTTCCAATTGTTGGCGTCCAATTATGTCTATGGTCATGACTCATATTTGGAGCTATTATCATAGTCTTGGTTCATTGATATATTCATTATTAATTACTTGAATTTGAGTTGAATCATATTGAACTTGATCCTTTTCTTATTGGAACCGTTTTTGGAATTTTATTATGATATTGCAATTAAACGTCACATTTTATGATATCGCTCTTTACATAACGACTTGACATGCTTTTAACAAAATTGAATGTTTTGTGCTTTAAGGCACGACATCGAGGGCAACGATGTCGTGACGCCTCCATGGTGGCTATAAATTGCCATGGCGTCCTCGCTATTAGTACCCCAATGTCAATAAGTGGGTATGGCCTGGTACCGGCCAATTTGAGGGCGATTGGATCGATCCTATGAGCCGTTTTTGGGAGCCGCTTTCGGGAACCGTTATCGGGAGCCGATTATCGGAAGAGATTTGAGTGTATTACCGTATACTCATTTCCTATCGTTCGAGTGGTTCGTACAACCCTTGAAACCATTGATTTTCTTATTTCTTCTCGACTCTTGATGTGACGATATTTTTTAGTTTACACCGTTGAGATATTTTATGAAAATTGGCGACAGATCACACTTTATGTTCTGGTTTTCGGTTCCAACTGATCTTTCAATATATCTTTTTATAAACTTGATTATAGATGTGATCTTGAGTATATTAATTATCCGCTCACTGAGCAATTGGCTCAACCGAAGTTCATTTTTTTTGTCCTCGACAGGTATAGGATCGCAGGTGGGATCATCTCGGGAGTAAGAGCTGTGGAATGTGACTATTTTGAAGACGACCTTGAATAGTATAGTTTTGTTTCTGTAAATATAACCATGTCGTCTTAAATTTGGTCTCCCGAACCTTTATTTTGATGTAACTTTGTAGCAGCTCTGTTTTCCTTATATGTTAGCTAGTTATGTTATTATGTTTTCATTCATAGCACACCGTTCTCCGTTCATGTGGGACGGGGGTGTTACATTTAAAGTAATATTTAAAAAATTACAATTTTCATAAAAATCACATGTGATTCATTATTTGTTTTTAAAATTAATTTTCTAATCATATGTGATTTAAAATTTGAAAAACAATAATTCAAATTAAACATTGAAAAGAAAAAAATAATGAAAACATAATCATATGTGATGTGTAGCAAAAACAATTAAAATTAATGTATAAGATCACATTACTTCAAAACATAATCCACAATTTTCATCAAAATCACATATGATTCACAATGAGTTAATTTTTTTCAAAATGTTTTCCTAATCATATATGATTTAAAATTTGAAAAACAATGATTCAAATTAAACATTGATTTTTTTAATGAAAACAGAATCATATGTGCTATGTAACAAAACACATTTAAAATATATATTTGTATTGTTGTTATGTACAAACTTATTACATCAATAACTGCAAAAAAATATAATTTATATACTATTATAATTATCTATATGATCTTTAAGTATTTGTTTATAAATTAATTACAAAAATAAACAAAATAAAAATACAAAACCAGAAAAGTAAGTTAAATTGTTTAATAAACATATTTATTTTTGCAAATACATCAAATAAATATTGGATATTGTTTGATAATAAACTAAATTTATGCAAATAAAAATATTAGTAGAAATACGTCAAATTAATTCCAGTATTACACAAATAAAATAAAATGTAACTATCGGTGGTTGTATTACGAAAAATAATTCAATAAACTCTAAAAATAACATGGCTATTATGAGTGTGATAGGTTTAAATAAATAATACGTAGGAATGGAAATGAGGCGGGATTGGATGGGTAATACATCCCCCCCCCCCCTCGACCCCAACCCCGTTTATGCTCCACGTCCCCAACCCCCGTGTCGTCTAATTCTGATGAGTTAGGGGAGGAAGGAATCCCTGATAGGTTTAGGAACCCGTTGGATACCTATTCAGTACATATTTGTCATTTACTAATAAATGTATTATACATACATATATACATTTATTTATACACAAACATATATACATATTTGACAAAAATAAAATTTTAATCAGGGTCCGCTTAGGGGTGTTTAATGTCATCCCCAACCCTTCGTTGACCCCGGTTTGAGTAGGAAAATAAACCCCATCCCCACCCCCACCCCATGTACTACATGCCAAAGTGGGGAATCCCTACCCCGTTAGGGTCAGGTACCATCCCCACAGGTAAAGGTTTCATCAATTTCAACAATAATAATAACTACGTATCTGCACAAAAGAGGCTTAACAATATATACATGTGCATCGAGATATATAATATACATAATCATAATCACATACAACAATGAAGTAGATGAAATTTATAATAATTTTTTTTAGAGAAACTGCTAAAACTTTTATCGGGTTATCGGATTGGTCGGGTTACTTTGGGTCTAACCCAATATCAACCCAATAGTTTCGGGATGCTCTAAATTCGTATCGATTATATATCGGGTTACCTCAGGTTTATTTTTTCGGGTTGGGTTGACCAGGTTGGTCGGTTTGGCGTGATCTCCATATTTGGGGAAAAAACTCTTCTCTCTCCTACTTTTTCCATTTTGGAGATAGTTTTGGGGAACCTGTTGGAGCAAAATATTAGTTCAAAATCCCCATTTTCTCCAAAATGGAGAAGCTGTTGGAGATGCTCTTAGGCGGCTTTCAAGTGTGTATACGGTATACCCACACCATACACATGTTAGTCACTGTGTTGTTTGCATCTTTAGGAAGTCGAGCAATTTCCATGCGGCTTTACCCGCTGAAAAGTCGCCCCAAAGATGAAGTGGTTATCAAATCAGTTTCCAGCCTCGATCCATCAAGAGGGTTATCTCCAATTCAATCGGCGACTTCACCCAACAACACAGTTAAGTTCGATAGCTTTTACTCTGTATTTTTCTTCATCGATTTATCTGTTTCCAAGCATTCTAACATCAATTGATTATAGTAGAATTCTCAGTGGTCTATCCGCCCGTGGTTTTTCCCGTTTTGGGTTTTCCACGTAAATCTGATGCATCGTTTTCTATCCCTTATTTATTTCCATCAAGTTTCGATGTTTGTGGTTTTTTATTGTTTTCGTTGAGAGTTTGAGTTATCATTTCCGCATTAAAAACACGTTTGAGTTTATTTTGGATCTTGGGTTGACTTCAATCAAGTTTCTACTCGGTTAGATCTTGTTAATAGAGTTTAATTCGAGTGTGGTGTGATCGATATTTACAAACACAATATGTCAAGAATAAATGGGAAGAAGAAGGGCAGAAGTTCATTAATGGGTTACATTGATATTTATTTTGTAAAAAATAAGAAAAAGACAAAAGGGAATAGAAAGACTAAAAATGCTCTTATGCTTATCATATGTGACGAGACTTAAGGGGGTGTTTGGGATTGTGCTTATTCTGTGATACCGGTAATAAGGAGTTTTTAGTGTTTGGATTGAAAAAGAAAAAAGAAAATGCTTATACCAGTAAGGCACTGGTAATAAGGAGTTTTTGATAAGTCACACCCTTCTAACTTATTAACTTATTCCAGTGTGGTATTGTCATAAGTTACTCCCTTCTTACTTATTTGCTCACTTGCCAAAACACTAAAAAACAACTTATCAACTTATTACGTTTTGGTACCGACATAAGCTAATCCAAACTAGGAATGGCAACGGGCTGGGTTCGGGCCGGTTATTGGTATCCTCGTCCCCGAAACCGATAACCTAAACCGTCCCCGTAACCGCCCCGATCTCCGTCAGGGATCTTATCGGGGATCACCATCGGGTCCCCGCGGTTTCCCCGATCCCCGTTGGGGAACCCGTTAAGGGAAAACATCATCTTTTCCCGTTCACCGTTGGTTATACCTGAACCCGAAACCAACCCGGGAAAAAAGTTACAAAATGTTAATTTTCACAACTAAAAGTAAATTACATTTTTTAAACATAAATGTCTTATTTTACAATATAAAAGTAAATAGAATTCAAATATCATTCAACTAACATCATAGTTTCACGATTAAACAAATAAATTAGACTTTTTTCGTGAGACTTATTTGGGGTGTTGTGGTAAAATGGAAAAAAATATATTTTAAATTTTAATATAATATTAGTAATTTTCTTTTCATGATTATATATATATAAATTTACATATATATATATATATATATAGATAGATAGATAGATAGATACATTAATAGGATGGTAATCAAATGAGAACCGTAAAAAGGTTAAGGACCGTAGGGACTAATCTCAATCATTAAAGCGTGTTAATCAATGCTTATTAAATATGGTGGCATTTTTGTAATATTAGTGAAAGTTTTAAAAGTGTTAAGGGTAAACTTGTAATTTAAGACATCAAAACTACCTCTCACGTCCTCATCTTCTCCCCCATATGTCATCAATCCATCAACACAATCACCAACACAACCCTTCAAAAGCAACTCCCAAAAAGAATTAGAACACTATCGCCACCGACTTTCCGACGAGATCCAGATTTAATACCCTAGTAATTTTTTCTTAACTAGTTTGGAGAAATCTCTACCTTCCTTTTTCGTTGTAATACCCTGGTAATTTTATCGATTCTGTTGAGATGGAATTTTCGAAGATGGATTTGATGGAGGTGAAGGCATTTGAGATCCATATCTGTACGAAACCCTCAATCTTTACGTAGTTGTTTTAATTCCTGCTACGATCTAAATTTTGTATTTGATCATGCCCTGATAACACCAATCGATACCAAGTTGCAGGTCACGAAGATAGGATTTTCACACACAGTTCCATCATCACCCGCAATCATCACTTTTGGGTTTGTGTATAATTTGAGTTTTCTTGAATCACCGATCTGGTACCAGGTGTTCTAGGAGCAGATTCGTAGAGAAACTTGGTGATGGGTTGAGCAAAGAGCAACGACCGGGGTCTTCGCCGGGGAATCAACAGATTTGTTTCCAAATGCTTATAGGATGTAAATCAATCAATAATCCATTTTAGATTCTAGCATCTTTAGTGGATTAGAATGCGACGAAGACGGTTTAGATGATCTAATCAACTATTACGATACTAGTTGGGTTTCTGATTTTGTTCAAAGTTGGGGTTTTTTGTTTCTCAGAATTTTGTTTGATTTCATGAGGTGAAATAACATGTATACGAAAATTGTGCTTGATTTCATGAGGTGAAATAGCACATAGACAAAACTTGTGTTTGATTTCATGAGGTGAAACTGATTACCGGTAAAAATTGTGTTTGATTTCATGTGGTGAAATAACATATATATGAACATTATGTTTGGATTTCATAAGGTGAAATATCATACTTATGAAACTTTTGTTTTTGTTTCATGAGGTGAAATAGTATGTTTTTCATCTGGTGAATCTCTGTTACAAAATGATGATTATGTCCTCTTCATATGGTGAAACAACTTTTAATTAAAACCATGGGATCAAAACCAAATTACGGCTTAAATCGGTTCTCACGGTTTTCAACCTTTTTTGGTTCTCATTTGATTTAACCCCTACATTAATATTTATATATATATATATATACACATATCGGGTCGGGCTGGGCCGGTGATCACCGTCCCCGCCCCCGTCCCCGATAAAATCCCCGATCCCCGCCCCGTCCCCGATAAGAGGTCCCCGAACCCGGACCGAAAATTTCGGTTTTCAGTTTTCCCTATCGGTTTTGGTTATTTTTGCCATCCCTAATCCAAACACTTTTATAAAACTCTGGTTTGACACCACACAAGTTGATAAGCTTATGAACTTTTGCCCAAAAAAAAAAACTCCAAACACTTTTATAAAACTCCGGTTCATAAACACCTATTTCTTTGAATGAAAAAACCATTAAACTTTCTCATTTTGAATGATTAAGTCCCTCAATTATTTTTTCGAATGAAAAAACCATTAAACTTTCTAATTTTGAATGATTAAGTCCCTAAACATTTTTTTAGAAATAAATAAACCATCGGATTTCTAAAAATTGGTCACCTTTTTTTAAAGGTACCTAGAACTGACTATGAAAGTTTTAAAGTAAAAAAAAAATCTAAATCAGTTTTACCGTTCTCAAACTATACGCAATTAATTCCCGTGAGAATCACAATTCATGGGGTGGGGGTGAGATTAAAAGTGATCAAGGGTTCAGATACCTTCTTACACTTCTCACCTTAATTCCTATTCTTACATGATTCTTCGTCTATATATATATATACACACACACACACATACATATTGATATAAAGATTATAGCAACTCTTTCCCCGTAAAATATAAGATTAATATCAACTATATAAATTTGTAACAAATGCATCACCTCCTCAATTTAAAATCTTCTTACCAATGTCGGATAACCAAACCTAACACTAAATTTCAATGTTTTTGAATACTCGATTCTTATGATAAATATCATTTGTGCGGTTAATTTGCATATATATAAAGATATAAGTTGATATATTTTTTTGCTAGAGAGAGATAACTAAAATGAGCTAACGCATATAAAATAGATTATTTTTTTTCAAAAAGTAGAATAACTAAAATGAGCTAACGCATATAAAACAGATTATTTAAGTTCATACAAAGAAATTTCCTCATTTGATATACTTATTTTATTCCTCTAATCTTGCATTAACTAATGTGTCCATATGGGATAATCAAAATCAACCAAATTTCAAGATTTGATTATAATACTCAAATCTCATTGTGCCAATTCATTATTCTTATAAAAAGAGGGATGACTAAAATAAGTTAAAGCTATGAATTTACACAAATGAATCATCTCCTCTTTCAATATACCTACTTCATCCTTTTATATACTTATTTTCTCCTTTAATCTTTCATATTTCCACCAAAGTGGGATAAACAAAAGCAACCATATTTCAAGATTCGGATAATTATTACTTTAATGAGAATAATAGATAATAAATAGATTACATTATTTAAAAATGCTAAAGCATCTCATGAATATTTCATGTCTATATTATTTAATTTTCATGATAAAATAATTCATTACACAATATCCATGTATGTTTCTTAATGTTGATTTGTTTGTTAGAGGTTAGTTGTATAGTGAACATGATATTAGAGTGAATGCCATATGTATGGAGTATCTTGTGAAATATAAGGTGCACATTGAACATGATAAAAATGAAAATACATATTATGTGTAATTAGTGATTATAGTGACAATGTTTTGATACCAAAGAGACGTTTTCTTAAATATCGATAGATGGCGTAGTTATATTCTACTTTGTTTAACATAAATAAGAATATACAATTATACGTACCATTATTTAAGCAACACAAAATTATATATATTTCTAACAAATATATATAATATAATAGAGAAAATGTGATAGATTATATATATATATTTATATATATATATATATATAAGAATAAAAGAATAATTTTAGCCCAATCATTTTATTAAATAATACTTAATACCTTAAATAATTAATTCTAAAAATAAATAAATAAGGGTATAAAAATACTTTAATTATATAAAAGTTATTTTAGATATTTATTTAAGATTCTACTTTTACCATATTTGTAAATTTAATATGATTTAATTTTTTATTAAATAAATTTTTTTATTTAATTCATTTAAAATAAGCATATTTAATTTTCATCTAAATAATTCTTTTTTATTTAAAGTAATATTTAAAAAATTACAATTTTCATAAAAAAATACATTCATTATTTTTTTTAAATTATTTTTCTAATCATATGTGATTTAAAATTTGAAAAACAATAATTCAAATTAAACATTGAAAAGAAAAAAATAATGAAAACAGAATCATATGTGAGGTGTACCAAAACACAATTAAAATTAATGTATAAGATCACATGTAATTCAAAATGTAATTAATAATTTTTCATTAAAATCAAATATGACTCACAATGAATTAATTTTTTTCAAAATATGTTCCTAATCATATGTGATTTAAATTTTGAAAAACAATAATTCAAATTAAAATTGGAAAAAAAATAATGAAAACAAAATCATATGTGATCTGTAGCAAAACATAATTAAAACTAATGTATAAGATCACATTACTTCAAAAAGTAATCCACAATTTTTATCAAAATCACATATGATTCACAACAAGTTAATTTTTTTTTCCAAAGAGTTTTCCTAATCATATATGATTTAAAATTAGAAACACAATGATTCAAATTAAACATTGATTTTTTTAATGAAAACATAATCATATGTGATATGTAGCAAAACACATTTAAAATATATATTTGTATTGTTGTTATGTACAAACTTATTACATCAGATAGATTAACTGCAAAAAATATCATTTATATACTATTGTAATTATCTATATGATCTTTAAGTATTTGTTTATAAATTATTTACAAAAATAAACAAAATAATAATACAAAACCAGAAAAGTAAGTTCATTTGTTTAATAAACATATTTATTTTTGCAAATACATCAAATAAACATTGGATATTGTTTGATAATAAATTAAATTTACGCAAATAAAAATATTAGTAGATATACGTCAAACTAATTCCAGTATTACCCAAATAAAATAAAATAAAATAAAATGTAACTATCGGTGGTTGTATTACGAAAAATAATTCAATAAACTCTAAAAATAACATGATTATTATGAGTGTGATAGGTTTAAATAAATAATACGTAGGGATGGAAATGGGGCGGGATTGGATGGGTAATGTATCCCCCATCCTCGACCCAACCCCGTTTATGCTCCACGTCCCCAACCCCGTGTCGTCTAATTCTAATTGGTTCGGGGAGGAAGGAATACCTGATAGGTTTAGGAACCCGTTGGATACCTATTCAGTAAAAAACAATAAAAACAATATACTTTAATATTAAAATTATAATGAATCGTCACTATATTAATTATGAATATTGAAAATCGTACATATTTGTCATTTACAGTGATTTACTAATAAATGTATTATACATACATATATACATTTATTTATACACAAACACATATACATATTTAACAAAATAAAAATTTAAACAGGGTCCGCTTAGGGGTGTGTAATGTCATCCCCAACCCTTTGCTGACCCCGGTGCGAGTATGAAAATAAACCCCACCCTCACCCCCACCCCATGTACTACCTGCCAAAGTGGGGAATCCCAACCCCGTTAGGGTCAGGTATCCACCCCCAAAGGTAAAGTTTTCATCAACAATAATAAGTACGTATCTGCACAAAAGACGCTTAACAATATATACATGTTCATCGAGATATATAATATACATAATCATAATCACATACAACAATGAAGTAGATGAAATTTATAATAATTTTTTAGAGAAACCGCCAAGACTTTTATCGGGTTATCGGGTTGGTCGAATTACTTTGGGTCTAACCCAATATCAACCCAATAGTTTCGGGATGCTCTGAATTTGTATCGATTATATATCGAGTTACCTCAGGTTGATTTTTTTCGGGTTGGGTTGACCAGGTTGGTCGGTTTTTTGAGCACCCCTAGTTAGGATGTGCACAAACAGTATTGCCCGTATCAATATAGTTTATGATATACCTAATTAATTATATACGTGGTTGAATACAATGTAAATTGTTAAAGTGAATAAGTGACATTCAATTCGTTTATGAAAAAGTCATTACATGTGTAACACATTATGTACAAATTTCCTATTACGATATATTTTTACATGCATTTTGGTGTGACTTTTCGATTTTAAAGAATTTTTAATGTAGAGTAGTGACATTAATGTATTTGTGATATTTGATATTAAGAAAACTCTTTAAATGTGTAACGTGTCATGTAATAAATGATAATTATAATATGTTCTAATATTTATATAGACCATCCTCCTTATATATTCTAAACTTTTAAGTTGTATCATAAGTCCCTAGAAAACATAACACAATATTAACATATTAGATTTAGTATAATTAAAAGATTTTAAAAGAACAATACATGTTTAACATGATAACTACTTTATAAAGACTAAAGATTGAAGCGGCAAAAAAGAAAATTTTAATAATAT